>OY728133.1:1361950854-1364450854 GCA_963277665.1 Viscum album
TTATCATCGTGGATCAAGGGTTGTTTTTAGACAAATACTATTTTCACAATATTCTCATATTTTCAAGAAAGGTAAATTTTATCAAGGTATTTTCAAATATTTTACCTTGTCACAAGAATTTGAATCATATTATGATTTTAAAAATGGTGCTGAGGAAGGAGACCCTTGCGCAACCATTTTATATTTGATTTTAAAATATTATCTCACATCACATACTTATGGTATTTTAAAAGGACCAATAATAGAAAGTTTCAACTCAATTTCTGTCCGAAAATTTTATAGAAATAATGTTCTATCAGATTTTTGGAAATTATATGTCATACATGATTATTTTCCGAAACTGTTTTTCTACCCATGTTGTATGAGGTGCATTTCGATGGAGGAGGCATATTATTTTGAAGGACCTCTAAATCAATGTTGTAATTCATGGGACTTGTACATACATGAACAAGATGACTATGCAACCGAGTGGACTCCATGATCAATGTATGATGTTATTCATTTTGGGAATCGTTTTATTTTTTATGGAGGTGAAATAAGACTTGAAGAATTAAGATGTTGAGATCATAACGAATTTCGTTGAAAATGAGAGGTATAAGGAATCTATTGATGGTAAAACATGTTAGGGTTATTTTTGGAGTTTTATAAAAAGGAAAACACACAGACTGTGTGACAACCCATCACGTCGGACAAAGCTGCTGGAATCGAACCCACATCCAAAGTGCAACTGGTATTTATCACCTACCACAGAACTACGTGAAGTCCCTGGTTAGTTTGACTGATTATTTTTGGTTAGAAGATTTTATTAATTAATATTAAGTTGATTTTGGGTTATCTATGGAAATTTATTATCCTATCACGGAGGATATGTGATTAGGTTAATTAATCTTCAATACGAGACTTTAAGAGCATCTGATGTTGTTTGGAGATAAATGTTACGATTTAACTTGGATGACTATGTGACTAAATCCTTCAAATATTTGGATTTCAATATTAGTTTGGTTTACTTTGAATAATTTTATGGAAAATTGTTTATCGAATGGTCCTCTTTGAACTTTGTATTTTGTTGGACAAATTTTGGAGATTAAGAATAGGTTTTATTTTTATAAAGGGTTATCAGTTTCTGGATTATCTGATCTTGTACTAACCTTTTTGGTTTTGGTTTTGGTTAATGTATAAATACATGGGAAGTTTATAGTTCTCTTTTCTGGATTAGCTGATTCTATAGAAGTTGATTATAGTACTCTTAATGTGAACAATCCATCCTAAATACTCATCATTTGGAGAAAATATGAGTTCGTGTAAGAAATATAGTAAAATTTGAAAGTCAACATGACAAGTAAGTATGTTTCCTTATGTTTTAGTTAAGATCAAAAATAAATTCCTCAATGAAAAGTAACTAAAAAAATGTTTTCCATTAACTTTTCATACTGGGGAATCCAATACCGTTTAACCCATCACAAGTTTGCGATTTTCTTATGGTTAACTTTCTCCTAGACATGTTTACTATCACTCTCCATCGGAACATGACACTTTATTTTCTCCTCCATATCCATATTTTCATACTTGGAATCCTAGTGTGGGTTAACTCGGGTGACATTTTTACTTCTCTCCCATTCTTTTAAAGTGATTGTTTTACTGACTCTTGATCCGATGTGGGACATTCAAGGATGTATCCGAGCCCAATTTTGAAATTGCGAGGATGCATTTCCCAAAAGGGGGGAAGAATGTAACACCATAGACAAATAAAGAATATAAAATTTTTATATTTATCCATATTTGTGAATAAAATATTAATGTTACTTTAAAGGGGACTATATGCTCGATGGCGTACCCAATACGCAACAACGAGTTTCTTGGGAATCTTACGTTGCACTCTAATAATAAAATAATATTATTTTAAATGGTTGTTAATGCCTTGCCGTTGTAATGGCGAGAATGAACAGAACTAACTAAAAAATGATTATTTATGTTTGTCAAATATTTTTACTCCTTACAATAAATGTTATAGGACTAAAAATCTGAATGAATCCAATTTTTAAGCATAAACATTCTAATATTTTTTAAAAGGTCGATTAACCACCTTTCGATGGAGAACCTCTTTTACATACACTTTTTTACAATTTTATGTGTTTTATTTGACAAAATAAAATTCTTCTTTAAAATCGGGACATCAAAATTTACTTTGTGTAAATTTTTGGTATTTTTCCGATAAAGTTCATTTTTTTAATGAATAGTGAAAAATGTTGTATTTTAATTCAAAACCTCTTTTTAATCTAACTTATTTATGTGATTATATTATCTTTTGAATTGGTTTTAATGTTCAATTAGAATAAATTTTTATCATTTAATCCAATAGTTTTCTTTGGAATTAATTTCATCTTGAAATTGGACTTAAACTGGAGTCAATCTTTTGATACTTATTGTTTCTTAAAAACACGGTATTTGTTTTGACAGCGGGAATTATTTATTAAATTAATTAATGAAACTTATATGTTTTTAATTTTGTAAAATAGACATCATTTTTGAGTTTTTAATATCAAATATATCTTTGGGTGAATTTTTGGTATTTTTCTGAAAAACATCAATTTTTTATGAATAGTGAAACCACTAAGTGGTAGTTAAAGAAAATGATTTTTCGTTTAAATGAAACATTTCCAGCTCTGTGTTTTGAATTCCAAAAACCCGACATACATGTTTTTCATTAAGATGTAAAATGTGGTTCAATGGAATTAAAATAATTTTTTGGTGAATAGTAACTTTTATGTTTTTAATCGTGATTAGAGGTAATTAGTTTAGTTTAAGAAAAAATGCTTTTTTCATAATATGAGATGAGCTTGAAACATGTCCTACCCTTATTGGATGTGTCATGGCTGACCATGAAAATCCATGGGTCAACTTGGAGACCCCATGGAACCACTTTGGTTGCGAAATGACATAATTAACTTTTTATTTAATGTAAAAGTAAAAATGACACAAACATGATTTGTTTTACTAAATCAATTTTTACATGGGGTTATAAAAGTGAGATTTTTGACTATAAATAGTAATTGGAAAGATAAAAATATTTAAGACATCATGATATTTGTTTTAAAATTTTTAGACATTAAATAAATAAAATTATTTATGACATCATAATGATGCAGCGATTACCTCATTAATAATGGATTTAAATAAAATAAAATGACAGTGTAAAATATATGACCTAAACATGTGCAAAACCTATTGTATATGGGGATTTAGAAACCATATCACCATATCCTCGAATTATATCAATGTGGGACCTTTTAAATCCGAAAATCATTTTCAAAAAAAGTAACATTTCTTTACATTCCAATAGTGCCCCTCCTCTCCTCTTATAAAAGGCCCCCACCTCTACCTCCTTAACCACACATCCAAAGAATTTTTCTCATCCAAAACCTGCTCATTTTTCCTCTAAACATCCATATATTACTCCTAGAATCCTCACTTTGGGCATAATTCTTCCAAAGGATGCCTTTGAGATCAAATAAAAAAGAGTTACCAGATTTTAAGGTAATGTCTTCACTTGTGTTCTTTTGTTTTATTTTGCTTCTACAACCCCCTAAACTCTTTTTATTCATTTATATTGTAAAAAATGCATTATAATAAATATACTATGATGTTTTTATAAGATGAATTAGAGCTACACTTATAGACACCAACATCAAATGGTTAATGGACATACTATTTCTGTGGATGGCGAATTTCGGCCTCACGAAACGATGATTGTTCAACACTCATATAACACCTTAAAATGTGTCCATTAAGATGTCACTATATTTATATATGATATATAATATGTTTATGTTTTACTTAAGCTTCTTTATTTTTCTTTTGTGGCATACCTTTATGGTTTCCATTGTGGGTAAAAACGATAATTTCATTTTAGGAAGTGAAGACTATCGCCCCCTCAAAGTGATTTGATTCGTTAATGCCATATGTGGGATGTATAAAGGATGTATTTAAAGTTTTTATATATGATGCATGTTACATATAAATGATGAATATAATTATGGAATTAAAATATATATACCTCTCATAATGTTTTAATTCCATTAATATGACATAGAAATGAAAGTAGTGTTCATGCGTACATACGAATTACCGTCTCCATGACCGGTGCATTTCATTTATTATCTCTAAAGGTATATCTAATATTATAAATACATGTATATTCTGGATTTATATGATATATGATATTCAAATGATGAATATCATTCTGGATATAATGAAACATTGACCACACGAACAACATGTAATTGTACGAACTCCACATTCAACTTAAGAACCAAATTTCGACAAAACAAACATTATTAACTTAAATGATTACATAATGTTTATAACATAGAAATAAGTGATATAAAAAGAATAATGAACTTTAAAAAGGTTTTTAAGAAAGTAGAAATTAACTCAAGTTTATTATTCAGGACGTTAAAGAATGATCGATTCAAGTCAGACCCGAGGTAAGGGATCCTACTCCTCTCTTTCTTTTTAATTACACTCTTTTATGTCATTCCTTTTAACCTAACATTCTTGTGATTGGGATGTTATTTTATATTAATATTACTGTAATTTTTATGTTCATATGATTAGAGACCGTATTCTCTCTCATAAATCCATTTTGGATGTTTTGAGTGGCACCGTTGGGCTTTCGAATTGTCGTAAGAGATCTAACCCTTCACTTTCTTTTTAAGTACTCTCCATTATGTTACTTCATTTAAGATCCTCTTTGTTATGATTGGGGATGTTCTTTTATATTACTCTTTCTGTAAATTTTATTGTAATATTATGAGATACCCTATTTTATCTCATCAATCCATTTTTGGATGTTTTAAGTGGCGTCGTTAGGCTGCCGAGTATTCGTAAGGGATTATTCATCTCACTTTTAGTCTCGTGAAATTTATGATACATTTTCCATCATTTTCATTGAGAGGTGTATGTACATCCCATTACTATACTCTTTGTGTAATCTAATTTCATTTATGGGTATTTACATATTCATTGTATGAACCTTCTTCAATGTGGTGTACCTTTCAAAAGATACCCAAGTCTGTAAGGGAACCTTTCACCCTTCTCTTTTTAAAATAAATATTTTGTTATGTCTTTTAATTCAATTACTATTATGTTGGGATATTTTTTTCTATATACATATTGATGTAAATCTTATGTCCAAGTGATGAGATACCCTTTTTATCTCTTATCAACTCTTTTTCCGATTTTGGAAGTGACGCCGTTAGGCTGTCGAATTTTTGCAAGGGAACTTCTTAAACCAATTTTGATTCTTTGGGATAAACTTTTACTCCTTGAATATGTCGTTCTATGAATATGTGTTAATGTCCTGTGATTGTTTTACACTTAATATCCACATTTATTTGGTGTATTAGTTTGTCACACATAATTATGTAATTGATTTATCCTTATTCCAAGGATAACATCTTTGTAAGAAACTTCGCCTCAATCTCCATTCATTGAGGCCTATTTTGTTTTATACACAACCTTATTTTATATGGTGTATAAACCCCTTTGAATTTTACGTTTATCCAAAAGGAATATTTTTTTTATACAAAGCATTTTAGTAAATGACAAAAGGGAATGTTTTTGTCGTACGTATGTGGTGACAATGACTTCTCCGCCGCCGTGACCATTACTTGAGTTTCGACTTCCTCTACAATTCATACCTTTTTTCAAAGAAAAATAAATACCATGTTTTACTTTTCTTTTATTTTAGTATTGAAAATTGTTTTCATAATGCTTTTATATCAATGTGTTGTATTTATATCTTGTGGTTGAAAAGTGGAAACGTTATGTTTCCTTTATGCATGTTTTATGTGATACGATTATTTATGGTTCTTGGGAATTATTATGAAGACGGGTGGTTCCGTGATAAACTAAGGGCGGGTGAGCCCGATATAGCTCTACAATGCATTGGCTAACACGAAGGGGTTAAACGTTAAGGTTTCTCCGAAGAGATTTAGGGAATATACTGTCATGGGTATTCCAAACGTAACCAAGAGGGTTACTCCCTACGTAAGAATGTTATGAATTCCTCAAGTTACCTTTATGTCTTATGATTTCTATGATTTATTCATGATTTTATGAGGTATTTTAATGTGCTTATGTTTTATGGGTAAAGTAAGATTTCATTCTTATGTATACATGTACTCATGTTTCCTTTCCATATTTTTACATCCCTTACTGAGATTTTTTATGGACATCCCATGTTTTTGAAATGTTTTTCATAGGTCAAGGGAAGGGTACATGATATGATGATAGTGTCAAGGAAGTGCCAAGAAAGAATCCATGTTTTTTTAATATGTTTCCGTTGATGGGAAAAATAAATACTATCTTTTATGTAACCACTTAGTTTAAATGTGGAATGTAATGCAAGTTTTATGATCTAATTCTCTAAAACTCTAAACCTGAAATGATCCTCAATGTGTTATCCTGTAATAACTCAAGATTATGTACGTTTTATGGCTGTGGTCTTATAGTTAGTTAAACTGTTCTACTTCATATATGTACTAAATGTTTTAGCTGCACATTTACTATTAAACATGTTCCGACTGTGTGCCACATAATACATATCTAAAAAAATGATCTTTAGGATTTTAAAAATCCCTAAATGATCCCAAAACTATCCTTAAACCTTTAATAAATTCACTTATATGATAACAAGATATTTACATTGATATCTAAGTGTTCTGACGTCGATAGAAAATTTTAGAAATTACACCCTCCTCGCTTTAAGAAAACTCATCCCTGAGTTTCCATGGGGGTGGTTGACCAACATCTAAGAAATGTTCTATCCCATAAGCATGTATGATAGACTCTCCATTCCATGTCTCTTCCTATATACAAATTTTCTTCCATAACACCATGAAAAAAGGTACCGGGGACTAACCGACCTCATATAGCATTCATTACCTAATCAAAATGGAAAACAAGTTACATCTCAAAATAAGAATAGATATATTACTGAATCCCTCTGGGATGGAGAAAATGTGTAAGATTATAATGATAGTGGCATAAATGAGACACATAACATATATCATGCAAATCCCTATACCTCTAGGTATGTGTAATACAATAATCCATTTATTCAACCCTCTCCAAAATCTCTAAATTTCAAATGAACATTGAATCCAACGTTCCTTGACTCATTATTCATCGATGACCAAGCCTATGAGAAACACACAAGAATACTCATTCTTGGACTTCGAACTCAAGGATTCGTCGGTGATGTTTGGAAAACTATTAATTCCTAGAGCATGCTATATCAATATTATTTTGAATAAGTATTACATACTATGATGTCTCATGAATGAGATGAGGTCCTTGAAGCAATAACTCACCTACCTCTAACCATTATAGTGGTGAAAGACATGGCCTATGATATTGAGATTCATAAGGGTCTATCTAAATTATATCCTAAATTATATTACTATTGGAAATATTTTTTTAAAGTGGTGATTTTTTCACATGAAAATCCAAAATCAATGACACATTCTCTCGAAATCTATTTTTTAATATGTGTTATATCCTCATCCTTGTGGACTTCTATGACTGATGCTTTCTCGGTTCGGCTTACTCAATGTTCTTCTATTTTTGATCACCTTGTTGAATTATTTTAGCAACAGAATTAATAGAAAGGTAAAAATGTGATACTTGTATCGTGTGTGGAGATAATAAATATTATATAGATCATCCTCAATAGGTTAATCCATAATGGGATTCAGGTTAATCTATAATATGCTCTATCACAGTCTCTTAATACAAAAAAAAACTAAAATACTTTTCAATCTGGTTTTTGTGAAAATTAAATAACTGATTTTATTATTATAAAATATTTATGAATATTAGGTAACTATATCCATCATCATGGTAGTTTATAAATTTTATGTATTTCTTTCTTAGATGGATTAAATTAAATATGGATGGATTTTCAAGAGGTATTACAGGCTATCTATATAATGACCCATATTTGTATATCACACAGTCAATGCATTGGGATACCATTATTGACTTTTTAGAACAAATAATTCACTAAATATATAAATTATTAGGATCATTAATGTGGTTGAAGTGAAAAAAAGGATCATTTGTTTAGACCTATGGATTTAGTGTGACTCAACCACTGTGGTACACGCAATAAAAAATGGTTTAATTCATTTATCCTATAATCATACTAGAATATGGATAAATTAATTCGAAAATCATTCTTCAATGAACTACATAACTACACCCATTTTTTTGAATTAAATCATTTAGTTGATGGATTTTATAACAAGGGAGTTTAATGTAGTGAAATATTTTGAAATAATGATGTTCCTTATGACATTTTTTCCTTATGACTTAATTACTTTTATAAAAAGTCTTATTTTCGAATCATAAAATTATTTTTTTCATTTAAATAGAATTAATTTTATTAGTTTTTTATAGGTCCATTATCATAAAAAAAACATGTCCTCCGACACCTAAATAGTACATTCAGACTGCATGTTGGTCTATGTGTGATAGGATGTAATTAGAAGTATTTATGAACCCATGTCCCTCTACAAACCTTGACATAACTATAATGTTAACAAAGATTCTGTATTTAGTAAAATCATATGGAGAACATCATGAAGAATTATAATCTCCTGATCATTTATAAATACATGCTATTTAATAGAACAAGTATGATTGATTGGTAAAATTTTATTCACCTTTATTATCCAATCGATGGTCACCCATAACACATCACTACATTGATGGAATCTCGATGTGATAGTCACCAAATCAAGGATGAAATCATCCCATTTACACTCCATAATTGGTAATGGATGTAAAATACCTAATGGTCACAAGTGTTCTATCTTCACCTACAGACAGGTGGAACACTGAGTAACAATGAAAGTTTTCTGCCTTTTCATCCATGGCCACCAATACAGATGATGTTAGTCAGAGTATACTTTTTGTAAAACTAGGATATACATCCCATGATGAGGTAGGTTATTCTCAAATCAGCTCTTGTTTTATATTTTCAAGTGCCTAGATGCATCTATGGATGCTTATGATCTCATTATCATCAATGAAACATTAATGTTGTGAGTTCTCACTCAAAATTCTCTCTTGAAGGACCAATTAAATTGGATCAGAAATTTGTCACATATTAAATCTATCTATATGTTAATAAATTTCTACTGAATCTATATGGATTGGTTTCCAGTGATTCTTATATACCTCTAAATCCATCTTAGAATATAGGACCACCAACTTTCACACACTACTAGACTCCTACAATACATGTGTCTTTGTCATCTAGATCATAAAAACATTTGAAACTATTCTATTTACCAGAAGATATAAAAACTAAAAAATGAAGGACTGTAGGTATTCCACCATCCTTCGTTACCTGAGATTTATTTCACATTGAATGATGATTTGTTTGAGGTTTTTTGGTTTATATACACCAAAAAACAATATCCAATTAGATATTGTTTGAAAATAAACATAAGGCGTTAAATGATATAACTATATCAAGTAAATTATTAGGGAAATTCTTTCTGTGAGTCCTCAACTGACATGAAACTTTTTCCACGAATCGCTCATCATACAATTGAGATGTGTCCCGGTTGATACTAGACACACCACCGTAAAACAAATATCCTCTAACAGACTCTAGTATAATCAGGAATGATGCTATAGATTGACATCCTTTCAACTTATTTATGATTTATTTGTGGTCTTCAGACCATATGAATTTCACCTCCTTCTTAGTGAAATCGATATGTTTTCTTCCAATCATGAAAAGTGCAAAATGAATCACATGTAATATATTGTCTTAACCAAGATAATCCATATTTCCAAAATAACTCTTTGAATGATCACAAGAATCCATAGATCTCACATTCTATGGGCCAATACATATTCATTCCACCAATATAATATGACCCAATATGTTCACATTGTCAACCAGAAATTGTAATTTTATGACCATAACATAATTATCATGATCTCTTAGCATACTCAATATGATATAATGGTTTTTGGAATGTTTGGTTCTATTTCTCGAGTACAAGAATATGTCATCCAAGAAAACTAAAACAAATTAATCCAACTACATGTATAAAATCATATTCATCAAGTCCATAAAAATAGTCGGTTTGTTTGTAAAACCAAACAACATAACATGGTATTCCAAAGGGCCATATATGTTGTAAGAGGTATGTCCAATGGCCTCATCCATTCTTGATGATAGACTGAACTCAATTAAAACATCTCAAACACCTATCATCCACTAATTTGAGGGAATACATCATCTATATGAGGTAGTGGATACCAGTTCGTAGCCGAAAGATGATCTAACTCATGATAATATATGTAAATATTAAGGGTTCCATATAAATTCTCTGAGAAAAGAATGAGGGAACCCCAAGGAGATGTATTGGGACATATGAATCCCTTTTCTTAAAAATCCTATAGCTAACACTTGATCTCCTAAAATTACGTAATATCCATCCTGTTATGATGAATGGATATCGATGATGCTCATGGAACTAGCTTAAATGAAAACTCTAACTCTCTATCAAGAGGTATTACATAAAATTCATCATAAGACATTCTTAAATAGATATAATACTAGAATAAATTCAATCTATCGCATGCTTTAATCATTGAATAGAAGATTTCCAATCTGTGATGACACTCCTACCAACCCATGGTGCTCAAGTCTAGATCAACTCTCTAATACATCCCATTCCCCCTTATGAATATAACTATATCCCTCTAGTTTTATAAAAGATACCCTCCATGTATAATAGTCCACAGAGGTGTGATAAGGAACAAACCTGTCATCCTTGAGAATGATATCAAACCCTATCATCCCAAGAATGATGTGGTCCTATAAGAACTGATAGTCTCCTATCATAAGGGGTAATTCATTATATTGTCATGTAATTACTACCCAAAATCCAAATGATATTTCCAAATTCATTACCCAATATAAAAAAAAAATCAGGCATAAGGATTTGAATAATAGATATATGTATAAAAGTTTGTGAAGATAATATGTAAAATAATGAATATACCAATGTAGAGTATATTAATATCATACTTCTCACATTAGATGGTTTGTCACCATGCTCCATACGTGTAGTCTATACTGAATTTATCTTGCATAATCTCTGGCCCTAATCCATAACCTAACCATCCTGAGTAGGTCCACTATTCTAGAGTTAAACATCATGGGTCAGACCTCCTAAACTTTGTTTGCCAGCTAGGGATATATCACTGGTAGACTCCAACTAACTACCTGATGTGGTACTGCTAATCTGGCCAATGAGGCTGGTGAAGATCTCATCCCATCAAATGGAAAGGATTATAGGAATTTATAAAGATGGACCATTTCCCATAGGCTCGACACTCTATATTGTATCAATACCATTGAGGGTATATGTGACCCTATCTACCACATATATGGCATATATCATAACAAGTAGTTTAGATACATTTGTTGCCATTACACTTTACAGATCCCTTCAAACGACGTTTCATCCCACTAAATGAACCACCCTTTCTTGGATATGAACCTACATGCCCTATAACTTCAACATCCCTCATGTTCCATATAGTAACAAGGTCTTGGTTCAGTATATATGAAATAGTAGTCAGTTATATTATATTTACATGATATTGGATGATATACTTGAGCCAATCTTTAAAACATCTTAATTTGGATAACACATCACTGATAAAATTAGGTGAACATAACTAAATCTACACAATCAAGTAGAATCATCCATAACATTCATAGATCCCTATGTTAGGTGAATGAACTCTCTAGATTGTCTGACTATTAGTGTCTTAAGAAATATCGAATCATAACACAATGATTGTAAATATCCCAGAACCATACACAAATGTTGATTAGACTAGTTTAGCACATTCAAACAATTCTTTGTAGAGCCTTAAAGAATATAACTAATGAGATTTATTCTCCGTCCTAGAGGTATATATATATGTTCATGGATATGTAATATGACCTCTATCATATATTCTACATCCATGGAGCCACCATCCCCAACAAAAGTAGGCAGGTTATACTATTGGAATTTCCTTTTCAACTTTAACACAATCTATGTAAGTCATGTATCTCCCGCCATAGATCACAATAAGCATAGAAATCCTTCAAAAAATTATCATCAATTCCCAGTCGTGGTATAATAGATGGTACAACTGGAGTTTTCTCAGGTGGAACTACTGGCATGTTCGGTGGCACTATATCAGGAGCATGGTCATCACCTTCTTATTGGTGTTCTACTCAAGGATGTCGTGGAGGCATATATCTATATTTCAAAGAACACACATCGGGACACAATAAAAAGAATAATGAAATTATCATGGTATACGAATGAGAATAATAGTTAACTACCCAAAACTTACTTACCCAACTACTGAAAATCCATGGTAAGTTTATTGGTCTTAATCCATGTATTGATTATTTTGGTTCTAGTATATTAAGTTATAATTAAACGTTATAGAGTAAAATTATCATTAAGTTTTAATTAACATCCTCATTTAACGAAAACCAATTATATTTAAATTTATAACTCAATATTTCATAAGTATATTTACACACACACACACACACATATATATATATATATAAAAGTTTAATTAAATGCATATGTCCTTCCTAAAGTACTATGCTTTATATGCTGCGAATGGTACTATAAGTAATTTTAACCAGGATTTTATGATGGTTCAATTATATATATCTTCATTTTCAATTTATATTGGCACACATACTCAATAAATTTAAATTTACATATATGATATAATAAATAACTAACGTTTTAGTTCATGAAAGCAATGATCCATAACTCAAAATCAATATCATTGGCCAATTAAGGTTCCGTCATCCAAATATAATGGAAAACATGTTTAGGTTGATGCTTAAAGCCTAATTTATCCATGTTTTCTATCCCATAAGAATCATTACCAAAATATCATGATTAATAACCCTGGAAATAAGATTAAGTTGAATGAAATTAAAATAGTAAGTAAAAATATAATTGAATGTGAATATCTATGTGCTTATGCTGATGCATGTGACACAATCTTTTTTCCATACTGGTCATGGGATGAAGATAAATTATGCAATAATAATAAATTCCATAATTCATCTGCATCACCCAATAATGAAAGAAATACATCTCTAATACACATAGTACATATCAACACTATCTCATCCTTGGTAGTTTGTATTTTCCCTATACATAGAACAACTACTATGAGGCACAAAATCAATATCAAATTTCAATGCATCCTAATCTCCTACATAAACATTCCCAAACAATAATAAAAGAAAAATAATTCTATGATAGAAGAATGTGATAACCTTAAACCAATCCACTAATAAGTTACCCCAATTGGTTGGCCACATTGTCTTATACATGCCTCCTCATATGCCAAAGGTTTCTGACTAGTAACGAGGTCCTAGAGTCTGTCCATGGAGAGACTATTCCCTCAATCTAGAGTGGATAATAATATAAAATATATATATAAAATATTGAAACAACAATGATAAAATGTAAACATGTATGTAAATCTTCCATACATAATAAACTAAAATGAAACCATATTTTCAAAGTCATGTACCAATTATGATGATGTCATCATGATATAGAAAAAATGTAAGTTGGAAAACATCAATACTAGCTATACCAAAAGAAAGAGAAATACTGAACGGCCAAAATTAAAATGTATCACAAGCCTACAATCGTTCTTCTTCTACCCTAAACCAAAATATCATATGAATCAAAATTCTGATGTTGGACCCATCCCTTATCTCGACCTACAACCATGAATTGTATTTGAGTACCAATTGGTAGCCTAAAAAGGGTGTGTGTAAAAATTGTTAGGACACATAGAAAGGGATCTATAACAAATAAAGTATATCAGTATAAATATAGTAGTGTTCTTGTAAAATCATAACTAGTTGAAAAGAGACAGAAATAATAACCATGTTTTGATCGAGTTCCTCTTGGGAATCCAAACCAACCATACATAATTCAGCCAAATATAAATGACACTGAATTGGTATCCTAAAATAAGTTTGGGACCAATATTTTGATAATATTATTAATTTAATATTAATAATTATGAATTAAACAAGGTGAAACTGATGTATCCATTAACATAGAGGGACATGCCAGCTCACAGGAATTACAATAAACCCTAGAAAAATGGTCTAAGTGTAATACATGGGGTACAAACTTGAAATTAAACTAGAGAAGTTTCTCTAATCAAGTACATGAAGTACTTATGAATTAAATACCAAGATTATCATGACTGGATACCTAGCTAAGAATACAAGGTGTCATGTGTCTAAAGCCATCAAACTAAATATAAGGAGATAATCGAAGAAATTCTAATTTGTGTATATGATGTGAATGAATCATCAATATTACATTAATGCATTCATGTACTATTATATCAAAAAAATAATTTAATGTTTGGTATATCAGATGGAAACTAGATCAATGTATCAGGGTGGTATCCTCCTAGTGCTGAAGGAATTCCCTCAAGAATCCAAGGCAATCACAAGTATGTCCACTCCTTTAACATGAAAAACGTCCTTAATCATTGGATCCATATTAATATAACCATAGAGAATGTTTTTGTCGATGCATCTTTAAATTTCTATTTAATTCCAATATATCATTTTCATTTATAAATAGAAAATGTTTATATGTGAATTCTAACATTTTCATCACAATTAAGACAAAAGATATGGTGCCAAGTGAAAGGTACTTTCTTCACCTTATCATCATTATTCATTCATTATAACATAATCAAATTCATTTTTTAAAATTCTATCTAACAAATGTATTGGGTGTCAAAGTATCATATACATAAGGACTCACACAAAGGGGTGATCCATTTTGAGGCTTCAACCTCTTACAAGGTCAATGAATATCATGAGCGGTCTAGCTCATAGTTCACAAAATTAATTTAAAAAAATATATAATTACAAGAAAAAACAAGAAGATTATAGAATACAAAAAAACATCAATATTTATAAATGGGTGACAGGTTGGGTGAAATATTATAAAACACCTAATGTATAGCAATATAGGAACACATTCCCAGTATCGTCTTTAGATTTAGGTTGGAATGAGAGAGAATGAAGAAATAGAGGAAAAACATAGAAATGTGGCATATTAGATTCCATAGAAATATCACTAATGTTGGTCATATTAATCAAGAAATGCTGGTAAATACTTAAAGAACATTCATGTATGCTTCCAACATTACATAAGGTTGTCCTATTAGATTTCTGATGAGGGAGATGTTTTAATACCTAAGGAAAAGGGATAAACATCTCTAACAATGCCCTCTGATATGAAAAATCAAATGGATAGGAAGTGATTTATGTTTTTAAATAAAAAATAAAAAAAATTGAGATTTCTATTGATTTTAATGAGGTTCACAATTTTGCTACATGGTGGGCCTAACCATACACTAGCACTATCCAACAGAATGACCCCCTCACACGATTAGGTGTGCAGTTAGATAAACCATATTCCATCTGTGCATTTTTTCTCTGTAACAAGCCTGAAATTTAACACATGTGTGTGAGACCTCAGTCACATGATTATTTAGGATGTTCTCTTTATATATGCCATGTATGGTTGAGACTAACAGTTTCTATAAACCTAGCACCAAGTATACGCCTCATACAACTTCTAAAAAAACATGATCTCAATGATTCTAACAAGCCCCAATCAATCATGAACCCGTCCGTAAACCATTTATAATTTTAAATAGAATAAAACAAGATATTTATAATGAAATTTAAGGGGTTTTACCTCAAGATAAAATCTATGATATTACAAATCACATAACCATTATTATATTTGTTTTGGTTAGAATCTCATACAAAATATAAACAGACGTAGTATAGGATTGTAAATTTGGATCCTCTATAACATAAATAAGTATATGAGATATTCATGATATATCTCAGGATCCTCTTCACTTTGTTCCAATGCCCCCGTCCTGGATTCTCCATGTACCAACTAAATACTCCAATTTCAAGTGTATTGTATTGTATAGTACAATTTATAACGAACATCAGAATCCCCACAACTAACACATATGGTACTCAAGGAATCATTATCTTCTAGGTTTCAAAAATAGGAATCATCATTGATGATAACTAGAAATTTATAAAAAGAGGGGTAGATATTATATTATAGTCTTTCATGTTGTTTCATTTTAATACCTTTGTCATGTAATTATTCTATGATAGGAAAATCATACCATTATTTATATCATGAAAAAACTTTATCTCATGATTATATTTTTACTGTTCACAAGACCGCCATATCATACTCCCTTAGCCAATTACTCCTACATATTTTGGATTGGATCATTGTTGGAGCGTAGAATGAACATTTCATCCACATATGACAAAATAATGAAGAAATTATCACCATCTGAACCCTTGAAATATGTACACATATATAAAAAATATTGGTTGTATCCAAGTCTCATGATATGGCAATCAAATCTATGTACCAATAACTCAGTGAATGCTTTTTATCCTATAAATATTTTTTCAACCTCTACGATATGTTCACTTTTCTATATTTATCAAAACCTTCTAGATGTAGAATATAGATTTTTTCATCATGTCCACTATAGATAACATATATTTTCACATAATGATTCCCTAGATGAAAACTATATATAGCACACATTTCTAGAATTACATGAATAGTTATAATTTTTATAATATTAGAAAATATTTCATTAAAATCAACTACTTCTTTATGAGTATATCCTTTAACAACTATCCCTGTATAATATCATTACAACTAGTAATTTCCACCCCTATTGATCTTAAGAACCCATTTTTTGTTGATAACCATATTTAAACATGGTAATAGAGAAAGATCCCTTGAATTGATCATATATAGGTCTTCAAATTACACTTAATTCACCGCCATCCATGAGGATACATATGGACTTTGAATTGACTCAAAAAAACATGATAGATCTCAATTCTATATAAATAAGTAGTATATAATATTTCACTTAGTTATAGATTCTGAGATCAATATGGTTCTATTTTATTTGTAAATGATAATCATGGTCCATAATCAACTGGTACTTAATCATCATTCTCTAGTAATGACTCGGTGAAAATTGATTCTTCCATGGATTTGTTCCCCATGTCAATTGTGGAAATTTTTTTATTCTCATTCTCCATGTCAGAATAAATATTAATTTTCACCTTTTATTTATAAAAATTTTCATCTCTATTGATTATATTTTTGTGGGTGGTGGTGTCACTCAAATGATACCCCTTCACACTATTAGTGGATATGAAGATGAAATATTTCCTGGATCATGAATCCATGATTTATGTTTTAGAGTCATTAAATAGTTAATATAAAAGTCATCTATAACTATGTAACAAAGAATAGTTTTCATGTTTACCATTCCAAATATCAATTGGTGTCTTCAAATTAATCATCATAGAAGGTGACCAATTGATCAAATTACAAGCGATATTCACTACTTCGAACCATCACATCTTAGAAACTCATTTACTAATTAATTCACTATTTTTTACACAAAAATAATATATTTCTCTGATCTTCAACACTATTCTATTGAGGAATGTATGACACCAATAACTATATCTCTATTCCATTATATTAAAAAAAAGTGTATGAACCTGGTTCGTACATCAAGGTACAGGTTTCTTTTTATTTTTGTTTTATGAGTAGGTTTTGAGAAAACATGGAGAACTAGCTATGTTATGAAAAAAAACATGGGTCAAGGTATGATTTTTGGTTAAACGCTGTTCACCCCATGGTACACGCAGTGTACCATGGCCTTGTCTAAAGGCCATACTTGGCGTGTAGGCATTTTGGTCAAGTTGATAGTTTTTAGCTTCTACACACCATGTATTCTTAGCACATGCTTTGTAGTCTATCCATGTATGCAGTATATACATGGATTGTGGGGAAGTCAGTGAATAATAGAGTAAAAACAAAGTACATGCCATATATCACCTAGTACACATTATGTAGTCTTGTTGTAATGTCAACAAAGTAAGTCAAAAAATGTTAGTCATTTGATCAATTAAATGGTTTACACAACATGTATACATATATACACACAGTTCTGTTTCTTAATTTTAATTTTAAAATGGGTAGTAGTGTTTTTTTTCTTCTTTTGGACAGATCCACCACAATACCGGCTCCCCGAACATCAAGTCCTTCCCGACTCTTTGTCTGAAATCCGATTCAAACACTGTTTGATCCATCAGAACCCCACAAGTGAGATCTTGATTCTTCTTGAGCCATTATTCTTGATTTCTATTCTAAACTACGTTATATGGGTTTGAGTTTTAGTTATTGTATTGTAGGTCAACCGTGATTTAGATTAAATTAGAGGCTGATACCAGATGAGGATCATCAGGCTTGTTTGAGGTAGGTGGTTTGTACATAGTTTCGTATTTTCATGGAATTTGGCTGCTGCCAATTTTTAATGCAGTGTTGGGTTTTGAGAGGAACCTTGTTTATTGATATTATATTGATTTTTAAACCTTGTGGGATATAGTGGGCTTGACCTGCACCTGTTATGATTGAGCTAGGTCAGGAAAGCAGTTGTTGTTCATTTGAGTAATTTCAGTCAGGGGTGCCAAAATAGAAATAATTTAATTATCTTGATTTAAAATGAAGGTCATAGTTTGTTGACTATATCTGGACCATGTAATAGTTTCCTGCATTGGTATATCAAATTTCCTAGACAAAGATCAATTGGTGATATTTTCACCACATTTTTTCCTAATCCACATGACAATTCTAATCAAGATTTATGTTTATCTTTTCTATAAAACCTAAAAGTGATCCAAAAACCGTCGTTTTTTCTAATTAATAAAATAGGATATATAGTTTTATAAAACCTAAACACAAAAGAGAGACCATGTGTACTCCTACCAAAAGGTTTTTATATCTGGGTTTCTTTCCTAAAAGCTTTTCTTCTTTGTTCACCCACATACTCCCACTTTATTTTTCCTTAGTAGCTGAGTGTATTTCAAGAATTATAAAATCAAAGAAGATTAGTTCCCATTCATAATCAAATAATCCTTATAGGATATTAAAATTTTAGTTCAATTTCCAAGGATAGTTTTTCTTAGGAACAATGTCCTTCAGTATGAACAGATGATTACCTTAACCCTTTTATTTTTTTGTTCCCCCATTTTTAAAACATTTTATCATGGACTAAAACTTACATGCACTCTTTTCGTTATCCAGTGCATTCGTCAGGGACCTATGAATCATTTGAGGAGCCTTGATTCTTATGAACTACTCTTTTTCCATATTGACATCTATAGTTATTTAGTTTTCTGCTGACCCTTTACAAAGGATAAATGAAAAAATATTGCATTACTACATCCAGAAATCCTCCAATATGTTCCACTTGAACATCAGATAGAGAGAACGTTGTTGTTGGGGTGTAACATTAGGTATTATATCTTCCCATCAATCACTGGTGTTATATACCACATTATGTGCCCTCCCATTTTGGTTCATTTATACAAAATAAAACCTGGACACATCTATATATCTAGAACGTAGAGAAGTTTTGTAGACAAGAACGAAAATATATATATTAACAACAGTCAAATTTTCCCAATGTTTATGATAAATTAAAAAATGAGCATATATTTTCTGATGCCATCAGATTATGAGACTTCTCATTCTTCTTGTGTGACCAAGCCAAGGATTGTATTAAAATTAAATCTCACCAATCTATCAAAATTTGGTACAATTTAGTAAAGATGTTCTAGAATAATATTTCCCGTAGATTCAAACATAGATGATCAAAAATGAGATTGAAAATTTCAACAAGGAGGAAAAAGAATTAGCTTGGGAATATTTAGATTCATTTATGGAACTTACAAAGACCTTACCAAATCATGGACATGATGATTGTCTATAGTTGAAAACATTATACAATGGAATCCATACGGAATCAAACACTATTATAGATTATTTCGCTAATGTGGGGATCACGATAAAGACAGAAAAAGTAAAAATAGTATTTCTTAAATATATTTAACATAATGATACTCTATGGAAAAGTTATAGTGGAACTCCCCAGTGTAGAATTCATCAGGTGGAGGAGAATACCAACCTAGAATCAAAGCTTCTAGTGGTAACTAAAATGATTGAATCGTTTTAGGTACCTGATCAATCAACACAACATCTTTTCCCTATTATGGATATATAATAATGAGAAATGTGTATAGGTCCACTCCCACATCAGGACTGAAGGGGTGGTGTAGGGGAAACATAAAAACAAGATTTTAATTTTAAAAATTACATTAAAAAATATTAATTTCAAAATCCACAGCAATACCAGAAATATTACTATCTGAAATTTCTTGATCAATAATCTTGACAACCTAAACAATGTTATAAACAATAGAGTAGGGGTTAGGAACCAGCACTAAATTGGGTATTATTACGGTACCCGACTCAATTTACAACTCCAAAATTAAAGTAACAATTTCAAAAACAACCTTTTAACGCTAGATCATTATAGTTTCCAACATCTGAATAAAAGAAGTATTAATAATCTATACCATGGTAAAAAAATCCCCACCTCAATAATTCAATATTAAGAATCAGCTCATCGAATTGATGTATAAATAAAATCCTAGTATGACTACAATAGATAATAAAATAAAATTTCCCTATGATATTTTGAGAATTATGTGGGGAGAAATTTCCTAAAATTTATTGTATTGATCTTTTAGTGTGTATCCCAGTAATATTGAGACTCATCCTTGAGTATAGGAAAATCAAGTCATCCTTAAGATTATGAATATGTTATAATTCTACCATCCATGTGGATATGAAGAAAAGAATATTTAAGAATCATAAAAACATGAAACACTCGACAACATGGAAATGGATGATACAAAAAGTAATGTTTTTCAGGAGAAAAATATAGAATTAGACTAAATGAAAAATCTCCAACTCAAGGGTAATCACAGAAGAATTATTTATTTGTGTCATTACCACCATATAATCCCCCTATCCACTTTCTAGATTTAATGAAACAATATAAACAAGAGGGTGAGTAAAAAATATCTCTATAAATGATTAAGTAATTATAAATAAATATTAAATTTGTATAATTATGACTCAAATTGCAACGTACATAGTGTTTTTGTAATACATTCTCTCTAGTAAGAAGAAACTTGAATATTTACGAGTCATCTCCATAAATGAAGAAATATTCACAGTTATTTAGTAGATGATACCTTGGAATATGTGAGACCCAAAAAGAATCCCCATTACCTACAGTATTGGGACATGTAATTTTGGAAGACCATTTTGTGATCTTGGAGTATGTATCATTATCATGCCTATGAGTGTCATAAAAATTATGGGTCATGAAGAATTAAAAACAATAAGAGTTGAAATGCAATTTCATGACCACTCAGTAAAGAACCTTTGAGTTCTACTAGAGAACGTCCTAAAAAAGGATTGAACATTCATATTTCCAACTAATTTCCTTATCATTGATAATTAGGTTAACAGACATATACACATAATTATAGAAAGACCATTTATCACCACCGGGAAGGTGCTAATTGATTTGAACTGAAGTAAGCTAAATTTTAGGGTCAGTGAAGAATAAGTTGTTCTCAAATTAGTGAATGATTCCCAGAAAATTAGTGATGCATTTTATTGTGAAGATATAATTCATACAAGATAGAAAGATGATCATATGAGTAGAATGAATTAAAAAAACGAATTCTCCATATGAAAATGGATATAATGATAAAAAAGACGAGAATTACACCACACCATTGATGAGGGATGTCATCCAACCATTCGTATCCTCCGTTACCAAGAACCATTTAACGAGGTGTGTATCATTACTATTAAATTCTGTTAATGAAATCTTGTCTAGTACATAAAAATAAATGAATCCTGGACTGGGAGGCAATCCATGATAGAATAAATTGGTTAGTTTATAGATTCTGAATTTTAAAAATTCATGGAGATGCTTTAGAGTTTTTCTTCAAAAATATGAAAAATTTAAATTTAAATCTACAAAAATAAAATAAATAAAAAAATATAATATTAATAGTCATGTCGTGTAATAAGAATACATGGCGTGAAATTGTCCAGCTCAGATAAATTAAAAACAATATATTTCACATCATGTATTATTTAAAACTTTTGAAAAGCATATAGAAAATCTAAAAACTATGAAACCTAGGTTCTAGGATGAGCCCCCCCATTGTTCCCCATCTGCACACCCTCCCATCTACCGACTACTACTCCTATTTCCCACCATGGGAAACTGTGAACATCAGATCCTTTCTTCCACACCCACTCTCTCCAATCCTGTTTCTAAAGAACCTTTACTAAAATTTTTCTCCATTAATCTATCCTTCATCCATCATGTCCTAAAAAACCATAAATCATGCCTCCAAGAATGGAAGTGACACTCCTCCACCCTAGTGATAAATATGTGGATCTCCACTGCCACATGAAGATCCCACCACTAGACCATCTGTGCATGGATCATCCTCTCTATCACCTCTGATGTGTTGCATTCCACTTCCATCTCATCCCAAGTTTCAACCCTATGCTTCTAGTTTCTCCCATTACTCTAGTATTCCACCTTTGAGCATTAGATTTAGTTATTAAATCTTTAGGCCATGCTGATGAAGTCCAAAAAGACTTTGGACCTAGATGTGCTCGAGTATATTAATGTGAATATGGAGGAACTCAATCATATAGAGTCAATACACAACTCCACCATCACTAATGTATTGTAGGAGATGTTTTGTGGGGATTTTCCAAGATTATTTGACCATGGTAGAGCTCAACATTGAATATGTCACATTTGACCTTGGTGAAAGGACTTGGGAGATCACGTTAAGAGAATCTGACATCGAACATGGTATCAAATATGAGGATTTTATCACTTCCACAAAATAAATATCTGTTTTGATGTAAATATCCAAGACAGATGCGATCAAAAGATGGAAACTATTTTCTTAGTATTTTTAGAGCATTGACGGTCCACATATTGTAATGATCACTTTGTTATGAAGTGATGCTCTACATATTCTTCACATTGATCTTTCCCATGTCTGGTTATACTAGTGGGATTCTTAATGTGGAATCATCCATATTGAGGAAATTATGTTCATGATTTATTTAACGACTCATGATTTTGATGTTTAAAAACATGAAGATAATATTTAAACACCAAAATCACGAGTCGTGAAATAAATCATTGCAGTACGTAAGGACAAGATCAAAAAGTAACATTAATCATTATAAAATAGCATGGGAATAAAACATGCAATTGTTCAAACCATTATGTAGATGTTATGATTTCCATAGTAGCCAATGTATTACTATCAAGACCGTCATAATGGACAATTTCCATTACTGAACCAGTTTTACATGCCATTCTAGCCCTGTATTACTGAACCAGATTCACTTTCTGTTACAGCCATGTCTATCTCAAGAGATATAAATCTTTAACTAATTCATTGGAGTGAAATATAGGTCCACCCATAAAATAATGAAACCACTCTATCGTGTGCTAGAAAATAATCCTAAATCATTCACCATAACCCAATAAATAGAACGGGTTTCATAAACATAATCCCATAATAACATAATCCATATAGAATAAATGAATTGTTTGTTCCTGATGTGTGATTTCGCGGAGGGCCATATGATTTTGGTTTCGGTGGTGTGTTTTGAATTTTTTTGATGGTTTGATGTGCTTGAGGTTGTCTTTTGGCCTGCGTTTGAGGCTGTTGGCAGAGGATGCGGCATTTGATTGCTTCAGAGTTAGTGAAGGATGGAATTCCTTCTGGTTTCTGGTTTCCTGTGTGATTTACTGAGGCCGCTGGCGTGTGTTGTCGATGCCGATATGGTTAAAGTGGTTTTTTTCTGGTAACGATGGTGTGGTGGATGTTTTCCTATCGTGACTGACATCGAAGATGGTGATGGCTTGCGTCATGTGGTGGTTTTCAGTGCCTGGTTTGAGGTTCACTTTTTAATTTTGAATTCAGAGATTTGGGTTGATTTGGGTACTGTTTGTTTATATTTTGACTTTGGTTTCTCCATTGGATGATGTGGTTAGGTTATATTGGGTTTTGGAATGTGCGGTTCCTACTAACCCACAAAGTGGATTTACGAAAATAAAAAAATGGATTAGGCATTCATGCGGCATAATTTAATGAAACATTCTTATCGTACTTTTGTTGGAAAATTCAAAAAGTACCTCGTATGGTAAAAAAAGAAATATTTATAACATATCATGTAGTGAAAGTAAATAATTGCTAAAAAAGGACATGAAACATGAATTAAAACATTTTTCTAAAACAAAAACATCGATTATAAATATAACCCCAGTAAATACTTATGGATAAACAATCTCAGATAAGAACGAGATTGGAATAATTATCCCATAACAATTGTAATCAGTGGAATCATACATGTCATAAAATAAATAAAATTACAAAAATATTTAAATATAATATCCTTCATTATCAAAATCTTAATACATGGATTGTAATTATTGACATCATATAAAAGATATAGATGGTTATTAAGGCATATATCTCACAGAAATAAAAGTCAGATGAAATAATCCCTTACTATAGGTCTGATATGCTTCGTATGTATCTGAACATACAGTATAGTGGGCATAAACATATTATTAACATGTAAAAGAAAAATTATAATATTTATGATATCATATATTATTCACTTATGTTTTTATATTATTAGTTCATTTGTCAATCCAATGTTAAAGCAACATTTTGGGTAAAATTGATTCATTTATCTTATGTGTTTTAACTTGTAATAATTCATATGATTACATAGATCGTGATTACTTTCATATAGAATGTAAAAAATCATTTATATATAATATTTATTCAGAATATATAATATATATAAAAGTTCGATAACTGGAATGAAATACATTGTTCATGGAGATGGTAGGTCATACATACGCATGAACGCTATTTTCACTTCATTATTAAATAGAATGGAAGTATGTAAATTACATATACATATATCCAGTATCAATATTATGTAATATATTTCATTATTATTTATTATATATACTTTTTAATCATTTTTAAATGGTTAACATTGAGAATGAATCTCATCGCGTTGTGGATACGATAATCCGTATGTACGCAAGTGCGATGATATCATTCCTATAATTATTTAATGGAATTGGAGTGGATGATATAATTTCTAATAATTATTATGATGTTATAATAATCATATATTGTCATTATTTACACAATTATAACAATCCATGTAAGTTGGGGGTGGAAATAGATTACAACACGACTTGGATACGATATTTCGTACGTACACACGCGCGGTGATTTTGTTTTTCATAGGATTGATAAATGGTGAAATAGGGTAGTTTCAAATTAATAAAAAAATATCAGTTTATGAGTGATACTTATGTTGTTACTTTATCATGAGACAAATAAATAAGGGAAAGTATAAGACGAAATAAATTTGAATGAATCGTTAAAGGATATTACCTCTTCTTCGACGCGCCTCTTCTGAACCTCCTCTTAGGGAACTAAAGATGCTCTTTGAAGAGGGCCAGGACCTCAAGTATGTTTCTATGGAAGTGTAAAAGGGAAATGGAAAGGTTTTGTCCGATCTTGAAGGCTCAAAATGTTGTGAAGAGGAGAGGTAAGGGGTGCCATTTTATAAGAGAAGAGATGGGCACATTTGGAAACCTCCAAAATAATAATTTATAATAAACTCAAACCACACATAAAAACATCAAATTGACTCAAATTAGGATATTAGGTAATATTGTGTTGTAATATCATCATCCAATAAAATTTAGACATGTTTTTATTTTATTGTAAACCTTATCATTTTGATTTACCCTTATTTAATCTATTTAATTTTATTTCCTATAATACAATGTTAATTCTTAATTTGTTATAAATACATACTTATGTGCAGTGAATTTTCTATAATTAGATACATTATTAAATTTTGGAACATTTAATTTTAATTTTTAATTTTTTAAATATTTTTGTGATTTTTAAACAATTTAATAATTTATTGGTTTTATAAAATATCAATAGTATCAATTTTAACACTATTCAATTATTTGAATTTAAATAAAATCAAACAGAATAAATATTAAGAAAATGAATTTTATAGATTCATAATATGGCATATTAATCAAAAATATTCACGTAGAACATTAATTTGATCATATAATATTTATTTTAATATTTTTAAAACAATTGATATGATATTTCTCTTAATAAAATAATTACTACAACATTTTCTGATAATTATTTAATATACATAATTGATGCATAAAAATTAAAAATAAAACAGTTAGATGAAGATAAATCTAATATATTCCTTATGAATAAATTTATTCTAATTTTTAATATTAAAATCATAACATTTAAATTGTTATATTTATTAAATTATGAAGTTGTCAACTTTGACATTATATAAAATAAAATAATATTACTGTCATAATCAAATATATAAGGCTCCAAAAGGTCTACAAATCGATAGTTTAATTATTATGGTTTACATTTATACGGCCAATAAGTTTTGGTCAGATGTTTTTTCTTTTTATGAACATTATTAGTATAATAAAAACTGTAACATACATTTTTCACTTAATAAATAATTTCTGCATCATTAATATATAAGCTATGAAGGTAATTATTTATTTTTTATAAATTACATGTAAATTACAATAATAAATAAAAACAATTTATCTTTAAAATGTGTATTTAAAATAGAATTTATATTCTGAATAACCTTATATTAAAAATAATCTAATTATTAATGTTTGAGTGAGACATATTTCACTTTCCTGTAAATAAATTAAATAAAATATTTTAATCACATACAAGTGAGTTCAAATAGATACCATTTTGACCAAAGTATATTTTAACACTAAATGTAATAATGCAATTATATTAAGAAAAAGGTTATGGTAATTTTTTAATATCATATTTATCCTTAATTACCGGATTTACCTGTGATAAATAAAATTTACCGTAGTTACTATGTATAATGTCCATAAATAAAAAGTATCATATTATCATCATTTAGAAAAACTGATTACAAATATGGAATCCATTTTTCATGTTTAAATACACAAAAGTTTCAGTATTTAATTTAAAATTAATCCCGCTATTGAGAAAACAGTTTTT
Source organism: Viscum album (assembly GCA_963277665.1). Classification (NCBI taxonomy): domain Eukaryota; kingdom Viridiplantae; phylum Streptophyta; class Magnoliopsida; order Santalales; family Viscaceae; genus Viscum; species Viscum album. The sequence goes on from OY728133.1 coordinate 1,361,978,168, forward strand.
AAAAGGTAAAATAGTATAAAAGATTGAATTGTTTTTACATATGAATTCAATTTAATATTAATGATAGTGACTTAAATTATATTAATGGGTAAAAATTTATTCCATTTATACTTTTAAACCATTAAATATTATAATTTATCCATATAAATTATCTTTATGAAAAAAGTTGTTTTTAATTAAAAGTTACAATTGTTTTACTATTCATCAAAATATGAAAGTTAACAGAAAAATATTAAAAAAACATCGATAGTAAATTTATTTATAATTATTACAATGATTATGTTTATATTGTCAAATTGACCTCATAAACATTTCAAAAATTAGATTTACAGTGGTTGTGCCATCAAAAAGAGGGAAAACTGCCTTTGTTTTACCCGAACATTTTTTTTCTTGTCATTCCATGTTCTAGAATATGTGTAAGATGAATTATAATGATATAAAATTAAAAATTTAGTTAATAATATTCATAATGGATAGTTCATAATAATATTATAACAATATATCATTGTTTAGTAAAACACAGTATTGCATACAACACATGCTATTTGGGAAGGTCGCTATTATGTGCAACATAAGCCAATAATGGTGTTATTTATATAAAAAAACTAATACGATGTTTCATATAGCGCAATCTAATCTTCTTTTAGCGTACATAATAATAAATAAAATAAATTAAAAATATTATTTCTCATAAAATCTTGGGGTGATACATTCTACCCCCCATAAAATGAATTTCACTCTCGAAATTTTTCAGGGTTATAAATCATTTACACCTGGAAAGCTTCTTTCATAGAATCCCACATCGTAAAAAGGAATTATAAATCTTAATTTTAAAAAGAAAATTTAGAAGCATGATAGTCACCCAATGTTTCTCAACACTGGTTTTCCACATAAGAGAATATAGGTAAAAACCTGGATATTGAAGGGAAATCTATCCATCATGTTCTAATGAAGAGTTGTAGAGAACAAGGATATGAAAAATACAACAATCACAAAACCATAAATTTGTGATGATCTATGTTACCATATGATTTATTAGATATGAGGGTACTTGGACAAAATTTTTGGTTTTCAAGATCATTTCTCTAAAGTTAATGAATTTTTCTATAAAGAGAAATACTTATTTGATTTTACTATGATATCATCATTGGTCATTCCATGAACGATTTTTTATTAATCAATTATTTAATGAAATGAAGTTTAATTTTTTATTATTGAAGTGTTAGTTGATCATGACATAGAAATATATGTCATTCCATCTATCTTTATCACAAAAAGTTGAGCACAAATTATTAAATATACATTAGTCAATCAATGGTGAGATTAACCGTATATGATTCCAAAAATGGACTTTTACATCATCTATCATACTTCTTGATAAAATAAAACTAATTTACACTAACTAGGGTCTTATTATAGGCCAGTGTTTGCGGATAAAGGAATGTCACACTTCGATCGTGGGTTCGATTCTTGTATCCTTGTCTGACATGATGGGTTCTCTCTCTTCCTACCAGTTGACCCTTTTTATAAAACTATACCATCATAATATCAAAAAGTTCTAGCCTTAAAAAATATTATCTAAAGTATAACTTAATCCATTCCAATCTTTAGTATAATCCTAAATACTTTTGTCCAATCTCATAGTATAATGGAATATATTACTAGAGAGGTCATCTACTAAGCATGTAAATACCATCATTTATACCCCATATATCACAAAATTTATCTTATTGGTCATATTCTAGAAAAGTGAATACCTTAGTCATTTATTCTCTTGGAACAAGCATTACCATAGAACCTTAGTGAAAAAAATGAATTCTTTCAAAAGTTAACTCTTTTGACATAAAAAAATCTCAAAATGTGTATATACTCAATCCATGATATCACATTGTCCTTATATCAATCCAGAGCTCATTAATACTATAAAATATCCCATTATATTCTTATCCCTTCATTAGGCGCATATCATCTACTTTCCAAAAATATTTGAATAACCTTTCTTGGTTATCGCTACCATTAAACATATACATTCAAATAAATTAGGAAAAATAATAGTGTAAAAATCCTTATATGTTTCTTTATTCTAGAGTGCCATTAAATTACCTAGACAATATAACTCTTGATGAACATACAATCATTCCACTACCTTCTTAAACCATTGAATACGCTTCATCATTTTATTACTCAACACTTCTTTCATCTCATATATCATGTGTAGTCTACTCACCAACATCAACATACATACTAATAATAAGAACATGTTGATTCTCTTCATGAGATTTTCCCATAGGGCATTGGTTAGCATAATTCTCATACATCACATTTAAAACATTTAACTATTTTTGATTTCTTAGCAGTGCCATTATGCTTGTCCATGGTGTTAACTGAACATTTTCCTTTGCAATTACTGGCTTTTTGTCCTTATTTTCCACACCGAATGATTCTTTTAGTTACTTTGAAACATTCTCCCTGATGGCTCTTACCACATGATTTACATGACTGAGATTGAACTTTCGTTTCTCTATGATCATCATGAAACTCCATACTTCTATTATTAGATGAGTAAAGAAACTTACCAAAGTTGAGATTATTGATCATATTATGAGATTGCTGATTAGTCAAAATATTGATGTTTGGACTTCAAATTCCTATTTCATTGGGTTTCTCATGAATAATATCATTGAATTTTCCATCATATCATCCATTATCGTGAATCTTCCTCTTTCCAACCATTTCTAAAACCCAAAAAGAATAGTGTGAGAGGAAAAAAATCATACTAGGAAAACAACATAATCAAGGGGAGTACTTTCAATCTCTAACATCTTAGGTTTAATCGTAAGTTATTCATGATCGTTATCATTATTCTAAGACTATAAAATATAAATATACTTAACCTTAGAGAGTTCCCTAGAGATACCTTAGAAATATCTCTTGGGATCTCACTAATGATTTATCATCTTTTTTTATATATGTTAAATAAACTATTCTTCTGATACCAACTTTTTATACCCAAGAATGATGTACATGGACATTACATTACGTTTGAGGAATACTTAATAAATAATAAAAATAGACACCCAAGGATCGTAATAGTTTAGTGTCTTTGTAAACTCAAGAACATAATCTTATAATAATGGTGAAAGACCTTCAACATTTCCAATAAATATATTCTCCTTTTTTTCCTACCAAAAACTTTTCATTATGTCCTGGTGAAAGGAAACCATAAAAGGGTGTTCTCAAAATCTCAGTTAGGGTAAGCATGGAGAAAATAAAACAAACCATATTCAATTGAACATAAAAAAATTAACATAATGTTTAAACATCAAAATCATTAGTCCTAAAATAAATCATGCTAGTACATAAGGAATAGATCACAAACTAACAATAATCATGATAATATCGAATGGGAATACAACATGTAATTGTGGAAAACATTAAGCACATGTGATGATTTCCATAGTATCCAAGGCATTTCTCCCAAGACCATCATAGTGGACAAAGTTCATTACAGAACTGGGTTTACTCGACATTCCAACCCTATATTACTAAACACGATTCACATTTCATTCCAAACATGTCTATCTCAGGAGATATAAATCATTAACCAATGCATTGTAGAGAGATATAGGACCCACCCAACACATAATAAAATCAATCTTCCGTGTGCCACAAAATAAAACAAAATCATTCATCATAACACAATTAATAAAATTGGTTTTATAAACATCATCCCATTATATCATAATCCATATAGAATAAATGGATATCATTTAATCATAAGAAAAAAAATCCATGTAAAAAATAGAGACATTATACTTTAAATATAAACAAATTAAGTAATTTCATCTTATATAGAAAATAGCATTCATAAAACAGTTGCAATGAATACTTGATGAAAATGTCCTTTCTTCTTCAAAATAATTTACTTTTATCAAAATTCCATGACATTTTAAAATAAAAGGATTTTTTTTGAAAATAATCATGAAATCATTTAGAGGAATCTTCATGGAATGAAGTCTTTATGATACCGTAAAAATCCCTACATGTCGTATAAGTTAAAAAACATTCTTCTCGTACTTTTGCCGAAAAAGTCAAAAAGTGCCTCATATATTAAACAAAAGAAAAATTCATATAATACCATATTGTGAAGGTAAAAAAATTCTAAAAAGAACTTTAAAAATACAAGAAAACATTTTTAGAAAACATAGACATGGATGATAAATATAACCCTAGTAAATACATTCGGATAAACAATCTCGGATAAGGATGAGAAATGATTAATTATCCCTTACCAATTATAATCAGTGGAATCATACATGTCATAAAATAAAGAAAACTAAATAAATATGTAAATATAATATCCTTCATTATAAAAATCTTAAAACATATATGGTAATCATAAAAACCATAAAAAGGAATTGTTGGTGATTAAGGCATAGGTCTCACAGAAATAATAGTGAGATGAAATAATCCATTACCTTTGGTCTAATATGCCTCATATGTATCTGATACTCTTGTATAGTGGGACTAAAAATATTATCAACTATTAATAGAACCATAATAATATTTATGATATCATATATTATTATATTAGGTCTTTATATTATCTGATAATTTGACAATCACAAGTTAAAGAAACGTTTTGCGTAAAATCATTTCATTTATCGTACGTATTTAAACTTGTAATTATTCATATGATTACATAGATCATGATTAATTACATATATAATGTAAAAAATATTTATATATAATATATATTTAGAATATAAAATATATAATATATTGATAAATGGAATAAATTACACCGTTCATGGAGACATTAGGTCGTACGTAAGCATGAAAACTGTTTTAATTTACTTATTAAATTGAAAGAAAGTAAGTAAATAACATATACATAAATATAGTATCATTATTATGTAATATATTTCATTAGTATTTATTTTATATACATTATAATCATTCTTGATTGGGTAACATAGAAAATTAATCTCATCACCTTGTGGAGAGGGTAATCCGTATGTACGGACGAGCTATGATATCATCCCCCTAATTATTGGATGGAATTAGAGTGGAAGATATAATATCCCAGAATTAGTTTGATGTTATAATAATCATATATAGTTATTATTTACACCGTTATACCAATCCATGTAAGGTGGTGGTGGAAAACATATAACAGCGCGACGTGGAGATGGTATTCGATATGTACACACGCACGGTGATTTCGTTTTCTGTAGAATGGATAGATAGTGAAATAGGGTTGTTTAATATTTATAATAACAGATAAGTATATTATTTATAATTATGTTATTAATTTATAATGAAACAAATTAATAATAGTATGTAGAAGAAGGAATATATTTGAAGGAATCAATAAAATATGTTACCTGTTCTTCGACGCGCCTTTTCTAAAACTCCTCCTAGGGAACTAAAGATGAACTTTGAAGAAGACAAGGACCTCAAGTATGTTTCTATGTAAATGTAGAAGGTAAATGGATAGGTTTTGGCCATTATTGAAGCCTAAAAATGTTGTGAAAATGAGAGGGAATGGGTTCCCTTTTATAAAAGAAGAGCGGGGCACTTTTGGAATAATCCAGAATATCAATTTTTAATAACCACAATCCCCACATTGAAACTTCCAAAGTGACTCAAATCCGGATATGAGGTAATATAGGGTTGTATTATCATCAACCAATCAAATTTGGACATGTTTTTATTTAATTTTATACCTTATCATTTGTATTGATCCTTCTTTAATCTATTTAATTTTATTTGGGGTAATAATATTCTAATTATTAGATTTGTATAAATAATTACTTATGTTACATTTGAGAACATATTATTTTAAATTTAAAATTATTAATAAAAATTGTGATATTTAAAAATTTTAATAATATGTAATTTTTATAAAATATCTATAGTGTCAATTTTGACACTATTCAATTATATGAATTTAAATAAAATACAAACAAAAGATATATTGGAAAAAATATATTTAATAGATATATAACATGTCATGTTAATATAAAATATTCATGAAGCACATTAACTTGTTTATATAATATTTATTTTACTTTTTTTAAAACTAGTTATTTGATATTTATCTTTACAAAGTAATTACTACATCATTTTTGTATAATTATTTAATATTCTTATCTGTTGCATAAAAATTTAAATTAAAATAATTTTATGTAGATAAATATTATATATTCTATAATAATACTTTTAATAGAATTTATCATATAAAAATATTAACATTTAAATTGTTATATTTATTAAAGTATAAATGTGACAACTTTGACATTATTAAAAATAAAACAATATAAGTTTCATAATCACATATATATAAGGATCCAATTGTCAAATATTTAACCATTTGATGATTATGGATTAAATGTACATGACCAATAAGATTTGGTAAGACATTTGTTCCTTTTATAAGCATCATTAGTTTAATAAAATCTATATTATTGATTTTTGACTTAATAAATAATTTCTACACCATTAATGTATAAGCTATTTAGGTAATTATTTATTTATTAATAATAACAAATTAATTTCCCTAATAAGTAATAACAATTTATCTTTCAAATGAGTATTTATAATCTAATTTATAATCTGTATAACCTTATATTAAAAATAATCTAATTATTAAAGATTGAGTGAGTCATATTTCACATTCTATTAAATAAAATACATAAAAGGTCTTTATCACATACAAGTGGGTTAAAATAGATACCGTTTGGAACCATGAATAATTTAGGTGAAACTATAAAAATAAAATTATATTAAGTCAAATGTTAAGGTAATTTTACAATATTTTATTTACCCTTAATTTGCGTATTAACATGTTGTAAATAAAATTTACAGTAGTTACTATTAAAAATGTCCAAAAATAAAAAGTAGAATATTAACAGAATATGAACCTATTGATTCCAAATATGGAATCCATTTTTTGAAATTCAATACACTGAATTTGCAGTATTTAATTTAAAATTAATCCTTCTATTGAAAAAACTGGTTTTAAAAGTAAAAACATTGCAAAAGATTGAAATGTTTGTACCTATGAATTCAATGTAAAATTAATGATAATGACTTACAATATATTAAATTGTAAAAAATATTATATTTATACCATAAAACCATTAAATAATATAATTTATGTAAATACATTATCTTGAGGGAAAAGGTTGTTTTTAATTAAAATTTAGATATTTTTATTATTCATCAAAATATTAATGGTAAATGAAAAATATTAAAAAAATTATAATAATTAAATTATTATATACTTATTACAATGAATGAGTTTATTTTGGAATATTAAACTCATAAAAATGTCCAAAACTAGATTTATTGTGGATGCACCAACAAAAGGCTGCAAAACTGCATTTTTTTAAATAGTAATTTTACACGAAAAAATTATTTTGTTCTCATCCCATGTTCTAGAATATGTGTAAGATGAATTATAATGTTATAAAATTAAAAATGAAGGTTAATAATATTCATAATGTCTATTTTATAATAATATTATAACAATATATCGTTGTTTTGTAAAACTCGGCATTGCGTACAACACAGGATATTGAGGAAGGTCGCTCTAGCGTGAAACACAAGACAAGAATAGTGGTGTGTATACTACAAGCTAATACGGTGTTGCGTATAGAGAAATTTAATCTTGGATTAGTGTACAACACAAGACATCAATGTAATTATGATGAATATTTCTCATAAAATCTCTGGGTCTTACACAACCTCCCTACAACGCTCATAAACCCTATCACCCTATAAGAGTATCTTGCATAGTGGGAAAAATGGGGAATGGTACTCTAAATTGCTTCTACATCCTATGTTCCTCTGATTCATGATCGATACCAGTACTAGCACTATGGAACATCCTATAGTGGTTGATGACCCTACCTTACCATAATTACATCCATATATAGTGTAGTGATGATCCAGACTTACACTGTTTGAAAGTGGACTATTGCTCTGTATAGTGAAAAAAAATTATATAATATAATTTCTTCCCCATACCCATCCTTAATTTATATTGCATATGGGTTTCTATTTTTGGTTCTCATCGTATTTCATATTCATTGATGTATCATTTATCATATTTATATATGAGACATAGTTCTGACTTCACCACTTGATTTCTTATTTTTATTTCATTACTTATACATTAATTTATCCATGTATTGATATAAATCATCATATATGGTCATTTATGAGATTATTATGATACCATATGGACTTCTATGTGACCTATATCAGTATCTGGATGACATAAATTTACAACATGAGGAGATCTAGTTCCAGATCCGTACTCAGAGGAGGCCCCTAATTTTTTTTTATAAAATTTACTACTTGATAACGAGTTATTTGGTAGACCCATACATAATGTGGATAACACAAACAAGCACCCACATGAGATAAATGAAAAACCCACTAGTTACTACAAAAGGAATTGTACATATGAGGTGATGGATAACACTGACTGATCTTTTGTCTATCTATATGATTGATGACATAATTTTTAGTTCATTATTGGAGGAAATCCTTATTTTTTATATTTTTTTTATGTTCATAGAATTTTTTATTATATTATATATCAGTTTATTATTTTTAGTAATCCAAAAATTTATTTATACATTTTATCCATTTATCAAAGCTACATTATCATATTCTTTACTGTGTACACCAACCCATTTTTATTCTTCCATATTGATTAACCCCAATGTATTGATGGGTTATCATGTGTAGTTATTTTTTTCTAAGATGTTTTACAAGAATCTCACTTGTTATCCATCTAAAAATATCCCCATTGAATGAATTTAATTAAAAATAACTCTCAATTACCTAGTTTTTAATTCATAATTTGAATTTTAGTATATCTATAATTCTATTTCTAACTATCCACAACAATTTCTATAAAATTGTTAGAGCTGTGACATTTTATATATGGTGGAGTCTTTATTCATCCATATTTAATATACAGTTGTATAATTTCATTTTTTTACTAGTCTATGAGATATTTTTAATTAAATGAATTATTTAACATGACATATTACTACACCTTTTTAAATAATGGAAAATTTTATTGTTGGATTTGGTTGAAATCCATTTTTCTTAATTTTTAAAATTTTCTCATGATTTCTATGTTGAGTAATTGAATATTAATTTTTAATTATTGAAATTACTTTGGGTGGACTTATCACTAAATACCACACCCAGAGTGATCTCTGTTAATTTTTATTCCCATTCTCGAAAGGATTCTTGTCCATCATTTTTATATTACTTTTTGAGCATATTTTTAGAGAGTTACATGGGTAATGTAAACATATCAAAAGATCCTTTGGAATCTTATTTAGTCTATGATTTAACAAATACACTGTTAAAATTATTGATAAAATATTTATTGAGCCCATTATTATGAGACCCACTATTGAATTTATCTATATCTATCAAATTGTATCTATGAATAACCTTGTTAGGTCGTATATATTTCTAGACTATTTAATCATCCCACCCTACTAAAGGTACCCTGTAAAATTTTATTTTGAAAAATTGTGGTGGATTTTCAACTCTTCCATACATAGGATGTTAACACTGATGAGATGTACGATAAAATTTTCACCAGATAGATATGACATGGTTCATAATTACTATAAAAATTTTATATGAATACCAATTTCCATTAAAAAATAAATATATTAATATAATTTAAAAAAATTGGGTTATTTTTTAGGAAGATTAATAACACTATTTAGAGACTGATGACTATTATGATGAATCATATGTGGTTAGGTGATGGATGTGTCATCTATCCGAGCCATGAATTTTAAAAAATAAATAAAATTAAAAAGAGAGAGGAACATGGAACATTATTTATGATTTCTTGTCATATCCCGGGACAATCATTATGCAGTTTGAATCATAGAATTTTTTTTTGAGGGGGAGTTTCTTTATTGAATTGTTAAAAAAATACCATGAATTATACTATAGCACTATCCTTTCCTTTGAGAATTATTTTTATCTTCTTTCCACCTACCCTTACCTCTAAAAAATTTGAACATTAATTCTTAATCCCTCACGATAAATTATGTATTTCTCATTACGAAGTGGGATATTGGAACAAATAGAAGCTTGTGGATATAAACATGAATTCAGGTTTTGATCATAACTCTAGTTTTATTTTACATTGAGGTATGATAGAAAATTTATTTTGATATAAATTGAAAAATCGGTATAGCCATTGAGGAATAGTAATGATTTTGTAATTAAAAGAAGAAATAATTTTATTAAAGAACTTAAATATGTTGAATGATTTATTTTCTATATGGGATTGATTCATGAGGACCATATTTTTTTATTTCAAATTGTTTTATTTCTAGTTTTAATTAGTGCTTCCTATTAAAAATTTGTTTGATTTGGATTCCATTTTGAGGTGGATTTTTCAGGGAAAAAAATAAATTGTTCATGTTTTGTGGATTTTGTTATGTTGAATTTCTAATCATATTAGGAATAATTTTTTTAATGTTTAATCTTGAATTATTTAATAATAAAATGGTTATTGATGTGTATTAATAGGAATTGGGCATGCCTTAATCAAAAGAGGAATGATGGAAAATGGAAAATTCAATATCACACATCATGAATCTTAAGTACATGAAGTGAAGTCCTCAAGTAGTCCACTTGATAGCTTAATCAAAAAAGAATGAATTAAAAATACATTTTGTGAATAAAGTAAACAACATGAATTTAATTTAAAAATTTTGAGTGACTAAAATTAAAAAAATGATGGGATACATGGTCTGCTCTCAGAACATGATGTGATAAGTTTGAAACATAATGGATGCTAAAGAAATAAGACACGAAATATGGAGATCTAGGAAATTTAGAGATTATTATAGATTTAATGTACATTGTGTTAATGACAATTACATTCCATTAAATCATCAATCAATAAGTCACATAAGTCATGTTAATGATGTGAATATGTTATATGTCATGAACTACATGGGCTCTATATATGTAATGACCTTCGACACATAAAAGAGATCCAATACATAAAATTATTTTCCTCCATTATTTTTAATTTATTCCCAGTTATCGTTCTAGTTTGTTATTATTTATTTATTTTATTTTTCTTCATTATGTTATTTCATATTTATGTTACAATAATTGTTATATATAGGTTTCTTTCCAATGTTGGAATCAAATTTTATTTCATGTTTAAACCTCAATTTTTTTTGTGTTCTTTATTGTTTCTTCATTCAAGATAGTATTTGATTTCTATCATACTATATAAATCATGGATTGATTGTTTTTATGTTTTTTATTTTTCATATTTATTAAGTTTCTATATGTTTCCTCACAGTCCTTTATTACCATCAGGTGCAACTAATTCTCGTAGGGTATGTGGTCAAGAGTAAAGATGAATTTTAATATAATTAATATTAAAAAAACATAGTAACCATATGGATAGTAATTAGGTTAAAAATAACTTTTAATCGCATTATAGTTTTACTACCTTAACCATAATATATGAAACCAAAGGACCCTGTCCTTATTGTAAATGATCTGGATATGACCAATAGCATGAGATACTTTCAACAAGGTAAGTAATAATAATGATCACAGGTTATTGACTACATCAGGACCAAGGAATAGTTTCATGCTTTGGTATATCCAATTGGTTATAAAAAGATCAATTGGTAATGTTTCCAACTATATTCATCAGAGGCCATTGGTCTATTCCATGAAAGATTTAGGATTATCTTTTTTTAAAACCCTAAAATTATGCTTAAACACTTCATTTCCATTGATTTAAATTCACAGCGATGTATATTTAGAAAACTAAAATAGAAAATAAATATTGGGAAGACTCATACATAAAGGTTCTTACCACTGAGTTTCCTTCCTACAAAAAATCATTGTGGGTTAAACTATAGACATACACATTAATTTATTAATGTATCTGTGTGTAATTTTGGAAAAATGAACTCTAATATGATAAAGGCCCATACATAACCAATGATGTCATATAGGCTGGTAATTCTAACACCATATGAGTAACCTAGATCAAGGACTAGGTATAATACAATATGAGAGACCTCAAATGAAAGAGGATCCTCCTATTCATGTATTGGAAGAGAAATCATGGTTAAAACTTTAATGAATGTATGGGTGAAGATGTAAATTGACCAAATTTTAATAGGTACACTGTTTGGAAACATGGTTTACCAAACTATTTTCCAAAACCGTGTGGTTCCACATCGTAAGTGAAACTAGACATTTAGTATAGGCACATGATCTGGAAAAACCCTTCACACCCCATGTGGCTTATAGTAAACCCTCTATAGTACCTTTCATGGTTGTTTAAACCATGTAGCTTTAGGGGTATAATTTAAACAAAACATGTTCAATGTACATTTCTTCCAAAATTTAGTGGTTTAGGCTACGATTGATCCCTAAATGCTCCCAAATTCCCCTAAACCACTAAAGAACATACCCAACGATAAAAATTAATGTCCAAAACAACATTTAATGTGTCTATACCTCATAATAATGAAATGGGATATTACAAAACCTATGTTGTCATATATAATAAATAATGTTTCATGATTTATAAATCCTATGAATTATTTTTCATGATTTATCATTGTTATGAAAGGTTCGTGAGGCCATGATAACCATTTTTTAATAAATTGATGAATATAGAACAATGAAGTTGAGGTGGGGATAAATATACTCAAATATTGAAGTATCTTAGGCATATATTAAATTGATAAACATGATTAACACATCAATTAATGATTAAGGGATGTTATATATGATATTCCATACATACCTATGAACTTATATTAGTTTGATGATAAATATAAAATTGTGGTGGAAATTCTTGAAATTGAATACATCATGTTTTATATTCAAAAATGATGTTTATCATTGATGTTTGGGGATAAACTCAACAAAAAATATCTTCCTACTTTTGATAGTTTTTTAATGTTTCCTTGAATGATTTTCCCAGTCTTCCTCTTCATCATGGATTTGAGTTTACATTAAAACTCTTACCTAGTGTTACAAATTTTTCAATGTATGTTTATAGAGTAATAAAAAATGTTATATCTATTGATTAATAGAGTCACATAGAATCATTATAAGGTATTTATATACCCTAGTGCATCACTGAGAGGTGAAAATTTTATTTCTGTTAAGAAGAAATATCTATTAATGATATTTTATATTGATTATTGGGAACATAAAATGACAAAAATCAATTATAAGGATAATTTTCCATGTATTGATTATTTTTTTGTCAAATTATGCGGATATAAATATTTTTCCTAGATTGAACTTCGATTTAGAAACTATTAGTTGAGGATCAAAAGTGAATACATTCCTACAAAAGCCTTCCATATGAGGTATGGAGACTCTAAATTTATAGTAATGCCATTTGATCTTACTAATAACACAAATATATTTATAAACTAATGAATAGTGTATTTATTGATTACACTGATTAGTTTATGGTAGTCATTATAGAAAATATTTTTATATATTCCTACATGAATGAAGATCATAAAGATTACATGTGGATTGTACTAAAGACACAAAGGATAAAGAAGATCTATATTAAATTTCCCATTTTTGAATTTTTGTCATAGAATGTTTAATTTTTATGTCATATAATCTAAAAATATGGTATATCAGTGGATCCATAAATGATGAATGTTATTGAAAATTATCCCCAACCAACCAATTTCAGTAAGATATATAGTCTTCATAGTTTTTCTAGAAAATATCAATGTTATGTGAAAAATTTATAATGAATTTTTAATCAACAGACCATGTAAACATAGAAGATAGTTATGTGTTTAGTCGAAAGTCATACAGTATAATTTTTCATTCCATTTTTTTTGGAATTCAGAAGAATCTATTTAAAACTATGTTCACTAAAATTTACATATCTTAAGTGTTTTATTATGTTTTTTAAGAAATATTCTATATAATGAATTTATGAAATAATTATAATATAATAAGAATTTAAATTTTTATTACACAATATGATCAATTGAACTAAAGGCCATTCTTGTTCATTAGACCAACTTATGTTACGATCAATGTATAGACATATGTCGTGTATATCAGACTGAACTAATTCATGACCATCAGACTAGAATTATGCATTAGTACTGATACATTAGACTAAACATTAATGTGTTTATGATATTCACTACCTATAAAAAATTTCAAAAAGACTATCCAAATATTATAATCAAATTATATAGACTAATTACTACAAAATTAAATACATTTTGCATTGAAATGGTGCTAATCTAAATGCCAATAAAAATTCAATTAGAAGTGATCTATCAAATGAAAATGGCCAATAACCATTCCAAAGTGTCTGAAATATGACTATATAAGGATCGCCAACAAATAGAAGGTCATTTCATGAATTGGGATAAAATTAACTTTTCAACACAAATTTTCTGAATATTACACTCCATGAACATCTCATTCCTAGTCATTGTATGTATTTAAGGAGTGGATGTTCTATGGAGTCACTTTTAAGGGTCGTGATTACTTAAGAAATATTTTCTTTTTTAATTATGCGTATGACTGTGGAAGTAATCAAGGGACCCCAAGGATAGGAAGATGTGGAATCCAATTAATCAAATCGATGGATTCTGAGGCATGGAAGATAGAGTCTGATCAACGTATCAACAGATTCAAGGTGTATGAAGATAATTCCATAACAATCCTAGAATATTTTTATTTCAATGTAAATACAATCATTATAATAGGTATAAATGTCGGTATACTTTTAGTTAGGGATTCTGGAAATCTTAACTCTTACAGTTAAAGAGTGAATTATTTTATTTTTATTATAATACATTCATAATGTTATAAGATTTGTATTTTTATTATTCTTACATGTTAATATTTATGATGATCATTTTTTTATAAATTTAGTTAGTATACTTATCTTTATAAAAATATTATTTTATAATTTGGTCTTCAATACTGTTAAATTAGAAGTTTGGAAGAATGTGAAGAAAATATTATATTGTGAAGCTTCAATAATTGGTGGAAGAAGATAAGAAGGAACATAATGAGTTCATGAAGATGAATATCATTTTGATGAAATTGATGAAGAAATAATAAACCTTATTATTTTTAACTATTGATGAATATTTTAAAAAATTTGAATGAATGTAAAATTTTATGTTCTTTATCAACATACTTTGTGTTAGAATGTTTTATGAATGTTGTTTCACTTATTTAAAGGATGATTCATTATTTCAGATAAAAATTCTTCGGTATCTTATCTAACACTAATGTTTTAGGTTAAATATCTCCCCTATTGTTTTTTTAAATCATATAGGGGGAGATATTTATAATGGTTAATTATTTATTTAATTTGATAAGTGAAATGGGAGAAGCTTTATAGATATATATTTATGTGGGATAATTGATTATTTATGTGGGATATGTTTTAATAGTTTCTATAATATCATACATGAGTTAAAATATTGGGTAGATTTAGAAAATATTTAATATATTCAATTTTTTATAAAATAAAAAGTTATGTATGTTTCTAAATTATATTATTTTCAATTTAATTTATTTTTTTGTTCTTCCAAAAAATGGTGAGATTGTTGATTTAAAATTCTTAATTTCTACATTACCAAATCATTAGTTTTAGAAATCAAAAACACCCACTTCAAACCATTTTTAATAACATTTATTCATCCCAACGGTTTGAGTATGTTTATGGAGAAAACATTATTTTCAACCAAATGATGAATGATATCTAATATAATATTAATATAAACATATATTACTCAATATGTACCATGAAAATGATGGTTTGTCCATCATATTGAACCAACCTATGATACAATCAATGGCTATACCTATTTCATATCTATTATACATGAAAAATTAATGATAATGTTAAAAACATTGGTAATAATATAGTAAACTGAACTTTAATTTGTTTATCATTTTGACGATAAATAAAGAAGACCACCAGAAAATCAAAAGTTTATAATAGAAGAAAATAGAAACATTTCTTTCAAACAAAATAAATTTTAGCATTATAATGGTGATAATCTAAAGTATTTATGAAATTCTGTTAATGTATAGTTTTCATGTTCATGCTATCTGAGATAATGAAAATTGACTCTAAAATATGACCAATGTAGTTTCACCTATATATTGAAGGTCATTTGGTTAGATGATAGATTATGCATTTTAAAACTCAAATAAGATGAAGATTTCTCTTAATAAACTTATCATTTACTGTCATTTTAATTCATTATAGTGTAGGAGTTCTAAGGAATCCTTATAAGGATAATAGTTTCTTAAGAACTATTTTCTTTAGTAATCACATGTCTGACCAAGATACTAATTGAGGGATTTTAGGGATATGATGTTGGTAAATCTAATATATCTGATCTATAGATTTCAGGGATAGGAGGAAAGTTTCTAACATTCATATTGACAGATTACGGGGAAAGATAGATTGATCCATAAGGAACATTTTATCATTTGATTTCCTTATATGGAATGAAAAAAAATACAGTAGGTGTAAAACTATGGATAATTTTAGTCAGGCATTATGGAAACCTTAACTCTTATGTTTAATGAGTGAATTATTTTATTAATTTTGTAAGTGATTCCTAATTTTATAAATTTGGTATTTTTATATTTTTTATTGGTTAATATTTTCACTGTTCATGTATTTAAAAATTTAGTTTGAATACTTTAATTTCTAAAATATAATTTTATTGGTGTGTTTTTTATACGTATAAACATATTCTGATATAATCATACATTTTCTAATTTTGATTTTTCTACCCTGATAATTAGATCTTATTTGAGTCCAATGTTTTTACTTAAAGTTGTTTTGGGCTTTTTAGTGTAACTTTTTAAAGTAAATATAACACCCAATTGTATCCACCATAAACTCTTACAATCCCACATTATGTTATTTTGTATATATGAATGTGAATAAAATTTCAAGGAATTGATGATATAGTTAGTAAGTGAACTTATTCATACACTAACCTATAGTGTACAGAAGTTTGAAATCTATATAGGTGCATCAATGAATGGATTACAACACATCTTCAAGAAGAATTATATGTTTATATCTTATATCTCATGACAATTGATGAATACGTGGAAATATTACCCAAATCATGATTTAGAGTTAGCTATTGTATTTTTTTTTTAAATAATTATTTTTAGGATTTATCATTATAGATCAAGGTGTGATATATATACTGATCATAAATGTTTGATGTATATATTCACTTAGAAATAGTGGAATATAATCTACAAAATATTGTGGGAGTTGACTAAAGATTATGATATTTCATTACATTACCACCTAGGGAAAAGTGAACAAGCTGGTCGTGGCATTGAGTCAAATTGATCATGCTAGATTATCTATGTTGAGAATCACCAACAATCTAATAATTCTATATAGAAAAATTATTAATATGGAAATCATGAATGAAGAGGGTAAATTTCACATTACTTAAAGTAGTGTTAAACAATCTATGCACGTGAGGTTTAATGTGGTGTATAAGGAAGATTTAGATAAAAAAATGAATGTGAGAAATATTCCTGAGTTAAATCATTATTGGGCTGGAATGATACGGTTAATGAAACATGAATGAGTCCATTAATTTTAAAACCTGAATAAAAAGCGTTTATATGAATATCATAATTTATAATTCTCTATTCATCTTTTTAGTACAATTTGTAAATATATCTGAAAGTGTATTCCTGGTGTAATATCATGAAAAAATGTATAAAAAAGTATGCAACTCGATACTTAGTATGTAGATAAGTCAAGGATGAGAGAAAAAAAGTTTATGGGGTTATTATAACTGTTACCCATACCAGAATTTAAATATGAAAACATCACTCTTGGTTTTTCATCAGACACTCCAAAAATTTTAAATACCAAAATGTTATTTGGATTTTATTTAAATTTCATAAGAAGTCAGAAGATTTTATTTTCAATAAATTATATTACAATCAAGATCAAATTTTAATTTTTTACATTATGATTGTGTTGATATAACATAGAGTACATATCTGAATTGTATCTGATCAGGATTCCTGGTTTTCCTCAATGTTCATGAAAAGAATTAAGAAAGATTTGAATTTAGAGTTATGTTCTGTTTCTTATTATCTTTTTTTGGAAGATGCTTAGTTTGAGGAATCTATTCATACCCTAGAAAATATGTCGATTTATTATTCTATTGTTTTCAACTATATTTTGTATAAATGTATTCCACTGTTCATGTTTCTATACAAAAATAGTTTTCACTCGAGCATTCAGATTGATCCTCATAGTTTCGTATATTGAATGATGTGTATATCTTCAATATGATGAGATAATGTTGTAGAAATAATGATATTGGTACAAACGCTAACTGATGAAATATAAGAGATAGTCAAAGAAATTAAATAGCACATCAATGTATCATAGATTAGATATAAAAGTTATGCTGACAATCATCAATGAATTTTGGAATTCAATGTTAGTGATAAAGATTTCATATGAAATCCTACATAGAAAAAGGTTATTATTTTCAGAAAGAAGATAAATTTGATCATTAGGTATATTAGGCCATTTGAGATCCTTGATTTATTAGGGATTGTATCTTATTGCTTGGTGATTCCTCTAAACCCCACTCAAGTTTACAATGTGTTTCATGTATATCTATCCCAAGGAAGTACCTACCAAATTGATTAAATATAAATAACTATAATGTTATAACAATGAACGGTAATATTTACTATGAATATGAATTAGTATAAATATTATATCATATAGATAATTTTCTACAAAACAAGACTACTCATATTGGTAATGTTTTCTGGAGGAAGTAGAAATTTGAAGGAGCTACATGGGAACATGAGGATCTGATGAAACATAGATATCATAAATTTTTTTATTAATGTAATGTAATTTTGAGTGTTAAATTCTTTTTATGGGGTTTATAATTTAACACCTTGAGATTTTATGATATTTTACCCTTCAAATAAATTTAATTTTTCAATAGCTTGCAATACACATAACCATGAGTCTAAATAATCTATAATATAGTATACCATTATAACACAAATGTTAAAATGGTTTAGTGAATAGGAATAACCATTTTAAAAAAATTAAAATATGTATAATGGTTTTATATAAAGAAAATATGTTGATAAATTAATAATAATTTTTAGTAAAGTCTTTATATATTTTAAAAATACTTTTTTCATTTAAAACTAGATTTTATTGATTATTTTGAGAAAATAAATTACATAATTCATTATAATTTTATAAAATTTATTTGAAAAATTTAATATATTGTTTGTAATCAAAATTTAATAATTTTCTTAGAGGGAATTGTTGATAGTTTTTTTAAATGATTTATTTTTTGTTGAATAGGGAAAAATACCCATTTTTGTTGTAAACTATCATTTCCTATAATGAATTTAAAAAGTTTGAATTTGTTTTAAATTGTTTTAAAAATAAAATTATTTCATTTATAATATAAATAATTTAATTATTGTCATTTGAATTAATTTTATGTTGTATTTTGTATTTTAACATTTATACATGAAAAAAAAATTCCAGAAAGTTTTTTTCATCAGGTATTGTCGGTATAACATTAAATTTAATTATTCCAATCCTCTTAATTGAATCATAAAAATGTATTATTTATTATTAATCAGTAATGTCATAGTTGGATGATAGATCCGTTTAATTTTTTATCATTATGAAAAGTGTTGTTGGTAAGTATCTATCACCTTAGTAAGGATAAAATAGGTAAAATAAATTTAAAACAATAGGATAAGTCTTTAAAATTTATCTAAAACTTGAATTTTTCATTTAGTATGATTGTAGTTATTATATTTACTTATATATTAATACAATATAAATAAATTGATCCATTTTAATTTGGTTAGGACATTTATAATAATTTTAAAATAGATTAAATACAAAATGTCATTCTCTAGACTTTAATATCTGTGAATTTTTTACACAAGAACAAAAATTGCATTAGTATGATTATAGAAAATTATTTTCAATATGAATTATATTTTAGACCATATTAATTTATTTTCTATTTTTATTTGTTGAATAATTACCATAAATTCTTATGAAAAACCGACACAACATTTATTCAATTAATAAAAAATAGAATAAAAAATTTTAGAAATATTAAAAATAATACAACTAGGATAAATTATTGTGTTCCATGAATTTTTTATGTAAATAAAATATATTAGAAATATTTTAAATGTTTATATTCTAATCAAGTAGTTATCCTGATGACATTAAAGTAAATGTAAATGAATAGTTAAAATGAGATTAATGATATTTTATGATAAAAAATCATTTTTAAATGGTTCAAAATTATTGAAAATCATATATTAGGTATATGGAATTTGATATGGCTTAATATTTCAACCATGATCCATTTATGGGTCACTTTCATTTTTACAGTAACATTATTTACCCTTAAAGAGTAGAAAACTGAAATATTGTGATAATTATCAAAAGGATTAATGGGATGTAAAAAATAATAGTAAAGGGTTAAAATATAACCTAAACAGGTATAAAAATGTTTATTAGTGTATTTAAACTATTAATCTTCTTGTATTCTAGTATATGAATTTTTAGGCACTTGATTATAAAATTAATTCATATTAATATAATACTTTAAGTAATTCCAATAGTTACCCTCCCCTCTATTTTGAAAAGAAACATCATCTCTTCTATTACAAGAAATTTTGATTCTTAAATATCATAAAATCCAAACCATAATACTTTACTGTATTCCTTCAATTTGTAAAGTTTAATACAATAAGGTTTCTAAACAATGTCTTATAACTCGTAATCAATCATTTTGAATTTTATTACTTCTTCATCCATATATAAATCCATGGTATCAATTATGAAATAATTTCTTTAGTATATTGAATATACTAATTTTTTATAATTATGGTATAACAACCATTATCCACATTTTTTCCATCTTAATAAAAGAGAAAACATTTCTTGTGCGCACATATGACATATCATCTCAACATAGCTATGTATTTATTTTTTCATCAATAATTTCATTGGATGGAAATAATGATGGATTTAATTAATATATATGTTATATGTTATAATATTGTTATTATGGTACGGTTAGTTATTACTTACCTTAATTTTGTTTTATTTATAGAAAAATTGAAACAACATTCATGTTTATGTACGACCTACTATCTCAAGAAATGGTGAAATTAATTTGTCCAATTTTACCTGTTACGGATAAACCAATATATACAATGAATATATATATTATTTTGAAATCATTTTTAAATTTGTGGTAATGATAGAACCACAATTAAAGAACAAGGATAATAAATTCTTAAACGAAACATCTGTTAAAAATGAATCAGTTAACACTTAAAAATTGGGATTTAAATAATGAATTATTAATAAATATGTGTTGAAATGTTATAAGTGAATAATATATGATTTTATATGTGTTTACCGAATTTATTATAAAATTACAAAAAAAATTAATTTATTATAAATGAGGTTTTAGAACATTTAAATTAATAGGAACTTGAGGTAATATACTTATGATACAATCTCATTGTTCATCAAGACTGTTTATTGTTATGTTCCTAAAGATGAAATTTTATAAACTATATATCAAGTATATAATGAATTTTATCATCCGATGTTTATTTTTATATCGTAAATGTTTTTTATTATTTTTACACACATTAATTACTCAAAATATCAACGTATTATTTTTTAAGGAAAACCCTAATTTTTTTTCTTTTCGGTCAAAATTCATTTTTTCATTCATGTCCATAGTTTCATAAAATGTTCTTAGAATGTTTTTGTCATTATACATTTATTTTTAATGTAATTTTTTTCATTTACTAATTTTTTTAGAAAATGGTATGAATGTAATATTGTTTTTTTCATTATTTGAATGATATATTTTTTACTTTTTACTGAAAACATGAAATTAATATTTTTTTATCACACATGAAATCAAATAAATGTACTTCCATCTTGACTGCTCAATTATTTTTATATTAGCTTAAAAATTTCCTTGTTTATTTTCAAATAAAAATTATTTTTATTATATTTTAGTAAATTTATTTGTCAATGAAGTTATTTAAAATTGAAAAATTTATTTTACCAAATAAATATTCTTAGAAATCATTCAAAATCATTTTATCTAACATTACAACCTTTGAGGTTACATAAGATTTATTATGGATATGATAAAATAAGACAATAAATATTATTTTTCTATGTGGTTTAGTATTACGATGATTATAGGATTATGAAACTGTTTTATATTCCATGATTTATGATATGATGAATTTTTGAAATGTTTAGGAATTATCGTTTCATTTCCAGGGGTTATAAAATTTATGGACGATTGATTATCTTTTGGAACACATATTAATGGATTATCATTTTGTGATTGGTTGGACTATAGTTATATATCCCTTTAATGCATTGGTTAAAGATGAATATCTCATAATATTTTAAGGACTAGAATGGGTAGTAAACCCAATTCTGCAATGGACACTGTCATATATGATAGTCAGGGGAGTGAACTTGATATAAAAATATTATTGAATGTGGAATGAACCCAATCCACAATTGTAGTCTTGAAAACCATCCTTAAATGTGGAAATAAGTTTCTTTGATTATGTGTATGCAACAAACTTATTTCTTATTATAATGTTATTCACTAATAGAATATGTTTATTGATTCATTTATGATTCATGTCTTATGATCTACAACACACTATTACATAACTCAATATTACAACACAAGATATGCCGAATATGGTGTTAAAATGTTTTGTTCTTGTTATAACACCCTTATGATCATGTTATTCTTAAGTGATTATTAATATCCCCCTTTTTACCCTTATTAGAATTTTATCCCAAAAAATATTATTTTTTATTTCCTTGGGTTATGACGAATGGTTTTAAGAAAAATATGTATAAGGATAGATATACTAATGATGAGGTTAGTGAGAGGTGATATAGATTTCAAATGAATTTTCTTATGTATAAACATTTCCAAATACACTAAACCTATACGATTCAATCATGTGCTGTAATTTTATGCATTTAATATTCATATAATAAGATGTAATATTTATTTATGAAAACTATAAGTCCCTTTATTGGTTAAAAATGTTTAATAACCGTGCAGGATGGTAATAAAATAAAAAAATAAAACATCAATTCTATGTAAAATATATAACATGATCAGATAAATATTTATACCCCCATGAATATCATAATATAACTATCCACACTATTTAAAAATTACATTACATAGTTGAAATTCATTATGCTATTATTAACAATCGTAAAAATATCATATTAATAGTATCCCAACTAAATAATTATTTATCATTTATTATATTCATAATTTATACCTAAAACTAGGATTACTAATTATTTTAAATATTTCATCATAATACAATACACCCTTTCAATCCAAATTTAATCATAATAATAAACATAAAATAAAATATTCAGTTTTCACTTATTTTATTTAATTACATAGTTATAATGTTAAGTAGTTAAATCCAATAACAATTATATTTCCAAAGAAATTTTTTAATATAATCATAAATCCATACCTTTAGATGACAAATAAATACACCACAACTAAATGTTCCACTCCCAGAACAATTCTTAAAATAGACTTACAACAAAACATATTCCCAAGACCATATAATCTATTAATTTATAAGGATTAACCTCACCCTAAAATACATCCAAAATACCACATTTGGATAAATCTAAACATACCCAAACCTCGAAGAAATAATACTATATTCATTTTCACTATCATAGTATCTTAATACTCATATACTCAAAAATTGCCCACCAGTACTATGCTTGGAAGAAAAAGTAAACCTCCTCTTCTAAAAGGCCTCTAAATCCTCATTACTGTTTCTAAAATTGGAACATCACTCTAGATAATGGATGAAATTTCAATGTAAATACCAAACTATGTTGATCAATGTTAATTCACCCTATCTCAAATAAAGATAATAACTATTCCCAACTTACCAATTATTTAAATGAATGAAATTACAAAAATCTGAGCATAACTATCCACATACTATATCAAAAGTAAATTGATTACCCAGAGAAAAGTACTTAATTAAATTCAGCCACACACCCACACTACATGTGCCAAAATTATATACATGAATCAATTTTCACATTATTTAATATTAATTATAGATAACCTTTCATTAATAATCCCATTCTTCATATACATATTTTCTCAGCAATTAAATTTCATATTCACATTATAATCCGCATTTCCATATCCCATATCACATCCCAAAGTTATCTGTATTTATACATCATTTTATATAAATATTAGTTTTCAAATCATCATATTATTATGAAAGTAATGTGGATGCTAACAAAAATTGTCACCAAACTCTAGTTCATAATTAAGTTTATGTATCTTAAAAAAATTAATTTTATGTTATATTTAACAATAATTAAATTTTATATTATTGTATAAATTAATGTAATAAAAACATACAATATCATAAAAATAGAATAATTAATCCCATCCAATGAATTAAGAAGGTGAAAACAATATCCCCTTCCCCTGACAAAAATTCACAACACGAGGCCCTAGATATTGGAGAATGAAAATAAGAAAAGATAGATTTTATCCACTACCCCTAGACCAAAATAGTTACACTATGATACAAGGAACCATTACAGTATGAAATTTATAATATAAATAATATCCCTCATGCACTAAACCAAACCATATTCGGTAATCCTAAGGTAATATCGTGAAAATAAGAAATTAGATAGAGTTTATAGACATAGGAAAAGATTGTTATTATTCAAATATTATGTGTTTCAAGATATCATGAATGATAATGTTAAATGGGAGGGAATCGATAAATGGAATGATGATAAATTCAATACCTTATTATGATGGTAGAACAATTTAAGCGTGTTAATATCATTAGATTCAATGGTCAAACAATCAAAGGGTTCTTGGATCAATAAGGTATCATAGAAGGACTCAAAACATATAAATAAATATGATGTTTAAGAATATATAATAAATGATATAAATAAACTCTCCAAACGAATATGTTCATTTACACATTAAATGAACTGACCCAAGCACCAAAGAATCCCAAAGAACCTTCCTTAAACATGTAATATCACATTCATAATTAATCCATCAACCATAATCCAAAAAAACCACAACAATTCAAACAAAAACATCTTAAATGATGGTATAATTATTATTATGGGAACTATATGATAAATAAACATGATATCAATGAATCATAAACACCAAAAATTATAATAGTTTGTGATATATTGTAGACAACTAAAAATATACATAAGGAGACACTTAAATCCTCCAATTTTCCATTGGATGAAACTATGTCAAACCAATTGGAAAGGTCAACCCATTTTTATATATAATCCCCAATAAGTGACCCTATAGAGTGGTGGATTCCAAAATAGCTAAAAATTTTATAGTTATTTCCAAATCTAAAGTCAAAATTATTTAAAATGGTATATCTCCCCTTTTTCATGGATGTCACTTTGTACATTTTAAAATTATCTTGAACAACACCATGATGGGTTCGTACCCAATACATCTATATTTTATCATGATAAATAATCTATTAAATGTTCCATTATAGTGTGGTGAAATCTATCCCTCTATTTTCATCATATCATGGCTCCCGCGATAGTGAAGTGAAACCACTATAACATCCCATATTTTTGGGATGCAATTACATTTATATAAATTTAATGTGTTTGTTAACTTATGTTACATGAAATAGCATAATAAATGTAATTATTAATTATTCTACAGTTAAACACCTTATAATATATTTAAACAAAGAATAATTTTCAAAAAATATAAGTAATTATATGGATAAATCATCTAACACTTCATGAATAAAAAAAATATTTTTTTGGAATCATTATTTCATTTTTTAATTTAAAAGATAAATTTCAATAGAATTTCGTATTAATATTGTTGAAACATATTTTTTATATTTGTGAAAAAATAAATATTCATTCATAAACTGATTATAAATCAAGTAATAATGAATATAAATTAATTTTAATGTAAATAGTAAATTTTTTCAAATAACAGTTTTTTTTTGTTTGTAATGTAATTTTTTTATAAATTAAATTAATGATTATTTCTTCCATAAATAACTGAATTAATTTCCACAAACACTAATAACAATAATAGAACTGAACCAACACTTATATATCCAATTAAAAACAAAAAATGTTTATATTTAATGATTGGATAATGATAAAATGTCAATATTTTATCCATAAAAAAATTTGACATTAAACTAAAATAATGGATCACTAATATACCCAATGAAATTTTAGTTTTAATGATCAAGAGAATAAAGACATCTATAACATAAAAACACACATTTATTTATGTGATAATTTTTCCATTATAAAATGATTTTTTTTCAAATTTTGTATTCATCATTATTCCAAATCATCCATAAAACATATGAAAAACATTTTAAAATATTGGTTGAGCAAATAAATATCAGTATGTGATATAAAATAATAGAATTTTTTTTACTATTAAAAACTATTGTGACTATAAAAGATGGTTTTTATTGAATATAATCAACTTTTATGTCATAATAATTGATTACATACACATGAATGCAATTTTACTACCCAAAGATTATCATAAAATGCATTATGATAATACATGATGGAAAATTCATAATAATGAGGAATTTCCTAGAAAACATGGGTACCCAGGAAAAAAATATCTTAAAAATGAACATTTTTACCCTAAAAGGTTATAATCATCTCATTAAAAAAATATCATTAGAATAACTTTTGAAATAAACTAATTTCTATGAAAACTCATTAGAATGTATAGAAATGTCAAGTTGGTTCCATGAGACATCATATTCATAGATACATTATTTTTACCCTTACTGATTTGATAATTGTATCTAGTTAATACTCATAATCCCATTGGAGTAAACTACTAAATTATTAACTCAATTATCTAGATGGATTTACTCATATTTTGTCAAATACATCATCATTAACCAATGTTTTAGAGGGCTATAACAGACCAAATAAAAAGATATCAGAAAAAAACCCTAATGTATTTGGGTTTAATCACCAATCCCACTTCCATTAATAATGTATACATACCATATATTGAAAAAAACAACTAGAATATTTAATTTTCAACATAATAATAACCATTTTTCTTTCATGTATATATTTTGTAATGGAAAAGAAAAAGGATTCCATGAAAATATATTTGAATCAATCATAATCCATCCGAAAAAATAATAAGGATAAAATAATTATAACGTGTCAATCACTTATAGAGAGTTAGAATAATTGTGACTTTTTTCTAAAATGAATAGAATTACAATTGAAAATGATTAAAAATATTATTTCCAATATTGACATTTATCATTGAAAATAACATTTAAAACTAAATATTTATAAAATATTAAGAAAATAATTTCATTGAAATGAGCCTTGGAAATATGTATAAGAATCCTGAATGAATTGATTGTCCATGATGGAGGGAAAGTCTATTCATACATTAATTGTTAGAACAAATAATTTTTTCACACCTTTAATAAATGAATCCTAATTCAGAATATGTTAATAAATTTCTTTAAAAAAAGTAAAATTTTATACTTGTATAAAAATCACTTTAAAAAATCATTAAATAATATTTAAAAACATTCATGAAAACATTTTTTAAAAACATGGATATAAAAGAAAATGTTTTTTGATCAAAATATGACAAATAAGGTCACATTTTCTTAAAAACAGTATATAAATAATTTTAAGTACCAAATATAGAGAAATCATACATAAATACAAAAACTAAAATAAAATCTAGAGGTGATGAAAAATGGAATGTGTTTATCACATATGTATCACATATTTTCTCAATGAAAATTTATGAATAAACAATCCAGACTAAAAAATTGGATTGAAAACCTAATCCTATTAAAACCTTACTAAATTTTCAATTGTAATCCCACAGAAATTATAACATCAAATGAATCTATAAATACCATAAATATGGAGATTCATTTTATAAAACGTCTAAGTGTTATTATATATACTTCATAAAATAATATAGGTGTATAACATAAATGTATATCCCAAAGAAATGTGATTTTAGACGAATAACCTTAACCAAGGTCATATCATTGAATTGTGAATTAAAAAATGGAGAGATTTTTTGAAACATATGTAAATCCAAAAAAAATATGAAATTAAAAATAAATAAATAAAGAAATTTCACACATATTCTTCAAAAAATATAATCAATGAAGAAGTGATATAATCCAATAATGGTAAATTTAGTTAAATGCTCCATTACACATTAGTAACTCCAAATTAATCCCATTTAATGAAATAAAACAAATTAAAACATAAAATACCATAAAATGTGATATATTATAGATATAAAATTTTTGACATAAGTATATATACCCTATAAAATTAATAATTTATATAACATTAAAACATTCCTCAAAGAGGGGAAATTGATAAAAAATCCCTTATCCTAGAGTTTTAAATGTCATGTACATTATTTATGTCCTATATAATAAATTTATATCTATATTTTATTATTTAATAACAATTTTTATGTTTATTTTTTATCATTGGATCATTTGTTTAATTTATTTCAATGATTTTATTAATTACATAATTGGATAAGTCCACATCATGGGTTTTGAGGGTGTTCATTTCAAAATTGAAAAATGGATTCGTTATGTTTACCATGGTCAAAATGTAAATAATTACATAATTTATTGATTAATATTCATGGAATAATTATAAAATTTATAAATTAATTATACTTTTAAAACCAAATTTAAATGATGGTTAGGAAAAATAAATTACATTACAATAACGGAGACCGTACTCCGTATGAATGCATTAGTAACAATTACATTTTTTATATAACATGAAAGAATGAATTAATTCAATGTTTTATCTTTAAAAATTAATTATTATATCAATAATATAATATTTTATCTTGAAATACATAATATATAGCATCCATGTGATGTAGTTATGAAAAAAATCACATTACATCATGAAGGTGGTAATCTAAATGTATACATAAAAGACATAATCATTTGTAAATGGATATAAATGTAAGAAAATATATGATATAATATCAATATATAATGATAATTATATCATTAATATTATATATATAATAATAAATTAATTATTATAACTAGTTGTGATAGGAACTGGTCGAAAATGAATTCGAGAGCTTCATGAGGCAGATGTCCGCCAAAAAATGAATGGTGGTTTCATTTCCCATTTGATGGAAGTGGATATGGAATAAGGTTGTAAAATAAACAAATTATAATCTTGATATATATTATATAGTTATTTACTAAATTTTAATATTAATTTTGGTTTAAATGATCTAATTTAAAAAATAATAAAATAAAAACACTTTGTTAAGTTCTTTGTTACTTCTTCAGACAACCTCTTTAGGTTTACACCTTTTGACTCCTAATCTGAGAATTTAAATAAAAAAGGGAATTTAGTATAAATGGAAGGATTTTCATAATGTATTTGGTTAGGTCTTGTCCAAAATAATTGCTCAAATTTTTTGATTAAGAGATTAGAGGTGGTACCATTTTATAAGTGATGGAAAGGACACACATGGAATTACTTAAACGATTAAATAATATAGATATCAAAATCATAGAATGTGGAACCACAAAACTCATAATTGTAATATATTATGTTATAGGCTAGAAATAAACTAAAATAACCATATTTTTAAATGTTCTAAATATATTTGAACTCTCATCTCTTAATCAAACCACTTTAAACTAATTTTAACCTTAACCATGATTACATAATTTTTTACAATGATAAATAAAGTTTATGAAAAAAATTAAATGGACCTCATGATTTTTATTGGAAGTATGATACTAAATTTATAATGAATTTTATCGGGTTCAATTTCTAGAGGTAGAAGGAATTAATTTTAATATAATAACACAAATTGCATGAAATATAGTTTTTTGAAGAATACTTTATTTTAGAATTAAAATAATTTTATCTTGAAAAAACGTATTAATTTTTTTTAATTAATTTATTAGTTTCAAAAATATATAAATTATTGTTTACATTATGATCAATAAAAAATTTTATGTCATCTTTAAACTATTCTATTTAATAAAATACAAAAATATTATTTTTAATTTGACTAAAAACTAAGTTATCTTCCCAAAATTAAATCATGGGTTCCCAAATTAAAAATATTGTTGTAAAATTAATCATTTAACTATTTAAATATATATATATATATATATATATATAAACAGTCATCCAATATGATAAAGGATGGAGTTAGAGAAATTTTAAATTTTATTCTGTTTTTTACCTAGCTTTACCTGATTTATTCTTTCTAAGGTAACAAATATTTAATATGGTTACTATTCATAAATAAACAATTAAGTTGGACCTATTTAATTTTATTATCTATTATGATTCCAAAATATTGAATCCATTTTAGTAAAATAAATTAATTTAATGGGTATAATTTAATTTAATTTTAAATCTGTAAAACACAACAATTGTTTTTAAAACATCTTCTGGTGTATAAAAATATTTTTAAACCAAAATAATGCGTTAAATTGAATCTAGTTATATTAATTGGATTATTAATAATATAAATTAACTAATGTTATAATAAAATCATTTACAATATAATTTCACTTTTTAAATTATTTAAAGGAAAATAAAGTTTCCATTAGAAATTAGTATTTTTGTTAAAATTCATTGAAAAATAAATACTCTCTGAAAAAACCAAATATTACATTAAATGATTAATTTTTTATGATGAATTCATAAATTATATCTATTTTAAAAATAATATTTCTAATCATTTCATAAATTAATTAAAATATAAACTTAAAAAAGGCAATAAAAAATATATGAGGAAATCATATTTTGTTCGTTTAAAACAAATTTTCTAAAATTTGTGTGTTTATTCATAAGAATTTATAAATTATTCTTTATTTATTAGATCCTCTATATATATAATTTATAATAATTTAAATTCAATTTATATCCCTAAATTTAATGATAATGTTATAATAGTAATATTTAAATAATAAAATTTCATGGTTTGTTTATGCTCAGTGTTTCATGTCATATATGCTATCAAAGAATGTTATTTTTTAAATATCTATTTGTTACTTTATCCAAAAAACATTGAAAAAAGTTAATACATGATATATTATATTGATTTTGTTAATTTAGGACTAATCATTTAAAAATTACTTCGTAAAAAACTCACTCTATAAAAGGTTTAATAAAAGTTCTTTTTGAAAATAGATAAAGGTAAAGAAAAAGGCCCTCTAAAAAACACATAAATTGGTACAAATATTTGTGAAAATTAGTGAGATTTGAAAATATGTGTATGGATTAAAAAATAGTTTCAAAATAATGATAGAGGGTGATAGAAAATAGTGGTCCTAAGAAAGTGAATGATCTTGATAATGTCAATAACCAAAAAACCAAAAACCAATATGTGTTGAAAATATAATCAATACATAAAAAATATATATAATAGGATTAATTTTTTTTTGCATAATTTTCATAATGATGAGGAATTACATAAAATATGGAATATGAGTATAAAAAATATACTTACAAGATTCTTTTCAATTACATAGATGCCATTTCTTCCTTTTTTTGATTTTTAAATCTGCTTCCACATTAATATCATCTCTTACTCCAAGAAATGAATATTGAAAAATTAATTTTTCAGGAATGAAGAGTAAAAATATTCGTATAATAAATCAAAAAAATCTACAAAAGGATAATAAATTATTCCTCATGTTTTCTGAAAATAAACAAAACAAAAATTGTTATTAGATGGTCAGATAATATTCAATAGGAATAAATAAATATTGAACATTAACCAAAATCTCAATAATGTCACAAAAAATGTTTCATAAATAATATGATAAATAACTATCATTATAATTCTTCAAAATTTTTCTAACCATGGTTAATACAGAAATATGAGAATGATTTTATCATATAATATTCCACGATAAACTTAACATTTATCTCTAAACAACATTAGTCACTCATAATTTTATATAACAAAAAATGTATATTACCTTATAATATAATCTATAATATATGCTAATATTATCAAAAAATAATTATAATCATCAGAAAAAAATAATGAAATCAAATATACATTCAATAGATAAATCAACCTTTATTCCTCAAATAATGACCCATATTAGCCAAAGATATTTATATTTACCTTAATCATATTATGTTATGAAAATATTATATATCATAAAAAATTACATTAATCACATGGTATCAAAATCACATTCTAATCACTTGGTTATCTATAGTTCAAATAATATTTTCCAATCATTTAATAACCATTTATCCCAATCAACCATATTTAGATCAACATTATGATCATATTAACCTAAAAGGTTATTAATACATTTAAATTTATGTACAAAACTTATAAAATAATTATTTATCCCATATACTTTACAATAAAACAAATAATAAACCCAAATGTTGTATTAACATAAATGTCTTTCAATACACACATAACCAAATTAAAATAAGACACCTCAAATGGGGTGTCAATGCCTTTGAACTTATTTT
Organism: Viscum album; assembly: GCA_963277665.1. NCBI lineage: Eukaryota > Viridiplantae > Streptophyta > Magnoliopsida > Santalales > Viscaceae > Viscum > Viscum album. Next base: position 1,362,010,974 of record OY728133.1, read on the forward strand.
GAAATATAAACTTATAAACCTATGATGTTATCAATAAATTTTAATTTAACCTCACATAAAAATATCATAATCTATAGAGATATCTAAACTCTACTTTGATACCAATTATTACATCTTCAAATGAAAACATCTGAATATTATGCTAAAAAATCATTATATTTCTTGATATGATACTGAAACAATTGACAAGAATTTTGTCATCCGAAACATATAATATCAAAATTAATTATTAGAGCACTTAAATACACAAATAAATGAAATATATTTATTTTAGAAGAATTAAATAAAAATATTACATAACAATGACCATAGCTTTATGTGATCATTTCTCCCAGTATACCCAAATTTCATTTTTTATATATTAAGTCTTAATAATTATTCTAACTCACCCACAGATCCTATGAAAAACATATGAAATCATGGGTTGATGATTGAAATCTCTGTGAATGGTATAAATGTATATAAACCCATTAGTCCATTTCAAAATCATTGGTTTATAAAAGAGAATCATCCATTAACATAATAAATAGTGAGATAAAAATAATTTACTTAGACATGAAACCAGCTTTACTACCCAAATAATTTCATAAAACACGTTATAATAAAATATAAAGGAAAAATTATAATCATGATGGATTCATATAAAAAATTAGAACACATGAATTTCATTTTTATATTAATATACCATTTATCCCTAATGGGTATAATCATTTCATTAAAAAATATCATTATATTATTTTAATAAATAAATTTATTTTTATAAAGACACATTTGGAAGAATAGAAAATTCATGTAGGTTCCTTTCGACATCATCTTCCTATAACTATAAACTTAACCCGTATAGATGGGATAAACATCATTTTTAATATTCATAATCTCATTGGAGTAACCTGTTAACCTATTTACTCAATATTCTCTTAGGAGTTACCTATATTCAGTCAATACCAACATCATTTCCCATTTCATTGGATGGATATAACATACCCGCCAGTAACATATCATAAAAAAACATTATGTATTTTGGTTCACTTCCCAATACAAAATTCATCAATAATATCGAAGTACTATATAATGAGCAAAAAAAATTGATGATTATAATTTTAAATATAACATTGACAATTTTTAATTCACTTCATGATTAAACCATGTAAAATAAATGGATTTTTAAAAAATATCTATTAACTAAAATAATTCATCTATATTAATAATAATTTTGGAAACATTAAAACATATCCCCAGTAAAATATAATTATAGTCAAGGGATTTGGTAATTTATAAATAGAAATTCCATTAAATATAATTTAAATTACTCGTGAGGAAAATAAAATTTCTACTTTGAAAATAACTTTTTAAAATTGTTTTTTGACAAAATTAAAAAAACAATTTCATTGAAAATAACTATGGAATATTTTATGTTATATTTCATATCATTGAGCAGTCATAATAGAAAACAATTTCATTCATGTTATAATTTGTAAAAAAAATATTTGTTAAAATCATTAGTAAAACATACCTTATTCATAAAGAGATAAGTATATTATTATTAAACCTTTTATAAAATTTCATACATGGGTAAAAAATAATTTTATATATCATTGAATAATTTATTTATAAAAATCATGAAAACATTTTATAAAAAAATTGATATGTAAGAATTTTTTTTTGATATAATGAAGAGAAATAAATAGTACTTTATTAAAAAAATTGGGATTCATTTTTGAGGAGAAAAATGAGAAAAAACGTAAAAATTAAAATGGGTAGTATATACTACTAATAAAAAAGTTTAGAGTAGAACATAAGCGTATTTATTAGTGAAAGTGAATTTAAAATCAATAACTCTTAAAAATATTATATTAATAAATTGATAATTGATAAATGGATCAGTTATATGTATAAAATTTAAATCCATAATTTTTTTAAATAAAACATGAATTAAAAAATTACATTCAACACCTAATAATGATGTAATATAATCAATGACGAAGTGATGAAACCCAATTATGGGAAACCGAGTTATGAAATCACTAACATCATGAGTAACTTTGAAATCAAACCCATTGGTTGAAGTAACCTGAATTGTAGTTATAATACCATGACGTATAATATATTACTGATGTAAACTGAAATAGGGTAGTGTATACATTTTATAAAACAAATTAAATATCTATCATTAAAAAAGGATTTACTAATGGGAAATTGAGATGAAATCCCTTATCGTGAATCTCAATTGTCATTTATGTTATTTATCTACTATATAATAAAAATATCTCAATTATTTAATTAATTAACAAAATATTACATGTTTGTTAATTTTTTATTATGTTATTGGTTTAATTTATTTCAATGTCACATTTTATTACTTGAACTATTATGTCCATGTAATGTGTTTTAAGGGCATTTATCATAGTTTCAAAATGTCTTTAATATGCTAATCATGGTCAAAAAAGTAAATTATTAAATAATTTATAAAATAATTATCATGAAATAATTATCACTTTTATATATTAATTAAATATTTATAACAAACCATGAAATATGTTTATGAAATGAAAATTACATTATAATCATATAGAGGTGGTACATACGTACGCATGAGTGAAATTTGAATTTTTCTACGAACATGATTAAAATATGTTATGTATTATTATATATTAAAATAATTACTATAATATCTTAAATAATGTAAAATTTCTTTAAATAATTTATATATACAAGTCTGGTGATGAGGTATTGAAAACAAAACACCTCACTTCGTGGATGTCATAATCTACACTTATGCCCGAATGATTTTATAATTATTCAGTGGATCAAAATGTAATAAAATAGAATATATATTATCTTAAATGAAATATAATTATGTAATTGATATGATATATCTGCATTAAATATATAATTATTACTATTCATCAAAGGCATTAATGGAAAACAAAAACATATATTCGCAAGGTGATTGTATGTCATACACATGAACAATGGTTTTATTTCATATTTGATGAAATCAAATATGGATAATTATTATAAAATAAATATAAAAAATTCCCATTATATTAGGGATAATAATATTATTATATTTCAATGTTTAAGATAGGTTTAGATGGGATAAAATAATAAGTAAAATAAGAAATCTTAATTATGTTTTTTACCTCTTATTTAGACAACGTCAAGAGGTTTACACATTTAGGCACATATAGTGGGGGTTATTATAAAAAAGGTATTATAAGATTTTTTGAGGGATGTTAGTATGGTATTTGGATAGGTATTGATGAACTGGAGTGTATAAAAGGTGTTCGGAAGAGAAATGTGGCATTTCCCTTTTATAAGTTAGGAAAAGGACACAATTGGAATTTATTCAAAGATTAATTTATATACATATATATATATCATAATCATGTAAAGTGTTATAAAGGTAACCCAAAAATAGAATTAAGATGATACATGGTATAAATAAACTTAAAACACTAAATTTACACATGTTTTCAATACATTTTAAGCTTGTATCCTAGTAAAATAATTTTAAACTCAGTTTCACCATAACCGTGATTACTTAAAATTTCATCATGATAACTTAAAAACATGTCCAAAAATAAACGGTGCATTAAAAAAATTTACATTATGATTCCAAATTTTGAGTAGATTTTATATTGTTCAATTTATGAAGGAGGAATGAATTTTATTTTAATATAAGAACACAAAATCTATGAAAATTAATTTTTACGAAAAAATCAATTTTAGTTTAAAAACTTTTTACCGTGATATAATGTAATAGATTTTATTCCAAATATTTTTTATAAATAAAAAAAAATTATTTTTACACATTTATGGATTATAAATCCTAATTAATTATTCCAACCATTCCATTAAAATCAAAGACCATAAAATAGTTTTAAATTCGAATAAAATATAACTTATATTTTAAAAAGTCATTCATGGGTTACCAAATTCAAAATAATGTTTTTAAAAAAATTATTTAACAATAAAAAGAGATATTTATTTAAAAAACACTCATATAATTAAATATATTCAAATTTTATAGAGATTTGCAAGCATTAGCCCATAGTTTTCCCCATTTTTACCTGATTTATCCTTACTGGGGTGAATTTATTTTAATATTGTCACTATAAATAATAAAAAATATTAGTTGAAAATATTAAAATATATTAACTAATACTTTTCAAAATATTAAATGAATTTTATTAAAATTTACTCACTGAAGTGGCAGAATTTAATTTAATATTAATCTTGTAAAACAAAATATAAAATAATTTCCCAGAAAAATCAATTTCTAAGTATAAAAAATATTTATATCCAAATAAATCCTAAAATTTATTAAAATAGTTGTAATTAGATTATTCATAATATAAATAAAATAATACAAATTTGAAACTATTTAATAAAATGTAACATTGTGAATTATTGAAATGAAAAGACAGTTTTCAATAAAAATAAATATATTTTTCAATATTGAATGAGAAATAAATATTATCTAAATAATATTAAAAATTCATCAAAATATATTTTTCATATGATTTCAGAAAATACATTATCAAATTATCCAATAATATATCAGAAAGTGATATAAATTCTTTATAATATTCTCCCACAAAAAGCAATTAATAACTATTTTTGAAGAATAAAGTGATTTTACTAAAACTTGATTCAATATTTGATAAGAATTTATCAATAAATTTTTTATATTTGGAACATTATATATATTTCATAATTTTTGTAAATTTATTTAGAACTTTCTATTCAATGATTTTGTTTTAACCATTATATTTAAATAATAATATTTTATCATTTGTTTAATCTTGGTGTTACATGTCAAATAAAATATTGAATAAATTGTTCCTTTTTATTTCTTAGATTTTATTAAAACATTAATATTATAAAAATATTCCAAAATTTGAAATCAATATATCCAAATTTTAAATAATTTTAATTTTATTTTTTGTCATAAAAATGTGTAACTATAGTAAAATATTTTCTCCATGATAACTATTTAAAATGGTTGAAAAGATGATAATAATACAATTATAAAAATAAAATGTCTAAATTTTATTTTATGTCTATATTTCAACCCTCATTAATATTATATTCTATAATGGTTCTATTTGGTGCCACATTATATTAGAAATAAATAAATTTTATTTTAATGTTTTATGTATTTATAAGAGTTCCACTCCTCTCACCTATAAAAGCATTAATTCCATACATCACTTGTCTATAAATATTGATCACCATAGATCAAGTAAAGTGTGCTTAAATTTCTCCCAAAATCTCTTTACCTCATCCTAGTTGTTTTTTTCTTCATAAAATATCAATCCAGCAAGGCATAAGGTGTAACATAAAAAAGGATATCCAAGGATGAGGTAATTTTATCTACCAATTTCATTCAAGATCCTTTCTTATTCTTTATCTTAATAATATATTGTAACCACATTATTATAATGAAATTATTATCTTAAATGTTGTTACATTTTATTATATTGAAATAATAACCAATATCTAACCTCCTATCTTCCAATGTAAAATGAAAACATCACTCGTGGGTACATGTTGACAAACACCCCCACATATTGATGTTTGTAATTTTTATCATCCACATGCATGTATAGTTATAATGATATTTTTACTGAATTAGTATGATATATATGATATAATTATGATTTTGAAAATATAAACCTTATATACGTTCTTTCCTTCCAATATATTCTAAAATAAATATGTCACTCATGTATACTTGTGGGATACCACCTCCCTAGATGACATATTTCAATTAAAAACATCGTGTTACATGGATTTTTCTAATATAAAATTTAATTAACAAATTTTGTATTTAAATAATGATTAATATCTTATAAATATGATATTATAATTATAAAATAACATGTTTTTAAGAAGAAGTCATATGAGGTTTAATTGTAGTGTTTTTGGGATGGTTGTTTTTTTTGAAAAATCTAGATGATAATGTTAGTGGTAATGTTCTAGAAAATATTTAAGAAATTATGATATAAAATTTCTATGACAAAGGAATGGAATATTTTTTAGGATTAAAAATAATTCATATATAATGTGTTTGTGTTTCCTAGTGTTTTCAGTAATTTTGGGGTCCTAAATTTAGAGAAAGGGAAAGGATTCAAAAAATTGTATTTTCAAAACCTCATAATGAAAATATGTAAATGTCCATCAATTCCTGAAAGTATATAAAAATTCATGATGTTATGTTTTTTAAAGGTACTCAATTTCATCAAAGTGGGGGATTACACCAATGTGCAAGGTTTTTTTGGAAGAGTATCTGAATGAAAGATATGCCTGAATGTTCTATTAACATTGAATATTGCATGAAAAATATGAAAATTAACATGATAGTTAACTGGAATGTTTTTTTCATTCATGGAGATGTGAAATTTACTATAAATATGTGGCTACCCCTCCTTTGAGCAATATAATCCTTAATTAAGATCCAAAGTCTCTCAATTCATAAAAGTGTTTCATGAAGTTTTTTCATTTGTGTTGAAATATCATGCACACTAGATTCATGGATAAAGAAATATTGTCAATATGACCAATGTATTTAAATGAATTATTAGAAAAAATAATGCTATTTTTTGAGTTTCTTTTAATTTAATGGTTTTTCGAACAGTTTGAATGCATCATGAATGTGTGAAAGTGTTTCATAAACATGCGAAGTTTCACAAAGAAAATGGTATTAACAATAAATTATTCAGCAAATTTATATTAATAAATTTGTTAACAATTTATCTTCATGAAACAATAAATTATGTGTAAAGAATATTAATTCATGTAATCCAAAAATTAATCTATAAATAGATTAGTGAGTACATTTTTTTGAGAGAGAAGTAAGCATTTAAAGTTTGATTAGTAGTGAAATTTATGATATAATGATTATTCTAAAATATTTTCAAGAGAATTTCACATTAGTAGATTTATTACACCATAATATTTTATTTTTATATTCCTTGTACTAAACTTGTAAAGGGTGAACCAGTTAAAATTGTTCTATCTCGTGCATTTTTACATTTCTGATCATTTATTTTTATGGGAGGGAAGGAGAAACATATTTTTATTAATAAATAAACAATATCTAAATTGGGTTGGGTGTGGGGGGGATTTAATTTTTCTTAACCTAATTCATCTCTCTATCAGGGTATTTAATATAGTGAGTACAATAATTTTCCTACTCATTTATCTGTGATGACATTCTCTTGTATGGGTCTATTTTGCGTCCCACACAAATGGTGTTAAAATGTTAATTTCATGAATGTCCATGGAATTTTAAATAAAGATATTATAATATAATAATTATTAATTTAGTATTATTTTCATAATTATTAAATTGTATGTCTCAAAATTTTATTTTCAAATAAAATCAATTATTTTGATAATTTCATATACGCTGGAAATGGGAATTTTTTTCAATAGTCATGAGACCCATGAAAATAAGTTATATGAAATGGTTATGATACTCAAGAAATACATCACACACTATATTTAAATAATCATAAAAAAAATTAATAATGAAACTATTCTATAACTCTATTCACTATGGTCAATATAACAAAATAGTTTTGGATTAATCAGTCGTATAACACCATGTGGACATGGAGAGAAAAAATAATATATTAATTGAAAAAAATGATACTAAATATAATTTAACAACTAGAATAAAAAATATATAATTCTATATAAATTAATTTATAAAATTAATTTTTTAAATTAGTTTATATTCACACATCTATGAAATCTAGGGCTTGAGGTAGTGGTTCATTATAATAATTTTTATTTTTTAGGATTTATTCCCTATTATGCACCTATCTTATTATATATGGTTTATATACTTGAAATTTTATATTTTAAAGTGAAATTTTAATTTTCCTCACAACATTTAATGTTTCTTATCATTTTTTTCTTTTATAGTGGGTTTAATTAAAAATTTCATAAGAGGTTTTTTTTAAAATAATTATTTCATATGTTTTGAATCCTTTCACTCAAGCATGTCTATTAAATATCCATATTATTTATATTGTTTCTTGAATTTTATCATGTACTATTAAATTATTTATAATATTTATTTTTTATTCATTATAATGTTTTAAAAATTAATATTTTTATTTTTTTCTTTATGTATTACTTTTTTTCTCTCTTTACAATAGAGAAAAAGGAAAGTTATTTTTAGCAATTTTCACTCAACCACCATTTCCCACTATTATGATCATTGACATTTTTAAATATGCATATAAATGTTTCCATAGTTTTTTAAATATAATGATATTCCTTTTTGATAATATATAGTTTTTTATAAACATTTCTAAATGAAAAGGACACCTCCTTTTTTTCAAAATAATACTTCAATAGAACTTATAAAATTGATTTTCATCATTATCAGAATAATTTATTGTTTCTTTTTCTTCACGAGGGATATGTTCTTATGACTCCATCTAATTACCTTACTTGGATGGATAATGATCATAATTTAAGTTATGTTTCATGAAACCCATCACTTTTCACTATTTATTTATGTGATTTAGGAAATATGATTATTCATGTTCTTGTGGAACACATATGGATGATTCTAAATATATGATTGTGGTTTATAAAATTATATATCCTTTTAGTTTATTGGGTATATTAATATCGCTTGATATTATGGAGAATGTGGACTGTTCCCAAACCCCATGAGAATGTAAATTATGTGACAAGTGGTCCCATAATTATACATCCCTCTAACAAAGTCATGTAAATATTTATATCTCATGAACAGATAGGATATGGATTTGGGAGAAATCCTATTCCACTATGAAACCTTATATACTATGTGGTGATTTTATTTTTATTTATCCTAGACAAAGGAAATTAATTTTTAATATTTTGATTTTACAACACTTTTATTCCATATTTTTATGCTTATATTATTTTCTTATTGATAACGATTATTGACACATGTATCATCACTATTATGACTAATGTTATATCAATTAATAATTCCATGACTCGTGTTTCATGATCTATAACATGTTGGGTATTATTCCTTTATTTTATTATCATGTAATCTAATTATGTTCTCATACCATAACACTCATCATATGCTCACTTATTATCATTTATTGTTATCTATCATGTCTATCATTTCTGAGCATCTGATATCACCCTTCCTTATGTTTCAATTTCCCCATGTTAGGAAGATTTTTATTATGTTATTTAAGTCAATAATGGTACCATATATGAGTTATTTTTGTTGGATATGTTGAATATTGTTCTTAAATACAATTTTTATTTATCTAGTCACCGAAAAACTAATCCTTTTTAGATCCCAGCCTTCAGTTGTTGTGATATGTATTATGTGTATATTTATAATTATTTCATATATATGTACATTATTCTCTAATATCCTGAATAGGTATAAAATTAATGTTAATTTATTTTAATGGATAAATTGTTGATGTAATTAAGGATGGAACTTATAACAACATATGTGAAGTTGGATGATCCTATCATGTCATATATCGAAATAAAGGTGTAATAATTTAAGAGAAACAAGGTTTTTTCCGTTATGATCTTATTTATTACTCTATTCATTTATGAATTATCACACTAATTATTTGGTTATAGTCAATCATTTGAAATAGGGTGAATTTTTTTTGACAATTATTGTGACAACCAATTAAATGAACACCCTCATGATCCACCAAATGTTTTGGGAGATAAAATAAAAAATATTATGGATAAAATCTCTCAAATTTCTCATGCATTGATAAATAACCCGAATCATGCTAGAACTCTAAATTATTAAATGAAGGAATAATAAATAATTAAATCTTTCATATGAAAACATCTAAATTCCAGCAGTGGGTTGTCAGGTCCATTAATTGCTGAGAAATGGATCAACATAGTACAAATGATATTATTCATTAACTAGTGATAAAACTATGAGAAGGGTGTTTTCCCTTATATCATTTTGATGGTGAATCTAATCAATCGTGTAATCTAATAAAACAAATGAGTTATTAAGAATAAATTGAAACTATATATAAAAATAGTGTATAAATTTATATTTTTATAACTATTTTCCCTAAATTATTGACATTAGAATGAAGAGATAATTCATGATGATAATGTAAATGGTAGATAATTCCACTTGTAACTATGATGTAATCATTACAATATATCCATGGTAAACATTTGTTTTTATCATATATTATAAAATAAAAATTTATATTCTCTTTAATGGATTAAAATCTTGTATATGAAAGGCATTGTCTTTAAGTGACATTATTGTCTATAAATAAATCATTAAATGTTTTTTCATGTTATAAATATAGATTAAAAACTCTCATTATACAAATGGTTTAGAGATAAGAAGTTAAAAATATATATTCAAGGAAATTATAATAATTAAACATGTAGAAAAAAACTTCTTTTATATAAAATGTTTCGAAAAAACATGTGGAAATTCCCATAAGAGAATAGAAAAATGTTCCACGTGGGAAAATATGGTCATAAAGAAAATGAATTCTAAAGAGTTATGAAGAATATAACCAAAAAAATTAATAAAGAAATATATCAACTGAATGAACCACCCACACTCTAATGTTATAATTTCAAGGATTATGAACAATATGATAACTAGGGCTTGAATCCAAGGGTTAAGTAAGAATATTATAATTAGAAACCTCTTATGAGAAGGGAAAAATGGAAATCTCATAAAATCACAACTGATGAAGTAGTTCACAATAATGTTGTGGTGAAAGGAACAATTATCATCTAATAAATAACTACTAATATATTCTTTTATTTCTGTTCCACCATCATTTTCATATATAAATAATTTTCAAAGGGAATCACATCTCCACCTTAATTATTATATGTTGAATTATCATTGAGAAATAATAAGGGTGAAATGATTGTATCTCAATTATATAGCTCATATCTAATCAATTGATGTGGGAATTTGATTCTTACAAATCTTATTATTAGTGTTATTATTAATTCTGATGTGATTTTCGGAATGTATCATATCTCTCTATAAAGATACCATATAAAACACCACAGTAAAAAATGAAATAATATACATCTAAAATTAATCTATGATCATCAATCAATGTGAAAATGAAAATAGACATTAAATGGAAATAACATCCATTGTATATGTATTAATTCATACCCATTGATGAGGATCAAGCTCATGTGGATTGTGTGAAACTCAACATTGATGATATGTCTATTATGTTTTTTTGTATTGGAGTTTTTTCAAAATATTTTTCTATTATTCCTCCAAGTCCTGAATTTTATTTCTCAATAGAATACATACAATATGTTATGACTATTTGAAATAATCCTTATGGAATTACGCCAATTAAGTTGTAGTAATTTATGTTTAAAATATAATAGAATATAGATAAAGTATTCATCATACCATGTGATACATGGTGGGGTGCATAATTCATGTATAGATTGATAATTGTCAATATAAAATTTTAATAATAAAAAACTGTTTTTATCATATATTAATTGCATGTTTGATAATATATAACATTAAAAATATTTTTCCAAGGCCATCCTTAAATATAAGTTCTAAAAATTAAGGTCCCAATGTTATGGAATTATCTATTCATTGAAATCTATTAAGTTAATCACCCATAATATGTTCATCTCCATGTCTGAACAAAAACATTAAAAATAAAAATCACTAAAAAATACATAAGGATCACTCAACACATGGGATACTGATATAAAATCTGATTTAAATTCAAACATAAAATGATTTCAAAACATCCCGTAGTTCTACTCCATTTTCCATGGGTTTTATAGATCTCCCCATGTACACCATCAAATAATTCACAAACCACACCCTTAAATTTTTTATTTCTCACCCATAGTTTTCTAAGTACTAAAAAAAATTAACATAATGGGAACTCCAAAAAATAATTCCTAATGGGATAAACCATAGAAACATTACCCCATTGGATCCAAAAACACAGAAATTTACCTATATTTCTCCTTTAAGACCTCTATTGACACAGTAGTACCGAAAACATGACAATGGTTTATGAAAAAAATAAAAATTTTACAATGATATTGTTCCTAGGTCTCATTTGAAACCTGATTTCATTATGGTTTTGGTTGACAAAATTACAAATTTTTTAATTTTATTACCTATTTGGGATAAAAATTCAATTGAAGAGCCTGAAAAGTTATAATTAAATGATATTTTCATGATTCATGGGGATAATACATATTTTATTTATGATAAGGATCTTTATATCAATTAAATATCATAAAATGATCATTAGAAATCAACATACACTCAATTGAGGTTGACTACATGTCCCCATCCTCAAATAAATGAGAAAAATAAATTAATGCTTCAAATTTTATGGAAATGATTCTAGAATACAGTTGGGTTTTTGGGAAATTAGGGGATTAAAATTTTATATTGCAAATTTTTTTCAATAATAATAGTTATAAATATTCAATTCGTATAGATACATTTTAGGATTTGTATGTTAATCCCATTCGATTTCCCTTTTAATAATTGTAGTATATTGAATGGTAGAATAGGGGAGTGAGTTTGGTGTATGAATTAATAAACTAGGTTAATGTTACATAGAAATAGTTAGTGATAATAATAACATAATATATTAAAAAGGTTAATAATCGATGATAACCATTTGTGTTTAATGTTGGTGATCACATATTCTTATATGTGGCTCCTCCTTTGGGACAATGAAGACTTGTTAAGAAAGGGAATATAGAACCATAGTTTTTTGGTCCATTTAAAATTTTCGATAAATTTGGGGATGTAGAATATTTTTTGGAATTGAAATATTTATATAAGGCAATTCATAATATTTTTTTGAATCATATATATGTATATACATTATGGATCTATTCCACATACATTATTGAAAATTAGTAGATCGTAAACATAATTTGAATTATTAATGGATATCAAATATTATAAAAAATGTGATATGTTAAGGGTAAAGAATATTCCATTGGTTTAATTAGTTTTGGATGTATTAAAATATTTAATAAAAAACACTTGAAAATTAATCTCAAAAGCATAACTAATCAAGAGAGAATTATTAGTTACTGAATTACATTTTTAGGTTTGGAAATTTATTTATAGTGGAAAAAATTATAACACCAATTTTTTAAATTATTTAATAAATTAAATTAACAAATTATTTAATTAATTCATATTTCAGTTACATTGAGTTTTGTTAATTATTTATTATTTTAGTTTCGAATATATTTTTTTACCACAAGATTTATAGAACCATATAATCACATAGGTCAAAGAGTTATTTTATTGGAACTAAATATAATGATATTTTTATGTAATTATGGTTATAAAATAATAATTAATTTCAATATATATTATTGAGAATTAATTTATATAATTTCAAAAATATGGTGTGGGTTATATTATTTATATTAGTAATATAGGATTATAGTGATTTTTGAGAAATAATTTTCCAAATCAGTTGAGGATATTCAATGTGACATAATTTTTTGAGATTCATGTTGCTCAATTGTTAAGAAATTATTTTTGGCAGAAATAATATTGATATAGGATTACATAGTGAATATTAGTGGGGATTAAATTTATTGTGGAATTAGAGGGTAGAATGTAATTTTATTAGAGGTATTATGAAATAACTATTTTAAGAGATTTTGTGATTTCATGAAGTGAGTTGTTTTTACTTCCCTACACACCAACAATTTATAGTATCCCAGTTGACATAATATATCGATCTCTCTATTGAATTCATATTTAGTGACGGTTCATTGATGTAATAATTGATTATACGATTAATGGATTGGTTAAATTATTATTGTATGTAATATGATTTATTTTACTAATTATATTCAAATTATTCAATGTTTCTAGAAATGTACCAGTTTCATAAAACCTAGAATAATAATGTTCTCATATTAGAGGTACAATGAATGGATTATTGACATTTTTAATAACTCATGAAGAAATGGAATACAAAATTTTCCACACACTAGATAATTCACCTCTAATTAATTTTTCTCATATGTCCTAAAACTAGAATAAAACACACGGTTATGAAAATTTTTAAAATGTATCTTCCTATATCTAGAGTTTATGAAAATTAATATAAAAACTCACATGGGAATCATTTAAAATAATCTATGTTGTGATACAATCGCAATGGATCCATGATAAATTTTCATTTTACATATAAATTTTTTCTATATAGGAGAGTTATTCCATTTTATTTAAAAATAATTTTTTGGGTGGTATCTTTGTGTTAGGGCATGGGGCATTGTGACAACCTAGTCTAATATCACAAACCATTTTCCAAGATAGATCCATCACATGGAATAAATGGTTTCCTTATATATTCTAATGACCATCGATGAGAAAATACTAAATAAATTATTCATTTACAATAATATTCCATTTATATAAATATTATAAATAAAACTAAAAATTTCCAAAAATAATTCATGATTAAACATTAAAATTTGAATAATCAATAATAGATTCTTTAAAAATAAAATTTTTATATATACTTTAATGAAATAGAAATTTTCTGTATGTTTTTTTATAATTAAATGGAAATTTTACGAGTCCATGAATGTTGACTGCGAATGATTTGGAGGCCGGGTGTGCCTGTAATTAATTTGGAATCTTCTTTTAAGTAGTTTTAGTAAACATATTAGTGGGTTTTTGTAAATTTTGAACCAGTTCTCAAAATTGAAATATGAGGGCACCGGTGAACTCTTAGCACCGTTATTCACTTAAGGGGACCTTCACCTCGACTACAGTACGTCGATGGAGAAATATTGAATTTTGGGTTTTCATGGAAAAATAAATAAAATAAAATAAACTTTTAATTTATTTACCCTTTTTGTTGAAACCTCCTTAGTGGGTGGTTTAAAGGTGGGGAAAACATGAACTAAAACCTCCCACATGTGTGTTATGGAGGTGGGGACAACAGAGTCCAAAACCCTGATTTTTAATTTAGAGGCATGGACCACCTAAACCCCTTTAATGAGATAAAACCTCTCAACTACCCTACATTAAATTTTTCCAAAACAATTCATTTATTGGGACAAGTAATTTTTCTAATGTGGTATAATTAAATATCTAACTAAATATTCCAATGTGTCAACATAATTAATCTAATTAATTTAATTATAGTGGTAGCTCTTAGTTTGGAGATGATTTTTGGTTAGAAAAAATGTTTCTTGGTGGGTGATAGTTCTCCATCAAAGAATTACAACGAGGAATGTTCTTCATAAATCAAAGAATAGGTTGACGTATGAGCACATCATCGAAGCATGGTTTCAGAAGTGACGATCATTGGCACCCTATTCACGTTATTTAACTTCATTCTTGCATCGTCATCAAATAACCTTCGTGGTAGGGTGGTTGTTTGAATTTTTTCCACTTACCCATTCATTATAATTCATGGTAAAATCTGGAAGAGGTAATAGCCACTTACTTCCAATCTAACATGTAGGGTGTGTGCCAAAAAAACATGGCCTGACTCCTCCACCATTCATCTTTGTCAGTGTTTCTTTGCAAGGGAATAAAGAGGTTATATGCCATAGGGACCGACGAAGAGCGGTAGGACGAACTAGCCGCCAGCAATGGCACGGTGCCTGACCACGTTGTGCGGAGAGGCCGTCTGGCCATCCGACGAGCTGCGGAGGACCGCCGCACCGCGACCTCCTCACCTCACCATTGCCGCCTCACTGGATCGCTGCCTCTGCGCTACCTCGAGCCGCCCTCGACCCCTTCTTCCCTCGCGGCCCCGCTGCCTTTGCGCCGCCCATGAGGGCCCCTGGTCCCCACGCTGCCCCATGGCCTCCAATGCCCCGCGGCCCTCGCCCCGTATGAAGCCTCCACCGCCCGTTGCCCCATGGCCTCTACAACGCCCAGCTGCCTTGCAACCCCCCACAGGATCTGCCGCCTGTGGCCTCGTGCCATCTGTGGCCTCCACCACCTGAGACCTCACTCTATATGTGGCCTTCTCTGCCCACGACCTAGTGTTTTCTGTGGTCTCCACCGCCCATGGACTCATGCTGCCTTAATGACCCGACGACCTTCCCCTCGCGGCTCCGAGGCCTCCGCGCCGCCCTCATGCTCCCTCCCCTGTGGCCTCATGTCGTCCTCATGGAACAATGGCCCATGCACCACACCACGGTCCACCGCCGTGGTTGGGCCACCCAGTGCGGGCCTGAACAGACCCAGAGGGACGAGGTGACCCAAACCGAGTTTGGTCTTGCCATGATGGGTCAGTCCAACCGGGTCTGACTAGACACAGACCAACATTGAGCATTAATCTTTTTTGGCATTAACTTTGGCACCAGACGTCCATTTGTCGAACCGTCAGCAGTGCCGATAACCCTGGAGTTTTAAGGTACTTTTTTTATACCACACATATGATTTGGATAATTTTGTGGATACAGTAGGGTTGGATCAAGCACGATTCCAACTGGGCCCTCGAGACTGAAAGGCTAATAACATACAGATCAGGCATTCCATTGACGCACCATCTATTGTGTTGAGACCCCTATGACATGTAGGTCCTTTGGGATAATTATTCATGGGACTTAGTGGAATTTGGAGTATCAACCAGTGGCATGAATAGGGGACCCTCTCGGAGATGAGAAAGCTTAGTGAGGAAACCCAACAGCTAGCTATGATGTGAGGAATGAAGAGAGATCCTGTGTTGGTCAGCACCGAGAAAACTTGTGTGGGTCAACATCTAGAGATCCTCCATGGTTTAGCATCTAGAGATCCTTTGTGGGTATAACTCTTAACAGAGTAAGATGATTCAGTAGTTACATCTAATCATCTCTACTATTGTACTATAGAAATACCTGGTGTGAGCTGAGTTTTTACCCTGTTGTACTTTCCTTCATGGTAATACCGTGGTGGTATTATTCAGTGTGGTACATACCTTCCTAGTATTCCTTCATTTGTGGAATAGTTTAGCTTTGTGATTTTTGGTTAGACCCTTTTTTTCTCAAGATAGATATGTGTATACATGATAACTATTGTATATGTGTGGGCATATACCTATGTAGGGTTGTCAATTGATTACACGCATTGTGGTTTATCCTTTCTGGATTTTGTTAGACCTTTAGGGTCTTGGGGTCCCTACTAAGTATTATTATACTCACCCCTGCATGCGCTAAGCCTACACCTTATTGTATTTGGTGTAGATGACAGACATTGTTGATCAAGGCTGAGGGTACTAGTCCTAGACGGTGCTCAGAGGTTGACCATATGGTAGGACGATACACAGTGGAGACGGGCGGGTGTGGAGTGTTGAGATGGAAATCTATACCTACCCTTCATATAAGAACCTTGGAGGAGGACCCATTAGTTGCCTTTACATTTCATTAGTTGTATTGTATTTCAGTTGGACTTGTACCATTACTATTAGGCTTGTATTCCGGCCTCTTTTTACTTTCAACACACTTTTTTCTATACAATTTAATTGTGTTCATATCTTGTTATGTGCTTGATTTGTGTGTGATTATAGGTTACAAATGAAATGCCTTTACAGTTTTAGTGAATATGCCTTTCGATTCTAGTCATCATCCATTAGCCTATGGAAGGCGGGATTGGGGATGTCATTACACGGGCCCCGGGGGACGAGTCGTGACATATATAGGAAAATTTATCATTAATCATCTTCATGGAAGATAATATATACAAAATATAAAAATTATAATATATTCAAGTGCAACTAATTTATCTCCAATACTCATCTCCATCCATTGTACAATAATCTGTCAAGATTCTCTATACTAACCTACTATAAGTCCTATGATCAGATCTAAAAATAACATAAGGTCTACATGAACATTGTGGTTCTCATACTAGGTGGAATAAATAAATATTATTAGTGTATAAATATATTTACCTAATATAAACCATCATATAAATGTGTATTCAAGAGGAAAATAAAGGTTATAATATAAACATTCACATTAATCCATCATGTGCTAACATAGACACCCCAACACCCGACCACACCAACTTTGATCATCCCAAAAAATTTGTAACCAAATTCCATAAGTTCTAATCAATAAACAATGACTTATGTAAGGGTTTAATAACAAATACGCAATTCAATATCCTTAGATAAAGAAATAAATCTTGTTCCTTGTTCATATATGGCCTTACGGGAAACCACATAAATCGTACACTAGAAATCCATTCAGTGATAAGAGATTAAAAATATATAAGACCCTTTTTATATCTAACAACCCTGGGAGATGTATCATTATAGTACCCCAATATACCCTATCAATTAGGGAAAAATTTCACAGTTTTACCTATGTCATCCTCTATCACATAAGGATATATTGTGAAACTGTTCCTTGGTCATTCTTTATCACCTAGGGTTGTTCCACACTACGATTCTATAGTCATACCCTTTCAATTAGAGAAAACTTACACAATTATAACCCTACTGACCCCCCTCATGGAATATTCACAAAATATCCTATACTATTATCTATTTTATATCGAAGTCCACAAAAAGTCTCGAACCATTCCCTATGAACATGTAACAAAATAAAAAAACATTTATCCATGTCACCATGAATAACCTAAACCATACCTTCTCACTCAAGGTAGGGTTTATCCGTCATTTCTCATCATATGGAACACACACAATCTAGAATTTGTATTCAACAGAAAAAAATATCACAATAAATCCCCCAACATCACTTGCTTATCCTTGGGTTATAGTCACTTAAGACCTATCCCCACACATCAATACAAATCAATTCACCCATCAAACCACACCAAATGGTGTTTTCATAGACTGTATTCCCTATCTAAATCCATTCTCTAAAGGTAGGGACTAACTTATTGTGATTTTCCATCACAATTTAGTCATGATACCCATGGATTTTTCAACTATAACTCACTCGAAACACCTTTTATCCTAATGAAAAACCATACAAATAATTCTCATTCCACATATTTTGTATGTGTCTCATATATACCCTAGGATATCATTATCACGATCACCCAAAAGATAACCTTCATGTCACTATTAATCAAGACCTGAAGGAGTAATCCAACTGAGGACAATTTTCAAATCTCCAATCCACCCGCAAGGGGTATTAATCATCTCTTGTGAGATGTATAACCGTCTCACATGTCACAAATAAACATAATACTATCATATTTTCTCAATTAAACACAGGAATCATACAGATGTTATTAACACCACACCCAATTCCCAATGACATTTATCATCCTTATATTAATCTCAACCAATATGTTCTACCATTGGATACCCCATCTCTATGTGGATCCATATTATATGAGCACAACTAGACACTTCTCCAACCCAATATTCTCAATGTGAACCTACCTATTTCATTAGGGAACCCTCTATCCATATCCCTTTAATATGTACCATGAATTCATGTAATACTATACACTAATACATCAACGAAAATATGATTTTATTTTATTCGGATACCCTCTCTAAATTATGATGTAAGTGTTCTTGCTAAATTGTACTCCTTATAATATGATACAATATATACCTCATTCAAGTTCATTACAATTACCTAACTCTTATATCAATATAAAAACACTAAAATTATTTATTATAACAATCTATAATTAGTTATTTAACATAATTTAAAAACACATAATCACCTAAAAACTCACATGAAAATGAAACATCCATTAAACCACATAAAAAAGGGGGTTCATCGTCCTAAGATGTCCTATAGTGATGTTGATCAAAATACTAATTATCATATATTTATTAACCTATTATTGGGTTGAATCAACATTAAAACACTTTGTACAGATCATAAAAAATAAATCCAATATGGATGTAAAAAAATATATTGGGATGCAGGTAAGAATCAACTTAAATTCACCAAGAAACACAAAAATAACACCCTAAGTGGGATAAAATAGTTGATGTGGAGGAGGAGTTAGCGATAAAAAATTACTTTCACTATGAAAAACTAGACAAAAAACTAAATGTGGGATGACCAGGAAAATATGTGTTTGAAAATTATAAAAAATAGACTAATCACTTAGCCATGACATAATCCTCTAGGAAATAGTGTGACTACCTACACCTAGGTATATGAAAATTCCCTATGATATACTATCTTGGAATGAACCCTTTAGGTCATGGAACAACTATACATATAAATGAATCCCAACCATAGCTATGAACCTTTATGGTAACGCCCTTCTGGGTCACAACATGAAGCACCTCTACTATATTATGCCAAAAATTCATAAAATGACCTCCCCTCACATACATTGAAATTAGATATACACTCTATAATTCTTACCTCATTGAATGATATAATTATATTACATTGGGTTCATGGTGTGACTTGATTTTTCCTCTGAAAACAATCAAAAAGAAAATCTGTAATAATTTAAACCCCACACAATGAATTATCTTTCATGATGTGAAAAACCATTAAACGATGTGGAAACCATGTATAAGGTTTTCACATTAGATAAAATATCACTAAAAAAACCACATCATGGCACACATTGGTTATGAAGCCAGCTAACAATACAACCCCTCATTATGATGTGATCTACACCCATCATGACATGAAAATACAAACTCTACCAAAAATGTCCAAAGATGTCACCCTGATCCCACTTTTCCATTCACAAAAGAATTTAAACCACCATTTAGGTGTCTAAACACTTCATAAAACATTTATTTGAGATATTAAAAATCGTATAATACAAATACGAATCTTGATTCTCCAAATATAACCTTCCATATGACAAAAAATTATTATTTCATCTAAATTTAAAAACCCATAACAATTTGGGATGTAAAAAAATCCATACCTTAACACTTTCATATACAAGAATATTTGATGGCCCTTTGACCATCATTACCAACATTGAAAAAAGTCCAAGAACAAGTGGAAGTAGGACATAATAAAATTAAATAAAAATAGGTATAGATTCAAGCATACAAGGGGTTGTTACAGAAATGGGTGTGCACCACACCACATCTAGTTACCTCCCCCATTGGGGCACAGTAGTCCGGGGCTGTGAAAGACCAGTGACAACACGTTCAATGAGTTCTTTTTTTTCAAATCATCCTCCACCAGATTGAACTCCTAATAGACATGTGAAAAAACAATATGAATTTTAGTGATCTTATTGAGACAGTCAAGCCACTATGATAGAATATTACAAGGAACATGATGTGTGCTTTTTTTCCAAGAATAAATAGCACTCTAATACTTAGATTCATTCCATATCATTTTCCAATTAAACTGGATAGTGTACCTGAGATTAAAGATTATTCCCTAGATTTCATCATCAATTGAATTGAAATATCCAATGAAGTGATAGAAACATCTGTTTACAAACCCATGGTAGGTGTGTAACACTACCCCACAACCCGACGGGCCTGGTGCACCCGACACAGCTCCATCAATGATTACCTTGAGGAAAGTCACCATAGGTTGTATCCATTGAATATGCTTCTACATTCGAGGCTTGCATGGTAGCCCAAAAATTCCAAGAATTATCAGAATTTGTAAATAATTAATAGTATGAGACATAGAACCATAATGAATTTGTGTAGTAGCATAAACGTCCCTTTTAACAACCACCGTCATTTTTTGTATAGTGTTGTGTGTACCATCAAACAGAACTGCATTTTAGGACTCCCAAGGCGCTACAATGATTTCATCCACAAAAATTAGTAAGAATTAGGGAATTTTCTCACTACATTGAGAATAAGATTGAATAGATTTCCGGACAAGAATCATTGTGCAGGTGTTAAAGGCATTCCCAAATAGTGATCCCATATATGACTAGAGCTGCATTATTAGTTCACATTATAAGAAAACATGTTGTATTAAATATTCATTATATTTTCAAAGTGAACACATAGAATACATATGAATTAGAGATTGTTTGAGATGATAAGATGTGGGAATTATATTTTTTTCAGATTATCCATATAAAAAAGAATCTGGAAGGCCAGATTATTCTAGAATTGAAGTTCATGAGCCATGCTGGGGAATGGACTAGGCCCCCACATAGAAGCTTATAAAAGTATATACAATTAAACAATCTAGTTCATCAATGACTCCAAATAATGGTGTCACAATCCATGAAAATATACATATTCATTTTTGCCACAACATGATCATAAATTCAAGATACATATTAGTGCATCTGTAATAGAAAATACTGAAATGGAATGATAGGCTTATTTAGGTGGTACATTCATATCATACAGGGGATGTTTGAGCCACATTGTACACTAAAAATTAAGAGTGGAGTCCCTACAATCCAACCATTTTGTATACTACATGTTCCTCAAATTGGCATGATTGAGTGATACCCAAACTGATGAAGCTAGTAAGTGTTGATATCCATTTAGTCAGCACTTTTTGAATCTATTTTAATGTAATTAATCAATCGATTCAATTGCAATCAGACTCTAGGTGAGTTTAACAGTCTATCCATCATTCAAGTTATAAAGATCCCTGATTCCTAGGCCCCCCATATCCACAGGCTTGATGCACTATTTCCATGAAACTGTAATCAACATTATTTCATTTGTTGACCCTATCCATATAATTTACCGTACCATGCTTTCATGTACCATGAAATGTACTCTAGGGAATCTAAAGAGGTAGAATGAATCGACAAACATCAACGTGATCACTAATTTCATGAGGAATACACTCCTAAATAGGTACATAGAAATCACGTTCCAACTGGAATGTTGATGTGTGATACCAGAATAAATAACTTCCCAATATTTAATTTTAACCATTCCCAAAAAAATTGGGAACCCAAGATACCGGAAATGGAAACATCCCCTCCTCACCCCAAGATACCAGATGATCATGTTCCTTTTCCCAACAGATATTCCATTTCCAAAAAAATGTAATACTTGTCCCAATTTATGGTTTGGCTATCCAACTCCTCATAATGATTGAAAAGGGCCTTGATGGAGGATATGGTTCTCTTTTATGCTTGACCAAGTAATAAAATATCATTGGAATACAAGAGGTGAGATGGGGCATACTCATTCACACCATCCCTAATATGTTTTTAATGCCCCATGTGAGAAATATCATTGATTCATCTACTGAGGTAGTCCTATTCAATGGAAAATAAAATCCCAGATAGTGGATCTCTTTGTTGTACTCCACTGGTGAAAGGAAATAATCTTCTCAGTGTACCATTAACTCGAATTGAAAACCTTGACGTTCCATGAATGATTCGAATCAAATTCACAAACCCATTAGAGAAACCATGTCATTGAAGAAAATATATGAAAATGGTAAATTTAAGTGTATAATAAGCCATAGAAATACTAATTTGGTGGGAAACATTCCCTTCTTTTTTCTCCGTTCCCATTATGTTTATTCTCTCTATGGCCATGAGGATACACTTTTGAATGTTTCGCCCATGGAAAAAGCCAAACTGCTTTGTGGTGATCTTACTATCATCCAGTACACCATTTGTGCTCTTAAAAATCATACTGATATGTTTGGATATTTTGTTCCCAAGTGCAACTGGCCTGAAATCATTCAGGTCAAGGGCATTATATTTTAAATGAATGAGGTCAATGAAGCATGAGTTCATTCCATGGGGCATTTATGAGTGAGAGATGATGTCCTGAAAGGACTGCTTAATATAAACTTTTGAAATGTCCTAGTAAAACATGATAAATTTGATAGTGAATCCATTAGGGCCTAGTGAACTCTCATGATTGAGATAATTGAGAGAATATCTAATTTACTCTTATCATGGGAATTTAGTTAGGAGTTTATTCGATTGTTCATCAATGCAGAGGCTTATGTTGTCCACCATGAAATGAGTACCAGACTTTCAATTATCAAAGTAGAATCCTCTAAAGTTCTCAACAACAGCAACAGAAATTTCATTTTCGTCAGTGTAAATATGTCCCCCCAATGATGAGCTCATTGTTCCATGGTTGTTCTCTAATTTCCATATGTAATCTATTAATGAACATAATGTTTCTATCCCCATCGTTTAACCATCTCACATTCAGTTGATTCCTGACTAATCATTCCTTCATCATTAAGAGATCATCAAGATTGTTATGGGCAGTAATTTCCTCTATAGATAGGGACGATTACTGCTCATAACGAATATGAATCTTGGATAGATCCCCCTAAGAGTTCATTATATCCTCATCAATTTGGGAAAATGATTTTTTCCTCCATTCCCTTAGCTACCCCTTCAGATTCTTGAGTTTCACTGCTCGAATTTGGAGAGGGATCCTAATGGCTTCAAACATTCGTTCCTCGAAGAAAATTTTCCTACATCCCAGAATCACAATCCTTACATTGTTGAATTAAGAAGGAATAGGTTCTGACCTTGTGGGTATAATTTTAATATAAAACACAATTGGGTTTTGATCCGAGTGATGTTTAGAATGTTTGAATCCAGAAACTCCATGTTCAGCAGCATTTTCATAAATATAGACAAAGAATATATCATGATTTCTATATTTCTTGGCATACCATGTGTATCTACACCATGTAAATTAATAACTATCAATGGGATCATTATCCATATTTCAAATGTCTATGTATTTAGAAAATTCATAAGAAGCAACCATGTTAATGTTATTTCCAGTTTTTTCCTCAGGCTTCAAAATAGTGTTGAAATCACCAATAAGGGTCCATTTTTTATCCGACCTTCTAGAAGTGGATTTGAGATACTCACTATAATTAACTCTACCTAATTAAAGTGGTTTAAGAATAAAAATGATATTGATATATTCTGTCAAGCAGGGCTACAATAAATCAAAATTCTTTGAGGCCCACTATCATTAGAATTAACCAGAATGTAATAAAGCCTTAAAAATAACAAATGTTCTATAGATGATTAATGTTGATTTATAGAGACAAAATTTTATCCAAGAGAACCAAATTTGAATCCATTGTAGTTTTAAAAGTAGATTTTAGGTTCTGCAATACTAACGAATATTAGTTTTTAGTCCATAAAATATTTTCAAAGGGCCCTGGCCTGGCGGAATTTTCCCAATCCATGACATTTCCAAAAAAGAATCCTCATTTTTGGCCTTTCCCCTTGTTAGAGGCCCCAACGTTTTCTCCACTGATGTCTGTATTTTCCCATTGAACCCACAGTCTCCCTGATCCCTCTTCAAATAGGTTCGATGTCATTTTTCAGTGATGATATGACCTTCCATGATCTCCTATTTTGACATGTTGGCTCCTTTATTATAACATGGGCACTGAGAATGCACATTAGGTGTGTCAGAATTAACATGTACCGCATCTGGTCCACCACTGGGAGAAACAAAAACATCCCCTGGGTTGATTGGGACTTATTTAATGTATTGAGATTCCTCCACCTGTTTTCCCCACTAGATCCAACTGGAAACTCATATGGTCAACCACTAGGAGGAGAAGTGGCATCCCATTGATTGATGAATGAATCAGTATGATGAGTTTCCTCCACATCATCTATACTGATCCATCTACTCATGGGAATGGTGTTGTTCATAGAATTATGAGAAGGGTCACTTCCCACATTGAGCTTCCTTCAAGAAGCCTTGGAGGGGGAATCTGCATTATGTACTCTCCTGGATGAGGAACGAGATAATGATCATTACATGAATTAGTTCCAAAACCATGATAATTTGTCTTAGGTAAACCAACCTGAGTAACATCATGGGCCTCAACTAATGTGTGTTCAAGTGTGTCCTTACCCAACTAAGTAGCAACATTGCACTCAGTGGGTGAACCTGCTACACATAATTCCAAACAACCATAGGGATAGTTTCACTCTAGGGGGAAGGGGTTGTCACCTAAATTCCTTCTACCAGACCCCCAGAAGCTAAGATAGACACATGTGGTTTCCCGTTGGGATTCATGTCCTTCCTTAATTCCATAGAGGACCCCCCCCCCATATGTAGATTCAAATTTTTCCCAGGCCTAGTCTCTTGACCATCTCCATTGATCTCCAGGGAATCTAGAGGGAGTTTTTATTTTTCTTTCCTTCTTATACACATTATACCTTCATTACCCTTCATCTTATAAAAGTGACATTTATTGTGTCTCTTGGATTCAACAGTCAGATAGACAATGAACCAGTAACTCAATAATTTTTTTTATTCCATTCATATAATATTTTTTTCAATATGTTGTCATCCATAATTATAAGGACCACCTCCTAAACTAGAATACTTGACATGTCAACATCCACCAAAATCATGGCATAATGCCCAAGCCTCAGATTTTCTATCCATCGATCAATTCAAATGGGATTTCCCACAGCCTAAGAAATATCCCATATAATCCTTAGGTTGAAATAAATCCAATTTAACTTATAGACTCTGATCTATAATTTTGAGTGGTAATTATACACATTCATTGGATCAATGTTCTAATCTCAATACTGCACATTCATAAAATCATGGTTTATGTGTACAATACCATTTCTCCATTATTTCTGCTTACCTAGTCATAAAATAATAATTAATGATATATCCAAGTATAAAAAAAGCATATTTTTCATAAATCAAAACACTATGGCACACTATTCACCAAAATTAATGATACTCATTCATCATTATAACGAAACACCAAGATAAATATCAACCAAAAATTTTCTATCCCAAGTAAATAAAATTTCACAAACATATGCATCCCCATGCTTATTATTCTCCATCCCTTATGATTTTTATTTTTCTGTCTACTGCAGATTATTATTTAAATAGTGTGTAAATATCTTGTCAGGTGAGAAAATACGAGGTGATAATGCTTGGAGAATTATTATGGAAAAATTTTATGGAATTGGACATCCTGCCAAAACCATTATCTGAATAAGTATGTGTTAGTCAGTGAATAATATTTTGTGATTCTTATAGAGTTGTTATGGATTTATTCAATGTTATTGAATGTTATGCTTGTGAAATTCCCCTTTTAACTGTGATGTTTGTTAAATCAGTTTTAATTTCAAAAACATGTGTCGATCATGCCGAGGATTAAACAATGTTTTTATCACTGAATAAAAAGTGATGTTCCTAAAATAATTTATTATTGTATTAGTAGTTTTATTGAAGATGATGAAAAAAATAATTAATTTCATGAGAAATGATGAAGGTGGACTTGCATGCATTTTAAATAATAGTCAATGCATTATAAATTCACTAGAATTTATATTTTTCATGTGACATTAATTTTATTTTGGAACATTCATAGTTCGTATATTATGTATATTTATTGAACCTTAACTTTAATAAATGTTCAAACCATTGATTGGGTAAAAATAAAGCTTAACCTTGACTTTATTTATCATGGATAACCTTGGAATGTGATTCATCATTTATGGACATCCATGGAAACATAGGTTGGTAGGAGTCTATGGTCACATAACTCATATAGGTTGAGAACTAGTAGCATGGAAGGGGGGAATGGTTTGGGCTAACCCATATTGTTCTTGAATTGATTCTTATGATGAACCCAGTTGTTGTCTTGAGTGGTGAGTGGAGAAGATTTATTAATAATTTAAAGCTTGCCCTTGTTACAGACTGATTTTATATGGAGATCACGAGGGACACAATTCGTACACAAAAAGATATGAATAACATGTATACCATGTTATATGTTTTATCATATCTATCTAACCATTCCATGATCAACATGAACTATTGTAATTTAAAGGTTTTGTTGTGTACAAACTCAAGGAAACCGATCTTAACATTCCAGTACATGATAATCATATTTTTCACTATTTGCAGTGATCAATCCAAGACCATAGGACGTTATCAATAACCTAGAATTAATTATGGAAATTGATGAATCGAATGCATGTTATAATTGAAATACTATAATTCCGCAAAGGATAATCATATTTTTTCATGAGTTAATTGTGTGAAGACATCATAAGAAATGTGACGATGTTGTTAATCATTGAGATATCACTTGATCAAGTGAAAATGTGATTCAATATCATTATTCTATTTAATGAACATGAATTCAAATTTATATATTGTGAAGCTTATGTCATTTACATATTACATCGAAAGAATACTTTGGTTATTGTTCATCGACTGTCCTCCAAGGTGCCATATGAAAAATATGAAAGGGTCAAAATTCAATGATTAATCGTTATATCCATACATTAAAATTATTCCTTGAGTCACATTGAATATTAGTGAAATGGTGTTTCATATCTATATATAATTACAGTGGTAGTGATGAGAGTTAAGAATTTCTACCACGCAGAATACATTGACATAAAGATCTTGTTTCAAAATAATCATATTATCCATATAATCTGATCACATAGGTGAGATTCCCCAGATGAACATTTCTTGGGAAGGAAAAGACACTAGCATGATATAATCTCATTATGGATATCCTTGGGATAATACATTACTTTTCTAGAAGAAGAATCCCCCATATTCCTTATCAACAAGGGAGAAAACAATCATGTTCGCACTAATTTTTCATGAAATATATTGTGTTGCTGGTAGTGTTTGAGTATCTGAAGATAGTGGACACATGAAGAAGAATGTATATGTTCACATTATGTGTTCTGGTGAATCCTTTGTGTGAATATCATACATGAAGAAATTTTCACATAAAAATATAATGAGTCATGTGATAATGATGAAGATATATGTTGAGTGATAACTTTTACATATAAAATTCATTTTCTTATTTTTTTTGAAAATCACAAACACATTCGTTAAACATACATTACTAAATTTTTATTTTCAAATTGTTTTATCTTGTTTTTATAGAAAACATATATTATTTCAAAAGTAGAATATGTTTTAAAGTATTAATAATTTCAATCTCATGTTTTTCATATACAACAACCACAATTTACCTGAATCCAAATCAGTTGAATTCACCTTTTTAATAGAGTATATAAAAAACATTGTATTCTTTATCATAATAAAAAATCATCATCATATAATTGATATAAATACTAATAATATCAGTTTGACATAGATTATGATAATCATATTGACATGTTTAATAAATTTTATCGATATCACATTTTTTTAATATGAATATGGAAAAATTTTCTAATGTAAGGATTTTTTCATCAGAATGATGTAAAACAATATGATACACAAATTCTATTATACTGGGTTTTCATTTTCATGGTTTCTATGTCGTTTCAATAATCTCAGAAAAAAATATGACCATTGGGAAATCAAGATGACCATTAACAAGATTTCCGTAAATATCAAGCCTTTCAAAGTGTTTTCTTCTAATCAATTTTACTTTGAAAATATCCAATATTATGAGTGATCTGACAATTTCATGATTTAATAGCTAGTTCCAAATATTGTAATTTTTTAGAGTTTCATTTTTTTAATTTTCATTTCCATTTGTGTGAATACAATTGGGGTCATTCGAGTATATGAAGACAAATATATTGATCATCATATTGGTCGAGGGAAAATAAGGATAGTTTGCTACAATCCAATAATCTTATTAAGGGATATTAGGAATAGGAAGATAGAGAATTAAATTTTTATATCCAGGACATTCCTTGCTCAGTAAAGACATGCTTTCATATAATTATAAAACTATGGACTATTATCAAAGGTTACTGGATATCCTTTTCTTTGGGTTAAAATATTTTTATTCACAATTCATAACATGTATTTTTATAGTAGTAAATTATAATGAGAATATTTATAGTAATTTAATTTTAACAGTATCGAAATATGATAAAAAATTATTGTTAAATGATTTTTTGTAATGTAAATTATATAATTTTTTTAATCATAGTTACATTGATTATGATATTCCTATAACTACTATATCGTTGTGATTATGATATTCTGTATTGCTTTTACGATACATTGGGAATTTAGAAATTGAGATTACTATGATACAATGTTTAATAATATTTTATATAATTATGATTAATTAGTATACTATAATAATATTGTAGTCAACATGATTATGTTATCGTAGAAATCAGACATATGACCACGTCCGATTAATTACTTAAGAGTTTTTCAAAATTTATTCTATCATAATGCTTTTAAGATTATTTCAATCTTACAAAAAAATATTTTTAAACTACAATTTACCCCAATCATGGAATTAATAAATATACAAGAGATCATTCGATACAATAATTTGTATTAGAGAAGATAATACTTTATTTGATAGTAAAACTCTGTGATTTCAATAAATTATACTTATTTTGTTTTTTACACACATTACTATTGATACTTAATTTATGTTTAGTTATAAACTTTTTTTATAAACAATTTCATTCTTTTTATTTTTCATGAAAATATATATTTTTTATTTTAATTATGGTTGGATTAAATGTGGGTTCAATAGATAAACTCAATCTGAAGTGACTTCCTATACTTCTTGAAGTTATTTTTATTATTAGAGAGGTATAATGAAGAATTTTTTTATAATAAATGGAGATGAAAATTTCATCTTGTTAAATGGATATTACAAGATCCATGTCAAGGATGTTACTACTTTTACAAAATAGGAAAATCTAGAGTATCAAATGATCTACATAGTTAGAAACCAATTATTCTGTTTTATCAATAAAATAATGTATAGTTATATTTATTCTTTTTATGCTGATAATAATATCATTAAAATGATAGATATTACGAAAATTAGAACATCAATGTTTTTTGAAACAAGTAGAGTCATTCTTAGATCCGACTAACGTGCTTTTGAATTTCTAAATGGTTAATCTGTTTTAAAAAATAATTAATGGATTATAAAAATCATCAATTGTCTATAATATATGTGTTATAAATTATTGGATGATGTGACGCTTATATAAATGATAATTGATATCATTCCCAATGAGTTGGAGTCTATGTGAACAAATATTGAAGAAACATCGAAGAAAACAAATCTCACTCTTGATGATTTATTTGGAAACATTTTTGAATATGAGGGTAAAATAAAAAGATATAGTGAGAAATAAAATAATTATAATTATAGAGTATATAGTTCTATAAATTCAAATTCATTAAAAGTATAGACTTCTAAAAAATTTGTTATGTCGACAAAGAAAACAAAATTCACTATTTATACTGATTCCATTAATTCAAAACATTGTGATTTTAGACATGAAAATCATTCATGAAGAATGAAAAAAAATAATTAGAAATAATGATTTTCAGTATTGTTACAAGAAATTTTATAATGAGAAAGGTGATATGAAAGAGGAATTAACTTCTAATTATATTAATAAATTTTTAAATATCCGAAAGGATTGTCCAAAGTTGAAAGGGAAATATTGAAATGAGAGAAAAATGAAAGGACTAATAAAAGATATTTAAAATACAAATAAATGAATAATATTTAAGATAGTGATACTTAGAGTGAATGTGGAGGTTATTCTATAGATAATTATTCTAATAATGGTTGTTCCTAATATTGGAACATATGAATTTTTTCTAAAGTATAGTTTGAAAATTAGTGCTTCATAGATAAGGTACACACAACCAATTACATAACTAATATGTCCCTAAGGGTAAATTACCATGCTGGGATAAACTATAAATCTATAATTAAATAATCCTCTTCTACTAATAGTAATAATAATTTAACTTCCTATTATGAAGAATCTCATTTTGATAAACTATTAGAAAAGGAAAATTGTAATCATAGAAAAAACATGTAAAGGGAAAATCTTGAAATAATGTATTAATTAAAGAAGTATCATATCTTTATAAAGATCTTCATATGATATATTTTGAAAATAAATCTATTTCAAAAATAATTAAAAAATATATTTCTTTAGAAGATAAGATTTTTAATGATTATAAGATATTTATTATTGAAAAAATTGTTTAAGAAACGAAACTCACTCTTGAAACTAATACTTTTGAGGATATGAATTTAGTATTTAAAGTAAAATATTAAATTTTTTTTTAAAGGAACTTTTTTCAATTTTATTTTTCTTAAAGAATATTTTGTAAGACGTACCATCAATTACATCTTCATGGAAATGGTTTTAGAATAGGTTTTTCCCCTCAAAAACATGTTTTCAATAACAATTATTTGGTTCCAAAAGGTGAACCGTTTTTCACCAAATGTAAAAGAGGTGTCCAATGTAGTAACAACTATTCCCTTAATAATGTTAAATACTTAGGATTTAAAAATATCATTTTCAAAACAAATATGGTTTCCGAAAATTTTTCTTGATAACATTTATTGACCAATAATGATAGGGAGTTGAATGTATAATTGTATTATTTTCATGAAAAATAATGTACCAAAATTAAGAATACATAGTATATGGATAGAGTTTATTCCCGACATGTGATTGGTAAAAATATTTCTTAAAAAATATCATCAAAATGAATGGTGGAAATGTTACCTGTAGAGATAATTATTAAAGTGATATTATTAGTATATGAAATATTTTTTTTCGTAAATAATTAATTTAAATAGTTTTTTTATAAAATTCCTCAACAACAAACATATAATCATTGATTAAATATTTGATGATAGTTAACATTTTAATTTTAGAAATTATTAATTTATGATACAAAATTCCATATATGATTATATTATTTCATTAAATTATCATGAGAATGTTTGTACATTGAACATAAAAGCCATTAGGAGTCACGACATACCTTTCATAAGTGTAATAGAATATCATTGCTGGTAATAGAATATAAGGTTAGGACACCATAGACTTATCAAATTATGTAATATACCTATTAAAAGACATCTTAAGATTCTAATAAAACATAAGTTTGATTATTATAATGTTTGTGACCCTTGTCAATACTGTAACTCACATATGTCATGTTTTAAATATATTAGTTATGTCTCAACTTTCATTACCCCACAGTTATTGCAAGTGGATTTATTCAGTACCATAAAAACTGGAATAATTAGTGAAAAGTATTATATATTATTATATTTTATTATTAAAATATATATATGGCGCTATATTCTAGAAATTAAATATAAAATCATTTTTATTTTCAATCCATTTATGAAAAAATTAAAAATTAGAAAACCCTTCTATTACTAACTATTTATTATGATCATGGTGGTGAACATGCAAATTCTGATTTTGAAAATATTTTTAGTAAGAAATTCATTACATATATCTTCTAATCTCTTATAACTACTCATTAAATGGTGTTTCTTTAAACAAGATATCATTTTCATTAAGAAATAACAAAAACTATATTTAGTTAATAATCAATTGCTATTTTTTGGCCTGAAGAGGCTAGTACTTCCTGTTATACTATAAACCATGTTTTAATATATCCAATTATTAATAAAACCCCAAAGTAGTTATGGACTAGTTAAAACCCAAATGTATCTTACATGAGAGTATTTGGATAAAAAGTATTCGTACTGAATAATTAAGATAATTTTCATAAAATTCTCTCCCAATTTCAATGAAGCAAAATTATTAGGTTATCCCACTACTTCAAAGGAATATAGAATTTCAATAAATATTACTGTTTATTTTAGGAAACAATACATATTAATTTAGATGAATACAGTACTTTTGTTTTTAAAAAACCCAACTAAAATCCCCCACAAATGCATTCAGAAACCTAATTCTCAACATATTAAAAAAAATATTTTTATAAAAAATACTCTTAAAATATTTACTTAAGAATTTACATTTGATTAATTTCCCCCTCATCTTTATGAACATGTTTTACGAAACCCAAAAAATATGTAGTTTCGTAGGAATCATCCTAATGATAGTATTATTGATGATGTTGATCAACCGGTTAGAACTAGATGTTTATTAAGAAACGAAGTATAATACCTTGATTTTATATATCAATTTGAACTAAATAATCATGAAATGGATTTAGACGATGATTAATATATAAAGGTCATAGAAGATAAACTAAATTAATTTAAATGGAATAATTTCTGCACACTAGTTTAATTATCTAAAGAAACTCCAATAATTGGATTTAAATGGGGATTTCATAATAAATGTTATGAAAATGGAATAATTATTAGAAATTAAGAAAGGCTTGACACTAATAGTTATATCCCACAAGAGAGAATAGATTATTAAGAAATATATTCTATGATAGTAAGACTTGAATCTATTCATATTCTTACATCCAATGAATTATTTGTCAATTTCATACTTTTTCAAAAGGATCTAATGTGTGCTTTCCTTAAAAATTATGTAAAAGAGATTGTTTTTTTGAAAAAATTCCTGGTCTTAAAGATAGAAAAAATTTGTAATATGGTTATAAATGTACCGAAAATTTATTAAGATTTAAATAAGACCCATGATCTTTGATTAACCGATTAAAATTATTTTGGTTACAAAACAATTATGTTAATGGAACCGCTGATCAAACTCTTTCTATAAAAAAGTTAATAAATAATTATGATTGAAGGCATATATTGTGATGAAATTATAATTTGATCAACTAAAAAATTCATAACATATATTTTTTGGTTTTTATGAAATATGATTTTCATATGAGTATGATGGTTGAGATAGAATATATTTTAGTTTTTAAAATTTTTGAAAATCCAAAAGTAACTTTTATATCTAAAAATAAGTATATAATATATATTTTATAAATGTTTTGAAATGGTTAAACTAAATGTATTATAACACTGATAGGCACCTCAATAAAATTTAATCTTGATGAGGCTAGGAAACCAATTGATCAATCACCTTTTATAGGTTTGATAGAAATTTTGACTCACAACAAATTAACTTTTTTTATTTTCATAAAACGTTTGAGACTAAATTGAGAAACCATGTGATTCAACATTACAATCTAATAAAACCATAAAGAATAATAATCCATATCGTAACTAAATGATCTTCCCTTCCACAGTGATTACACATTTGTGTGAAGCCCCCACCATTACCAGACCAATCGGTTAGATGTCCCATGTAGAAGCACGTGCACAGAACTGATGGCATAGCCATACCCTCTAAAACATCCAAATCCAAATGGCCTGCACAAGTGAAAGATTTATGGTCTTAGCTTCATCTTGATCAGAATCATGTGGAAAGCCTCTGTGAATACCTCTAAACATCACAAAAAAATAAAAAAAAACATCCACAAAGGGAGTCTCTAAACCAATATTCATACAACAATACAATTATCCACTAGCTCTAAAATTAATCAAAAAAACTATAGAAGCATAGTTGTGAATATACGACATCAAACAGGTGATAAGAAGATCACTTTGTGAGAACAAAAAACAAACATCAATTCCGAATCAAAGGGAAAATGAAAGGCACCAAAATATTTCAACATTTCACCTGTAAACTAAACAAGAACAACGAGCACCAAACTATTCAGCATGTTTGACATGGATACAAACTGATATACAATGCAAGTCTTACTAATAACCACATTATACTCGACTGATCCAAATTCAGTTTGAAAGAGTATTGACTCAAAATGAATGAGATTCATGTAGTATCATTCACCACCAATCTCCCCCAACCAATAAAATGTACACCTATAAGACATCGGTGGTTGATGGAGCCGATGATGGAACCCAACCTCATAATTCAGATTCATCCAAAAAAGAGAGAAGGCCAACACGGGGACTAGAGATCCATTCTAATCCAAAAAACAAAGAAAATATCCATGAACAAGTACCCATCACCTCGTCGATGTCCACCCAGACTCCATGGCTCGCCAAAACCTACCGCAATCCATCTCCCTAATTTCATCACCGCCATCCATAGTGCCTCGAAGACCAAAACTGACCACCCAACACACTAAAAAGAGATGATATCAAAATCCTATGATATTGTAACATTTTTTTGACCGCTAGACCTTCACTGCAATGCCTTTGGAATTCCTATCCATTAGTGTAAAAGTGAGGTGTGAAAAAGGCCTTCACTGGTGAGAAATTCTAAGTCGTTTGATCGCATGATGTTGTACGACACCACCAGAGAATGATGACTCCTCCAAAAAATATTATTGAAATAAAAATATTTCCAGATGCTGAATTTGGTGGTTGTATAATGGATATAAAAATTACCTCAATAGCATATAATTTCTATGGAGATTCATTAGATTCATAGTCCTATAAGAAATAAAACTCATTAGAACATTCCACTGCAATATCCAAATATGTTACAGCTGGAATCTATTTTCGTCATGTTTTGTGGATGCAACACACAATCACTAAATATGGCATGGGATTTAAAAAAATCAATAACTATGTGATAATACTGGTGAAATTGAATCATGAACTAACCCTACACATCACTCCAATGAAAAACACAATTATATAAGATATCACTTTCTTATGGATCACACAATGAATTGAGATATCATTTTATAATTTATTAGAACACAACATCAACTTATTGGTATTTTTAAAAACCTATTACCATATGATCGATTTGTATAAGTTAAATAAAAACTAAGAATGATCAATATAAAATGATATTTCATACTTACAAATTATTTTACTCATTTTATTACTTTATGTTACTCCTTCTCATAGAGGGAGTATGTATGTATGTCATTATTTCAAAACTTTTAGTTTTTCCAATTTTTTGTTTTCCTAACAACATAATCATAATGGGTTTTATAGAATCATAGTTATTTATAAAATTTTCAGCATTAGTATTCCAAAAAGAATAATTGTACTATAAAATACTTACAAAATTTTCCAGACATAAGTTTTATTTAGATTTATATAATTTATCACAATGATATTATTTTATTAAATATAATATATAGTGTTAATTCTTAAAAATATTTCACGTTTTATTTTAAATAAATTATATTATATTTTTGAATAGAATATATTTAATTCATATCATATTTTAGATAGTGTACCAAAGAACGGAAGAAAATATTATCTATAATAACGATACATTTTAACTCCAAAAGTTATCCTTCTTATCTTTTTTTTTCTATTTAAGTACAATAATTTATAAATGTTGTTAAAGTTATATTACATTTAATTACACCTTATTTTTCTTATTAAAAATTTTCTTCTATATTCACACTAAATATGAAAAATATTTTTTTTAACCTCATGAGTTCAAATTTTTTCACACATTATTTAGTGAATATTTTTAAAGTAAAATCTCTTAGTTTTAATATCAACCATTGGATTATTTTTGAAGTCAAACCATCTTATCAATCACCTTTATAATGAAGGGACCCTACATATCCCACAATGGTATCTCAAGATTGATTTAAACTGAACTGTTGATACCTACATGTGTGCCTTGTCAGATAGTGTTTCTTTTAGTATGATTAATCATATTTATGCTGGATCAGATGGCTTCGAATATTGATTTAAAAAATGGATGGTCATTAGAGATATGATAATGGAAAAAAGTTATTTTAGAAATATAATTCATATTTAATGATGGACATTATGATTCAATTATGGGAATTAATTTGCGTAGAAAAAGATGATCATGAAATTGATAAGTATTATCCAGAACATGTGAAGGATTTTTTTAATCAATTATGTTTATTAAACACAAAGATAAGCATTCCTTCAAGATGTATGAAAAAAACATAGCTTTTCTTGAAATGGAAATTATCAAAATTATTTGGATTACCATTTAGAATAGATTATCCATGTCCACATCATAAACTTATTAATTCCCATTAATATTTTGATAAAATTATATCTGAGGAGTCATTGTTTTCCAATGATTATTATAATAGAAATGTTTCCAATCATACTTTGAAAAATACTCTTAAATATTTTTTGATGAAATGTTTTTAATTCCATGTAAGGAAGACAAATACACTATGAATTTTATAGTTATTTTCATGTTGGACTATTTCTTTAACATGAGGAAGATTGACCTTGTAAAATTCTTACTTCACACTATTCAAAATTTGAATAAAAAGTACATTATGAACAAAATTATTATGTTCCCATATTTTATACGTAAGATTATTTTGGAATGATTAAGGATTATGAAATTTTATAATAAGAATCATGCTATGAGGGAGAAAGTTTCTTTTATCTAGGAGGATATAATACAATAAATAATGTTGATTTTTTTTGAGATATCTAATAAGTTTGTTCAACAACCCATCCCCATTTAATCATATTAAAATCTTACATAGACATTTGAGAAGAAGAAGGAAAATAAAATAAAGGTAGATTAATATCCTACCAAAGAATAAATGTAAGAGATGAATTGAATAAATGTACATGATGATGTTTTTAAGGAATAGATGAAATTTAAATCTATAAGAATTATAAAATGATAAATTTTTATTTGAACCTACTGTGGCTCAGGCCATTATAATTCATGGTTCTTAATAACAATAGAAATAAAATAAAATCTAGAAGAAAAATAAGAGACTTCGAGAAGCTATTTTGTGTGAAAAATTGTCGAAATGTGTAGAAATGACATCAGTAATGATAATATTACTTTTTGATAAATCAAAACCGTATTCAGGGTTAG
Source organism: Viscum album (assembly GCA_963277665.1). Lineage (NCBI taxonomy): Eukaryota > Viridiplantae > Streptophyta > Magnoliopsida > Santalales > Viscaceae > Viscum > Viscum album. The sequence goes on from OY728133.1 coordinate 1,362,049,438, forward strand.
TTATTAACAAAATTTTAGTGGTTAATGACAATCCTCCCTCTGTCAAAAATATTGGAAAATGAAAATAATCCGATTAATACTTATTTCTAAAACTAAGATCCAAAAAAACTAGTACCATATACAATAGAAAAGAAATCAGTAACTCTTTCAAAAAAAAGAATCATCACTGATATCCCAAGAAAAATAGATTGTTATAATTTGTCTTCAACCTGAGGAAGATATCAACAAAAAATATATTGATTTGATTGATGTCCACCTAAAATATGTTAAAGAAAAAAATGCTGGGAACTAGTAGGTAGAAACGATGATATTGAAAAAAATGATAAATAAATAAATTAGATAAATTATATTGAAATATATGAGTATGGTTTATAATATGTTGATGATGATGAATGTGATGTGGGAAATAAAAAATATAAGGATCATGAATAATGAAAAGAAAGTGACGAGGAAGAAATCCAATTAGAAAAGTCATTGTAGTCATCCTCAACAAAAACTTCATCATAATTTTAATCAATGTAAGGTGATAATTATTTAGAAAGATTATAAGGGGAATACTCATCAAGATAATAAGAATTGTCCTCGTCTTAAAAATTTGAGTATGATCATGTTTCAAAGACCAAACATTCTGAAAATCTTATGACTATTGATGTAGATATTATTGTTATATCATATGAAAAATATACAACTAGAAATGTTAATATGTTTGGGAATAAAATAATAAAGTATAATAAGAAGAAATAAATGTAAAAATTGTAGTAACAAGTTATAAAAATATTCATTATCCTGATCCAGAGTTTTTAGAGTCAGAAAAAACCATTTCTCATATGTCATTTAATTAAATTGTTCAGTATTTGAAAATATTGGATGAAACTATTCCTTACTTCTTTATATTAGAAGAAAGAAGCCAATTGAATCAGGATGGTCTTTCTCAAAAAATTTACTCTATTAAAATGATCATAGGTTCAGTAATATGTATTTATATTGATCTAAAAAAATATCAATAAAGTTCCACTTCACACAGAAAAACAATTAATTCAAGGGTGAAGTGGTCTCATGATGTGGATTTTGATGTTTGGTCTCATGATGATCAGATTAAAGAGATTAATAAGTTGATGGTCAAATCATCCATATATTTTAATCAATTACAAAATGAAATTGTTTAAATGGTGATAGTTTGGAATAATTAAATGTCCAGATTTAGGACCCAACTGAAGTATTTGATGCAGTAAATATCATTGTTTGAGACTTGAAGAATGAAATAGTGAGAGTACATTTTTGTGAAGTTTATGTTTCTATTCTTAATGACCAAAAAATAGAGTCTATGGAATATATAAATAATATAAAAGACATGAATTAGAATCTAAATGATCTATTAAAAATGGTGAAAAAAATATGTAAGGAATTCAATAAGTTTAAGTCAATTATAAATCTCTCATGAGGAAATACTATATTAGAGCTCTTTTTTTATATAGTACTTTATTATACTACTAAAATTTATGATCATGAAGGATTTACTTATCCAGCCAAAAATATTTGTCTAAATTTTTTCCCAATACTTTTGGTTGAATGTTCTTACATAATTTCTAGGGATGAATAGTTGATTCATTATATTGTTTTATACACTTTTCCATTAACTAACATTCATGAAATTAAAAATTATTCCACAAATATTTTGGTAAATCGCAAATGGGGAGATATTTTATTTACGGAGATTCATTAATGTAAGGGTTAGATATTCTAAAAAAGGGATAATTTGTTTGTTAGAAATAGATAATACACTAAAAGAGATTTTTTTTTCGTACTCTGCAGTTTCTCCATCAGAACAAGATTAGTTATAAACTCAGGGGGAGATAAGAACCATGTTTTATTTGTAATAAGACATTTTTAACATCAAGGGTTTTATGTTTTATTTTATTTAAGTTTTAATGTTATTCCATTGAATAATTGGGAAGATTTTTGTGTCAGAAGCTTTACATGTAATTTTTATATTAGTTTTTGTTATAAAAATTAAAAACACTTTATTTATTCTTACCTGACTATCATTTGATGTCATATTTATTTAACTTTTTTTAAAATAAAAAAATTATTTTTTCCATATCAGTATAATTTTTAATTTATTATGATTTAATAACCCATGTTTCCTAAATTTGATAATAGTAATTGACTTGAATCCAAATCAATATGATTAAAAAATTTAATATAATAGATGAATGAAATTTTATTTTCTATCATACTCGAAAATCATTATCATCTCACTAATTTTAATACTAGTAATGTCAGATTGACCCTGCTTATTTTAATTGTACAGATAGTTTTCATAAATTCCATTAAACTCACCTTTAGTAGATGATTTGAATAAAAAAAAGTTTCTAAAGGATGGAATTTTTTCTTTATAATGATGTAATCAAATACAATTCACACCATTTGTTATTCCAAGTTTTCATTTTCCAGGTTTCCATGTTGTTGCAACAAACTCAATGAAAATATGAATATTGGGTGATCATGATGACCATTGAGAAGATTCTTATTAACTCCATGCATTTTAAAGTGTTTTTTGTTGATCAATTCACATTTTAAAAAATCCCTTATTGCGAGATTTTTGATGATTTCAAGAGTGAATGGATTGTTCACAATCTTATAATTGTTTGTTGTTTTCTTTTACTATTTCATTTTTTAATCATATTTTTTTTAATACGACTAAGAGATTATGAGTCTTGGAAAATGGAGATACCAACCATCCAATTGATTAAGAGAACACCTGGATAGTGTAATATAAGTCGATCATCATATCAATGGATGATAGGGATCATAATATAGTTAATCCAATTTTTTTATTGATGAATTTCCTTACTAAGAAAATATTCCTATTCTTGTAATTATAAAATAGGGGGCCTTTACCAAAAATTATTAGATATCATTTACTATAGGTTAAAATATTTTTATTCAATTTTTTTAATTGTATTTTCCATGTTGAAAATTTTTCTGCGCATATATGTTACTAGTTTATCATAACACTCTCTGAATAAGATAAACAAATAACTATAATTCAATTTTTTCCATTATTAATTATATTGTTGGTTTAATAATAGTTATTTTTAATATGATATTCCAGTAATTACAATATCATGGTGATTATGATATTATATATTGTTTTTACAATATGTAGTGGATATGATATATGTGATTACGATTCTTCATTTTTTAACAGAATTGTATCTGATTACTATTAATATATATACTCTGATAATATCATAATAAAAATGATTACGATGAAATGATACCTCATCCCCAAACCAAGAATAATTAATTACTTATGAGGTTACTGAATTTTTTCATTCATAATTATTTAAAGCCTATATACATCTTAAAATATGAAATATTTTTAAACTACAATTCACCTTCTCTTGTAATAAGGAAAACTATAAGAGATAATTCAATCCAAAAATAGATATATCACACATTATATTATTAAATACATTCATGTGATAATATATATTCATGGGATTTAGTAAACCAATATATGCATGTGAAGATGATTAGAAACAATATGCATAAAATAATATTAATACATGAGGAGGATTAATTCACATAAAATAATGAATGTATAAATATTATAATTGTTCTTTTGTTGAAAAAATTATACTGAAGAATAATTTTGAAGGCCATAAATTGTATTTTACATTCATTAAGATTAAAAAAAACACATGTTATCTATACCATGTAGTGAATTGAGATTGAAGAAACTAATTATTTTAGAAGATATTATTACTTGGGTATTTTGTTTTTCTTGAGGCTATCACTTTAAAAAAAATGGAATAATTATTTTCTAATCATTTTGACTAGTAGATGAAGTCCTAATCATATAATTAATATTAGAATAACATAATAAAGACTAGTACTCGTGATCACCACCTACATAAGATCTTGATGTTTAAAAAATGGATAGTTGATCCAAAAATCTCATGGCGGTGGATCCACATCCAGTGTTGCAGAAGTGAGCATTATGAGAAGTTATTTATACTAATGGGTCAAATCCATGATGAATAAGAAGACTATGAATATAGTTATAACCAGATTCTATAGATTACTTTCGAGAAGGAAATATGATTTGGAGGTCTAACCAACCATGGAAGAAGAGTTAGATTGCTATTGGGTATAAGCAGTATCAAATATAGGATAAATTATTGGGGGGTATAACCAATTTCTTATAAAATAATTATAATTCATAATAATATTATAAATGATCATCCATTTTATGGGGAAAAAATATAGAAAAGAGTAATTACTTGTACCAATAATTAAAAATATTGTGTGTTGTGATCTCTATTATTTTTATTCAAATAAATTGAGACTGTGAGATATCACATAGTGGATAGAGAGTCTTAACATGATTTGGTGGTTTAATTAAAATTTATTTTTACAAATTATTCCCCTCATTCACCCCATCTCATTGGTAAAAAAACATGTGGTTCTACAATTAATATCAATGGTGTAGGTTCCCTCCAAATATCCAAGTGATATTTTATGAATTATATATTTCATGAAATGAGTGGGAAACTATTGATAGAGAAAATTATGTTACGCATGAGGATAATAATATATAGAAATATGTTAAAATTTATATTAAAATAAAAAGTTCAGGAATGGAATATGAATAATAATCTTATATTAAAGGTATAAAAACCACTATAAAAAGCTAATTAAAGTGTTATATGGTACAACAATTATTTTGATTATGATTTTTGTATAAATCTTGTTCAATATATGATGATGGTGTATAACATATTAAGATTCATTTTGAATTCAATGAATATATAAAAAATGTTCTAAAATATGTTGTAAAATATATTATCTTAGTATTCTAGGTTCTTAAGGATGATAATTTATATCTTGAAGAAGAGGATAGTTCTATAGAACATTCATTTTCTAAAAACATTGGAATATCCAAAAAAATTACAATCATTGTGAAAGAAATGGAATAAAAAATATCCATTTATAATGAAACATATAATTATGATATTGGATATTTATTAAGAAATTTTTTTATGATACATTATGTTGAGAATTTTTTGTATAACCATTATATTTTATTGAATAATAGATTTTTTCCAAAATTCAATGAATTTCATTAGAGGATATTGAAAATACGTTGAAGGATAGTGGATATTATTTAATTTATTCATGGAATATTAAAAAATAATTTATTATTAAGATAAATGAGTATTGGTATTATAGTAAAATATATATTTAGGATGAGAAAAAATCCCCCGACATGAAGTGTCTAAAGATGGAGGTGGGATTGATGAATCATTAATTAACACAAGATGGAACTTCTCATATTATTGGAAAAATAGATTCTCCCATAGAAGTTTTCATTTAGGATCATAACTCTAAAAAGATAACTAGACCATCCTATAACAAAATTGAAACATCCACAAAGAAAAAGAAATCCCATAACCAAGAAATCATCTCATATACTAATTCTGCTTCGATTATTGAAAAAGGATTGATTTTTTTTTGTTTGTAAAATATAGATAGTGAAAAATACTGATAAATACACCACATCATGGATGTATAACAAAAAATTTAAGAATATATATTCTCAAATAATATTCCAATAAATAGGTTGTTCTACTCAATATTATAATGTTTTACACTTTATAAATTCAAGATAGAATATACTAAAATAGAAGAGTAATAGATTCTCATGCCATTGATGGTGCTGTTGTATGTTTAGTTAAAAAGAATTAGAATTCTATAATAACATTAAAATTTATTATTATAATATAATACCTACTTATGGGTGGATAGAAGTTGATGAAAAATTATACCAAAACTATAGAAGAGAAATACATAGAAAAACAATCCATCTATAAAGAATAAACTTTAATGCTTTAAATATTTTTGTCAGTATTATAACATAAATTATCAAGGTTATGATGAGGGATAATATGAACCATTCATAAAAATATAGTTTGATAACTTCAATAGAAGGGAAAACAAATTATGTATGTAAAAAAAATAAAGCTGACAATAATCCTTGGGATATGAACAGAAGAAGAATACTATAAAATAGACCACTACCAAGATGTTTAGTGATATATATTATCCTATATCAACTATAGAATTAATTGTGTAAATAAAATCACTAAAACCTATGAAAAATTTGGATCAATATTAATAAGTAATAAAAGGTCCAAAAATAATATATACCAATGTAGAAAATCTAGGTTCCATTGTTGTTTTTAATGATGTGAAAAATATGGTATAAATCCTACTATGACTGGTATAACATTTAATTTCTTGAAAATAATCATGAATCAAGGGGGTGTCATAGTGAATATATGTGAAAATGTTCTCATAGAATAAAATTGGTGACCATAAATCATTACAAGCTTCAAATTAAAAGTAGACCTGAATTCTTAGAAGAAGTCTGTTGTAGATGTAAGTAGAAGTGAAACAAAACTAAAAATTGTATGCAAAGAATGCCAGGAGATATTACCTATGTTTTTAAAGGTATGATACATAAAAAACATTCTTAATTCGTGTTAATATTTAGAGAAGACTGATAATGTCAAGAAACAATGTATAGTTATTTGGATCAATCAATTGAAATTGGATAAATAGTTGGAAGAAGCCAAAAAACTGGTTAAATACAATTAAAATAATAAAATTTCATATGATGATGTAAAAAAACATTAAGAATTTATCCACTAATATAAATTTAAAGAAAGATATAATCTTTTATAAATTGTGAAATATTTTAAGTCATACAAGAATCAAATTCTTGACATGCCTTCCTAGGCAGTTGAACCTATTCAAAAACAATTTAAAAACACTAAAGGATTCATGTTATCAAAAGACTATAATTGAAGATATTATTTCAGAAAAAGAATTATAAAAAGGATAAAATAAAAAAAATAAAGACAATGATACTTTAAATAGAAATACATGTCCAAATAAATCATTCCATACTATGATTGGGAGGATAGAATGGCTAAGGATGAGATGCATCTCTCAGTCTAAATGATACTCTCAAAGAACACAAGGTTCCTTCATTATTTCCATATATAAATATATATTATTTTTTTAACGATATGAAGGGAATTAAAGGAAATAAATTTATTATTTGATGAGGAGAAATGAAGAGTACATGATGTTAAAGCTTCACTACATAGTGAATATGGAATTTCAAAATATCTTTTTGAAAATGAAATCTGATTAATGATAATCACTTCCATTTATATACTATGAATTAATTGATAACCATTATCATGGGGAGTTAATATTGTAGAAGAAGTTAAATATATATCTTTTTCACCTGAACATTCTAATGTATTTTTTATTTGTGTTTTGGATTAATTATATCATTGATAAATATGATTATTTACAACCCCTAAAAGAAGATTATGGAATTTATGTTCATGATTTCACATGAAATATTTTTTATGGGTAACATATAAAAATATTTCAACTTATCTCTTTTTCACTCCACCATGTTTTCCAACATAGACATAAATTTGACTAACCAATATCTCCTTTATAAGAGAACCATGTGATATCATCCATCTATTAGAAGTGTTTAGGAAAAAATATTAAAAGGAAGGGTAACATGTTTTGAAAAATTCATGTGATGTAAAGACCCCCAAAAACCCTTTTCATTTTATTTCCAAAAGGGGGAGAAATTTAGAGCACACATATTAATTTTAAAATGTCATGAGATTTTGAAAACAAATTAAAAAGGGCTGATTGTTGAGTCAAGTGTTTCATTTTTTATAAATTACTTGTCAATTTGTGTTAATATTTATTACGCATTACATTCAAAAAATGGGTGCAACATTGATTGACTAACCAAGACTAGTCAACTTTTATTTGGTGGGATAATGGATCATCGTTTCATGGAATGTAGATTGTCCATCTAACCATGAAAACATAGGTTAAGGTGTGATCTTTCATGGGCAGGAAAGATTCCATGGGTGCATAGTAACCACATGGTGTAAACTAGTGGGTCATAATATGGTGAGAGGTTTTTATCACACCATGTGTTTTGTGAAGTGTTGTGGGTGTTAAACCCCACATCGAGATTGAAAATTCAGCAGTAAAAAATTATTAATTAAGTAAATCTCGACAAAGAACTAGACTATTAATGGAAGAAAAGGATACATGATACTATTACAACATAATAAAACATATGGATAAAATGAACACTATCCAATCTTATTTATCATGACCATTTTATTTCTCCATGATCGCCTTCATCCCTTAATCATTTTCTATTTTTCAATGCATGAGCTCGAGATAGATGATCTTGACATTCCAGTGTGTGATAATCATCTATTCTCCCATCACCAATAATATAGTCAAGACAATATGTAATTCCCAATCCAATACGCATCATTCATGTAAATTATCACTTAAATGATTACGATATTTTAATGAAGATAATCTGGCTGAGTATAATAATAGTTTCACATGAGTTCATATCATGTGAATCCATTATAAGAATAATAGATGATCACAAAAAGCCCCATTCCATCACATGATCAATTGAATAAATCATTCCAACAAATGAATCCATCACATGAATAAGAATATAACTTTACATCACATGAATGTTCAATCATTTATAGATTCTATTTCATGGATACTTTTATGGTTTTATACTGATATTACTCGAAGGCATCGAATGAAGAATCCATAATGATTCAATATTTAATGATATCCTAGGATATTAAAATATTGAAGTCTTTCTTGAAACTCATTTACTATCAAAGGATATGTATTGAAAACATTCCAAATATTATAGAGACACATTTGATAATTATGAGTTGTTAACACATAGAATATTTTTAGAGAAATACCATATTTCATACGAAATAGGGATTTGTGTGATCTGATCAACTGAAGGAGACATTAAAGATAAAAAAAGTATTTCAATGAAAGAGAAAATCATGATATTCTATCATGTTAGTAAGAAATCTTGGACTATTAATGTCTCAAAAATATGAAGAATGCACAATGAGCCCAATACAGAAGTGAATCAATCATCTCATGCACACTTTATTTCCTAACAGTCAACCTGTTGTATGAAGTGTTTGAGTATCCACAATCATTTGACAAGAAATGTAGGTGGGTGTAGTTAGAATGAGGTGTTAATTTGAATCCCACACACCATGATATTATTAATATATAATCACATATAAAATTACATTTATTTTTTCAAAGAGGAAGACATATACATCACACATTATATTACAAAATTCATTCACAAGATAATATTCATACATGAGAATTAGTGGAAATTTATATGTATATTATGAGTATAAGAAACAACAGAGAAAAAATAATATTCATAAATGAGTCTCTCAAAATAAGCATTAAATCATGCATACATAAATATTGGGAAGGATGCGAATTTGTGTTGTTGAACCAAGTACACTAAAAAAAGGGAGATGTACATGCATTTTATTTTACATTCAGGAATATTGATAAATACATATGTGATATTATTTACTGTATAGTGTGGAGTGATTTGAGATAGAAGTTGAGAATTATTATATAAGATATTCTTACAGAAGTATTTGATATATAACGAGGAAAAAATTAATCATATAGAATGATAATTTCACGCCTTATCATTTTTTATAGCTAAGGAAGACCATATCATCCACTAAAGATCATAATAAATTGATAAAGACCACAAAAACTGATTATTCTCTATGAAGGCTCTTGAGTTTCAAAAAATATGTTTATTTTAACTGGAAAGATTATGGTAAAGGATTAATATCTATTTGTAAAAAAGTGATTAGGAGAAAAATAAGTTTTTATCAATGGAGAAAATCAAAAAACATGTAGGTTCTTGTGACTTAAGGTATGAATAGTTTTTGAATAGGATCAAGGTGAAGATAATAGAGTGGTAGGGTATAACTAACTATGGTGGAAGAGTTGTAATTGATAGGGGTATAATCAAGATCAATTAGAAGATTGAAAATTGGAGTGTATAACTAGTAATTTTCAAAATCATTGCAATTTATAATAATATTATAGTAGAGAATATATTTTGGGGGGTGATAACCAACACGTAAAGGAGTTGGTATTTATATAAAACATTATAAATAACTTATTAAATATTTTATATTATTCATTATGCATGAAAAATGCGACTGTGATATATCCATGAATGGATTAGGAACCTTAACTATAATAAGAGGTTTAATTAAAAAGAAGTAAATTGATAAATTTATAGCAATAATACACCCCTTTTAATGGAAAATTTGGTATGGGGTTCTACCCCTCTCACAAGGGATGATTTCAAGTTATGAATCTCACCACCATAAGAATCACCTACCAATAATTCACTTCAAATTTTTAATTGACAAACATGATTTTGTATCCAACTCAATTTACCCAATTTCATAAAGAAACACTAGGTGAACCTCCTTTGGAAAACCAATCCTTAAAATAATTTCCTCACCCATTGACAAGATATCACATCATCCAATCACAATGCCTTAACTCCATGAGGTATTGAATAATCATTAAAACACCCACACCAATGTCCAAACATGATACTCAATGTACTTCCATAGCTGGGTCCTTAACATCCCACACGAGATATATTAATCTATCTATGACGATCAATGAAACATTGATGTTACACACACCTATATAATAACCATATCTATCTAGATCACTATTCTAGAACACCAAATCCACTCACACCATATAAAAATCCCAAATTTAGCATTTTTTAAACATCTAAATAAAAATAAATCAATATTCTGATCGTAATTTGGGTGTCATATTACCCATATAACAACTAATCTCATTGTGTTCATGACCCTTGAAATAATAGGGTTATACTATAGAGACTCCTTCAATGATCCCCACTATAAGAGTATACCCATCCTCACCTTGAATAAAACAATATTTGATATCCATGACCTACAATATATTTATTATTTAATGTAATTACCATACATAACCACCTGCTAATATCTACGTGATAATATGAAACCTAAATTTAAATAAATTCAAATCTCACATTGAATATCATCCATAAAATTATCCAAAATCCATTAATAATAAAGGTCACACCCTCTAAAATTCAATGGTTCACTACCCATTACATGTATTCCCTTACATCACTCATATAGTTCAATTCATAATGAATTTTATTATTACATTCATGAAAATATTACAGAGCTATGATTCACCCTTTCTGACAACCCCTTTCATGGAAAAAGATTAAATAATCAATAACACAAAACAATAATCCATCCACGATGTCACCACAAATCACTGGGTAATATCTCTTATCCTAACCCAATACATCAAGAAATTATTCCCTCATGTATCTTTTTAAATACATTGGTTATTGATTTTCCATGTACTATATCTTATCCACATTCCAGATAGGTACCACACATAACTGACACACAGTTTCCATCTTATATTAATAATTTTATCAACAATATATGATAATTTTTAGACACCGATTTCCAAGAAAATGTGATCAACCTGGAGAACCCTCTGGCGTGTTCTTACAAATTACCCAACTTAATCTTATTTAAAACCAATTGGTGAACACACCTATAACACCTGATCAAATAAATAGTCTCTTTCCATAATGAGTTACACAACAACATACTTACGATCACATGCCTAAAAACTGACCATGCTGCTCTCATATAACAATCTCATTTTTCTAATGAAAACTTGTGACTTTTTTCCAAAAAGAAAATAGAATATGACTAATGAAAAGGCTACCAAAATTATCACCAATCACTTGAAATCATTAAAAACCCATTAAGATATGTAACACTTTAGATATGTTAATTGTTTACTCTTAAAAGAATGAACCGACAACAATTATCTTATATCAAACCACGACATCTAAAATAAAAAATTATTAAAATTTATCAATAATTATTATATTTAATTCATTGTGGAAAAAAACACATGAACCAATAGAGAATTTTTTTATCATAAAAACCACATGAATATTTACTGGTTCACAATCAAAATTATTATTCTATCCATTAAGAGTGAAATCTACATAATTATATCTTCATTAAACAATAATTTGATGAAATTTCCCTAAAAAGCCAAACCAAAATAATATTAAATCCGAAGGTGTTGGAAAAAAAATTAATTCTAATTTTTAGAGGACTAATATTAAATATTCCATGGAACACCAGTAAATCACCTTCCTCAAAGGGGTATAAATTAAGAAAATAATAGGGGGATATTTTGTTTAAAATGACCAATTCCCATGAACTTATTGACATTAAATCACTGGGGGTTTTTCCCTTGAATTATGGTCTCAACCTTGTTTAGAAAATAGCCAATGGGCCTGATCCGGGAAAGACCCTTTGGGTCACAAAATCTAGTTATGATGTGGCCCACTAGTTCTCAAAATCACATTCATCCATAGACATAGAGTAATTACCCATGGTCCTCCATCATTCTATATTTTTCCTCTGTCATAACATTATCTTAGATAGACGTAGGGTCTGATCCCCAACCATGAACTGTTATGATATCACACCTAGAATCCATGGAGTGTTGACATTCACCTAGGTAAGGCCTAACATTAAATGTGTTCTATCAACTCTCATAGTGGAACCTTCAAACTACACACCATTATGCCCACCTCATTGAATTATATTACAGGTAAACCTAGAGGTCATGGTTTAACCATATCAACCTTTATGAAAATTAATAGTGGAAATATATGTGGATTTCCGACTTATAAATAATATTATCATCAATGTGTGAAGAACGATGACATAAAATAACACTCATGAATAATTTTTTTACTATAGAAAAATTCTACACCAAACCCCTCTATGTTGTGACACCCTCTAATTTATAAACCCTAATTCTATAAACCCATCCTGATCAATGTGTACTTTTATTCCATATCATGTGGATATATGTAAAGCCTCTTAGAAGTTCAAGTCCAACAATATCATCACATTCATTATGGTTTCATCTCATTCCATATCCAATTTATTCAACTTTCCATCATCCATCCTGATTCTCACCTGGGCTTCCACATCTCAGTGGGACCACACCATTCAAACTAGAAGCTAACCATGAATAAGCCCCAAAAAATCCATAATCATTCAACCTTTATTGTCCCACATACTATGGGCCACTATCCATGCATAATACCAAACATGTATTCAGGTTTTTTCCTTTTTGTACACCTGGTACATCACCCCTTCGAACAATGTGGGTTTGGATCTCAGAACTCTATACAGGATACATAGTAAACCATCATGTGTTTCAATACCAGTCAGTTGCAAACCATAGAGTCCCCTATTCTGGGGAACACTCTTTCTAATCCCCCCTTGTTGGTGTCCAAATCATCCTTCATGGTGTGATATCTTCCCTCTATATGACATACCACCTCGGATCCATACTAGTTGGGTTTTCTGATGAATCCATAGGGTAAAACTTCTAGGTTCTCCCTTATAGGGATGTACCAATATGATCTATATCCATTAGATATTTTGGTCATTCTCATTCCATCTCCAAAATACTTTAAACTCATGGCCTTCCTCATGTTAATCATGAGATACGTATGGAAACGCTAGGAAGACACCCCTTTGGAGAAACTGCGTCTACAAGATGTTAAACTCAAGATAGACATCATGTTAATCAGGGTATGTGAAGAAAAACTAAATATACATGCCTTCAACATAAGATACCATGTGACAGATATGGGATGCCTTTGGTTTTGTATCCTTGACATTCTATCTTATGAGGAAGAATACATGTTCCGTAATTTCCATGCATCCAGATAAGATGCGACATGCCTAATTTTTTCATCTAATCCTACCAAAGAATGCCACCATGTCAAGACCCAATGGAAGGATTGGAATGAATTAGCATAATTAACTAGTTTCCACAAAGATATGGCACCAGGAACGAGATTCATGAACCACGACTCAAATCTATGAGGGCGACCCAGACTATGTAAGGAGTTTTGAGGAGGGATCTACTGAAGGTGGAACCAAGATCCCAATATCCTATTTCAATCAAGGAGAAAACTACCCTAAATAAGTAAAGGATTTCACCAGCCTTTGGACAGTGTGAATCCATGGCCACAGTTGTGTGTCCTCCAAAACATATGGATGTGCACCTCGAAAAATGCCTCGAAAACAGAAGGCAAGCCTTTTAATATTGATATTAATGCAATTATATATCATATGTCAATTAGTTTTAATTGTTTTACATTTTATTACCGTTTTATAAATCTAATTAAATATATTATTAAAAATAAATGTTTGAAAATTGATAAATTGTTATTTTAATAAAATTATTTAGACTTTTGACTTCTGAAAATTAATTTTTAGTATTGAAGAACATGTTTACTATATATTAAATGAATAATTTGTCAAATTTAATATTTTATTTCTTGATACAACATCTTTAAATTTGTTTAGGTAATCATCAGATCATTAATTATGTAATTTGAAATACAAATGTTATGAAAAACTGTATTTTTAATACTCACCAAAAAATTAGTTATTTTAGAAAATTTCCAACAAATCTCACATAGATTATTTTAAGAAGATGAATTCATAAAATAATTTAATTTTATCAAAATTATTTCATATCATAGGTTATATTAATTTTTTATATTAAATTTAGATATTTAATGCAATACTTAAAAATAATGTTTATTAAATATGTGATTATAATTTCATTGAGTTCTTAATCATGATAATTTTTATAGAATTATAATATTTATATTTAATTATCTTAATAATTTTAATTATTAGTATTATTAAATTTTATTATTTTTATGCCAACTTACTTTTCCATAGGTCATGTTTCTATTCAAAATTGGTATTTTACTATTCCCAATAGCCTGGTTACTATTCTAACATTCACATAACTACTCCAATGATCACTTTATATCTAATAAATAAAACATCATTTATTCATTCATTATTCACCATCATTAATCTCTTGTTTTTTCATTTAAATTTTGTAGAATGTCGATTGGTTTACCAATAATCCATTTTTATATATTTTTGGTTATGGGGGGTGATGATTATTGTAGGTTGGAAGGATATGATTTTTCCCATTTTATATTTATTAATGTAATTTTTTTTCGATATAATATTTGGAATTTTCATGGATTTATTTTCAGATTAATGTAATGATATCCATTAAATAAATTATTTTTTGCATGTCTATCTATGTGTTTTAGGTGTATAATACTATATGATATAATATAAAACAAATTTATTTAAAATATCATTTATAAAATCTGGGTTGATTCATGAATATATAATAGATATATGTATCTTGGAATATAATAATAACATTTATTGTTGAAGTAATGCAATTGAATAAGTGGGGAGAGAGT
This sequence comes from Viscum album, assembly GCA_963277665.1. NCBI lineage: Eukaryota > Viridiplantae > Streptophyta > Magnoliopsida > Santalales > Viscaceae > Viscum > Viscum album. The sequence continues at coordinate 1,362,064,829 of OY728133.1, forward strand.
GATTCTCACCCGACAAAAAATAATCATTACCTATTAATTTTTATTCTTCATTATATTAATTTATAATATGTTTTACTTATTTTAAATTTATCCATTTATAAACATTATTATTGCACAAATCAATTTGGTTATGATAATTTCTATTCTTGATAATTCATTTTAATGTTCATTATTTTCAACAACATAATTTTAATTCATCCAAAATAGTTTTTTATATTTAAAATTTATATTTTATAATTTTTGATAGATTGATGAAATTAAATCATCTTATTGAATTTTTTATACAATAATTTTATCCTTAATAAAAAATATTAAATTGATTTTAAGGAACCAACAGAATGATCATTTGAAAATAAATAACGATTTATTTTGTAAATAATACTGAGTTGATTTCACTAGATCAAATATAACATTTTACATTTTAAAAAATCATGTGTTTTGATAAAAAATATTTAGAAATATCATGATAAAAAAAATGAATAGTCATTTGGGATTTTTTATAAGTTATATTGAAGAAATTAACAAGAACATTATTCTTTAAATTATGAAACATTAGCCAAAATTACCCTCAACTAAATTTTTGGTGCATTTCCATCACTTTATCACTCACCTATTTTTACTCATGGGGTTTAAAAAATTATCAAATTGTCATTAATTTATTTTTAATCCTTAAACAGTGTTGTGTCTTACTAATTTCATGATTTTATTATATTATTAATATTTTTGAATATTTTAAAATTACAAACACAACCAAATATTATCAAATGATTTAATTTGTTAAATAGATATTTTATTATCACTTAAGTGAATAGCTATGGCTCCAACCATGGGTTTATCTCCAGGAATCATAGATAGTTATTCAATATCCTACAAACTTATTATTATAATTACTATCATTTTAAAAATTTATAAAACAATGGGAGTGGTGGATGGGGGTGTTTGGTGTGGAGTGTGAATATAGAATTAAATGAAATAACGAATTGATATATAAGAACAAACGTGTGGGAAATGTAATTTTCCAAGGTTGTAGATAAAAATTTACAATATATGATATTATTTAAATTAATTCCCGGAATTAATTCAATAACACTTACTTTATTACATCCCTTTATTAATATTTTTTGACTTTATTCACAGCCAACACTTTCTTACATGTATCTGGTTCCACCTACTCCAATGAATTCATCTACTCACCCAAGTATTCCATAAAATATATAAATTGATTTATGGTGTGGAGAATGATATGATAAAGGTGAGAGTGAGGTATGAAATTAAAAACTATGGAATGTAAAATAACCAACTGAAATCCTTACAATCCAACCGCTCACAATGAAATATATAAAAATATAAAAATATAAATGAATGAAATTAAAACCCATGAATCATCCAATGTAAAAATATATAGATATTATTACATCAATATATACATGAAAAGGCATAGTGAGAAAAAGAAACAAAATAGATGAAATGTGGTACAAACATTAATATTCTAAAAATGTTGAATGAAATTCCAAAATAACACAGTACACTAATATATTATATTACTATGATAATAACCAAAGTCATGAACCCCATCCAAGTGAGTATTTCAGATAAATGTATATGTAGTTTGATAAATCTCTTTATACAATTGGATAAATTATATAATCAAGGCTGATATGGGGATTCTTACATATATAATCACCCTTGATACTTCCCCAACTAAAATATTCTACCCCCTGATCATCGATTTATTTACATTATTATATTTATACAATGTGAAACACACTCTATCCTATTTACCAATTTTTTTAAGTGGATCTATGAAAAAAAATCATTTTTTCATAGGGATTCATGCATAAAATCAATGTGTTCATATGATGAGATAAATATCTTTAAGATCGTCCTCAATAATATTTCATTTATGTAAATAGCTCGATATAATATAGTAGAGACACATATCATGAATTGGAGCATAATGGAATATATAGAGGATATAAATAGCTATGTTTGGGTAAGATAAAATTCTATGTTGATGGATTAGTTTTCATAGGATTTCATAGTTGTTTTCCCAATAAGGCATGTATAATATACCTTCCCTTTAATATTATATACATGGAACCCATGATTGCTAACTTAATCTCTCATGAAAAGTATTTTCATCAAAGATAGAGATTCCCATTTTTAATATTACATATAATTAGTTTTACAATGTTCAATTATATATCCGTTGGTGTTTATGTTTTAATTTCCCATATTGGAATCCATTTCATGGAGGTACTCTTGTAGTTCATTCCATTGGGGTTTAATCCAAATTATAAACATATTTCTTTGATGTGGGTATTAGTTCTTATATTTTAATCTAACATGGTTGGAAAATTGATATTATGTGATTTCTGAGGAAGTGTTTTATTTTTACACAAGGAAATTCTTGAATACTTGATATCATAATCTTGATTTTCATACAAGTCATAAATTCCTCATTTTAATGTGATATGAATTTTGATACCCATTGGTTCACCTAATTCAAGACCTAATAATCATTTTTATTTATATGTTTCACTCATATAGTGTTGTTTAATCTCATGTATGTCTGGTTTTGTATAGTTAATCCAACACATTCCATCACCCACATAGTAAGACCATTAAATTAAATATAAGACCCATTTAAATGTATAACCTTTTTCTAATGAAATACAGAATAATTATAGTAACTACAATTATTAATTTCAGAAATTTTTTTGTTATAATTCTTATTTAAATTATAAAATGAAAAATAATATTATATATATGATTACACTTTATTATTAATATCAAATATCCTAAAATACATGATCCTGAGTAGGTGACTCAACAGACGGTTCAAAATTATATTAATGAAAATGAATGTTACAATGTGTAATATGTGGTGTAATAGTATTAGACCAACATAAAATTTAAATATTACAGGTTGAAAGGCAAATGAAATAAAAAATAATAGGATTTATACGAAATATTGATAAGAAACAACATCCAATAACAACTGACTTCCCCCTCTATATCAACATCCAATAAAAAACCACTAGGAATACCATAGAAATAATATTTCACATCAAATTTTATCCAGAAGTAAAGCCTCTATTCTTATCATGAAAATGAGCATAACATCAAGTTTACCCTTCCACACATATATCAATACAACACATTAGTGGATGAGATATGATGCTAAATAATGGATGAACATTAAATTAATGCTATCATAAGATTAAAAAATAATGAATAATACTACATAGATAAATAATTGTCAAATATTTCATATAACCAATATCCAAAAGTGGGATATATTAGTGGATGAAAAAAAAAAAAAAATCACATGGATATGAATAATTTATGTAATTATGATATTATAAATAATGTCGGACATCATAATCATACTATCAAGGACTTATGCTATGAAATCATAAATAATTGGGAAGTCATACAACAAATACCATGATTTATATGTCTCTTGAGACCTATTGATGCATATAGGGTCTATTATAGTCTACTCACATCACTTAATATGTCAAATACAGTAATTATATGGTATAATTAATTACCAAATAAATATGAAATCAACATAAAAATTAATATTAAAAACTATAATAAGTGAAGTTAATATTTTCACCAGTAAATGAAGATAAAACCATGATCATAGTAATATTTTGGATGGTATCATTATGTTATATACCCAATAAATCATAATTTTTGTCAAAGGATTTCGACATAGATGAAAATTATTTTAAAAGATAACTAAATCATTTCTTGAGGAAAACAACCTATTTATTTTGTAATGACTAATTTTAAATTTTATTATTTCCAGAATATTATGGAAATGTGTTAAATGATAAGAAACATGAAATCTGGTAAAGTAATAATCAATGGAAATATCACTTATAATGGTGGTAATATCCATTCATATGGTATATATTAAAAATATTATTCCAATAAAATCATCGGTAAAAGTGACCTCTTTCAGAAAATGATTGGAAGATTATTTTTAATCCTCTATATAAAACGTAAAATATGGGATCAAATGAATTCAAATCATAATTTAATAAATGTTAACCAATTATAGAAAATATTTTAATGAAAATATGGTAATTAAAGAAAAATATTTATGACCAAATTAAATAACAATGTTGGTTTTTATTCAAAATTTAATTTCTGAATTTTGAGCACATAAAATTGTAAAGGAAATGAAAAAATTAATTTTCCCAAATAATCAGAGTAGATGAAAATAAAAATTGTTTTGGATTAGAATATTTTATAATTATTTGAATATAAAATATACCATAATCAATCCTGAAGAAGGATGATATTGTTAATTAAACCCTTACCACATTAGTAAATTTTGAATAATGACCCCTAAGAAAGAAAGAAATTAAAAAAACACTTTAAATGGAAACAATATAAATATATTCATGATATAACATATCCAAATGGTAGTTTATACACCGCATGAAAAATAAATGTAGTGAATATGGAATATGTCTCACAAATAAAAGTGATATGAGAAATCCTTACTAAGATAATAACGTGGATGTGGAAATTAATCAATTATTTTATTATGTCTAAAAAATTTAAATACATAGAAATAATTGTATATAAAAAAATATTTAAAATTCATTATAAAAATAATCATGGAATAATGTAGTCAATAATGAAGTAGTATAAAATTGAGTTATGAAACCCATTACATAAAGTATAGTCTTTCTTTATACGAATTAAAAAAATCATATTTAATAAAATATATTTATTATATATCTATTATATAACCACATTAATACATATTATACAATTTATAATTTACTTATAATATCTTATAATCAATTTATAATCAATTTTGATTAAAAATCATAATTCCATGAGACAACATTTTCGTTTTTCATTCATGTTTTGTTGTAGATGTTCATGTTCATGTACATTGATCATGGTTCCATAATATTGATAAAGTTATTCATGTGAATATTGATATATTTAATAAATATATATTATTTTATAACTATTCATAAAATCATCTTCAAAAAATTACTTACATCACTTTGTGGAGAGGGTAATCCATACACACACATGAATGATGTTTCCATTTTTCAAAGGATGAAATAAATGAATGTAAAATAATACATCACAATTTTTGAGTAATTATTATATCATAAATATGATATATATTCATTAAATATATCCTTATTTCCATCTAAATAAATTTAAAATTAAAACCATATCAAATCACTTCATGGAGGTTGTAGTCAACACGTATGCACAAGCGACGTTATAATATTCAAGGGATGTGATGGAAAGAAGTTATATAAGATTTTATAATTAAGTAATTATAATTAAATAATATTTATTGTCTTGGATTTTCTTGGATTATTTTTATAAATCATTTTGGAAAATTATGAGGCTAGGTGCTGATACAATGCGCGATTATGAGGTCTTATGTACTAGGAATGGTCGGTCGATTTTTTTATGTTTTTAAATAGAGCATGTATTTAGTTTTCTGAAAAAACTGTAATAACTCTTAAAAAGGTTCCTAAATCAGAAATCAAAGGGTACCATTGCATTCTATATGCCCCATTTTTTCAAAGTGTGACTTAGCATTAGTCGGTGCGACCCTCCAGTGAGAATACCCAAAAATGGAATTACTGTATATAAAATATATTAAAAAATTAATTTTATTTTTCAAATCCATATAACTCATCAATAGTTTCTCAGATGGAAAATATGAGACCACCTTTGTTCTTGAGAGGGTGTGTATTCTTTAGGAAGATCCTAACATTGGCTGACACGAGCCATCTGTGTAAAATAATATTTAGGACATGACCATATATAAAATTATTACATAAAAAATTTATTTTTGAAATCCGTGTTAATCATAAATGGTAACTCGGATTGGAAATCTAAGAGTACCATTGAGCTAATGAGGATTATTTTTTCGTAGGAACATCCTAACCTTGATTGGAGTGGGTCGAGGGTAAATGTTAATATTTGGATTTTTTAAAGTATAATATAATAAATATTAACAAGTTTGTTTTATTTCCTTTTAATGTTTCACAGCATGAAGAAGTTGCGACGCAGTGACAATGATACATGTTCTCCATTAAAAAATGATTAAGTGTAGCGATGTGGTTTCCAAGATAAACAATAATGTTGAAACACATTAATGTGTTTCCTCCATTAGTCAAGGGACGAACATAGAGTTTTCTCTAACACTATGGAAGAATTTTGTTGGTGAGTGAAAAACAATGAGTAATGAAGGATCTCCCTTGACAATATATCCTGATGCCTATAAATGGATCTCCCATAATGATTGAACTATGACACTAAATAATCCAATTTTCTAGGTAGGGGTTTCTATTTTAATCGCATCCTTTCCCAATATTTGAATTCCTACTATGAACATGAATCTATCCACAAACGTATGGATTCAAAGATCATGAATATTGTTGGGGGATGGTATTTACATTGGGGTCATTTTTGAGATTGACGATCATTTGATTGAATTTGGGTTTTTTCATCATTTTCTTTATCCTTCCAATGGATCGAGTCGAGGCCAGAATGAATAAACCCTAGAGGATCAATCCGAGGGTTTCTTATTGTTCTTGTCTCCCCCACATTCTTCAAAAGTTGACAAATGATCGATCGTTGCACAACTATTTCATGGCACAATGTTCTTATGTCTTGGATCATGAATGGAATCAACTAGTTGAAGGTGCAATGATGATGGTGGAAAATGGATCATGGCGGGGTGGGATATATTGTCGTTTGAATGAGTTTTCACAATGATGGATCTTAATGTGGAATAAAAATCATGGAGATGAATAACACCACCTGAGGACTCCATAATGTCTATTGGAATGATGAATGGTCCAATAGAACTTGTCGTTTAGGCCACGGAAGGCCCCACTAGCATTCCAGGGGTGACCTACTGTGGGGAAATAGGGTTGAGACATCTACCGTGAGTGGTGATCAGAGGCCTCAAACAATGGTTTCCAATGGTTTGATAGATGTATATGGTGAGCCACATCTTGTGGCTAGAGGATATAGTCCAACTAGACTGTAGTGGTGAATCGCGGTAAAGGTCGTAGAGGGGATGCAACACCCACTGCATCCCTAAAGGAAATATCAGACACACTCCAACGAGTAGGGTGGGTTATGTGGGCCATCCCTAGGTCAGCCCCAGAACCTCGGGCCGAGTGGGAACAATGGGCTGAGCCACTATAGTGGTTCGGGTAAGACCCAACCATCGAGTCTAGGCCTAATGGTCCTGGTCGATCTGACCGATTCAGACTTAACATAGACCCCACCATCCCCTTTTTACTAAAAGAACCCTAACATTCACATAGAAAGTTTCATTGATGATCTGTTTGTGGTGTTGGTATGCTCGTGACAAGGTATTCATATTTAAATTTCTTGTTAGGTTGTTATTAAGGTCTAATATAGGTTCAGATTTTTCATTTGGTTCTTCCCTTATGGGAAAAATTCACCATTGCATGATAATCCCTATAACACAGCGAGATTTTATAAAAAATATTATTTTAATTTCATTGATGTCTTGTGTTTTACTCGACACCAAAATTATTTTGGTCTATATGATACACCTTATTAGATTATATTATTGGAAAACACTATTCTTAGCATGTGTTGCATGCCTGAGAAACATTCCTCAATAGCTGTGTTGTATGCAATAATGATTTTCACTAAACAATGATATATTGTTATAATATTATTATGAACTAGCTATTATGAATAGTTGTAACTAAATTTTGAATTTTTTGACATTATAATTCCTTCTACACATTTTATAGAACATGGTATGAGAAGAAAATAATTTTCTTTTTGTAAAATAAGTATTTTTAAAAAAATTAAGTTTTGCCCATTTTTTATGGAAGAACAACATTAAATTTAGTTTTTTATATGTTTATAATAACAATTTGAATAAATAAAACTCTTCTTTTCAATTAGGATATTAAAATTTACTTTGGAATTTTTTTGATATTTTTCAGATAAGTTTCTTATTTTAATGAATAATAAAAATATGCTAAATATAAAAAAACAACTTTTTTCATCGAGATAATTTATACGGTTAAATTATAAGATTTAATTGTTTTAAATAATATATAAAATATATTTGTACCATTTAATATAATTTATGTCATTAACATTAATTTTACACTAAATTCATAAGAAAAAACATTCCAATCGTTTGCAACGTTTTAACATTTTAAACTCATTTTCTCAACAACAGGATTAATATTAAATATAATACTACAACTTTTGTGGTTTGAATATGGAAAAATTGATTCCATATTTGGAATCAGTAGGTCCAAATTATGTTAATAAGAAACTTTTTATTTTTAGGCATTATGAATAGTAACTACGTTAAATTTTATTTACCATAGTTAAAGGTAAATCAGGTAATTAAGGGTAAATATAATATTAGAAAATTACCCGAACACTTGTATTAATATAATTGGATGATTATAATTTTTCTTATATCATACTTGGGTAGAAATGGAATCTAATCGAATCCAAATGTTTTTTATTAAGAACTTTATTTATTTTATATAAAGAAAAGTTACATATGACTCACTCAAACTTTAATAATAAGATTATTTTTAATATATAGTTATAAAGAATATAAATTCAATTATAAATACTCATTTGAAAGATAAAATGTTTTTATTTATCATGGTAATTTTTTTGTAATTTTTAATAAATATTTTCGTACCTTAAATTCTTATTCATTAATGAAGTATATATTATTAATTTAGTGAAAAATAAATAATTTAGTTATTATTGAAATAATAATACCTATCAAAAAGACCCAAAACATGACCGAACATTATTAGTCGATTATATAAATATCATAATCATCCAAGGGTCGATTTTGGGACCATTTGGAGCCATATAAAACCGAATAGGTCATTTCTATTATTTTATTTTAAATGATGTCATATATGTCACCTTCATAGTTTAATAAATATAAAATTTTAAATGTTGTTATTTTAAGATGCTAAATTCGATTAAAAATATTATTATTAAACGTATTATATTTACATTCAGAATAGGATTTTATTTTTAATTTTTATTAAACAAATAGGTATATATAATAATTATAAAAAAAATTTGTAGTAATTATTTTATTAAAAGGTATATCAAATTAATGATTTTAAAAATATTAAATTAAATAATATATGAAAAAATTAATTTTCCCCATGAATTTTTTTTTTGAATATGACATGTTAGGAATATATTATATATTTTTGGTTCGAACATTCTTCTAGGTGGTTTTTATTAAATTCAAATAAAATTTATTATCAAAATTGTCACAATTGATATTTTAAAAAAAAAATATATTATTTAATTATTTATAAATCAAAAAAAAATTTAAAAACTAACAATTGAAAATTATATTGTCTAAAAGGTTATAAAATATCCAGTTATTTGAAATTGTAAATATTTTTGTATTTCTTTATAATAATTAAAAATTTAAAATTTTATTACAACAAATAAAATAAAATTGATTAAATAATGATCAATCAAGTTGATAAGGTCTAAAATAAATTTCCAACATATCAAAATTTTATTGGATGGTTATATTACAACCTTATATCTTCTCATATACCAATTGAGTCATTTTTGGAGGTTTTTATGTAGGATTTTAATTTATTATAAATTAATATATCTTATGTTTCCAAAGGTGAACCTCTTTTCCCTAATAAAAGGGAACCCCCTCCCTCTCCTCTTCACAACACATTGAGACTTAACGCTCAGCCAAACCCTTCCCATTTCTCTTCTCCACTTCCCTAGAATCATTCTGGAGGTTCTTGTGTTCTCAAAATACCAACTCTAGTTCATTTAGAAGAATCCTAAAAGAGGTGTGTCGAAGAAGAGGTAATCTCTTTTAACGAATCTTACATGATTATTTCATCTTAAACTTATTCTTCTTCAGTTGTTACATTATAAATTAATAACATCAGTATAAAAAATATACTAATATGTTATTATTAATATGAAAAAACCCCATTTCACCTTCTATCCATCCTACGGAAAATGAAATCACCGCGCGTGTGTACGTACATAATAACGTCTCTACGCCGTGGTGTAATCTGTTTTTCCTCCACCAACATACTTGTATGGGTACGATGGTGTGAAAAATAACCATATATGGTTATCATAACATCATAATGACTCTTAGATATTATATCATCCACTCCAATTCCATTCAATAATTATTGGAACGATATCATCGCTCGTGTGTACGTACGGATTACCGTCTCCACGACGCGGTGAGATTCATTCTCCATATTGTCCATTCATTAATGATTATAAAGTATAAATAATGAATAATAATGGTATATATAAAATAATAATTCTACTTTATATATGTATATATATATCATCTACTTACTTCGATTCAAGTCAATAAGGAAAGTAAAAAGGCGTTCATGTGTACTTTCGGCCTACCGTCTCCATGAACAGAGTGTTTAATTTCATTTATTGATCTATTATATGTATATATATATACTGAATATGTACAATATATAAATCATTTATTACATTCTGGAAGTAAGTAAAAGATGATATAAGTAATAATTATATCAAGAACAATAAGTCCAAACACGTACGATAAATGAAATGTTTTTACCGAAAACGCTGCTTTAACATGGAATTTACAAATGAATGGGTAATATAATGTAATAATTGAACCATATATGATATAATAACAATGAGTATGATTATTTAATAAGTAAATTAAATTGTATAAATATTTATACAAGAGTTTATAGTACATACAAAGCATATCGGATGTAAGGTTAAGGATTATTTCGTCTCACTTTTATTTCTGTGAGACATATGCATTAATCACCATCTATTTCTTTTGTATTATGTTTATGATTACCATGAATGTTTTATGATTTTTATTATGATTTATATGATATTTACATATTAGTGTAATTTTTTTATTTTATGACTTGTATGATTTCACCGATCATAAATGGTAAGGGATAACTTTTCCAATATTGTTTTTATCTGAGATTGTTTATTCATTAGTATTTACCGGGGTTATATTTATCATCCATGTCAATGTTTTATAAAAATGGTTTCAATTATGTTTAAAGTCTTTTTTACCCCTTTTTAACTTTTACTACCTGGTATGTAATGAATCATTCTTTTGATTACCATATGATGTACTCTTTGACTTTTCTCGCAAAACTATGGGAAGAATGTTATTTTGTCTTATACGACATGAAAAGATTTTAACGGTTTCATAATGCCTTAATTTCGTGAATCATATTCAACAATAATTCATTATTATATTCAAAAATAATAAATTTCTTTTAAAATTTCATGGAATTCTGTGAAAATAAAATGATTTTGAAGAAGAAAGGATATTTTCCTCAAGAATTCAATTCAAGTGTTTTGTCAAAACTATTTTCCATCTAAGATGACATTATTTTGTATGATTATGTATCAAGTATAATGTGTATATTATTTAAATGGTTTGATTATTTTTATGAGGAAATTATATCTATTTATTTTATATGAATTACGTTATGATGGGATTATGATTATGAAACCAATTTTATTCTTTGGGTTATGATGAATGATTTATGTTTATTTTGTGGCACAAGTAAGAATTATTTAATTATGAGAAGGGTGGGACCTATATCTCCCTCCAATGCATTGGGTAAATATTTATATCTCGTGATACAAACATGGCTGGAAAGGCAAGTTAATATGGTTTAGTGATACGGGAGTGGAACGAGTAGTGAACTCGATTCAGTAAGGTACTTTGTCCACTATCATGGTCTTCGCAGCAATTCCTTTGCTACTATGGAAATAATATCAAGTTCATAATGGTATTCCTCAATTACATGTTTTATTCCCATACTATTTTATCATTATTGATGTTCCATTATGATATATGCCTTCTGTAATGCCATGTTTTATGTCTTTGCTCAATATTTTGATGTTTAAAAGTTATGTTCATGTTTTTAAGTTCAAATGTATATGGTTTGTTTTATTTTCTCCATGCATACCCATACTGAGAATTTTATCTCACCCTTTATATGATTTTTTCCCCAGGACATAACGAAAGTTTTTAGGTAAGAAAACAAAAGGGGAAGATCATAATGGGAGATGTTGAAGATCTTTCACCATGGTTAGAAGATTATGTTCCGAGTCTCCAAAGACACTAAACTATTATGATCCTTGAGTGTTGGTTTTTGTTACAAATTAAGTATTCCAAAAAATAAATGTAATGTCCATGTACATCAAGCATTGGGGTCTCTACAGTTGGTATCAGTGGAATGGTTTAGTCAACCTTTTGAAACTAGGATACGAAAACTTTAGTGAGATTCCTAGAGAAATTTCTATGGTATGTATAGGGATTTCATTAATGTAAAGTATAAGTATAGATTATAGTCCTAGAATTATGGTAACTATCATAGAATTAATCCTAAGATGTTATATATTAGAAGTTACTCCCATTTATTATGTTGTTTTCTCTAGCATGATGTTTTGCCTCTCAAACTATTCTTTTTGGAATTTAGATGATGGATAGAACTCGATGGAACTGTGTAGATCAATGTAAAGGACAATGGAATGATTTTCCTTCTAAACAACCCAATGTTATGGGAGATGGAGTGTGAAATCGTATTGTTATACATACACAAGCTCTGAATCATTCAGGACTTCCAAATGAGCTGAGATGTGAAAAATATTCTATTGAGTCCTTTATGAGGAAACACCCGCCTTCTTTCAGTTGGACTTCTAATCCACTTGTTACTGAACAATTGATCTGTATCATTGAAAACATATTTTACATACTTCACTGTTCAGAAAATGAAAAAGTCATTCTGGCTGATTACAATTTATAAGGTGAAGCAGACCAGTGGAGGACTCTAATTTAGAATACAAGGCCACAAGTTGAAATTGAATCAATGGAATGAGACGAGTTAAAAAACTTGTTTTTCAATAAGTACATCCCTCATATTCATACCACAATGATGGAAAAAGAATTACTTGAGATTAAGAAAAAGTATTATGAATCTGTTGGTGTATACAATGTGAATTTTAAAAGGCTTGCAAGGTATGAATCTGGGTTTATCATCCAACCTGAAAGTAAAGTTAATCGATTCTTCAGTGGCATAAAACCAAGACATCGAAGGAAATTACCTATAAGAGACATCAATAGATATGAATAAATTTTGCATTGTGTTATCAATGTTGAACTGGACGTTGGTGTTATATATCTGTCTCATGATTTTGACAAAAAAAAAAGATGGAGTTTGAGGAGAAATCTCAGAAAAATGGTGAAAAGAAGATAAATATTTCTTTATGCTCAAAGTGTGGAAAGAATCATTGTAGGGATTGCCTAAATGGTACTAGAAAATGTATTATGTGTGTAAAATAAGGTCATCCAGAAGTTTAATGTAGATGTAATGGGAAACATGTATCTAATGATGTGAATAGTGAAAAGACTACAGAGAACGTTCCACCAACACTTCAATGCTTCAAGTGCAAGGAAATGGGGAATTATGCTAATAAATTCCCTAATCCAAGGGTTATTGATTATCGATAGTAGGAACTTATTAATGCAAAGGATAATGGGAAGTCACATGTGATCACTATTTATGATGTTGATTATTATAATGATGTTGTGGAATAATTTAGTGTTTATTTAATGTGATTTCAAAATAGTATCATGGAATCTCCTTTATGGTATCATGGAATTTTGGAATATCAATGTATTGGTTTTCAATAATTATATGATACTGGTAACCATGAAAGGTGATTGAAATATTTTTGGAAAGAAGATGATATGTGCATAATGAAGGGATAAAGAGAAAATAAAATGATCTCATAACTGATATCTAGAAAAAGTTATATCGTGGTTTGAGTATATATAAATTTTGGGATTTTGGTATGTGGAAAGAGTTAAGTTTTGACAGAATTCATATTTTCACAAATGTTAAATGTGTATTCATTTTTCAAGAGAAAACATGATTAAGGTATTCACATGTTTGGAATGTGACCAACAAGATATATCATATGATATATGGGGGATAAATGATGGTATTCACATCCTCAGTAGATAACATTTCTAGTAATTGTTTCATTACACTATGAGCTTGGACAGAATTATTTTAGATAATCATAAATATTGGAATGAATTATTTTTGACATAATTTAGTATTGCTTAAGGATAGAACATTTTTCGATATTATTGATGGGATTTCATAGTATTGTAGTTTTAGAAAAAGGACAACATGAAGGTCGGGCGACGACCCATTGCGTTTGAAAAGGCTGTGAGAATCTAATCCACACCCGAAGTGAGACAGGCCATTATCACCTACCACTAGATTACAAGAAGTCCCTGGTTAGTAGAAACTAGTTTTATTTTATTTAGAGGTATGATATATGATGTTTAAGTAAATTTTTGGAATTATATATGATTTACCCCACAATAGATGGACTTATGTATATTTGATAACTTTTTCTAACCTTTTGTTTGAGACAGATGGAATAACCCATCATTCTATCACGTGATCTACTAACATGTCAATAATGACATTTTGAAATAAATTTCTTTAAGAGATGATGTGGAAATTTTTCAAGTCACGAACAATGGTGAGATTGTACCAAAATAATGTATGTATTTATTATAATTAAAATTCTTCAACTTTAGCCAAATGATCATGAGAAAAAAAATGTTGTCCTTAGGACCTCATATCCGTTGAATAAGATGGTACCTTAGATCATCAAAAATTTATGGCTTTATTATTGTTGTATTTTTCATAGACATGATCTATACCACTCTCTATTATAACTTGATGGTTATATTTCTCTTCCGTATCCATATTTTCACCTATGTTCTCCTATGTGGTAACCCAGTGATTATATAATTTGGGTAACCATAACGTTTCATAATTATTTTTTAATATTAACTTTATGTATTCCTTTTTACAATGTGGGTATCTATTAAAGAAACATTCAAGTAGTAAACCATTTTAACCCCGACGAATTTCGAGGGCGAAATTCATTTTTAGGGGGTAGAATGTAACGCCCTGAGATTTTATGAAAAATATTCTTTTATTTTCATAGATGTATTTTTTTATATATTTCACCAAAATTATCTTGTTCTATATGAAAACCCATATTAGCTTATATTATTTTCAAACACTATTTTTGGCTTCTGTTGCACGCAACAGAAACCTTCCTCAATAGTGTGTGTTGTACACAATATTGAGTTTCACTAAACAATGAAATATTGTTATAATATTATTATTACTAGCTTTTATGAATATTAGTAACTACATTTTGAATTTTATGACATTATATAATTCATCTTACACATTTTATAGAACATGTAATGAGAAAAAAAATTAAATTTTCAGGAAAAATATGTATTTTTCAAAAAATGCATTTTTGCCGCATTTTGATGGTTCACCCACATTAAATTTAGTTTTTGATATGTTTATATGTCAAATTTGACAAAATGAAATTATTCTTTTGAATAAGGAAAAACAAATTTACTTTGGATAAATTTTTGATATTTTTCTGATAAGTTTCTTAATTTGATGAATAGTAGAAATATGGTAAATTTTAATTAAAAACAACTTTTTCATAAAGATAATTTATATTGTTAAATTATAATATTAAATGGATTTAAAGTATAAATAGAATATATTTTTACCATTTAATATAATTTAAGCCATTAGCATTAATTTTACACAGATTTCTTAAGTAAAAACATTCCAATCTTTTGAAACATATTAACATTTAAAACCCGTTTTCTCAACAACGGGATTAATGTTAAATTAAATTCTGAAACTTTTGTGTTTTGAATTTGTAAAAATGGTTTCCATATTTGGAATCATTTGGTCCAAATTATGTTAATAAGATAATTTTTATTTTTATACATTATAAATAGTAAATACGGTAAATTTTACTTACCATAGTTAAAGGTAAATTGGTTAATTAAAGGTAAATTTAATATTATAAAATTTCCCTAACAAATGTCTTAATATAATTATATTATTATATTTTTCCTTGAATCATACTTGGGTCTAAATAGTATCTATTGTAATCCACTTGTATTTTATTAAGACCTTTTATTTATACTATTTAATGAATAGTGAAATATGTCTCACTCAAACATTAATAATTAGATTATTTTTAATATATATTTATATAGGATATAAATTCGATTATAAATACTAATTTTAAATATTAAATGTTTTTCTTTATCATGGAAATTTATTTGAATTTTTTAATAAATATTTTATTACCTTAAAATCTTATAGATTAATGCTGTATAAATTATTTATTTAGTGAAAAATCAATAATATAGATTGTATTAAAATACTAATACATATCAAAAGGACCTAAAACAAGACCAAACATTATTTTTTGAATATATCTATACCCTATTCATTCGACGATCGATTTTTGGACCATTTGGAGCCTTATATTACTAATTAGGACATTTATATTATTTTATTTTTAATGATTTCAAAGATGTCACATTCATAATTTAATTAATATAACAATTTAAATGTTTTGATTTTAAGATGATAAATTAGAGAAAAAAATATAATAATGAAATTTATTATATTTAACATCATCATAGACAATATTTTTATTTTTTATTCAACAAATATGTATACTAAATAATTATACAGAAATGTTTTAGTAATTATTTTATTAAGAGATATACCAAATAAATGGTATTAGAAATGTTAATATAAATAATATATGAACAAATTAATGTTTCCCATGAATTTTATTGATTAATATGACATGTTATTAATCTATTATATATTTTTTTCCGAACATATCTTCTGTGTGGTTTTTATTTAAATTCAAATAATGAATAGTGTCAAAATTGACCCTATTGATATTTTATAAAAATAACATATTATTAAATTATTTAAAAATCAAAAAAATATTTTAAAACTTAAAATTTAAGATTATATGGTATAATAGTTTATAAATTATCCAATTGTGGGATATTTACAACATTTATGTTTGTATTTATAACAATTTAGAATTTATAATTTTATTACCACAAATAAAATAAAATAGATTAAATAATGATAAATCATGTTGATATGGTTTAAAATAAATTCCCAACATGTATAAATTTTATTGGATATTATATTACAACCATATCTAATATCATCTTATATTTGAGTCATTTTTGGAATTTTTTAATTGGACATTGAATTTATTATCAATTAATATTTTTTACATTTCCAAATGATCCCCTCTCCGCCATTATAGAAGGCCACATCCTCCCTATCTTCTTCACAATACATTTAGCCTTCAATATCATCCATCACCTTCCCATTTATCTTCTAAACGTCCCTATAAAAATTCTGGAGGTTCAGGTGTTCTCAAAAGTCTAACTGTAGTCCCTTAATAGGAAACATAAAAGAGGTGTGTCGGAGAAGAGGTAATCTCTTCTACCAAATCTTTCAAATTTCATTCTTCTTAAAAATATTATTATTTAGTTGTTTCATTATAAATTAATAACATCAGTATCAATAATATACTTATATTTTATTATAAATATGAAACAATCTCACTTCACCTTCTATCCATCCTACGGAAAACGAAATCATCGCGTGTGCGTACGTACGGAATACCGTCTCTACGACGTGGTGTAATCTGTTTTTCTACCACCACCATAAATGGATGGGTATAATGGTGTAAATAATAAATATATATGGTTATAATAACATCATAATAATTCGTAGTTATTATATAATCCACTCCAATTCCATTCAATAATTATGGGATGATATCATCGCTCGTGCGTACGTACGGATTAAAGTCTCCACGACGCAATGAGATTCATTATCCATGTTAACCATTAAAGAATGATTATAAAGTTTATTTAATGAATAATAATTGTATATATAACATTATAATTCTACTTTATTTATGTGTGTATATATATATGTCATATACTTACTTCAATTCAAGTCAATAAGAACAGGAAAACACTGTTCATGCGTACGTACGACCTACCTTCTCCATGAACGGTGTGTTTCATATCATTTATCTATCTATTATATATATCCATACTGAAAATATATGATATATAAATCATGTTTTAAATTATTTATGTAAGTATATCTGGATATAATTAATAATAATATCAATAACAACAAGTCCAAATACGTACGATAAATGAAACGATTTTTCCAAAAATGATGATTTAACATAGAATTTACAAACGAAAGGGTAATATAAAGTCATAAGTGAACCATATATGATATCATACAATCAATATTATTATTTAATAATTCAATGAAATTATTCAAATCATTATACTAGAGGTTCGGATACATACGAAACATATCTGACATAATGTAAGGGACTATTTCATCTCACTTTTATATCGATGAGACATATGCCTTAATCACCATCTATTTCTTTTGTATGGTGTTTATGATTCCCATGAAATTTTTATGATTTTTAATATGAAGGATATTATATTTACATATTCATGTAATTTTTTTAGGACACATAAAAATTCACCGATTATAAATGGTAAGGGATAACTTTTCCAATCTTGTTTTTATCCGAGATTGTTTATTCATAAGTATTTACCAGGGTTATATTTATGATCCATGTCCCTATTTTCATAAAATGGTTTCATGTATTTTTAATGTACTTTATACCCAAATTTTTCTTTTACTGCATCTAATGTAAGGAATCTTTCTTTTTTTTACCATAAGAGGTCGTTTTTGACTTTTCCAGCAAATGTACGAGAAGAATGTTTTTTTTACTTATACGACATGAACAAATTTTTATCGTTTTATAAAGGCTTATTTTCATGAAGCTTCATTCACAAAATTTAATTATTAATTTCAATAAAATCATTTTCTATTAAAATTGGATGTCATTTTTTGAAAAGAAAATTATTTCAAAGAAGACATGATATATTCCTCAAGAATTCATTTCAAGGGTTTTGTCAAAACTATTTTCCATATATGATAACATTATTTAGTATGATTATGATTCAAGTATAATGTATATATTATTTACAAGTTTTGATTATTTTTATGTTAAAATGATATCCATTTGTTTTATATGGATTAATTTATAATTGGATGATGTTTGTGAAACCCATTTTATTCTTTGGGTTATGATGAATGAATTATGTTTATCTTGTGGCACAAGTAAAAATGATTTCACTATGAGATGTGTGGGACCTGTATCTCCCTCTAATGAATTTGGTAAATATTTATATCTAATGATATTGACAAGGCTGGAATGGAAAGTTAATTCAGTTTAGTGATACATGACTGGAATGAGGAGTGAACTTGATTTAGTAAAAGACATTGTCCACTATGATGGACATTCAAGCAATGCCCTGGATACTTTGGAAATCATATCATATTCATAATGGTTTTCCACAATTACATTTTTTATTACCATACTATTTTATCATGATTGATGTTCCATTAGGATCTATGCCTTATGTACTGCTATATTTTATGTCTTTGCTCAAGATTTTGCTGTTTAAACATTATGTTCATGTTTTTATGTGAAAATGTATACGGTTTGTTTTATTTTCTCCAGGCTTACCCTTTCTGAACATTTGAGATCACCCTTTATATGTTTTCTTTTCCTCAGGATATAAACAATTGTTTTAGGTAAGAAAACAAAATGGAAAGCACATTATGGGAGATGTTGATGATATTTCACCATGATTAGAAGATTATGTTCTGAGTTACCAAAGAAACTAAACTATTATTATCCATGAGTATTGGTTTTTGTTATGTATTAATTATTCCACAAAATTAATGTATTGTCCATGTAAATCACTCATTGGGGCCTCTACAAACCCTTTAAGATACAATTCATATATAGTACTGAAAATATTCCTTGTTATTAGAGGGATACATTATCACACCATATAGAGTTTGTTGGGTATTGAAGTGCCTCCGAGTGTAGGGAGTTAATCCTCCATTTAGTTGGTCATATCTTTAGATTCATGGTATTCATCAAAATCCCCTATTTTATGAATAATAACACATGGTTCATGGTTTTCTCTAAAAATCCCGTTGGGTGTGGGATAACACAGATAGGGATCATGATATTCCTTCGAATCCCCTATCTTTACTTCATGACCTTGACCAGCATTTAATTATTCACTGGGCCCCATGTTAATGGATTATTAGGAGTGATTTTTTGTTGGGACATACCCTCCAATTCCTCATCACTTTTTATGAGTGATTCTAGATATCCTTTTTGTATGAATTGTTTTATACCTATGTATCGAGATCTTATTATTTCCTTCATGACATAACCAAAACAGCATAATTCTACTATTTCTCTTTGTGTTTTATTTTTTCGGGGCTCAATTAACATGATCTCTTGTGAGGGTCACTGATGAAATCATTGCTCAATGAGATATTTCTCTCAAAATGAGTGTAACTTGAGATAAATCATGTAATTACAGAGTGTCTGTGATATCAAGACTCCTTGTATCAGTGACACTAGATTTCTCAGGAGACATCATGGAATATCAAGATGAAATGTTCTCTCAGATATTTTTTATACTTGTTATACAAGTATTATTTTTGATAGCTCAAGGAGTGGGATCTCCCATAATAGAGTGTCATATTGTCGGAACCATATGGATGGAAGTGGATAAGAATATGTGTTTTGGAATCCTTTATGAGTATACACGTTTGTTCTTGTTATATGTGTTGTTTATATATACATGTGTTGAACTGAGTATACTTTATTGGTGGTTTTTCTTTTGTGGTCTTTAACTTTTTGTTTCATAGTTCCCTATTGAGTATTGTTTTACTCACCAATGTAAGGGATTTTCCATCAAATGTTTTTTCTTTTTAGGTTGACTGATGCTTTGGTGGAGTTCTATGTGGATCAAGACTAGGACTAAGAATGGATAATGCCTTATGAGATCCGATGAGCCTAGGTGTTTTTGGATTCTTCCTATAGCAGCTTCAATACCCATGTTTACATTATAGACTTTTCAGTTGTCTTTTTTTGTGGGATTTTATTATTGCTCGGTTGTACATAAATTATTTACATTCTATCATACTCTATTTTTGGGTTTTGGTGGTATGCATGAATTTTCATTACTTAGTGTTTTCCCTCTCCGTCCACAGTGTCTTCATGTTTGGTGTATGTGTACAGGTACTTAGTCAAATGCCTCCCATTTTTTGGATATGCCTACTCTGTGCTCGTCGCTTGCCCTTGGCCTATCGGTGTCGAGATTGGGGTAGTCATGGCACAAGCCCCGGGGGAAGGGCCGTGAAAAAGTGGTATTATAGGGGGTTCAGTTCCACATTGGTAATGTGAGTCTATGATATTGGTTTTTGGTAAGGTCAATAACTGTTTTGAGTTCAACTTTCAGGCCACGAACTCCAGTGATTTTGCGGCGGCTAACATATCCTTACACCAGGACTGTGGGAACCTATTTTCTGAATTTTTACAAGAAAACATAGGTTATATAGATATAATGGTACAATAGATATATATTAATGGTTTGTTTTTTCGATGTCCTTTATTAGTATGCTCACAAATATTCTATTTTAATTTTCATACTTCTTGTTCTCCTTAGTATCTATTCACAACTCTAACCATTGATGTTTCCGCAACGGGATCAAGAGTTTGGATTGATGCATGACTATGCCTCTTGGATGGGAGTGAGTCACAGAGAAATGTTTCTTCATTGTTGTATTTATTTCATAGTTCTTATTGATAATAAGTTAGTAGGCCCACCTCCTGTAGTTTAGGTGGATTCATCTTGACATATTGACTCATGTATGGATCTTTTTTCACTAAATGTAGAAGCATGGGGTAAAAAAATGTATCATAGAATTCTGAGGAAGCGATCACCCAGGAAGTAGGGTTAGCAGTACCTACCAATAGCACTATACCAACATAAGATGTAGAACATGAGGTTTCATAAGATGTTCTGGGGACATTGTATTTTAGAAAAGAAGACAATTTTCTATGCTTAATGAAAAAGGGGGAATATCGCTTGATATTTCCCCAATATTCAATATGGAGTTAGAGAAAACATTGATGAACCACTAGGGACGAGGTAACAACAAGAGAAGTCTGATCCTTTGGGAAAAAGAAGTTACGGGAGAGCTGGAAATGTAGTAGGAGGTGGCTAAAATTTTGATTTGATATTACTACCACCTTATAGTGGTCCATACCAGACTCTGGTAGATGGAGGACAGGGCTGTGGATAGTTGCATGCTATCTAGGATTATGACCCCAGGACTTTATGTATGATTTATGGTGTAATCGTTGTCTTTATAATTTATTTATGGTATTCATAGACACATGTACCTGTGATTTCCTTCCCTACAAATTTTCTTGTTTGATACCTAGAGGATCCGGTAAAAGCATTGACATGATCCTCATATTAGATAATACTAATGGTGGAGACCCAATGACCTCACCCTGGTGATGACAATGTGACCAAACTCTTAATGGTAAGAGTTTTGGTTGGGATCTCATGGTAGTGGCGTCATGGACTTATGATATCATTCTTAGTATGGACTAAATCCTCAGTTCATACTCAAATTATTATTCTAGGAAAAGGATGTTGTTTTCCATTATGATGGAAGTAGATTTACCTTTATCAAAAAAGGGGGAATACTTGCAACTATATGTGGAATTAGGAAATGAAGGGTGTAGCCAATGTCTATTTAGCTTGATAGTCCAACCCTCGGTACAGAGGATGTAATGAGTCCTTAGGTTTGTTAGGGGTTTAATTGAATAAGGATATATTACTTGAATATGTTCTAGGTTTACTTCTCTGTCAATCGTTAGACTTCAACATTGGTCTACACCCTTGGGTTGAACCAATATTTACACCAGTACATCATATGTCTCCCTAAAGTGTCCCCATTATAGGAGTACAAATGTGGGTCTTGAAGAGGAATGGATTAGTGTAACCCATTGTTCTACGCTAGGCATCCCCATGTGACCGTTATTGATGACATCTTAGTGTACTGAGCATCTTTAAAGGAGCTCATGAGACACTTGAGGTTGGTAATGGACCCACATCGAGAGAACCTACTACACATAAAGCTCTTGAAGTGCCTCTCTTGGATTTGAGAGGTCATAAATTTCTATGACATGTCACCTCTGAGGCTAGAGTTACATTGATCCTAGTTAGAGTTGAGATGGTGTTTGAAGTGAAGAATAACCATCCCGTTTTATCGAGTTAGCACTAGTGGTCTTCACATTAAAAATGTTGTGATACTACCTGGTGGGTGAGCGATACATCATCCACTTCAACATCAAGATTCTCATGTATGTCTTATCATAAAAGTACTGTGGATTGTGATAGAGGGGACGACTAATGTTCCTATAGAAATATAACTTTGAATTTTTCTATACTCCTAGGAAGAGGACTGTGGAAGCAGATGCTCTCAGCTGGAATTGAGATAGTAGTTACTGAATGAGGCATTAGAGAAATTGACCTCGTTGTAGTTATCCTTGATGGTTGGAGATGGCGAAGCATAACTATGGTAATTGATTGTAATCCTTCAACTCTTTAATGTGTTATTGAGGAAAAATTGTGTTATACCAGTTGTGATGTTTTATGTACCCAGATGTCCAAAGGTAGTACCCCTAATAGAAATTTAATAGGTGGGTTGTATGTTGTTCATTTCAAATTATGTGGAGTTGTTCAAGTGGATTCCTAATGTCGAAAGATGCATAGAGGTATGTGTTTGGGAATCAAGACTAACACCTAATATGACATAATGGTTAAATTATGGGCTTAACTATTGAGATAAGAAGAAAAATTCTTTTTTAGATCAGTTTCATGGTTTGTTCCTCTCATTTTTGGGGTACCATGGGGGATGTGGGAAAGGATAAAAAAGAACATAGTGATAGGTTTAACACCTTCGTCTAGGATACAAGATTTCATCTGGGTGGTCATTGAATGAATTACATAGTCAAACCACTTCCCATCTACCCATGAGAAGAGTTTACTAGGGGCTCATGATGCCTCTAAGTACTATTGATATTTCCACTCTGTGGAGTTTTAATTACAGTTTATTAAACTTGTGATGCTCTCATTACATCCTAGTTGTGTAATAGATTGTAGAAGGAATTTGTAAAGGTTGTACATGACATCATAGAGAGGATGATGCCTTCACAGAGTCGTCTAATTTTTTGGGTTGGAATACGATGAAGACCTTTGGCGTTTGTGGAAGGTGGCAATTTCTTCCTTTCATTCTCACAACTCTGTGGTTTATAAAGATTTTTTTGGGGGAAGAAAGCTATATCCAAAGCTAGTAGTACCTCTTTTAGGTGTTGGGTAGAGTTTTAATGGTAGCATACTTCTTGGCTATAACTCGTAGTGGGACCTTGTACACAACAACATGCACATGTCTCTGCCGAGGAGATTCATGCATAACACATTTTCACATTGCAATCTAGAGTGAGATGGACATTGATGTCGGACTATTTTTGGTTAAATTCCCAATGAAGATCAAGGATCCGTCATGGAAAATATTTTAACATGGTTCGTTTCCTTCGGCAGCATGGGGATCATAAGAGCAACTCATGGGAGCGTGAGGCAAAGATTCGTGCTTGTTGTTATAACCAACTGTCGGAGTAAAACTTTTTTTTCATTTCAGAGCATGTAAATCCTTAAGGTAGGAACAATTTAATGACAAAAATTTTCAAAAATCAAATTTTAAACAATTCTTATAAAAAATAAAAGACCAGGCACTAAGACAGCATGTCATTTCGGGTCCTAAAGGGCCAAGAATGATCCCTTGAATTTTTTTTTGTTTTTAAATATGTTGTATGAGCGGGATTCCTGAAAAATGTTTAATAACACGTAAATGGGTACTCAGATTAGAAATAAAAGGGAACCATTGTGTTCAAGATGCTAGGTTTTACCTTGGAGAGACATAAAATTAGTCGGCATGAGCCTCGAGTGAGAAAACCGAAAAATGACATAACTGTAAATAAAATAATTAAATGAAATTATCATATATTCCATATCCTTATAACTAATGAACAATTTATTAGATTGAAAATACGATACCACCGTTTTTTATTGTAGGCGGTTCATTCACATTGGTGTATCCTAACATTGGCCAGTGTGGGACTACTATGGAAATTAGTTTTTTAGACATTATAATAAATAATGTAATAAAATAAATATTTATTTTATTTTATAAATCCTTATAACTCATAAATAGTAACTCATATTGGAAATCTGAATGTACCACTAAGATCTTGAATATGTTGAATCATTATGAGGATCCTATCCCTGAACAGTGTATATTGAGTAATGAAGTAACTTTTTAGAAGATTTATAGAAGAATAAAATAAATATAAAATAGTTTATTTAATTTTATTTTACAATTTCTTAGTCTGGAAACGATAAGATAGAGAATCAAGCTATCATTTCATACATCAAGGAGCATGAAGATACTCTTTCAAAGAAAAATTGTAACACTGAAACATGTTAACATGTTTCCACCATTAATATTAGGACGACTCTATAGTTTTCTTTGAGGCTCTAGACAGAATCTAATGGTAATTGACGTGTGACTATGAATGACATATCACCAAAAACAATATATCATGATATCTCTCAACATATCACCAATGATGAGCAAACATCATTTCCGACCAATAAAATTCTTTAGGTAGGGGTTGTAATTTAAATTCTATAACTCCCTCATCTTGGAATTCCAACGTTGACCATGAATCAATCGATAAACAGATAAATTCACGGATCATGAAAATTATTGTGGATGGGATTCAGCTTGAGGGGTTTACTTGGGATTGATGACATTTTTATTGATTTATGGTTTCTTCATTGTTTTAATGATCCTTCTAACAGATCAGGTTGAGGTCAGAATGAACAAACGAATGAGGATCGATCCGTAGGTTACTTATTGTGGTTTTCTCTCCCACATTTTTCACATTCATCAGATGATGAAAAATGATAAATCATTCTGTAACTGTTTCACATCACTAAAATCTAACATCTTGGATCTAGAATGGAACTGAGATGACGGAGGTGCGATGATGATGGCAGTGAATGGATCGAGGCGGTGCAATAGATATCGTCGTTCAAAACACATGGCAACATGGTGGATTGCAAAGAGGATTCAAATCCTTATCTATAAAAAAATAACATGAGAACTATATAATGTATTCCTAATTAAATAAAATACTATCAGAATGTGTCTGGTGTCACGTGAAAGGCCCGCCACCATGCTGACGACCACGTGTGGGTGACGATGCACACCACAGTGGCGAAGGAGCCCCCTAGAATCCACCAAGGGTGGTGATCAGTGGCTGTGGGAAATAGCCATAAGCAGTTTGGTAGATTTATCTATAGGTAAGGTTCCATCTGTTTTATGTTGGAATCCCGTGAAAACAAACATGGGTGGGTTGCAGTGCCCTCCGCGTCTGCAGTGGAGAAAACCAGCCTACTCTTATGGGAAGGGCTGATCAGGTAGGCCGGGTCGACCCGACGGGTCGGGTCGAACATGGAGGGTTGGGTCATCGGATCTCTGGCTAGGTCTATTGGACCGAACCCAGACCCAACTCCCCCAATTTATAGAATATCCATAACATTAATATCATAATTCTAAATGACGATCCGTTAGCAATGTTGGGAACCTCATGATGAGGTGTTCCTTCTAAGGTGGATTTTTGGGATATCAGAAAGGAACAATGTAGATGCAGAGTCTACCCTTTTTTCTTCCCTCGAGGGTTCGATACGACACTATGTGGAAATCCCCTTGAGTGATGATTCTCATATTGTGTGGAATATTCTCCTTGGTACTATAGTAATACTCTATCACCCCGGATAGATATCATTGAGTATTAATGTGACCATCAAGCATAGGGTGTTAATCCTATATATAGTTGGTTGTATCGTTGGGTTCATTGTAATCTTCAGAATCTCATACATTATGAGACACACCATAGTGTTTGTGGTATTCTATGAGAATCCCCAATGGTGTGGGGTAACTCAAATTGGGTTCATGATATTTTTCAGAGTCCTATTCATGTATATCGTGACCTTTGACAAGAATTTCTTAATTGGGTGGGGCCTAGGTTAGCAGAGTCTTGTGATAAAATTTTGGTTGTGACATAATCTCTATTTATTTATGGATACTTATGAGTGTATCTAGATATCCTTTGTGTAAATATGGTCATATACCTGTGTATCATGATCTAATTATTTCCTTCATGAAATGACCCGACAATCATGCTTCGGGTAGTTCCCAGTGTGTTCTCTTTGGGTAGCACCCAATTTAGCTGGACCTATTGCGAGGGTCATTGATGACTTCAGGACCAAAGGGGTGAGTTCTATTGGAACGAGCATGCCTTTAGAAAAATCTAGTGATTATGGATTGTCTGTGATATTGAAACTCCTTTTCTCAGAGAGACCAGATGTTCCAAGGAAACTTTGTGATGTGTTAGGGCCATATACTCTCTTATATACTTTATGTAAACTTTTTCTAAATTCATTCTTTTATATATCTGTAGGAGTGGGTTCGCTCATAATCGAGTGTGCTACGAGCAAAAGCATATGGCTTGTAGTGGATGAGTTGATACATCTTGGAATCCATTTCGAGTATACTGGGATTTTCTTGTTATATTTATATTTGACATATACCTATATTGAGATGACTCTACCTTCTTGGTGGTGTTTCCTTTATGGTATTATATTTTTTTGTTTTGGATTCCCCTACTGAGTTATGGCTTACTCACCCATGCATTGTATTTTCCCACATGTGTCATGTCTTATGCATTTTACTAATGCTTTAGTGGAGTCATAGA
Organism: Viscum album; assembly: GCA_963277665.1. Taxonomy (NCBI): domain Eukaryota; kingdom Viridiplantae; phylum Streptophyta; class Magnoliopsida; order Santalales; family Viscaceae; genus Viscum; species Viscum album. The sequence continues at coordinate 1,362,092,675 of OY728133.1, forward strand.
CGATGCAGAACCAAGACAATGACCAAAAAATTCCTTATGAGATAAAACGAGCTGAGGTGTTTCTAGAAGCTTCCTACAATAGTTTTAGTACATATTATTATAGGTCAGACTTTTGAGTTGTCTTTCTTTTATTGGTAATGTATTATGTGTAGGTTGTACATTTCTACATTACTTTATGTCTTATAAATTTATTGGGTTGTAGTTGTATGAATGAATTTTCTTTACGTATTTTTTCTCTATCTCCATAATTTATGGCTTGGAGTTGGGTGCATGCATATAGGTTCATTAGAAAATTCCTCACATATGTAGGATATGCCAACTCGGTTCTTGTCGCCAGCTTCTGGCCTATCGGTGGGGGGCCTGGTGTAGTTATGTCATGGGAACCAGGGGATGGGTCGTGACATAAGAATTATCATATATAAAAATTAATACCTTCTTAATAACCAACCATGAAATATTTTAATGGATAATGATTTGTATTACTACATGGAAGTGGTAGTGCACACACTCACACACACCAGTGATACATTCAATTACCATTTGATGTAAAATAGGTAAAAATGTTTTTATCATAATAATAATAAATCTCAGTATATTTTTGAAACTTTATTCATCATTTTACGATGTTTAAAACATATTTATCATACGTATAAAAAGAAATAAACATTAAAATAATCTTTTAAGATGATTAACACTAATCCGAGAGAACTCTTATGTCTTACACCTTAAGCAATATTGGGATTATATTAGGGGAATAAATTAAACCCTTTGATTAATTAATGGATTATTGGAATGTATTAAGGTTAGTATTTTCTAATTTAGACTTTTTAATCATAGTTAATAATGGGGGAGATGCGATTCCCTTTTATAAGTGAGGATATGACATACATGTAATTACATATAAGATTAAAATACAATAAATTAATTTTAAAATTAAAATGATTCAAAATTGATATGAATTCAATGAAAAAAATGATTAGCCCTAAATATCCCCATAAAATAAAATTTAAATAGGTTTCAATGTGATTTTAAAACTTATCATTTGTTTTATCCCCTTCATAACCCGTTTTAATACATAATCTTGCTGCCACATTTTTAACCATTAAGGGTCTTAAATTTACTTATAAGATGAAAAGTAGTTCAAAAATGGTGTATTTTTAAAATTAAAAACCATTTTTAATTCCAAATTCTCTATTTAAATATTTTTTTTAAATTTAAATCATTTAATAAAATAATTATTTAAATAAAATACCATTAATGTCATTTTTTGAAGTATTCATTCCATTTGACTTTAATATCATAAATAAAATAATGGATATTTAACATAATATATTTTTCCATAAATTATAAAATATTAATAACTATACAATTTCTGAAACATCATAACTCAACCAAAAAATATTTTATTTCATACTTTAAAAACAATATTCTATTCTTTTCATACCACTTATAAAATAAATACGTTAGAGTTGGCTAAAAGTTTAAGGAAATTATAATATCTATGAAAATTTTAAATAAATTTATATTATAATAATAATGTATTCATATTTAACATAATTATTTAGAACTGATCAGAATTTTTTATACCTATGATAATAGGTTAGAGAAATCAAAAGAAATATTGTGACATTTTTTATCTATTCATTACCAAAAATAATATATTTCTCGCTATCAAATAAAATTGAAATTGGGTTTCCATATATAATAATATTAGATGAATATAGTCATATTATAATCATAAAATATATATTAAATGAAATAATTATTTATATTTTTAATTACTTGTAACATTAATTTTAACTTTAGTTATCCGATTTACACTTTAATGTGATGATTTTTTACGTTAGTTACTATTCATAATAAAAAACATATACGGGACCTATTTAAAAAAATATTAACCAAATAATTAAAAATTTAAAATATATATTTTATTATTAATTTTATATAAATTTATGTGATTAATTTAGATATAAATTTATATAGTACAATGAAAAACAATGATAAGACCAAAGTGTTTTTTATCCTAAGAATGAACTTATACAACTATCATTAAGAGTAATAATTCCTATATAATTAATTATATTTTTTATTATTAAATTTGGATTTGATAATTTATTATAAAATTAAAAACATCATTGGTTTTTTAAATTATTTTATATAATGAAAACTAAATATAGTATTAAAAAATTGAATTTTTTCTCAATTCACTCAAAAATAAATATTTTCGAAAGAATAAAATAAAATCAACCAAAACAAAAATTGAATTTTTTAAAAAGAATAGTTTAATTTACTAAAATAATATTTCTATAATATGGTATTGATTATTTATTGTGTCCAAGAACACAAGGCAATAAATACTATTTTTAAAGAAAACATATTTTTGATGATTACAATGACTTTATGGATAATTGAGTACATATTAATTCTGAATTAAAAAATAAATTTTGATTATGAAAACCAATTTTACATATTTTTACTAAAATTGGTATCCCTATTCATACCACCTATTTAACATATATATTATAATGGTCACATTTAAATAATAATATTTTCATAGTGCGTCCTTGTTTTCATAAACCTTAGTGTTACATATTATGAAATAAATCGAGGTCTATTTTTTTCAAAATAAAATTTTAATTTATTTTATTATACCCATAAAAACAATTACACCATCATAGTCATTATCTCTATAATAAAGGGTTCAATGTTTTAAAATACCTCTATTGAAAACCCACCTCATTAAAAGGGATAATACAACATTATTTGAAAAGGGAAAGTAGTTGAAATAATGGATACATTAAATAACACATTATTAGGTTCATATATAATGATGGCATTAGTATAATGTTATAATATAGACTACAAAAAGTATTATAATTTCCAGAGTTGAGGGATTACATTATCATCAAGATAAAGAATATAAGAAAATATACATACTTGATTTCATTCTATTTCAAAAGAATCATTAATTATTGGGTTTTTATTTGATCAATTTACACTTATATATAATATCTCACTCCATGAAATGAATATTAATGATGAAATTTTCATAACTGAAGAACTAATATTATCTATTATGAAATTATAATATCTATCAAGGATAAAAATTTATTGCCCATATTAATAATAAATACAAAATGGTTATTACATGTTGAGATAATATTTAATATGAATAAACAATTATATGTAAAAATTATAATTTAATCATAAATTCTTCAATAATAACATTCAATGTTCATGTTAAAAAAATCAATAAATAATTGACCATAAAAAACATCAAAATATCCCAGAACAAAATGAAACTGAAAGATTAAAATTGTTTTTTCATATATTCTTTTAAAATAAACATATATTCAATTTGGAAACTATATTAATCTCTAATAAATACAAAAAATTCAAATTCCGCAATCATATAATCATTAAAAAATATTGTAATTTTCATAAATATCTCTATTAACAATAAATATATAATAAAACTATAGATTCTTCCGAATGACAATTCACCATTTATTCTTCATATTTAATTACATTTTAAAAAATTCATTATATTTACCTTAATCCTATAATTTTCCCAATATAGTGAAATTCCACAAAAATAAAGTCAATTACTTAGTAACCAAATCACTTCTCAATCCCATGGTTACCTATACAACAAAACATATTGTTAAATTCCAGATGTTAAGGTCATAAATTAAAATAAATTTTCATGTTTGATTTTTTGATGTCATGAATAATCTCATGTTTCCTTTTAATTCATGATTTAATTATTTTATTTTACAAAGATAGTGTTTGTTAACATTCTAACTATTTTATTTTACCCTTGTGTAAGTATAAGGTTATCCTTATTGAATTTTTGGTATTTCTTATTGGACATTTATGTAGGTATTTTTATTCCATAACACAAAAATTATGATGTGTGTTTTACCCTTACATATACTTATGAGACCCTTATGTGAAGTGTAAAATGGTCATGTTACTTTTATGTGATGGTTGTGTTACCTTTACATAACATGTTGATGGATTGAGTTACCCTTACTAGATTCAATGTTTTCTTTTATTTAGGTAGAGCACTGGTTATTATACAATTATTCAAGCACCAGAAGACCCTTACATAGATGTCTTATTAGGCGAGTGACCCTTATAGTGTAGGTGGAACAAACCTTTAGTAGGTGGTCATGGATTCACGTTACCATTCTAAATATGATTTGCGAACCTTACACAACAGGTGTGACTCCCTTATTCAATGAACAAAAAGACCATTATGCATTGGTCGTGTGTCCCTTATATAGTCCCATATTGACCATTATGAAGCACACTGTTTGAATCTTATGTAATTCTGGTCATTTGGGTTTTTTCAAAAAAAAAATCACCATGAATTATCTTAGCTGAAAAAGTGTCTTCGGGTTAATAGAGGATTTAAAAAGAGATTTACATGATTGATCTCTCACTTAATTCATCTATGGAACATTTCGAACTATGATAGGTAGAATGAAATTGAAATTAATGAAGAAGGATATGAACTAGAGGTGGGTGATCATTTTCATTGACATATTAGAGACACCATTCAAGAACTATTTTGAGAGTAATGTTTCAAAGGATGGATTTGGACTCATAGAGTCCAAGGAAGATCAATATTCTATACAAAATCATGAAGGTATTTTCTAAAGGTGATATTGATCCATGGAAAAGGTGTATCCTTTTTTTTTGTTCCTTTTGTTGAAGAATACTTTGGTTTATTTGTTGGTTTTTTGTTTTAGTGTGCATGGGTATCAAGTTATTCAAATGATTTTCTATTTTTGTTATATATTTTTTCATTTATGTTATATTTAGAAATGGGATTCATTTCATAATAAAAGGTTTATTGGGGTTTTTATATCATGGAGTAGGGGCACAGTGGTCTGAACTAAATGCATTTATTATTTTATATGTCATTCTTCAATTATTTATTGTCTGTTAAGTTTTTTCAGGCGATTGTACCCATCGATTTTTCATATATTTTTTTTGTCTTTTTCTACATTCTTTTATTTTTTCATTAGCTTGAATTATTTTTTGTTTTTTATCTTGTTGTGGGTTGTTGGGATATTTCCTCCAACTATGGAGTTGAGTATTTAACTAGATACCTCACCCAAATAATTTGTATCCAAGTGATGTTTTCTTTGGTCTAAGGGTATAATCAATTAGATTAGATATTGAGATGATTTATGGAGATAATAATATAAATTTTTATAGAGTTAGACTGTATCGTCTTTCTGTCTACACTGTACTTGAAAAAGTCATGGAATTATCTAAGTAGAATATCACCACTTCCTATAATGTAGGAGATAACTCTAAATAATATGAGAATTTTTAATCTCATATTTTTAAAAATACCCATTACCTATTACTTTTTACCATTGTAGACATGGTCATATGTAAACTAGTTTATGAGACTTCTTCTAGTGCAATATGTTTGAATGTAGAAAATATGTACATGATTAGGTCACCATCAGTGATATTACAAAAGAAAATGATTCATTATAATTTAAAATTTATCATTGGAACTTCATTATAGATTCATTTAGATAGGTTTAATAATATGGTGTTATATTTAGCTAATATACATGGTAAAATAATAGACGGGGTCCATGATTTAATGATACAAAATTCCGTTAACATATAATTTAATCTAGTTATATATTCAATGATGTATGCAAGATATTCCATAAATTTAGTAGAAGTGATGTTATCTATTTTTTCATGGAGTCTTTTGATTCATGGTATGATGATAGAGGGAAATGGGGTTATGATTAAGAAAATGATTCTTATTGTAATGTGAAAACCAAAATGTAAAATCAATGAATGGAAAGATGAAAATCAATTTAATGATTTTAATTTCTATTAGTGTGTAAATACCATACACAATAATAGATATTTATAAAAATTTTATTGTAACCATTTAGCCAAAATAACCCCTATTATTGTAGCCAAATGGGTGGGTCACATGGCCTCCAGCACGTCACCTCGTATGCTATAGTCCTCTGACTAGCAGTGATGATCTAAGGAGGTGTTAACAGGTATACTATAACCTCTTCATCAGAGTATCACCATACCACCCCTTGTTTTTAGATAACTTTTTTTAATGAATTAATTATCATTGATTTCTTCAATGCACCAAGTCAAACATTACTTTCACATGGCTCCGACATATTGTACATTACACACAACATCATGTTTTACCTAACAACAATATATTAATAAAACATTATTTTAAGACTTAATGTAGACATTAAGTTAGCTACTGTTAATAGTAATTATCAATTTATTAAAACCTATGTTTTAGAAAAATATAAAATGAATTCATTATTTACAATTATCAAATTGAATACAAAGGGTATATTTTTATAAGCAACTATTTTTATGCACAGAAGGATATTTTATCCTCAAAAATTACATTAATTAGAATTAGAGAGTGTTATTAATATAATATATAGTATATATATTAAATAAAATATTTTTTATATTTATCTAATAGATTCGATATTCCTAGGATAAGAAGAAACCCAATTTTAGGCATGAATCATATATTTTTATAAAGGTAGTCTTACAACATTTTCATGGAGAACCTACTCTAAATCTAAATTATGCAAATTTTATAAAATATACTTCTAAAAATAAACTTCATAATTGTATGAAAAACAATGAAATTATGTTCATATAAATGTTTGGTATTTTTCTACGAGGTTCAATTTTTTAATGAATAGTTAAAAATAATATATTTTAATTCAAAACATTATTTTTCATCTAATTTATTTATAAGGATAAAAAATATTTTAAATTTATTTCAATGTTTAATTAGATAATATTTTTAAACATTTACTCAATATATGTCATTATAATTAATTTAAATTTGAAATTGAATATAAAACATAGAAAACATTTGAACATTTTTTACTTTAAAAACCTGCACGGTCATCCCAAATGTGGGATTACATATAAATTAATTTCTACCTCTTATGTGTTTGAAATTGTGAAAAATTGATTCCATATTTGATATTATAATAAATTATAATTTTTAATAAGTTTAAAATATTTTTAAACAAAAGTATTAGTGATGTAATTAATATTAATTACAACGACTAAGGTTAAATTAAGCATAATAAGGGACTTAACCATAACCTTGTGTTCCAAAACGACTAATAAAAATATCCTAAATCCATTTTCTGGAAATAATTATACCATATAAAAAATTTCATTTACTTTGGAACATTATTGGTTCCACATTAAATAAAAACAATGGTGGGGTTTCCCTTTTCCAAAATATTACAAGAGTGCCACTCCCCTTTTTTTAAATGCATTGTTTCTTCCAACTTCCTCACACATCTCAAGAAACATTGGATAGACCAAAATATTCCCAAATACCTCCCCAATTTATCTTAACTTTTCCTTGAAAAATTGCATGTGAATAAATACTTCCAAGGAATACCTTTGGTGCAAACTTAAACCCATTTCAAATTTATCACCCACCCACAAACTACATTCACTAATTTTCTTTCTCCACTCCATAAAATTTTAATATTTCATGATTTTATAAAAATATAATAAAAATAATATAATAAGAAATTTTTACACTATGTATTATACCTATAGTTACATACACATCAATATAATAGGTATCAAACATACTGTTTGGGTGTATGGCGGACTACCTACTCACTAAACGATGATTGTTTATTTTTCTTTTAACAAGTATCATGGAAAAATGATTATGGGAATTATATTTATTTATGTTATATCTATTATTATTTATGTATTTAATAATTATTTATTCTTTTAAAACACATACATTTATACATTCAATTTTGTGTTAATACGACAATTTCATTTAAGGATGTGTGGACTAACACACCCTGAAAATGATGTGATTCATTCATAAACTACATAGAATATATTAAGGATGGATTTAGTGAATATATATAATATATATTATATATTAAATATTATTTAGTAATCATATATATATAATCACATATATATAGAGATATCTCCTTTACTATTTTTCAACACGACAATTAAACAGAAGTAGTGTTCATGCATACATATGGCTTACCGTATCAATGATGGGTGCATTCCGTTTCATAATATGATATTATATATATGAATATAATACATATATATTTAATATAAATTATATTTTAATAATTTTTTACATTCTATAAAAAATGATATACGTAAAATGACCCAAGATATAACCAATTATGAAACATGCGAAAAACAAAACAAATATTACCCGAAGTGAAACCTTAAGATAGAATTTTTGACAAAAGTTAATAGAAATAAATAATAAAACAATAAATTGTATTATAAGTAAAAATATGGTTCTATTGTATATTTATAATAAATTTATATTTATTATATAATTGGTTCTAATGAGTACTATGAGAGTCAATACACAGGGTATATGAATATCATCGCACCCTTTAATTCTGTGAGATACATGTCTTATTAACCGCTCAATTATTTTGTGAGATATATATATTGTTTATTAATATATTTTATTCCAATTATACATATATATAAATGGGTATTTAAATATCCATTCTATGATCATTATTTAATAATATTTATGTTCTAAAATGTTTTTAGAGAATTTTATAGGTTTTCAAAGAAAATTGTTTTTAAATAGTTTTCAAGGTTCTTTATAAATTTCATGGAAATGGTCTTTAATTATGTTTCCAAGATTATCTTATAAATTTTCAAGATAATTTTCATTGAAAATAGTTTTCAGATAGTTTTAGGTATTTAAAATAATTTGTAAATGAATAAGCATACTATCTTCAAGAAATGTTTTTAAATTATCTTTTAAAATTTTTCCCATCTAAGATAACATCCATTGATGTTACTCATACATTTATTGTAAATTATATAATTTATAAATTAATATTTTTTCTATGATTGGTTTAATTTTTATTTTATAGTCTTTATGAATCATGATTCTCTTTCATGGGTTATATGTTTATGATTCCGTTTTTTAGTCACGTGTTATGTTTTTTTATGAAATGATTATAAAACATGAATATATGTCCACCTGTTATGATATAATTACATGTTTATAATACCCATTTTAATTCATTGGTTATGATATGAATTTTAATTATTTTTTGGAACATTTATGTATGATTTAATAATTAGATGGGTGGGACCAATATCTCCCCCAATAAATAAGGTATATATTTATTTCTCATGAGATAGAATAATATGGTATTAAGAGTGATCCTTGACTACTAAGATGTCCATGTGTGTGAACCATGACTACCAAGATGTTATAATGAGGGAACTCATGCAACTAATATACCCACGGGAGGGAACCATGAATACCATGAAGGTATGGGGAGTGAACCTGTACAACTAATATTGTCTTGGTAGTGAATCCTCAGATACAATGGAAATATTATTATATGATTATGTGTATGAAAAACTTCCATGTTGTATTCCTATATTATGATTTCATGGATTATGTTTTTTATTTTCATGTGATTAATGGCTTATAAACTATCATTCATTATTCTGTGATACATTTTTATGATCATTGATATATAGGGTATGATCTTAAAATGTTTTTATCAAATCATCATACCCTAATACACATGTATATGATTACATGTTTCCCTTGTTTACCCATAATGAGCATCTAAGGTCCATATTTTTAATCTTTATTTCAACATTTTATGATGAATTATATTGAGAAAGATTTTTAACATGGTTGATATTAATGAAGAATAAGTGGGATATAATGAATCTCACAAATGTACCAAAGTTTATGTTTCCATTTTTGCAAAGGCACTAATATAGTACAATATTTAGTCGTTTGTTCATAAAATTTTATATGTATAACATTAATTTTCTATAATGTTAATTTATGTAAATAATGGGATGTTTTAGTTGATATTAGAGTTACTTTTTTTTAATCATTGAAAACTAGTCTAACAAAATAACAGTATGAACTCTAATTACATGTCAAGGGATTAATGTAAGGAGAAGGAAAATATTAAGAGAATGTCCTAGAAGATTGGTAAAGGATATAGTGAGTGGTTTTGTAGAAAATACATCCCTGTCAAGATACAACAAGTGTATGTAGCTCTGCAACATATATAACTTTGATTAACAACTCTGATAAGATGTTCTGGGATTAACTCAGGCGACGCCGGTACATGAAAACCGGCATTACAGCACACCTAGATTGACACTCATGGGATATATTTTTTAGATATTCACAAACTCATCACGGACCATTATAAATTTTTTTTAATAGAAGATGTGTATAAATAATATAGGATAAACCTTAGGTTTTATAGATTATGTAATGTTTCAAAATATAGGCATCCCATAAGTGAAATTTCATTATTATTTGGTTACTCATTATTATAAAATTTTCGTACTCAATGATTTTGGCTTTAGTCAATGGCTGGAAACTAAAGGAACTATAGTAATGGTGATGAAGACAAAAAATGATATGATTGTCCACTAGAGAAACCAAATTTTATTGTAGCAGAAATGATATTTCTTATTTCCATTTTCAAACACCATTTTCAAGATATGAATCATGGTGGAATTCCAAATTATCAAATGAGAAAACTATATTTTGTTGAATCATTCCTGAAAAAACAACCAACTTATAATAGAAGGTCTTTTGATCTACAAGTTTCTGAATAACAGTTTGGTAACAATGAAAGGATATTGTCAATTATCTAGTATTGGTGGAGTGAAAAATTCATTTTTTCTATTTATCATTTAGAAGGTGAAGCGGACCAGTGGTGGAATCTAATCAAGAATACTAGGAATCAAGAAGAAATTGAATCCATGGAATTGAATGAGTTCAAGAACATATTTTTTCAACATGTACATTTAATAGATTCTTTTTACTAAGATCGACAAAGTGTTACATAAGTTGAAAAAGGGATTATGAATCTTTTGTTACTTATGAGACTAATTTCATAAGACTTGTGAGGTATTATTTAAGAATTATCATCCAACCAAAAATTATTATTGATGGGTTCATCAATGGATTAAAACCATGTATCAGAAGGGTATTATCTATATTAGTATTTAGTAGCTACAAATATATTTTTGATTATGCAATAATGGTGGAAATGGTGGTTGGAGTCACATATCTATCTCAAGGTTCTGAAAAATCAAAGTAATATAGAGTTTAATAGAAAATATAAAAAAAATGAAGAAAAGAAGATGATATATACTTTATTCTCTATGAATGGAAATAATCATGGTAGAAATTTTGTTAAGGGTCATAATAAATGGTTTAGGTGTATTAGGGATGTCCCTCAGAAATTTTATTGCCAATGTGATGGGAAGAAGTTAGGTAATTGTATGAATGGAGAAAAAGGGCAACAAAATGTACCTCCCATGTTTCAATGCTACATGTGTATCAAAAATTGGCATTATTCTATCTGTTTCCCGAATCCATGGGATGGTGATGATGATGGATTTCAGTAATCTCTTAAGATGAGGGGAAAGTTAAAATATCATGAATTCACTATTACTAATGAGGGGTACGATAACGACATGCTAAAAGGTACACTTCAAATCCACTTAGAAATTTCTACTATATTATTTGATTCTGGATCTACCAACCCTTCCATATTTAAATAATATTAAATGGGTGTAATGATTCCACTAAAACTATTTGTTGTGCAATTAGTCATGAAAACCCATAATGGTATGATGATTTCATTGAATGTTTGTTACTATTATATAGCTAATGCTATTGGGAATGTGGTTCCTATAAATCTTTTCATTCATTCATTAGTTTAATAAGATATCATATTAGTTATTGATTAGATTTCACTACGTAAATACCTCATCAATTTTCAAATAGGGGAATAATTGATTGATATTTTATACCCTCTTATGCTCGACCATCAATGTAACAATAATTATAAACAACCTCTAGAGATTAAATCTAGTGTATGGGACTTAATTATGAATCATAAAGGGTGTATATCAATGATGGTTTGGGAGAAAATCAAAATCTATAACATTCTCATTATTTAAGAATTTTTTGATGTCATTATAGAAGACTTTCCTATCCTTACCCAAATATGTGATGTTTATTTCGAAAAATAACTCATGCCCAGTTCCACCTAAATTTTAAGAACAACCTATTGAATGGACCCAATTAAGTTTCATGAATTAAAAAATCAAGGTCCCAGAAAACCTTGAAAACTGATTTAGTTTTCCATGTGTGACACATTGGGGTGCATATTTTCATTTATGAAAAATATAGATTGGCCAATGTGACTCTGGATTGATTATTGTTGGTTGAAAAAGATAATAATCAAGAAAAAGTATCCCCTTCCCTGTATTAATGACTTGTTTGATCAAATTCATGGAGCTCAATACTATTATATGATTGACCTTCAATTTGTATATCATCAACTTAGGGATGAGAAGGATGAAATTCACCAAAAGAAATTCTATATAGGGTAGGAACACTCTGAATATGTGGTAAATCCTTTGGGACTCACTAATTCCCCTACTATCTACATTGATTTATGGAATTGAGTCTATAAATATTAGCCCGATCATCTTGTGGTAGTCTTTATAGATGATATTAACATATATTAAAAGTGAATGGAAGAGAATGAAGAACAATTTAAATTTATTCTAATGATCCTAATGAAGGAGAAAATATATAATTTTTTAACAAATTGTAAATTTTGGATGCAAAAGGATTCATTTTTCGGTCACATAATATCAAGAGATTCGATAGTAGTAGATCCATGAAAGACAGAGGATATTGAATGTTGTACTGGACCTACCATGGTGAATGAGAACTATATATTTCATGGACTAGTTGGATAATATCGACAGTATTTTGAAAATTTTCAACACTATATAATTATTTGTTCAAATTATCTTAGAAAGGTGTCAAATTCATCTAAATAGATGAATGTGAGGATAAATTTATTGAAATAAACAAATTTTTGGTCGATACACCTACTAATGCATTACCCTATTGTGGGGAAGGGTTTTCTAATCTATAGTGATTCATCCAAGAGGGGATAATGATGTTTTATTATGAATAATTAAAGGTTTACAACTTATTCCTCATGATAATTGATGATTTAAAAACAAAATTATCTAACTCATTATTTGGAGTTACCAGTGGTAATTTTTGCATTAAATTTTTTGAGGTATTATCTTAATAAAGAAAAGTATAATATTTCTATAGTGATCATAAAAGTATGAAATTTAAATTAACACAAAAATAGTCTAACATACATCATAAAACATGGTTGGATATGATAAAGGATAATGACTTCTCATTTCATTACCACCCTGGGAAACTGAACGAGGTGGAAAGTATATTAATCCATATCGATAATGCTATATTATCCAAGATGAGGATAACAAGAGATAAAATATTTATAGATTTTAATAGGATGGATCTATAAATCCTAAATGAAAAAAATGAAAAATCATTTCTTCATTAATGAATTCTCAACCCTCTATCAATGTGATGATCTAGGAGGTGAAAAATGTAGATTTATAGTAGCAAAATAATGTTAGAAATGATCTTCAGTTTACCCATGATTAGTATGGAATGATAAGATTCGAGAACAATGTATATTTTCCATCCATGCAATATTTGATGAAGGCGATATTAGGGGAAACTCATAGTCCTTCATTTTCCATATATCATGGAAGTATGAATATGTTTAATGATTTTAAAGAATATTTAGTGTGGGATGGAATGAAGAGTGATATAACAACGTTTGTATCTCAATGCATGGTTGACCTGATATTGTAGTTTAAAATACCAATGTATAAAGGGATGATTCATCAATTAACCATAATATAATGGAAATGGGAGGACATCAATATGTATTTTGTTTTTGGATAACACACAAACTCTAAATATTTTAATGTTATATCAGTGGTATTTGATCACCTTACGAACTTATGAAACTTCATTTCTATTAGATAAGAATTATCTTTGATCATCATTCTTGGATATACAATAAAAAAGTGTTATGGTTTCATGGATTTCCACATTGCAATGTGTAAAAATAGGATCTGAGGATTACATCAAAAAAATTGGTGATGTCTCTTGGAAGCACTTGATATTGAATTGGGTTTCAACACTTCTTATTAACATCAGATGGATTGTAAATCTAAAATAGTAATTAAATATCTAGAGGATGTGACTATATCTTATTAGTTGAATTTCAAAGGTTGTTGGGAACAAATCATTTCTCTAGTTTATATTTCTTATAACATTTTCATCCACTAAAGAATTAATAATGATCCTTATGAAGTCATTTATGGGATAAAATGTAGATATCCAATGTGTTTGGAGGATGTTGGAGAAATAAAGCTATCAGGACCTGAGATCAATGAAGAAATGGCAGATAATGTTAGAGTTATTCAGCAGCTTATCAAGGCAGCTCAAATTCAATAGAAAATTTATGATGATAACCGCCAATGTGATATCGAAATTGAAATCATTGAAAAGGATTTTTTTGAATATCCCCCTCGAAGAATGTTATGATGTTTGGAGAGAAAGGGAAATTAATCCCTCAGTATATTAGTAACATTTAGATTATTGATCATATCGGGATGGTATCCTATCCCTTGGAACATCCTCCAAATATCTTTTAAGTCCTTGATGTGTTCCATGTATCTCTCCTGATGAAGTACATAAATGACCCGTAACAATGTTCTAAAATCAGAGGTCGTACTTCAAGAGCATGATATTTATAACAAGGAGATGCATGTTGAAAGTATAGATTATACTGAGAATGTTCTATGATATAATACAACTCACATGGTCATTGTTTTATAGAGAAACCTCTCATTAGTTGTAACACCCCGAGATTTTATGAAAAATATTCGTTTAATTTCATTAATTTATTGTGTTGTACGCTACACCAAAAGGATCTTTCACGACATGAAACCCTGACTTGGCTTGCATTACACGCAGTCACGACCTTCCTTGATAGCGTGTGTTGTACACAATACCGGGTGTTACTAAACAACGATATATTATTATAATATTATTATGAACTAGCCGTTATGAATAGTATTAACTAAAATTGGAATTTTTTAACATTATTATTCATCTTAAACATTTTCTATAACATGTTATACGAACAAAATAAAATTTTCGGGTAAAATAAGTATTTTTAAAAAAATGCAGTTTTGCCGCCTTTTGATGACGCACCAGCTTTAAATCTAGTTTTTGACATGTTTATAAGTGAAATTTTACAAAATAAAATTATTATTTGGAATCAGGATATAAATTTTTACCTTCGATAAATTTTTCAAAGTATTTTAGTAACTTTCATATTTTAATGAATAGTAAAAACACGCTATATTTTAATTACAAACAACTTTTTTCATCGTAATAACATATGTGGTTAAATTATAATTTTAATGGTATTAATTTATAAATAGAATATATTTTTACCATTTAATATAATGTATGTCATTATCATTGTGTTTACCTTGAATTCGTAGGTTAAATCAATTCACTCTTTTACAATGTTTTAAACAAAAACACGTTTTCTTTCGACAACAGGATTAATTTTAATTTAATTTCTGCAAATTTTATGAATTGAATTTGGAAAAATGGATTCCATATTTGGAATCAGAAGGTCCAAATTATGTTAATAAGTTACTTTTTATTTTTGGGCTTTATGAATAGTAACTACGGTAAATTTTATTTACCATAGTAAAAGGTAAATTAGGTAATTAAGGGTAAATATAAGATTATAAAATTAACCTAACACCTGAAAAAATCCTATTGGATGATTAAAATTCGACCCATATCACCTAAGGGTAGAATTAGAATCATTTAATGGCCTTTTTTCCATGAAAATAACTTAATTATTATTAAAACCAAAGAAAGTGACAACATGTCACTCTCTTAAATCTTATAAGTATATTAATTTTAATTTAGTGATAAAATTCATGAAACATCAAACATTAATAGTCTACAGAAATCTAATGAACGTATATACATCAAATAAATTTATTTATAATTTTTATGTATTAGCTAATTATCCTTAATTTTGACACAATAGGGATGCAGAAATTATTTATTTAGTGAAAAATAAATAATATAGTTTTTATTGAAATATTAATACATATAAAAGGCCCAAAAATCTGGATAAATTTTATTATTAGTTTATATATAAACCCTAATCATCCAATGGCCTAATTCTTTACCATTTGGATCCTTATTAACATGATTATGACACTTATATTATTTTATTTTAAATGATGACAAAGTTTACACCTTCATAATTTATTAAATATAACCATTTAAATATTGTAATTTTAAGATGATAAATTAGATTAAAAATATTATTGTGAAATTTAATAGATTTATCTTCATCTTAGAATTTTATTTTTAATTTTTATGAAAAAATATGTATATTAAATAATTATACAAAAAATGATGTAGTAATTATTTTATTAAGAGATAAACCAAATAAATGGTTTAAAAAATAATAAAATAAATATTATATGAACTATTTAATGTGCTCCAGTAATTTTCTAGATACATATGACATTTTATGAATCTATTAAATCTTTTCTTTAGAACATATCTTCTGTATATATTTTATTTAAATTCAAATAAATGAATAGTGTCAAAATTGACACTATTGTTATTTTATAAAACTAATATATTATAAAATTGTTTAACAATCACTAAAATATTTAAAAATTATAAATTTAAATCTATATGGTAAAAAATATTATAAAGTATCCAATTATGGAAAATTAACAACAAATAAGTAATTATTTTTTATAATTTAAAATTTATAATGTTATTACCACAAATAAAATTAAATTGATTAAATAAGGATAAATCATGTTGATAATGTTAAAAATAAATTCCTAACATGTCTAAATTTTATTGGTTGATGAGATAACAACCATATCTAATCTAAAATTCGGATATGAGTCATTTTTTGAGGTTTTTATGTGGGGATAGATTTATTATAAATTAATATTTTTAAGAATTCCAAAGGTGCCCCTCTCCTCCATTATAAAAGGGCACCTCCTCCCTCTCTTCCTCACACCACATTGAGCCTTCAAGCTCGTCCAACCCCTGACAAAATCTCTTCTACACTTATCTAGAAACATCCTAGAGGTCCTGGTCATCTTCAAAGACCGATTTTTGTACCCCAAAAGGAGGTCTCAAAGAGGCGCTTCAAAGAAGAGGTATTGTCCATTAAAGATTCATTCAACTTTATTTATTCGTCCACTTCTTTTTTTTAGTTGTTTCATTATTAGGTAATAACATAACTATCAATGATATACTTATATGTTATTATAAGTATGAAAACAACCATATTTTACCATCTATCCGTCCAACGAAAAACGAAATCACTATGCGTGCGTACGTAGGGAATACCGTCTCCACGCTGTGGTGTAATCTATTTTCCACCACAACCTTACATGGATGATTATAAGGGTGATAGTAATGAATATATAGGATTATTGTAAATTGATATTGATTCTGTAATATTATACATACACATTAATACAATTCCACGATCTTGGAAATGATATCATCGCTCGTGCGTACGTACAAACTACCGTCTCCGCGATGTGATGTGATTCACTCTCCACGTTAACCATTCATGAATGATTATAAAGTATATATAATTAATAATAATGAAATATATGACATAATAATGATACTGGATTTATGTATATATATATGTATGTCATTTACATAATTCCATTCAATTCAAAAGGGAAACGAAAACAGTGTGCATACGTACGTACGATCTATCATCTCCATGAACGGTGTATTTCATTCCTTTTATCGATCTATAATATATATGTATATGATGAATGTATATTATATATAATTAATTTTTTACATTCTGGAATTATTTAAATCATGATATAAGTAATAATATCAAGAACGAAAAGTCGAAACACATAAGATAAATGAAATGATTTTACCCAAAACGCTGCTTTAACATGGAATTTACAAAAGAAAGGGTAATATAAAGTCATATGTGAAACATATATGATATCATAACAATTAATATGATTCTATAATAAGTCAATGCCATTATTTAAATCATTATACAGGAGGTTCGGATACGTACGAAGCATATCAGACCTAAGGTATGGGATAATTTTGTAAATCTCATTTTTATCTGAGATTTCTTATTCGTAAGTATTTAGTGGGGGTTATTGCAATCATCCATGTCCATGTTTTATAAAAGTGTATTCATGTTTATTTAAAAGTTCATTTTACCCATTTTTACTTTTACCCCATGGTATGGAAGGAATCTTTCTTTTATTTACCATACAAGGTACTTTTTGACTATTCCGACAAAAGTACGAGAAGAATGTTTTTTTATCTTATACGGCATGAAAGGGTTTTTATGGTTTTAAAAGCCTTATATTCATGAATCTTCCTCCAAAAGATTTCATGACTATTTTCAAAAAAATAACCATCTTTTAAAATTGCAAAACGTTTTGTGAAAATAAATTGATTTTGAAGAAGAAAGGATATTTTCCTCAAGAATTCATTTCAAATGTTTTATCAAAACCATTTTCCATCTAAGATGAAATTATTTAATATGTGTATACTTCAATTTTAATTTATCTATGATTTAAATGGTTTCACTTTTCTTATGATGAATTGTCCATTTGTTTTATATGGATTATGAGATGATGGGATGATGTTTATGAAACCCATTTTATTCTTTGGGTTATGGTGAATGTTTTATGTTTATTTTGTCGCACAAGTAAGAATTTTTTTCATTATGAGATGGGTGGGACATATATCTCCCTCTAATTAATTGGGTAAAGATTTTAGATCTCAAGAGATAGACATGGCTAGAATGCTATGTTAATCTGGTTCAGTGTTACAGGACTGAAACGAGGAGTGAACTCGATTCAGAATGGGACTTTATCCACTAAGATAGTCTTGGCAGCAATGCCTTGGCTACTATAGAAATCATTACATGTGCTTAATGGATTCCATAATTACATGTTTTGTTCCCAAGCTATTTTATCATGGTTTATGTTCCATTATGATCTATGACTTGGTTACTTCCATGTTTTATGTCTTTGCTCAATATTTTGATGTTTAAACATTATGTTCGTGTTTTTAAGTTAAAATGTATACAGTATGTTTTATGTTATCCATGATTACCCTTACTGAGCATTTGAGCACACCTTTGTTATGTTTTATTTTCCCCCAGGATCAAAAGAAATGTTTTAGGTAAGGAAACAAAAAGTGGAAGATCTTTATGGGAGATGTTGAAGATCTTTCACCACGATTAGAAGATTACGTTCGAAGTTTCCAAAGACACTAAACTATTATGGTCCTTGTGTGTCTATTTTTGTTATGTATTAAGTATTCTACAAATGTAATGTAATGTCCATGTACGTCAAGCTTCGGGTCTCTACATTAGTGGATACTACATGGTAACTTGAAGATATGATGAATCAAAATTATCCACATTTGTATGTAAATGAATGGTTAATTATGAGTGGTAAATTCATTTCAAAGGGGTATAATGTAATACCATGAGTTCTTATAGACCTTTTTTAGAATGAATTAATTCTCATTGATTTTTTCAATTAACCATGTTAATCATTCCGTTCACACAACAATGACATTGCATACATTACACACAACATCGAGTTTTTCCAAACAACAATATATTTTTAAAATGATATATTAAGACATAGCCTAGCCATTAATTTAGTATTGATGAATAATAAACACAAATTTTGGAAAACCAACGGTTTCTTAAAATATAAAATGAATTCATTATTTACAGTTATCCAATTTCATATAAAGGGATAATTTTTTATAGAAAACTAATTTAATGATCGATACGAAATTTTATCATAATAAATTAAATAAATTAAAATTTCAGAGTGATATTCATTTAATATATAATATTTAAATTCAATAAATTATTTTTATATTCACCATTAGATTCTATAGGCATAATATAAGAACAATCCTAATTTTATAATTAAAAACCGATATATTAATAACGGTAGTTTTACCACCTTTTGATGGTGAACCAACATTAATTAAATATTTTGGATCTTTTAAAAAATAATATTTTAAACAAAACATCATGTTTGGAAGAAAAATGTAATAATTATATCATCAAAAATAATTGGGGATTTTCTATAAGGTTTTTTTCATCAAAATTTAAAAATAATGAATTTTAATTCAAAACTATTTTTTCATTTAATTTATTTATAATGTTAAATTATATTTCAAATGTATTTAAAATATTATTTATATATTTTTTTTTAAATCAACCAAATTTAATTCATTATAATAAAATTCACTTTTAAATTTAATATAAAAATATGACAAACGATTGATTGTTTTTACATTAAAAACCTACATTGTTGACTCATAAATTAATTTTTACTAATTATGAGTTTGAGATTTTGAAAATAATATTATATATTGGTAACAAGAATAATTTATATTTTATAATATGTTCATTTCTGTTATTGACCAACAATATTAGTGGTGTGGTTATAATAAATTATAGCAATTAAGGTTAAATAAGATTAACAAGGGACTAAACCATAAACTTAAGGCCCAAAACGAACTATACACTGGTCTTAAATCCATTTGATGAAAATATATCGAACCTATTTTATCATTCCATTACAATAAATTATTATTGAATCCCCTTTAAATAAAAAATGTTGGTGGGTTTCCCTTTTCCAAATTATTACAAGACTGTCACTCCCCCTTCATTATAAAAGGCGTCTTCTCCTCTCACTTCATCACACCTCTCAATTAAATTTGAAATGATTAAAATATACCAAAATAGTTATAAAAAATTCATCAATTTTTCATTTAATACTCCATTAGACATAAATTCTTCAACAGAATCCCATTTGTGAAAACCAAATGACCTTCCCAATTAAGAGATAACAACCTCCCTCAAACTTCATTATTTTATTTACTTTCTCCAATCCCTCATATATTTTTATTTCATGATTTTATAAATAAAATTATCCTAAATATACTAGGATTTTTTATTATAAAAATTCAACCTACACTTACAAACAAATCCATCTAATGGGAAAGAGACATATTGTTTACGTGGTTGGTGGACAACCGCCTCACTAAATAATGATTGGTCCTTTTTCATTTACCACCTATCATGTTGGAAATTATTATGTAAAATCAATTTATTTATGATATATATAACATTTACTATGTATTTAATTTTTTTTAATTCTTTTACAATGCATATATTTATACATTCCATTTGGTGTTAATATGATAATTTCATTTGAGGAAGAGTGGACTACCACCCCTTCAAAGAGATATGATTCATTCATATACAACATGGAATTTTTAAAGACATATTTTGATAAAATATATAATACATATGATATAATAAAGCTAATATTATAATGAAATATATTTATATATACATATATATATTCATATATTTATGTTAACTTATTGTTTTCAACACAATAATTAATAGAAAATAGAATTCATGTTTATGTACGACTTACTGATTTCATAAATGGTGTATTATGTTTCACAGTTCTATATTATATGGATTGTTTTAATAAAAATATAGTTAATATAATTCTACAATTAAATCATACAGTACATTCTTGAAATCATTATATATGTATATGTACCAACGATATAAAATATTAAGTCACATGTGAAAAACAATGTTGATATTACTTGATGTGAATCCTTAGCATAGAATTATTAATAAGCTTGTAATATAAACCATAATAAATCAATATAAGGTATTATAATTAATAATAGTGTTATGGGAAAGATTTTTAATGCATTTATATTTATTATAGAAGTGGTTTGAACGAGTACTATGAGAGTCAAGACATAATGATAGGGAATTTCTTCTCACTCTTTATTTCCATGAGGTATGTGCCCTATTCACCGCTCACCTATTTTGGGTGGTGTTTATAATACCCAGGAATATACATTATGAATCTGGTAAATTTATCTTTGGGTATTTAAATACCCCTTCAATGATAATTATTTAATAGGATTTATTTTCTAAAAGGATTTTAAGAGTATTTTATAAGTATTCAAAAAAATGTTCTAAAATGGTTTACAAGATTTTAATAAGATTCAATGGAAATGGTTTTAATGATTTTATCAATATTATATTTTAATTATCATTTTTATTTTCAATTAAAATAATTTTCAAAAGGATATATGTTTGAGAAAATAATTTTCCACGATGAAAGATATTTTCCTCAATAAATCTTTTTAAAATATTTTTCCAAATTATTTCCCATCTTTGATAACATCCATTGATGTTACACATGCCTTTATTGTAAATTATATAATGTATGTAGGATCAAAATATGAATTTTGACTCGCCATTATTAGAGGTGGGTGAAATTTATGTTTAAAAAAATTTTGTTTTTAACCTTAATGAAAACTATGTTTTGCAAATTTAAAAAAGCTAAATCTACACGACATTTTCTAGTTCAACAAACTTTCTAGATTCCAGAAACATGGTTCCGGAAATTAAATTTATGAAATGATTAAAAGAAATATATTCTATCTTAAAGATTATATAATCATACTTATCAGAGTATAAACAAGAACCAGAAAGTATAAGAAGGTAATACATTCATCCTTTATAAAAAACAAAATAAATAAACATCAAACAAACCATGTAACAAGTTTGAAATCTTTTAACCCAGATATAAGGGTATCCAAAAAGATTGGATAATGTTCCCTTTATTTGTAAATACATGAAATTATATTTTCCCCATACCAAGGTAAGCCCTCGATAATAATATCAGAATCAGATTTTCAATCCCCACAAGCAATTGCACTTTAAGGTACTCAGATCCTCTGTCTTCCTATCCATGTAAGTCCTCAAATTTATAGTAGTCAGATCCTATGTATTCTAATCCCCATATTCCCTCAATTGTACACAACAAAAATCAGAGTCGCATAAATCATTTTGAAAAATATGTTTTCTATGAACAAGGCATGAGAGTCTATCTCTCTATAAATCTCTTCACCAGCATGCAATTTATTGAGTTATGGATCAGTTATGAGCTCATTCAAAGGATCTCATAATTATAAGCACTACTACAACAGTCTCATTCTTCCTCCAATGGTCATATTTTTACTTGATTCTTAGCAGGACCTGTACACATATCACTCAAACAACGGTTAATTAGGAACAAATTTTATGAAATTGTTTCAAAACTATAACATGTGTATGGAAAATAATGCTTCTTAACAAAATTTATTTTTCAAAGTATATGGAAATATAAAATTGGAGTCTAAAGAAATAATAATTCTGATACTATAACTCATGGATATTCAGTTTTTACTTTCTAATGAATTAGGATCTATAATTATATATATTTTGCAATCTTAATTCTAATGAATTTGTTGTCCGAATTAGGAGTTATTTGATGTCTTGCATATGCGGAATTCAGAGTCTGAATTCAGAGAAATTTAGAGTCTAAATTTTGAGGAATTCGGAGTCTGAAATCAAAGGAATTCGGAGTATGAAATTCAGGGAATTCAGATTCTGTTTTTTGGAAAATTTGGATTATAATTTTCATAGAATTCCAAGATTGATTTTTAAAGAATATGTAGTATGGATTTTAAAAAAATTAGAATCTGAATTTCAATGAATTCAAAGACTAAATTTCAGATAATTGGAAGTCCAAAAATAAAATACTCTATAGAAAATTATCTATAGAAGTCAACATTTTTATATTTGAATCATAATTTCACTGTTAAGAATAAAAATTGTAATATTTAGTGAAATTATAAAAAGAACAATGAAAATGTAGGTAAGGATAAAATTTCCTTGGGGAATGAAAAATTGCCTTTTTACGATTAATATTAAAGAAAATATTATATTTCATAATATAGAGTGTTTTAATTTTCAAAACATAGAGGAATATAACATTAATAAGGACACCTTATTGACTCAACAATCTCCCCCTTTTTGGAATGAACAAATATCCTTTCAGAAATGAATACAAGGAATTAAAATTTTTTCTTTATGGACATTAAAATAAATACATATATCTATTTAATTATGAATCATGGTGAATATGACTAACTCACACTTTGGTTTTGAAATCCATAAAGATCCTATTCATGATTTATGAATGATATTTTTCATTTTCTTGCATAGTAAAATCTTCCTTAATAAGAACATCCTCTTAGATAAACATCCCTTTAAATAGGTAAATTTCTTATTTACATGGTATTATTTTAGTTATTCCTTTCTCCCACTTTGTGATTTTTAAAAAGAAATAATGATAATGGAAAAGAAACATGGTACTTGATAAATTAGTACTATGGCCGAAAATATATGAAGAACTACTATAATTCCATTATGATTGAAAATATATGTACAAAGAATAAAATACCTCAAATGATCAAAATGAGGTAGGATTATTCTTATTTCTCCTTTGTCATTAACTTCTTTACATTGGTTTTCATCTTATTATTCTCCTTGTGATCTTCTTCCACACACTTGAGCTGCTGATCCTAGTCTTCATTTTTCATTTTTGAGTCTTTGATTTTTACTTAATGAGCCTTAGGAATGTCTACAATATCCTTAAAAACAAATTATATCATACAAATATTTTAATCAAAATCTATTATTATATCCATTTTCCCCTTCCAAATCATATCCATAGAATTAAGCTTCCCATTCGAGTTCTTTACATCATGCTTCTGAGTTGTATGTTCAAGAGATAACTTTTCTTTAATACTCGTAGCAAGATCAGTGAACTTCCCAACATCGGTGTCAAAAAAATCCTTGACACTTTCTTGAAATGCATTAAATACTCCCAAGTAATATATTGTCTCTCTTGACCAATTTTTTAATCTTCTCGGATGATATTTTATGAGCATTATATTCAATGAATAATGATGGGAAGTCGGTCTCAAGCTTTAAAAACATATCAACTACCATGGTGACTGAATCCGTTTTCGGGTTAAACGAGTGCGGAAGCTTCTGGAAACTCAGCTCTATACTTATAAATAAAGGAAAAATATAAAAAATCTTCTTTAATTATTAAAAACAAAATCATGTCCTGGGGAAGATGATTCTGATTCATAGTGTTTTGTTGGTGAGGACTCTTTTTCTATATCTTCAAATTGCCTCTTCGACGACGCACCAACATCTTTCTTTTTACCCACTAATTTCCTAGGTGTATCAAACAACACCTGTTTTCCCAGGTCAAATCTCAGAATGTTCTCTTATGAATGGGGTGATTCATTCTAACTATCTGATAACATAACAATATTTTCTAAATAAATGTTTTCTTTCTTAGTACCTGAAATAATATCATCTATATGAATAATTTCATTATTGTGTCTTTCTTCATTAGATTCTATATTCACATCTTCCTGACCTTTTTCTTATTTTCCTAGTGTATCATGTTTTTATCATTCTACATCAGATGATTGGATTAACATTTTCTCAAAAGGAACCACTTCATGATATTCTTCAACATTCTTTATCTTGTCTTTAGTATCACCACTTCCTTCTTCTTCTTCTTCTTTTTCTTCTCCTTCTACATCTTCTTCTTACACAATTTTTTCTCATTTTTCTGGTTCCAGAATCACCAACTTCCTTCCTAAATTCACACGATGTGATTCTTGAAAAAATGATTCTGGTACTTTAATTTGTTCAGAGGCTTTATTATTAGCATTACGAAGAGATTAAACTATATGTGTTTCATAATTCTTCTTCTACGGCTTCTTTTCATTCTCTAATTTCTCAAGATCATCAACAACTTTCATCATTAAGGAATTTTCTGGGTCCATGAAAAATAAGGCTCCCCTTCCTTCTTATTATTATTTTCCTCTCTCCACATAGCATCCACTTCATCTGGGTAAGTATTTTTCTTCTTTGTTGTTGGGGGTTCTAAATGATAATTCTTAGCAGCATGGATTTTTTTCATTCTCTTCAGGTTCATTCACATTCTTATTCCATTATCCCTTCTTGGAATATTCAGCCACATTTGGTTTCTTTGAAAGATATTTGGTATCATCTTCATACAAATACTTGAAATCTCTGGATTTACTATTTTATCCAACCTTCAAACATCTGAGAGTATCATCGCTGAAAAATATTATGTGTAAATTCCATGGAATAGAACTCCAATGGATTTTAAAATATTATAAAAAAGAACTATAATCATCGATAGAATGGCTAAGTACCTAATAATTTGAGAGATCCAATTTCCATTCATGATATTCAAAATTGTAACCAAGATAAACTTGACTGTGTTTATCTTCTTGAGGGTAACCACAAAAACTAGAATATAGATGTCACTTTTCTTCAGTGTATCCTTATCCCCTTTTCTCAAAATGATAAAACCATGAACCCATAATTAAATAATCCGAATGTCTGTAGATAGATGGATAAAATTCAATGTCTTTACCTCTGAAAGACTTATACATGATATATATTTCTTCTTATCAAATGATATTTCTATATCTGGTAGCTTATGGGTACAGAACTCTGCTTATCCCTCATATTGAATACCAACAATGCTTGCGGCCTTAGTGTAAGAAAAGGAGTAATTATTTCCATTACCCTTGATGTAAAACTTATCTCTCCCTCTTTTGATAGAGAAACGTACTCTAACATAGAATTCAAACCACAAATCCTAATATAGCTGTTCATGAACCTTCAGTTTTGATACACCTAGGCTCTCCAATACATTCAGCTTGATATTCATTGATATGATAGAATCATACTTATAAAATAAATTCAGATCGACTAACCTATCCTTGTATATATTCAATTCTGACATTTCTTTTATAATTGAAATTTCTTTCTAAGGAGAATCATGCATAGACATTCGAAATTAAGGAAAACCCTTATGATTCATAACAGACTTTAGTAGAGCAGAATGGATTAATCACGCCAGATCATTGAAGACTACTGTGGGGAAAACATTAGGGGGTACACAAATAATAATTTAAGGTTATTTGTCAACTTCTATGATTGATCAAACTGATAAAAAACTCTTGATCAGATCAAACAGTTTGGATGAAAGCTGAATAAATAATTTGACATGTTTAGATCTTTTGAGGTTTTTAGGAAAAAATTCGGATTTTAGGTAATGTGAATCTGGAAAAAATGAAAAATCCAACATGTAAAATAAGTATTAAGAAAATTTAAGAATGGAGTCATACCTTCTACCTTTCTTTTAGAACTATTCATAATGAGGAATATTATTCTTGAATAATGTAATAGTTTTAAAACAAACATGTTAATAAAAAAAATTTAAGAAAATTTGGATTATGAAATTTTTTATTATGAAAAATATTGATAGGAAAATTTTGATTACCGAACTTTTTATTACGAAATTTTTGATTACCCAAATTTTTATTAGGAAATATTTGATTATGAAAATTTTGGATAAGAAAATTTTGATTATAAAATTTTTTATAATGAATATTTTGATTATGAAAATTTTGATCATGAAAATAAATATACCCCCCCTATGAAAAGGATTTTCATAGTGTAAAAAGATAGGTTTGAACAAGAATTTAATATCAGGTATTACCTTATGGTTATCATTCATATATTCTTTTAAATGAATTCAAACCCATGAAAGGGTTACAATTTTGTGAATATATAAGCATGTTTATCTTGCCTTTTGATAATTTAAAGACTGGTATCTCATTTTTGTGTGTGATTCCTAAGAATATGATGCGTAATATCTATGTGTTTTGCATGTGATTGATGTTCATGGTTTTTAACTATGGAAATGTCACTAGTATTATCACACAATATTTATGTTTTGGTAAAACTCATACCATAGTCTGTGAGTTTGTGTTTCAGCTATAACACATGAGCACAACAACATCCATACACTACATATTCAACATCGGTTGTGGAAAGTGAGAATGACTATTGATTTTTGGCATGGCCATTAAATGATTGAATCACTTAATAATTTACAAGTTCTATGTATATATTTCCAATACATTCTACATACACCAATGTTATCACCTGAAAATATTTTTAAAAATAAAATCATTCCCAGATTTATAAAAGAGTCTTATATCCATGGTTTCATTTAAGTAGTGAAAAATTATTTTCACGGCCATTATATTAGATTCCTTTGGATTTGATTAATATCATGTACATATGAATACATAAAAAATTATGTCTAAATGACTAGATATCATGTATAATAGATTTCCTATAATACATCTAAATTATGTTTGATCTACCAGTTTCTCACATTTATCAAGATCAAGTGAATTTGAGGTATAAATGGGAGTACATAGACTCTTACTATTGTTATGTCCATACTTTTCAAGAAAAGATTTAATATAATTATGTTGAGATATATAACTTATTTATGGTTTTTGAGATATTTGAAAACCATGTAAACATGATAACGCAACCATCATACAAATTTCAAACACAAATTTCACTAAATTCACAAATGAAACAGTTAATGATTAATGAGTTGAACCAAATATTATTTCATGAACATAAATTTGAACAATATAACCATTTTTCTTATCATTATTCATAAAGAGAGTTGGATTATCATTTCCATAAACATATTTGTTATGAATCAAAAATTTGTTATTTCTATCATACCAGGCTCCGGGGGATCGTTTAAATCCATATAAATCTCTGGTATGATTGAAAACATGATGAGGATGTTTTGTATATTCCAAACTAGAAGGTGGTTCAAAAAAACCTCATCTAGAACATAACTATTTATAAATCACATTTAACATCCATATGAAATTTTTTAAAATTAAAGAATGATGTAAAGTGATGTAAAATATGAATAGATTCATGTCTATCTACTAGAGCATCATTTTCAGAATAGTCTATTACTTCTTGTTGATTATAGAAATTTGCAACTACTCTATCCTTATTTCATAATATGACTTCATATTCATCAAACTTATTTCTGAAAACCCATTTTACTCCAATATTAGTAGTTTCCTTAGGTCTTTCAACCATGGTCTAGACTTTATTCCATACGAAATCAATTTGCTCATCCTGTATGGATTTTATCCAATCATCATCACCTATAGCTTCATCCTTTCTTTTTTTATTCTAATTGATAATGGAATTATAGACGTCCCACTTCATTTCATATGTATTTTCTAGTCCTTATAGATTTATTTACATCACCAATGATACTATCACTGGGATGATCCTTAAGAAACATCTAATTAAAATATTGTGAAACATGTTCATCAACATATGGTTAGAAATCATCTGGGGTAAATGAATGTGAATCATTTTCCCGAACATTTTCCTTATCATAAGGATCTTCTATCTAGGGTTGATAATCAGTTTTTTAAAACACATCAGATGATTTAGGTTGATGTTGTTTAAAAACAAAAGGATCAGTTTCATAAAATTTACCATGTACTGCTTCTTTAACAATACATGTAATTTTATTACAATTTTATAAGCCTTATAAGTTCTAGAGTATCCTAATAAAATTCTCTCATCAGATTTGTGTAAACAGTTATGTAATTTATCTTTAGTATTTAAAGATGAATACTTTTCAACTTATTACTTTGAAGTAGGAATGACTGGATTTTCAACCATTCCTCAATTAGAAGGGGCTTTAATTTTGAAAATTTCTAAACAAAACTCGATTTATTATATAACAAGATATTCATACAACTTACGTTTAAAATTTTTAGCTATCGAATATTCAATCAACATGGTACCAGTTATTTTTTTAATAATTCTATTTCTTTTTTCAACAATACCATTTTTTGCAAAGTTCTTTGCAGGGAAAAGTTATGAGTAGTGTATTTTCTAATACAAAAAGTTTCAAAATTTTGAAATTATCTTCCATGATCAATATGAGTAGTTATTAATGGCATATTTTTCTCCTTTTTGTCATGGGCTCTATATATTATGAAATAATAAAAATCTTTATACTTTTTTTCTAGAAAACAGACCTCCATAAATCTAGTGTAATCACCAACAAGGAAAAATACATAATATTTTCCTCCAATTCATTCAGTTTGTGTCGGATCGAAAATAACCATATGCACCAACTGTAATTCATCAGCAGTTGAGACGCCACTTATTGATTTATAACATGATTTAGGTATCTAGACATATTGACAAGGATAAAATAATTTTGAATAATCATATCTAAGATCCAATAGATAATTAACAAGTCTTTTCATAGAGAGGTTACATAATATACTAATGTCATAGTTTCATAACCTTTTATTCCATATCCATGATTGATCATTCATTTCACTATTTTAAGGTAGTTCTAGGATACTATGGACATCTATGTATAAAATTTATAGATTCTCTTTCCTATGGTTAGAAAGAATAATATCTTCCATGGAATTGCGTACTAAGAACTTATCATTCCTAAAATTCCCAAGGTATCTTTATCACATAATTATATTATGATAATGAGGATGTTATTAAGACCAATAAAAAATTATAAATTATAAATCAAAGATTCTTTCCATGAAAAACAACGTCACATGTACCAATAATTTCCCCCTGATCATTATCTCTGATGGTTACTTTTCCTCCATTTTTCAGGATAATCCTTTCAAATATGTTTTTATTAAAAATCATATGTCGGGAACATCCACTATCTTTGTACTATGTATAGATATTGTTACTATCTTTATTTTTATCAAAATAAGAGTGCTATAATTTTGGAATCCAAAATTTCATAGATCTAGAAATTTAAAAAATCCAGATTTTAGGAATCCACAATTTTGTAGAAAAATATTATTTACGAAAACCTAAAGACTATGATTTATTTAGAGATCAATTTTTTTCCTAATTTTAACAACTTTAAAATTTATTGAAGAATGTATCACTTTGAGGACTAAATTTGTCATTTCTAAAAACTGGTTTAGATTTAGAATAACCAAATATATAAGTATTCCATAGAGTTCAAATTTGGGAATATATCTTGTCAATGATTTCCTAACCTAAGGAAAAAAAATTTGACAGACACAACCTCAAGGAAAAAAATTATGATTTTAGTTTAATAACCATGTTATTATCCTCAAAAACAATATTTTTAGAACTACAGTTAGTCTGTAGAAAATTTTTCTAAAAAATTACATTTTCAAGATACTTATAAAGATTATAATTCTCGAAATTAACTTCCCCAAGGATTTTGGAAATTCTTTTAAAATAAAAAAAATCTCATGTTGTTTAGAAAGAACTGATACTTCTATAGTATGAATGGAAATTATAGAATTTTCCTTACCAAGGATTTTATTGAGTTTAGAATTTTCATTCTCAAATGTTTTAGTAAACCTATATACATATTCATAATTAGGTAATATAATATCTTTATTAGAAGTAGATTCTTCATCTAAAGACATATTGTATATATCATTAGTATAATTTTTATTCAAGGATACATTTGTGATATATTAATAATTGTGTACCTTGGCCATTCGATAATGGTTTTCATTGTGTAATTTGGCTAGTCAACCATGTTTCTTCTACTCAGAAGATTTATACTATAAGGATTCATCAAAAGGGTCTCCACCAGTGGAACTCCAGGAGTCATTTTCTTTCATAACATTGTTATCTTTATCATTGTATTACATCTTTCTATTCCTCTATGAATGGTTTTCCTTGAAATTATTTTTCATAAGCACAGGCCAATCTTGCATTATATTCCCTTCTTTTTACATTCATTACATGTCACATCCGAGTATTTATTTTCTCTTCATTATTTCTTTTTAAATCAATACTGAAAATATTTCTTCCCAAAAATCTTGTTCATCCTTAGAGCGAGATTATATAGCTCATTATCACTATGTTCACTTTCACTAGATTCAGATAAAAAATGACTTTCTTAAACTTGGATATTGTAACCCATTTAAGAGTCTTGGATTTAGTAGTAGTAAAAATACACTTCCATTGCTATTCTTCTTATTATTATTATTGTCATCTCTGGTAATTCTTTTCTTATGATAAATAAGAGTTCTATAAATATAATCAAGTGTAATTTGAGATTTTTTTCTATTCTCATCAATAGTTGTTCTATTAGATTCCCACTAATTAGGCATGATATCTATAATCTTGTCCATAATTTCCTCATCTTTTAAAACATTATCACCTATATATTTTAAAATATTACAAATAGTCATAAACCTTTCTTCTACCTTGAACGCTGGTTCTCCATAAGGAAATATAAATTCATGATAATATTCTCTATTAATGTCTCTTCTTTTTTCTATGACATTGGATTTACCAAAATGAGTAACCACCAATTTCTCCGAAATACAGTTAGCATCTTTCAAAGAAGAAAACAAGTATTGCTATTTACATATTTCAGAGTCCTCCTCTGATACCAATTTTTTTATTGAAATATGAATCTATATTCTCAAATACAAGATGCGGTGAATTATATGTATAAAAACAATCGATTTTATCCTTAAGGAATACATTATATATCAATGTTAAACAAGTTAAATTCAAAATAACTCTTCTAGTTCAACAAAATTTCTAGGTTTTGAAAATATATTTTCAAAAATGAAACATATAAAAAGTTTACAAGAAACATATTCCACCATAATTCGTATAGAATCAATATATCAGAGTATTCAAAATAACAAGAAATTATTGTAAGGTTATACATTCTTCCTTTTATCAAAAAATAGTTGAATAAACTTTAAAACAAACATGTAATATTTTTGAAATTTTTTAACTCATAGTTAAGGGTATCCAACAACCTTGGATAAAGGTCCCTTGATTTATAATTTCATGAATGTCTGTCTTACCCACACTATGGTAAGCCCGTGATTAGAATATTGAAATTTGTCTTTCTATCCCCGTAAGCCCTTGAACATTAATGTTTTCAGAACCTCTGTATTCATTTCCACGGAATTCCTTGAACATTATGTTAGTTGGAACCTCTTTCTTCCTATCCCCAGAATCTGTCGATTTTACACAACAACAATCGGAGTCACATGAAGTATGTTGAACAATATGTTCAGTATGAAAAAGCAATTAGAGTCCCTCTCTATTGAAATCGCTTCAGCAGCATTCAACTATATTGTGATGGATCATTTATGAGCTCGTTCAAATGAGCTCTTATGTATAGGCACTTCTCCAGTGGTTGGATTTCTCCTCCGACAGTTATATTTTTTCATGATTCTTGGAGGTCCCTGTAAAAATGTCACTCAATCAACGGTTAGATAGAATCAGATTAGGATGCTGAAAAAATCAATTTTTTTAGAGGCTAAGGAAAAATTTTGTTTAACGTATAAGAAAATAATAATTTGGAGAATATTAATCGTGGAAATTCATATTCTGTTTTCCATTGAATTCAGAACATGAATTCTATAGATATCAAAATTTGATTTCTAATGAATTCAGAGTCTAAATTTGGACGAATTCCTAGTCTAAATTCTACGGAATTCGGAGTATGCATTTGGAGATCAAATTCTGAAGAATTATGAAATGGAATTACAGAAAATTTAGAGTAAGAATTTGAGAGAATCTGGAGTCTGATTTTCCGAGAATTCAGAGTCTAAAATTTAGATAATTTGGTTTCTTAATTTCATAGAATTTAGTGTTTGAATTTAAGAAAATTTAGAGTCTGAATTTCATAAAATTACAAATCTGAAAACAAAATACTATATAACCAAGGATTTATAGAATTTCACGTTTTTAGATGTTGAAAAAAATTACCCTTTTGAAAAAAAAGAGAAATATTAAAAGAAATTATTAAAAAACAATGAGAACATATGTATGGATAGAATTTTCTTAGGGAAGAAAATTTTTTCTTATTCAGATAAATCTTAGGTAAAATATAATTTTTCATATTATAGAGTGTTTGTGATTTTCAAAACATATGGGAATGGAAGAGTCATAAGGAAACCAAACTAACTAATCAAATTATCCATTAATATTCATTCTATGAATTTTTTATGATTGATATCATGAACTTTATGAGATCCATTTCTCTTTAATAGGATATATGTTTATGAAATCCATTTTTTATTCATAAGTTATATATTTGATGAAATGATTATGAATAATCTATCTTTTTCTATATGTGATAATATGATTACATGACTATGATACCCATTCCATTTCATGGGTTAATATATGATTGTTTATGATTTTGTGTAACATGTATGTACAATTTCATTATAATATGTTTGGGACTAATATCTACCTTCAATGCATTGGGTAAAGATTCATATCTCATGAGATAGAATAAGATGGTATTGGGAGTGAACCTTGACTACTAAGATGACCATTGGAGTTAACCAAGACTACCAAAATGGTATGAGGCATGAAATATTTATACTAAGATGTCCATGGGAGTGAACCACGACTACCACGATTGTATGATGAGTGAACCCATACTACTAAGTTGGTCATGGCCATGATTAAATGGAAACTATGGAAATCATATTATATGGTTATGTGTTTTCCACAATTCCATGTTTTATTCATAAGTTATGATTTCATGGATTATGTTATTTACTTAATTACGATTCATGCATTATAAAATATCTGGATTTCTTCCATGATACATGTTTGTGTACTTTGATATGCAGGGTAAGATCTTAAAATATTTTGATCATGTCATCATACTCTTATGCGCATGTTTATTCATATATTCCCCTTTTTACCTTTACTGAGCATGTGAGATCGCACCTTTCAATGTTTCATTCCCTATGTTATGAAGAATTGTATTAAGTATTCTTTTTCATAAAAGGTTACAAGTAATGATGAAACTAGTGGGGGATAATGTGGCTCACATATGTACCAGTGTTTATGTGTTGACGTTTCCAAAGTAACTATAATAATAAAATATTTTGATGTCTATTAGTACAATATTTTATATATTCTATTAATGTATTGTAATGTTAATGTATGTCAAGAGTGGTATATTATAAGAACAACAAAATTTTAGAAACTAAATGACAAAAAATTGTGGAATTAGTAAATAAAAAAATTAGAGTATTAGGATAATAATATAAACTGAATACAATAGATATCCAACACAAATATAAAAGGATTCATGCATGTCCTAGTGATGATACAAAAACAAAGAAAAAAAATATATTCAGTTATAAATTGATAAAATATATATCCTAAATAAAATAATGAAAAATAATACACATGAGTGATATCCATGAGCATCTAGAGAGCCCACTCATTCATATGCTCTTATCTCCCTGGTACAAGAAAGACAACAACACATAAGATCCATGGTCTTATTATCATTACATCCCCTCACATACCAAAGTGCAATGGATGCCTGAATAGTTTGAGAGTTATAAATCATAGTATGTTCCCACCCATATAATGTACGAATAAACCATATCCTAAATATAATTTTATGTAGCATGAAGGTATAAATTATATGATAACATAAATAAATATATAAAAAATAGCCTACTCGAGTTCCTAAAGGAAACATGGTGGTGCTACCTGCTTCATCTCATGGCCAGAATAATAGGTTTGAAAAAAACCATATATATATATATATATATATATATTATAATATATAAAAATTAAATTTATATATTGCATCCATCTATATGAACATAGTACATACAGATGTAAGTGGCCATATACCTAGAATAATAGGTGGTATATGGACCAAGAATAACTCAGACATTCATAACCAGTCTAAATGAGCCTATAAGAACAATCCAATGATTACCTTCCCTACATCTCATCATTAAAGGGATACATCAGGATCCTCACTCATGTTACTGACTGTGTTGTCATGTAAACACATCAATAGAGTTTAACATGCTGTCATGTCAACACTCACAATTGATATGGAACACTATCACCACTATCCAAAAATTATCATTGGTGTGAGATTCCCGACTGAAAAGTAAATGTAAAGGAGCTTGATTCTTCCATAATCCACTATACACTTACAATTTTTCCACAAACTATATCATTGAGTTATAATATTTATAATTATAGTAGATTATTTTAGGAGTTAACACACATTATATATTTATCAATCTATCCAAATCAAGGCATAACATTTTAAATATATCATGTACATTTTCATGTAATGAATGGTTTGAATTTTCTACCTTTTACATTTCATTTTATATAAATCATTCAAAACATACAAGGAAGGAAAACCACCCTGAACATTCAATATCATTTAATAAAATTTATATAATATGGTCTTAATTAATTATAAAAAGAGGTGTTGTCAAACCACCCAATTAAATTTCAATTCTACTAAACCCATTAATACATTCAAGGAATAAAAGACATCAAAAACTTTTTTTTAATTGATATGTGACATTCAATTCAAAAAATTGTGGAAATTAATTTATTAAAGGTAAAAGAGTAACATAGAATTTACTATGGTATACATAGAAACTTCTTTCATATAAAATACCATTCATTTACAAGACAAGTCCTTAAGAAGAGCTTGGTCTAATGATCATTCTTATAAAAAGGGGGAAAACTCCATTTAATTACATCTTTAAAGGCCATGTTCAAAATATACCTCATGAAAAGCTTTAACATCAATGTATAGAGATATTCCCCTGAAAAAACATAAGCATGATTCAAATCACTAATCAATTTTTTTTAAAGATAGAAATCCCCTATAGAGTGGTATTATTTTGAAAAAACTTAAATTATTTATAAAATATTCATTTATCAAAATTAATGATTTCAATCAACAATCATTATTCAATTTATCATAAAAATAATTTAAACATTAAACACATGAAAAACAAACAAAATGATTCAACAGGGAACTTAGGATGTTTCATTATCTATTGGTTTAATGACCATAAGGGACAATCCCAATATTAATCAAAGTTGAAGCATAGAAGCACTTATTTAATTTAACCTATATATCACAAAAGAGAATGTTTTCTTGGCATACACATAGAACTACTACAAATATGGACTTTATCAGAGATAAAAATGGCAATAACAATTCTAGAAAAGCACTATTAATCGAGGTGATGATAAGGGGGTCCCGTTTATTAGCATTCAAAAAAGTGCTGATTAAGGCCCATATTATCAACATTAACAAAATTGCTGATAAAAACTTCCATTATCAATTCTTTTTTAATCGCTGATAAAAGACACCTTGTATTAGAACATTTTTTAACCATAGATAAATTTATATAAAATTAAAAATGTTAAAAATAATATATAATGTGGGATCTTTTAACAGTGCTTAACCCCCCCCCCATCAGTGCTTTCTGGAGCCCCTTCCCTTTCACTACATACTGCACCTCCCACGAAAACCCCTCATACATGACCACACACCCTTCATTCCATCAGAACACAATTTTAAACTCCCCCTCGTACGCCTTCACCTTTATCACAAAGCCATTTATTTTCCCCATTTAATCATATATATAAATATATAGTTTTATCTATTATTATATAAATATAGATTCAAATTAATATAAATATATTTATTTATTTTCATACATTTAAATATTTATTAATATATAAATATATATTAATATTTATTATTATATTAATATATATGTATATCTAATTATATCTATATATTTTTAGTTATAGTTTTTTATTCATATATTTATTTTTACATTAATATATATTTATATGATTAGTTTGAAATATATTTATAAAATATATTTTTTACGTGTGTTTATCAATATATGAATTAATAAATAAAAGCATGCATATACACAACAATAAAACACATAAACCAACACACACATATATATTTACGAATAAATACATATATATGTTTATTTGAAAATCCAGAGAATGTTAAAGACCACAAAATGTATTCTAGAAGTCTGTTTCAACTCTATAACCAGTCACATTGAAGAAAATAAAATAGTCTTTGATGTGTTATGTGGTACAGTCCTAGATAACAATTGAGTGAGAAGTTAAAACTTTTTGAATGTTAAAAAACGATGGTATCCTGACTTAAAAATTAGTTATGGAGTCTTTATTGGACATTTTTTGCCATGAAAAATGTGAAAAATGGTTCACTTTGGGATATAGCACACAGATCTTGTCGTAGGCTTCATTTGGATATATTTTAGAGATCAAACAGACACATGGATCCAATGTTATGGGTGTTTGATGTTTGGGATACAATTTCAAATTTTTTTAGATATTTTTTTTAATTTTTATTATTTTTTTGTCTTCATATTGTTATTAATTGACTATTGGTTGTTGATAAATAGAAAATAATTAACTAGATGTATTATTTAAATTATTTTAAAGACATTTATCACTAAATTTATTATATTAAATGTAATTGTCTATATATACTTATCTAAAACATATTTTAAAAATATATATTGTTTTTATATCAATATTAAAATATTTATATATTAATATATTATTTTTCATTATTTATTTTGTAATACCTCCTTTATCAATACTACAAAAAAATCCCTGATAAAGGGTGGCGCTGATGAAACCCATTTTTGTGGTATTGCATGGCATTCCCATAATTTAAGATTGAAACCTCTAAATTATCAATCAAGAGTCAAATTATGTATATCATGATGAAATAATCAATTTCATATGAATAACTCAATTTAAATGAATCATACGACAAAGTATGGTGTGAGGTATAATAAATAAATTTATAAATGGAAAACAAATTGAGGAAAAATCTATAGACACCTACCTCATGATTATGATATAGCACTCATCAAATGTCAAGCTCTAATTTGTCCCAGTCTGAATGAAATTATTTGAAACAGAAATTATGTATGAAAATAGTGGAAATGGTCTTGATCCCCGATAACATATTCAATTGATTATTTAATGATGAAATATTGAAAAGAGTAAATAGTTTTTAGATGCAAGACCATAGAGACCATCAACAATAAAGTAGGGAAACATTTTGTTGAGTTCATGCAATTCCAATTATATGATTGAGGAGGATGTGCCCACATCTCAATGAGAGCCTCATGGGACTTCCAAGATGGAAGGAACGAAAAAAAGAAAAATTAATGTTTTGTTAATGTATTTTTTGTAATTTCACCCCCAAAATTGGGTTGCTTGATTTGGCCAAAGCGTGCACTAACCATGTGACACAAATTTCTAAAGAAACCACCTTGCATAGTTTTTCCAGTATAGTTACCTTAACTATATTCCACCCATGAAATATATAGTGGGAGGGTACTACATAAGTGTAACTAAGTGTGCATGAATGGTGAACAGTTTTGATTAAATATGAGTAGCCCGTGCAGGGTGTTTAAGTTCTTATGTTACTGGCTATGTAGCTTACTATTGGGGTCACACGATTTCCGAAAAATAGTGCACCTTATAGAGACCCCCCATTCATTTGATATAGGGGGATAAGATATCCTGAAACTCTATGAGACATCTAAAAAAACTCTTCTTCATTTACCAAAGTCTAAAAACAACACATTGAAGTGTTATATATCATGGAATAATGTTCTCATGCTTAGTTCCAAGAATGTCCCATCCAATTAATTCCAAAATTCAAATTCCATTTAAAATTTACTTAATCTAAAAAAAGGGTCTTTAATACCTACCCAACATAGAATTTCTCTTTCCTGATACGCCTTTGGGAACAAATAAAATGTAAACTGACCTACACTAGTCGTGAATTCTCATTCAAATAGTCACATATTTCTAATCACTAAATTCACTTATTGATCTTCTTAATCACATGACACTTAATCATTAATTCTTGATCTAATGCTTGTATACCAACTATATCCTCAAAATAGTGCTAACCCTTTCCCATGTATCTAGAGACATTATCACTTCATAGTCTCTTTAATCATCTGGCTGGTGGTTCTCTCCACAGAAGAATCATGTATATTAAAGGGGCTAATTTGACACAATGACACCTCCATTTCCTGAATTACCTACAAAACATGCCCCTAATCATTCTGATGATTCCGAATGCATTATTTTTTTAAATATGTGATCCGAATTATAGTAAACATCACATCAGAGCCCTTATTAGAATGGAAAGGATGAATCCTGATCAACCTAATATAATTGGTCATGAATGATTCCCTCGAAAGACACAACTGATACTTTATACAACATCCACCTTATCCTAAAGATGTTCTTATAAACAGTTCCCCACTAAACATATACATCGTACAAGAGTGACAACATGTTGAGCGACATTCGGCTAACTATTAACGTAATGATCAACATATATGACTGATGTAATTAGACCATAACCACAAAGCCTTCTTCTAAATTATTTTTTATGATAGAAAATCTCACCAAAGCCTATACTTAGCTTTCGAAGGCATTCCATTTTCAAACCATATCCTGATCATTTTATTGGTCATTCCATAGCACGAAAAAGAGTGTATCAAATATCCAGCCCAATGGAATAATCACCCATTTTAAAAATCAAATATAAGCCTAATATAAAGTCTATTATAACATCTGATTAAATTAAATAGATTTGAAGTAGGTATCCTAAGGTAGTCTATACATTCTGTTCACAATTGAGATATTGTTGAAAGTCTAAGAAATCAACATAAAAACTTTATCATAGCCCCAAGTAGTATCCTCCTTGCTGTCAATCCAAATGAAAATAATAGTTTCCTAGTGTCCTTCAAAATCATTCTTATTGTGAACACAAATATCACTCAAGACTAAACATGCCTTGATAATAACCACAAGTCCAACATGAAAACACTCAGAAACCACTCAAACAAGATCAACTAAATTTAAAAATATATAATGGTGTAAGACAAACTCTCACATTCATGATCAGGGAAGAAGTCAATATTGTGGAAATTCGTATCAAAAAGACAATATAAACTATGACGATATTGAATATTATAATACAGATTAGTCGAAACACCACCAGTCAACATCCATTGTAAGAAGCTTGACCTCACCTATAGACACATATTCAGTAAATAATCAAAATTTCATTACCACCTGATGGATTCTGTTATCATTCAAATATTACTACTGAACTCATCCATGACTATTTTTGTTTCTGAAGGGTTGTATACAGAATAAACCTCATCAATGTTGTGCTACTGGATAAGATTCAACGCTTAAAAAACACACCAACCCCATAGGAATTCAACAAA
This sequence comes from Viscum album, assembly GCA_963277665.1. Lineage (NCBI taxonomy): Eukaryota > Viridiplantae > Streptophyta > Magnoliopsida > Santalales > Viscaceae > Viscum > Viscum album. The sequence continues at coordinate 1,362,133,758 of OY728133.1, forward strand.
AACCATCCAAATCCAAATTGTTCTCCACAATTTTGAACCTACTACTTGGAAGGAATCATTTAAAAGAACCAAAAAAATGACCCCCACCTTAGGAGTGTCATAGTCATTGAATGAAGATACCGATTGTCTTCTAATTAGCGCACTAGGTCAAGTTCAGCTTAAACAAAAATGTAAGGTAGTTTTCATGAAAACTAAACTAAAGAGACCAGTGTGCCATAACACCAGAGTCTTCTAGAAATCATTCTGAGCATTGGAACGAGGATTTTTTCTTTACCACCTAGATCAATTTACTCTAGAGATGGCCCTATAATGCACTAAACAACAAAATGATCAATGATTCTACGTAGAACAAACGATTTTTTAAATCACATAGCAACTAAATTGGTACTATGTACATGAATGAATACTACCCAAAGGTTAAAGAAGTGTGATGAAAAATCATGGATACAAACAATAAGATTTTAATCCCTATGACATCATTTATTAGGTGGTTCACATAAGTGATTTAATACAAATTTATATTTATTCATACAACTACATACATGGATGATGAAACTCTAAATATTCAATCATTGAGGATAATTAAATGGTAAAATGACCTATGAAGTTTCTAACCATTCCCAAGGCATATCTAACCCATTTAAATCTATCATTACTCAATTTTTGTGACCTTAATATGGTTCAATGATATCATGAACTCCCATCCCATCAATTGTATGATTTTGAATAAAATGATTCCTACTAGGGACAATGACTCCCAAATGACACGAAACAAATGAAATATCAAGACATTAGAAAGTAATTTAATCTCTAAGGGTTTTACCTACCTCATGGCTGCTTCTTATATAATTATAAGAATTGACCCATTCACTAGGCCATGAAAAGTAGAAATCCACTATGTTCAAGATAATATTATTTAAGTCATTTCTAAAAGAAGAATGGCCTACATGAAATTTCCATGTTTCCATTCAAAGGTAACTCAAAGTGATACTAAAACTACCCTTACATGAGTGTCTCACCATAAGACACCACTACATGTTCCATTTTAGAAACCTTTTACATTTAACAATAGGTCTCTAGAGAAATAATACTCAAGGATGATTTGTGTATACAGGTCACATTTTCAAATTTATAAGGGGCCCATAAACCGTAAACTTAAAAATGGTTCCCATTTAATCACAACAAATAAATATATCCCATGAAAAAAATTACATATCAAAACACTACTAGTGTGTCTAAATTAGAAGTAAACTTATAAAAACAAGTTAATTGACCACCTAAGCATGATACAATGGATGAAAATGATAAAAAAATCATCTATCATGGAATACAGTTACCTATCCATGTTAGCAGATCAACATGATAAATAAATCGCCCCATCATGTTATAAAATTAGTCATGATAGCAAAAACAAAATCTTGGAATAACATTCAAGTAACACAATCAAAATTCATACTTCTCTCTAAAAATGGACTATATAGAAATAGAATCACATTTTTTGACTATAATAATGCAAGTAATGCTTTTTCCATTCCATACCAGGGCAATGTTAAAATACCATAAATTTTATAAACCAATAAGAAATAGAAAATACAACAATAACTCAAGGTAAAATCATAATAATCTATAATGGGAAATAACATGATCAAAAATACTATAGGAAACTAGTTCATCATTTCCCCATGGGGGGGTGATCAGTCCTAAACACAAATATTTACCATGAACTGACACCTTATTAGTTATTTTCTTAACAATCCAAAATAGTTAGAGAAATAAAATATATGACATTGATACAACTTTTTAGTGTCCCAGGTTGATTGAACACCAAGACCATAACTAGAAAAGTGAGTCAAATGACCCCAAGCATGCCTCCCCATATTCCATTGGTATCCGATTATTAGTGAGTGTATAAGGAGGTCATTGTAGGGAAATATACCCTCATGATCAATGTAGAACATTGGTATATCGAAAAATAAATAATAGAAAATAACAGGTGTAGTAAATAAAATAAAGAGAGAACAAAAGAATAATAATAAAAATTGAAACAAAATATAGAAAACACAAATATAAAAGGTTTCATGCATGTCCTTGTGATGATACATAAAATACCAAAAATATATAATTTAAGTAACTAATACAATTCATAACATTAATAAAGGAAAGAGTGGAAATTCCAAATAGAAATCTTGAAGAGTATTGTATGGTTTAACTCATTCTTATTCTCAAGTCATATTTAAAATCAAGATAAAAAGAAACAATGTTCATGGTCCAATGTATATAAGGTTTACCTAGTCACCCTAATGCAATGGAATCTTGTGAAGTGTGTGAGATATAAATCATCATAGGTTCCCACCCACAGAGTTTAAAAATTTACTGGATTATGAATATAATGTAATTTAGTGTGACATTATAAATGAAATGATAACATAACTAAATATATAAACAACATCCATCTTAGGCTCATGAAGTAAACCTAGTGGCTCTACCTACATCGGGTCAAAGATGAAATTTTATGTTTGAAAAATAACCATATGAATATAGTAACAATATCTACAAATTATATTTATACTATCATCCATCTATATGAATCAAATACGTGAGGACATAAGTGGAAATATACCGGGAATACTAGGTGATAAATGGGAGATTTGTTTCTCAAACATTCATAATGTATCTAATATAGCCTATATTCCCATGCCCAAGGGTGCATTCCCAGCATCTCATCATGAGTAGGAGATGTATTGATTGTCACTCTAGATAGTGAGTGTGCCTTCACATAAACACTTGAAAAAGGTGAGTGTGTTGTAATGTCAACACTCATAAGTTATGTGGTTCTCTATACCCACCGTACACATAGTATCACTAGAGTGGGGGGACATGGATAAACACACAATGTAAGGGTGTATGATTCCTCCATGCATAATATCACCCTTTCCGTTATTTTAAATCCTATATCAATGAGTAATCTTATTTGTAATAATAATAGGATCCAAGAATAATTTCATGTCATTCTATACATTTATAAAGCTTTCAATATTATGGAGTAACATTTTAATTATATCATAAACATATGCATGTAGTGAATGAAATGTATTTTACACATTTCCAATTCATTTCAATTAAAGAATTCGAAAAATACATGGAAGGAAAACCAACATGATCATGCAGTTCCATTTAATACAATTTACATGTGCTGGGATTATTTAATTATTAAAATATGTGTGGTCAAACCACCAAATTATGTTTCACTTTTATTAATCCCTTTAATACATTCATGGAATAAATTTCACCATGAACATGTATTATAATATATAGATTCCCTTAAATTAAATAAATATTTGAAATTAATTTATCAATGCACCAAGAAGGAAAAAAAGTAACTATGATCTAAATAGAAATTTCATACATATAAAATCTTATTAATTTTGGAAACCAAGCCCTTAAGAGGATATTTTTATATTGGAAATTCGTATATACAGGGGGAAAATCCATTTAAAGAAATATTTAGGGGTCATGTTTTAAAATTTTCTCATGGAAAAACATTGGTATCAAATCATATAGATAAACCTATATAACAAGATATGCATGATTCCAGTCACTAATAAATACCTTTTAGTTTAGAATACAATACACCACCATTGAGGGGTTTCATTACAAAAGAATTACACTGTTAATAAACTATTCATTTCTCATAGTTAATCATTTCATTCAAGAACCATCATGGAATTTATAAAAAGAATCAGTTAATGTTACTGAAAATACAAAAAACATGACACTTCTACATGGAACATTAGAGGTCGAATTTCTAATTGTTTATATCCCCACAATGGTAAATACAAATATTACTCTAATAATAACACTTAAAAGGTGTTTTGGTCATTTAAAAAATTATCGTGAAAGAGTAGTTTGACATGAAACACCCATGGGGTGTCTATAAACGAGAACAATATCCATTAAATTATAGAAATTGAGTCATGTGACATATATCATGGTGAAATGATCAATTTTATATGAAGAAATAAATTTTATGGAAAAATTCCACAAAGGACTGTGTTTAGTGAAACGATTCTATTGATTAACAATAGAAATTTAGAGGAAAAATCAATACATAAACTAACACATGCTTAGGATGTATCATTCATATAATATCAAGCCTTAATTCATCTATATATGGAATAAAATATAAGAAATGGAAATTCACCTTGAAAATAGGTAAAATTATCTAGCACCTTGATACATTTTTTGAGGTATGATTAAATGAAGAAACATTATAAATGTGTTAAGAGATTACTGATCCCAATCAATAGAGACCAATATTGATCAAATAAGGCAATAGATGGAATTTGTTTTTCCATGCCTAAAATAGGCTTGAGGAGGAGGAACCCATTTCTCAAAGAGATCCTCAAATGGCCTCTAAGTTGGGATGAAAGGAAAAAAGGATACATAATGTTTCATTTTTGGAATTTTTTTATTTTCACCTTTAAATTTTTTTGCATGGTACGACCACAAGGTTTGGACAAGCTGTGTGCCAATCATTTGACACCCATTTCTTAAGAAACCACCTCATGTGGTTTGGCGCACACTAATACCCTAATCATGAACTAATAATGTATTGAATAGTTAAAAGGTACTTCCTATGTTTTATTTACAATGAAAGAAAGGTGTATAGTTTGGTTAAAAATAACTCATTGGAGTGTTCCATCTATCAAAATTATAGGTCATGACACTCCCAAAACTCAATGAGACATTCTGAAATCCTCTCAATTAATTACCCTGGTCTAAAAGTAACACATTGAAGTGTTCCAACACTCAAAATTACATTCTAAAGCTCAGTGTAAGAAGACACTATCAAATAAAATCCAAAATTTGAATTCCAATTAAATTTTTCATGAATCAAAAACATAGGTTGTTAAAGATATATCATCGGCTATTATGACCCAAAAAAATTGGTATAAGTTTGTTATGATATTTGATGTCATCTGTGTTTTTTAGTATCTCTAAGTATATAATAAGTGTATCTATATGTTATATTTCTTATCCATTCCTAGGATTGTATCAACATGATATTTGAAGGGGTACCTAGTTGGGAGATATAACGTGGATATGGTTGGTTGTCTGAGGTATTTTCCCCTGGTGGAGGATTGTCTTCTATTATCTTGTGGTGTCTTCTTTATATATGTATTTAGATTATTTTATTGAATTTTTTTATAACTATAACACATAGTATCTTTTTCATACTCTATATTTTTATTTTCCTGTGTTTCCTTTTTTTGGAGGTATTTGGTATTACTCTATTTTCTTGGGGTGTCATGAACGTACAAGAGAGTTAATTGAGACCTAATTTTGAATTTACCTAGCTATTCATAGGCATGCTATGATAGAATCTTAGGTAAGTGAAGGTATGATATTTTTTAATGTCATTTAATATATTTTTATTCTTTTTAAGCACGTTTAGCAGTTTATAGTAGTATATGTATTAGAATAGGTTTCCAAATCTCAATGTGGTACATGCTAAACAGTTGTATAGGCTATATTGATCTGGTTTGTTCATCAGGTAATTTTTTAGTGAATAATATTTCAATAGTTAAATAGGTTAGTACAGTGTAGGCATATAAGAACATAACCCAATAATTATTTACATTTTATTTTCTAAGGTGGAAATTTTATTAAATTTGGAATGTTAATGATAACAAATAAAATGATTTTTTTATGTCATGAATAATTTATTTTTTCATGTTAATTCGTGTTTTTTTAATAATGTGTTTATAAATATTCTATATTTTTTATTTTTACTTTTTAAAATTTTAATTTTACACTTATGTGATCGTTGAGTTTTTTGGGGTTACCTTTATATATGGACTTTTTACCCTTACATAGACATAGTTATATGTGGTTTACCCTTACATACACTCAATATTAAACTTATATGAAGTGATTAGTGGAAACATTAACTTCATGTGAGGTATGTGTTACATTTTTTAACCTATTGATGGAGTGATTTCTCTTATATAATCATTGGTTTACCATTATACATGTTGTGTTATAGAGGTAGTACCTTTATTAACGGAATAAAATACCCTTATTTATAATGTATTTTGGTTAGAGACCCTTAATTAGTGGGTGGAAGCTACCCTTACATTTTAGGTTGTAGATTCCAGCTACCCTTATACATTGGGTGTTGGACCCTTAAGAACAGGGGGTGAGACACTTAAAAAATGTTGTAAGGACCTTTATATGGTGGTTGATAAACCATTATGTTTCTTTTTTTCAATAATTATGAACTGTGGTAGTGGACACATTCATAGCAACGATTATTTGGGTATTTTTGTAAAAACACATTATAGAAGAAACATAGTTGAACACATGTACAAGTGTTGTGGGAGGTTATTTAAAAAATATTTAAATGGTTAATAACCCATCAAATTCATGTGTATAATAGAAAACAATTCATAGAGGAATATTTTGAGAGAAATATAGGGTTACCCAAATGATCTATTGGTTGGTGAGCCTATATGTGGTTATGTTCGTGACGCCATTTGTGGATGATCCTGGGTGTATTGTACTAGTTGAGTGATCATGGATTTAAATATCTAAAGATGATTAACTAAATATAGAAATAATGAATGGATTTTTAATATTTAAGATTGACCTGAAGTAAGGTGTCACGATCTAGGGTGTTTATTATTTTGAAGCTCACACATGATTATTTGTTTTTGTTTTTTCTATGCACATCGGTGTTGGGATAATCCTATAACTTTCTGATTTAGTTATCTTTTCTTCCTATCATTTATGTTGTGTGATTATATCAGTTTTTTTCATTAAGAAATGTTTTTTGAGGTTATCATTCAATGAAGTAGTACCATGGTGTTCCAAACCATATCAATTTATTATATTCTTTATCTTTTCGTAATTTATCATCCTCATAATGGATTTTTTATGTTAATAAGACCAATGATTTTTATTCTCTTTTTGGGTGTTTATATTCTTTTTATAATAATTTTAATTCCTTGAATCATTTTTTTCTATTGTGTGGATGGTCTATATGATATTTCCTCCTACCATAGAGTTGCGTGTTTCAATGATACTTCCACATAACACAAATATTTAAAAATTTTAATAACACTTTTATCAAAATTAACCATATTAACAAAAATGATCATATTAATCCTAATGGTTATCAATACCTTTAAAATGATTCCAAAAAATGAAATATAATTCATATTAATATAAATATTTAACTTACTTATATATTAAAATATGGTCTTGTATTCCAAAAAAATTATCATTAAATATATTTGATAGTCATAAACTTACATCACAAAAAATAAAAAACGGTAAATATGAATTTAAACAGATGATCAACCTTATAATTATCTACCCATGATAGATTAGGCTTATAACATATCACCATATAATATCATAGGTTTTAATATGTTCTATCCTCTCATCCATTATAATTTTATATTAAGAAAATCTGAATTAACCAAAGCCTATCTTCCGGGAGATTCTATCCAGGTGTGTAGTCTTAGGCACAATCATCATACAATAGTGAGGATTGACTTAATACCCAATCCCACATGTTTATATTTGTTACCCCTTGGTTAATATGTGCCAAATCCATATCCATTATTCAGTATCTAAATAAGGATTTATTTTCTATGAAAACTAAAAAATCTCTACATTACCAATGATTCATGATATTTTCATATACATAGACTTATCACTAGAATATATTACCATTAGATGTTATCTAATCTATGTTTTCCTAAATTTAATTCTCAAGGGTCTTAATAATATTATTTTGACCCCAATTGTAACACCATGAATTCAGTAACCTAGAGTCATTTTTTATTTTAATACAATATAATAGTATACAGGAGATCACATTACAAAGGATCGAGTAATTTAGTAATCTTATAAGACCTTATACGTACATGATTCACACATTAAATTTTAAAACATAAATAAAATGTTAAATTATACCGATAAGATTATCATTTCTTCTAGTATATCTACAAAATAAATCCTAAATCTCCAATTGGTAACATGGTTACTGGAAAACATAATAATGGGTGGTCTTAGATGCTTAGTAACAGAAATATTAAAAAAAATTCTATCAAATGATAAATATTTAATAAATAATTTCATACAGATAATCAATAGTAAAATACTTCATATAACTAAATTCATAAAAGTGGAATATATCCATGGATGAAATTAAAATCGTAATTAACACATGGATAATAGTAACTTCTTTCATAATGATGGAATGCATTGTGTAAAACATCATAATCATACCATTGAGATCTTATTGTAAGAAATCCAAAAAAATTGGATTGTAATACACAAAATTCCAAAATACTTTTTCTCATGAGACCTACATATGTATAGAGTTATTATAAAGGCACTCACCCATAACTTATTGTGTCCACAACACTCATCATATGAAATAAATGAATATATATTCAACACATAGTAAACATAAATATTTCATTTTAAAAAATTACATACGAAATATTAATATTTTAATCAGTCCATAAATATTACAACATGTTTAAAATACATTCATAGTTATATGGTAGATTGTATCCTTAGATTATATCATTCCTAAAGAATAATATTCATTAAATTATATATATATATATATAATGATATTTTTAAAACATCAGTATAACATTTATTGAGGGAAAGTCCCTTCACATTTTGAAATGACTTACTTAAAAAAAATATTTCCCAAAAATTTGGGAAAACATTTTCATTTAAAATAAACTCATAAACATGATATGTAAAATTCAAATAATATATTATTCATGATTGTGGGAATTTTCATTCATACGTTATACATTAAAACAAAATTTACATTCCCACCTTTGGTAAAAAGTATCTTTTTCAGAAAATGACATGACTATTCCTTTTAAAACGCTTCATTTAATTTAAGACACACGAAAAAGGACTTAAATAAATAATTGGTTAACCATAAAAACATTATTAAATCCATTTTAATGATGTTATGGGAATAGAATAAAAATATTCTTGTCCAAATAGAAGAAACAATGGTTTTTTTTAAACATTATTTTTTATTTTTGAGTGCTTAAAAGAGGAAAATGTATAGAAAAGATGACATTTTTATAAATAAAAAAATGAAAAAAAACATATAATGGAATTAATATTGAAAAATAATATAATCAATCTAATGTAATCTTAAAAATAGTCATTCATGAATAAAAATGAAATTGTGAAAAACAACATACGAATTTTTGTAACTTTTGAATTATAAGATCCATAAAATAAATATATTAAAAAAACATAAAAATCATTAATAAAAATAAATTAATTATATAACATTCAAAAAGGTATGAATATACACCACATGAAAGATACAAGTGGTGAATAGGGCATATGTATCACAAAAACAAATGTGAGATGATAAATCATTACAAAGATCATATCATTGAAGTGAAAAATAGTCAATTAAGTGTATATGCGTATAAAATTAAATCCAAATAAAAAAATTTGAAAAAATCATAGGTAACTTCACACATAATATAAAAATAACATTGACAATTAATAAGTAATAAAATCCAATGAATATAAATTGATTTTTAGAACCCCTTTTCTCAGGTATTGTATTGCTCTGTACATGAATAAAATAATATATAATAAATATATATTACTTATACTTCTATTGAGGAATAATATTGATACATATTATAACATATATGTTTTCATTATAAAATATTATCACCCACTAGACATCAATTATTTTTTGAAATCACAGTTTTAGGTGTTAACTGTTTCGTTTTCATGAAAGATTTAGTACAACCATTTCCGTAATTGTAAAATGACAACAATTACATAATATGTATAATATTATTAATATAATAAGTAACAAATGTAATAATTTTATAAAATTATACAACTATTCATGAAAAGTGGTTCTAGAAAAGTAATTTCATCACCTCTTCGAGATGGTTATATGTATGTACACATGAGGGGTGTTTACATTTATCAATGTATGTAATGATAGAAAGATAAAAAATTATTTACCTTTATATAATCATTAAAAAATTTAAAATATATTCATTAAATCTATCCTTATTAAAAATTTTGTTAAAAGAAAATAAAAAATTAATCACATTGCTTCCTGGAGGTTGTAGTCAACATGTATGCATGAGTGATATTATCATTATATAACCTATGATAAATTAAGAATTTATGGAAGATATTTTAATTAAATAATAAAAATTACATCCTAAATATCTTATATAAATATTAAATACATTATAATAACAAATTGTAAAATATGGTGATGGAAAATAAATCACATCACTTTGTGGATGTGGTAATCCACACGTGCACACAACCAATACTTTCATTTCCGATTTGAGTTAAAGTAGAGAAAATGGTTGTATTATAATAATATTAAGATATAATTATATTTATTATATTATATTTATCACATTTGGATAGATAAAATAGATTTATAGGAAGTATATAAAAAATTATACAATGAAACAGTCGAGTAGGATTATTATTGCTTCATTGAGATACCTAATTTGGATTACACCTTACAGATTATACGGATGGTATTATTGTAATAAAATAATAAATTGTATAAAAATAAGGAATATTGAAAGTTATTGGGTTATGTATTTTACATTATTACATGATAACAATTTGTGTAAAAGAGGTAAGGGGAATTTCTCTTTTATTAGAGAGTTGGTAACACACCTGGAATGATGTAAAATATTTAAGTAAAACTAACTTATTTCTCTCTTAAAATTCATTAAAATTGTATTATTTTATATTAAAAATAGTTAAATGTTACAATATTTTTATAGAGTAAATTTTCAAACGGCTTTTTTATCATTTTAAAACTAATATTTTTATTTAACCCCTTCCTTAAAATCATTTTATCCTTGATCATCGAAATAATTTTTTAGCATTTATAGGTCACTAATTTACTTCTAAAGTGACATGTTGTTATCAAATGATCAATTTATGGGATTTTATACCTTTTACCATTTAATATTTCCTTATTTTTTAATTTTTTTTATCATTAAAAAAATATTATTTAACCTTAAATATCATTGAAGTTATTTTTTAGACTATTCAATTAACTTGAATTTAAAGTCATCAAGATAATAATTTATTTTTATTGCAAACACTTTAAAAATAAATTTCCAATAATTTATAACTATAAATTTTTTTAATACCATAATTAATTAAAAATGTTTCATTAATGTTTTTTAAATAATTTAATATATTTTTTCTTACTACTTGCATAAAAGTTGTGTCGGTGTTGTTAAAGCATTCAAGGAAATTATACTATATCAAAAAATCAAAATTAATTAATGATAATAAAAAATTAATCATTTTCAAATAAACTGTTTATAAATAATAATATTATTAATCACTATGATAAAATTTAAGAGAAATTAAAAAAATATAGTCACATTTTGTATATACTCTTCACTTACAATAATATATACATTATTTTCATATTACATTGGCATAAGGTATCCATTTCTAAAAATAATACATGATTATATTGAAAATATATTAATCCAATCGAATAACTTAAATATATATATATATATATTTAAAGCCTATTCACAATATTTTTAACAATAATTACCCGACTTATCTTTTACCATGGTGAAAAATATTTACCATGGATAATATTCTTCATGAAAAAAATAAAATGAAATTATTCACAAAATTAAAGCTTTTGGATTGACAATATTGTTTCCATTTTTCAATATTAACTTTATATTAGTTTTATAAATAAATATTTATTAAAATACATGATTCACAATGGAAAATTGTGTTTTGAAAATTTGGTTATTAAGCTAAAATTGTGATTCACAATGGAAAATTATGTTTTAGTGATTTGTTCAAATTAAACATAAGTTAATTTTAGCTTAATAAACAAATTTTCAAAACACAATTTTCCATTATGAATCATGTATTTTAATAAATATTTATTTATAAAACTACTATAAAGTTAATATTGGTAAATGGATACAATTTTCCTTTGTGAATCATGTGTTTTGAAAATTTGATTTTCTATTTTAGAAAAAATGTTAAAATTAAACCTAATATGTTGTTTAAATAATTATTTTAAAAAATATATTAATTTTATAAATCATATTTCTAAAATATAATTGAAATTATTTATAATTTTCATGAAAAAATGAAATAAAAAACCAATTTTAAAGAAACCATATCTATTACGCATAAAAGGATTTGTAGATAATCAAAAAATTATTTATAATGAATTAGTAAATATATATTCATTATATAAAATTATTATAAATATTTTTCATTATGTGTTTAATCATATTTATACCACTAATTTAGAGGAAAATTTATAACGGACATAATTAAATAATTATCTATTTGAATTATATCATAGCTAACTTAAAACATTGTGTAGCGTATTAATAACGAAATAATACTAATTATTATTTTGAACTAAATTGTTGGGATGGTTTATAAAATTCATTTATTGTTTCCCAAAATTGATAATAATCCACTTCATTATCATAGTATTATTATAATCACTATAAATAATATTATAAATTTAATTGTTATTTATGATTCAATAAAAAATGGTTGAAAACCTATTTCAATTTTTCTCTATAAAAAAATACATCAATAGTTACCATAAAAATGAATGAAAAAACCCTTATATAGGCTTAAAAACTTTAATGGGGCATCTCTAATTCAAAATAACATAATCAAATATTGGTTTGATGATTCTACATATCCAAAAATATATGGTGTTTCTGTAAATGAAGACCATAATCCAAATAAAATGTCAAATAACAAATTACAAACAAATGATAATGGAAAATCATAATTACAATTAATTATATGCTGATTTTACTCTTCCCATTTATCAAATTAAACAATCTACAATAAGTATTTACTTCCCAATATAAAATAGTCTAAACTGAGTAAGACCATTCCCATTGGACACAACATCACCAATTTTCTATTTTTGTGATGAAATTATATAATCATGTGGATATTTATCCCCAGAAAATTTTCAAATTAAAAATATCTAACCTCAGTAAATAAATTATAAGGATTAAAGTTTTTTGATAATATTTACTAGATATTAAGATTACGAAACCCATATTTAGACGAAAAAACTCCATCTCTATTTCCTTTTTGAAACAAATACAGAAATAAAGAAACAACTACATATGACATAAAAATTATTCACAAGGTAAGAACATATATAAAATTCAGGATTTATATTGGATATTAATTCAATTTTATCATACATAAACTCCCTAATTTGAAGGTAGTAATCTACAATCATCTAACTATTTTGATATCTCGAATAGGTTAATAGTTATTTCACTTCAACCTACGGAAATATCTCATTCATATTACCTTGCATAAAAAATAATATTCTATCTCTTTATCATGTCGATATATTTAATACCATCATCATTATTGTATGATATAGGATATTATATAACAAGTGGTTGATAATGAATATAAATATCATCAATATCTAGTTGAGGTGGAATATCCCTTTTCGCAGCAATAAATTTTTTCTAGGATTATGCAAAAACATTTTTATAAAAATTATATTATCCTTGAAATATCCTATTCTTATTATGATGTTTAATAATAATGTTATACACGTCTACAATTTATTTCATACATTTTTCACTAGAGTTATTATAATTTTCATCAAAATGACATGTTTTTTCAATTGAATTTTGATTATATTCTTCAAAATCAATATAAACATTATGACCCCCTTTAGAGTGAGTGAGTCAAATTTTTATGTATTGATGCGAGAATCAATGGAAGACAGTATATTTTCATGGGTAATACCCTTTACAATAACCTTATCCATCATCCCATACATAGTATGATCATTATGAAAAACAATATACAAACAACGAATATTCCAAACCAAAAAGTGGTTTATCTTATACTGAATTATTTGCAATCCATCAAAAATTGATTCCTTATTTATCATTAATGGGGAAAAGGTCCTCAAATAAAGTTTGAAACTAGTTTTTTATATCCTCAGCAGCAGCATCCTTTTGTTGACCACTATACCAAGGAAGTAGAGTAACAAATCTATCAAAAAAATTCAGTTTTAGAGGGACTATTGGGATTTTAAATTCCCAAAATTCCCTGCATTCTTTGTTATTAATCCATCTAATAACTTTTTATTTCGTTTTTTCACCCATACAAAATTTCATTGAGCTTGAGTGTATAGACTATGTGGTTTATTACGAGTCTTTTGAAAAGATACCTTCATTAAAAAATTATTTATAGTATGAAATAAAATACTCATATACCACTTATTATTATAAACCTAAATCCATATTAAATTCCAAATAGGTGAGGGAAGAGGGTAAGAAATAGCATTTATAGCATAAAACCCATAAAAAAATTTGATTGATTTTTGTTTGACGAATCCAATTTTAACTATTGACTACATAATCACAAAATAACAGAAATCAACTTATTTATAAAGATAAAGTAGATATCCAATGAATCCTAATAAGATTAAAATAAAAGAAGATTTAGTCTAGGATATAGAAATCGAGGGATAATTTTAAATTTTTATAGGGGAACCCTCAAAAATAAAAAATAATTTCATAAAAAAATATAATTAATTTTTAAATGAAAAAAATAGATAACATTAGAGTAATTTTGGAATATAATGTGTCATATAATAGATTTAAAAACATATAGAGTCTTAATTATGAAATTAAGAGATGTTTTATTCTTGGAAAACATGTCAACATGCACAAAATTTATATATGGGGATAGATGAAATACCTAATCCATTGAAATGAAGAATGGAAAATTGCACATATAAGAAAAAAAATTCACATCAACACAAAGGTCAAAAATTTTTTCTCTAGAATTATTATTATTTCTTATACTCATGGACTATCTCTCAGTATCAATATTTAGTTTATATATATGACCCTTTATGGATAGTCACATATCTGGGTGGAATCTGATTCTACCACAACAGTGAAAATTTTGAAGAGGTGTTCATAGAATGTTCAATGGAATATGTACCAATCATAGATTGCAAGCCATGGAAATCTTGATCGTCCACATCTGGATTTCATTCATATCAATAGGGAGTCTAACTAGGTTTCTCATGATCACTCCTATAGGGATATAATATAGGTTTCCTTGAGATGGTTATTTATTACCCTATATTTGTTTCTTGTCTGGTTGACTCAGTTATGATTGGTGTGATTAATTCTTGTCATTGTAATCCATCTTTTTCTACCCCATTATCGATTTTGTAATAATTATATAAGGATAGGCTCTACTCAGTCCATGAACATTTTTGGTAGATATTAACTTACAATTTAGTTTTTTAATAACATTTTTATGCTACGTATTCACTTCATAATTTTTACAATTCACTATTATATATCTTAAATAGAGATTTTATATTTAATTTTCCCATCTTCATTTGAGATCAATATTTGTCTTCTCTTCCATTCCTCTTAATTATGAAGAACATATTAATTTATATATTTTTAAAATATTATTTCTGATTAGTTCATATTGAAGGTGTAATGAAAGTAATTATAATTTAATTACAAAGAGCTTTCATTCCATGTTATTATATTTCATGGTCGATGTATGGATGTATGATTTGGAAAACTAGTTCAAAAATCATTCATAATATTCCATAAATGATATTAATTTTGTCACACAAACACACCCACCTTTCATATTGAAAAATAAATTAATTTCATTTCAGATACAAATTTCTAATTATACATTGGTTGGAATGACTTATAGAATTACTATTCAAGTATTTTTCTTGAGGCATTACTTTTTTTATAGACAAAATTTTCCAAATTTCAATTTCCTTGATCCAATTCAGATTTGAGTTTTTTTTCGTTCACTTGATTTATTCTTCAATTAATATTATTTTTCAAAATTTCAAACAAACAAATACATTTTTAAATATGTTAACTATTATTCATAGACAAATCATGTATAGAATTAAATGAAGATTATAAAAATGATCAAAAAAAATTTATTTAAAGAAAAAAATATAAAGAGAAAAGTATATAGAAAAACATTCATAGGTTTGAAATACCCCGACACTTTATTTTGATTACACATTATACTATAAAAAAATTCATTGATTTTTTATTGTGGAGCCTAAGTGTAAGAGAATTATTATATTATTATGAGTGCATCTAGTGTCTTGATTTAATAACTCATCCACTGGGTCTGAAAATCCTAGAAAAGAAAAAAATTGTAATCAAAAATTTTTGTTGGACTATAGATAAAATTAGAGAAGGTGATAAAATATAGATTTCTTGGTTTAAAACGCAACGAGGGTAATATATTTTTATACTTCTTGTTATATAGTTATTTTTATAACATGAATATAAAAGTGGATACAAAATATTGGTTGAAATCCAATTCATTTTTTTTATATCCATAATTTTATACCATGAGTGGGAAGTCCCCAAAGGAAGGAAAAAGAAGATCACAACCCTTAATATGATAATATAAAGAGATGATTAAGTGTGTTTTGTGGGATGGATGAGAATACATATTGGCGCCTAATTATTATTTCCTCCCATGAATGATTATCTAGTTGTTTTTTGGGATCATGTAATTACATCCTACCCATGATTATTTTCTATTAAAACCAACACCATCATGGTTTCCTTTTAAAATTAAAAATGAATCATCTATTAAATAATAAAATCTTAATCATGATCAATGCTCGACATGAAAAAATTGTGTGATGATTCCATGAATAAATAAGAATGGGGATGTGTAAGATTTGAAAACAATGTTATATTAATAATTAGAAAATATAAGATAATATATACTCACTTTCACATATTATATGGTTGTATGTCTTCTTAATCAACATCAACTAGGGTGACGTATTCATATAGATAGATTGAATGATTATTCGAAATCGTTTAATCCTCTTTGAGGCCCTCTTCAAACGGTTGGTGGTGGTAAAGAGGGTATAATTATTATTACAAAGGTTCATACTTCACATTAGTTTTTAATGCTTGAAATTAATCAAATAATTTATTAAGTTACATAAAAGATTATATCATGTGTGAGATTTCATGTTCTTCCAAAAGGTCTATAATAATCCCAATGAATACCCGCACATAACAATTTAAGTTGTTAACCATCATAACATTCCGTTCTATAAATTTAATTCCTTATTTAGTGCATCATAAGGATCATTGAAATTAGAATCGATTTTTTTATATTTATTTAATTTATACCACAGAAATTTAAAAAAAGTGGTGGAAAAGTTTTATTGTACATTATCTTTGAAAATAGATCCAAATATAGGGTTCCAAAATTATTTTGAATAATTTAGTGCATCAAATAGAAATGTTAATATGTCACGACCGATCCCCCGATAACCGTGTCGTAACTACCCCAAGCCCACCTTCCATAGGCTAGGGAATGGAGACTAGCACCAAAGGCGTAAATCCCTATAACTGGGAAGGTATTGCCTTTATAAAATTTAAACACACACACAACCATAGTACTAGTGGAATAAATAAATATGTAAACACTATATAACAAAATATGTGATGGAAAGTAAAGGGGCCAGAAATACAATCTCAACATTAATGTACAATGAAAAGAAAAAACAACAGGAAGGTGTGAAGGTGCTCCTAGATCGTCCTCTGGAGTTCCTACCTGCAGGGTAGGTTTAGATGGACAGCTCAAATCTCCACGTCCGTCTGTCACCACTGGGTACCGTCCAGCTCTACAAGCCTCAAACACGATCTTTGTTATCTGTCGTCTGCAAACAACACAATGAGGTGCGGGTGTAGCCCATGTAGGGTGTGTATAACAATACTTAGTAGGGACCCCGAGACCATCAAGGTCTCACTAAATCCAACAAGGATAAAACAAAATGTAAAATCTCAATAGATAACCTTTACGTAGGTATATTCCTAAACATATACCTATGTTATCAAGTAACCCATCTCAATAATGAGGAAAACACAAAGGTCATTGACTCAGCTCAACCCATGATTTTCATTTTCGAAACCACAACTTTTCGTGAACTCCTCCTCTGTCAAGTACAGTGGCCCTGTCACGACTCTGAGGCACTACTCACAAACCTTAGACTGCTGAGGTACTTCTCCTGTCGAGTACTGCGGGTCTCCTGCCAAATATCGAGCACTCTGTCCGATGTGGGTCTGCTGCTAAATACTGGGCGCTCCCCCTTATAGCCTATAGAGGTACTCCTCCTGTCGAGTACCGCAGGTCTGTTTCCATCTAACAGGCGCTCCATCCTCCATGGGTCTGCTGCAAAATACCAGGCGCTCCGTCCACTGGGCTAATCGGATCACTCTGAGTTTAATTGGTCAAGCAGTTGGCATGTCTACATCTACTAGGTCGCCGCACTCCGTACGCTCATCTCGAGGATGGTGCACTCCATGAGTCACTGGTCATTACATCCAAGTGTCACAGAGTCTCACGTAGAAGTATCAAAATGGACCGCCCAATCATAGTTTTCCCTACGCAATAGACGGCGTGTCAATCAGATGCCCGATCTGTGAGTTATTAGCTTTTCCGTTCCAGGGCCCGGTTTTTTTTAAGATAAATCCAACCTGACCATAATTCAAATGAATCCAAACCTATGGTTATGTATTCCAAAAGATAATTATTATAAATATAAACTCAACCTGAAAGACGGTGCGTCAATCAGATACTCGGTCTGAGAGATATTGGCTTTTCCGTTCCAGGGGTCCGGTTGGAAAATATGATCGTTCCAAACACATCTGTTTATTAAAAGTTGTCCAAAACTCATTTAGAGTATCGCAAAAGGACCATATTGTAGAAAAGGCCTCAGTGACATAGACGACACGTCGATCGGATGTGCAGTCATTGTGTTATTCACATTTAAGGGAATAACGGGCCCAACCCGTTTAGCCCAGTGGGCCGACGGGTCGGGTTAAACCAGTTTGACGGGTCCGACTCGGTAGGGGTGTCGGACTGATCTAAAGGAAAAAACAACTCGGCCCGAAGGACGCAGCCCTTCTTGAAGAGGAATGGCCTGGCCCGAAGTGGCGTGGCCCGTCCTGGAGGGGTGCGACCCGGCCCGGCCTGGCGCGGCCCGGCTTGGCCCGGCCAGGTGCGGCCCGACAGGGTCAGCCCGAAGGCCGAGCGGTACGAGGGGGCGCGACCCGCCAGTTTCCCAAACCAGCAGCGCCAAGCAGTTTCGCCCTCCCCTAACCGGCCGGCTAGGCCGGACGGCCTCCTGGCGCAAGCGGCTCGCACGGTGGGCCTCAGGTTATCTAGTGTGGCGCCAACCTGACGTCGCGGCTCTGATCCTCTCGGTCGGCTGACGGGCCGACCGGTTCTATAGCGCGCATCCCTCCAAGCGTCGCGGATCCCCTTCACCTGGTCGGCCGACGGGCTTGCTGGTTTATCCATCAAAGTGGGCCGCAGTTTCTTCCACACAGCCGGTGTGACGACGATGGCTTCCTCCGCTGCGTTCTCAGCCCGGCGTGATAATGTCGTGCATCCTCCACTGATTCCAAGAAAATAAACAAGATCAAACGGAGGGTCGTTGGGACATGTTCGTTCGGCCTTTTCCTTCCACATTAATTGATAGCAAAAGGTTGGAAAACATTATGTTCAATGTCAAATGAAGCACAATTTAAATCCATTAAAATTGATCTTGATTCACCTACCTCGACAATTGATGTCATACGTTGGGCATTGCGGAAGACGTTGTCGTGAGGTGAGTATTAGTAGACGACGTCGGTGTGCGTCATCGTTCTTCATGAAACTGGCGTTCTTCATTGAAGAGACGTCGTTCTTCATCGAGATAGGAGTTCTATTATTATTCACACAAGATTTCTCTCAAATATTCCCCAACCCAACGTGTGCCAAACTAAAATAAACGTATAAACTATTATCATATTAACACAAGAAATTATAATTTCAAAAATCAAACCACTCCATTAATTATTTGAATTGGGTGAATTCATTAATTATCATGTGTTGGCATGAATTAAAGAGGGAGAGTGAGGGAGAGGAAGAGTCCACATTTAATAGGCTTTTACAAATTAAATAAGGGTGGTTAAAGAGTGTAAGGGGAGGTGAAAGGTTGGGGCTCATGTGGGCCCCACCATTCAATTATCCACACATTGGAAGTTGGATGGTTATGGGCCCCACCAACAACTTCCCATGGGAGGGATAAAAATATAAAGTTATTAAATAAAATTTTCCTAAAAATTTTATTAATTTCAATTATTCCCCCAATTATTAAATCTCATCCCGCTTAAAACGCAACTACAGAAAAGTTTCCCTTAATCTAATTCCAGCACTCCGAGTTTATCGGTGCCCTTAGATTTCAATTCGGAGCACTGGTTGAAAAGATAGAAAAACCTGCTCGTTTTTTCACTAATCATACCCAACAAATACTTTGTAAATTTATTTCGGGCACACCGGGCCTCAGAATCAAGTGCCATCAGATACCACATACTTTTAAAATTCCAAAGTATTTACAAAAAGAATTTCATTGAAATTTTCGTGTCTTTACATAAAATCTTCCAAGAGAGAATCATAGTGGATTAACAATGATTTTTCTCCAAGGACGACATCTAGTTACTCAATAACTCAAATAGTAATTATTGTACTACTATGAGCATTCAATATTTTTAAAATAGAGGTATATAAATTTGTAATTGTTATAGAGTTTAAAGGAAAAATTAATGTAAATAATGAATTATAATATAATAAAATTAGTGGGAAATGGAATTATCCATGGTATGTAATTATACTTAAATATTTATTTAATATTCATCAAATTAATAACAAAAATAAATTTAATCTCCCATATTTTATTATTGAAATAAATTATATGAATAAATTCTTGTGGAAAAAATTCAGATGTATACCAAGCCCCACCTCCTCCAAAAAATCCTTAACTCACCCAATTTTTCCAAACATTGGATGAAAAGATTCATGGGAGGGAGAATGAAATTATAAAGGTCATAGTGGGGTAAAAAAATATGTAGTATGTAATGGCAAATAATTCCTATCTTTGGATAATAATATGATCCTTGGTAGTGAATGAAACTCAAAAAATGTTCCCTGATTTATCATTAAGAAAAAAAATAATTAAATATCAAAAAAAGAGTTGAATAAAATACTTGTTACATGTGTACAAATAAAACATACAACATCCATTTTTTAATTATTCATGATGATGTTAAATAATTTATTTTATCTTTTCTTATAGCCTTATAGTGGGACACACCATTTGCTTGATCCGTGATGATATCAAGAGGATTCCCTAACTCATGAGGGAATGTTAGTGCCTTCTCACGAGATTTGATTAATGCTTTAGAATAGGATAGTTTATATAATACTTTTTATATATTATGATAAACCTACATTATATTGAAATCAGATACATTATTATGTTGTATTATATATATTTTATATCATAATGTGATTTTCTCTATTAAAGGTTGTTGTAACACAACATATCACATGTGTTACTTCCAATTGGGTGTTATAAACTTATCTATTTTAATGTATTTACAATGAAATCATTCCATTTATAATTTATTTTTAACAATATACAATTAATAGAGATAATGTGAAAATAACAAGTATCAAATGCATGAAAATAGTGGATCTGAGGCCTTCAACTAATGAATGCACATCCCCCAATATGTTATAGTGGTTTTTATTTTAGTACACATTCAACAATTACCCCTTTCAATAAAATTTGAGTTGATTATTTCAAAATAGTGTAATTAAAATATTAAATCTTATGATTTTTTAGATTTAATTTAAAATATGTTTTAATGTTTTTTTTCATTTTTATAATTATTATATCATGTTATTTTCAATTTATTTAATGATAAATTGTTTAATAATATTTCAAAAATATTATTTATATTCTAATAAATAGATATTATTTTTATTATTTTTCTAGGTATTGTGTTATTTTTCTAAAATAATGGTATAATAACATGTTCATAGGGACATAGATAGGGTTTTTTCATTTGGATTCCCCATTATGGTGGGTGTATGGTTGGGGGATAATAATCTCCAAAAAATAACAATTTGATAGATATTTCATATCAGATGGGATGCAACTATTAACATGCATGTTTTTATTTTTAATTAGACATAATAATCATTTTTTATGATCTTGGAAGACTATATGGATAGAATTATAAATAGATATTATAAAATATATGTGTAAAGTGGGGATCATTACCTATAAAAATTAAATCAATATTTATAATAACCCTTGGTAATATTATAGTTAATTTATATTGGAGTTATTGTGAATAATTTATGTTTAATTATATATTATTTTATTCTTATGATATTATGGATTTGATTTTTTAATCAATACTTATTGAGATAAAATATTATTCATAATATTAATGTGATGGTTTGTTTTACTATAAAACTATTATTCCAATATTCAATATTTTTATATAGAAATATTTAATTTTTAATTTTTTTAGAAAAATAATTTTGGGTTTTTGTTTATAGAAATAGTTATTGAATATGCATGTTTGTATATCTTATTGTGTGGTTTGGTATAGAGTTTTAGGGACATCATATAATATATATTCACTACATACCAATAGATTTTTGTAGACCTTTATATGTCATTAGGAATGATATAAGAAAAACTAATACATTGTTTCTTTTACTGGAGTGCCATAAATCTAGGACAAATGAATTGAAGGAGGTATTTTTTGACTAGAATATTAGTAAAATTACTATATATTTTTCCACATGTATTCTTCTTTTAGTGTTGGTTTTCCATACTCGGTCCTTTTCCACTACTTTTTATAAATCCCTATTTTTTTAAATTTATTTTTCATTACATGTATTTATATTTTACTATTTTTAAGGGAAATTCATTACCCAAATATATAATTTATATTCATTGGAACACCTTACATTCCATTAATGATCTAGGATAATTATTAAGGCCTTATGGTAGCTTAATTCATATCTCAATATTCAAGTACCAGAATTGGGTTTTTATATATAGTATTAGTGACCATTCACAATCCAAATTACTATTGGGTTTGTGGAATTGATCAATATTGGTAGTGATTCATTATAGATACATGGAAACATATAATATTCTTATTGACCATGAATGAATAAAAATATTGATCTAATGATATTTACATGGTTTCATCATGATCACTAAAACCATGTGGTCAGATGATGAAGGTATATAAAAACTATTTATAATATTATATACATTCATTAATTTTAGTGATTTTTCTCCCGAAATATCAATATATTTTGTCAATATTAACCTAGGGTTATCCTAAAGGCATCATTTTCAAATCCTCACCATTCATAGCTCATCAATATTGAAACCTTGTCCAGTTATAGTCTTGATGTAAGTTAATATTCCTATATAAATAACATGTTATATTTATTGTTGTTCTCTTCATATAAAAAAAATATACAATTTGAATGAAATTCTTTGATCATTATATAATATATGCAGGAATTTGGTTCTTGCTAATTTAGATGGATAAGTGAATCTAGGATCATGAGTTTGGTAGTGTGATTCTACTCCCTCATTAGGTTGAGGTATGCGGTTTCTTGCACACATAGGTTTTTGAAATATTATTTTATCTCGTATATATTCCATACATTAAATATATTTATATGATGGAAGTTATTTAATAATTATGATTCTTTTTTGTGATTTTTCATGGGGTGAGTTGTTTTTTTAAAATGAAAATAAATTATTTTTTTAGAATGTGAATATTTTTTTAAAAGTTATGGGAAATTATAAATTGGAATTTTTATTGTTATTTATGGTTGAATTATATTGAATTTTTGAATATATTGTAAATCATGTTGATTTTATGGTTTTTTGAAGGATCAATAATAAGTTAGAAATTTATACCTGAATGTATGAGACTTGTTTAGAGTGACAAGGTTCTAATTAAAGATTATGTATGGGTACCCCATATGGTTGGATAGGGATTTAAAAAAATATATGGGCGGTGGTATAATTGTTATTAGGTGACAACCATGGTGATTTTAGTGTGTTATTAAATTTTTCATGTTCCCTCATGTTTAGGTTAAATATTTTAACATGTGTTTCTGTTTTTAATAATTTTCAATTGACGTGTTCAGTATGATTTATAATAAATAATAATATTTACAAAAATTATAAATGAATTATTAAGGTTTAATATATTTTCACCTATTTATAAATTTTCCTGGGTTTGGAGACATTTTATAAATTATCATAGGTTACATCTTGATGTCTTTATGAAATCCTAATTGGTCTTGTAATAATACCCCATTAAACTAATTTATAAGAAAGTTGATTATTTCTAATATGACATGGGTTAGGGAAATGAATCCTACATCCCTTGGGGTGATTTTTATACATCGTAGAGAAGCTATGTGGATGTTGGAGTTTTAAATGATAGGCTAGATAATAGAGTTTAAATGGATTCATATAGTAGTCATTCGATATCTATTTTTGGGAATATCATTTTATGAAATTTTATGTCATACAATAAGAAAATTACACTAATATACATCTTCTGATTTTTATTACAATTTAAAAAATTATAAGATATATTAATCATATGTTTTATATGATCTTCAATACTATTAATTCCACTATTTTATTGTTATACTGTCAATAAGTTATTAAATTTGAAACATACGAACACATAATTAATAAATTTATTTATAATTTTGGAAGGAGGTTTTTTTTGATATGAGTGAAAACAAACCAACTATTGTATTATATAATCCATAAATATTAATTACCAACCATTGGTGATCATATATATACACAATAAACCCATCTGTAAAATTACATGACTTTGGTGATGATGAGTGTTGACAGGCTAGTATTGGATGCTATAAATTGTATTAGTTTACATTGTTTTGTGTGTGGAGATAATTGACAGAGTTCAATTTGGGATTAATAACATAATTATAAAGAGGTTAATTTAACCATTATATAGATAAATAAGAGTAACTATGAAGTATATATAGTCTTTTTCATTAGGGAACCACTCGTAGCTTCTTATTAGAGCATGTGCATTTAATTATAATTTGATAAAGAATGTATTGATCTAATGTATCATATAAAAATTCAATGATATTATATATATCGAGGTTTCATTTTTATCTTATTGTAATATTTTATCTATGAGTGTAATCTCAAAATAAACTATTTAAAATTTTTAAATAATGAAGAATATTTTAAAATAATGTCTTTAGTAAAATAATAACCTCCTAGATTGTAATTGTGGAAGATAAAAAATCTTCAATGTTAATGGTTTGTTCTAATATGGGAATTGTGACAACCGAGGTAATTTTAATGTAAATAATTTTCATTTCTCATTTATATTCATCAAGAAACTCTCCTCCATGCCTGGACAAGAAGAGAACAGGTTTGTGATCTCTAACAGCTATGGTGGAGCCTCATTGTCGTATGGTTCAATCATATCCATCATATAAAGTCTCTACTAGATACCAATCATAAAAAAGCTTAGATGTTTGAAATTCATGAGGTAAGGGTATTTTATCACTTGGGGATAGTTCCAGGTTACCTTTTTTTAATTATTTCCCTCATTATTGGAAGTTACTAGGGCCTAGGCTGCCAGTATAAAATTGATCTCATGTACAATGAAGAGTAAAATAAAAAACCACATATAATTATTATTACAAAACCTATGCACAACCCATTCTATGATTGGGGACTTTTCCAAGAGTGTCGGAATGTGTTTCTTTATGAACTATGATCTAGTGAATCAACATATTTGTGACATATGAATCTCTTATGTATGCAATAGTAGTGTGGGGACTTCATATCCATACCTATCAGTCTAGATTGTGGCTAGTGAGGAGGATTATCTTTTCTCCATTGTGTATGCAATGTGTGATGCATGACTATATGAGTTGTTATGAGAGGAACTCAGAACATTCAATCCTATAGATGAGGCATAATTTTTGGGTGGTGATTTTAATTATATTATGGATGTGTCTAAGAAGAAATGTGGGGTGTTATCTTCTAATATTGATTGTTATGATTTTTCCTCCTTTGTGTACCATGAGGGTAATATGTATTTTGGATTATCAGGGGACAAATTTACATGGTGTACCAACTAGAGTGGTAACCTAGACACATGGTTTCTATATGCTAATGTCATTGAAACCTTAATGTTGTTTTTTACCTCTCTGATTAAAATATGATTCATCTGGACCATGTACTATTTTTCCACTCCCTAATTCCTATTCATATCAAATCAGGACAAGACGAAGGTGGTCATTTATTCTTCTTTATTAATTAGCTACAATAATAATGATTCTGTGATATTGTTCGTGATTCCTAGGAAAAACCCTTTTCAATGAAGATATTTGATAAACATCACAACATTCTAATCTATGTTAAAGATGATCTTCTGGTTTAGGATAACTCCCTTGTTTCTTATCAAAATACTTTGGACTCTATTAATAGGGATATTGAGAATGTTGAACTATGATAGTAAGAGGCTTGGGATTAAAATTTGTTTACCTTGTGGGGGATTAGAAAGAAATATTTTAACGAGATTCAGCAAAATCTGGAAATCAAACATCATGTAAAATCCTAGGATACTTTTGATAAATAAGGGGACTGGAATTCTGGGTTCTGGTATGTGTGTTTTAAATTGAGAACACATCATCACACTTCTAATATCTACCTTGATGAAGGATCATCCGCTAAGGATCCAGTGGAGATCGGTGGAATTGTTTCATCTAATTTTAATTCTATGATTTTCATTCCAAACACTAGTTTGTAGATTTGTTATCCAATTGGTGATGTAGAGATGCATTAAATTTCAGTATAAAAATTTATCGTAAATCTGGTAGAGAGTCAGTAAGAAAAAATCAAACATGGGATGAATTGTTTTGATCTTATTCAATGTATTATCAAGAATATTTGGATTAACATCTGAATTTGGTTTTTTTTCTCAAAATATCAGTTTTTATTTCTCTTTACAGATGGTTCCTTTGGTGGATTTAAATGGAAAGCAGTGCATGAATAAATATTATTGGGATAAATTCTAGGAACGAATGTTTTTGGGTCTATAAATAGTGGAATAAATGTTTGATAAGGTTAATATGTTTCTATATAATATTATAATGGATCTAATATGACAAATAATAAAATAGATAATCAATAGAAATATATATTTTCATGTTAATAAATCATGTTTTTTTAATATATATCAATGAAAAAACATTATGAATTTTGGTGATAAAGCAAGGAAATCCTATGGTTCATTAGACCATATGAAAATGCATATAATATTTTGTTACATTTCTATTGATTATCCTTATTGCAATGATTATGTCATTTACATGTTATATTTTATGTTTCATTGTTATGAAATTATGTAGCATATATATATCATGATTAGAGTCCTGAAGTATTTCAGTTGGACGAGAACCTTTTTTACGAAGAATAACCGAAATTGATTCCTTATCTCCAAGATAAAGATTTTTTGAATTGTTTAATTTGTTAGTTTATGTTTTTTTAGAAAGAGAAAATTATTGCAAAATCAATATGGGAATCAGAAAATGCTCGTAGAGGATGATTTCATGACTTGTTTAGATAAAAAATAATATCATGATGGAATAATTTTATAAATAACGGGAGAATGAGATGGAATAAGTAATTATAAAATAAATTATTTTCATTTATTATTAATATTCATAAATTATATTCTATATAATTATAATTTTTTCAAAAATATTAAGTAATTATTCAGTCAAATGAAAAATGATTTATTTTTAACCAAATTGGATTTTCATGCATTATATGGTATTATTTAAAAAAAATATTATAAATTAAATAATATTTTTTTATAAAAATTTATTTAATTTTTGAATTTATCATGTTAACATTAAATTAGAATAAATTTTCAATTATTTTTATAAAATTATGATTTTTGGGGTGAATATTAAAAAATAATAATTTTTATTAAAAACTATATTTTTCTTTGATAGAATTAAAAATATTTGTTTAATTTAAACATTATTTAAAAGAAAAATAAGTTAATTTATATTATTAATAGTCCAATTAATTTCATTTTAATCAATTTTATACTTGAATTTAATAATAAACATTTTTACTCTTAAAAATAATATCTCTAAAAAACTATTTGATCATCATATATTAAATAATTAATTTTAAAATAAATTAATACCACCTATTGAAATTAAATTTTATAAAATGAAATACATATTTGGAAGACGAATTTTGTTTAATTATTCTGCTTTCATTTTTTGTCTTTAGGAATAGTAATTTTGTTAAAAAGCATTATTTACCATTGTAAGAGATAAAATGAAATAAAGAGGTTATAAAAAAATAAATATGACTAAAAATAGCATAAAAATATCTAAATAATATTTTATGGCCATATTTATATCCTACATCATATTAATGATGTGAAAAATTAATTTGGATCCACCTTTCATGAGAAATATATTAATGTATTTTAATCTTATGAAACATTACAAGTGTGTACTCTCCCACACATATAAAATGACAAACCTATCCTCTCTTATCCAAAATTCAAGAGAAAATTTTTTAGGGAAGGTCCATTGAAATAACCTTATAAACATCACTAACCATTTTTTATTGTTCTTAGTTTGTGAAGAAAACCAACCTCCGAGATATTATGTTTTAATGAAAATACTGTTGTCTGAAGAAGAGGTATAACTGTTAACCAGATGTTTTCGATTTATCTAATTTAATACCATCTTAAAAACACTTATCAAAATTATGATATAATAAAAATACTTTTCTAACTTATATTTAGATGTTATTAGGAATATAGATTAACTTTAATACATCTCCTTTTTCATATAATGGGAAATAATACAATTGTTCGTGGGTATGGCAGATTGCCGCATCATGATGCAATGTAATATGTTTTCCAAAATACCTCTAAATTAAGGATATATCTACGGATTTTTATTAAATACATGATTTTTATTAAAATACTAATAATTATTTATCGATAATATATCATATAATTTTCACCATTTTATCCGTCAAAAAATGACATTATCATTCATATGTACGTATGGATTACCACCTCCACAAAGCGATGCAATTCATATTTTCATCACTACCTCACATGTATTGTATATATAAGTGTTTTTAAATATATAATAAGATATTTATTATGTTATAAAAATTATATATTAAAAAAATTACACTTATATTATTTACCTCATTTTTTATGAATAATTTAATTATTACTCTTGTGTATGTATGACCTACAATATCTATAATTGTAACATAATTAATTTATCATAAATATCTTTTATATTTGGTTATATAACTATAATAAATGAATGAATATCTAAATTATTATATTTATATTATTATATAATGGATATAATCATTTTTTATTTTACATAATTCATCCTACTGAAGTAATTTTAAGCTTATGAACCCAATGACCTCAATACATTTAAGGGCAACTTAATTAAATAAGTAATTATCTATAATACAGACATAATATAAATGAAATAAATGAAATATATTGTTGATGAATAAAATAATTAACATAATTTTATTATTCATGAAGATTATTATTGTATGTCACTTGTAAGACGTGAGGTAGGAGACACATCACCTTAAAAACAATATTTCAAATGTTTTAAAGATTTATTTAAAAACTAGTGTTCTTCAATATAAATTATTTTTAAATTATTTTATTTGAATATATTTATGTTGACATAGTTTAATTATAATATAAAATTTATATCACTTTTTTTAAATTAATTCAAATTATTTGAAAATAATATTTCACTTATTTGTTATACACAGTTTTGACAGAAAAAGGAATGTTCTATTTTTACGTGTGTGGAGCCAATGTTGTTTTTCATTTTCAAGAAGATTATATAATAATTTGATTACATTATATTATTCCTTTATTTATTTATTGAAAAAAATTTAATCCCTTTTTTGTATTTTTTCAAATATTTTTTTAAATTAAATAATAATTAAAATTTGAAAAAAAAATTGATTATGAATTAATGGTTTATTTTTATGATATTAAAGATTAAAATAAATAAAATTCAGGTTTCATATACATGTTTTTTATAGGTGATATTTTTTGGTGATGGGTGAGTCTGACATGGCATATAATTACTAGTGATCGAGATATAGTTCAACATAAGAGGTGATCCTAATAAATCATTCCAATGGATTTAGTAATGGGATCGAGTTTATCGGTTATAGCTATCTCCAAATATATTTTTGGAATTTATCAGGTATTTTATTCCAATCATGAACATGATATAAATATTATTAACCATGTTACCTTTAATATTTATTTATTCTTTCTATTATTTTTTAAGTAAATATTATTATTTCACAATGTACGATAAGGAGCTTAAGTTTAAATGAAATATTTTTCTACTTCATAAGGGTAAAATGTTGTACTTTGTGGAAACATTTTCATTAGTTTTTCAATATTATAAATAAACCATAGTAGGTTAAATATCATTCTTATTATATTTCTTATGAAATGTTTTATGAAAATCATTGTGAAGTAATGTATAATTTATTTGGTGAGAAAGTGTTCCTTTTGAGCACAATGTTTATTATGGAAAAAAACTATTTATAAAGTGTTCATGAACCAATGTATTGATTTATTTATTTTAACATTTCGTTTATTGAGATTTTGGTATTATACCACAATTTTAAATTATTTTTTCAATCATTTTTTAAGGATGAAAAGGGATAATGATGATAAAAATATGAAAATTGTGAAGATATATTAGGAAAAGAAAACTTGTTTTATCTTAGAAAATATTGATTTTGGAAATAAAGGATAAAATGTGGAAGTGTTTTTTTATTAAATTAATAATTTATTATGTAACGATGATTAATTATTACTGTAAAACACTTAACCATAATGGACTTCATGAATTCCAAAAAATATATTCTTGTCTGAAGATTCAATTTTTGAATTTTTTAAGGATGTGTACTTCTAGGAATATTTTTAAATTATATTTATATATATTATACATTAAAAATATATAAAAATGGTTATTTAAATTTGTGTGACCATAAATACTTTACGGTTGGGGTTAGTGGATTTTTACTTGGGATTTGGAAAACTATTTCACCATGAAACCTCTTGTGAATCATTGTGAGGAACATACAATGAATGGAATTCCTATTGATCCACTGGTGGATCAATGGTTCTTATGGGGTTAGGAGTGATATTATAAAAATATTTTTGGGGCTAAAACCCATCAATAATATAGTGTGGATATGTCCTTTGAAATTTAGATTGGAACCTTCTAATATTTTAATGAGAATCTAGACCAAAAATATTGTTTCATTAGTTAATGAGGATTTTAACGAACATATTTCATAGACATTTAAAAATATGTCAATGGTATTTTGGAAACATATATATTTGAAATAATTTTAAATGAGTGATGGGATTTGGTTGAGAAAAATAAACTACATGATTAACATGAGAAGGTTTAAAGAATATATTTTTCCAATAATTATACTCTAATAAAATTATAGTGGTAAAGGGTGAAAGATTATGTTTGAATATAATGATGGTGATCCCCTTATGATCTTATAAAACCAGAATCTAATCCAAGGAATGTTAATTTCACTCATTTGGAGGGTTCATATTGAGAATATTTCTTTTAGGTTATTGTTTTCATTAGATTCAAACAGCATTCCATTCATTAATTGATTCTTATGATAAGTATACATTGATATATTTTATATTACTATTAATTTCACTTTTAGATGAGTTGATTGATTATTTTTTCATCAAGATATAGAATGACATTTATTGGTAAATTAAGTAATGATATCACAAAAATTATGTACATCAAAAAATAAATCATTTTAATATGTTTTTTTCATTTAATTATGAATATTTGAAGTAAAACATTTTATTTTTAACATTGATTCTAAGGATACCTAGAATAAATTCTAGATTAATGGTCGTTATGAATTTTATGTTTTTTATGATGATTTTGTAGTGGTAATATGTTTTTCATCCTTTATTCAAATTTATTATTATTATAATTTGGTAATACCTTCACAGGATTCTGATATATATCTATGATGAGTCTTCAATTTAAGTTGCCAACGATGGTTTGGTAGTGCTGATTAATATTGAAACAACTACTAATTGAATAGATCACCCAATAGTTTGTTACATCTATCTGGAATTGGATATTTCATATAATCTAATAAAATATATATCATTAATGGTTCAAAAGGTTCTTCTCACGAGGTAATTTTTTAGAATATTCCTTTTTTCAATAGACACTATAACAATCTAGAACAAACTTCATTACAATGTTCTTAATGACATTCTGAACAAAAGGAAAACATTTTCTCAATGGGCTAGGTCAGGAAAATAAAACAAAACAGTTGGATTTAGGGAATTAGATATAGGATACACATCATCGACAATAAATGTTTCTCAATTTACAAATATTTATCTTGGAGAATACCATTTATTATAAAATATGGTCTTATGGGTATA
Organism: Viscum album; assembly: GCA_963277665.1. NCBI lineage: Eukaryota > Viridiplantae > Streptophyta > Magnoliopsida > Santalales > Viscaceae > Viscum > Viscum album. The sequence continues at coordinate 1,362,166,361 of OY728133.1, forward strand.
AATGTTTTTCAATATGATGATCAGATGCTATAGAATAGTTCATATGGTTTTATTAACAATAGCTCAATCTGTAATAAGTTTGACATTCTTATATTTTCTTCTAGACATAAGGGGTCATTTTGGAAAATGGATTACTATCTATGTAGAGATCTAATCAAATTGATTCCATTTTATCTTATAGAATTTTTATTATAAGGATATTAAGGTGGCTTTATTGAATTTATGGTATCCCGAGGATATGATAGGGAATTTAGAAAACCAACAGGATGATTACAATGAAGGTGAGGTTATGGAAGTTTATGTATATCCCCCTCACTCTATTGTTATCCTTAAAGATAGTACTAATCATTATTTGTAGTTTAATGAACATTATGATGAGTTTCAACATTCTTCTAATGACTCAATTTCATACACATCTCCGATTAAATAATGAGTAGAATATTTTAATAAAACTCGAAATTTGAGAGGGATATTAGTTTTTATTGATACTTATGGATTCAATATTTAAAATTTGAAAATTCTCATGTTCATAATGATTATTCTGGGATTTAATTTACAATTATTACACGATATAGTTGTAAATAACATTCTTAGAATGAAACCTCTTCTGGTAAAAAATATTTTTTGGGAGTATGGATTTAAAAATGGATATCAATGGCCAAATTATTTTTCAAGGTAATTAATTGGATAATGAAGCATGAGAGTGATCTAAAATATTCACTAGGAATCACATTAATTCCCATATATATTAACTTTATATGAGAATGATACTCCTAAGTAAATGTATTAATATAAAATGAATTAGAATAGACTAATATTTAGTGGTATGGGGAAAATTATATGAATACATTGTGTAATATCACTTGAATACTTTGTAACCTAAGAGAAAAATATTTTATTAAGAAATATTCATGTATTGTACCTCAAGAAAAAAATTAATTTAAAGAAAGGTCAAGGTTACTAAATATTTTGTTTTCTGGATTTCATATAGCACTATTTATTCTAGTCCATTTATATTATCTTTTGATATATCACAATGGAGTATTTGATTTTACAATTTTTTTGTTAAGAAAAATTAATACAATAAAATAAAAGAAATTTCTTTGATTTTATGCATTGATATATTATAGTGATTTAGTATGTTATTTGGTTTATGAATTTATAGGGTCTTACTCCTAAAATTGATTCTAATGAGTTACTAATGGATATAGGGTCTGACTCAGGATTTTATATTCATATAAAATCAAGGGTTGTTATGTTTTTAATTTAATATTATATTGAGATTTCAAATAAGGAATTTATGGTTCGAAAACCCATCTTTTGAAATCTCTTAGTTTAGAGTATCATCACACGGATGAGCAAAGTACTTGTTTTAGTTGTGGTCAAAAGTGATGTTAATGTTATTCTTTGTATGGAATAAGAGTATTATATAAATTGATATATTTTGATTTATTACTCTATATGAAAAAATAACATAAATGTATGATTTTTTCACCACATTTCATTTGACCAAGTAACTATAGACTGAGAATGTGATTCTTAAAACTATTTTTTATATATAAATATTTGACACCTAAATAAATATTATAGCATTCCACCATGTAGATCTATGGTGGATCGATCAAATTTTACATAGGTATCCCAAGTCATTGTGGGTAATACATAAAATATGGCTCATTCTAATAAGTAGGGACTAAATATATGCAATGTTAGGGATTACAGTAGGTACTATTATAATATAGTGAATTATCCAGGACAAAAAACTTATTTTCTATTGATTGTATTAAATTATAAAAAAGTATAGATAAATAATTGAACATTTGTAGTTAGTGGTATATTTTGGATTTATTATTCAATTTAATTCATATCATTTGATACTAGTACAACACATTCATTTATTACAGAATTATGTGTGTATTATTTTGGTTAAAGGATAGTTATGATTTTGAATGTTATTCATAACCTAATACCTCTAGGAGATCAAGATAATAAAGGATTTGAGTGTCTAAAATGCATTGATAAGTAACATAATGTTCACCTGGGTCATCATAATCCCTAACATGAACATGTTTGATATAATCGTGGAATTGGATTGGTAGATTTCATATACCACTCACAGTGAATACTTTTTGAGAAATGAATTTATATACCATATTGGAGAATAATAATATATTTAAAGGTGAAATGGGTGAGGATAATAATATATCATGGATGTTGATAATATGATTTATGAATATCATTTTTTAGAAAGAAACTATGGTGCCATGGTAAATAAAATTATCTTATTATATAATATTTCTAGGGGTAGTTATATGTTTTCCAAAAATAATCCAGAATTGTTTTTCAAATTACCCCCCCCCTAGAGTGTGAGTTATACTTTTTGATTTATCTGTTTTCTCGGGTAAGTATTATATCTCCTACTCCATATCATATGGACCAATGAAAACTAAGTGATATTAATGTTTTGTTAAGGTATTTATAGAAAAAAATTTAATTTTAATAAATGCCCTAACATGGGATTCTTTAGTACTCTTTATAAAAAACTGTATGTAAAATTATGTTTACGTATTTATTATATGATTTTTAATTAAGTATCCATCAACAAAAAATATAATATATACAGAATTATTGTTCTATTCAATAAATTTACTGGGGGTGTATGGTATTCCAAGATTGAATTGATATTGATATACCATAAAATGAGGGTAAATAATTAGAACATACCATTGATAACTTTATAGAAAAGTAATGACCATTATGAGTGTTTGATTATTAATTATGGTTTTACTAATACTCAAGATACTTTTATGGAATTAATGAATCACATATTACATTAATTTATTAAATAATATAACATGTTATTTATCAATTGAATAATTGTGTATTCTAAATCATTGGATGACTATTAAAAAACTATGAGATGATAAGAAATTGTGTTAAAATTTATAATGGATCAAATGGATTATTTTGACTCAAATGAAATGAGTATATGGAATCAAATGAGTAAAACACTACCTTCACAAAAATAGAATAAAATCCAATATTGTAAGAGTGTGTGGGTTCATTATAACTAAAAATGGAAATATTTTAAACCACCCCTAATATATGAATTATAAAATAGAACATGTTCTCGAATGTTCCAATACTTATTACCCCAAAAAACTGTTGAAACTAATAGAAATGTAAAATATTTTTGAAATAAAAATAAATATAAATATAAAAATTGAAATTATTTATTAAAATTACCAATTGATATTATAGAATGATGATACTACCTAATAGTGCTCAAAATATTGTGTTAAATAATCAATAAATTATAAAACCATAGTTACCTTATCCTAAGGGTAGTGTACTGGTGAAGAAGAGCATTAAGAATGAATTAGATAATAATATATTATAAAATTTTATGAAATATCAATAAAATATTATTTTTCATGATTCAGTTAAACACAATCCTATGTATTCCAATTTTTTAATGGAAATGTGATCTCATAAGAGGAATTGTGAGGGAAGATAAATAGTTAAGCATTATGGTAATCTTTCCTCCTTGATTCAACACACTTCCATTATAAAATATAATCTTACAGGGAAATTTTCATTTTTTTGAATTTTAGGAGAGAGTGATTTTGAAGAAGTTATATTAAATTTATGAGTGTGTATGAATGTGATTCTTCATTCTATATCTTATAGTTTTCAATTTAGAGAGTTAATACATTTTATGATTGTAATTTAATTATCGAACGAAATTAAAAAAACCATTGTAACATTGAAGATATTTAGGTATAGCTAAAAGAATGTTTCCATACTAACTTTTATGTTTTAGATACAATGGATAAAATATTTAGTAAACATGAACTTATGATTATTTAAATTCATTTTAAAAACCAAATAATGAAATTATAAATATTCACAAACTAATATTTTCACTTGAATTTATGGATTAAATATTGAATTATAACATATCTTAATCATTTCATTATCTAATATAGGATCATTAAACCCACCAAATTAACATAATTTATCGATTTTTAGTTTATTTATATAATAATTTCACAATTAATTATCCATAAATATATGAATTTTTGAATTAAATGATATTTATTGATATAAAATGGCCTAAAGATGAAAATTTTTAATGTTAGAAGAATTATAATTTTTAACATACTATATTAAAGTCTTTTGAAGTTTATAATTCTTTTACCTGCTTTTATAAAATAACACAAAATATAAAATTATTTAATATTTTATTTTTCTAAACATTTATTTCAAATTTGAATGTCAATCTAGTTGTAAGATTGTTAAATTTACTAAAAGTAATTCTAGTAATTAAAGAATATTTTTTTTAATTTCTTATGCAATTCAAAATTTTGTATATTGTGTTGATTTCATGTTATCTACTCGTAAATATATAATACCTACTTTTTTAAATCAATTTAGGATCTAAATTAAATTTTTTTGATCCCTTTAAACTATATTATTCAAGAAAAGTAGTCTAATAAAATTTATAATGAAACCCACTATATATGAATATAAAATATAAATTAATTTATGAGAAAGAGTAATTTCTTCTAATATTTTCTAATGGGTTACTAAAATTTGAGAAAAATTCAATTTTAAAATCATTAGGGAAACAATAAATCCATTTGATAAATCTTATGTGATTTTAATGGAATTGGACTTTCAATTTAAATTGATATATTCCTATAAGAGGAAAATTCTAATCATGTCAATAAATTTCATTGAATTTTAAATCCAACAATTTTTGACGTTTTTATGAAGGAAGTGACTAGCCTAATTATTCGTGAAATCATTTTCCAAATTTTTTATATCCAGTTGGTGAATCCTATCAATATTATTTCTAAAAAGTGTCGTTGTACTACATTGAAGAAAAAAATATGACAATTCATTACACATAGACATACTAACAAAAAGAGGGTTTTCATTGATTATATAAATCTCAACCAGAAAATATAAATGATTTAATAATATATGAATTATATTTAAAATGTTTTTTAAAGAGTATGAATTCTCTATTTAAAATTTATACTTAGAAAAATCATTTTCTCAACTATGATAATTTCTATTTTCTGCTATAGGTCAAATCATAATTAACGATGTATTATCGAAAGTTCAAAACAAGGTTGATTAATCCATTTTTGATATTATTTCTTCTCTCACATACCCAAAAATAGTGGAGAATGTGATATCATTCTTTGTATATGTTGGTTTTTATATAATATTTCATAATGTATTTCATCTATAAAAATATATATTTATCTATATTTCAAAAGAAACCTAATTTTACCTTTCATAAGAGTTTTTTAAAATATTTTAGGGAGATGAAATATAATTTAGTATCGCTACCAATTATCTTGGAACCAAGATGGGGTAAATCATTTTAGTTGATGAATAATGTGTTATATTGTTCCCAATGTGTAGTTTTATCCATAAGAAGGAAAAGAACCCTAATTTCATATTTTCAAAATATAAGACTCTAAATCACGAAATATTTGTCTATTGACCACTAATAATAAGATTATAAATATTTTTTTATTTTTAAAATATTATACATAGTATTATAGTTTCCTATTTGACTATTTTCACTAACAATTCTACAATTATATTTTTTTTAATGAAACATGATTAAAAAACAAAGATAATAACATATATTTTGTCTTCATGAGATTTTAATGTGGAGATTATGTATTATAAGGGTATATAGAATTTATTGTTTGACTAATAGAGTAATCTACCAACCATTTTGACTTTTAAACATAAAATATATCCACTAATCAAGGAATCAATTATTGATAAGGATTGTATTATTTTACATATATTATACCATGGGTTACAGATCTTATAAATTATATGGATTCAAGTTATTCCCTAACTTTTTTTACATGAATTATGTCTCAAAACTGTGAGTGATGATAAAAAGTAATTTTTGAATGATATTTAATTTTTAGTTTTGGACGTGACCAAATAATTTGATGATGCAATAATGATGGTGATAAATATTCATTTCTGGATATATTCATACTTTGAGTATTAGAGGTAATTAATGACCCCATACAATATATATTAATGTTATAGATTATTTTTTATTCTGGACCAATATTTTCATGGATTGTTTCTAATTCCATAGAGCATGTGAAACCTACCAAATTCATGCAAGTTTTCAATTATAAATGAATTGTCTCAATAAACCCTATTATTTTTTTGAAGTGTTTGATGATTGGGTATACATACATAAATGAAACATTTTATAATTCTTTTGTGTGCCTATAAATTTTTCAACTTATTTTTTATGTGTTTTTGTTTGTAGAATATATTAAAACTAGTGTTGATGTTGTTAATTTAGGATCCTGGTTTGTTAGAGCTGCCACATTCTAGATGATTGGGCTTCCAAAATTTCTCATCACTAATCATGGAAACTATTTATTTAAAATATATCAATATATATTTTGTTAAAATATGAAGTTCATTATAGGGTTTATAAACCATTTTATTGTCAATATAATAAAACCGATGAATAATAAATTAGAATGATTAAATATCTTTTTTATAAAATTATCCACTCAATTAGAAAAGATATTATTCTGAGATTAGTTGATATGATTAGACCTAATGAACTAATTTCAAAACTCTAATTTGATTTTCACATTTTATAATAGTGCATGAAAAATATTACAATTTAATAATACTATTAGAGAATAATTATTTTTAGGATACAAAATGACTAAACGGGAACCCTTTTAATGTTGTAAAAATATAATTCGTCTTGATGAGTTGGAAGAAATCATAAATAATGATTATAAAAACTCAAGGTAGTATAAAGAGAAAACCAAACCATTTCATGTTGAAGTACTCCTATAAAGGAGTTCAAAAAAGGATCTAATGTTTTCTTTGAATCCATAATTATGTTGTTTCATGAAAAATTTCATCCCAAATTGTATAAACCATTTATTTTTTTCCATGATTTTTTTATGGTGCAAATTTTATTAATTAATCCAGGAATTAAGTTCTATTTATTTTCAATGTGAATAAACAAAATCTATTTAGAGAATATTTTCTAGAGCCACTAGTAGAAGGATGATTCATCATTAAGATATTAAATATAATTGTAGGAAGGTTTTATCCTTTATTATGGGTTTTTATTTAGATAATTACTCATTTTAATTTCTTGTATAAAAATTTAAACATCGATGGAAGAGAAAAAATTAGTGTGAGGAGATGGACAACCTTTCTAGATTATGTTGACATGTATTTTTAATTGTAAGTGGTTTTGTATTTTGTATTTTATTTTTTTTATTTCACTTTATGTATGTTTTACATTTTGATACATTTTTAAACTTTTATGATCAAAACAAAAGTGTTTTAAAGTTTAAAACATACACCAATGTGTGATGTTATTTTTCCAATTGAAATTAACCAAAATAAAATTTTAGTTACCATTTTTTATGATTGTTTTTGGAAGCTCATGGATATACAATTGATTTTTTGAATACCATTCCATGAATAGAGTCTAATTTAAAATCACTTACTTGTGATTATTCTAATCAATTTTAAATCTCCATCACAATAACTACCCTTATTGAGTGAACCAAAACACTGTTGATCAAATAAAAATATATGTGTTTCATAGAAAACCAGAGACCAGCAAGGTATTTTTTCTAAAGTTTATTGAGGAATTTATTTTAGTTTTGGAAGTCCCTTTTTCACAATGAAATCATATTATATACATTCTTTTACATTAACTTTTTTGACCCCATCGTGTCCATTAAAAAACATATTTGGAAACCAAAAATAATCCTAAATCACTATTCATCCTATAATAGATGTAAATAAAATGATCTGATTTGAACACTTGAGAATATGAGAGTGAGGTTTTTTTATTTATTAAATAAATTTTTGATACTTTAGGGAAATAAAATATTATTATATAAGTTGTTTCAAATTTTTATTGAATAGATCTATTTGAATGAGAATATTAAAATATAAAATCATGTTATAGATCTACTGTGTGAGATCTTTTTAAGAACAAATAAAGCAATATTTCTTGTATGTAAGAAGAATAATTATTTTTAAAAACTTTTTCTAGGAAGTACTCAAAAAAGTATATATTAAAATAAACTACTCTTAATTAAAATTTTCAATTATGTTCCAAAAATGAAAACTAATTGAAGAAAAAATATGCTGAATTAGATGATGGGGAAAATATTTTTTTTTGTTATTTTAGTGACAATGTTTGATTTATCGATTAATATTTTCATGATATTTTCAGATGAATAATTTATATGATAGTGAAGAGGATTCCATTCTATTGTATAAAATCATATTCATTATTTTTCTCAATAAAGGAGACAATACTCAATATTCATCAGCTTAATTTTCATTATTTAAAAACAATAAATCAATAACCACTAAATATATTTATAATTACCTCATGATTAACAAATATACATTACTCATTGGATAGAGATTTTTGAACTCATAAAGCTTATTATTACCCATCCAAGTGTTTTGTTGAGTTTTTTTTTAATTCTTATCATGGTGATGAGAGAAAAAATTCTAATAAAGTTGTTGTTTCAATAAATGGCTAGATACAAGAAGATGGAATAATTTGAATAAAAAAATAAATAATTTTAAATGAATAAAAAGGATCTATATTGAGGTAATGTTACTTTATATCAATTTTTTTTTAATAAATTTGATTTGGGTTTTGAATTTTACCTTGGAAATTAATTGAATGCTTACTTACAAAGGCTTCAGACACTAAAGTGTGTGGGAATTAAAAGGGAATATATATTCATCATTTTTAATTTTAATTTTCTAAATTAATCCCTATAACTTATTAATTTTAATGTACATTAAATAATTTATAGGTTTTAGGATCTTTTTAATATTTAATTTCGAAAATAATTCAAATAATGATTTTTTTATTAATTAAAATAATTTGGAAAAACTACATTAAATGTATGTTTTCAATTGATTTTAGGCAACTCACCTAATTGAATTAATTTTGGGAAAGTTATTTTAATTTCACATGGTATGTAACATATTATAGAAGAGTATTTTAAAAATGGAAATGGGTAATTATAAAATGTAACACATAACATTATATTCATGGAAATACTATAAAATAATTTTAGAAAAGAATTTATAAGATAATTTTTATGAATTTGGTTATACATAATGAAATTTTCCTAGTATAATTTGATACGTAATATTATGTACGCGATTTAATCTAAATTTTTTTATGTATATACATGATTTTTTCTATAAAATAATGATATATGACACCTCAGATTTTTCGAATTTAATGATATAACTGATAAATAAGAAATTTTATCCAGATAATTTGATTTGTTTATTATTTTTATATGATAAAAATAGACACATAAATTTTTTCTCCAATTAGAGAAAAAATCACATGAATAATATATTTTTGATGTAAATAGTTGATATGGAAGATTTTTTACATAAAAAATCATCCAATTTATATTTTACGGATGATTTGTTATTTAGAAATTTGAGAAATGAATTTATAGGCAATGAATTATTAGAGAAATTTCAATGGGGAAAATCAAATATGATGTTGAATAATATTAAAACTATAAGGGATTAATATATTCCACTAATACATTTAAGATAAATATAATGGTCCTACCAAAATATATGATTCCATAATATGAAGAATAAGATAATTTATAAATTATTCCCTTGAAAAATACATTAATGAAATATCTAGAAGGCTACATAATGGGAAAGTTTATTGTACGGTGAAGGGTTCATATGTGTTGAAAAAAATAAACTTTTATTAACCCTCAACATGAACAGTACATATTACACAAATATTAAATTAAAAAAATACGAAAATATAGGATTACCTTGAAAATTAAAATAGGTAAGATTAAGTAGTTAATGTTTGTGGGAGGATTAGAATGAAACATAAAATTTTACATCCATCAAGATGAAAATGGAAGAACGGTTTTTTACATCCATGAAGGTACCTCAAGAGTGACTTCCAATCTTTTACAATGTTTGTATTGTTTTCCCACCACTATGAAAAATATACATACATAAATGAGGGAGGGAAAGATAAGACATAACCATCATCATTGATCATACAAAGTAAAAGGAATGGAGATGTTTAATGATGCCGTGGAGAAAAAATAGGGGGGGTGGTATTTTTGGAAATTTTAACCATATGTAGATAAAATATTTTGGATGTTATGATTAGTAGAGACCCATGGACACCCCTTTATGAGTGTTAAACATTATTTATTTAATATTATTAACTTTATTATTATTTATAATTTAGAATGATATCATTTTCTTCTATTACATATTATTTATTTTTCTAATAATTTTTAATTGGGTTGTTTAGTTTTTGAATTAATGTAATTCATTTTTTTATATTAAATTTTATAAGAAAGGTTTTTAAGGAAATAAAAATTATAATTTTGTTTTATTTCATATAGGTATAAAATTAATTGAATTACCTTCATATTAGCATCAATACTCATTCGATGGTTTTAATTTGATTTTCAAGTTGAATTTGTGGTAAACATCTATGTCTTATACTATACATTGAGAAATTAGATTTTTGAATTTATGGAAAATAAAAAAATGTGTGTCCAAGTGTTGATACTTATTTACTTATATTATTCTAAAATAAATATTCAAACATGTATTCAATATAATATATTTTGATTCTACAATTTTCACACTCTCTCATTTCTCATTAATCAATTTTATTTATTTATTTTCAATACATGAACATCTCAGTTAATACACATTTATCAGTTTTTTCATAAACAAAATATGTTATTGTTTTTATTTTAGTTTTTACCCACCTTGAGATAACATCTTTTGGAATTATATACTTAATTTAATAGGTATAAATTTTGAATAGAAATTTTATCAAAATATCTTACAATTCAATTCATTCTATAATCTATGATTATAAATTGGTTAATGTTATTATTATATTGGACACATCTATATAATAAGTTATTATTAAATTATCCATAGTATAGTTCTTGGTTTTTTGTACATGCAATGTTAAGGATACACCAAATTTAATTTCATGTTATGATTACTGATCTATCAATTAAACACAACATGATGTATCACATGATAAATGTTTTTTTTGTGACCGATCAATGATTAAAATAATATTTCCATTACATGATCCATCCCAAATATTTTAATTCTCATTCATTTAACCCAACATCAACCATTATATCAGAGGATAATATGTTAGGGATTCCCATTTATCAAGACACAAAAAATCTTCTATGAGTAATACACTATGGATATATAAAGTTTATGTGTCTATTATATCAGATGAAGAAAAATACATACATTATCCTACGATATGAATTATAAAATCCATTTTGATGATATATTAGACTACATCCACTATCTGATTAATTTATTAGATGGTCCCCGATCTGTAACACCTCCTCCTACTAGGTTTAACCATCGTCACCAATACTCACCACTAACCACCTTCAATGGTGGTTATATAGAGTTCACTACTTACATTACCTGGTAAATCATAGAGAAAGAAAATTTATTGAAAATATCTCTCTTTATTTTTTCATAAAAAAACATTAATTTGAATAATTTCAATGGAGTAAATCCATATTATATAATTTTTTTTGATATTCAGTATCCCTTTTAAATCATACTAATAAAGAATATATCAATCAATTATAAAAAACATCTATAAAAAGTATCTTTTTATCTTAAAATATATTATTTTTACTTCATCGAATCAAATGGAATGGGATTTCTTTCCATTAAAAGGAATATGTAACAAAAAATGTTCTATCAAATTGCAATGTATCTCCTTCTAAATCAAATAGAACGTTTTTTCCAAAAAAAAATATCTCTAAAATTATTCGCAATCCAGTCGATAGATTTCAGAAATTACAAGGGTAAGATGGTTATTTTATCATGATGAACATTGTATTAAAATTTTAATAGATTATTCAATTTTTATGAATAATAGTGTTAAGAGAGTATATTAGACTAAAAAATAGCATGTTAGTCAAAGAATCAAAACTTATTTTGCAATTTTTGATCGATATCCGTCTATGATCTCTTGATATCTAGTAAAAATGCTCCTTATAGTGGTTTCACTCATGATCTATACTTATATACATCCATTATCTCTTTAAAATGATCAATATTAATTAGATATATTAGTCCCAAACCCTTAAAAGATAATATCTATTTAATATTAAAATGACATTCCTCTGGCGCATGATAACATAATATCACCCAAAAATAATGAAAAAATTTTCCAACATTAAACATCAAATTCTATAATCATTAGCTTTGTATATTTATCAATATAACATTAAATTTTTTAGGAATTTAATGTTTTCCCCATTTTAGCGAACATTTAATATTTATATTAAAAATATATTTTGTTGATCAATTAATCCACCAAAGAACATCATTTATATTCAAATATGATCTAATGAATCTAATTACCATATATTGGGTATCAGATTATGATCACATTCAATTTCATTTTTTGGTGAATATACATACTATTACCTCCACCCCATCTTAAAAAAACACATTTGAAAAGAAATTGTACTTTAGAATGATTGATCAATGAATTCCTTAATTAACCTTTTGTATTAGAGGACAAAACCCTACCATAGTCACTAACAAATAAATTAAAACCCATGAGAAACCAAACATCCTAAATAAATTACTATAAAACCATATATTTTCTTAATAGAACATAATGAAATTATATTTCTCCTCACTAAGAATGATATCTCATGTGTTCTATTAATAATGAATTTAGTTCCTCGAATGAAAAATTGATAACAATAACATTCCCTAAAATCTTACTTCCAATATAGTATAACCATTATAAGTATCATCAATGATTGTACACATTAATGAAGAACTCTTAGAAGACTCATAAAAACATCTCAATAATAAAAATTTGAGATATTCATTATATATATATATATTTAAAAGTGTTATTAATTCTCATAAAATTAATTTATATTTCATAAATATATTACATTAATCATTTGAAATATCATCAATCTTGCTACTTTAATAATGATATTAGGTATTCTATAAGAAATAATCAAATCACAACCAATAACCTCATCATTCATTATTCATCGGTTACCAAAAAACATAAGTATTATCCAAAATCAATGAAGTCTAACTCAATATATTCAAATAATATCAACCACATAAAGGATCAAGGGACAACCTATCAATTCCAAATTAAAATCATTCCCTTGATTTCTAACAGAACAACCAATTTATATTTTATACAATCTCAATAATAGGTTATGAAAATATTGATTAAAATTAAATTAATAGTTTAAAACATTTTATTCATTGAATCCTCACTCCATGGATATACAATGGTTCCTGAAAGAGTCTAAAAGGAATAAAATTATGTTTTTTTAAACAATTGTAAAGAAACTAATGAACAAAGGTATAAAAAATATCATATAAACTCAACTCATGATGGTAATGATCTATTAAATAATTACATACACATTTTATGTTTCATACATTCCTCTTTAATTCATGTAAAGTGTTCCTTATAGCATAGATCATCACGTAATCCAATTGAAATATCTTCATAATATTCCCTCACATCCATGTGATGTCATTAATCTATACTAATTTACATCGTCACTCTAGGATATTTAATCTCTTATAAATTTATTCTATTTACTATCCAAAACAAGAAATCATAATGCATAATTATTACACAAAAAATAATTTATTTTTTTAAGATACACATAGTCATATTCCATCCCCAAAATATAGTCATACACATCTCTATATTTCCATTTAAAATAAAAATTTGACACTATTTTTTCTTTAATATCACCACACAAAATATCTATTACAAAAATACTTCTATAATTTCATTCATATAACATTTTTCAGACTTATCTATCACAAATTATGATTTCATGATTTACATAACAATTAAATAATGGTTTAAGAAAAATTTCATCACTATGCTATGGAATTCACTATTAAAGGGGTATTGAATTTATATCCTACTCCTAAAATCCATGAAATAGAATGTTTTTGTGTTAATCATCTCCTATTATATCACATCTAAGGAGTATGGTCGATTCCCTATAGAGAAAACACAAACGATCTAGTCTAGGCACTTGTTTACACAATTTAATAGTATAAAATCACTAAAAATTTTATAAAAATACTCAACATTAATACCAATAGTTCATTCTGAATCACTAAAAATATTGAAACAAATAAACAGAATCAACTTTAAGGTAATACACCCAGTCACATTCCCATATAAGGTCGTATTTTTTGAAAAACATGAATAATATACATTTTAATTCAATTCAGATATTTAAAAATTTCTGATTACCATGAGAAATTATATTATTAAAAAAATTATCCATAAACAAATTCAGAAGTATTACAAATATTTTATATTCCACTATTCTTCCATTATTTTAATCAGATCACAATAATATAACACGTTAAAAACCGATTTTTGGCTCTATAGTTAGTGAAAATATGTATTCTAACTATTTAATTCATGAATAAGTCTATATAGTTTTATATATAAAAATACATTCAAATTATTCAATAAAATAATTGTATAAAGATATAAATTCAGAAAACAATAATGAATTTATATGATAACTTACAATGAATCAGTACCACCACATAACATAAATACTATCTATGTTTTCTCAGGTCCTCTAAAACTTACCTCACAGAGCAACATCACAACAATCCATATACTATCATGATCCCGAATCAACATCAAAAGCATAAATGAACAATAAAACATCATAGTCTAAAAAATCCACTACAATTATCTCTAATATAACATCATAATCTCAAGATCCATGAAAATGATGCGAATATCAATAAAACTCACATTAGTTTGGTCCATATATATTATATTTGGATTAATACAAATAATTAAATCACAAAATCATGTCATATATCATTATGATTCTTTACCCAATCTTTATAATCATAGTTCACATAATATGGTAACATCCACGTGATATCAGTATGATTCAAGCTCAAGAATACATTTTTCATTAAAACCATGGAAAATTCCTCGATTATCTCTATGTATATTGAATATTTGTAATATTCGTCAATCAAAACAATCCTAATAAATCTGTATGTGTTCATAAGTGTAAACATTATTCAATCATTGTGATGCTAGTATGTCAAATACAAAAAAAATGGGAATCAGAGCTAGCCACAAGCACTAAGGTATCTGTATAATTTGTGGGGGAAATATCATTAAAGGAAACCAGTCATCTACTATCATTAAAAATTATCCACTAATCCATTTATAAAACTAAAACCATTAAATTTAGTATATGGATATATATATATATATAATAATCACCCAGGTATAATGAAAAAATATATAAATGAATTAGATAATATAATAACACATGCTGAGAAGAAATAGTTTTGATCACTGATGAACTAATGGTAACTTGTATAATGAGATCTCTACTCAACCAACATTACATAAAATATGACCATCTCCAAGATATATAACCATCAAGCCTCTAAAATAGATGATATACAAGGTCATAAGTAATAATGTCAAAAATCATGTATATAGGGGTGATCATAACAATATTTAATAATACCATCCCATGAAATAATACAATCCTATAAACATATATTTTTTTATGAGTATAATAATTATGTAAATTATATAAAATCTTAAATTTTAATGTCCTAAATTGGATTTCATAATCTAATGCCCTGATTAGGTGGGTCACATGGCCCCAAGCGCATCTCCTTATACACTAATGTGTTTTGACTTGAAGTGATTGATTGGGTGTTTTAGTGGAGATACAATTCCCTCATTACGAGAGTATAACACATTAGATATATATAATAATAGACATTTGTGGAATAATTAACAAAAATGTATAAGTAGAAAGAGTAGACACTAAAACACCAGACCAGTATCATGTTGCAGTAGAAGTAAAATAGTAATAGAAAATAATACTCTCAAGATGTAAAATGAATCATATAAAAAATCATTATGATATATGTCATGTCTCTCTATATCATTCAAAATAAGTGTACTACATGAAATACAATACATTCATAAAAATACCACGAAGCCCAAAAAGAACCATATACCAATAGTATCTATATCATCAACTCAACTATTTTCGAAAAATATCATTATAATAGAAAAAATTAAATAATCATATCATTGGTGTTTTTCCAATCCCCACCAGCATTCATATAATCATTCCATGTACCCATCAGTTTCTTGAGATAGGTCATGAGATAGAATCCCAAAAGGCCACCACCAACAATGTCTATATCAATCCTAACTGTGAAATATAAGCTAAATAGGGGTACATAATATAACATGTGTGGATGTAATGAATGTAATGTTCCCAAAGAAAATGTATCCAAACAAGTTATATTACGCAACCACACAAGGATCACAACAAGATAACTGTCAGGATCCGATAACAAGGCACTAATAAATAAATAGAAGTAAAAACCATGACCACACCATATACACAATATATATTATCATCCATGACCATGATTTATAACCTATATATTATAACAACCATGACTGAGATTTATAATAAAAATTGTAACAATTTCCCTGGTCGAGATATTTAATTAGAAGTGTCAGACCCCATTGGACATGATCCATGTTATAGTGAACCATGGAATCCTCATCGATTACAAGGAGTATCCAGATGAAAAATTTGTTAGGATTTAATTAGTTTACATGGAGCATGTCCAAGATATTATTACAGTAAAATACGAAAAACATTGTAACCAGCAGCAGAAAGTAATGGGTGCACCCCATGGGTGGCCAAGGTTGGGGAAAGATCCTCTAACTGACTCAAAGGATCTAAATGGTGCCCCTACCATGCCCCATTTCATTTAATTTAATTATTCAATTAATTATCGAGGCACCTCCATAATGTATAGTTCATGGAACAATAATAACTAGGAATATAAATCACCAAACATCAAGGTTAAGTTATATACTACCATCATTATTACCTTAGTATAGTGATGGTCTATTATCAGCTTCTTATTAGATCCAAATTATATGAAAATTGATACTACATAAGAAAATACTTGAAATATGGCATATTATCTCTAACTAAAATAGTTCATATAATACTAAGGAAAATGAATAACTTCACAAAATTAATTTATAACTCATGGGAAAAGATCCAATGAGATGAAATACACTTGATTTCATATTTTAATGACAATAATCTATCCATTCCAAGAGTGTTCTTGGAAAATCTCACTAATGGGGGAAGGAAACTACCTACACATTAAAGAATAAGAGAAATAGTAAGAGGGTTCATGATTTAAAATAATTTATAGTGAAAAGGACATTTTACCCAAAATTATATGGTTTACGATTTAGCCACACAGTTGGTCAAACTATATGCTAATTGTATACCCTCACTACTTCAAAGGGGTACCCAACATGGTTAGTGTTCCCAGTTGGTTAATCATATAAAAACCATGTCTCATCCCACTATCAAAAACTAAACAGACCATCACATGGGATTGAGACTCCATCCACAGAGTTTGAATAACTATAAATTCTCAATTTATTCCCACTCCCAGGGTCGCTGATGTTTTTGGTAACTGTTTGTTCTGTCGGTCATAGTTTCTCCAAATCATGTATCTTATCATGTTGTTTCCAAAAAGTGGGGTTCTGGGATACAAATAGGCTTAGACACCTCCAATAACACAATAAAATCCAAGAGTTCTCACATTGGAAAAAAATATAACTGAATTTAAATGGATCCTTATCTCGTTCGAAAACCCATGATTGAAGAATATTCCCCTCTTAATGAAATTCATAACCAAATTCCCATCTCATGGATAGTCATGAATCATCGAATAAAAACTCTTTCTAATGAGTATGTACATCAGCCTCATATTCCTAGGACTTATCCTATTAATGGTCATGGTTCTATAACACCCATTCTATATAAACTGGCCAGTCATAGCGAACCTTCATGCCCAAGAAAACGATTTGAATAAGATTATGTTCAAATAATGCATATGTTTGTAACTCAACATCCTTTGGTTGAAAATCATGAGATAGGTTTGAATGCTAATAGATAAACTGAGATACATAGATGACTCTGTACATGTTTTGATGCCTATAAAGTAACAGAAACTGAATAGCTACCCTCCCAACTCTCTAGCAAATCATAACGGAACCAACATATTGTGATGAATACACTATATCCAAATCCATCTATGTATCATTCTCATTGAGACATGTAAAAAGTCTTAATCCCATTCCTAAAAATAAATAGGTAATTTGTGGTGATAAAAATTATTTATTTTGATACAACGTAGTATCCATCCATTTCTTAATAAACTATAGATACACATAAGTCTCTTGTATGAGATGCAATACCTGTGAAGCTACCTAAACTACCACTAATCAGAACATGGGAAATCAAAATGGACTAACAATTAAATACTTATAAGGTTTCATCTGTCTAGTCACTAGATAACTATTATTATAGGGGAACTCAACCTAGGGAATAAGACTCTCCCTAGAACCCTGAAAATCTCGGAAGCATGCAGGAAGCATGGCCTCAAGTACTTGAATTGTACTCTCTGACTTGCCATTATTCAAATGGTGGTATAAGCACCTTTATTTGTAATTACCTCTAAAAAATTGTCATGAAATGAGACATAAATAGGGGCTACCTATCTGAAATGATAGTTAAATAGAACCCATGAAGTCATAATATTTCATGGATATACAACCTCCCAAGATCATACACATTTATTCTCTCCCTAATTACTATAAAATGAGATACCTCAATGATCTTGTAAACAATAATACAAAAAACACCACTCCCTTGAGGATACCTCAAAAATATTATAATGAAATAAATCGAGAAATAATATCATTCACACTCAGGAATATGTAATTTTTTGATATTCTAGATGGTCACTAATATTATTCCATCACCTATTGATAGGGGGAAATACCTTGAGGAAAAACCATCTACCTCTCACTTCATCCCCAACCACAATTACCAAAAGAATAATTCATGAAACAACTTGGTTACAGAAGTTTTTACCACCAAATTGAGGAATAAAACACATATATCATCACCTCGAATATGTCCACTAGAACCTAAACTTCAAAATGTATTCACAGGATCTCATCCTCACATATAGTCTCACCTTGAGGTGGGTCCGTACTCACCACACACTATTATAGGACTAGGCCCTTAGAGTATGATAGATCCATCATCATCACTCTATCTAGTAGAGTCTAGTTAACCACTGAGGATTAAAACAATTAATCTACTAACTATCTTGATCATCCAAGTTCATTTTAGAGAACAAATCCATAAAAAACACTTACTAATGGCTTATTTAACCTCCCATATCTGAGTCCTATTCCTAAATTTTTTGGCCCCAAAATTACATTTAATATGTGTATAGGAAAGCTCAGAGTCTAAAGACATTAGGTATTAATCCCACCATTAATGCCTAAAAATAAAATCATGTTGAGTGAATATAGAATTTAGGTTTTTTGGTCTGTATACACCAAAAAAATATCTCTATGACTGTAATGTCTCCAACATTGCAATGAATGAAAAACTACATCTAACCTGGGATCATGCATTAAGAAGTTATTGTCCTATGTCCTCATTTTTCAAGGATTAAACACCATGAATCTATCAACAGTCATCAGTAATACTCCTATGTTGACAGATGATGCATCACAATACATAATATTACTCATTCTAAGATACATCAGAATTAGGATCAATGGTGAATTTAGTCTCCCTTTCAACCCTTCAAAGGTTGTCTCTTAGGTATCTAGATATACAAAATTCATAGCCTTATTAACCGAGCCTTACAGAAATGATTATATGTTTTAGAAATCATATATGAATTTTTTTAAATAACCATCTATCCCCAAGAAACTCTATATGTTAAAGTAGTTATTGGGATTCTCCTAGGAAACAACAGTTGTCACCCCCTCTTGGTCAACTGATACTAATGTCAATGATAGAATATGATGCAAGAAGTGTTTCATTTCTATCCATATGTGTAACTTTGTGATATTATAATATAAATAATTCTCTTTCAATATATCCAAAATGATCTAAATATTTTTTTCATGGTCGGGTCGACTGTGGGAATAGACAAAGATATATTCCAAAGAAACCACCCCAAATGAATTCATATAAGGATTGAAATCTCAGTTCATCAGCATCATAAAAAATGCTGGTGTTTTTAAGAGACCAAAGGGAATAAATAGATACTTATATAGACCATACCTTATGAAAAAATTATTATGAGGTATTTCTATAGGTATAACATGCAGATGATCATATACTAACCTCAAAACAAATTTCAAGAATAATTGAGCACCCCAAAGATATTAAAAATGGCCATCTATGTGAGGAAAGGGATTCCTTATATTGACTATCAACTAATTAAATTTTTGATAATCCACACATATCCTAATTTACCAATATTATTTTTCTTAAAAATACTATTGAACCCCATAGATAATTATTTCTCAGGTAATCCCTATTGCCTCTATGTTATATTGCTTCCTTTTGAGCTCCTGAAACCCTATCTTAGCCATCCTAAAAGGATGAATGGGTGCCAGTGCATCTCCCATAAATATTTCAATGGATAAATTCACCCCTATTTCTCCCTCTCAAGAGGTACCCCATATTATTCATCTAGAAAAATTTTATTGAAATGATCAACCATCGTAGGGGAATATACTTGACCTGATCCCTGGTCATCTAGGAAAAAATAAGAATCTGGACTATCATCCGACCTAAACCAGGATGAAATTATTTTTCATAGCATCTGTATACACTGCATTAACCCTGGTGAACATAAATTCTTCCCTATGGTGATTTTAAATTCACCCTATAACTATAGAAATCAATGTAGGATCAATAAAAAACTAGACAATCCATTCTGAGTATAATGTTAAACCCAATCATCTCAAGGGAAAAAATATTCCAAATGATGTGACACTAAAAAAAATCTAGGGAGAACTCCATAAACTGATGTATACCATCTTTTATGTTCCCTAAATAATTTTCAACCACGTTAATCATGTAGAAAACTATATAAATATCGCATTACTTTTTATCATTGGTACATATATAAAGCTATGTGACAGGCCTATTTTAAAAAGAGAAGATACAAGAGTAATATCTACAAAGATCGTACCTCTAACCATAAAATTCCAAAATCCCTACTCCTCAGGTTTAGGGTGTAATGAAATTATCATGCCCGATCTGCAGCCCTATGACACAACCCCACTACTTGATGTAGGCCCACTCTGCTATCTCATTACAACTGGTGATTGGCTGCATCGACCACCACTAACCGCACATCATGCTGAATGAATATAACTACACCATCTCGGATCCTGAGGCAGAGTTATAAATCCTGATCTTGATCCCAGAGTCAGAGCTAACCCCCTTTAACTTGAAACTATAGGGAAGTACCTCCAAAAACATTGCACATGGACCATACATCCAAAATCATAGTACTCGACTGGTTTACTGTATTACC
This sequence comes from Viscum album, assembly GCA_963277665.1. Classification (NCBI taxonomy): domain Eukaryota; kingdom Viridiplantae; phylum Streptophyta; class Magnoliopsida; order Santalales; family Viscaceae; genus Viscum; species Viscum album. The sequence continues at coordinate 1,362,187,994 of OY728133.1, forward strand.
AATTCATCACATGTCCCCATATTACAAACTGCTTATAGAAAACCTAGATACCATTACACATATCCTGGATGGAACACCTCTCAAAATAAACCTCAAAACATTTCATACTACCAATGTATGGCGAACCCCCATGTTGAGGGACTATACTACTTTATAGTTCACCCCTAGTTTCCCATTTATTCAACTACATAACTAGATCGTGATATTATATCATAGTAATAAAAATAAACCAGAAAAATTTTCATAATATTGAATAACATTTCAGAGTCATTTCTCAATGTGTCTCACTGTTGATAGATCATCATCAAGGTTTATTTTCACTAAACACAACAAATCTTTAAATTTTGGTTCATATTCCATAACTATCATTACTCCATGATTGGAATGAATTAACTCACCTGATTTATATTATCATAGATTCATAGGATCGTAATCATAATAAATTATTTTGAAATCATCCCTATCCATATCTCAAATTGATTTATCCTTGTTTTCCCACCAATGATTTTCTTCTCCCTGAATCATGTATGTGGCGATCTTCAATATCTTTTCTGGAGGTGTATATAGATGATCCAATATCAATAGAGGATTCCCAAGCTATATATCAGTAGTAATTGGATCTCTATCCCCTAAAATCATGGGATTATTCTACTATTTTAACACACGTATCAATCAAATGTGGATAAGGTGGGTTGTGATGCTTCCAAAAAACTCAGCACAAAGTAGAAAAAACACTTCACAAAACGATGTATATTAACTTATTTCCAATAACAATATTGGTGCATCACCTTCAGTAAATGAGGATTCAAAAATACCCAATGTCCCACAACCTCTAGATCATGGAAATATATGTGATCTTAGTGTATGATTATAGTTCATTATGGTGGAATGTCACTACAATGCTGAACACACACCTCTAAAATAATATGTAACCAATGTTCACATCTCAAAAGAGCAATGCTTCTAAACAGTAAAATAGAAAATTCATAACACACTGCCTAATCCTAATACCAGTTCTATTTAAAAGAAAACAATCAAAAAATTAATTTGATTCACTACATCGTTCCCACTAATAAGATGGGTCTAGGTCTAGTTCTCTATTTCACTGTTCAAATTTTCATTCAAACTCATATTCATTTGAAATTTCACATATAAATGGTTGAACCAAATACCTCATCAATTCTTTTCCACAAAAGCCCATACATCTCATGAACCAAAATAGGGAATCCATTTAATCAACACCATAGCAAGTTCTAGTCCTTGTGACTCATAGTCCATCACCCAACGTGCCATAATTTTCTCCATTGTGTGTCTGTTATAGCCTTATCAGAAAAATTAATTAGGATACCGTAGGAACTCTAAGTACCAACCATGATTTTCAATTCCATACACAGACTATCTGTCACAATAGAATACATATCACCAAATGAACACACTATAGTGTCACGTAGTCACAAAATGAACCCTATAAGGCATAGAATAATGGAGGGAATTCGAATTCTATTAGGTGCCTAAAATGACGCATGAGATGATATGCCCCCATCTCATTAAGTTGAAACAAAAGTAGATCCCACAATCATATCAATGAATACGTTACAATTCTGGTGCATCACCTATGGGTAGAATAAAATCTATTTTAGTAGTAAATGTCTATAAAACAACAATTTCATCTCAGTAAATTTGGGTTTTTCTATACATGGGTAAGATACCCATTATAATAACTTATTATAAATTCAAATACATTCCAATACGATAATATTGTCTTCAAATAATAATATTTGAAAGAGAAAACCATATTGATACCACATTGTAATATCTTGACCCATATTCCACTACCTACTGCCCCGAGTTAGTGGGTCACATGGCCTCAACTGCATCTCTTTGAACACCGAACGCTGCCAACTAGTAGAGACTACATGGGTGTGTGTATTGGAAGACTATGTCCCCATTGATATATTGTATCATAGTTGATTTATATAAAAAAATTCATTATTGAAATAAGTAAAAAAAATTATAACCAGCAAGAATATACACTACAACATTGTTCATGTAACCCGTCGTAGCATAAGAAATATAACAATAAACCACAATTAAGAAGATGTTGATACCAAATTATATAAAAATATATGGTTATGATATATTTATTGTTTTTAAAAGTAGATAAAACAAATATATAACATGCGGTACAATACATGTATTGAAATACTAAAAGGCAAAAACACCATCTCTTGATAGGATCCTGAGCCTTAACTCAATCCTATGATCACCTAATCCTTAGTGTAGCACAAGGTCATGCGTCAAACTATGTGTGATTTCTATGATCCCTACCAGAATCCATATAATCTATATCAGTACACATCAACGACCTGAGATTGGGTGTGAGAAAAACTCCTAGTAGGCCATCCCCAATGATGTCTATAACAATCCTAGTTGTGAAATACATGCTAATGAAGAGATAGGAATATAACATGTATGTAATAAATGAAATTAATGATCCCAATGAAATTTTAAGTAAACATGCAATAATGTATTAACACCCAAGGATTTTGATAATATATATTCCAGTATCTAATATTGATGAAACAATAAATAAATATATGTATATACCACAACATAACCATATACACAATATATTATATCATACCTGACCACACCGCATAACACGATTCTCATAACAACCATGAACAAGGTGTATAGAAAATAATGTCACTATTCCCCTGAACAAAATATATAATCAAATGATTCAGACCCCACAGGGATGAATCCAACGTAATCTGAAGTACGAAATCATCATCGAGTTCTATAAGAATTTTTTTGGAAAATTACTTAGGCATAAATTAGGTTCTAAGGATCATGTCGACAGACTATGTCCAATGCGATTCAAGAAAACAAAATTCATGGGGAATTAGGGCGCAATGAATCCTACGGAATCAAAATCAGAGTATACTGGTCAAATGAATTATCCACCACTATCATGACCCATGCTGTAGCACACCCATGGAATCATAATGAAACATTCATCATTCAAAAAATTTATCTTTTTAAATTCATTCAAATCCATGAGTATACCCTCTCATATGTCAATTCCCATTCAATTTAATTTAATAAATCAATCATTTAATTTAATGTACATCTTGGAAAGGGAGGAAAAAAATCACCTAATAAACCAATTTAATTCAAATCATTTTTAATTGGGATTAGTCTAATATGGAAATAACATACACAGACCCCTAGGGTAGTTCAATAATGGAATATAAAGGGAACACCCCATGAGAATCCGATTTTAGTGAATGTACCTCGAACTAAGTCAAAGGAACTTAAAGTAATCCCTACCATTTCCCATTTCATTTAATTCTATTATTCAATTACTTATTTGGGCAGCACTAGAAAGTCCATTTCATGAAACAATATAAACTATTTATATAAAAAACCAATACTCAAGTTAAATGCTTAGATAACTCATTTTTGGTCCGTAGTAGAGTGAAAATCTGGTGTCCACTAATTATTTGATACAGATTAGAAAAAAAGTAGATAAAATATTAATAATCTAGATATCTAGAATGCTAACATACACCTAAATAGTGCATATGATACCAAGGAAAACGAAAAATTAAAATAAATAAATTCATTACTCATTAGTATAGATCCAACAAGATGAACAGATCATGATACCTTGATTAGATGGTGAATATCTATAAATTCAATGATTAGGCATGGAAAGGATCACCAACAGGAGGAGGAAAATCCCTACAAACTACAGATTAGGAAAAATTAGATGGTGGGTTATGTTTTAAACTAATTAAGGGATAAAAAATCATTTTCCCAAAATACAGGTCCATATAGTTTGGATGCATTGCTGGACAAACCATGTGCCAATCGTACATAGTCACTACATCCAATGGTTACCCCGTAGGGTTAGTGTTCATGGTTTGACAAATCATGTGTATATTTTGTCTCATCCCACTATAAAAAATATATAGGATATCACATGGGAATAGGATATCATCATTATGGTTTCACAAACCATGAAAGCTCATTTTTCACACTACCAATTCCTCCTACAGTTCGAGTAACTATGTGGCCTTTCATGCACGGTTTCTCCCAACCGTGTAACCTACCCTATTTTTTTCCAAAAACGGGGCTCCAAGACTCAAAAAATCCTCAAAAACCCCCAATACCACCAGAACATATAATTTTATTCACATTAGTCCATAAAAAATTTAACTGAATTTAAATGGATTCATATCTCATAGGAAAACCCATGATATTATAGAAATCTTCTGAAATCATCATCATATATAACCATATTCATGATTAATCATTTTCAAGATTCGAAAAAATAACTTTTAATATATTCACAAAGTAACAATTCTTCATTATGATGGAATAAAAAATTTATCGCATAGAACCTTTTTTTATTTAATATAACTTGATAATCAACTTAGACACACTGATGGTGAGATGATAATGAATATAAATATCTCAATATTGTCTCTAATGTATTAGAAAATATAAATATCTCAAAATCTATTAGAAATATATATATATATATTCTAAATAAAATATATCCCAATATATATTTTTATATTCTATTGTATTGAAAAAATCACACTTCTAGGGTCAGTTGTGTAAAAATATCCCTCCTAAATCAATGATTTCTCAGTAGTAGAAGAGATTGTTTTGGTTACATCATTATCCACCTCAATCCCAATGCTGTGAGTGGTAAAGAGTGTCATCACTCTGGAAAATTACAATCCATTTCATTCTCTTCTGAGGGATTCTAGAGCTAATACACATCCACATCTATCTCATTTCAAAGATACAGATGCAATTATGCATCAATAATTATCTCATAGAAATACTCTACCCATATTGTTTCGTTTGAATGGTAGGGATTCTATTATCCCAATCAACCCCTAGATAGAGGGTGAGGGAATGGGATATCAGCTATATTTCCCATCAACCTAAATATCCAACAATTACAAGAAGTTTCACATATCAAGATAAGTAAGTATAAAATGAGTTATGAATTGTTCCCAATAGACTAATAATGGGATTATGAATTGCGACATTGTTTATATCATGTGTTTCTTTATAATTTATATAATATAATTATTACATTATTATTATTTTTCTTCTATTTATTTTAAAATACCAATTATGATAATAATTCTCTTCGTACATAAGGTTCAGGTTTTATCCCAAATCAATAAACTACCTTGAATTGAGGATTGTGATGTGAGGTTAGCATGAATATTTTCTGTATACTTATAAATATATATATAGTGTAAACATAGTGGTTACATATGGGGGCTATAAAACAAGTTTTACTAGACTAGAGAATCACCACATTGATTTTCACATTTATATCTTTGTTTTATCTCTTTTGATATGATATTCGCGACACCTTGGACCAATGGGTTCATGGAATGCATTCCAGAAGTTCCTTCATAAATAAGATTATACGATATACCATTATTGATTTCAATCAAAACAAATGGTCATTGATTATTTCACTAATCATGGGAAGAATATTACTTGAGATCATATTGGGAACATTCATGGTATTGTATAGGAAATAGTTTAGGTACTTTTCAGGGTTGCTTAACCCATGAACATGCTTTCCATAAAAGGGGTAATTTTTTAGTGGAGACCAAAATGTAAAGAGTATTTTAAAAAAATTAAGAAATGGTTGAAATGAAATATTATTTTTCACTGGAATCTAGGATGGGAAACATGGTTTTTTGTGATGACTCACATATGGGTCTTGGGTGTTTGTTTATGGAGTTTCACAAAGTGGTGGCGTATGGTTGTAAGAAAATATGACAACATGAATGGATTTACCAATCACATTAATTGGATTTATCAACAGTGGTGAATGACATGATGATATAGTGTCACTACATATTTAGTAGTAATTTTGTAGTCTAATCATATTATAAGATATTGGAATTAATTTTCTCCCCGGAGGATATTATTTTTGGCAACATTAGTTGATTGAGTACCTTTATGGGTTTGATTTTGAGATCTTTTATACCAAATGAAATTTTAATTTGGTATAGTATTCATTTGTAATGAAAATATCTATGAAATAGTACAATGTAGAATTGAGTATGTGGGGGATTTTCAACCAAATACATCTGGAATGTATGGTTCATACTAGAAGAACGTTTTTTCCAGTGTTAAGTTGAATCCCTCTCTTTTAAAACTCCTTTGAAAAAGATATTGATTGATGAATTGCATCATATTTACATGAAATTTTTCTAGAATGGGTTTCAATGGATATAATTGATCAACTTATAGAGGTACATTTTGAATTTAAAAACATACCGAAATATTGTAAGAACTGCATAATGGTTGGGAATGCCATCTACAAGTGTAGAATTATGCAGAAAGTTTCCATGCCAATATCCACGAGTATCATAGTTAAAGATACATCCTGAGGTAAAAATGTAAATACTATGAACTATGTGATAGAAGACTCCAAGGAAAGATAAAAATAGGTCACCTGGGAAAACAAGGCCAGTACGAGTATGTCCAGCGATGTGTTAGTTGAAGAAGACGAAAAGAATGATAGAGCTGCCACTAAAACCGATGTTGTTTTCTAGAAGGGGTTGATTTGATGATAAATAGGGGTCATGAATTTAGAATTCACTAGGATTTACCAGATGATATTTTTTCATTTTATCTTATCATGGAATATGAATCTATTACATTAGATCATATAAGAGTAGACTTTTTGGAGACTGCTACTCTGTATGATAGTTCTGAGGATGATGATACATTATGATATCTCCCAATGTAGGAGTCTAGGGCCACTCAGTCTTATTGCATTGATATTTAAATGAAAAACTCATCCCCAAAAAAGTCAGTCTATATACCCATGGAATAGACAAACATAGAGAATACTCCAAGACAAGACAAAACATATATGTCCCATAAAAAAGAACCAAGGAGATTTAATAAAAAAATAAGGTGAGTGAAAAGGGATCGGGTTAATGTACCTATCCAGGATTAATGATGAAAATATTCTACTAGAACTACTAAGAAAATACCAAACCTAACACATTAGGTTCCCTCAGGTTTCATGTGGGTAAACATCAGTCTGTATTCATAGGCATCTCAAAGCCTAAATCTATCAGCTTTAATTTTGGTTCCCAACATACGAGAAATGGTTATTATTTTCTTAGTTCAGTTCATGATGCATCAGGTCTTGAAAAGATTTTTTTTCTTGTTCATATGAGAGTTTTAAATCCGGTTATTTTATTAGTTGAAGAACAAGTGATTACATGTAGCTTCCTCAATGATGGTCAGATCTCTTTCTTTTTTATATTATATGCCTTCAAGTGTTATATCAGAAGATGATATCTTTGGCAGTATATCAAAGACTTATCCATATCCATCTTGGTTCCCCTGGTAGTCATGGGATAATTTAATGCCATTTTACATGTTGATGAAATGATTGGACATTCTTAAAATGTTACATCTATGGGTGATTTCAGAACCTGCATTGGGGATTCAAACCTTCTAGAAATTAACTTGATTGGTGAAAAATATAATTCGTATAAGAGGCATTTAACTGGGATTTGAGTGAGCAGTATTGATCGTGCCTTAGAATATGACTATCTTCTTAAAAATTTGAAAACCATATTATATTTTACTCTTATGAGACATAACTCAGACCACCGTAAAATTCCTATGACCTTCACTTCCAAAGGCGATAAACATTATATCCCTTTTGGTTTAATATTGCTTGGACCAGTCTTCCTAGGTGCTTCAAACTAGTGAATGATAACTGGAGAATGAAATATTGGAATGTTATCCCTCATGATTGTATATAGAATATGCTATCTCTCATGGTATTTATTAAGAATTAGAGATAATAGAAATTCAGCCTATCGGACCAATAAATTGATGTGTTGGAAATCTCTCTCCTTGAATTTCAAGAAGACAACACTAAAACCAATTTCTCTGGTGATAATGATTATGAAGTCAGTATGTAATCTAAACATAATGATATTATATGACTTTGAGACAAAATCCAAAAATAGCATCTTAATGTTAGGTGTCTCAATGATGGGGATCGAACCGGTAAATATTTCTATTCTATAAATAGAGTTAAAAAAGTTCAAAGGCCCCTTTCATTAATAAAGGATTGTTATTCAATATTGGATCATCGTAAAATTAACTCAATCTATATTGTATCCTAATATACTATCCTTTTTAATGGTACTCAATGAAATGAGGATATTAGGAAAGACATTAATCTCAAGCTTGTCACTGAAAATGTTAATCTATTTCTTAAAGCTTCCCCCATTGACACTGAAATCAAAGATGCATTATTTGGCCTAAATAATGGGAGTTCCCCAAGAGCAGATGGTTTCACTAATTATTTCTTTCATGTCTATTGTGACATCATTAACCTAGATGTTTGTAAACTAGTTAAGCATTTATTTTCTATAGGTTCCCTCCCTCAAAGATGCAATGCTCAGTTTATTGACATAATTTTGATGGTGGAAAATTCAAGTGATATTGTTCAATTTAGACCAGTTTCTCTTGTTAAAACTATTTACATGATCATCACCAAAATTCTTGAAAATCTCCTTACTCATGTCGCTGGGAAAATTATCTCCCAAAATCAATTTAGTTATGTTAAAGGGATGAAAATTCAGGATTTCCATCTCACTACTTCGGTATGTTTCATTTTATTACAGATGTCAACCAGATTGAGAAATATTTCACTTAAATTAGACATCATAAATTCATTTGATACAATTTACTGGAATTTTATTGGTGGAATTTTATATGATTTTTATTTTAATGAAAATTATATTAAATGTATCAAGGATCTTATGATCTCTACAAACATATCCATTTTCATTAATTGATAGCCAGATGGTTACTTAAAATTATCAATAGGAGTGAGGCAGGGTGACCCTCTATCTACCACTATCTTTGCCATTACTAAAGACTGACATATTATACTTCTCCTACACATGAAAATTTATGGTGAACATAATAAAATCATAGTAGAAAGGGTTATCTATGCCCCCTCTCACCTTCTCTTTTTAGATGATATTATTATCATCACTCAAGGTGATAGAAAAAATATACAAAACCTTAAGAAGTCTTTACTCTATTACGATCAAGTCTAGGGAAATTTTGTTAATTGGAGAAAATTGTTTCTTTATTTCAAAAAATATATCTATCCCTCAATGAAATCCTGCATGATAAATGGTATGCGAATATGGGAGGGGTCACTCGCATTCACCTACCACAGAGTACCCATGTTCTTTTTTAGACCTAAACCTTATCACTTTGTAATAATTGTGATATATATTAGAAGGGCTCTCTTATCCTCAAAAGGAAAATCTATCTCAATGGTATGATGGACTTTCGTAATTAAAAATGTTGCAACATCAAAACTAATCAACTATTTCATGGTTTACTCCAGGCCTACCTCGATTATAAAAAAACTTAAACACCTTGACGAGGAATTTTGTGTGAATTGGTAGTATGATAGAATGAAAGGTGATTAGTACTCCGTGGAAGATTTGTTGTAAACAATTCGATATGGGAGGGTTTGGACTCAAGAACCTTGAACTCTATAATCGTTCCTTGTAAGAACAGTTCATATACATGCTTATTAATGACAAGTCATTGACCCTGGACTCTCATAGATCCAATATTATTAAAATACTAATTGATGGGAACATGTCCTATGTTCAATCCTCAATCTGGTCTGGTCTGAAAAATATCATTCAGAATAACAGCTCCTAGTCTTGCTGGATACTGAGTGTTCAATCCTCTCTCAAATTCTGGATACACTATAGGGCGTTATCTCCTCTTATTGATAGTGATGGCATAACTAATAATGACACCGATTTTGATTCCTCCATTGAGAATAATATTGGGAATAATGATGATCTTCTTTCTTATATTTCTAACATGGTTAAAAACAACGTCCTACTGGATGGAGATTACATGATTCTATGGGAACCTAGTAAAAATAGGATCCTTTATTCTAAAGGCTACTATAATCCCCATATTCATTTGAATAGAAAAAAGATTGGAACATATAATAATGAATGGTAGATGCCTTCCCACTTTACATTAATATGGGGAATTTATCTCAACATTCTACCGGTGGAAGAGAACCAGTATTGAGTTGGAATCAACCTGTGTTCCAGATGTCATTTATGCGACCAGCACAGAGAAGATATGAACCATATTTTCCACTTTTTCAACAAATCTACTGCACTCTGGATTTATGTATTTGAACATTCTAAAGTGAATCATCCGAATATAATTGAAATTTGTAATTTTATACTAGGCATGGCTATTATACATCTCTTGAATCTGGAAGGTATTCTCTTGCTGGTTTCCTATGCAGAGGTAATTCATACCATTTGAACTTGCATAAATAAATGTATTCATGATTAATATGTCTCCAACCAAAATGGTTCTTTATATTCTATATTGTTAGTGGTTCACAAGGACAATGATCTGCATGGAGAATGCTACAAAAACTCAGTTTAGGATCATGTAGTCTTCAGAAGGCTGAAAATCACTGGTAACATTCCAAAACCCTTATGAACCATGGATGTTTTTTTTCTTTCCATCATTCATAGGATGGGTTAAATGCAACATGAATGGCTCTTAAAAGAGAAATCTAGGACCATATAGATACAGAATTGTCTTTCGAGATTAAAATGGTTACTTTCTTGAGGAGGATCAATGTACATGCAGATATACCATATCTCTTGAGGCATATATGCTAGGAATTATTAAGGCGGTTGACATTGCATGACAACGAAACTTGATCTTGGTCTAGTTTGAAAGTGATTCAGCTACAATCATGCAGGTATTTTGTATGGGACAAATACAACTTTCATAGAATATCACATGAAAATGTAATAACTATATGAGAATTGTAGCTTCAATGATCATCATTATCCCACACATCTATCGCAAGGTGAATAAACTTGATAATTTGATTGCTAACAAAGGGGCCTCTGAAGGGAACTGCAAGCACTACCAGGCAATACCATGTCAGGTGATGACCATACTTCAATGCGATAAATGTAAACTTCCTTATTTTTGACTAATGTAAATGTACTTTTATCTTAATATATATCCTAGTTTTTTTCTTTTCTTAAAAAAGAATGAATAATATGGTAATGATTTAGAAGCGGTTTACATGTGATCTTGAGAAATATCAATAAGATCTTGTGGAATATAATAAATTAATGAGAAATTGAAAAAAAAGGGAATTAAATAATAAAAATAACAATAATCATACATGGGAATGTAGAAAAAATATTTATATTATACAGACAAAATAATATCTGCACGATTTTTCACCGAGGTGTCATAAACATTAAAAAGGTTATACACCAAGGTATTGTAAAACATGTCATATATAGAGATTAAATTCATTAAAAAATTAATTAGAGTCCTATCAGGGAGAAACCATAATATTTAATAATTAATTTTATCCAAATTTATCATAATATAAAATTTCATAAATAACCTGTGGAGAATAAAATAAATGAGTTTCATATACAAATCAGTGTGTTTTAAAATGTCCTTAAAAGAATGATATTTATGTCATTTATAACCCAATGAGAGGGAATTAGGGTTTAGAAAACGGTAAACTAAGAGGTTACATGAGAATGCCATTTTTAAAATACTATTAGTAATTTAATGGGATAAATTAAATTTTACAGAAGAAATTAGTTTTGAAATTTTAATAACAGACCATATAAAGAGGAAAGTCAAATGGAAATGTGAAGTGGTGATTTCTATTACCTTATAAACTAACTCCTAAATGATGAGGATTGGGATCATGGGGGCTTGATGAAAACTAAATGAGAATACATGGGAGGTTAAAATACTATATATTCATGTAGGATAAATTATGAGTGAATGGAAATAGAGAAATAAGAGGGTATTTGAAGTAAATGTGAAGGATTTACTTCATAATTTCCATATAATGGCTTTGAAAACCTAGTTAGTGGTAAATGTAAAACCATGGGCATGGCCATGGTATTTTTTATGTTATTGGGCACTTGGGAAAAAAGTCATTTTATTTTAATCTATTTGTTTCTATGATCAATTTTATAATTCATATTTTGGAAAGATTGATTAAATGTTTTACAAAATATTTTTTTTTCAGGTATCCATTTAAGAATTTGGAATGTAAATTATATATTTGTTAATTAATTAAATTTTCATAAATTACATGATATTAATAAAATAAAATATTTTATTTCATTAATTTTATTTAATTATTTATTATATAATTGTGAAATATTTATGATGTTATTAATCATACTTAGAAACTCAAACTGTATATTCACTTTTCATAAAAAATATAGTATTTTAGAAAATTATCCTAAATTCACCATATCCTATTTTAAAATTTTTTATTTCAAAAATGATATTTATTTTAGCATTATAATTGAATAAATATGATAATTTTAACATTTAAATATAAATAAAATTATTTATTAAAAACATTATGAGATTAAAAATGCATAGATAAATTTGTGACACGTGAAAAAACATATTTTATCAGTTGTATTTAAATAATATTGTTTTATTCATTCCTTTTCATTAAAAAAATTAATAAAAATGAAATACTTTAATAAAATTATTATATATTCTATGAATTTATTATTTTTATCCAAAAAATAAATTTATCAAATTCCATATCAATTTTATTAATAAAAACTATTCTTAAAAAGTAATTGATTGAAAAAAATACTACTTATAAAAAGGAATGACACATTAAGTAAATAGGTACTGAAAATAAAACCCTTTACAAAACCTACCAATGGCTGAATGACAAGGTGTGCAATGGTGATATATTCATTGGGTGGCTTGTCCAACATTTACTGCGTAGAAATTTACACTAACTTGAAATTATCTGATAGGATATTTCATTCCATATTAACATGTTAAAGCTCAAAATGGGATTGGTTATGAGAAAATCATAGTGATTCTAACTCTATCCCAAGTGATTCAAAATCGGCTCTATATGATATGACACTACTGGTTGAGTCTATGATTTCTATATTCAACATTAATCGTCCTTTTATCATTTCAACATATAAACACTAATTATATCATTAAATTTTTTGTCCAGAGTATTGTTTCCAATAGTCATATTTACAAATGGTCATATTTAACTAATGGCCGTATAAATATTAAATCCGGATGGTCACATTTGAAATTATACTCACTTCATTATTAAAGAGATATATTTTAGGTGAGTATAATAATATATATCATATAGTATATGGAAAATTTCCTCGAGTTCCTACATCGCTTCATTATATTTAGGGTTCCTCTACAACACTTTGATGAGGTGGTTAGTCTTGTTCCATAGAACGTTGTCTTTATGGTCGAAGATCTCTACTAGATTCTCCTCATAAGAGAGGTGATGTTCCAGTTGTACGACCTCATGATTCAATACATGTGAAGTGTTGGGAAGGTAATTCCTCAAAAGGGATACATTGAATACATGATGAAATTGAGATAAAATTGGATGAATAGAAAAATGATAAGTTCCTACTCCTATGTGATCCAGGTTTTCCATAGGGGCCAATGTACATTTTTATAAACATCCCTTTATTCAAAAACCACATGACCCCCTTATTTAGTGACATTATAAGTAATTATTTGTTTCCGACACCGAACTCTACGTCCCTTCGATGGTTGTCAGCATAGCTCTTCTCCCATCTCGGAGCATCCTATAAGTTTTTTGGGATGGAAAGAACCTTTTCTGTCATATCATGTACATGATTTGGCCCAACTATCATTCCATCACCAACTCTATACCATCATGGAGATGTTTTATATCACTTCCCACATAGATATTCAGAGGGTTCCATTTTAATACTTGAATGTATGATGTTTTTTTTATGAGAACTAAACTAATGGGATATGTTGATACAATACAACTTTAACTTCTATTGAGAATATTCTTAGTATGTCATTTGTTGTTTGAATAGACCTTTGAGATTGGCCCTTATCTTTGGGGTTATAGGCTATACTAAAATTCAATTCGTTACTCATTACTTGTTGAAGAATTATATATAATTTTGAGGTAATCCTTGTTTCGTGATAAAAATTCATGAAAGTGGAACTACATGAAATATCAACACTTCTATTACATAAATCAAGGAATGTTGATCAATAGACTAATAATCACAAATAGAAATAAAATATGAAGTCTTGGTGTGACGATCCACTATATCCCATAATATATTGATTCCTTTGGAAGTTTCCAGGAGACTAATGAAAAATTCAATAATGATATCGTCCAACTTCCATGTTGTTATAGGTAGTGCTTGTAATAAAACATTAAGAATTTTTATTTATTCTTCCACTGGTTAACAAAATATGTACCTTGTAGTATAGTTATAAATATCTTTTTTCATGTTTTCCGACCAATAATGATCATATAGGTCACTATAAATTTTAGTTCTTCAAGGATGTATAACGAATGTATATATATGAGCTTCATCCATCATCTCATTCTTTATTTATGGAATATATTGAATGCATTGACTTGTACAAAATTTCAATAAACCTTCTTGATCCATATTGAACTCAGGGAACATGCAAATTTTCACAACCTCTATCTTATTTTGAAACAAATGATATTACCTTTTTATATTTATAAATATTATCTTGAAATTATGGTCAAGATATCATTTGGGATAAGGATGATGATGCCCCTTCCCTTTATGATTCACATGCCCAGTTGGACTTGGTCTTTGATTAATGAATCTCCTTGAATACTCATTATTTATAGAACAATATTGTATTTACTAATAAATGAATCAATAACTGTATTCAATCTACATGGTTATAATGAATTGAACAATCATATTATTTAATAATTTCCAACCATCTCCTATGTATCATGTTTAATTATCATTTCATGAAAATGTACATCAAACATTGGTGGTCTGTTGATATATAACATTTCTCCCCATATAAATAGGGCCTCCATATATTCATAGAAAAAATAACCACATCAAACTCTAGGTCTTTCATAGGAAATTTAATCTCATGAGTATATAACTGTAGATATTCATAAGCAATCACATATAAAATTTTCATGAAGATGCACCAAAGCCCATTCTGAGATGCATCTCTAGAAATAACAAATCCATCTCCAATATAGAGAATAGTTAACACATTTTTGGAATGTAATGTCTTCTTTAGCTCTTAAAAAATTTTGTAACACTCCTTTTTCTAAATGACATTATCCCCCTTTTCATGTTAATATTTTTAGTGAATTAGAAAGTCATGATTTTTTTCCCAAACCTCCTAAAATATCTTTATAAACCATGGAAGTCAGTAATATCAATTACTATTATATGATAAGGCCACTCCTCTAAAACATTTTTCTTGGTAGGGTCAACTAATAGTCTTTTATTGGTTACAATGTTCCCAATGAAAGAAACAAGTTTTCACCAAAATTCATATTTCTAAATTTTTCAAAAATTATATCCCTCTTCAGAGGTTTCAATATAATCCTTAGATGATCAACATTCTCATTATAGAATTTAGAATATATTATAATATCATTAATAAAAACTATAAATTTTTTTCCAAGTACTCCATAGAGTCTGTATTCATCAAATCAATAAATATATCCAGAGAATTAGTCAATCCAAACGTAATAACAACAACATCATAATGCCCAAATACTGATTGGAAGTATTATTTGGAATATCTTCTTTTTTCACCTTCAATTGATGATTACCATATCAACGATCAATCCTGGAGAATATTTGGGCCCCAAAAAGTTGTTCAAACAAATCATCAATCCTTGGAATAGGGTAAATGTTATTCATTGTGATGCCTTTATGTTTTCTGTAATCAATTCATGTCTGCATTGATCCATCCTTCTTTTTTATAAATATAACAAGTGCTCTCTAAGGAGACAGACATGGTCAGACAAACCCCTTCTAAAAATGCTGTTGGATTTTTTTCTTTTAATCCTCTAGATCCACATTTTTTATTATATATATAGTATTTGTTATTTTCTTGGATACATAAATGAGTTAAATGTATAAATCGACCTCTATTTGTGGGGAGGTTAGAGTAAAATTTAATGATTCAGTCAATATATTCTTAAATGATGAGGACATTATCTATTCATATACTTCAATTTTTTCTTCATATTCACCGATATTTTCCATAAATAATGCAATTGAAAGATACTATAGAAAGGGATAAAGTTGAGATATCCTTCATTTGAAGATAACTATATGTTTTCCATTCAATACTACTAAGATTTCCTTACATCATGATTGGATTATAGTATTATACTTTGATATATGGTACATCCATAGTATATTGTCGAAATATAGTATGGGAATTACTGTTATATTTGTAATGATATTGTGCTCTACAATGTGAATACTAGAGTTTATATACACTTTTGATGATTGGATAATCTCACCCATATTTTTTAATGATAAATCTATTACTATATGATCAAGGATTGATTCTATATTCTTTGAAAACAGGGAGGAAATAAATGTATGAGTATAATCAAAATCAAACAAAATTATTTCTTACATAGATAGAAGAATGATAGTATCTGGAACTACATCATTTAGAGCTTCATCATTAGATATTTTTATTGAAAAAGCACAACCTTTCTCCCTTGGCCTTTGCTATGGTTGATGATGATTCCCCTCCATTAAAATAGGTTCTGGATAGTGGTTGTAAATGTTACCAAGTTTTCCAAACATGAATAATTGTAAATCAAGAGAAACCTATAACATATTCTAATTTTTATATTGTTAATAAGTAGAAAATTCACCTCACTATAATTGTTATGAGAATTATGGACATCTCTTCATCACATTTACCATTTACCACTCTTGGTAAATTTTTTCTTCGAATGCTTCATCCCCCATTTTTTCATGTGAATAGTTGCACTTTCATTATTCTTATTCCATGATAAAAGTTATTCCCTACGATGTTATCCATTGATCATTTCCATTAATTCGATTTTTGGGACAATTAGGTCTCTCAAAACACTAGATAATCCTTCAAAGTAGTTACCAATACCACCTCAAAACTATCATAGACTCAATTAAATATATTTTCCCATTAATGGGATCTTAGTCCACCAAAGAATCTATAAAACTTTCCATTAGGATCCATGTCAAGGTAGAGGTGTAATAAGAATGTCTTGCAAATTTCACCTTATAACTTCCCACATATTTAATTTAATTATTCTTTATCTCTAGGAATAACTTCTCTATTTTTTCACATTGAATGGTGGAAATATATTTTTAAAAAGGTTCCCTTGAACTCTTCCCACTCTGTGGCGTCAATATATATTTTTGGAATCACATTTTTATCAAATTTCCACAAATGATCAGCTTTTACCGATATGTGTTTCATTATTAGGGATGATTTCTCTTGTTCCGAAAAATGAATATAGCAGTGATTATTTATATAGAGATTATCCATGGTTCAAAAATCAATTGTTTTGAAGATCAACTAAACAAAGTGGTTTTAGTTGTATAAAGGACTCTTTAAAAAGTTGATCCCTCTGAGTTGAATCTAGTTTCTCATCTTCATTAAAGTTATTAGTCATAAATAAACTACGTTGATTCATCATTCTCATGAAGTTTTCCTTTCTGGTTTCTATCATAGTGACATCATCATTCATTCTATTTTCTCATAGTATAAAAACATAGTGACAAATTTGTTTCATTCGATAATATTATAACACTAAATAAATTTTACTTCTTGAAACATCATAAATAAATATGACATTATTTAATTATAATTACATTTTCTATATATAATTCATAATGGTTCATAAATAGACTGTGATTAACTAAAATTATCCCCAATGAGTTTCAAAATAGGTGTGTATTAAGTCCCATTATCATGTACTAGGTTATGCAGATTTAGGTCTAACACACCTTTTCAGAGTTTTTACCACTAGGTACATATGTTATAGAACCACTACCACTTGATTGTATACATACATGGATTTCTTTTATAGGATACAACTTACATAATACATTTCCAAAAAACGAAACAATTTTCTTATATTTTAACATGTCCCTAAGGTAACTCATCATTTTTTCAAATCCTAATTTCCAAAAATAGCTAATCCTTCATTTGATACCAATTATGGAATCCCACATTTTAATTACATAACATTTCATTACATTTTATAAATAGAGGATACTTAAATGTTTAGTTACTTGGAATGAAGGTATATAATACATGAAAAATTATATCAATTTTCTAATACAATTGAAATGATTTATCATTTTTAGATTCTATGTACCGATATTATATCTCATAACCTGGGGACATACATGAAATTAATGGGTGAGCATAAGTATTTGTAATGGAAATCAAGGGAAACTGTTTACATGTGATCTTGAGAAATATCAATAAGCACCTAGGGGATATAATAAAAAAATGATTAAGGTAAAAGGGGAATATAAAAATAAAAATAACTAG
The DNA here is from genome assembly GCA_963277665.1 of Viscum album. NCBI lineage: Eukaryota > Viridiplantae > Streptophyta > Magnoliopsida > Santalales > Viscaceae > Viscum > Viscum album. Next base: position 1,362,206,519 of record OY728133.1, read on the forward strand.
AATCATAAAATGAATATTTTTCTAGAACATTTAAATGAGACATTAATAATCATATCCCCAAGGTTTTTAACTAAGTTGTCATAAAAAGTACCAAGGCCATTCACCAAGGTATCGTAAAACATGTCTTCTCTTGAGATTAAATTACATAAAAAATACAATGGAGAACTATTAGGGATAATCCTTCATTTTTATTAATTCATATGATAAGCATATATCATACTAAAAATATTAATAAATAAGGGATGCAGAATAAAATAAATAGATTTATTATAAAAATAATGTGTTTTAAAAAGTGTTTAATAACAATATTTTTAGGTTATTAATAACCCATAGAATAAGAATAAGGGATTCCTGTTTGTCAATAATATATTCCTATAAATAATTTTTAATAATTGATGAATGAAACTATTAAATAAGCATGTTTGGGTATTCAAATATTACAAAATAAAAGGGAATTTCTTTGGGGAAGAGGGAAATTTTGAGAAGTAAAATCAATAGCATAACAGGTATAAAACATGATTTTAGAAAGTGTAAAAAGAGAGGGGACACATGTATCACATTAATAAAATAATATTAATATAGTAATGGGATAAAATAAATTTATATAGGAATTTTTTTTTGAATTTTTAAAGACATACAACATAAAGTGGGAATATGAATGGATAAGTGATGTGGAGATTTCCCGGATCTTAAAGAGTGACTCCTAAAAATTGATAATTTCGATTTTGGGGGGTTGGGGACCCCATGTGGGACTTATAATGACATTAAAATACTATATATATGTTTAGGATGAATATTTAGTAAATTTAAATAGAAATATTTATGGTTATATGTAGGAATTATGGGGGATTTATTTATTAATTTCCATATAAAGGGATTGGACTCCTATATAGTGGTAAATAAAAAACCATGTAATTTATAAAGGAATTTTTCCATGGTATTGTACACATAAGAAACCATTTATTTTATTATAATCCATAATAGTCAAAAATAAATTTATATTACTTATTTTTAAGTATGATTAATGTTTTCATAAAATATCATTTTTCTGGTTTCAGTAACCATTTATGAATTTGGAATGTAAATTATATTTTTTGAAATCGATTAAAATATATTAAAATAATTTATATTATTAAAATAAAATATTTTATGAATGGGACTTGTGTTAATTAGTTATTTCATTATTATGACATAATTATGATGTCTTTAAATATATATAAAAACTCAAACTGTATTTTATCTATTCATATTGAAGTAAAGAATTTCAAAAAATTCACATAAAATCACCAAAAACTAATTTTCATATTCTAATTTCACAAAAGATATATATTTTATCATAATAAATATCTAAATAAAATAATCATAACTTTTAAATGTAGAAAACGTTATTTATTTAATATAAGTGCTGATAGAAAATGCATAGTGAAATTTTTGACACTTGAGAAAATTAAAAAAATTTCAATTTATATTGAATAAATTTTTTTTATTAATAATATTTCATTTAAAAAAATATTAATAATACCATAGTTTACAATAATAATTATATATTTTATGAAATGTAAAATTTCATTCTGAAAAATGAATTTATCAAATTACATCTCATTTTTATTAAGCAAAATTATTCCAAAAACACAATTGATGGAATAAAAATTATATGTACACCATGGAATTAAAACATAAGTAACTAGGACCTCGACACATAACCCCTTATGACACCCTCATATGACCTAAGTGTATAGTGTGTGATTGTGAAATATTCATGGGGCATCTTAGAAAAATTTCACAAGTTTTGATTTCTAATAACCTGAACTTATCCCCAAAGATATTTTTGACAATAAAAAATTATTGAAAATTAGAATGTGATTAGTTAAGATAAAATGACAATGATGTTATCTCCCTATCATTATCTATCAAATAGGCTTCATATGACACAATTCTACAAGTTGAGGCCATTATTTATCCTTCATGTACTAATTATCCGTTGTCATTTAAACATATAAACACCAATTATAACGTTAAAATTTATAAAAAGAGTTTTGTTTCCAATGGGCATATTTTAAGATGGTAAAAATGTCCAATCATCATATAATGGTCCAAAACATATAGTGAAATTTCAAATTATTTGACTTAATTATTAATGTGATATATTATTTTGAGTACAATATAATATTACACAATTTTAAATGGAAAAATATCAATAAAATTTTCAGGTTGTTACAAACCCCTTGTTTTGTTATCTATTTAATGATTGTATTCTTAAGTAAATGATATCCCATTTGTTGTTAAGAAGGAAATACCATCATGAGAATGATTTTCAAATGTAATGGGATAACCAGATCACGAATGACATGCTACAGGTATGTGTTTTTGATTTTAGGGGATCATGAGTTAACATTTTTGGGGATGGATTAATTTTCACATGAAAATAGTTTCCAATCCTCATTAAGAATAAAACCCTTCTAGACATTTTAATTTAGTTGTTTCTGTCCCCTTTATGATTAGTAGAATATTGAAAGGGTTCTTTGTTGTGATTGAGCATTGTGAAGTATATGTATGAAATGTTTCAATTGATTGGACAGAGTTTTTTATAACCTATAGTGGAAAAAATCCTTATACTAATTAGTGGAACCGATCATTGGAATTATCAGTTGGCGACCAAATTTTTCTAAATGGGTCCCCTCATTTGGGTCATTGTTATCTTGGTATGTATGGGATACTAACTCAAACATAGGTATGTCATTTTGAGATCAACAATAGTATTTGTAATGTGTCATAACATATAGATTTTTCATCCCATAGAATGTTGATCCATGTTGTATTCCATGTATCTCTGTTAATGAAGTATAATTTGACCTTATCTCAAATATTAAATTGGGATGATTTGGAGATGAGAATAGAATTATCTATGTTTGATCGATCGATATAGATTGTGTATTTCTTTGAAAAATTAATTTATGGAAAATTTATATAGTTTATTGATATTCTTTGACAGCATGTGAATTATGAATATGAAAACTATGATATATATTCTTGGATTTTGGATCATTTACCATTTTGGTTATATAGTCAGTATATGAGTTGAATTTTTGAGGGATGGAAGCTTTCATGGTTGATGAATTTTCACTTATGTGGTTTTATTTTTAGGTATTATTTCTTTTTCTTTTGGTCTTATGTTTTCCCTTTTCTTACCAAGGAATTTAGGGTGAATAATGGAGATTTTTTGGACCAAAAGTATTTTGTGTATGGTTGGAATAAAGTTATTAGAAACCACGCACCATCCCAGAGGAGACCAAGTTACCTGGATAGTGTCTCTGTCTACGTTACACAACCTTCCATACATGCATGTATAAAATAGTTCGCATATAGTAGTGAATCTATAGGAAGTTCACAGTCTACTACTAGGGAATTATCCCTCCTCTAGGAAATCCATCTGACCAAACCAAGAGTCCATCCTTGAACCTTAATAATATTGAATTTACATTTTTTCATCTTCCTCAATATTAAAAATGTGAACCCCCATGGCTCACGCAATTAATAATTCTCATATATAGGAATTTATCTGCCATTCTCTTGCCTCCCTTGGACATCAATCTATGAAGGTTATTGTTTGGATTTATCAAGACATATCCAATTAAAGATCTCTTCTCCTTCTTTATTCATTATTCATGACCACCTTCTTCTTCTCTCTTGGTTTTTTCTTTCTATATTATATACTTTTCCTTAGAGTAAGTTAAATATTGGTTCATTGTGTCTAATATTTTATAGTATGATGTTTTCCTTCATTTATAGCATCAATATGTGGTGTGGTTGATGATTTAAACGAGTTAGTAGATGTTTCCAAGATATAGGTAGGTTTTTGCATGGTTTTACATTATTGGATGATTTTATTATTCATTATATTATTATTAAATGAGTTCTATTGATTGTGTGGGAAGTATGAATCATGTTTCCATAAGGTGTTAGTGTTTATAAGGGATAATGAATGATTTTCAAATAGAAAGTGGTTGTTTTTCATGTTTTTTTTATATAGTTGAAAATGTCGATGTGTATGAGGATGTTTGTGTGACCTGTAAAATGGAATTGAACACAACAGAATACTAGGTATCTAGGTGTACATACTAGGTCTCATATTCTAGGTGTTCTATTTGGGTCGATGACTAGTTCTCCTAGAATGATTGATTCTACAACACTAACTATACTTATTATGGTGCTTGTAGAACACTAGTGCATAGGATTTCATTCTCCTTTACTATATCGTGCATGAGGATGTTGTGGATTTTAGTCTATATATTTATATCACTGAGGTATGAGGATCCAATTACCCCAATAACCCAATAGCATTTGGTATTGCACATGGTTTCTCATGTGAATTTATGCTTATCATATAGTTTTTGTCATGTTTATATTCAATTTTAATATCATTGCATTTTTTCCATAAAACCATTTTCCCATAAAAATATATTCTATAATGAGTTTTCATATAATTTGATAGAATGAAATATCATTTTGTGGTATCCTTCAAGGTTTTGGCCCACACCCTACATATTCCCTCTAGAGTATATATGCATTGTATTTTTTTGAACTAGGTAAGGATACGATATTTTAGGGTGGTGATTGGGGATATAGATGTTAGTGATCCTCTTATTGTAGGTGTTGGTGGTGGTGGTTTGGGAGTGTTGACCATATTGTTGCATAGAGACTTAGTCTTATAGTTGTTTCCATTTAAATTTTATGTATTTTGGTCTTTAGTTAGAAATGTAATCTACTTAAAATGTGATAATTTCTTTTCTTTAGATTATGTTTATTATTTATGATGTGATGAATTGTTCTCTAGAGTTTTTTGTGGTAGATTGTTATGTGTGAAATCATTCCCCAATTTGATGCTTGATTCCCATGAATAGGTTTCCAACCAATGGGGATCAGAAATGCCCTTTAGGCCTTTCTATGGGCTGGTTCGAGTGTCGAGTTGGATAGAATCCTAGCATGGTTCATGATATATATATAAGTTATTAAAATATATACCATTTCATATTTAGTAATATATTTAAAATATAATTAAATAAATATAATGTATGTCAATTAAAAACATGTCATTTATATTTCCTCAACTATGTTAATAATAAATGTATAAATTAGATTCATTCATATTAATAGACTGCATTAAATGTCTTGAATTCTAATAATATATGTAATAATATACATGACCAAAATAATAAGCACAATGATGTATAAAAATAATGGATATCAGAAATATTATAACATATCTCATGGAAAAAAAATCAAATTCCTTCTGATCCTCTCCAATATTGAGAAAACTATATCCTAAATTATTCATTGGTATATTCATTATCTCCAAGATCGATGAATGAGAAAAGACATAGTATTCCAACGAAAGATAAAGTCATCATTTTAACATTATCAAAGGGATGAGATCATTTTTTTGGGAATATCGAAGAGAGAAAATCACCACTTTCATGGTATAACATTTATAATTATTCTTCTAAATACTGAGGGTCCTAAATTTGTAATTTTAATATCTCTCTATAGTTTAAATGATAATTAAAGGGCATATGGAATTCCTATAATGGAATCTGAGCTATTTCAGAATAAATATTAATAATAATTTTATGAATTTGTTATATTTAAATTGTTTTTTGAGTTACATTTTGGGATCATTTCATTTTTAATAATAAATATTTTATTTTGAGATGGGATTTATTGGATTTAAAAAAATTTATTAAAAGAAATTATAACATTTTATTCAAATTTTTTAATTTCATTATATTTTTAAAACGTGTGTATGGCTATTTATTATTTGTTTTATTTATTATAATTAAATCTTTTTCGTTCATAATGGTTAATGAAATTAAAACATCAATTTATTATTTATTAAATATTAATGTATTTTTTATATTAAATTTATTTTGATCAAGGTTAAACTATTTTAATATTTTATAAATATTAAACCCTAAAATTAATTTTTTTAATATTATTTAATCACTTTTAATTAAATATTTAAATAAATATTTATTATACTTATCACATGGATTTTTTATAATAATTTATTTAGAATTTAATTTTTTAATGTCAATTGTTTCTATGATAATTGATTATATATTTTTAAGAATATTATACATACATTAAAAATCCATGGTAGATGATTTAAGTGTTGTTAATGAATCAATTAATTCGGATAAGTATTCATTTTATATAATAATTAATAATGTCTTTTAAATGAAAAATAGAATAATCCATCACTTTATTTTGGACATTTGAATTTAATTGACTACTTTATTGTGTTTATGGAAATTTACTCTTCATTTAAATTTTAAAATATCCATAATTTTCTTGAAAAATATTGTTATAGGGTCCTTTAATTGTCAAATCCAATCTTATTTTAATATTGATCCTATAAATTAATTTAAATTAATAAAATTAATTAATTAATAATAATGTTAAAGGTTTGTATTTAATATAACCATCAATTTAATTACAAATCAAGAGATGATTAATGTTTTTAAATTTTATGTTGATTGATATAATATTCAATATGAAAAATATAAATCATGATAAAAAACTAGATAATTAATGTTTTTATTAGCCTCTTGGGTCATGTGATCAAATGTCTTAAATTCACAAAATGAGCACTTCCTGATGGTTTTTTGGTGTATGCATTTAATATATCAATATAAATTGTATTATAAATTAAGATAAACATTATATTTATATGAATATATGAATGATTCATATTAAAGTTTTTATGGATGTGAATGGGATGAATTTATTAATAAAAATCATCACATTTATTAAATTCACATGGTTTGTGTATTAGAAATGATGAGATCAAATATATTAAAAAATCCTCAATTAAATATCATGTATAAGACTTCTGGAGTTCATACTCTAAAATAACAACAATGATCAAACATGGTTGGCCATTCCAAATTCTAACATGTATGATCTATCATGAATAAGTTAATGATTGGGTAAAATCTCTCACATGGTTATTTTTTACTCACTTGACTAGATTCTTGATGAGTGCCCATACCTAGAGGCATGGTGATGGATAAATTCATGGGATGAATTAATGAGGAATGGGATTCACCACACATCCAACCAAGAGAATCATATATTTATTTTAGACAATTTTTTCCCATAAATATAATAAATATTAAGGTGAAACAATATAGATAAACAAGTCATGATGTTTTTTGATCTTGGTTCACCATAATTAGGGTAGGTTTTGTTAGTAAAAAATTTCAATAAAATTACAACATAATTTTTATAAATAAAATATATTAATAAAACTTATTTTTTCATATAATTAAGACTAGATACAAATATCACAAAATAGAAACAATATTTGAGTTATTTCCTTCAAAAGTGAAATGTGAAATGAATTTTTTTAAATTATTAGTATTAAAACGTGAATATTTTCCTCAGGCCTGAGAATAAGTTGAATTCCCAAGAGAATCAAATCCATAAAGACTCACTATAACATGAGCTTGGGATATTAGTTCTTATGATAAGTATAAATATGATTTCAATAATATCTCATATATGTTGCTAGTGATCATGAATTTAGATTCAAAAAACTATTTGAATCAATTGGAATGTTAAATATTATTGAGAAATTAAAGAATCATTATATCAAAATTGGGATAGGCATGAGCACTGTGAAATATTTAAGGATTCATTTCAGTATAGAATTGTTAATTATGTACCCATTTCATCTCATGTACTTACAATGATTGTGTAGTTGACAGTTTTCAAAGGCTATGATTTCCACTCCAAAAGTATTGTTTTTTTGACACAATCTAAGAATATTTTATATATTATTTAATGAAATCATTTTTAATTATAATATGAATAAAAAAATTCATCCCCTTATCTCCTTATATTTTCATGTACTACTACAGAAAACCTATAGAGGATTCAATCGAAATATATCCCTATGATAGAAAACTGAAATGAAAAGGAAATGCTAATAAGAATAAATTCAAAATATTCCTAAGAATTATTATCACATACGAAAAACAAATAAAAAATATACAATGATGAAAAGTAGTTTAATTATTATATTAAATGACATTGGTAAATAGATTTAATTAAATTAAAAGACAAACATTGTAATATTAATGGAATTGGGGCTTTTAAACCAGGTGTTATTTTATATATGTCAATTTTATTGATATTGTCTCATATATATTATATACTAGTTTGGATTCTCCCATTTTTATGAATGTGGAACATTAGCTATGATATTGGGGGTTTGTAAAGGGATAATTACTTCATTGTGTTAGAAACTGAAAAAAGGTTCATCTTTATATTTTGGAATTTACAAGATAACCCTTTCAACCTGATTAGTTTATATGCTATAGATTTTTTAGTTTATACTAAAAATAAATATAAAATTAATTTATATATCATTTCATAAAAATAAGGGGTTTTCCTTTATTATTTAAAGATTACAAATGTTCTATATTTTTAAGAAAAAGATATCATAATGTTTTAAAATTGTTAAATGAACTATATTTTTTACATCTTGAAAATATGGTCTATAATTTGAATATTAATCATGTAAAATTTGATAACTCTTACCCTGAATTCCATTGGATTTATTTCCTAGGTCATAATAACGATAATGAAATTTGAATAATCTATTCACGTGGTCACTTAAATTCATTTTATCAGGAATCATATGATATAATTGAATATTTTTGATCATTTAATTTGATCAATAATTACATTCGAGAGGAGATAGATCAAATTATTTATTGAACCTAGAGAATATCGATGTTTGTGGGCCATTAAATGTCCAAGATCATATATGTTATTCATAACATATTACTATTAATAGGTATTATAGTGAATATGGGTATTTCACTGTTATGTTAAACATGTCTCAATAAATTTATAAATATAACTATTTCTGAAATAATGTATATAATTAAATTCAAATGATTATAAAATATCTTCACTTGACCATGAAGACCATAATGTAGCAGCCTGTCTGATAGATGGAATTTATCCTTATTAAATATTTTTTTATTGATGATGAGGGACAATAATATACAATGATAATTTTATGTTATTATATAGAAATTATACTATATTCACTAATACGGGTTCTGTCTATGAGAGAAAAATACACAATATGAGATATATAATAGGTTCATTTCTACAGAATTTTTTTAAGATTTTGGTGTTATGAATATGTAATAAAATTTATTAGGACCCAAATCATATTAGAGTATATATATATTTTATCCTTGGGAAAATGGGTTGTTATTTTTAAAATACCTGAAACCAAAATGTTTGTGTATCAATATACAATTTTCATAGAAAAGGAAATGGTATCCAAGTCAAATAGTGTGAGGAAACTGGAAATTTTTTATGTTAAATACAAGAAATATATTTTATTACATTATATGGATGGTTGGGTTCCATAAAAGGTAGTATAGGATTACCCAACTCTATATACAAAATAAGTATTAATTTTATGTTGGATCCACCATATTCCTAATATTTGTGAACTTCTCATTGCAAATGAGGATGCTATTAGAATCATTGGTGCTGATCTGAATAAATAAAAAAATGGAAGTCAATGTTTTGAATCAAAAAAACGTATTCGAGACATGAAGTACGAGATGGATTATATGTGCACCAATTAGGTTTATAATTTCATTGATCTACCATATGGTCAAAGAACAATATGGTGAAACTAGGTCATCTGGAAGTATATTACAATGAAGATAGAGTATATTATTTTATGGCATAGAAGCTGGTAAATAGTTTTAAGAAAACACATGTAATTAAATATGGATATGATTTCATAATTTTTTTTATTAAATTAATTAATATCATATAGTACATTAATAAATTATATTATTATGAAATATTTCAAATGTTTGTCAAAAAAAATTTCATATTATTAATTTACATGAGGATATTCATATGACATAACTTGAGGGTTTTGTTGATCCCATGAAGTCCATAAAGGTATGTAAGATACAAAGATCCACATATAACCATAAGTATGATTCTAAAAGATTTATCATTTATTTTAACAATGCAATCAAATATATTGTATTCATAATTAGTAGGGATGAACCATTGGTATATAGATATATTTGAGAGAGAAAAATTATATTTCAACTATAATATATTAATGAAAAATAACCCACTATAAATTAAATTCATAATATAAAGATCGTAAAGGACTTTATTGGGAAAATATCCTCAATTGAAGACATTAAAGGATTATCATACATGTTTGATTTTTATGTATATTAGGATACATAATAAAATATTCTCTAAATATTCCAGGGTATATATATGTGTATGATATTAAATAAATTCCAAATTAATGGTTGTAAAAAAATAAATATTAAAATTTTTAATGGAAATTGTATATTAATGAATCAATTTAACTCTTCTAGTAAAGGTAATAAATGAATGCTTTTATAACAACATGCATTTATAATAAGTATTATCATGTATTCCATGTTTTTTTTCATATTTGTCATATATATTGATCCTGAAAATAAGATTCTCATTAGATCCTTGAGAAATACATTGGATCTCTATACAAAATATTCAAAAGTACATTCAAAAAAGAATGTCAATATTTTGGAAATTTTGAGCTGAATACCAACATGATGAATGGAATTATTGTGAAGCATGATTATAAATAGATAGTGATTTTTATGTCATATATGGTATTTTTATACCTAAATATGGTTGTCTTATCAGAAAATGTTATAGTAAAGAAACAATGGCCAATTCTGAAACTAAACATGACAAAATTACTTCATAAAATGAAACAAAAGATGAATTTTTATTAATAATACCATCACTAAAATATTTTCAAGACAATTTATTTTCAATTCTTCTAATCATTTTGTTATAAAAATGGGGTAATTAAACAAGATAAGAAACTCCAATATCAATAGAGATCCATGAATTTTTTTTGATGATATCATCCCATTTGTGAGATTATAGATCATGGTGATGTAAATATTTTCATATATTCAATAGATTATCTTTTCATAGATCCATTTACTAAACTATTTTTTCAAAAAAATTATTAGTGGAACGTATGTTCTTTAGTAATTAAAAACATAATATATTAGATCTAGATAATGTTAAACATTTTTATAATTATTCACTAGAGACCAACCACTGGATGATGTTTTGCTAAAATATTTTTATCCTTTATTACATTACAAAATGAATAAATACTTGATTCTATTCCCATTAATTTATGTTTTCGAACTTGAAAATGACAATTGTGATAATAAATCTCCCGATATAGAAGTTATATGTTTTTTACCTAACCAATAACCGTTATGAAATTAATGATTATGATGTGAGGTTAGCCTGAATAATTATTATATACATTTATATATAGAGATTTTTCATAGGGTTTACAAGTGGGACATGTTGTTTTGGGTAGGAATTGGCAAGAGAAACACCACAGAGAGTATCTCACTTATGACTTTGTTGTATCTCTTGTGGGATACTATTCATCCCGCATTTAAACCAGGTGTTCATGTTTTATGTTCCATGAGAAAATTATTATGTATACATCTCTATTATGCTGTGTTAGAATTATATCCAAATAAATTTTTGTAGGTTGTTACTTTTCATGGGAAGAACAAAGCCTAAAATAATATTGGTAAGTGCCTTCCTCTTGGATATATTTAGAGTGATATTTGTTCCATAGGTTAAATTATTGTATTTTTAGCAATTTTATATCTGTTGGAATTTATTTTAAGTAATCTTAAATATGTTAAGAATATTGGAGTCAATTTGAGATATTATCGATATGTATAAAGATATTCAATTTTAGGTTTCATTGTTACAAGAACAAGTCATTACACAATAATGTGGATCAAAACATGAGTGATGTTTCATGAAAATATCAGGGTCTTACACAGAATGTTTTTTTATGGTATATATATTTATGATATAAATAAATATCCACAATATCGTGATGATGTTAAAGTAGATCTCAATGTTTTTTATACATGCACATGTCATGGAAAAAAATCATTCAATAACTTATTTTAGCAATTGAGAATTTATTAAAATTGATTATATGATCATAAAAGGCTCTTTCAGGATTTAAGGATAAATTTATGATGGAAATATCATGATGTATGAAGTATGGTTGTGAAATTTAAACATTGGGATGTTTTGGAACATAAATCATGATGAAACCTTAATGAACTATATCACAGTATGGTGTAAATGATAGTTGAATGAGGAACAAAACCATAATGTTTTAATGTATGATTTATTTTTTTAATTATTAAAACCTAAATAATTCAAGAATAATTGATGAAATATCATAATAAAAATGTTGTTGTTGTTTTTCGAACCATGATTAACTATCAATTTGAATTTCTATAGTAGATATTTACATATAAATTATTAAATGAATTTACTTGAAGCTGAGGATGTTGGTAGTTAATTAGAATTAGGATTTTTAATTTGAATTTAAAAATTCTTGTATATATTCAATGTTGTATAAAAGTAAATTATACGGAGGGATAAATGATATTACAGATAGAAAAAAGATAGTGAACTAGTAATGGGATTTATTGAAAATTTTGAATTAAGTATTATGTTATGATTGTATCAAATATCTAATGTCCTGACTAGACTGACCACTAATATGGTATCTCAACCGGTGGGTCACATGGCTTCAATCATGCCTACCCATATGTTAGGGGCTTCTGACTTGCAGTGAGGGTCTAATGATGTGATAACTTGAAGACTATAATATAATTATCAGAGTTTCAAAATGGTATTACAAAAAATAAAGAAACAATTGACAATAGGGGAAGAAGTAAATAAATAAAAGGAAATGCTACAAAATAAAAAGTATTAAATACAATAGATGTAAAACACCAATATACCATAATGTATGCATGAAATGATGATTATCATAAACTTAAAAAATACATAAAATAGTAAAATGATATAATACATTACATGAATAATGAAATGATCTAAAATAACCATGAACAATATCAACGAGCATCCAGAGATCTAGTTCAGTCTTGTGCCCCAAATTCCTAGGTATAAGAATACAACTCCACCAATTGTCCATGGTCCTATGAACATAGGTCTACACATGTACCCTAGTTCAATGGAGGATAGGCCAAGGTGAATGATATATATACCAACAGGTTACCACACATGATGTCTACAAATATAACCATCATGTGAATATAATTATAAGAATTTTTCATGTAGTATGAATTAATAAAAAATAAATAAATAATAAATAATAGCCCACTCAGGTTCCTAAAATAAAAATGAAAAATATAATTGATTTGGAACCTGGTTTGAATGATGATATGATCAGTAACCATATATATATATATAGTTATATATATTTAATAGACCTATATAAACCAAATACATGTAGATGTAAGGGGCCATATACCTTGAATACAATGTGCAGGTTGGACTGAGGCATAACATGGTCATCCATAACCAGTCTGCATGACATTTATGCTCTAAAATAAGTGTGCATTTCCTACATATCATAATGAGTGGGAGACATCATGCTCATAACTCAAGGTGGTGGGTTTGTCATCATTTCAACACTCAAAAAAAGTGGTGAGTGTTCCTTCATGAGAACACTCAAACAGGGACAGGGAGCATCATGTCAACCATCTAAATAGTATAAATGGTGTGATATGTCATGATCAATACATAGTGTGTAAGGGGATCGTTATACCACCAAGCTCAACAATACCCTTACCATCGTTCCACACACCATTCCTAAGGTGTAACCACCTTAATATCAATATATTCTTGGATGCATTACCTTCTCATGATTTATATTTATCATTCCCATTATATATTTGAGGATTAAAATTTCAATTCATGTATTTAATGTTACATGATCAAACCATGTGTTCGTTCCACCCTTCATTAACATATTTCATTTAAAACATTTAATTTATCCAAGGAATGAAATCCCCCATAAACACTCCCTTACATTCATATCAACAAATCATATAAAGAAAAAAATAATAATGACTAAACATTTCGATTAATGACATTCCATTGAATATAAAAAATATGGAAATTCAATTAAACAAGATAAAATGTCAACTAAGAAGGTACCATGTTCTATTAAGTAATACCTACATAGGTATTCCTATTTTTATGAAAATAAAATTCCTTAGGAGATGTTTGGTTCATTTTTTATTTATATAATAGTATTATTAGCCATTCAATTTAAGAAAATGGTACAAACACATAGAAGGAGATTTGTTTTATTTAACATCTGTATAATAGAATTGATAACTCATTTATGAACATTGAGGAGGCCATCTATCAACATGCTCCACATAATTAATTGTCATAATGTCATAAAAAACCCTTAAATCCATATAACAAGAGTTATACATGTAAAATATCAACACATTGTAGTTTATAAGAAAACATAACTCATCAGAGGTGTATTATTATGAAAACATGACATTGTTTATCAAAAAATCCATTTAACCAAAATTGGGATCACCTTTCTATAAATCTACCACAATTCACCCAAAATGTAGTTGAATGTAAACAACTAAATAGGTAATGATATTTATATGGTTTTACATTGAACATTAATGGAGACATTAAAAATCTGGATTAAGATTAGAAGGGGAAATTCCATTTAAAATTTAGTTTGAATTCCTTGAAGGCATTCCTAGACCATGAAACAATTTAATATAAAGTGAAAAAATAATCTGTCACATCTAAGGGGTGTCTATAATCAATATTTTGATCATAAAATTGCATAACTAGGATACATAATTGTATAACAAGGTTTGGAAAAAAATTTATTTGATGATTTTTTTAGGAGACACGTAGTAAAGGCTGGCGTACATTGAAAATACACTATTGTTAAAATAATGGAAACATGAGAAGATAACTATATACCACCAACGTTATTTTTAGGACATTCATCTTGTCCAATTTCAAAGTCTAATTAAATCAGTTTTAGAAAAAATTTATGAAACATATACTGATGTTGTTCAAATTGGAATAAAAATAGAGGAGATCCATTGAATCATAGGTTATATATTGGAGCCAGACACATCATAGTAGGAGGGGGCTCACCCATAAGAGGAAGAAGAGAAAAAAGGAAAAAGAGTTTTAAAACTCATTCTTGAAAAAACTAGAGATTTTATATCTAAAAACTAGGCATAATGGTTTGTCTAAATCGGGAACGAACTGAGTGGTACCCATTACATATGTATCCCACATCGCATGGTTATCCAACCTATTTTACCAAATCATGTAAAAAAATGTGACGAATAGTAATGAAGTACATATTAAGTGGATTTAACTATGTAGTTAGGTTCATGGTTTTGGTAAACCATCCACAACACTTACGGGGTTCTTCTGATCCACTAATCTAGGATTCAAGGGTTTCTACATGTCGTGAACCAACCTTGGTAAACCCTAAACCAATCATCATAGTGGGCTCGTGACAAGGCCCGAAGGGTGTTCATGATCCCCATGGGCTACCTACTATTGTCAGATGTCATGTTAAAACCACTTGAAATAATTTTTCAATGATAAAATATAAAAAAGATAAATATAAATAAAGTAAATCAATAAGAATAAATTCTCACAATGAAAATAAATAAACTACTAGAGATACCTATATATGACCTCATGTGACACCAAAAATCATAGAACCATTATTTCATCAAGAGTGATGTAAAACTGGGAGAACTAGAAATGTAATATATAATGTAGGCATGAGCAATGAGATGACCAATAAGAATAACAATAATAAACAACTCCCAATGCCACACCTCTAATTTGAAATCCCTTATTCCTAGATTGACAATAGGATTCATTAAAAAAAATTCTCTCTCTTTTATAAAATAGAAATACATTCTTTGACATTTAATAAAACATTTCTTCCTTTCCCTTTTTCCAATCCATATTAACAAAACTATATGTCTTTTCAAATTATTCTTCTAAATCCACCTAGTAAAAAAATATGTATTTTAATCTAGTAAGAAAAGTAAAAGTGTGTGTACATTAAATAGTGGTAAGTGTCAAAAAAATTGGAATATAAAAGTATCAAACCATTGGAATATCATAAACATCCCTATAGAGATCCATGTACATACTCTATTCATAACCACTTGTCGATGTATGGTGAAGCTCCTAAGTCTATAACCAACCGGCCTACCTTAACTAACCAATCTAGTGGAACCTCATACCTAGCCTAATATCTAATTCAGGGGGGTACCAACTCATCTAAGAGGGGTTGATCATGATCAGTCACTCAACCCACTAAAAGATGCCATGGAACCCATAGTGGTAATAGTAATACTGTGTAAGTAGGAGGCCCGTGCACACATGACTCACCTTACCTACCATAACCGTCCATTCCTACCCCAAACATGGACACCCTATAAAATAACACGTAAACTGATATACCACATATAGAGGGTCAAACTATATATATATATAATCATGTTCATGTCATATCAACCAAAGTTCCAACCAGGCCATTACGTCACATGAACTTTTATACCATTTCACATAGCACTTTAAGTTTCTAGTTTTCATTAACAATTTCAATATAAAATAAGGTTCCAACAGGGCATTTAATACCATCATCAGAATATATAAATTTATATCATAATAATAATCAAAACCATTTCTCAGACAATATGAATCACCACTTTTACAAAATCTTTTTTCATATAGGCCTTTAAATTTTCCAAACAACATTTACATAACAAAACCATTTCTAATTCCATATTAAAAAGAAACAACACACTTATATAGTAACAAAAATCCAAATATTATATAACAAATTTAAATATTTGATTTTCATTCCCCAATAATACACTTCAAAATCTATGAATACTTGAGTAAACTATTATAAAAAATTTAGGATGTTTCACGCATAAAAAACATGTAAATAGGGTTTGACAAGTTATACAATAAAAAGAAACCAATTCCAAGAGGTGAAATTAATTTTTCAAAACACCTAGGCGTGCATATATATGTATCTATATAAATATCTGGTAAAAATAGAAACAAGAATTTAAATTTCTAAGAAACCGGGAAACTCAAATGAAATATGCGGTCATAGGAAATGTACCAAAAAAGGAAGCGGATCAAGCCAAGACACTTTTTCATTTGATGCTTTTGATGTAATTATCCCACACCATCACACACATACATTCTCATATATATATATATAGTCACAAACAGAAAATTAATCTGATGTTCAAATTTCCCACAAAATGAGGTAATATGTGTAAGGATGATATATATAGATATACACATACATACCTATATGTGTGTGTGTGTGCGCGCACCATGAGTGAGCCCCCAAATATCTAATTAATTAACCCAAAAGAAGCAACAGCATTTAGAAACAAAATATCTATTTAAGTAATAAAGGTATAATTTTAATACCAAAGAATCATTTAAAAACCAAGGTATAAGAAGAGATTTGATTTAAAGTTTCATTTTTATTTTAAATGAACATCCAATAGAAATACATAAAAACCAATGAGAGTAGCCAAAAACAATTTCAAAATCAACAATGTCGTTCAAACCCAACACATAAATTTCACATAATCACAAAGAGCTAAAATGAACATTTTAAATAGAATTAGATCATTAAAAAATAGCTTACAATCGACACAATATTTCACATAAAAGGCCAAAACACAATCCCATAATTTTAATACAATATTCCAAAGGTGAAACACCATAAAAAACACCATGTTTTATAATTAAAACCCAATTGAATTTTAACTTTTCACATTTAACATATGTGTATATAGCAATAATAAAAGATTCAGTTCGAAATATATTTGTTTCAAAATAAACTACAAAAAAACAC
Source organism: Viscum album (assembly GCA_963277665.1). Classification (NCBI taxonomy): domain Eukaryota; kingdom Viridiplantae; phylum Streptophyta; class Magnoliopsida; order Santalales; family Viscaceae; genus Viscum; species Viscum album. Next base: position 1,362,224,421 of record OY728133.1, read on the forward strand.
AATACATAGTTGAAGACACATATTAACTGTATGTGAATCACTTATAAAAGATTATAGAATCACCCAAAAAATAAATAAATTGCAAAGTATTTGGATTCCATAAGAACCCCTACTTCAATGGCATGAAAATTTGATGTCTCTTTACTTGATAGAATAAGTGAGGCTCATAGTCTCTTAACAAAAACTTAAATTGAGGAAAAAAGACCAATAAAAGGTAAAATTAGGGTTTTTCTATTTTAAAAAGAAAACCTACAAAAAATTGAAATAAAAATTGTCGTAGGAAGAGGTTACCAATGAGGGTGGGGTGGCTTCGGTGACTATTTCTATAGTAAAGGGCATGGGTGCTGGTAAATGGTGGTGGGAGGAGGGTCTGGCTATTTAAGCATGGTAGAGTGAAGGCGAAATCTGGGGGCGGGTTTTTCAGCTCCAGGGGAGTCATCCAGCACAATGGAGAGGGAGGCCACCACTAGTGGGAGCTGTGGTGAGGAGGAAGATGGTCGGCGCGGTGTGTGGCTGGTCGGAGGTGCAAATGGGCAGGGGGTATTTGTTCAAGGAACATCGTGAAGTGGGGATATGGAAATCTAGTTTTTTCTGTTTGTTTATTTTTCTTTTTATAATAATAATATTTATAATTATAATACCATTAATATAAAAAATAAAATTTTAATAATTATTATAATCATTTTTCATAGAACAACAACATCAATAACAAAAACAATGATAATAATAATATAAATAATACAATAACAAAAATTCTATTAATAATAATAATAATAATAATATTTAAATTGATAACATTTTTTCCATTTCATTAAATACAATACTATTAATATAACTATAGAAATAATAGTATCACAACAATTATTAGTAAAAAAATAATTATATCCCAAAATAATAAATTATCAATATTAAGGTATATTTTTTGTAAATTTTTACGATTTTTTTAATCTCATGGTCACTAGAGTAGACCGCACGGTTACCACTATCTATGCGGTGACCATGCATTGGCCTAAAACCGAAAAAAAATAATAATTCAAAAAAATTATCTTTGTGTTTAATACGTGCTTCGACAAGAGAACCAATAGCTAAGAAATAATAAAATAAAAATAAATTTAATGGTCGTAGTGTGAAAATTATCCTCAGCAGAGACACTTTCTACCCCCAGAAATTATCCAAGTAGAACGATAGACCAAACATGAATCCATTTCTAATTGAAACTGAAAGAAACTACAAAACAGGAGAACAATTGAACACGAGAGGGTTCTCCCCACCACAAGAACACAACTAGCACATAAATTTAACACCCCAAAATACCACCCTGGGATGTGGGGAGATATGGGAACTCCCAACCAACCCAATCTAACTTCTATAGCATGATTGAAACAAAACCTCTTATGAAGATTGGAACTCTCGACCAAGACCAAAAACCCCCCACACCATAGAAAGCTCTATGAGATGAACATAACCCAATTACTGAAACTAAGAATAACTATAAAAATATATTCTTCCACAGGCAGAGACATCTCTAAACAAACACAACTAAACAGAGATAAACCCATTAAAAGGCGATACACTCATTAAAAAATGCATTATTAAAAAAAACCATAACCAGACAAATGGAACTATTGCATTATGATAGGATAAGTTCATCGCATTTCCCAATATAAATGATGAACGTATTATAATATTAAAATATTAATTGTGGATAAACAAGAAACAATTTCCTTTAACTGTTGCAGTCCAGAATGGAACACAAAACATGAACTGAGGCTTCAAACCTCCCTACAACTCTTGTCTTTTCTTGATATTCACCCCAATGCCAATGGAAGGGGATCTGAGGGATGAACCATTTCCTACCTCATAGTTAGGAACTATAATCCTCTGGTCACAACATCTCTTTCAGGTGATGCACCCTACAATCCTTCTCTAGATAACTCATACACATGGAATTATGGCAGGTCTACAAAGGGATGTGACAAGATGGCTTCATGTTCCCTAAAAGTCCACACTTATGGAAAACCATTGAAAAATTCAATGAACTGGAATCCAGAACCACTCAGTATGAATCTTTAGAAATAGGTCCCTATGGGCCACCCTACTTTCTAGATTGGGAACCTTCATGAGAAACTGGATACACTCTATTTCCTACCACCTATTCTCCAGATAGCAATTCAACTAAGAATACCTCATACACTAGCTCCTCAAAACGATTATCCTTATAAGGGAGGACCTGCTCCATGGTCTCTAGATGAAGACACTTGATTATGATATAAGTCATCATCAAATCCAGCATTGCTACCTCCAGATAAATGGGAATATGTTCCTTGAAATTATCAACATATGTCATCAATATTCATTTCTGTTGTTGAATGCACACACATTATTTCCTTTTCACCATCTTCACCTCTTCCGGTATGAACCGTCAAATAAATATGCATTTACAGAAAACCCACATCATCCCAAATATCATTGATGGTGGGGTGAACACCTACCATTCATCCTGAGATAGACCCTCGAACTAACCCTAAATGGAACAGACTCCGATAGCTTAAGGAGTTCTCCATACCCTGAAGATGCACTTGACCTCTTAAATCCACTATGTTGAATCTAATGGACCCTAATCACTATGATAGATAGGCAATGTATTAGAAGGAAAAAAAGTATACATGACTTATCAGATTTCCTAGAAACCTTTTTGGGTGGAATTTCCTGACTAAAATATTAAACAAAGAGTCAAAACCAAAATCAAGAAAAAACAACATCATTGGAAGTGTCATCATTCAAAAACAACCACCTCAAAAACCATACAAATATAAACAAATCCAGAATCATCCATTTCAAAAACCCTATTTAGAAACAATGGTCAAGATTTTAATTTCTAATAAAAAACCATGGAATCCCGTGATCTTCCACATATGTGTCTATCCATTCCTTTCAATTTTTTTACCAATTCCAAACAATTACCAAATTGTCGATCCAAAACATTTTACTTTAAAATCCATTTTTACCAATCCAAAAACTATTAAAAATAAATCATCATCATTTTAAAATTCCTTTTCACATTCAAAAACACACTTACAACAACTATCAGATAGAGGGACAAGTGTCATTTCCCCACTCGGTGACTTTGTAGTGAGTCATCACCAAAGTAGGAAATAAAACTAAGAGGAACATGAACTTCACACTTTGTTATCGCATGGGTCACTGCTCTATGTGAAATCACAACATGACATTGGACTGCCTCCAATATCATCCCACAATCTAAAAAAACAAGAATAAGACAAGGACTCAAAACCTAGGGTATCCTTGGATACTCTAGCCTCTTCATGAGTGGTGGGGATCCGGAACCGACCCATAACCAACTTCATATGCTTCGACAATCCTAATATTCAACTACCAAACACCCCAAATAACAAGAACCTCCTATGATACGATTTTATCATGAACACACTCTGGTCGACTTTTGAACGGTCACTCGAGTTGGCCCGTGGAATGACCTATTGGGTGTTCCTGATCCCCACATGCTAGAAAGTAGAGTTAGGCACCAAGATAAAACCATCAGGAATTATTTGATCCATGACCAAAATTTAAAAAAATAAATAAACATAAAAATAACAATAAGAATAAACACTTATAGGGTAAATAAATAAACTGCTACAGGTACCTCCATATAGCCTCATGGGTCACCACAAAACATATAACCAAACTCACTCCAAGAGAGATATAAAACTTGGATAACATGAAATTGAAAAGATAATGTAAGTGTGAGAAGAAATATTCTTACAAGGATTTCCAAAAATAAACCATTCCCAATAACCCACCCCTTATGTGAAAAACATTATTGATATATTTAAAATTGGATACATGAAAATAATGTTTTCCACTATTATATGAAAAAAACATAACAAAATTTTACATTTATGAGAAACATTTTCCATTTCACATTTTTCTAAACCAATTTCAAAAAATATATGTCATTGTGATTAGTTCCTCTAAAAGCTAACTAGTACCAACAAATTTTTTTAATATAGTAATAAAAATAAATGTTTCATGTGATTAAATATTTAAAAGTGTCCCAAAATGATGTAGGATTATACATGTATAAAACTATGGGAATTTCCTAAATATCCCTAGAGAGATCCCTAGACGTACTCGGTTGGGAACCGCCTACCAGAATATGATGAAGCTCCTAAGCCTATAACCAATTGGCATCCCTCAACTAAACAATCATGTGGCACATCCCACATGGCCTAACTTAAAATCGTCAGGCTACCAACCCATATAATCATGGTTGATCAGAAACCATCACTTGACCCACTAAAATATCCCCAATAACCCATGGTGGTAATAGTAATATTGTGTATGTTGGAGGCCCTCACATGTGCGACTCACCATACAAGCTATCACCAGCTATTCCTACCCCAAACACGGACAACCTATACAATAACCCATATAGGTATATAACTCTTATATAGATTCCCACTATATATATATAAACAGATCATATCAACTAAGGTTTTAATTAGGCCATCACATCTCATGAACTTTTAAACCATTTCAAAAATAACTTTCTGTTGTCATTCAGGAATTCCTACATTCAAAGTGACATATGGTAAAAACCAAGACATTAATATCATCCTTCCAATATATATATTTATATCATAACAATACTCATTATGATTTCAAAGACAACGTGAAACACCTATTTCATGTACAATTTTTCTATACTGGCCTTTTAATATTTCAAACCAAATTCAAATACCAAAACCATTTCCAATTCCAAGTAAAAATTACACAACCCACTTATAAAAATCTAAAAAAAGAAAAACTTTATAAAAAAATGTAAAGAAGTGATTTATGTTCCTCAAAAATACAATATACAAGATAATAATCATTTATGAAATAATTATATATAATTTAATATGTTTCACACATTAAAAAATTGTAAATAGGTTTTAACAAGTAATATACAAAAATCTAACTCCAAGAGGCGCATTTAATTTTATCAAACACCTAGGAATGTGTATATATGGATATATATATATATAAATATCAAATAAATATAAAAACACACTTTTAAAATACTATGAAACTAGGATACTCAAATTAAAGGTAAATAAATTTGAAACCAACATAAAAAATGAAGCAGATCAAGTCGAGACAGTTCTGCCCATGATTATTTGGAAAAAAGTCTCCCACACCATCACATATATACGTTCAAATATATATACCCTTAATCAAATTTACATAATCCATAATCCATAAACGAATACGTTCAAGGAAGATTTATATAGATAAATACATATGTACCTATGTATGTGTGTGTGCGACAACAACGAAGGAGCCTCCAAAGCTCTAATTAATTTTTCTAGAGGAACCAACATCATTTCGAATCCAATGAAATATTTAAGGAAACAAGGTACAATATTAAATCCAGTGAATCATAATAGAAATGATGTTAAAAGAAGAGAGTTAGTTTAAAGTGTCATCTTCATTTCAAAATCACATCCAATAAAAATAATTTATTACCTATGAGAGTACCCAAAAAAACATTTTTATCATAACAAATTTATTTCAAAACAAACACATAAATTTATCATATTATCAGAGGTGAAAATGAATATTATTAAGATAAAGGGTGAATTCAAAAACAAATTGAATCTCCCTCCAAAAAACACAATATTCCCCAAAAAATCCCACACCAAAATCTGACCACATTTTCATAATAATTAAAAGGGGAGACACCACAATAAACTCCTAATTTCACAATTAAAACCCAAATGAAATTTTACTATGCACATTCGACACCTGCGTACAAAGGCATAATTGAAGATTCACTTCAAAATATATTTTTTTAAAAATTATCTATCATAAAAACATCATAACTAACAAAAGACAGATATTATCAGTGGTCGAATCATGTATAAAATATTATAGAGAAAACCAACTGTTTATTAAATTGAATTGGAATAGAAAACCATAAAAATGCATCCCTCAATGGCATGTGAAAATGATAATGCTTAAACAAAAAGAATAAATGTGGATTATGTTCCCATAGCACACCCGAAAACTGAGGAAAGCACACTAATAAACCATATGATTTGGTTTTTTCCAAAATGAAATAAGACCCCCAAAGTTTTGAATGAAACAACTTTGAAGGAAGTGGATACAGGTGAGGGAAGCAAGACCAAAGGGACTAATTATTGAAAAGAGGGGTGGGGTGCTAGTAGAGGGTGTTGTGAGGAGGGTCGGGCTGTCAGTGTAGGGCAGAGAAGAGGCTGGAGATGGGGGTAGGGTTTGGTGGTGTAAATTAATGGATCATAGGGATTTGGATGATGCGATAAAAAGGGAGGTTGTCGCTAGTGGGAGGTGGGATGAGGAGAAGGGCGGTTAGAGCGAGGTGCGACTGACCAGATGTACAGATGGGAGGGGTTTCTGGGTGTAGTGCACAAGAAAAAGAGGGGTATCTGGGTTTTTTCCTTTTTTATTTTATAATCATAATAATAAATGTATTAATAATAATTCCATTAATATAAAAATAAAATTTTAATAATAATTATATACATTTTTCATAAAAATGACAACAATAAAAAAATAATAATATCAATAATACAATATTAAAAATTCCAATAGTAATTATAATAATAGTAATAATCATATTAATAACATTTTAGTTTCCTTAAAAATACTACTATTAATTTCACTTTAGAAATAATAGTATCACTACAATTTTGTAATTCCAATAATTTTATTAACTATAAAATAATAAATTATTATTATTAAGGTATAAAAATTTATCAAATTTATTTATTTTTATGATTTGGGTAATCACACAGTCACCGAGGCTTACCACATGATTACCCCTAACCATACGGTGCTCGTGAACCACCCTGAAACCCACCAAAAATAACAATCCTCCAAACAATTAACCCAATGTTCAACCCTAGACATGATGAGTGAACCCAAATCCTAGAAATAATAAAATTAAATTAAAATTAAAGGTTTTTGTTTGACACTTCAGGGGGCCACATGATTTCAGACAAATCATGAGCCATATTCAGATCTCCAAAACCTGTTATTTTTGGGACCCGATGCTCATAATACACGACATGACACTCACGGGACCCCCTAGCCTTTACCGTAATCTAAAAAAGAACACATTGAACTATTATAACATCCTTAATTAAATTTTAATGATAATTTTAATGAACTCCCCATCAACAAAAGACCCAATTTGGAATTCCCTTGGAATTTCACCATGGTTCATGAGACAGTTTGTTACAACCTCCACACTATAGAAACTCCATTCATCATGATGGATTTGGGAACAATGTGAAAATAACCCAAACCTACAAGGGTTGTTAAGTCTCATTAAAATGGTTTAATTTTATTTCCTAAAACCCAAAACACCATCAATCAATACATAATCATACAACACTTAATCCATAAAAACCCAAGAAAATCCACTTTTTTTAAATCAATAAACATCAAAAAAGTGCTTACACGAGCACTATTAACTAGATAAACAATCCCTTCATCACCTGTTTTAAAATCTAGCTGATGGCGTCCCCACCATAGCTATTTAATACTAGAATGGGGGATAATTCTATACACTGACACCTCCAGAATCATAATTTCCTATAAATCATGCAGCTAAGCATTATAATCACACTCTTTTCTTTTTTCGTTTAATAGGGGTAAGTAAATTATATGCGATTTCATATCAGGGAACTCTTTATAATGAATGGAGAGTGCATGATCGACTTAACTAAAATTTTTCACACAATCCTTCTGTGAAAGACATAGTTATCTATTACACCACACCTTCCTTAACCCAATGGTGTGCTTAAAATTTCCACTTCAACAATATTCATTAAACAATAGGGTAAAATTGTCAATCCACCCCCGAATGACTATTCCCACAATTTCAAGTTAATTTATCTGACACATTGAAAATATAATCGCAATTCTTTTCCCTATGTTATCTTAAATTTTCCTTAAAAACATTTACCAAAGTCCATTTATGACTTTAATTTATGTTCCTTGGTCAAACAATCACTTGACCATTCAATTCTGTGTGCCTCAATAAGAACAAGGGTATAACTCAGATCCAGCTGCCTGGAATTGTTACCCATTAAACATCCCCTATGATCCTAACAAAAGACCGAGATAACAACAGATTCATCAAACCATATTCAATGGAACTATACAAGGTAGTTCATACTACATTTTTACAAGTGATATGTTGGTACGAGGCTAAGAAAACACATCATGTTACTGAAAGATCTCAAAGCAGCATTCTCCTGGCAGTTAGGTTAGAGAAAAATAGATACCATTAAGAGTTTGTCCAAGGTGCTCCTACTTGGGAGCCCATGTATCACTCAAGAACAACTAGACCTTGATAAGAACCACTCATCCAACATACAAAACTGAGAAAAGTACCTCTCAATCCAAATGAATTTTAAAAAATTATCATTGAATAAGACCAACACTCTTTTAGTATATCTAGGAAAATGTTATGATTGGGGAAATGATCATTACTAAGATAGAGTAAACTATGAGCATACCAAATGTTTCCAAGAAGATTGGTCCAACCACCACATGTCGATTTTCATTGAAAGAAACTCAGATTCACTAGATGATGCATCATTATTAACCGATCTGAATCTTTTATCACCTGAGGCATCTCCTGATCGCTCAAACGTTACCCACCAAAGTCAATACAAAACAAATGATGTCTCCAAAAGGTTGTAAAAATATCCAACCACAAGAATTTCATGCTTCAGAGACAACAAAAAATTAATTTAAAATTTTAAATCATCAAGGGAATTCAAGCACGTCCAACCATTCTCCAATTGGTTCTCATTGTTTGTGTTTCATCTAAATGGAATGGCACATATTCACTAGAAAAGAAGTGATTGTGTGCACTATAGGAGTGTCCTAACCATCAATAGAAGAGTTGTATCATCCACTCATAAGTGCTCGAGATCAGTGTATCCTTAAAAATGTTTAATCATTTGGAATAAAAACTAAAACAAAACTACCTGGCATGTCAAACACGAGATTATTTTGATGTTATACAAAGAATAGGTATGAGTTGTATACATTAACTCATATTTTAATCTAATTTGAAGATTACACGACAATATACACAATATCACCTATATGAATGATTCCACCCAACTCAACCAAATTGTAACATCATTTATTACTCGACGGGCACAACATACATGAATGTATTCTACCCTTAGGATATAAGAGAAATACAAAACATCATTGATACTATTCCTAGGTTTTCTACCCAATTAGTAAATGTATAAAACAACTCACAAAAAAAAATGGACCAAAGGAGAATTATCCCATATGACCGCACGAAATATCAAAAACATATTCTGTCTCCAATTGAATTAATAATAGGAAAATGAGACATATTAAATGGATAACCTTTCCCTATGAAATTATTACCTATTCAAATCGAGCATTAATTAATAATCGCATCCATAAAAGGGTCAATGATACAATGACTAACTATCTGAATAGGGGTGTAATTTAGAATATAAGAGTCCTTCTAGAGACAACAACACCCGAATGACACCAAATGTTATAAATCTCACTATACTTTTAAATGAATTTAACCTCAATGGGTGATACCATCCACAGGCTATCCCCTTACCATGGAATAAGAATAAGCACTATCACTAGGCCAAGCCAAACTGGAAGTCTGTAGGCTCAATTGACTAACATTTAGGAAATTTATATAAAGGTAAATAGACTATGAAAAATTAACATGTTTTCATTCATAAGAAACTCAAAAGAAGATTAAACTACACTTAAATGAGGCTTTAAATAAAGTACACCACTCGGGTTTACATTTTATGTCATTAAATATATTTACATTCAATTCATGAACATTTAAAATATTTAAATTTGATAATAAAGTGACAATTATAATTAATAATAACTTATAAAAGGATAAGGAGACCAATTAGGACCCCGATAATCCAATATTGGTTCATCAGAATGAAACCCAACAGTAGTTTATTAATCATTAAAGTTGTAAACACCAATATAAGGAATTAAAATAAGAAACATGCATGAACTGGCCTAAATGGTGTTAATTTATGCATTTATGAATCTATCCACATGATCTACATGCCCCTGTGATTTTGTATCAATACTCTATAGAGGAAACCACCTCATTTCATATCAAAATTAAACTACTTTTACATTTATAACAATTTAAAAATAAAACATGGTCATATAAAATATTTTTATTATATTGTATTACCTATGCAATTTATAAAGAGCCTATATAACATATATATCACATACTAGCTACCATTCAATTGAAAAAAAATTCACATTCATATTTTAAATTTATCATCATTTACATTTTATAAAACGACCTCAAAATATGTTTAATGCTCAAATATGGTTCATGTGAAAGGGTTACCATTTCCCGATCAAAAGGGTCTCGTACACTGTTTAACTGATAACTGGTTCTAATTAAATTAAAACTAATAAATCTAGACCATCCAACCAATTTTCTTTTACAATCATAACTATGTATGCTATTACAATTAGTAAAAACGTAGAATTATTCTAAAAATTCAGCAAGGATCATAATTACATAAAAAAATATGCATAGTTAAATGATAAATAAACACCCAATAATGTTGTATATACTTGCATGATATAGAAACCAAAATCATGGAATTACACTCCAGGAACATAATCCAAATCAATTGGCAATTGTCAAAAGCATCTACATGGCATGGAATATGAACTGAATGTGAATTTATTTGTACCAATTATGATGCATGTAAAGATACATCATTTCCATTCCAGACAAAGGGTAAAATACAATAAATCTCATAAATAATTAAAAAGTTTAAATTACACCATTCACTAAAGGTGAAATAATAATAAATTATAATATCAAACAACATGAGCAAAAATCCTAGCAAAAGACACCTGTTTATTTCCTCATACATGAGTTGAACATACCTAGGCATGAGTATCTACAAAGTGAAGACACATTCATAGTCTCTAATATACCATCCCAAACATTATTTCAGTGGAAAATAATGATTTAATCCACTTTGTAACATCCAGAACCAATTGACCACAAAGACGATAGACATGATGGAAATTCACATACCCTTAAGTGTGATACCTCGTATGCTAGAGGCTACCGACTAGAAGAGAGGGTCTAATGAGGTGATTTCAAAAACAATATACCTTCAGGATTTTATTAGAACAATTTTATAAAATAAAATAAAGAAGTTACAGATATTAATAGAAGATGAAAATAAATGAAGGATGTTGAAGTGGAATAATAATAATACAATGAATATAACATATTACCAATGAAAATACACCATAATGCATGGATGTCTGGATGATGATACATAAACTAAACAAAAATTCATATAACAAGAAACATATAAAATACATTAATTGATTAAAGAAATAAAGTAAAATCCCCATGGGAGGTCTCCATGTGCATCATGAGCTACATATTAGTCTGGTGCTCTTTAACTCAAAGTTATAATCAAACAACTCAAGAAATACTCCATAGTCCTATGAACATGATATCTACTCAAGTTCCCTAATGTAGTGGTTGAATGAATAGGGTGTGATATATAAATACCAATAGGTTACCAACCACTGTTAAAACATTTAAAACCAATTAGTCAATATAATGTAACGTGTTGTGTTAGGAATATGAATAAATAAATAATAATGAATAAATAAATACCATCCTGCTCACGTTTTTGAATGAAATCGGATAGATTTACCTGGTTTAGATCAAGATTGGAATGATGGTTTGAACAGTTTCCATGCATAAATATATATATATATAGTAATGATATATATACATATATTTATATATAATTCATCCGCCTATATGAACCATTTTCATGGGGACGTAAGTGGGCATATACATGGAATATTGGGTGCAGTATGGACAGGGGCATAACTCAGTCATCCATAACTAGTCTGAATTATCCTATATTCTCTAAAAGTATTCATCATTCCCTACATCAACCAATTAGTGGGATATTTCATGATCATTACTTGAGATTGTAAGTGTGTCACCATGTCAACACTTAAAAAAGTGGTGATTTTTCTTTCATGGAAACACTCAATTGGGGATGTGGTTCATCATTCACATTATCCACCTAGTATCAATGGTGTGAGACATTTTCACAACTACAAATGTAAGGAATCATGATACCACCATTATAAATAATGCCATTACAATCATTCCTTACCCATTGATAATGCATAATCACTTTAATATTAATATAATCCATGAGGCAGTACTTTATCATGCATTTTATTTATCAATTCCACTATATAGTCAAGGAATAACATTTCAATTTAATCATTTATTATTACATGGTCAAATTTAGTGGTCTTTCCACCCATCCATAACTTATTTCATTTAAAACAATCAATTTATCCACGGATGGAAATACATTTTTAATACACCATTCCATTCATATCAAATACACATTTAGAGATAATGAACAACATGATTAAACTATTCAATTAATGACATGACATTGAATGTTTCAAAAATGGGAATTCATTTAAAAAGGCTCAATGGGGAACTTATATGGTACCATGTTCTATTGTGAAATACCTAAATGGGAATTATTATTTATATAGAAATCATATCCCCTATAAGGAGCATGGATTATTTGTCATTTAGATATGAGTAGGACAATCTATATAATTTATTAAAATGGTCTAAAACATAGAAAGTGATTTGGTTGATTAAAATTTCATAATAAATAACGGATAAATCATTTAAGAATATCACGAAGGCCAAGTAACACAATATCCCATATAAATCACTATCATAAAATCATAGGTAAAATTCAAATCCATAAAACATGCATGAAAAAAAATAAAAAATCACTTATTTGTAATTTACAAGAAAACGCACATCATCATTGGGGAATTATTATAAAAACCTGAAATTGTTTGTCAATAAATTCATTTTTCATATATAAGAATCACATTCTGGAAATAAGTATAAATTATTAGGAATAATTCTCTTGTAATAATAACTTATATTTTTTTTAGAAACTAGTTTGGTGTCCTCAACATAAATCTTTTTTAACAATTATTAGGAATAATTCTCTTGTAATAAGAAAATAATGCCCCCTATTTCATCACTCCTGATCCCAAGAAGTATCGTAGTTATAAGAGCATGTTAATATCAAATAATTACATCATAAAATTCTATAATTCTATGAATGTGTATTATTTATAACTTTAATAAATTATTTCATTCATATGTAATGTTATAATTAGTTTTCTATATTGTATTTATTTGATAGAAAAATTGGTGTCAATATTCTATTTAGAGAATTTTAATTCAGTCAAAAAGATACTTAGTGCTGAATAATAATTCCTTGGGTATTTATTCAATCTAAATAAAAAAAGCCATTTAATAACATTATACAAATCATTGATGAGTACAATAGATTTCTGATGATCAATAAAAACCCCTTCGTCCAACATAAAATTAAAGAAGGACGATCTAACATCCAATTAATAAATTTTATATTTCTATAGTTCTCAACAAGAAAGAATATTATGATAGATTACATCCATTAAAATATTTCAATGTTCACTTAAAAATAAATCCCTAAAACCATAGAGTACACTTTTAAATCAATCTAAATGTTAATCCTTGTGGCTTATCTTTTATCATTAAATTTATTTATGAAAACCCAATTTTTTCAAATAACATGTTTGTCATTTGTTATATGGAACAAGTTATTAGTATTAATTATTCTCGATCATAGTTCCACATTCATATACCAAATCCAATCATAGGGCATGATATCTTCAACCACTGAATGTAGCTCAAATTTCATGATTACATCTATTTTATTACCATACCTCAATATTATCTCATTATGAATATGATCACATTGATTTGAAATTATATTCATTTCCCACAAATTATTTTTCATATTTTTAGACATTAGTTTTTTATTCTCTTAAAATACTTCCTCATCAATAGTTTTATCTAATTCATTTCTAATAGTCTACAGTTTAATTTCATCCATTATAACATTATCATTGCAAAAATTGTTACAAATATTTTCTATTATAATTTATAATTATAATACATTTGGAATAAAATTATTAAGATTATTTTCAATCATTTATATACCATAATTGGTCATTACATATTTAATTATTGTATTCCAATATATGTAGACTTTTGTATTTGATATGTACCTAAAAATGATGCCCTAATCATTATTTCCATCAAATTTTCCCAAATTTGATTCATTGATTTAATGATTCATGGGATTCCAAATACTTTAAAATAAGTCACATTTGTCTTCATTTTATAAAACTATTCATATAATGGTATATTTGATTTTTATAATAGTAGTAAACTATTATGAATGTTTATAGTTGTGTATAAAATTTTCAAAATAAAATTTAGATCATTAAAACTTATATAACATTATTCACCCCATTTAAAAAAATTATTCTTTTCATTCTTTTAGAAATATTTTTTCATGAGGTGTGTTAGGTGTCTTATATTCATTGTTGATTCACTTATTTTAATGGTTGGAATTGAAATAAATCAATATAAATTCCTACCAATTTTTTATTATCATTTTCAAAATGAGAATTCTATTTTTATGTCGACCTATCTACTAAAAAGTGTATAACTGTTCAAAAAAATTCAATTTTTCATTAAAAAAATTAATATAGTCATCATTTTATATAAATTAATTAATGGGATGAAATAAAAGTCACCTATTATGGACTTATGTCTCATGTTTTCGCAGAATTCATTGCAAAACAACTAAATTTTTCTTATTGATTATATATATACTCTTTTTTGGTTTTCTAATAAAATATTATCCTTATAAAAGGAAGTACATATAAGATATATATCCCTATTAAATTTATGTAGATCTATCATAACATTAAATTTTAATGAAAATCTTATATTTTTTGGTTGAGATAAAAAATATTCTATGCTAGATATTATTATCTTTTATAGAAAAAATATATATCGTGGAGTATAAGGATATTTGTTATGAAATTAATCCCCAATAGTTATTTCTCATATTTTGTATAATTTTATTTCAATATTCAATTTATGATGTACGTTTTTTTATTAAAAATCACCATAGTGAATTAATTAAATATATTAATGGAACTAAGCATATTATGTTTGTGTAAATCCAACAATTTAACCACATGTGAATTCTAACTTAGTGGATTAATTTAAACTATGATAATTATCTTAATATTCAATGATATCCCAATAAAAAATTGACACATCAGTAACCTTTCATTATTTATTTTTATTATTATTTTGGATTCTCTTATAATTTTTATTGAGGAAATAATATCATGTATTGAGGTATTTCCCTTCATTCTAGATTTGAGAGAATCATCAATAATCAAAGAATTTTTATCTTTTTTTTAATAAATATTATTTATTTTATAAATATGTTTTTAATAACATAGAATCATGGTCATAAACTATATTTCATAGTGATGTTTCAGGTCACAAATTTTACATATATCCTCAATCCCATAAAACATGTTTCCGAAAGTAACTATAAATGGTCTTATAATATTATTATATTTTCCGACAACATTAGAGTATCTATTTTTATTACAGAACCCACTTAATTATGTACTTATTTAGATCCAAGGGAGGGTCATATTATAAATAACATTATAGTCTTTATATTTATAAAATCCATAATATCTTTATTAGTTCCTAAAACTAATTATTCAATGAAATTACCTTGTCTATAATTGAATTTATTTTCATACTATGTTGGTATTACAACCACTTTAATTTTCATATGATTAAATTAAACATTATTATTTTTTCAATTTTAAACATTCTTAGCTATTGTATTTATCTATTTATTGGAATTTTCAACCCATATATTATTATATTTTCATTTCGATACCATACTATATGATGAAACAATTTCAAAATGTTTATAAATAATTGGTTTGGATTTTACCTATGTATACACACTATCCTTCTCAATAACCTATAATTAGTTATAAATTACTTCAAAATATTTATCAAGGTGACTATTTAAATTTTATTCCTACTTAATCACCTTCAAATTGTGGTTTTTTTCTCTTTCTTATGATCATTATCTCTAATGTGAAACTTATTTTCATCGTTATTTAGTTTTCATACACCTTAAAAAATGTATTTTATTTATATATTATGTTTTATGTTTATATCAAGTCATGCTTTATATTAATTTTTAAACATGTTATAATTATATGTTTTTCTTCATCTACTTTTTCCCTACCATTTATGACTTCTTTTACCAAAAAAAATTTCTATAAAATTTATATCATTTTTAAAATATTATTACTTTTCATAACTTGTTAAGAAATATCAACATTCTTCATTATTGCTTAATAATTTTTAAATTTTTATTATTTTAATATTTCATCAAACTTATTATAAACATTGTATATATTTTTTTCAATTGTATCTATGGATTCTCTCTAACTTCTTCTTTAAAGTAATCCAAATTTTCCATTATTCTTTTGTAAACAACTATAATGTTCATAACTCCTCCACAGTAAAATAATATTAATTAATGATTACCCAAATATATTATCTTACTAATTTTATTATGTTATCTTATATAATCCATAAAATATTGAGTCATTCATGACTATCATATCCTAATTTAGATTAACTTGCAAATTACACCTCCTCTTTATTAATATTGAAACTACTAATGTGTTGAAAAAAAATTCCCACCTTATACTTCCCCATCAACATTACATCTTTTTTCATTTCATAAATCAAAATAGTATTATGAAACTCTTACTAGAAATGATATTCATTATTTAAATTTTATAAAAACTTTTTTTCAAATCTATCTAGAAAATTACTCTATAACTTTTAAGCTATAATTTAATAATATATATTGTCTCAAAATCCTATGATAGGAATACATATTAAATTCACCATATAGAAAAATTGATCAAAAGTTTTTTCCACATTGATTTTGATATCATTAAAATTATCCCTCCTCATCATCAATTTGGATTATTTTATCTTGAGGTTTCACTTGAATATCTATTCATGTTTATATGAAATTTAATTAACTATTCTGAGTCCCATCAATTTTTTTAATATATTTCCTATATGGATGAAAACATAACATGTATAGACATCCCATTGACCATAATATGTCCATTTTAATTAAAATTCATAAGTTTATCTCTAACAAGAGGTGGGAATGCCAATCTAACAACATAACTAACCTTGAATCATTGTGAATGAATATATGGTAAAATTTGGTTTTTCCTCCCATGAATTTTTTAATCTCAAATAAGGGAACTCTAATGATACTCCCAGAACCCCAATTCTCATTCATTAACTATATAAATTTATAATCTCAAGGGTACCTAATTTTCTATATAACTACTTGTAGATCATAAATTAGTTAGATATCCATTGAGAGATTGGGCGGGGGTGTATTAATGGATTGTTATTTTTTGTTTTCAATATATGTGATAACTAGTAAAATTATACATTCACTCTATGGTATATTCGCCAATTCTATATGTACAAATGATAAATAAAAAATTAACACTTAAATCCCTATAATGATCAACCATGATGTTATATCCTTCTTCTTTCCATGTTTAACCTTTATCTAGTGACATATTTTAAATAAATATAAATTTTAGTGATATTTATTTCATTAATTGTTATATAAAACGGTAGAACACCTACTCTCTAGTTCCCTTTGAGAGTAAGATATCATAATATCTCATTGAATTTTATTGAATTATTTAGACCGGAACTACCAGTTTATTAGATTTCCCCCTTTAGCTTGGTTTGAATTAGATAATCAAGACACCACCAGATTCCTCAACATTTAGAAATTAATATACTTTAAGAAATAATTCAACCACAATAAAATATAAATTCATAAAAAATAAATCCAACTTCATCTTGAGAACATAGATTAAAAATGGATTAATGATGGAATTATTTCATATGATGGTATTCTATATCATAAACATGAGAAACCTGGATCAATTGTAGTGAATTAGGTATCCCTAACCCTATTAGAATTCAAAAACCCAACAAACGTCATGGGACTTTTTTTATCTATTTAAAATTTCAATGTATCAATGTAACATATCATTTTTTTAGAATATAAAATTTATAATTTAATTTATTTATATTAATGAAAATATAATTCATGATTTATATTTAGATATATATTATGTAAATTCTTCATAAAGCTTGATTTCCATGAATTCCCTAATGAATAGAAATGACTTTCCTTTATTATTGTTTAATAATGACTTCAAATATATAAATTTAAAATTCATATTTATATCAAATAATATAATAATTTATTCATGGTCACTTGTTTATTTTAAATATACATTAATCATATGATAATAATCCCAAAAATACATTATGAAATATGTAGGAATTAAAATTTCATCCTTGTTTTCATAGTCATGTAACATGGAACGCATCGCCATATAATTGTTGTATGATATATAAAATAAGAGTTTTATAATTTGATATAACGATTAATCAAAATCACATAATTAATCATTAGGATTGATTTTTTATGAACAATAATTGAATTATCATCCAAATACTAAATATTGATGTTTTGTAATTCTTTATCTTCATCAAGTTATAAAGATTCATGAACCCTAAAAATGTAACTAAGGAACCATAAAATGTCTCCCAAAACCATATAGATCTATATTTTTACCTCAAGCTAAAAATGATAAATTTTACATAGAAATATATTAAAATTACAAGGAAATGCTCAACTCTTGTTTTTATATGTTTGAAATCATCGAACCGTTTCCCAAAAAAATTATATTATAAATACAATTCTGCAACCATAAAAAAGTGGTTTTCTCAACATTATTGTGACTTTTCTGCAAATAATTCATCCTGTTGTTGAGAATAAAAATACAAATTCAACAATACTTTTTGGAACGTAAAATTTCTATATATTTATTCTAAGAAATATAAAATTCTATTTTAAAGTAACACATCCGGAACATATTACGTGATAAATAATATTGAAATATAATATTTAAAATTTCTAATATATATATATAATAATTTATTATACGATCATCCTTATTTTCCTATGGAAATTCACATAAAATAGAAAAATCCAATGAATTTTCATTAGAAAGTGTATTGGAATATTTCAGACGAGATTTCTTCTTTTAATATTTCATTCTATATTCATATGATGTTAGTAAGTTGGAATATATAAAAATCTCTTATATGTTTTAAAATCCACTATATCTACTACACCTGGCTTCCTCTAGCATTACGTGTCACAACTGTAGCTATCCACGTCACCCAAATCAAACTGTACTTCCCCATTATACCCCTCATCCTCGCACACCAACTCCAATTCCTATCGCCTCCTCCCGTATACGCACCACCCATTCTTGATTAGGTTTTCCCCGCTCCCGAATACCACCCTCTCCTCCCCTATTCAGTCTCCATCCTCAACCCATGTGCAACTCCTTCGCCGTCGATCCTCAACACTGGTTCTCCATTCAACTCATCTACTCCCCCGTACAAACTCCCGATTCATCGCGTCATATGGTACGCCCTCTATTTTGTTAAACTATTTTGCAATCTTCACATCTGTTCCCACATATCATCCACCTGTAAAACGTGGTTTCCAATCACGATCTCCTCCTTCTGCCTACTATAACCAACTACCGATTCGACGAAAACAAGATTCATTGGAGTTCTTTCCAAAAACTCTACTCATCTGCGCGATTCGCTGATTCTTTTCCTGCCTTGAATCTTCTACATACCTGCTACATCTATACTGCAAAATCTATATACCAGCTATATGATTTCAGTTCATTATTATTACCACTACGGATGGTTTTTTATCTCCAGGTTTTTCATTCTCGAATAAGCTTTAGCCGCAACAAACCTGTACTGCTCCGGCTTTTACCTTCTGCAGTCTCCAGGTCTACGAATTTTTCATTCACAGTCGCGAAAATATAAGATCTGCGCTACTCAATCTTCCATTCTTAAACAAAGTCCACTATGTAAACATTATCTTTTGTTTACACTGTCTGAATCTAGCTCCTTTATGTTGATTGTCAAAATTATATGTATACTTTTTAATCTTTAACTCATATGACCTATTTACATAAGCTCTCTGTAATCAACTCCTTCAATCCACGTGATTCAGCTCCGAGTTTTTCCTTCAGCAGTTACCAGGACTACTGATTTTCCACAGCCTGATCGCCCAAATATTAGGTGTGCACTACTAAATGTTTTTATCTCCACTTAATACATTTATCTTCACTGTATATTATTTTATTTAAATTATTTGAGGGGACATTACTGATTTTTTAGCACGTGTCCAATGGATTAATTTTCAGTTTCACAATGTTAGATGCCTAACAAATGCATTGCATTTATTGTGTACATAAAAGGGGGTGATGGGACATAGAAAGGAGCTTCTGTGATTTATGAGGTATTGAAATAATTAATCATTTACCTATCTGGTACTTCTATTTTCATGTTTTAGGAATTACTGTTCCATGAAATCAATTTTTAACCACAAGCATACGAGAAATCATAAGGTGTGGAATCACATTTTCATATATTGGGATCCCCTACTGCAAAAAAACATTCAGGTACCCTATACCATTTCCAGAACATCTGTATGAACATTTTTGAAGCAGGCTTCACATTACACATTGTGTAAGGGGAAGATTCCATATTATAGATTTTTGAAGCATATTGGATACAGTTATTGGATCAGGTAAATGATTTTACACTATATATTTTTCATCCACTATGTTTTATTGCTCAATTTGACAATATATTTTCTCTTAAATCATTCCATAACTTCTAATCTTTGATTATGTATAGGATCTGTAATAAGATTTTACAGTTCATACTACGCATTCCGTATGGTTTACTACTCCTTTTCATAATATTTATCTCTGTTCATTTAGTGTTGCTGTTACTAGTATTCCAACATTATATCTCTAATAAATACTGTTGATCAATATGTTAATAAGGATAATGAAAAAATATTTAACAATTTCGGGTACCCTATCCCAATAACATAGAATCGTAATGATTGTTTTTTAAGCAGACTACACATTTCACGTTATAAAAGAGAAAGAATCCATATTACATATTATTGAATCATATTGGATACAATTATTGGATCAGGTAAATGTTTTTACACAATATATTTGTGATCCACTAAGTTTTATTTCTCAATTTTACAATCTTTCCATAACTTCTAATCTTTGATTATGTATATGATCTGTAATAAGATTTTACAGTTGATACTAATCATTCTGTATGGTTTACTACACCTTTTCATAATATTTATCTCTGTTCATTTAGTCTTGCTATTACTTGTATTCCTTCATTATGTCTCTGATAAAGACTGATGCTCAATATGTTAATATTGATAATGAAAAAATCTTTAACAAATTCTGGTACCTTATCCCAAAAACAGGGCATTGTAATGATTGTTTTTGAAGCAGACTACACATTACACATTATATAAGAAGGAGATTCCATATTACAGATTATTGAATCAGATTTGAAACAGTTATTGGATCAGGTAAATGTTTTTACACTTTATACTTTCCATCCTATAAGTTTAATTGCTCAATTTTTCAATACATTATCCTCATAATTATTTCCATAACTTCTATTATTTGATAACGAATTGGATTTGGAATACTTTTATACAGTTGATACTACTCATTATGTATGGTTTACTGCTCCTTTTCATAATATTTATCTCTGTTTACTTTGTCTTGCAATTACTTCTAATCCTTCTTTATGTCTCTGATAAAGAGTGATGATCAATATGTAAATATTGATCATGAAAACTAATTCTCCAAATTTTAAGTGTCACCACTTTTATCCACCCACATCACCACAAAAAACTCCATTTTACATCTACGATATATCACCATTTGTATTGGTGCATGTGTAGCAGTGAAGACTAACTGGTCAATGTAAACATTGTGGTTTATATTTTTGATATTGTTATTTTATTCATGATAGTAGTTTCTTAAATTTAATTTTTTAATAACATCACAGTATCTTGTGTAGAGAAGACTGCTAGTTCTGTGTCTGAAATATCAATTGACACTACATTTTATTTAGTGCTCTCTATGCATATAAATATTACAATGCATCCATTGACATTAATATATAATGATATAGAACCTGTAAATGAATTCTTCAACAACCTCTAGAGGTGCGGTGTCGTAGATAAGAGTTATACCAAATGAACAACGCAACTGTGAGTTTACTGTCGACTAAGTTTTACAAAATATTCTATCATAAGTTTATTCCATCATCTGAATTAGTTAGTTTTGTCACACTAGAAGATTCAACATCGACTAAAAATCCATCAATGTCTAGTACAAATATCACTCCTTCTCTGAAAAGTGAACCACATTCTAAAAATGATTGTGCAGATGGAGTCACACTGAGGCCCCTAACACCGATTTCTATCAACGGTCTATTCTATTTACATTATATTATGTACATCCATTTTTTCTTTAATACAATAATTAATAACTAAAGAGATACATTTTACAAATTCTGTTGCAGATGGAGTCATACAAACGCCACTAACAACACCGTCTATAGAGGGTCTGTTCTATTAACATTGCACTATCAAGTTCCCTAACTTTTTTAGTACATTGCATATTAATTTATGATATCCGTCTCTTACAACTTTGTCAGCAGTTCAACAACAATCTGATATAAGGAAATCATTCATCACAAATGAAAACAAGTGGAAACAAACATCAAATTCCTACAAACAGTCTCCTCTTCCTTTCTGTAAGTTTTGTGACAATTCCTTGCTAAGACCATTCAATACAGGACAGAAACAACCAACTCATCGTCTAACTACTTCATTCTCAATTTTCGTAGCCATTATAACTGACGAAAACATCCACTTCCCTTCAACCTCTAGAGATGCGATGTTTCAAAGAAGACTGCTGATGAAGGAATGTCACAACTGTGAGTTTACTAATACCTTGACCTATTACTTCTTTCTGTTACATAATAATACCATTATTTTTATAAACAAAATATGACACAGTTCCAGTGTCAACAGCTATCGGAAATCCCTCAATGACATCTGCACATGGCGGTCCAAATGGAGTCACACGCACGCCATTACAACTGGTGTCTACCAACGGTCTGCTCTGTTTACATTTTTCTATCTAACTACATACATTTCTAAATACTATACAGACTAATATAAGCTATTCTTCATCAATTACTTCGACAACAGTTCATCAACAATCATCTGGTACAACATCGTTCATCGCAGGAGCAAACAAGCGAAGGCAAAGCACGGATTCCCACATACAAACTCCTATTACTTATTGTAAGTATGATGACACATATCTGCTAAAACCACAATGTACAACACACTACATGGATATTCTTCATCTAACTATTTCCTTGACACTTTCGGTAGTGATGGTGATTGACGATACCAATCTATCGGACTCATCGCCCAGAATGATGACAAAGTAAGCATATAATTGAACATTTAAATATTACTATGACCGTAATGCACTCTTAAAAATTTACAATTTACGTTCCCATTTCTTACAGATTGACTTGACCAAATAGCGCAGAATTTAGTAATATATCATGTCCAGGTTCAACGTCATCTTTAACACAAATATACAATATTGAACACACACACACTTCAAAGATCTTACATTTAAGTTATAATACTATTTTATAACAATCCTATCAGACCATCGGAAAGCACGTTTCCGATGATATGCATCACATTCTAACAATTCTCATAAAAATTACATCAACAACGATGGTGTACATCGTACAGGAATCGGTACAGGTATTTAACAAATATTCTTACATACATACAGCAGTAACTTCTGATTTATACTTTTTGGTTTTGATAATAAACGGGTGGATATGACTGGATGCTCTGTACAGCATGTGATTTCGGATAACACGGGTTAGTGTAGTCATTAATTCATCTTTGATGATACAAAATTACTGGAGGCAAATACCACACACTAGATCTACTGTGTATGTACTGAATGCTAATTCATTTTTTTATTCAACCAGGTTATTTAGATATTGGAAACCCATCTTATGTTTTTCAGTAATGTCATTCTTTAATGTGGTTCGATTTGAGAAATCAAAAATGCAGCAACCTACAAGAACAACGATTTTCTGCATGTTGTTCCATGGGAAATATTTCTTTGAAATTAATACCAGCTTGTCCGCGGTACCTAGAAATGTTACTCTTCAATAGAACTTCCACAATATCCAAATCATTCCAGGATAACATTCATATTTACAACTCCATGTTTGCTTTCACTTCAATGGGTGGTAAGATTGATAGGTCTATCAAAAATGGTGGAGCACCATGTATATTCGAATTGAATGGACAAAACTAACACCATATAGGAAGTTTATGTCCACCAGATGGTCAGCCACCCAGATTCACACAACTATACGGGTATGACACCACACATGAATTTCAGAATAGGGTTCAGGAGTTTAGGTATTTCTTAACCTCTCTGCGGTGGAATAATTTTTAATGTGGATTATTTATGTATTAACATACCTACTGCTTGCAACTGCGAAATCCAAAATGTACAAAATCGAATTGACTACAACATTGTCAAAAACCGGCAACAAATCCTTCATGAACACAATGGTTTAGCTCGACAATTCATAAGTGCAAGGGATGTTCTTCAACAACAGAATGTGACAAATTTCAAACTATGTCTACTAAAGAGAAGAGAAATTAACCCAAGTTCATATAACATACCATATAATTCTGAGATTGCGATGCTTATCATTGGTGATGTCGAAGATCTCAACCAAGTGCATGATATAATCATTCGTACCAAAACTGGTTATTTTCAACGAATTGATGAGCAGCACCCACTATATCTTCCACTGCAAAATACATTAATTTTTACAGATAGCAGTGATGGATATATTGACAGCATTCTGCATCGCCCAACTCCTTTCACAAAAACTCAAAAATTAAGGATGGTTACTATGAGAGAGTACATCTATTTCCACTTGAAATTCCGTGACAATCAATCCTCAACACTACTGCATTCAAGAAGACAATTGCAATAGTTTATTGTTCACGCTTATACGATGTTATAGTCTCTGAGACTATCCTTTATTCTCTTTAATCAAAATAGATTGAGGGTAGATCTATACAATGGATTGCAGGATGCATTTCTATGAGGTGATAGAGAAGGTTCTTCATGCGGCAAACAGATCATTTTACTGTCATCCTTCATAGGTGGTCCAATGTATATGATCCAAAATTACCAAGATGCAATATCTATTTGTAATTGGTCAGGGTATCCAGATTTGTTTCTAACCATCACGTGTAACCCACTGTGGCCTAAGATAACTCGGGAGTTAAGATCCAAGAATCTTCTACCAGTAGACTCCCCTCAAATTCTATCTCGAGTATTCAATATGAAGCTCAAATGTCTAATGAAGGATTTAAGAGAAGGATGTTTCTTTGGAAAATCATGGGCAGGTAAACATCTATTAGAATTTATCAATTTTTCTTTTCCATACAGTTTACAATTTTATCATCAGTTACTCACTACATCACTTTTTTATTCCTCATAGTTGTTTGAAATATAGAGTTTCAGAAATGCGGCTTGCCTCATGTGCACATCGTATTTTTTCTCTGCCCTGAAAACAATGTGAACAATCCAGTAGCTTTAAACAAATATGTCTGTGCTGAAATTCTAGAAAAAGATGCTTACCCACAGCTACATGAGGTTGTCAAACGTTTTATGCTCCACAGCCCTTGTGGTGCTGCGAACAGATCATCAACTTGCATGAAATATGGTAAATTTTCAAAGTATTTTCCAAAAAAAAATTCTGAAAGTACAACAGTTTATGACGATGTATGTGTCGTTTAACAGAGAAGGGATGAAAAAAAAACTATTCTAAATAATAAAATCCATCTGGATAATCGCTATGTAGTTCCATACAATCCTGTGTTGCTATTAAAGTATTGTGCACATCTCAACATTGAAGTTTTCAATCAGTCGTCTTCAATCAAATATTTTTTTAAGTATATCAGCAAAGGAAATGACAAAGTAACGGTAGCACTCTATGAAGGAAACTACGAACAGTCCACACAAAATACGGTAGATAAAATAAAAATGTATTATGATTGTTGATACATATATCCTTGTGAGTTATGTTGGATGATTTTTTCAAATGATATCCACTACAGATATCCACCAGTGGAGAGGTTGCATTTCCATTTGCCACAACAGAATTGTGTCACCTTTTCAGACACTGATAACATTGAAGATGTATTGAATCATACAAACAATTCGTAGTCAATGTTGACCTCTTGGTTCGAAGCAAATATTATATACCCAGAAGGAAGAGGATTAACATTTGCAGAGTATCCAACTAGATTCTTGTTCCACTCTCAAGACAATAAAATGGAATCCCCAGAAATAAGGAATCTATATTGGAAAACTGTACTACTATGTGCCTCAAACCAGAGGTGAACTCTACTACTTGAGGATACCTCTAACAAAAATCAAAGGTGAAAATTCTTATGAGTATATCAAGACTGTAAACAGCATTACTCATGGTACATTTATAGAGGCTTGCTATGATATGGCACTACTTACAGATGATAGAGAGTTTTTCGAAGCTATAAAAGAAGTCTCCACCTGGGGAATGGGGAAACATGTACGCAGACTGTTCGCGAACATGTTAATCTCCAATAACATATCTCACCCAGATCTGGTGTGGGCTACAACCAAAGACATACTATCTGAAGACATTTTATAAATACAAAGAAGGAAGCAACTAATTCCAGGTGCACATTTTGTTATATACCTTCTTCATAGTTTTCTTTTCATTGTCTTAACATTGTCTAATTGTTACTGCCCACTGTTATTTACAGCATTGTAATAGATAAGAACTATCCATGTATTTTACATAATCATGGAGAAAATGACCATTCTATTCAACAGTCTAATATGTTAAGTGATTGAATATAATTTTCTTTTGTAAGCATTCAAAAAATAACCAGTTCACTAATTCACATATCTATTCAGTCCAAACTTTATGAGTACAGTTATTTCAATCTGTAGAAATATTCTGCATTCTCATTCTTAAATACACATATAATACATCTAACCAAATTGAACTAGCAAACATTGTACATTTTTCCCTGGTATAACATTGATTATATTCATTATAATCAAGTACAAGAAATTATTACGGCCTTTCTGTACACATATAGTGGATATTAATTGTATCATTTAAATTTGTACCATTATGTACAAAAAATAGGCACTTTCATATGACTTTTAATCACAGAACATTTCCATCTGGATTACTATATTTGAATTTGTATAAAAATTATGCTTTATCATACATTAATAAAGAATATAATACTTTAAACTATATTGAACTTCCAGTCATTGTGCAGATTGTGAAACTATAACTTTGTTTATATTCATTGTAATCATGTAATATAAAGTTTACAGGCTTGCTATTAGAGTATAATTACGTTGAATTTTAAACTGAACAATCTTGTACACGTTATCCACTAATTCATATTTCATTTATTCATATTATTATGCCATCAGTAGCACAAAATTAGATTCTATACAAATAATATGCATTTTTAAACATGAAAGAAACGTATAATACTTATACTGAATTATAACTTCCATTCAATGCAGAATTGACACTCACAAATCGTCATATACATATATATTATTTGAGAGAGATAAACTACATTTTACAGAGCAATGTAAGATCACTAAAGTTATATACTCCTATGCCACTTCCAGATTCAGATTCAGAATCCAGTAAAAATCGTTTAGTTGCAGAAGAATTGAATTACAATAGATAAATACTTCTATAAGACGGAAACCGTTTAAAAAGTTTGCTTACAGATGAATAGAAAGATTTTATGTCTATCATTCTCTCTTCAGTATCTACCAACTCAGGGGTGTTCTTCTTCTTTCATAGTTATGGAGGCATAGGTAAAACGTTCATATGGAGAGTATTATCATCATTGCTACGAGCACAGGGAACAATTGTACTTGCAGTTGCATCGAGTAGAATATCTTCACTACTGCTACCTGGCAGACGAACAACGCATTCCAAAATCCATATTCCAATATGCATTACCGAACATTCAGTTTGTAATATTCAACAGGGGAGTGATGTATCGGAGCTTCTACAATTAAATAATCTCATCATTTGGGATGAGGCATCCATGATTCATAAGTTCTGTTTTGAAGCTTTAGACTGAACTCTTAGGGACATTTTGACTGTCAAAAATGATAATTCTCAGAATTTGCCGTTCGTAGGATTAACAGTTGTCCTCGGAGGATATTTTAGGCAAATACTGCCAGTTATACCAGGAGGAAACATATCTGACATTGTCTATGCAAGTGTTAAGTCATTGTATCTTTGGAAACACTATCGGGTGTTGTCTCTTACAAAAAACATGAGACTTCATAGTACAACTACCACAAATGATGAGTCTGAGTTACATGATTTTTCAAAATGGACATTAGATATTGGTGAAGGTCGAATTGGAGAACCAAACTATGGTGAAGAACTCATTCCAATTCCATCAATGTTTCTTCTTACCAACAGTTTTAATTCCATGGCTGCAATCGTCAACCATACATACATGGGTTTCTTCTAGCAGACGTGGAGAAAGATCATATATGAAAGACCGTGCAATTTTAGCACCAACCTGAGATGTCGTACAAAAAGTCAATGTATATATGTTGACCCTCACTGGCTACGAAATCAATGATTTCATCAGCTCAGACTCTGTTTGCAATGAAAATTTGGATACAGAAAAAGCAGAAAATATTTACACATCTGACATGTTAAATGGTATAAATGTCTCTGGATTGCCTGCCCACAAACATACACTTCAACTTGGTGTTCCGATTATGTTACTTTGAAATGTGGACCAATCAGCTGGTTTGTGTAATGGAACTCGTATGATTGTAACACACTTGGGTGAACATGTTATTGGTGCTGAAGTATTAAATGGATTTAATTCCGGATATTCTGTGTTCATTCCAAGATTAACTATGACTCACTCTGATGGTAAATGGCCATTCAAACTACAAAGAAGACAATATCCTTTGACAGTTTCTTATTCAATGACTATTAATAATGTTCTGGGTCAATCATTGACTTCATTTGGGATTTATCTTTTCGATCCATTGTTCACCCATGGTCAATTATATGTTGCAATGTCTAGAGTCACATCAGCTACTGGATTGAAAATTGTAGTTGAAGGAAACACTAATGAGTCCAACAATTGCATAGAAAATATTTTCTACAATGAAATCCTTCATAATTTGTCTTAGGTATCAATCGTATTGACTTCTATATGCTTTATTCTACTCTGGAAAATGATTTACTTTATAATCATGAATTTTTTATATGCTCAATATGAATTGTTTGAACACTGAATGATTATGTACAGTAACAAATATGTCACACTCAATAACCATTCTGAATGAGATTAGCCCA
Organism: Viscum album; assembly: GCA_963277665.1. NCBI lineage: Eukaryota > Viridiplantae > Streptophyta > Magnoliopsida > Santalales > Viscaceae > Viscum > Viscum album. Next base: position 1,362,254,077 of record OY728133.1, read on the forward strand.
GATGATGATGAAAAACTACGAATACAAGTTTTGGTCTTGAACATATGGTTCAATTCATCTTTCAAATACTCCAATGAAATCGTTGTTGTTGATCTTTTACTGTGCAACAACCAGGTGACTATTCCTTGCAACAAGTCATTATAATTTACTTTCATTTTTTTGTCACCAAATAACTGAACATTTACATATATATATATATGCAGTAATCAATCCTTGTAATTTTTATTAATTCCTCAGTAACATTCTGTTTAACATAATCTATGCAGGGAACCAATATTCAATGTACCATTACGAATTGACAGCTTATCTCTAAGTACAAAAACCTGTTGGTTGAGGGACTATGCTATATTGTACAAAACTTCCAAATAGCTTCCAACCAAGGGATTTAACTCAAAACAAGACACTGTTGTCGAATCATGTTCACATCCACGACATTTGTTCATCCATGTTAAGTACAACTACATATTTTTTGTTTTCAATTTACTTCATTCGATGACATAATTCAATAAAAAATCCCTAAGGATCATTTAATAGGTACAAGTGGTTAATACAACATATAAACCCTTCCATTGACCATGTTTTGTTATATTAATCTACACATACTATTTTCATATAGCCATATGTTATTCAGAAAAAAATTTGTTTCTCTCTACTATGATTTAGAACTAATTGGATTCCTACGTTACTCACATCCCATTTAATCAATGGGCAGTGCGAACCACAGATTACAAATTATTTTAGAAGATGACTGGTACTTTTTTTGACATCTTTCATCACTTTACTGTAAAATATAACATTTACTCATTTACTCATTTTGTTTCTTTGCAGACGTATTCAAATAACCTGCAGCTTATGCAGATATTTTGCAACTGAAATGTCACATTACATGGAAAACAACTCAGACCCCACTACCATATTAATATTAAAGCTTGTCCGGGTTAAGATTTTGACAGGTAATGTTTCTAATTACACTTCATAAACTAAATATATCTAAATTTGTTCTCAAATATGTCGTTTCAATTGAAAAATATATAATCCTGATTTCAAACTACTTTCAGCCTCTGTTCTTGTCACAACAACTGTTAATGCAACAAAAATTCTCTACAACCCAAACCTTCCAGTAGTAGACAACTTCAAAAGCAGGTAACTTTGTTAATAACTTTTGTTTTGAGGTACTTTGATTAAAATATCTCATTATCATAACTGTAATACCTAGATGTTGTTAATGCTTACTTCCATGTATGTTGTTCTGTTATTTCCAGCCTTAGAGTGATAATAGTATCACCTTTACATTCTCCATCCCCACCAACTCCCAACCAAACCATGGAAAGACCATATTGGAATAACAGGAAAACCATTTTAGATGTCAAAAACTGTCAACAGGTCATCAATCTTCAATTATTTTCCTATTTTGATTATGTAATTGTATTAACAGCTCACTAATGTCCTCTAATAAATTCATCATTGACATGAAAATAATCAACTGCAGGCTACTAAATTCTTAATAGCAGTTTCAGTTAAAAAAATTCAAAGAACCCACAACTTTTTCTATGAATCATGCCAGTCCTGCATGAAGAAAGTCCAGATTTTAGATGGAAATATTTTCTGCATGTCCTACAACTCCTCACGAACAAGCTATATTCCATGGTTGGAATGTATTCATTGGTGCCTAAATATCTTTTTATCATTATTCTACTACCTTCGTTCAGCTACGCAATCCACAGTATACTGAAACAATAGTCCTAATAATTATTGCAACAGGTTTATTGTTCAACTACTGGTTACAGATAGAATAGACTCTTTTTCTGTAGTATTATTTTGAAAACATGTCATGCTAGAAAAAACAGCTCTGCAACTAAGAGTGACTTTGATACAGGTAATTCCAGATCCATATATCATCTCTTTTAAAGATAATTGAAATATTTATAATTACACTGACAATGGGTTTTTTTAATAGGATGATGACGAGTTTGGTTTCCCTCAAGAATTGAACTTCCTCAAAACCATGAAATTTCTGTTGGGAATTGAGCTGATAGATTACAATATTAAGAATCGTCATCGTCCATCTGAGAAAAATTCTTACAAAGTGGTTTATATGAATGATAATGACAAGTACATCAACCTATTCACTGAGGTCTTAGAACATAAACATGTCAGTCTGTATTTTATTCGACTTATCTATAAACACTTCAACTGAAAATACCTTACACGTTTCTTCATTAATATACAGGCTCATCCAAGAAGTTGTTCTTCTACAGTAAACAATATCGATCATTGTATGCAGGTAACATCACTTCTATTTATTTAATATGACTTTGTAAAAATGGATTTCAGTTTATTGACATTTTCCTTTTATATTACCTCATTGGATCATCAAACTGTTGGGTCTTCTACTGGTACATTAAATAGTTATATAGGATTACATACTCCAACCTTCAACCCGTGTTCTACTTGGGTATACATATGTTATCTTCTATTACTCCTAAATTATTTCCATTACTGTAACAGAACATTGCAATACTGTAAAGTATTTTGATTTTTAGATATTTATAAATCAAACATGTACAGAGTTATTATATCTATGTGATGATATAAAACAATCTACTATAGAAGCTCTGATCTTATTTTCACTGCTTTCAATTGCTCAATTTTATAGTTTCACATTTTCTAACCTTAATCCTTTGTGTAGAAAAAAATTTTGTATTGTTTTGTTGCTGACAATGCTGTGCAAGATAATGTCCAGAAGTCTCCAGATAGCGTGCCTACAACATGTCCATCTGCTGAATTGCAGACCAAGCCGAAGGGATATATAAACAACAAAACCGAAAAAACGAACTGAAAACTCAAATAGGTAATAGAAGGAAATCATAAATCTACCCTAATCAAATAATTCTCATTACTGTGTTTATAATTATTATTTGTAGTTCACCAAGTATTATAGTTGATAGAGTTGAGACAGTTCATTTCAAACTTCTCCTAACACTGTTTCAGGATTTTTATAACATTACTATAAACTGTGTCATTGAAGAGACAATTTCACTTTGAGTATTTCCGGTTAAAAAACCAACACGATGTTCCCTTTAAAATTTTGTCATGAACTGAAAACATTAACCACTAGAACTGGTTAGGAATTCTTTAAAACTTTTATGATGTAGAACATTAGTTCACTATCAGCTACTGCTAATTTATGTTTCCTTCACTTATGAGATATGACAAGATTGCTGGGTGTTGTAATTATGTTGGAGGACTGTGCTAGAAGAGTACATGTCAAAAGTTTTTTCTATGGAATTTCTCTGCACTATGTTTCATCAGTTGGAAAGTTTCCTAAAAATTGCTTATCTACGGTATTTCATGCTGCAGATATATGTAATCTGGGAATTGGGTTGTATTCTACATCATCCAAAATGCCACACGGTTTTCATCACTTTTGATTAATAATTTTTCTCATTCTGTTGTATGGGTTTTTATTATTATGTATTTCCTATATAATGGACAGTTTCCAGCTTTGTATCATGATGCTGTCTGTTTTTTAATGTGGCTGTATGTAATTCAACAATTTATATTTCATAATTGTATTATCTCAATATTTGTGTTTATTTGTATTTATCTTTCAATTTTTATTCAACAGTAATGTCTGTTTACTTTCATGAATATTATTCTCCTTTTATTAGCATATTACTCTGGTCACCCATTCAAAAGGTGTATCCATATTCTATGCACTCATATTCCATAACAATACAGTATTAATTCCTATTTAACATTTATTCAATATTGTTGTTTATTTTCAAAATTTATATGTACTAATCAATAAAAAAAATAAGTATTCGATTACTCCGTGAGAAATCACGGGCGAGTACTAGTTATTCATAAAGAGATATTCTATTATGGGAATATTTATATAAAAAATTCTATCTTTTGGTTTCTTCCTATTTTTTATAAATAGATTTATTCATCACTATAGTTATTTTATCTATAAGAACAAAATACAATCATCTTTAGACAATATTATTTTATGATAAAAAATAAACTAACATCATTCAGTAAATGGTTTTGGAATTCAATGTTTTTTACTTAACCACAATAACTACACAAATGTTTTAAAGAACATTACTTTTAATTATTGATGAAAATTTTATTCAATGTTCTTGAAAAAGGTAAAATATTCGACATTTTAGTCCTTATGAATACAACCTCTATGTAGTTCCACATGAACATAAAAAGGATAAACATACTCAAAAAACATAAAATACATAAATGTATCTTATTGTAACAATAAACCCTTCTCCATTCCTTAAAAGAAAAAATTTTTATATCAATGAGAATAAAATTCTTCTCTCAATATATATATGATTCATTATATGAAATTTTTATTTATTCATAAAATGTAATCATATACTAAACTCTTTCTAAATGTTTGGGAAGTATTTATAATAAAATGAATAATAAGTATTGATTCCATTCAATGAATAACCAGAAAATTATATAAAACATTTCATTGAATGAGTAAATTCATTATCATACATAGAAGATATTTTTGTACAAATAATCTTTTTAATAAAACAAATATATTTCAATGGATTTATTTTCAAGGAAAATGATAGTGTTAAAAGGTTGTAATTTTTCATTATAATTAGCACGAAAATTCTTTATATAAGTGAAATTTATAATATCATTTCATTAATACCAATTTTGTGTTAAAAATCATATTTTATTTATTAACATCATTTGATGTAATAATATTTTTATTATTATCACAAAATAGAACTAAATTTAAAATATTCTTATCATTAAATGAAATGATTATAATAATTCATTTATCATTATAAATTATTTTTAAATCTTTACTCTTTTTCTCATTTTCTTACGAATTCAACATTACATTCAAAACTTTAATTTCTAACACCTTTTCATTATTATTAATTAAATATGATGTTTACATATAAATATCTTCTTTATACATCAAAACAGTCAACATATTCACTCAAAGTACAATATTTAGTTTTAAAAATCATAGCTATAACTTCTTACATTTCATTAACCTCAATAATAAACTCATTCAAGACTTAATGAAATTTTCATTTCTTATCATAATTAGAATATGAATTTTCATAATTACTTTTTAGAGAATTATATAATATTAATAAATAGACAATAATTTTATAAAGTGTTTGGAGTAATATTTCCCATCAATCATTTAACATTATGAGTACTTATAAAATTACAATAAAAATATTTCTTTGTATATTGTGACAATATTCCATTAAACTATTAGATGTTATGGAATATTCAATAGTACTCTTGGTCATAAAGTATTTAAATATCTTCTCTCCTTATATTTATTAGTATTTCTCATCTTTATTATTATTATTATTTTATCCAGGATAATAAAGTTTGATATGTATTTGTTTCTTATACATATAATAGATCATTATGTAATATTTTATCTCATGTGCATATTTTCTATGTTTTCCTATCTTTCCTATCATTATAGTAATTTTTCTAGATATTATCAGTAGTAATATTTATTCTAGTACATTTTGGAAATTATTTTTGAGTATCTTTTACAAATTTATTATCTAAAAATATTGTATACTTTTTAGCTATATAATTTATGTTTCAAAAAAAATTTAGAAGAAAACACATTATTTTTACTCACTATATTGGTGTTTATTTTTTTATACTCTAATGATTAATGATATTTTTGGTACATTTATCCATATATAATTTTATGATATTTTTCATATAACATATAATAGTTCTCCTAAATACACATCCATTGGTTGAATATCAACAATATTCTAAAAAATATCATCATCTATTAATTCAGTATCATTGAGTAATTTAAGGCTGTTTATAAAATTTATGAATCTCTTATGCAGCAAACATTCAAACTCAATTGGATTAAAATTAATAAAAATTATAAATATTCTCTATGAATATATCTTTTTGTCTTATGAAAATATTTTGTTAAAAAATGAGTAACATCATGTTTCGTCCAAATATCAATATCAATTATTTAAGAAGAATCTTAACTATATATATTCCTTTGAAGAGTGAAACTTATTTTGACCAAAAACATTAATTGATACACATACCCCACATATTAGGTATCCTTAGAATCCAATATATCGGGAATCTTATTATTTCAAATATATAAAAGATAATTTTAAAAAATTGTATTATAATAAGTTTTATATCTGATATTACCTATATTAATATTCATTCCCATCGAATATTATTGGTATATTTGGATTTATATTATCCAAACTACCAAAAAAATTAATCATTTCATATTAGAAATTAAATAAAATTTCCCCTACAAAATTATTAGTGCAAGGAAACATAATTTTTTTAATAAAATAATGGAATATAAATTGATACCCAGTGTCTGGTATAAATAACTAATATGAATCCAACATTAGATCCCTTGTTGGTATAGATGTAGGAAAAATGGGAGGGGTGAATTATAATCCAAAAAATGAATTTAAATTTCGTTTCCAAAACAAGATATATGATTATTAAATATTATTGAATTAGGATCTATTTAAAAGTATTAAACAAAATTGTATAAAAAATGAAGACAAAGTGGAATTTAAAATTTTATATTAGACATTAATATTTTCCAATGTTATAAAAAATAAAAAAAATTATTCAGTGGAATATATTTCAATATTAAATTTTGTAATAACCTATAAAATTTAAGTATATAGAAAATATTAAATGAGTTAATCATTATAAAAATTCCTATATTTATAAATTACAATCCTAGAAACCCCTAAAGAATATTGATTACAAAACATCATGTAATGAAAATTATTATGTTCTACACCAATGTGTATCGTGGTTTGACTTCCAAAACCATTGTATCCACATCTAAACACTATAATTTCAATGAATATAATCCTTTCAGAAGGTATATAGATTCACTATCCCTAAGACCCACATTGATTATATTATTCCCAAGATATCATATCCCCTTGACATCATTTTAATTTATATTAGGAATATATAAATTCAATTTCATGAAATCTTGTTATTGTAATGGGATGATAAAAAAATTTATGTTATATAGAATGGAACCTCGTCAACATTAGAGGATCATAAAAATTAATACTAAATTAGATGATATGATATATTGTAATAAACATCAATTATCTCAAACACATAGATAAAAAACACCAAAAAAATTTACATTTAGAAGAACTAAATTTATCAAGATGGTGTATTCATAATAATCTAACAATATTTCTTTACATATTATTATTATATTTTCATCTTCCACTACATAAAGTCTATTATTTAATTTTTTTCAATGTTTTCACCAAAAGAAATACATGTAATATATACAAATCAATAGGCAAGTCTAGAAATATATCAAATGTATATTCTTATGTTCTATTATAAAGAAAATATTTCTATTGTTGATGATTTATCATGGGAATTTAGTTCTTAAAAAACCATTAAATAATATTTGTTTGTTTATGAAATAACATTATTTTATCAGAATTTAGTAGGTTGGAAATTATAAATGATAAAAAATAAAAATAAAATTCATGGTAAAATAACATTCTCACCATGTTTTATTATTTCAGAAAATAATGATACAGATGAGTCTTTGTCTCAATATCCCAGTAGAGGTGGACATTGTAAAATATAAATATCTTTTCTTCCTTATGTTTTTACATTTAATTGTGCTTATGCGTGACCATAGTGATTGATTCAATATTTATTTACAAACACATGGACAAGATCAAGTTAAAATTGAGACAAGAAGAATCCTCAAGACACCCTAATTCACCCATACCATCTATGGTGGTATATTGTGGGAGTATATGATGAAATTAATGGTATTAGTTAAAAAAAATTATTTATAGACAAATTTGACAAAGAAAAGTATCCCTACAAAGAATACATTCAATGAAATGGGATACCCTTAATTCATGGTTTAAATTATAATTTTTAATATAATATAATGATATTTGATGTATTATATCTTTTGATTTGTGTTTAATCTTCAATAGTTTATGGAATTCATGGAATTTATATATGTGATTATTTTGAATTGTTAATGGTTAGAGTAGAAATAATTTTCTGAAGAATGATGAAAAGTCATTGGATTAGTTTTATAGATAATTATATACAATAATATGACGAGTTAGAAAGCACCAAAAAATAATTTGGGTCAATATTATCAATCATCATAATGTCAAGAACAATTTAAATAAAGAAACAATATAATTTTGGAATAAAATATTTTATGACTTGAGGATGAGTTAAGGGGAAACCGTTGATATTTATTTCATCAACCACCTTATCAATGTTCATTGAGATATTCTTGGAATATTTTATGGGTTAAAATATGTTAACATAGTGAATTTGATCATATATAAATTTTCATTAATTTAGAAATGAATTTTTTTTTGGACTTAGGGAATAAAATCATTGTGTTATATCTCATAATTATCCATAAAATAAAGTGCATTTCTATAAAATGAATGGGAATATAAAAAAATATTTATAATAAATTTATAAATAATTATTATTTAATTTTGAATTACAAAAATATATTTAAAAGACAAAAATTGAAAAAAAAGGATGATTTATCTTCTCTTGGGGAAAGTATGTTTATGTAAAGAAAATGCAGATTTAAGTGTAAGCTACCACTAACCTATTATCATTCTAGAATTGTTTCCACATCATTTTTAGGATACCATGGGATCTTATAAATACAATGGTGAATTATAATTCATATAAAAATTAAGGAAGAAGTTCTCCCAATAATGACATTAATTTAGAAAAAGAAAGTGGATGGAAATTCAAATAAAACTATGTATTAACCAAGAGGATGAAGATATTTAGGTTAATATTTAAGAATTTATTGAAACTGATTTATATCATACAAATAACATATTATAGTCACTATAGTAAGGAATTAAAAATAAATAGTAGATTAATATTATAAACTATTGGAGTTTTATGGTCTCAATATTGAATTAGAAGGGGATCATGAGGAATTTGACCTATAAAAAAGGATGAAATAAAATTAGGGTATTTCTAATGGAACCCTCAAGTTATGTTAATGAAATTGAAGAATAAATTTATCACATAGAGTATATTAAATAACAATCTGATAAAAATATATTAAAACCGATAAAAGTACTGAATTACTAGTTAATTATTGGGGAAAATTTAATAATATCATTAGTGGTATTAAAATTTAAATCATAGAGAAATATAATATGATTTAACTACTCAAAGAAAATGTTTTATAATTAATAATGAATCAAGAATTAGAAATATAAATAGATTAATCAATTAAGAAGATAAAATTTAAAAACAATAGAAAAAAAATTAATGTAAAAGGTTGAATGGGGACCAAAAGGTTCTATGTAATTATAGAGTACTCAAAGACAAATTTAATTTGTTAATGTCGTTTTGGATATGATTCTAAATCATTATAGGAATTTATAAAAATTTAAAGGGGAATGGGAGTTGATTAAGTGATAATGTTCTCAATAAATGAGAATATACAATCAAAAAAGAGTAATATATTATGTAAGTATATATAGAGAGATGGTAGTTAAAACACATCTACTTTAATGAAGTGATAATTTATTGAACCCATAGTCTATAAAATGTCTTATTATTATTATGTTAAAATTTATATGAATGTTGACGTAATTAGAATCTTGAGAATTATAAATAAAATGTAACATTCATATTATAGTGGAAACTAATTCTACGAATGCTCTTTAAATTTCATAAAATTGATGCATAAATATATTGATTTTAGGAAGATAAGTCTATGTTTTTTCTATGTTATACAACAATTAATTAGTTGATGTCATTAAAATTAATTTATTTTAATATATATATTTCTGATTAGAGGAAGAGGAATATTAATTGATTAATTATGGAAAAAAGTGAGAAGAGACCATCATATATACCATAACACATTTTAATGATTCATTAATTTATAAAAAGATGAATATTAAGAAGAGATATGTTATTATTTACATAGATTTGGAATCTATGAATAATATTAATATGTGGATTCCTGTTAGTCGGTGTCCATCCCATTTGATGGGTAATATGAATCTTCTTAAGAAATTGAAATGAATAATTTTTTGAACTATTTGGTTTAGGAATTATGGATATCTCAATATCAAAGGTATTATCATGAGGTCCTTATAAATATAATAATTGATGAATATTTATGTTCACCATGTCGATGAGATTTGATAAAAACATTAGTTTGAGCCTACAATTTTAGACATGATTGTATGTTATATTTAATTAAAAAGGATAAAATATAAATTAAAGATACATAAAATCTATTATATAATTATGAAAAAGAAACATGAACTTATATAATGATTAAATCATGTATAATACTTGTATACATAATATTGATGTGTAGAACGGATCATGACATCAATGGATTGGCCACATTCATAAGTAGAGTATGAGGAATTATTAACGTGAAATGATTTTTACAATATACCTTATCTAAAAATTAAAAAATAAATGTTTTCTGATTCATGTTAGAGTGGAATGATTGTGAGAAATAATTACCATTTAAAATATATACGGGAATAAAATCTGTTGAATCTAGTCCACACAATTATATATGGTCAAATCATTAAGGCTAGATCTTATAGTTGGGAATAAATAATTTTGTTTTTTAATAACTATAACAAATAAAATGGGTTGTGATTACATGTTATAATAGAGAATTGATAAACATATTTTAAAGAAGAGAGGAAAATGAAGATAGAATAATAATAAATATTCAACATTATGAAAATAAAACCACAGATAGTTCCATTTATGTTGAATATTTTCTATAAAAATATGAGACATCAAATTACATTTAATCAGCAATTAATCCTCATTAGAATTATGTTTTAGATAGAAGTAATTTCATGGTTTATAATATGTCCATGATATTTTTTATTGAAACTATAATCTCCCCCTGCTATTAGAGAGAAGCTATGAAACTGTATGTTTATTCTAGGAACCAATCATTTCCCTGGATATTACTAATAAAAAAATTGTAGATACACTATCAAGGGATGGGGGTGTGGGTGAATTAGGTTTTTTAATCATTTTAACAAATTCCAAATATTTTTATTATTATTGACCCATTTTTTATTTGAATTTATGTTCTTGGTTAAGAAAAATAGATCATTCATTTTTAAAATGGTATAAAACTACATATAATGAATGTAAATTTAAAAAGTTTGATATATATGTTTTATATGTTTTATGTTCAATATGGGTAGTATACTCATTTATTTTCATGAGATATCCAATTCATTGATTGAAATCATTTTTTATTATCATAAAAGTATTGTCATTTGGACAAGGATTATCTTGAAACCATTTAGAACATATTATATAGGATAATTATCAATATATTACAAAAGTGATCAATGATGTAAACATGGGTAACCTTGTCAAAAATTGAGAATTAATTTAGATTATCATATTATGAATAAATATATGTATGAATCAAGTATTATTTCCATTATAGTGTAAATAATTTTATGGAAAATATTTACTTGGTAATATAAATATATTACATATCCTATCAAAATGTTATATCACCTCTGAACGATAATGATAACTGTAAGTTAATATGATAGTAATATTAAATAATATATCTTATGGTATAGATACATCATACTCATGGGACATTATTATTTAATGACTATATGGTTATTAGGTCTCATTAACATTGATATTTGTTCTCATAAAGATCCCACTAATTGATCGTGAGTTGTGTAGATCATATAGATTGACCTTCCAAATAGACATCTTCATTAATCAGGTTTCATTAGATGTTCCAATATTTCATAACATATATTTTTCTCTTTAATTTATATCATTATAAATTTGTATTATTTGATCATGAAATTTATGTGTGATGGAAATTATGAAATTTATAATACTGAAAAAGTGTCTTCCCTTGGATGCATCATTAATGATATTGTATTATTTGAATGATCAAGACATGAATTATCCCTTCTGAAAAAATTGTTATATCAATCCTAGTTAACAAAGATTATAGTAATGTTAATAAATCTATAGAAATGGTAGCAGAAGTTAAATCCATCTAGAATGGTCATTAAAAATAATAACTGGAGAAATTATTGATGGAGACACAGGTGATGCATCCTTTTATATTCAATATCACAAATAGTGATTATATTACACAATGTGTTTTCATCAGAGGTTATTGCTTCTATGAATAAACCATGTATCCTTAGAATCCTTGATTTATTTTTATACATCAGAACTAAACTTTCTAGGATAATAAAAAATACTGAAACAATTTTCTAAAGGATTATACACAAAGCATTTTGAGATCCTATCTTAATTATAATGAATTGGAGTTTAAGATCTGAGGGGATGCACCGAGGGGGATGAGTAATCCCTATGTATAAATTATCAAAAGAAATAGAATATTCATATTATTATGTTGTACAATAATACATGTTAAATTTATTTACTCACTTTAATAAGTATTTTTAAATGAATACAAGATAAATATTTTATGAATGAATGTTAACAATTAATAATTAGTTTAATAGTTTTGGGAGAATAGATTCATGTATATTACACATGATTAAATTTAATGAATATTAATTACTATATAAAATGGATTTTATGATACAATTAATTAATAAAATATTCATAAAATTTATAATATGTTTTAAGATCCATTGGTTACATTTGATCTAATTTATTTTAACATTAACATCAAAAATTAAATTAGTGAAATTTTTAAAATCATAAAAAATGTTTAAAAATAAATATGTGTAACAAATTATATGACTATTAATACACTCTAATTTGGTTATCATCCCTCATATATCATTATTCATAAAGTTATAATGTGAAGATCATAGCTCACTAATCCATGTTCTTCTTCTTTGGATGAAGGAATGATGTTGTATTGATCACCATGATGATGAGATGACAACCAGTTATATATTCTAATACCAAATAATTCATAATTGATGTATTAGAATGATTTTTGATCATGTGCAGAAAATATATAGGGTCTTAACATTAATGCTCTTTTATTATTGTTCATATATGATTATTATAACATACATCCAATCAGAATTTTATCATGTATGTTTTTAATTTTTATTCTTCATATTTATTTAATTCACAAGGATTCCTCGAGTTGATTACCAGGTACACCTTCCCTATAAGTATTATTATGTCATAAATCTATGTAGATATTTTAAAATTTTCATGATTTTATTCTTATTCTTTTTACCTGGTACCAAAAAGTTGTATAGTTTAATTCATGTTATATTTTTTCTGTAATAAAAATTAATTTTTCTTCAATTAATATAAAAGGAATCGATAGAATACCAATTCCACTAAAAATTATTCGATTTCAGATCATATGGTTAATATATCACTATCATAAAATAGGAAAATAATTATTTTGTTTCAAAATTATACTAAAAACATATTACATATATATATATATAGGTTTTTTCATTATTTTTATCATAATTATCATATCTCATGAGTGTTTAGTACCCCATGTGTGAATAGTTTCCATGGGTGGGATGAAACCCTACAATTTGGATAAATTTGGGAGAAATAAAATATAATAAGAGAGGGTATCACATGTGAGATGTATAAAAATCATAAAGGGGGTGGCCTGAGCAACCCCAACCTCCAATTATTTATGAGGCGAAGTTGATAGTTATTAAAGGCAATGATAAAAAACAAAATTATAAAATATTTGTTTTTTTAATTGTTGAGTCACTTCCTACCTCTATATCGCACACAACATGCATGTGGAACACATACAACCTATGAATCTGATGCCCATCTTGGTCACCCAAATCCAATCCAAGCTAGTTAAAGCCTTTCCAGACCGGCTCTATCCATTAAGAGCCCAATAAGGGTCCAAAATCCCTATAGGGACGTTTTAATTATATATGAAAACAAATATATATATATTAAAATCATTGGAAAATAATTGAATGTAATTAGAGTTTTATTTATTATTTTTTTGGTTTTTTTAAAAAAATAAAATTACATTTAAAATTATTTTATGTTTTATTATTTCATAATTTATTCCCTCGAGTAAAATAATATAAAAACTTAATTTAAGTTTTTTAATATATAGAATTTTGATTAATCATGGGATTAAACAAACCTATGAATGAAAAATATTCTATTTAATTATTTTATTATTTCAATTTTCAATGGTTTTTAATAATTTATAGTTTTTATATCATCCCATGATATCATTGCATATTTATGGTTTTTCGCATGAATGAGTAATATTATTCGTAACTATCATTCATTCTCAATATCCCCTTACCTATATGTGTGTATAATGTATAATGAAGAAAAATGGAGATGCGGTTTATATATGGACATGGTGGAGTACCGTACGATAGATAGACACATTATACGGGGTGAGTGTGACATATTATGTCTAACATTACACGCCATTAGGATTTTCTCCTAGGGTCAAATAAAATCAATTTTTACTCAACAGATTTACCAATGTAAATGACTATGATAATATAAATTTTAATCCATTATATCATTATTTCATTATTTTTTTCTTCTGAAATATATATAGGATAAAAGATAATTATAATAATTTATTCATAGATAAAAATGAACATGTGGGATGAATGTTATCTATTTATGAACAGTTATGTTACGAGTTAAATCACACGGGACAACACAGTAAAATAAGAATGGATTTGATTCACCAAGAGTAATTAAAAACAACTTTGATAAATTTTTAGACATTAAACAATTACATCAATTGATTTTAAACAAATATCACATAGTCAATGATTTTTAATGATAAAATGATATCATTCATTAGGAATAATGAAAACCCCTCAATAAAATATTAAGATATTAACTTAATATTCACATTTGATTTTGAACCAAACTATATTACTAGGTGATTGTTATACATAGTTGGTGGTACCTACTATTATTGAAAATTTCTTAATAAAGATGTAAGAAACATTAAATAAAATTTAAATAAAATAATATTCCATATCAATCACTGTGAAATTTCCAAGGTGAAGTGATGAGAAATGAAAATTTATTATTTAATTTATTTGGGTATTTACTTAACATATCAATGAAATATAAGCCAATGTGGTTTGTGAAATTAAATACAACCATATATTATTGTACTAGCTGTACTGTAATAGATCATGCCATGAATAGTGTTTTAGGGATCCATTAAAAAAGAATTATTAGAAGACTAAGTATTTATATTATATTAGTCAAGGGATACTAAGATATGATAATCATTTAAAGTTAATAACTCTATAGTGTCTAAAAATCATTAATATTGGTAAAATTCCAAATATTCTATGTTTTTTTGGTAGAAAATAAAAATTACAACTATTGAAATTCTACAATCAATATTGGATATTGGACCAATTTCAATAATTACTAACTTCCATTAGTGGTATAATAATTGGTTCATAATTCTATGATATGAATGAAAATTGTAATTGTGGCAGTCCAAGTACCTGATTAAACCCCATATAAAAAAAGTGCGGTTAAAAAATAAGATTATAGTAGTCTCATGTAAGATGAGTTTTATATTTACATAATAATGTATTCATTAATGTTCTATAATAGGTAAAACCACCATGTGTACTTGGATGGTTATACCATGTCATCTAGTATCCATGTATTTTTTGCGTGGAAATTGAAGCAAGAAATAAATTATATTATGATAACAATGTTCATGTGTAAATTGAATGATGTATTAATATTTAATCAAAATTATTTAATAAATCTCATTATAGTATCCCTATCACAAATTGTCTCTAATTTTATTATGAATTATAAATCAAAAAAATATAAAGAAACACCTTTAATATCATTGGGTATGGATCAAAAGTTAGATAAGAACATATAGAAATATTAATATTTTTACATTATGGATAACATAAATAAATTAAACATGGAATAGAAAATTTTACAATTGTAATATCATTATATGAAAAAAAAAGATAAAAGGGGAGAGAAACAAATAAGAGGTTATCCGCTTCACATGTAGAAATACTAGTCATTGGAAGAGAAATTGCAAAGAATTAAGTAATAAGTAAGTAAATTATTTTAATTAAGGTATATTCATCAAATAATGTAGTATTTATAGTTTAAATAATTGTTATTAGATACAATATATTTGTCACAAATTTTTATCAAAATGAAAAAAGGATATTTATAATGTTTTGGTCAAATAAATTGAATATTTTAAAAAGTAGACAAAGGGTGATTCTTCTGATAGTATTTAGAAGAAGATTAATTCCATTTTTACAACTTTATTAATTCTAGTTGAATTTTTATTTTATATTTAGAACTGAAAAAACATGTGCCTATTTTGAAAATTAGACATTATTTCCTTTGAAGTGATTTTTGTTTTAGGTGTCTCAAACTCATATAATTAATCAATAATAATTTAATCATCAATAATAAACAACGAATATAAAATATTGGAATCAATAATTCCTAGTTCGGTAATGATAATAATTATTCATGTAAACACAAAATCATGGAAATACCAATAAGGGTGTTTATAATCATCATTTGTTAAAACTCTTATTTACTAGAGATGATTTCTTATAAGGAAAATTACAATGACACCTTCTTGTAAAAAAGATGATTAATGAAAAATGATTCAAGAACTAATTTAATAAGATATGATTCAACAATCTCAAGTAGAGTATAGATATAAATTTATATACTAAATGATATTCCATAAATAATGTTAACGAATATATAATTAAATAAATTAATATTTTTAGTTTGAATATATGTGATTCTTCAAGTTAGTGATTTGAATAATATATTAACCAATATTTCATTACTGAAGAAATTATTTATCTGATTTATTAATAATCATGATAATACATTTACATATACAATACATGATATTTATAAATGGGAGATTAATTATTACTCTTACATGAATTCATTGATCATTAAAATGTATTGTTGATTTATTCATAAACTCGCATTTTCTGGTACACGTTATATCCCTGATGTATGTACATGATAGATTAATTATAGGTTTTTTAATCCATATAATGTATTCTTTTATCTTTTTTATACATGTTTCCAAAATAAAATCTTTAACCCTTAACCACATTCAAAATATATTAGTAAATATATATCATATGATAATTGATATTAAAAAAATATTTCATAATCTCAATGCTATGATGTTTTTATGTTCAAGTCTATTAATAAGAATTCATCATATAAAAACAAACATTAAATTTCAATAGTACAATCTCAAGGATTTATGGATATTTCTTAAATCCCTAAAGAGAATTATTTATAGTTATGTAAAAGAATATATTAATATTAGGGGATTCTTATATATATTTTGTGAAATTAGAAGCATGGTTATCTTTGATATGTTAATGATCCAGATTCAAAAGTAGTAGCCATAGAAGCATGTTCCACAAGAGCTATTCGGAAATAATATTTCTAGAAACACATATAGAGTTGAAAATAAAAAAAAATATTTTTCAATTTTAGAAAAATAATTTCACGTGATATATTTTTCAATGAGAATAATAAATCTCTATTATATAGGTAATCATTAAATGAAGAAATGTTTAAAATGAAAAATGAAAAATATATATCTTTTAATGTATTAATGAAAGAATCATGACATTAAAACATTTGATAGTCGTTATACATCCTATTAGATATTATTATAAACAAACATTTAAGAAACCTTATAAAGGTTTTTATTATGAAAAAACTAATAGGGGTTTGGGATATCATATATTGAGAGTAAATAATGCATGAAATACAGAACTTTTTATAGATTAATGTAATCATCATAATCATAGGACATTCACTTGGAATGAAACTTTTTCATGTGTATATAAGAGATTTGTGGGAAAACCATTATATTCCATGTAAAATATATTGATAAAATAAGGTTAAAATTTATTATTATTATATTTACTGAAGACTATATTGAAATTTACTCTCCAATTATTATATTAAATTAGTAACCTATATTATAGGGAATAATACCAACTAAGGGGGCTCTATAGGTTACTTGGACCAAGTGAATGTATATATACTAACAAGGTACTGGAAAAAAATTGGAATAATTCAATATATAATTATCTTTAATGTCACATGGTATAAATCTATCTAATAATAGATATATAAGATATATAAAGAGATTAAAATTGAAATTAGAACTCCATAAAAATAAATAATGAATCGATCACATATGATATATTATGTTTGAGATAAAATATTGTATATATATATATATATTATATGTAAAAATTGAATAAATATTTTAATATTTCATTGAATATAATAAGATATATCTAATATTTCATGATAAAGTACAATAAATATATAACAGGTACATGAAGAGGAAAGAACACTCGTAGAAAATGTAGAAAATAAATATACTTCTAATAGAAAATAATATCTAATATCATTGTTAGGATCTGGAAATGAGTAGTACAATATTATTTATTCTAGTTGTAGCAATATATATAAAATATGGGTACAAGTTTTCTTGAAATTCATAAATTTTGGTTGGAGTGGATACTCAAGAGGGGGGTGAATTGAGTTCCAATTAAAATTTCTATTAAAATATTGTCTATTTAAAATCCCCCAACTTATAAAACAAGATAAACTGTAGTGAATTTATACAGATTGTAAATAATCACTTAGCTTCTCAAAGATTGATTAGGTCTCAGTTAATTTAACCACAAGATTAAACTAACTTTTTAATATAACCAACTGATTTAAAATAAGTGTAAACACTTTCTAATTTAACTATCAAAGTAGCTTTAAAATGGTTTTTTCTTTCAAAGTAATAGCAGAAGAATAAATAAGATATGTTTAGTATACTATAAACATAAACTAACGATGAACATCAGATATAAAAAGAGGTTTAGTCTCATGTTGAGACTTAGTCCTCTCAAATTTATATAAAATTTGATCCACACCCTGGATCGGGGTTAACAATAGTTTATAAAACTATCCAGGCCACGCAGGGAACTCTACCACTATTCTTCATGGGAAACAAATAGACCAGTCCACACAAGGACCTCTTCCATAGTTTACGTGGGTAAACAAGTGTAAACAATTATAGTTTGAGGATTTTGATATCCTCCAGATCAGTGCAGGAGACAGTGTGTGTATA
The DNA here is from genome assembly GCA_963277665.1 of Viscum album. NCBI lineage: Eukaryota > Viridiplantae > Streptophyta > Magnoliopsida > Santalales > Viscaceae > Viscum > Viscum album. The sequence goes on from OY728133.1 coordinate 1,362,273,299, forward strand.
AGAAATACAGAGTACAACATACTACTCGAATGATAATAAAGAAATCACATAGAAACAGCAGATAAGATTATAAAAAGCACTAGTGATTATCAATGCATCTTTGGTCTCATTGGATTCGGCATGAATGCTTATGAGTCCTTCTCTAGTTTTTCTATTGAAGAATAGAGTGTTGTAGTTATGCTGGTGTTCTGCAGGAGTGAGAATGATCTCTTGATTCGTCATTTTTTCTTCAGTGGTGTTGGATTGCATTTATAAGAGTTCCTTGAAAGTCTGGCAATCCCCTTCTTGTTTGAGATTGATCTTCTTGTTCAGCATAGTTCTCTCAGGTGTATGTGAGTTCTTCTCGTTGTATATTCACACTTTTCTTTGCTTCACTGCTTTCACGTGTACTGCATATTAATCTTCATTATATTCCACACATTATGGAAGTATGAATGATTCCCTTTTCATAGGTACGAGATACAGTTTCCTAACATGCCAACAACTATCATTAAATAACATTAATTGCATTAAAAACATCAAATGCGATCGTTAGTATTATTTAAATAATATTGACAAAAATTTAAGTAACGGTGTCACGTTGATTAAGTAAACGGTGTCTTCTTCACGGTATGAGCTTCATGGTATGACCATGTCATAGTGTCTAGATCATGGTGTCTGGGTCATGGTTAGTTCTTCACGGTGTCAAGGTCACAGTGAGTCCTTCACGGTGTCAGGGTCATGGTGAGTCCTTCACGGTGTATGGGTCACGGTGTCTGGGTCACGGTGTCTACGTCACGGTGAGTCCTTCACAGTGTCTGGGTCACGGTGAGTCCATACATAGACAAATATATGTATTTAGACTTAGACAGTAATATGCAGAATATGGATTACGTTTAACTGTTAGAGAGTAAGAGAACTTGAATCATAAACATAAAGGCATGATAATATATGTGAGATCTGTGATTATGCATGAGACTTGTAAATAATAAAGAGTGTAATTAACATCCATAAGATTTGTTATCATTAAAACATGATGTGTAGTTTTTAACAAAGAGTAATAAGATTTGTGATCATTAAAACATGATTAACACATGAGGAGTCCAACCATCTCCCCCTTTTTGATGATCACAAATTAAATATAGGCAGAATATAAATGACATGTAACATTAAAGATACTAGCACAGAAACAAAAGCAATATAGAACTGACACTTGTAGTTTTTTTCATTTATACTAGTAGATTTTTCTCCCTCTTTTGGGATTATCAAAAGGTTGAGAAAATTAAATGAAACTCGGCAGTTGTCATTAAACAAAGGGTTCATAATACAAAGTACAGGAGAAGTAAAAACTATAAACAAGAAATGACATCCCATAAAAAAGAAAACAGTCTCTATACTCTTTAGGGATCCATCTTATCCTTTCCTTTAACCACAGCAGGAGAAGCTTCTGAAGTAGAAGAAGGTGTAGATGCAGTAGAAAAAGAGGGTAAGGGTAGACCTTCAAAAACAGATGGAGCCAAAGTGGGAGTAGTAGAAGATCTAGGCTTAGGTTAGTCAAGAATGACTGGCCGGATCTGAGAAAGAGCTTGGCTGACTGACATGGAATTTGAGGCTAAGGCAGGTAGAGGAGGTATAAGGGGTGCATCAACTGGACCAACTATAGCAGTACTCTGCACATGAAGATACGGCTTCAAAAGATTGATGAAATCAGTAATTATTTCACCACCATATTGCATAGCATTTTCAAAATCATCATTATTCTCCATAAACTTGTCCAGCAATCTGGTGAACTCTGTATGTAATTGAACTTGGGCTTTAAAATCATGATTCAGTGAAGGGATTCTCATATTTCCAACAAGATATCGAATGTGATATGTCATATCACTTGTAGAGAAAATCCGGGAGAGATAAAGATCTACTTTCTTAGTGATCTCTTGTTGAGCATCATTGGATATCTTAGAGTGAATCCTAACCAAGTCCAATGCACTATCACTGTTCTTAACCACTTCTGACAAAGAATATATATCCAAGCCACTGAAGGCACTATGAAGTTCTTACATGATTATGGATCTCATCATAGAATCATCCAAATAGGATGTGGAGGTCTGACCAGAAGCAGGTCAAGCCTTGACAGCTTCAGTTAGACCTTTGAGCTGTTTCAACACTTTTTGCAGGTATCTAGTGTATTCATCTGTAAGCTTATTAAGATTTTCCAAAAGCTCTCTAATGTGTTCCAACATCTTGGTGTGTCTTTTTTCCAATATTTTAAACAAAATATAGTGGTATGGATGAACTTCAGACACAATTTCCCTACCAAAGAGGGAATCAGATGGCGCAGGAGAAGTAGCAATAGGTGCAGGAGCAGAAACAGGAGCTGGCTCATATCTCAAAGATAACTCATTCTGCAAACTTGCTATCATATTTTTCATATTTTCAACATCAGCACTCAAAAGATTATTCTCAAATCGGACTTCTTGAATTTCTCGGAACATCCTTGGTTGAATATGCAATATAATATTTTACAAGAGAATTGATGCATCTTCTTGACCTAACTGAGTCACTGGACGAGGTTGAGTGGAGACAATTTTCTCAACTCCAGTTAAAAATGTTTCTCCAAAAACATTCAGATCATATTTGGTCACAAAGGAGTGATGATCAGGTAAGGGATCAGGTAAAGGTAGTGGTTCATATTCTGGTTGAGGTTCAGAGTCATCTTCAGACTCAGATTCAGATTCGGATTGAGGTTAGGGCTCTGGATCTAGTTCTGCATGAGCGATAGACATTAGATGGAATAGAGAAGAAAGATCCATTCTAGTTGTAGACACTTTCTCTGACTCAATAACATCATAAAATCTTGGGAAAACAAAAGGGGTTTGCACAGAGTATGAGACAGCAGGTTGAGAAGCTTTAGCAGATCCATCTTCTATAATCTCAAGGTTTTGAGGTTCCTCCCCCTCAAATTGTGCTTCCCTTTCAGATTCTCGAGGCTCGGGAACATAAACAAGATCCATAGTATCATCCCTGATCTCTTTAGTAAACTCTTTCCTTGCCAGCTGGAAGGCAATTTCCATCCTCTCTTCAGTAGAGGGAATTATCTCCGGAACGGATTGTTCCACTGGTTGAACTTCTAGACTTCCTTTTTTTTCAACAGAAAGATCATGTTCGACAGGACCTTCCTCTAAGTTTACTTGATGTTCTGAATCATGAATAACATACTTCCTTGTATCATTAGGAAGAGCTTATGGAATTACATCCCTACTAGGATCAAAAGCTTCCTCTTCTCTGAAACAAACACAAACATCCTCTTCTTGAGATGTTTCAGGAGGGATAACAGCAGGGACAACAGTCCTTTCATTTTCAACAGGAGTTGTTTAAAATTTGTGGTATATCAACCTCTTCTCTTGGAGATACTACAACTGTTACTTCCCCTTCATCTTCTTCTTCTGAATACTCAGACACATCTTCTGGTTCCAAACCAGGATCAGATAGATTTTTAGGCATTCTTGGATAGTCAACAAGATTAATCTTTTTATACACTTGATCATTATCCTCAACCCACTACTTCTTCTATGGGTTCCATCTAATCTTCATCCTTCTGATGATAGGCATGGATATGCAGAAATAAAGGTCCTCTAACTTTTCTTCATTCGGTCCAACGATCCCTTTGGAAACTAGCATAGCTGAAATAATCCTTGAGTAAAATAAGGAGGTGGATTTGGAAGTGACTTTGATCAGCTCACAGATACGGTTGATAACATACTTGCATAGGATGATCTTATGGACATTTTTCAACAGATGAATTAGGAACACTTCCTGATACTTCATCACAGAAAAATATCCTTTTCTCAGGCTAATCAAATTTTGTACAAACATGAATAGAAGTCAAGTCACCCCATCTAATTCAGCATCTATGGCCCTAAGGTTGGTGCCATTTCCAGTCATGTTTTCCAAAGGTGTCTCCAGGTCAAAGATGTCGGTTGTTGGAGGAGGGTCTCTCTAGTAATCCTCACAAACTCTTTCATGGGGAATCCCTAGGCATACAGCCCACAACCTCGAAGAGAAAGAGAACTTTTTACCATTTATCCAGCTTGTCACCATAAATCATTCTCCAAACTCAAATGGAAATTTCACATACTAATAAAATTGAGATACCAATCTTGGTTAAATCAGTCTATTATGTCCAGTGAACCATCCAAGCCATCCTTGTTCTCTTAAAACATTCAAAGCTAATGATATGATAGACAGAAACCACTCTGGGAAAACCTCTTTTTCAGGTACAACTGTATGGCTTACCAGGTTTGGGTTTAGAGGTCCTTCGTGAGCTATCCTCGGTATCCTCTTCTTTTTCATAGTGCAGCACTTCTCAGACGAGGGTGATGATAGACGCTTCATCATTGGCATCCACTGAAGGTTCATGTGAGTGGGAAGAGAAGGATTAGGAGAGATTTTGGGTGAGGAATCGAATGAAACATTATGTTTTATCATTTGGGAATGTCAAACACCATTAAATATAAAACGCGGTAAATCAAATAGCGGTAAAAATTACACGATATAGGTTAAAATAAAAATATAAATAATCTTCACGGTGATTACGTGAGTAGGAATTACAATGTGATAAAAACTAGTCATCATGGTGAGACAGTTGGTAGTCGTCATGGTGAGACAGTGAGCATTCTGTGCAGTCATAGTGAGACAACGAGTAGACAGACTGTGAGCATAAAGGCCTGACGGTGAGACCGTGAACACAAAACAGTAACTTAGAGACAGTGACTATGAAATCGTAAAGTAAAATATAGTAATTTTTTAATCATTAAGATCAGGAAGATATTTACTTATGATTAATCATACCAAGATCATGTATGATGTAGTGTAATCTTTCAGAATTTAATGGTTTAGTGAATATATCAGTAAGTTGATATTTAGTACCAATGAATTTCAAAGTGATATAACCTTTTTGATAATGATCCCTAAAAAAGTGATGTCTTACATCAATATGTTTTGTCCTAGAATGAGTGATAGGATTCTTAGAAATTTTAATAGCACTTCTGTTGTCACAATTTATTGGGACATGTCTAAATTGATATCCATAGTCTAGTAATGTGTGTTTCATCGATAAAAAGTGTGGACAAAAACTACCAGCAGCTATGTATTCAGCTTCTGCAGTAGATAATGCAACATAATTTTGTTTCTTACTACACCATGATACTAGTGACTTGCATAAAAGGTGACATGTTCTAGAGGTGCTTTTTCTATTTAGCTTACACCAGAAATATCAGAATCAGAATAACTAACTAATTCAAATGATTGTCCATTGGGATAGAACATTCCTTAATTGGGAGTATGCTTGAGTTTTTTGAAAATTCTCTCTGCAACATTAAAATGTGACTATTTAGGGTTTCCATGAAAACGAGCACACATACACACACTAAACATAATGTCAGCAAAACTAGCAGTTAGGTAGAGTAGACTTCCAATAATTTATATATAGGTGGATTGATCAACAAATTTACCATTTTCATCAAGATCCATCTTACAGGTGGTACTCATGGGAGTGTCACTACTTTTTGTGCTATCCAATCCAAAACGTTTTAAAAGATCTCAATTATATTTACTTTGAATTTAAATAATTCCATTATCATGTTGAATGATTTGAAATCCAAGAAAGAATTTAATTTCACCCATTAAACTCATTTCAAATACCTTTTGCATCATTTTAGAAAAATTAGTAAAAAATGTAGTTTTTGAAGATCCAATAATAATATAAAATACATAAATTTGTACAACTAAAACATATTTAGAAATTAGTTTTATAAATAGAGTAGGATCAACTTTTCCTTTTGTAAAACTTTTAGAAATTATAAAAGTACTTAATCTATCATACCAAGATCTTGGAGCTTGATTAAACCATATAAAGCATTCGATAATTTGAAAATATGATTTGGAAAATGAGGGTTCGAAAATCCAGGAGGTGTTTCAACAAAAACATCCTCAACAATGTATCCATTCAAGAATTCACTCTTGACATGAATTTCATATAGTCTGAAATTTATATGAGCATCATAAGAAAGTAAAATCCTAATAGCTTCTAATATGGCTACTGGAGAAAAATTCTACTCATAGTCAATAACTTCTTCTTGACTATAGCCTTGTGCAACTAGCCTAGCTGTATTTCTAACTATGTATCCAAACTCGTCAACTTCATTTTTGAACACCCATTTAGTGCCTATTTTGAAAGTGTCCTTAGGAATTTCAACAAGATTCCAAACTTTATTTCATTCAAATTGATTGAGTTCTTCTTGCATAGCAATTACCCAAAATTCATCATTAATAGCATCATCAATGTTTTTATGTTCAAGCTGTGACAAGAAGGCTTGATGTTCATCCTGATTTCTATGAGATGCTCTAGTCTGTGTCCCTCTATCAATATTTTCTACAATAGCATCTAATGGATGATTCTTTAGAATTATGGTTTATCTTGTAAAGGTAGGACTAGAAATTTCAGATTCTTTTCTGGGTTCATGTTCATTAGGAACAAATTTTGGAATAATTTTAGAACTGGTTGTCTTTATTGCAGGTTCATTAGATTTTTCATTAAGGTCCAGAATAGATAAATCTTATTCATGATTTTCAAGAGAGGTTTTAGGCTCATGTGGATCAGTTTCATCAAATTTGATGTGAACAGATTCTTCCACACACTTGGTTCGCTTTTTAAAGACTCTATAGGATTTTCTTGTTAAATAATATCCTAAAAATATTCCTTCATCACTCTTAGATGTAAACTTATCAAGATTATATTTTGTATTTAGAAAAAAACTTTGCATCCAAAGACTCTAAAGTAACTAACTTTAGGGTTTCTATTTTTCCACAACTCATATGGGGTATTCTAAAGAACATGTCTAATTAAGACTCTATTAATAATATAACAAGCAGTATTGACATCTTCAACCGAAAAGTAAATAGTCAGGACATATTCATTAAGCATAGTGCTAGCAATTTCTTACAGTGTTCTATTTCTCCTTTCTACTACACCCACTACTGGAAATGCTGTTTTTCCCAATTGGTGTTTACCAACGATTTGCTAAAACCATTGGGCTTGAAGGATTAAGAAAGCCTTTCCCAACGGTTCATTGAAACCGTTGGGAAAGGCCACCCCTTTGCCAATGGTTTGAAGAAACCGTTGGTAAAGGGGTGTGTTAATCACCTTTTGCCAACGGTTCAAAAGAACCGTTGGGAAAGGGTCACCCCATTGCCAACGGTTTCCTCAAAATGTTGGAAAAGGAGTCCTTAGAATCTCTTTCCCAACTGTTCTTTAAAACCATTGGGAATTATTTCCCCCAAATCCAGCCGCGAGGCTGCTCTCCCCCATTCGCACAGAACCTAATTTCATCCGCTCCACCGCTCTCCTCTCGCGAAATCCCCTATCCGAAGAGGTGAAAACCATTTCAAATCAGGTATCGTTTCATTTATACACATATACTTCTTTATTTTTATTGTTATTGCTTTAGTATTTAAGTTTTAAGTTATCAATCCACCTCCACCTCTCAGCTGGTCTCCAAATCCCCCATCTGAATAGGTGAAAACCCATTTGAATCATCTCAAATCAAGTAATTTTTTCCTTATACACATATGGTACCTTGTTTTTATTGTTATTGATCTAATATTTTAGTTTTATGTTTGGATTTTGATTTGATTTCACCGTGTAAAATAGGGAAATGAATAAATATTTGGTTAATTAATTAGATTCCCCTGGAATATCAGTTGTGTTATAATGTCCATGGTAAATAAAGGGGTAATGTAATAAAAGACCTTGAATAAATAAATTGTGGAAGTTGGGGTATGTTGCCTCTATGAGAGGTTTTTTGTTGTGTTTCATTGTATGTTGTAGGCTGTTTTATGGGGATTGAGGTGACCAGTTGGGCTTTGTGATATGTGGGGTTGTAATGTGATGGTTAGTGGGCATGGATGTGTCATGTGAAGTTGTATGATTGTGATGATGTGTGGTGGTGTTGTGTCGTGTGGAGGTGTTGTGTGATGAATTTTTGGTGTATAATGTGGTGAGGTGGTTTTGGTTGTGCGATGGATTGTGATGTGCAATATTTTTATTGTGATATGTGGTTGTTTTGGTGAGATGGTTGGTCGATGTAACATGGTGTCGATGGTTATTGTGAGATGGTGATTTTTTGTGTGGTGGTTTTATTAGTTTACTGGTTATCTATGGAATAAATTATGCTGTTAAAACAAAAAAACAAGATACTAAATAAATGAGATGTAATAGAAATGGATGTGTGGTAAATGGATTTAATTAATTTAACATTAAATGAATGGACAATGTAAGTGTGAATGAAGTGGCTTATAAATGAATGTGATAAATGATATGCGTCTTGTGTGGTGGTGGTGTGGTTTATGTGTTTTATAGTAGTAGTGAAGTGTGTGATTATGTAGTTAATGTTAACCCATAGGTTGAGTATTTTGTGCTATCTATATATCATGTATTTTTATGTTCTTTCTACACATTCCAGGGGGTGGTATGTCTAGGTGGTGGTCGTGGGGTTGCAGGGTAGGGGGTGTAGGGTGTTTGGGAGGGTGGGCAGGGCTATCCATGGGGGGTACGGGGTGTCCAGGAGGGTACGGGGGGTGGGCGGGCTGTCCACAAGGGTGGACGGGCTATCCACGGGGGTGGTCGGGCTGTCAAGGAGGGGTGGGCGGGCTGTCCAGGGGGGGTGGGTGGGCTGGCCACGGGAGGTAGGGGTGTCCAGGGGGGTGGGCGGCCTATCCAAAAGGGTGGGGGGCTGTCCATAGGGAGAAGGGGTGTCGAGGGGGGTGGGTGGGCTGTCCACGGTGGTGGTTGGGCTGTCTAGGGGGTAGGGGGCGTCCACTGGGGTGGGTGGGTTGTCCACGGTGGTGGGCAGGGCTGTCCACGGGGTGGGAAAGGCTGTCCACGGCGGTGGGCGGGGCTGTCCAGTGGGTGTGGGTTGTCCTGGGGGTCTGGGTGGGGTGTCCTGGTGGGGGAGGGGTGTGTGGGGTGTTCAGGTGGGGTGGTATGTCTAGGTGGTGGTGGTGGGGTTGCAGGGAAGGGGGTGTGGGCTGTTTGGGAGGGTGGGCGAGGCTATCCAGGGGGGTACGGGGTGTCCAGGGGGGTATGGGGGTGGGCGGGCTGTCCACAAGGGTGGACGGGCTGTCCACGGGGGTGGTCGGGATGTCAGCGAGGGGTGGGCGGGCTGTCCAGGGGGGTGGGTGGGCTGGCCACAGGAGGTAGGGGTGTCCAGGGGGTGGGTGGGCTATCCAAGGGGGTGGGGGATGTCCATAGGGAGAAGGGGTGTCGAGGGGGGTGGGTGGGCTGTCCATGGGGGTGGTTGGGCTGTCTAGGGGGTAGGTGGCATCCACGGGGGTGGGTGGGTTGTCCACGGGGGTGGGCGGGGCTATCCACGGGGGTGGGAAAGGCTGTCCACGGGGGTGGGCGGGGCTGTCCAGGGGGTGTGGACTGTCCTGGGGGTATGGGTGGGGTGTCCGGGTGGGGGAGGGGTGTGTTGGGTGTCCAGGGGGGTTGGTATGTCTAGGTGGGGGTGGTGGGGTTTCATGGGAGGGGGGTGTGGGCTGTTTGGGAGGGTGGGATGGGCTATCCCGGGGGGGGGGGTACGGGGTGTCCAGAGGGGTACGTGGGTGGGCGGGCTGTCCACGGGGGTGGTCGGGCTGTCAAGGAGGGGTGGGCGGGCTGTCCAGGGGGGTGGGTGGTCTGGCCACAGGGGGTAGGGGTGTCCAGGGTTGTGGGCGTGCTATCCAAGGGGGTGGGGGGCTGTCCATAGGGAGAAGGGGTTTCGAGGGGGGTGGGTGGGCTGTCATCGGGGGTTGTTGGGCTGTCTATGGGGTAGGGGGTGTCCACGGGGGTGGGTGGGTTGTCCACGGGGGTGGGCGGGGCTGTCCACGAGGGTACCCTACTAATATGGTTATGGGATGAGGCATGCTCTGATGTGATAACACATTAAGTTCTTGTTGGTTTTACATTTTTTCAATAACACATTTTTATGTTTTTTTCACACGTCTAGTTGATACCATGATTATTTTCTTCCTTTATCATTTACTTAAAAGTATTTTCTATTAATGTTCAATCCTATTGATTTGTTTATGACAAAATGACTTATATGAATTTTTTTACAGAATGGACAGAATTTGGATGTATGAAACTGATCGTATCTCAAGCGATTTTCAAAACAATTTGGAGGGCTTTATAGATTTTTCATTTCACAATGCTTCAGATAGTGGTCGCATACACTGCCCATGTTCCAATTGTGTTGGTAGACCTTGGTTGAGTCGTGAAGAAGTCAGCTACCACATAACCAAAAATGGTTTTCAAGCAAACTACTTTGTGTGGTATCACAATGGGGAGAAAATGAAATCTCAAATTGGTGATGATCGAAATGAAAGGACTGGAATGGAGAATTTTTTAGATGATCGGTTTCCGTTTTTTCGTCATCATGAAAAAGAAAGGATTTTGACTCAAGCAGACGTCGATATGAGGACAATTGATGCATCTAGTGAAAATGATGATATTGGTAGGGTGAAAAAAATTGAATGATGCTTCCACGACTCCAGTATATCGACAATGCGATAAAATGAAAAAGTTGGAATTTTTAATCTGATTGTTTCATGGAAAAACTATGTATGGGATTTCTAATACAGCAATCGATTACATTATTACCCTCTTGAAGGATTTACTTCCAGATGATGCAGATATTCCCTCAAACAACTATATGGCATGGAAGTTAGTTGAAGAACTTGGATTTTCCAGAAACAAAATTCATGCTGGCCCGAAAGATTGCAGTTTATTCTGGGAAGAAACCGCTGAACGAAATGAATGTTTAAAATGTGGCACATCCCGTTGAAAGTCAAAATCTGATGGAACACCATCCCGCGTTCCACATAAAGTAATGTGGCACTTTCCATTGATCCCCAGACTCCAGAATCTTCTTATGTCTGATGACATATCAATAAAAATGAGATGGCATTATACCGAGAGAAAGAAGACTAATGATGAGTTGGTTCATCCTGCAGATGGATTTGCATGGCAGAGATTTGATGCTCGACATCCTGATTTTGTAGCTGACGTGCGTAATGTGAGGATGGGTCTTTCATGCGACGGTTTTAATCCGTTTGGGCATATGATTACTTCGCACATCACATGGGCAGTTTTTATACACATTTATAATCTTCCCCCATGGTTGTGTATGAAAAAATCTTTCACTTTCATGAGTATACTCATATCTGGTCCTTCTGATCCCGGCATTGATATTGATGTATACTTGCAAACTTTAATAAAAGAGTTGAAACTACTTTGGGATGTGGGTGTACGCACATACGATGCATGTTCGAAAGACATATTTCAGATGCGTGTTGCGCTTATGTGGACGATCAATGATTTTCCGTCTTATGCAATGATGTCTGGATAGAGCACGAAGGGAAAACTATCATGTCCAGTTTGTATTAAGAATACACGATCCAGAAGACTGAAACATCATTGTAGTTTCAGTTTTATGGGACATAGACGATTTTTGCCAAAGGATCATCCATATAGAATGAATCGTCAAAGATTTGATAATAATATAGAGACCGATGATCCACCTCAGCGTTTGTCTGGAACTGATGTACTTAATGAATTGAAAGATTTCTGTTTTTCGTTTGGGAAGGGTCAAATGAAATCTGGAAAGAGAAATAATGTTTCCACAGAAACCTGTTACAATTGGAGGAAGAGGAGTATCATTTATGATTTTCCTTATTGGTCAACCAATTTTCTACGTCATTGCTTAGATGTAATACATATTGAAAAGAATATATGTGAAATGTTGCTTTCAGTTCTTCTAAATGACAAGGGGAAGGCAAAAGATGATTTACGATCTCGACGTGACTTGGTGGATTGGGGCATCAGACCAGAATTGCATTCTGTGCGTATTAGTGAAAATAAATGGAAACTTCCATGTGCTTCTTATGTAATGACACCTACTGAAGAAAAACAATTTTTGGATGTATTAGAGACTATTATAGTTCCTGATGGCTATTCAAGCAACATATCTAAACGGGTCAACAGAAGAGATTTGAAGCTAAAATCTTTAAAGACTCATGATTATCAAGTTCAACTGCATGAGTTGCTTCCAATAGCAAACCGTCATCTTTTGTCCAATAATGTAAGGGTGGGTGTTATTTTGTTGTGCCATTTGTTTAGAGATCTTTGTGCTAAGAAGTTTTCCAAGTCTTTCTTGCAAAAAATGTTGACAGATGCCCCATTAATTTTGTGTGAGTTGGAGAAAATATTTCCCCCATCATTTTTCACATGCATGCTGCATCTGACTGTCCATATTCCAACTGAAATACTTCTTGGAGGACCTGTTTCCTTTCGTTGGATGTATCCAACTGAAATAAATATGTTCACATTAAAGTCTTATGCTCGAAACAAGAATCATCCCGAATGTTCTATCGTGAACGGTTACTTATCTCAAGAATGTATGGATTTCTGTTCAATGTATTTGTCTGATCTTACTACAAGAATGAACAGACCAATGAGAAATGAAGAAGAACAATATGAGCAACTTGAACCCAGTTTTCCATCACTTCCTCAAACAGGAGGAATTCTTGGATCATATACATTGAAGACATTAAGCCATGAAGAGCGGGAGACGACACATCGCACAGTTTTGTTCAACTGTGATTTGTTCGTTGACTATATTAAGTAACAAAATTGAATATGTATATCTTATATATATATCTGTTAAACTATTAATATTTTTTTATCTACAGGGAACATAAAACAATGATCAATAGGAAGCATCGTTCTTTATCTTTGAGAAGGAGAGAGACTTTGCATAGCAAAGAGTTTTCTGCTTGGATAAAATTGAAGGTAAAAATATTACTGTTTAAATAAATTATTTCAATATTTACTTAAGTTTAACTATAATTTATATTGCACGTATTGAGTTTGTCTGCTGACTATGTCTCTGAGGAAATAATAGCTTTGGCTTTTGGTCCTAATACCGTGGTTCGTGACTGTAAATCAATTTTTATCAATGGGTACAGATTTATTGTCACTGAACGAGCCAAAAACATGAGAACACAACATGATGGTATTATGGTTACTTCCACAATAGATTGTTAGGCCAGTGCATCAGATAGTAGACCGCGACATGAAAATGTGGGTTATTATGGAGTCGTTGAGAAAATAATAATATTGGATTATTACTCTCATGGACGAGTCACAATGATGAAATGCCATTGGCTTGACTCGATGACGAGACATGGCACATTTATTGATGATTGTGGATTTTGAGTAATTAATATGACCCGCACTCTTGCAACCGAAGAACCATATGTGTTGGCATCAATGGCTAAACAAGTTTTTTATGTCAAAGATCAACTTCAACCTGAATTTGGTGTCATAGTTGAAGTAATTCCAAGACATATTTTTGAGGATGCTGGTGATGGAATTGACATTGTCCCTATTGCAAACCAATCCATTTATTTCTTTTGATGACTCCAATAGCTCATTTGTTAGAGTTGATTGTGAACCTAAAGTTGTGGTTGTAAATATATAGAATCATTCATCCATGTTCTCAATTATTTTGGTTTACCTTGAGTTGGGTTGTTAAGGTTGGTAATATTCATATTTATTTAGTATTGATCACAAATATGTTTTAGCTGACTTGACCGTTATTTGAATTTTCAATGTTTATTGGTTGCTATTTTATTTGAATTGCATTTTCTAATTTGGAATTGAGCTGTATTCGAACCAAATCAAACAATATTTATAACTTGGTGAACATTACAACTTGTATGATTTATTAAATTCATTCAAGCTCTTCTAAAACAATTGATATCTAAATTACCAATGAATCCCCTCATTCCCTCATATATTTAGTTTTTTGGTTTACACATTAATTTTCTTTTTCTAATTAATTACATATTTGTTTTCCAATGAAGGAAATGCAGCCAATTGAAGAGAGACGAAGAAAAAAAATGGCGGAGAACAATCGTCGGATGGAGGAGATGGGCATTCCACCATTAGTGCCTACCGTGATTACTTTATTTCAAATATATATATATATATATATATATATATATTTACAGAATATATAATGTCATGTGATTAATTTTTTTTGTAAAATTTTTTGTAGGATCCACCATTACGTCGACAGTTATTCGACGAGGAGCCTAGTACTGGTCCTAGTACTCAGGCCGGTGGTACGAGGTGGGTTCGTACCAGAGGTGGACGTAGAGCTGTGCGTGCCCGACTAGACCCTGCCCCTCCCACTGACATTTCAGCCTTCCCACATTCTGATCCTGGTGTGTCGTTAGGGACACACGGGATATTTAGAACTCCTATGTTTTTTCTACCTTCTGCATCTTCTACCCCATCATTTTCACATCACATGATGATTCCCACTCCCCAGTCAGCATCAGGTCATACAGCTGTTCCATCTTCTTTTCCTTCTACTTCTGTATCTCCGAGATTTTATATTCTATCGTCTTCGACTCCTGTTCCACCAGAGGGTGTTCCATTAGGTTCTGTGGATCCGGCGCCACTCATTGATCAGACTAGCGTAGGTATATTTATAAAACCATAACAAATTTTTATAGCAATATTTATTTTCATTATATCATGTTTTGATAATATATTTGTTTTTCTTTCATGACAAATACATTTAATGACAGGAGGCAGGGGCAGGGCCGTACACGCATGTGTTCGGTGTGGAACCGTCTCACACAGGTTATGGTGGAATATAATGAAGACAATCAGATGGTTGAGAAAACAGGGCAGCAATGTTGGAGTTTTATGGCGACGCTTGCCAAATACTCCGACATCATTCCCGTCAGCCCGCTGTCGTGGAGAGATTTTCCACATGAGGTCAACGATAGAGCTTGGGCAGAGATATGGGTAAAAAAATCTGTTGTATTTAATGCCATGATTTTTTTTTGTATTTATATGAATTAATATTTTGATTTCAGCTTCGATATTATTTTCCTGATGGTGAGGGTTCACGACTGGAACGTCTAAAGGATTTAGGCGAGCTTTGGAGAGCCTAAAAGCATGAGCTGTATATTGGCTGGCGTGCTAGAGTTGGCACTGAGTTAGAGGCGGTACCAGTCGTGGATGATTTTCCTATAGAGCAGTATCGTCAGATGATTACCCATTGGACGAGTACCCAGTTTAAGGTATGAATTAAATTTGAGTTATTTAAATAATAGCATTCAAGTTTTGCATTAATATTATATTTTGCATTATCGATTTTTATTTAGGAATCATCTGGAAAAAATAAAAAAAACATTGATGAAAAAAATACCTCCATACGCTAGGACGCACGATGATGTCGGATCATGAGAGGCAGCAGGTATGACAATTGTTTATAAGTTTTCATACAACTTACATTTTCTTTTGTTTCCTCAATTATTTAATTATTTGCTAAAGTTTTTATATAACATTTTTTTCAATGTCATTGTAGAGGCAAGTAAAAAATATTGAAGGACGTGTGCCTTGAGCAAAACTGTTTAGCTCGAGTAGAAGAAAAAAGGATGGAAGTTCTGTCAACGAAGCAACTCAGGAGCAGATTGTAAGTTTTAATCTGTTGATTTTATATTTTAATATCTATTTCGTAACTTAATAATATATTTATATTTGTAACAGGATTCTTTAGAGGCCCTCGATGCCCAAGAAGCAGACAATTTTGGGTCATCTGATCACTTACATCAGATGTTGGGACAGGATCATTCTGGCAGAGTACGCTGCCGACCTAGGATTGCCCCGACGAGGTATTGGCCTGCCTCAGGTACGAGTTGTAGTGCCACCGAGCTGCAGAAAGTTAGGGAAAAGGTAGAACAGGCTGAGAAAAGGGCCCCAGAGATGGCAGAACAGTCTGCTAGGGAAAACAGTGCATTTATGAAATTTATTGAAGTTCTACGTCCAACACTTCCAGCAGAGGCCAGCCCAGCGATTTATGAATACATGTCATCGATACATTCTATATATGGTGAACCATGTGGCAGTTCCAGTGGTGGTCAGGCCGATGTCCAGCTTGAAGATGATGATGGCGAGCAGTCTGATGCGGAAGAGGAGGGAGATGAGGAGGGAGAGGAGGAGGGCGAAGGTGAGGAGGAATGCACTGTGGAGGGTGTGGACGATGAGGAGGACGATGATGAGGGCGATGATGATGATGGTGGTGGTGATGGTGATGCAAATGTGGGACATATTGATCTGTTACATTTTTGACTTATATTACTGAGATTTGATGTTTAATCTATTCAAGTTGTTGGTTTTATCTAGACTCGTAGTATAGTATTGGAGTAGAGTTATTTTTATATATTGTCTGTTTTTATGGATGTTGTTGTCTTTTAGTGGTTGTGTGTTTGTGAACTCCCTGGACAACCCCCCTCATTCTTGGACCCTAGACAACCCCCCCTCCCCCTTAGACCCCGAACACCCCCCGAACACCCCCCAGACAGCCCCCCGAACAGCCCCCCGTACAGCCCCCAACCCTCCACACTGGACCCCGGATATCCCCCCGGACAGCCCCCCGGACAGCCCCCCACCCTCCCCTTGGACCCCGGACAACCCCCCAAACACCCCCCGGACAGCCCCCTGAACAACCCCGAACAACCCCCGAACAACCCCTGAACAACCCCCTGAACAACCCCCGGACAGCCCCCTGAACATCCCCGAACAACCCCCTGAACAACCCCCAAACACCCCCCGGACAGACCCCGCACAGCCCCCCCCCCCCCCCCCACCCTCCTCCTTGGTCCCCGGACAGCCCCCCGGACACCCACCGGACAGCCCCCCCTAGACAACCCACGCGGGCAGCCCCCTAGAAAGCCCCCCGTACAGCCCCCAACCCTCCACCCTGGACCCCGGATAGCCCCCGGACAGCCCCCTGGACAGCCCCCCGGACAGCCCCCCGGACAACCCCCCACCCTCCCCCTTGGACCCCAGACATCCCCCCAAACACCCCCCGGACAGCCCCCTGAATAACCCCTAACAACCCCCCTAAACAACCCCTGAACAACCCATGAACAACCCATGAACAACCCCCTGAACAACCCCCGGACATCCCCCTGAACAACCCCGGAAAACCCCCTGAACAACCCCCAAACACCCCCGGACAGACCCCGCACAGCCCCCCCACCCTCCTCCATGGTCCCCAGATAGCCCCCCGGACACCCACCGGACAGCCCCCCCCCCCCCCCCCCGAACAGCCCCCCGGACAGACCCTCCACCTTACTTAATTTCATTAGCTCTGAAATGTTTCATAGCACGATCAACTAAAATCTAATCCATACAAAATATGATATAAAAATATTCTATATGAATTTCTATAAGATTTTAAGTGAAAACAAAAAGTGACATACAAAAAACTGACCAAACGCATTCGAAATGTGTTGATGATTTAGGAAAACGATCCATGGTTCATATGTGACGTGTACGAATCAACCCCGCCTCAATCCGAGGCGCGGTGCGGTCGGAACAACTCAATGTGTATGTCTTTTGTTTCAAAAGGACATCATTTTATGTGAAAAACATCAACTGGAAAATGGAAAACCAGCCAAACACATTCGGATTGTGTTGATACTTTAAGATAACGATCCATGGGTCATTTGAGAAGTGTACGAGTCAACCCCGCCTAAATCCGAGATGCGGTGTGTTCGGGACCACTCTATGTGACTTTCATTTGTTTAAATTGGACAGTATTTGATACTTTACAAATATGTTATATACAATGATAACATTACTTACATTTGTTGTCTTAATATTTATAACACATGTTTACAAAATATTAGTGTTTTTTATGGATGTAAACACATAACATATGTTTAATAAAGTACAAATAGCTCATACTATATGATATAAACACATGTGTGGAGCCTAAAAAAACTCAAGGAATATGATCTAAAATATATATCATATAACTAGAATAAAACCTGATTTATGGAGTTAGATTTGCAGATTCAATCACGTCAAAAATATGATTTCATCATTAACAGTCCTGTCAAAATGGGTTTTTATCTATATATCGGCAAAACGAGATTGAATAAAAAAAGTGGGGATAAAAAACACTGACCGTGTCTTCCATCACTCCACTTCACAATGGCCGCCTCTGCCCATCCAAATGGTCTGTATCCAGAGGCGGTAGAATTTTTTCCCTCTGGCGTGGACTCTATCACCTCCGTTCCATGCTTCCCCTCGGCCTTGTATTTTCCATATCTGCCGCACTCCTGGCCTCGATACTCAACACACCTCTCCGCCTTTCCCGCAGCTATTCTGCCTTCAGTGGCTCAGCTATCTCTCATCCTGCCTCCGCCGCCAAAGCCATTGGCACATTCGTTGGGTATCCAAGAGAAAATCGAAGGGCTCGACACCCTACACGATAAAAAGACGGAGGCGACATCCAATGGCTCGTCGTTTCGGAAGCGAAACAGCGGCTGCGGCAGGAGAAGGGGAGGCGATGTGTGTGGGGGAAATCATTTTAGAGTTTTTCAGCCATGGAAAGGAAGGATTGGAGGCGGCGGCGGGGGCGGCGGGTATTCTCACGATTTCAATCTCAGAAACGACATTAATAAAAAGTCGGGCGGTGGGAAGAGGGCGCCGGTTTAGTTGATGGAGAGGGACATGGTCGGGACCACTTCCAATTGACGTGACGTCTGCTCGACCACTTCATAAATCACTCACCCGTATTTTTCGTCTGATTTCAGGTCATTCCGACTTCGTTCGGCCCGTTTGGACCCCCCTCACGCGCGTTTACGAAGCGCGTGCATCACTTAAAATACGAATATTGAGCCGTACCACGCAAACCGCACGTCCGATTGACGTTCTGTCTATGCGTACACATCACGAATAATAATTAGAATGTTGCACGGTGGTTTCAGCTCAATCTGAGGTCGTCCGCTTTGAATTTGACCGTTGGATGCCCGTTTTGCCCGTTTATGACAACAGAACTGCATTGTCGGTCACCGCGGGCACACGGAAGTCCGATTGACGTGCCGTCTGCTCGACCATTTCATAAATCATTCACCCGTATTTTTCGTCTGATTTCAGGCCATTCCAACTTCGTTTGGCCCGTTTGGACCCCCCTCACGCGCGTTTACGAAGCGCGCACATCACTTAAAACACGAATATTGAGGCGTACCACGCAAACCGCACGTCTGATTGGCATGCCATCTACGTGTACACATCAAGAGTAATAGTTAGAATGTTTCACGGTGTTTTAAGGTCAATCCGAGGTCGTCCGCTATGAATTTGACCGTTTGACGCCCGTTTTGGCCGTTTATGACACCAGAACTGCGTTGTCGGTCACCGCGGGCACACGGCACATCCGATTGACGTGCCGTCTGCTCGACCTCTTCATAAATCAGTGACCCATTTTTGTCGTCTGATTTCAGGCCATTCCAAAATCGTTCGGCCCATTTGGACCTCCCTCACGCGCATTTACGAAGCATGTGCATCACTTAAAACATGAATATTGAGCCGTACCGCGCAAACCGCACGTCCGATTGACATTCCGTCTGCGCGTACATGTCAGGAATAATAATTAGAATGTTTCACGGTGGTTTCAGCTCTATCCGAGGTCGTCCGCTATGAATTTGACCGTTGGACGCCCGTTTTGGCCATTTATGACACCAGAACTGCATTGTCGGTCACCGCGGGCACCCGGCACGTCCGATTGACGTTCCGTCTACTCGACCACATCAGAAATCACTCACCCGTATTTGTCGTCTGATTTCAGGTCATTCCGACTTCGTTAGGCCCGTTTGGACCCCCCCCCCCCCACACGCGCGTTTACGAAGCGCGTGCATCACGTAAAATACGAATATTGAGCCGTACCGCACAAATCGCAAGTCCAATTGACGTGCCGTCTGCACTTACACATCACGAATAATAATTAGAATGTTGCACGGTGGTTTCAGCTCAATATGAGGTCGTCCGCTATGAATTTGACCGTTGGACGCCCGTTTTGCCCGTTTCTGACACCAGAACTGCGTTGTCGGTCACCGCGGGCACACGACATGTCCGATTGATGTGCTGTCTTCTCAACCACTTCAGAAATCACTCACCCGTATTTTTTGTCTGATTTCAGGCCATTCCGACTTTGTTCGGCCCGTTTGGACCCCTCTCACGCGCGTTTACGAAGCGCACGCATCACTTAAAACACGAATATTGAGCCGTACCGTGCAAACCGCACGTCCGATTACCGTGCCATCTGCGCGTACACGTCACGAATAATAATTAGAATTTTGAACGGTGTTTTCAGGTCAATCTGAGGTCGTCCGCTATGAATTTGACCGTTTGACGCCCGTTTTCGCCGTTTGTGACACTAGAACTGTGTTGTCGGACACTGCGGTCACACGGCACGTACGATTGACATGCCTTCTACTCGACCACTTCATAAGTCACTCACCTGTATTTTTCGTCTGATTTCAGGCCATTCCGAAAACGTTCGGCCCGTTTGGACCACCCTCACGCACGTTTACGAAGTGCGCGCATCACTTAAAACACGAATATTGAGACGTACCGCGCAAACTACACGTCTGATTGATGTTCCGTCTGTGCGTACACGTCACGAATAATAATTAGATTGTTGCACGGTGGTTTCAGCTCAATACGAGGTCGTCCGCTATGAATTTGACCGTTGGATGCCCGTTTTGGCCGTTTATGACACTAGAACTGCATTGTCGGTCACCGTCGGAACACGGCACGTCTGATTGACGTTTCGTCTGGTCGAACACTTCATAAATCACTCACCCATATTATTTGTCTGATTTCAGGTCATTCCGACTTCGTTCGGCCCGTTTGGACCCCCCTCACGCGGGTTTACGAAGCGCGTGCATCACTTAAAATACGAATATTGAACCGTACCGCGCAAACCACACGTCTGATTGACGTTCCGTCTACGCGTACATGTCACGAATAATAATTAGAATGTTTCACGGTGTTTTCAGCTCAATCTGAGGTCGTCCGCTATGAATTTGACCGTTGGACGCCCGTTTTGCCCGTTTATGACACCAGAACTGCGTTGTCGGTCACCGCGGTCACACGGCATGTCCGATTGACGTGCCGTCTGCTCGACCACATCAAAAATCACTCACCCGTATTTTTCGTCTGATTTCAGGCCATTTCGACTTCGTTCGGCTTGTTTGGACCCCCCTCACGTGCATTTACGAAGCGCGCGCATCACTTAAAACACGAATATTGAGCCGTACCGCGCAAACCGCACGTCTGATTGCTGTGCCGTCTGTGAATAGACGTCACGAATAATAATTAGAATGTTTCACGGTGGTTTTATCTCAATCTGAGGTCGTCCGCTATGAATTTGACCGTTGGACGCCCGTTTTGGCCGTTTATGATACCAGAACTGCGTTGTCGGTCACCGCGGGCACATGGCACGTCCAATTGACGTGCCGTCTGCTCGAACACTTCATAAATCACTCACCCGTATTTGTCTCCTGATTTCAGGCCATTCCGAAATCGTTCGGCCCATTTGGACCCCCCTCACGCGCGTTTACGAAGCTCTTGCATCACTTAAAATACGAATATTGAGCCGTACCGCGTAAACCACACGTCTGATTGACGTGCCGTCTGCGCGTACACGTCACGAATACTAATTAGAATGTTGCACGATGGTTTCAGCTCAATCCAGAGACGTGGTGTGGCCGGAACCACTCAAAGTGTCCATCTTTTGTTTCAAAAGGACGTCATTTTAAGTGAAAAGCATCAACTGACATACGGAAAACTGACCAAACGCGTTCCGAATCTATTGATAATTTATCCCAACAATCCATGGGTCATATGTGACGTGTACGAGCCAACCCGGGATGAATCTGAGTCGCGGTGTGGCCAGGATAAGTCTAAGTGACTCTCTTTTGTTTAAAATGGACACCATTTTAAGTACATATGGAAAAACGACCAAACGGATTCGGTTTCCATTGAAACTTTAGGAGAACGATCCATGGGTCATATGTGACGTGTACTAATCATCCCCTCTTTAATCCGACATGTGGTGCGGCTGACACCACTCAAAGTGTTCGTCTTTTGTTTCAAAAGGACGTCATTTTAAGTGAAAGGCATCAACTGACATACGGAAGAACGACCAAACGCATTCGGATTCTATCGAAACTATAGCACAACGATCCATGAGTCATATGTGACGTGTACAAGTCAACCCCGTCTTAATCTGAGACACGGTGTTGCCGACACCACTCTAACTCTGTCTCTTTAGTTTAAAATGGACATGATTATAAATGAAAAGAACAACTGACATAAGCAAAACCGACCAAACGCATTCGTAATCTTTTGATAATTTATCACAATGATCCATGGGTCATATGTGACATGTACGAGCCAACCCGGGGTGAATTTGAGTCGCAGTGTGGTCAGGATTAGTCTATGTGTCACTCTTTTGTTTAAAATGGACAACATTTTAAGTACATACGGAAAACTGACCAAACGCATTCGGTTTCCATTTAAACATTTGGAGAACAATCCATGGGTCATATGTGACGTGTACGAATCAACCCCGCCTCAATTGGAGACGCGGTGTGGTCGGCACCACTCATAGTGTCCGTCTTTTGTTTCAAAAGGACGTCATTTTAATTGAAAAACATCAACTGACATACGGAAAACCGACCAAACGTATTCATATTGTGTCGATACGTTAGGAAAATGATCCATGGGTCATTTGAGACGTGTAAGAGTCAACCCCATCTAAATCTGAGACGCGGTGTGGCCTGTACCACTCTGACTGTGTCTCTTTTGTTTAAAATGGTCAAGATTATAAGTGAAATAAACAACTGACAAATGAAAATCTGACCAAACGCATTCGGAATCTGTTGAAAATTTAGGACAATGATTCATGGGTCATATTTTACGTGTACGAGTAAACCACGCCTCAATCCGAGTCATGGTTTGGCCGAGACCACTCTATGTGTATCTCTTTTCTTTAAAATGGACTACATTTTAAATTCATATGGAAAACCAACCAAAAACATTCTGATTGTGTTTATATTTTAGCACAACAATCCATGGGTCATTTGTGATGTGTACGAGTTAACCCCGCCTCAATATGAGACGCGGTGTGGCCGACACCATTCAAAGTGTCTCTCTTTTATTTAAAAAACACTTCATTTTAAGTGAAAACAACAACTGACATACGGAAAACCGACCAAACGATTTCTGAATATGTTGATACTTTAGGACAACGATCAATGATTCATTTGTGACGTGTACGAGTTAACCTCGCCTCAATCCGAGGCACGGTGTGACCAGTATCATTCCATATGTATGTATTTTGTCTAAAATGGATATCATTTCTATTAAAAATATATGGCATATGAAAAACAAATCAAATTATGAATTGAATTCCGGATTCCACATATGATTGTCATCTAAATTTTAAAATGAATTCTAAATGAATTATGTATGTTTATAATTATGTTATGAATTCTACTTTAATTATGGATGAGTATATTTTCAAGATTTATTATATGTGTTGGTTGGTTGGTTTTCATTATTTGTATGTGTTGGTTTTTTCTCTATATGTATGCATTATATGTGTTACAGGTACAATAATTGGATTGAAAAATGAATTGAAAATGAGGGCATAATTGGATTGAAGCCTAGGGTGAATGCCCAAAAATCTGCTATTCAAATTGCAGAGCAGGCTTCTGTGCAATTTGCACAACAAAGCCTATGCCAACAGTTTTCAAACCGTTGGCATAGGCTCTATGCAGGTGGTTTTACCAATGGTTCCTTGAACCGTTGTTAAAAAAACCCTATCCCAACGGTTTGAAACTGTTGGGATACTTTGTTGAATTTTTTTTCCCAACGGTTCATGGAACCGTTGGTAAAAACCTTTCCCAACAGTTTGTAAACCATTTGGAAAGAAAATGCTCTGCTGATTTCCCAACGGGCCAAACCACTGGGAAAGGCCTTTCCCAACGGTTTGGCAGAACCGTTGGGAGAGGTTGATTTTTTCTAACCTATCCCAACGGTTCTGTGTAAACCGTTGGGAAAACCCTTTCCCAACGGCTTACTTCCCCATGGTTTGCAGAACCGTTGGTATAACGTATACCAACGGTTCTGTAGCCTTTCCCAACGGTTCTAAACCATTGGGAAATGCTAGATTTCCAGTAGTGACCATTTTTATGAGGTGTCTTAGGGGCAGAGAAATTGTGACTATAACCATTGTGTGAATAGTAGGATTCAAACTCATGATTCTCAAACTGACAGCCATGATCACTTATTAGGCTTTTAATATTAAGTTCACTAATATTTTCTACAGATTTGGAGTATTTAACAAATTAATAAGAGGCTTCACTTTTGTGTTCTAGGAATTATACCCAAGTATATCTAGAAAAGACATCTACTAGGACATAGACATAGTTCTTCCCATTTAACCTAGAAACTCTAGATAGTCCAAACAAATCCATGTGAACCAACTCAAGAGGTTGAGAAGTCGAAACTTCTTTCATTGATTTAAAAGAAACTTTATGTTTCATTCCCTTTTGACAGGGATTACAATCTTTTCCATTTTGAAACTCAAGTTTAGGTAGGTCTCTAACCAAGTTATTCTTATTTAGTTTTCTAAGTGGGTGGATTTTTCAGTGTCCTAGTCTTCTAATCCATAACCAAGACTCTTTATGAAAAGCATTTAAATAGGTAACATTTTTCTTAGCTAAGGAATTTAAATCAACAGCATAAACATTTTCATTTCTTAAAGCAGAAAAGACTAATACGTTTTTAGAATTAAAAACATTACAAGACTCATTTTCTAATTTAATTTTAAAACCATAATCACATAATTGAGAAATACTTAATAGATTATATTTAAGACCATCAGAAAATAAAACATTGGAAATTAAAACTGAATCAGTGTTACCAATTTGACCTAGGCCGATGATCTATCCTTCAGAATTATCACCAAAGGTGACATGACCTCCATCATCCTTTATTAATCTTTTGAAACATGAGTAATCTCCAGACATATTTCTTGAACATCCACTGTCCAGATACCATGTCTTCTTATGGTAACTCCTCAAGAAGGTTTTAGACTAATAGATTAAATAGGAAATGAATTTGGTACCCAAATCTTTTTGGGTCTAGACAGGTAAGCAATAAAAGATTTCGGTAACCACAATTGTCTTATGGGTCTCAGATAATTTACAGAATCAAAAGATTTTGAAAGATTAAATCTATTAAATTTATAACAAAGTGAATAACTAGTTGAAGCATACACAAGTCCATAACTCGAACTACAAGTATTCTATCCAGATTTAGGAATAAATCTATTCTTGGTAATCTGTCTCTGTCTAGGTTTGTAGCCTATTCTAGTAGTATATTTTGGTGCAACATTCTTTCCTAGTATTTGAGTTAGTGTATATTTTCTATTTGTGAATTTTTCTATGTCCTTCCTAAGTTGCTCATTTGACATTTTCAGTTTAGTGTTTTCATTATGAAACTGATCATTCTTTTCTATTTTTATGTCAAAATCAGATTTATGTTTAACAGTTAAAGCATATTGTTTCTTTAAACCATTGTATTTGTCTTCCAGCTCATTACAGGTTTCTTCCAACATATCACAGTATTCAAACAGTTCATATTTTGACATATTTTCAGAATCATAATCATCTTCAGAATAATATTAATTTAAAGCAGGAGTTTCAGATGTTACCTCAGAAGACGTTTTCATAAAACACATGTTTTCCTTATTTTTGTTTTCAGTCTCAGAAGATTTAGATTCACTGGAGCTATCCTCAGAAGCACTCCACATAGCCTTCATGGATTTCTTATACTTATTATCCTTATACTCATTTTCATCTTATATTTCAGCTTTGGGCAGTCTGCTTTTATATGTCCTTTCCTTTTGCACTCATAGAAAACAACTTCATCAGATTTATCAGATTTCAGCCAATCCTTTTTCCAATGTCCCATGTTGTCATACTAACCTTTGTAATTTGATTTTCTGAAAAACTACTTCTTCCTATAAAATTTCTTAAACCTTCTGGATATCTGATCCATTTCAGCATCACTATCAGAGTCTGAATATTCAATGGTTGAACTGTCAGTTTGTATTTGAACTTTATCATCGTCCTTACTATTTGAAGTAGTTTTCTTGAAAGCCACATATTTTCTCTTAGGTTCATCATCTTCCTCTTTGTTCTCCTTGAGTTCTTCCTCATACATCATGAGATTACCAATGAGTTATTTTACAGGTAGAGCAGCAATGTCACATGAATCTCTAATTGAAACAGATGTGCCTCTCCATTGTTCTGGTAAACATCTCAAGATTCTCATAATTTGTTCATTTGCTTGAACATCCTTTCTGAATGAATTCATAGTATTGACTATCTCATTAAACCTGAGATACATATCAGAAATAGGTTCATTAGTCTTCATTTTAAAATTATCATATTTAATAGTAGAAGTATTCAATCTCATTTCTTTAACATTGGTTGTTCCCTCATGAGAAACACCCAAAGTATCCCAAATTTCAAAAGTAGTTATGCAAGGAGAAATTCTATTAAACTCCTCATCTCCTAGAGCACAGTACAGGGCATTCATAGCTTTACAATTATTATTGTAGGCAGTCTTCATAGGTTAATCCCAAGTTATTCATTAAGATTCTAGAAGTTTATATTGATATTCTATAGAAGTCCAGATATCAAAACCCATGATTTCTAAATGAATTTTCATTTTATATTTCCACTGAGCATAGTTTATACCATTGAAGAACAATGTACTCTTAGTAGCAGCACCCCCTAGTCTATCTTCCATAGCTAGATTTTAGAATGATAATTTAAAGAGCTACAATTTAGAACCAACATGAAATTTAAGATCGTTAAAAGATGAAACTCTAATCATAGTTGAAAAAAATAGTATTTAAAAAGTCCTTAAACAAAAATAAACATCTGATACCAAAGGTTTGTCGGAGTGGATACTCAAGAGGGGGTTGAATTGAGTTCCAATTAAAATTTCTGTTAAAATAAATTCAATTTTAAATCCCCCAATTTATAAAACAAGTTAAACTGTAGTGAATTTATATAGATTGTAAATGTTCACTTAGCTTCTCAAAGATTGATTAGGTCTCAATTAATTTAACCACAAGATTAAACTAACTTTTGAAACTAACCTACTGGTTTACAATAAGTGTTAACACCTGATAATTTTACTATCAAAGTAGATTTAAAATAGTTTTTTATTTCCAAGTAATAGCAGCGGAATAAATAAGATACGTTTAGTCTACTATAGACTTAAACTAACGATGCAGAACAGATATAACAAGAGGATCAGTCTCAAGCCGAGACTTAGTTCTCTCAAATTTATATAAAATTTGATCCATGCCCTGGATCTGGGTTAAAAATAGTTTACAAAACTGTCTAGGCCACACAGGGACCTCTACCACTATTCTTCGTGGGAATCAAATAGACCAGGCCACAGAATGACCTCTTCCACAGTTGACGTGGGTAAACAAGAGTAAACAATTGTGGATTGATGATTTTGATATCCTCCAGTTCAGTGCAGGAGATAGTGTGGGTATAATAAATATAGTTTACTCCACACTGCTCGAAAGTTAATAAATAAATCACTTAGAGAGAGCAGATAAGAGTTTAGAAAGATCTAGTGATTCTCAATGCATCTCTAGACTCGTTGGATTCAACAGGAATGCTTCTGAGTCCTTCTATGGTTTTTCTATTGAAAAACAAAGTGTCGTAGTTAAGCTGGTGTTCTGCAAGAGTAAGAATTATCTCTTGATTCATCGTGTTTTCTTCAGTGGTGTTGGATTTCATTCATAAGAGTTCATTGAATGTCTTGTAATCTCTTTCTTGTTCGGGATTGATCTTCTTGTTCAGCACAGTGCTCTCGGGTGTATATAAGTTATTCTTCTTGTATATTCACACATTTCTTTTCTTCACTGATTGCACGTGTAATGCATCTTAATATTACTTATATTCCACACTTTCTGGTAGTAGGAATGATTCCCTTATCATAGGTACGAGACACGGTTTCCTAACATGCCAACAACTATCATTAAATAACATTAATTGCATTAAAAAAACAAATATGATCGTTAGTATTATTCAAATAATATTGACAAAAAGTTAAGAAACAGTGTCACAGTGATTATGTAAACGGTATCTTTTTCATGGTATGAGCTTCACGGTATAACCATGTCACAGTGTCTAGCTCACGATGTCTGGGTCACGGTTAGTCCTTCACGGTGTCAGGGTCACGGTGTCTCCTTCGCGGTGTTAGGGTCACGGTGAGTCCCTCTCGGTGTCTGGGTCACAGTGCCTGGGTCACGGTGTTTGGGTCAAGGTGAGTCCTTCATGGTGTCTGGGTCACGGTGAGTCCATACATAGAAAAATATCTGTATTTAGACTTAGACAGTAATATGCAGAATATGGATTATGTTTAACCGTTAGAGAGTAAGAGAACTTGAATCATAAACATAAAGGCTTGATAATATATGTGACATCTGTGATTATGCATGAGACTTATAAATAATAAAGAGAGTAATTAACATCCATAATATTTTTTATCATTAAAACATGATGAGTAGTTATTAATTAATAGTTATAATATTTGTGATCATTAAAACATGATTAACACATGAGAAGTCCAACAAGAAAATAAAACAATGTAAAATAAAAAATGATTTTTTACAATTCATTGAATCATACTAAGAATGTAAATTATTTTCATAATATAAATTATTATGATCTAATAAAATTTTTAATAACCAATATGTAATGATTATAAAAGATTAAAACATTTATATATGCAACGATATCATATATTTTTAGTCTTACTCATGGGTGAAAAATCACAAAAAAGTATAGGATCTATGTATAAAAATGTGTCATTCCTGATGACTAAATACATATGTCAATGGAATCTTGATATAATCATGTGACATCTAACATGTCCATGGTTATAAATTTAGGTATATTGTATATAGAATTTTTGTTAATGGTGGCACTCAAGATACAAATCTAGATGTATTTCTAAATAATTTATCATGAATATATAATTTAATTTTATATTTATTCATTCCCTAATAGTTTTAATACTTATACATACACTATCCTTATGGTAATTTACTTTAATTATTTATTATATTAAAAGATTATAGTAGTTCATAGATATAACTATAAGTATTAGATAATATGATAGTAATGTTAAAATATTTATCATGTGTTCTAAAAAGAGCATCAAAAGGGACAGAAATGATTTATTAATATGATGTTTTGGGAACTCATAAGAATCGATACTTCTTCACATAATGTATATACTGAGTGATCTCTAGTAAAGGATATCATAAGGACTAAAAAATAATAGTAACACAAATAACATCATGTTTTAGTTAATTCACCTTTGTCTATGAATGAGAATATATCTCTTTATGTGATATTATTATCATTTTTAATTATTGGATCATGCGCTCTGATTTAATATTTATTCCATGACATTTATTTTTAAGGTGTGGGAGCATGTTCCTGGTGGTATGAATTGGATTGAATGTTCATGAAAATATTAATTAATTTCAAAAGGAAGAAATATCCTCATCCCATGGGACCAAGATGGTTTTATCTTTAGTAAATACTTATCAATTGTATTATAATGTATGTACATACATTATATTCATTAAGAAAAATAAATAAACAGGTTAGGATAGTGAAACATGTGATGCATCCTACTTTAAGAGAGAAACCATGGAAAAAATATTATATTATATAGTGTGTGTTTATAAGATGTTGTCATTAATATGAATAAACCTTATCACCATATAGGGCCTTATATGTTTCAATATCAAACTCCCGTTTCTGACATCCACTTACTACAAATTAGATAATGTCTGGACAGTCACACATAAAGTGTATACATAAGATTGCTTAGTTCTAATTGATTATAGTTTATGAAAAAGTGGGCACTAAATCAAGTGTCCAGAAATGATTGATTTTGGATGAAAATAAGAAATACATATATCTAAAATTATAGTAATTTATAATAATAAAATTTGAAGTTATTTACTATATGTATTCATAATATATTAAGATAATATTAGAGAACATATTTTATGAATAAATCTTAAATATTCAATTATTTTAAATACTTTTTTCGAGAAATGTGTCACTTTAATAAAATCTAATTTTATTCAATGACTCGTATTTTATTAAAAAACATTAATGTTATGTTATAAGTAATTGTTAAAATATTTACGACATGCCCGAAAATGTTTTCACTGTTATTAGGGACATTTTGGGTTGGTTTGAATAGTTAACTTCCATAATGACCTAAATACAATTTATGGAAGTATAACATGGATTTTTAAATTGAAAATAAGCAATAAATTTTAGGAATGTCCATCCAATGTAATTTGGGAAATCCTCTCTCATCACTCTTTCGTGCTATAGTGAAATATTGATGAATCATGAACCACGATCCAAGATCCTCTTCCATGATTGTATGAATGATGTTATACTAATCAGAATGAAAATAAATGTTATTTATATATTTATGATAACATTTAAAAATTATTTATTTATATACTCTAATGCTTTACTAGTAGGGGATGATTATCTATAGGGTTATAGATTCAGTTCCGATGAGTATTCATTATTGATGATGAGGGAATCAAACATTCAATCAAAATAAAATTTGGCAATATTTTGATTTTTATTTCACTTGCTTATTTAATTAAAAAAATATTATTAGGTTCATTACTTGGTGGTTCTTTAAATTAAAAAATATTGTTACATAATTATGAGAAAAAAAATTAATTTCCCATACATTTTTGATTATATTGTTCCCCTTGAATCAATATTTTCAACTTCTCCCTTATATTCTCTATATTAGAATCTCTACAATATTTATTAAATAACTTCTTTTGAATAATATAAAAATACTACATTGGGAAGTAAATACATAAAAAATCCAATCAACTTCCTCAATATAGAGTCACATAATGCCTTATGGTATTCTAAACACATAAAATGTAACATGGTCTCTATTCACCACAATGTTTTATATTACATAATATAACTTTTTTCTAGGCCATTTCCTACACCAATATCGGATAATAATGACCGAAAAAATCGTACATATTGGATAAAAACTGAACTGAATAGCACTAAATGTTTTCATATTCACTCAAACAATAAAACTAAATTATGTTCTTTATTACTATTTTCCAACCTCATAGGTCTACTCATTATATTATTTTTCGACCACTACTGTACTTCTCTACCAAATTTTTTTGACACACTTAGATTTTTATTGAGTCATTTCCCTAGAACCTACCTCTTTAAACATTAGAATACATATATATATATATATTATAATATGTTAATATTAATAAATATATTATCACATGTTTAACATTCTCATATGTTTCATTAATGTGATAATTACCAAGAGTATACGTCACATTAAAATTGTTATAAAAGTCTCCTTATATAATGAGAACCTTGATGTTCTATTAAAATATTCATAAATTTATTCATATAGATGTTAAAAGTTATATTATGGGACATATAGTATTTTTAATTTTAGGTGAGAGTACTTATAATTAGATGATTATTTATCTCATGAAATTTTTAATTAGTAATCTCTGAGAGGAATTATAGTAATGATTGAACTGTTAGTAATAATTTCATATGATTTCATGTCATTCAATATTCCTATCTACAAATATGTTTAATGATCCTTAGAATATAATATTTTTATTAATTCATATGATAATTCAAGTACTTAGATATATTTATACTACCTAGGATAATAAATGATCACTGTGAAATTTGGTATATTGGTATAATCACAAATGATATGTTATTATTTTATATGTTAAGTTAAGATTTATCCCTTACATATTAAAGGATGTTGATATCATGGTCCCTTTGACTGTGATATAACTTTATGAATATTTCCATGGATTTAGTATATGATGAGTTCATTCTAAATGGTAAAAAAAGAGTAATTGGAAAAATATATTGATCACATGAAGTATGAAACATTCTTAATTCGAGATATCGAGTGAAATAGATCATATTACACTATTAGAATTCATATGAATATTTCATCATTATTTTATTAAATTATTACTCTGGGATTCATTTATGTAATTATGGATACTGATATTAGACAATTGGCTAGCATGTCGAATTCCATCACGGAAGAGGCCTATAGGTTCCCATAGATTGTGCTTGCATTGATAAAAATAAAATTAAATTTGATTTTAATTATTGGAAGAATTATAATTCTATAGTCAAAGAAATAATTTTTATTTTAGATTTATTTATTATAAATATTGAATAATGATTAATTCATAAAGTGATTATCTAAATATATATATAATATATTTATCCCTAATTTATTATCAAGGTTATAAATAATTATTTATTTAGTTACACTAATAAGTAAAATAAAAATTTATTCTCCCAATCATTATAATAATATTAATTTATTGAATAAATTAGTAATAAATATTTAAAATATTTATTAAAAAATACAATAAATGACATAGGGAATGGTATGACCATGTTTCGTTTTGGTGATAATTCTATGTTTACATAACATTATAATAATTTTTATTTTTACATGGTTTTTGAATTTTTTAAAATAAAAAACAATATTATAATGATACATAGAATGAAGTATATTATGGAATTAATATATTATAAAGGTAATTAACGAAATAATATTATTAAACCATATATTTATGTCAATATAAAGAGAGTTATGTTAATTTTGATATTATGGGTTTCTTTAGGACAACGCAACTCTTCCCAACTGATTTTTCAACTCCCATAACATATTGAGGGTTTTTCTCAATAACAAGAGAACCACAACCCATCCTCCTTCTCAATATTGAGATTCCATGAAATGATCATTCCATACTAATGGGATCAATGTGTCTATCAATGGGAGAGATGAAAGAATATTGGTAACGGTGTTCTATCAATCTGAGTACAATCATTGATTCTTCAAGATAAAATGGGTCATATGTGGATCATCCTCTGATGGATTATATACTTTTATACTTATAAATAAATGACATAGTAGAAAAAAATTGTTCAAATGATTAAAATAATATATATTTATGTATTCTCAACATTATTAAATTTTTCCAATTATAAATTAATTATAATTTTAAGTTGAAAAAAATGTATTGGGTCTAGGAATCTACTATTTATTCTCATTATGTAAACTAAAAATAAATGGGTATACTTAACCATATTTTTTATTATTCATTGAATATAATGAAAACCCGTCATTGGATATAGGCTATATTATCTTATGTTGTGCTGAGAAACATCACGAGCTATCAAACCAATCATTCTCAAAATTATAAATAATTTTTTTACAGTTTACGATAATATTCATTCGATATTATCCCTTCCATTTATTGAAATTTATTCCCTAAATATGAATATTGATATCTCTTATTTTTACCATTATTTTTTATTGCTCATACAACCAAAAATAGTTTAGTAATGCCAACATAATATATAAACGATCCCATTTGAAGGTGGGAGGGATTTTGGCTGCATAACATGGGATAACACAATGTCTAGCTAGAGTACCTGTCTTGTATCTAGGAACATTGTATCAGGAATAAGCATGAAGAAATTCATTTCATCATAGAATGAATGAAGCAGAATATATATTTACTCAACATGTTGACTATGATAGGCTAGCACATGGCTTATCTGATATCACAATGTGTGACTTATGTATCTGTCATGTAGCCTATGAGTTTTTATGGGGGAAACCCCATTGTCATATATGGATATTGTATTTTTTACACAATGTATAGGGATTTAAAACCATGAAATATAGTTGTCAGAATACATGTAAAATATATAAAAACAATGAAATTTATAATTTTTCATGGTGAAATTCACATCACTCCCAAGTGTGTATCACAGAAAAATAAGGGGAATTATACACAACATGATGCTAAATTGCACATGTCATGTGTCGTTCCTTTTAAAAAAAAATTAAAAATAATTAATTAATCATTTATATATAATCAATATATATATATATCATTTATTGATAGTAATATTTACGTAATAAGTTATATATATGTATATATATATATTAATTAACAATTTTTGATTAATTTAGAACTAAACACTGTTAATATTTGTTAAATTTCATGAACATAATGATTATTAAAATAATTACATTATATTTTTTACATGTTCTTATGTGTCATTTATTTATATAAATCACCATGTAATTTTTTCACATTTCATGTGTTCTAGATTCCATGTGAGTGCAATTCAAATGAAAAAGACTATGACAATTAGTGTAAATAGTTACACACTATGATTTCCCTAAGTATATATGATGTACATAATTATTTAATACCAAACTTAGTTAATTTTATTTTATTAAAATTACATTGTAAATTAATCTTCATGTTACTTTGTGTGCATAAATTTGATAAAATGGATTAATTGATTAATCCAATAATTAACTAAATCAATTAATTCATTTTATCTTAGTAATGAACAAATTAAAATTATTGTTATCAAGTTATATCAAATGTGTTTTCATTTTATTTGTGGATAATCATGAACATAGAATAAAATATATATGTGTATGTTTTCCTTATACAGAAATAGTCTTTCATGTACTTTTTATTTATTATTATTGAATTCAAATTATGGTATATATTTTATCCACCCATCCTTATTATTTAATATCTTGTATTCCTATGGTTTAATTTATATAATCATCTTTTAGTTATATTTAAATGCATGAAATGTAATATAATATTTATGGGTGAATATACCATATTCATGGTGTTGAATTATGATGGATCTGAGGTGAAACCAACCTAGGTTACAAAAAAAATATATGTATTAGTAGATTATGAGTCCAATTGGGCTCAATTAATTATACCCCTATGATCGTGGGTATATTTTTTTCTAATCAATAAACAAAATAATAGTTAAAATATTATGATCATGCCACATTTTATTTATATTATTTATATTTGATATATTATGGGTTAATTTATGGATACTTTACCCTGACCGCTTAAATATTTGAATTAACAACAATGCAAGATTGAATGAAAATTAATAGATTATGCAATTTTATAAATCTCATTTTCCTAATTATTTAAAAGTAACATAATAGTATTATGTTATTTAAAGTGACAAATAAGAAATTTTATGCATAATAATCAAAAATCACTTAATTAATTATTAAATTATAATGATCATTACATTACATGTTTTAGAGTGAAACCATAAAACTATCTATTGGTCTATCCCATATCAAGATGTTTAGTTTTATTAAGGAGTTTTTTTCATGGATTTTCACAAACTTCTCCTTGTAGAAATCAACATAAATATCAATATACATTATATTATTTTGTGGAACCTGTTAATAAAATAAATGTTAGGGTTTAAGATTAGATTGTCCTCTCAATGGATAAAGGCATTGTGATTTCCTAGTCAAAAAATTCTTTACCAAAATACCATTGAGTAATTTAACTAGTAATCACTTAGGTTATGGTAATGTAAATATATATCACTTCCTTTAGATTTTTTTATGACAAGATATTATGAATCCAATGATGAGGAATATTGAGATTTGATAAAATTGTTGGATTTTAATGGTCTAGAACTTTGAGAAATTTCCATTATGTTGTCCGGAAGTTCTCTATTGCAGATAAGTAGTTTAGAGGTGTTATAGTGATAATGGATACCTGTACCATTCTTGAGGTCCCCATTCCATTGTGGTGGGTGTGGGGGTGGTGATTTTATGTTATTTGTTTATTATTGGAACACCCAATCTAGAAAATTGTATTGTTAATATATTTTGGAAGATGTTTTGGGAATGGAGGGTTCTCGTCTTAAATATGATAGAGGAAATTACTTGGGGATGAAATGGTTCTATTCATTGATCTATAGAGGAATTCCTAACCAAAATAAGAAATAGTCTCACACCAGGACAATGGCCTTGGATGTGGTAACATGAAAAAGTATTACTATGGAAAAAATGAACTATCACAAGATGTTTCTGCTTAGTCATTAGAGAACATTCATGTCAATGGCCATATCATAGTGGATGTCATGGTGGTAGTTTGTATTGTTTTTCAACTTCTACAATGACTACTGATATTCGTGGATTTTAAAAATTTCAAAAAGGAAAAAATTAAAGGAGAAAAAAGAGGTATTAAAGGAATTTTAAAATTTATTATTCTCCATGGATAATTGATCAATGATCTTCCTCTAATGTTCCATAATTTTCTAGATAATTCAGATAAATTAGGTAATTTTTTAATTATCTCTCACATTGGAGATCCATTGATTGATTTTTTTTAAATTGTAAAATTTTTCCATTCATCATGGTAAGAAATGGTGGAATACATATGTGTCTAGCTGCTATTTCATAGTGATTCGAATAGTTTTGGTTCTAGGTTTGATCCCTTCCTCTAATTTTCTTCATTTTATTAGCTTCTTCTTTTCAAATAAGAACAATATAATGGGATTCTTTGTTTATGGTATTTTTTAGGCTTGGTTTCATAATATTCTATGGAAGCTAGGATCTGGATAATCTTTTTTGATCTTATTAGTGAATATTCATTTCTATATAAAACTCATTATTCTATTTTTGTGAAAAGAATGCTGAAAAAATGAGGTAAAGTATTTATTTATTCTCAATTTATATTATTTTAAATTAGATAGTTAACATGAATTATCTCTTTTTTATGGATAATGGAATTAAAAATTATAAATTATAAATTTGATTAAATAACAATCCTTTGTTTTTTGTTGTAGAGATCGCATGTGTTTCCACATGATTATATTATACATATTATTTTCTAGATAGTGTACATTCAATGTTTTTAATATGGTTAAAATGTTTTTTATTATTTGGTTTAGTGTATACGATTAAATCAAATTCTCTATAGAACATATATATTCTAATGTTTGTTGGATAAATAATTAAATAAGTTTGTTTAATTTATTTATTCAATATTATGATATTATGTAAATAAAAGGGATAATTTATGTATGTTAAATTGAATATGTTCATCCTTATATTAATAGAATTTATCTAAAAAATAAGTTGGTAATCCTTTTTAATGAAATAATAAAAAGGTGTGTTTGATTTAAAATTTTCTTCATTATGTTTTTTGAAACTATGCATAATGCTTGAAATAATTGTAAAATAATTCATATTTTTTATAGTTGATGCATTAAGATTTCTATTATTATAAAGCAAGATATGTTAATTAGTTCCTATAAGATGACCAAATCCAATTGTAAAATAAAGTCAAATGATCAACACTGAGTGAGCCCGTGTGCATATCATTATTGAATTCCTTCGTTTTAGGGACTAGTTTTCCTATTAATAGTTTTCCATTTCCTTATGAATTTGTGTGATTTATCTGGATGTGAGCCTTTATATGAAATGGGATATTATATGGGGATGACCAATGGTTGATGAGACATTACTGTGTATGATCGGTCTTAATTATGTATATAGTTCATGAGATGACATGCTTTATGGTGATATGTTCATTGGTATTGGGGATAGAACTAGGACTCATGGACTGGTTTTATGATTATCCTTCCCATTTTTTGAATGTTAGGATAATATTTTTTAATGAATTTTCATCCATGGTTAGATAGTCTGGTTTCTTATTTTCATGCATTCTGCACCCCACTGCGTGACAATTTTTTTTGTTTTTATGCATATCATTTATTAAAACATATTATTACTCCTAGAGTTATATAAATAATTTAAATATAATTAATAAAAAAATTATCCTTTAGGTTTGGTGATCTAATTGAAGGATGATGATAAAATTTATAAACCATTGGAATTTTTGGATTATTATTATATGTCATGGGAATTGATTGATGATCATGATAAAGTAATGGTAAAGGGGTTTTAATTAGAAATTGAAAGTACAATATTAATGAGAAAAGTTTATTGTAATAAAATAAAATAATAAATTTTATAATTATTGAGTTCTAATAAAATACTTCATACTTATCAATGGCATTTGGGTGTCCGAGAGTTGATAGGTGTAGTAGATCTTACGATACGGTTTATTCCCAAAGAGTGGTTGTGATATGTATATATCAAGCATGTTATAAAAATTCTTATTCCTCAAACCCCATTTAATGAAGGAAACTAAATACCAATGGACTCTAGGAGGGTTTTTCCCAAACATCCATGTTGGGAAGGATCAGATGATAGGCCACACCCTCTCGAGTAGTTCTATTCTTCTGGTATTGTTATATACTCATATACATGTTTCTTATTTTTCCCCTATATGTTTCGATATGGAGATAATAAATTTGTTTATGTATCCCATATTTACCTCCCAATATAGAATACAAGGATTATTGTGGGTATTTTGTGTATGGGATATGATTAATGGAGGTATAAAACCCAATATAGGGGATATGTTGGATCCATTACACTACTCAGTTTCTATCTGACGAATTGGAAGGTGAGGATGAGATTATGAGTTGTATAAGATTCATGATATGATTCATAATCCAAAAATTTAGGTTGTATTATTTTTAAAGAGATATGGATTAGGACTTGTCATATTGAAGTAGTGTGGGATACTAGTTGGAAGTAGAAGCGAGGTACCTTATTTGATATTATTATATTATTATAATATGTGATACAATGTGAGAGATAACCATGGTGAGGATGAGAACATAACCTACATGATTACATGATGAGTTATTTTCACTTGTTGTTCACTGCGATTTATTGTGATTTGATTATATTTTATATTGTAGGGTCCAACGAGCATCCAAATGAGTATTCATTGCATGCTCAACATGTGAATATATACAATCTATTTCAAGATGGTAGAATATAGTTAGTGATTAGGGTGGACATTAGTATCTTGTGGAATTTTTCAGGAGCTATTTGGGATTCACTGTAAATGTGCAGGATTATATTTTGGTACTTTTTTCCCATTATATTTTTAGTTTTTATGAAATTATATGTTGGTTTTGGTATGTCTCTTTATGTATTTATGAGTAATATTTGTTGATTATTTCTATCATTTATCCCATTTCTCAAATAATTGATGGAAATAAATCCCATTATAGTGTATGGTGTACACTTGTTTATTTTCATAAACATATAGCCTATTAGAGGTGGTATTTTTGATTAATTATCAACCTTTTCTAATTTTAGGTCAAAGATTTTACCTTTTGAGGGATGGGTTCATGAAAATGTTGTATCAATGGTTCAGATCGATGGATAAGTTGTAGTTCAAAGGTATTCATAGATGTGGAATATATGGATTGGTAGTGAAATAGTGTTAGCTAATTTTAGTATTTGATTATGATAATGGATACTATCTTGGAAATAGGTATTTATCCTCCTACTCTAGTGATCTTATTCTCAAGCCATTATGTTTACAAAGAATACTAATCTAAGTGATACTAGTTTTTGGGATAAGTCCTAGGAAAGGATCATGCATCATTATTATTTATTACTATTTTTAAAATTTTTAGACCTTGGGGTTTGGTTGAAGCTTAATTAAATAATAAAAAAATTTTATTATTTCATATTTTGGGAGTAGGAGAACCTTACTATATTTTTTTTAAAGTATAGATACAAGTCGAAAACCTCATCAGGGTCACACCAATTCTATATAACATGATGTGTCATAAGGTCTCCAATGGATTTAGGTTTATGATGATTATAATTATAGAAGAACACTCTGACCATTTCAATATCATATTCTATTGAAGTAAGTATTATACATTTCAAACTCATTGAATAAGGAATGGGTGTAAGAAGTGTAGATTTCCATCAGTTCAATATATGCATAGAATGAGAAATCCGTTTTGTTGATAATGGTGATGTAACATAGAGAATCGAGGAACATGTGGTAATTATTTCAAGGGGATCATGAGGATTTTTTAATCACCAATTTGGAGATCTGATACTAGTTTTGAACTATTTTTTCATTGATTATGAATGAAGCTAGTTACTAGTCACTTAATTCCCTTTGATAGGTGTGTTCTAATGTTCATAAGTTTGAGCTATATTTTTAGATCATTTTGTAATGGGATTCAGAGAAATTTATTATTGAAGTGGGAAGTGGTCTAGGTATTCGTGATTTTTGTATAAAAGTAATTTTAGAATTTCAATGTTAGATCCCTACCACTATAATTTTATTTCATTGGTTGTAGAGGATCATAAGGAACTACCAATGGATTTGATGCCTGTTTTTTATATTATATGTTTATCAGGGGTGATAGATCTTAAAATTATAATAATTCATCATATAGATTGTATCCACTTTATGTTCTTCTATTTCAATAGTTCTATCCTATGAAGTAATAGTTCTGTGCTAAAAATATATATATCTTGATATGATATAGGGTAGGTAGAGGAAAACCTCATGATTCAACTAGATAATTGAGGGGATTGAGTGACCATGATGTGGGTCATCATTAGGGATATGGAGTATATTGATTAACACTTGGTTAGATGAATGCTCCAGATAATCGAGATCTAGGTGCTCCCGACATCATTTGAGGTACCCATTGATTGTTTTCTACTTGG
This sequence comes from Viscum album, assembly GCA_963277665.1. NCBI lineage: Eukaryota > Viridiplantae > Streptophyta > Magnoliopsida > Santalales > Viscaceae > Viscum > Viscum album. The sequence goes on from OY728133.1 coordinate 1,362,313,881, forward strand.
GTTATTTCCATGTTTGATTCAGATGAAAAAAAATCCTTCATATCACCTACCTTTGTAAATCATTTGGGGCCTTATTTGGAGAAATCTATAGTTCCTCTAGAATGGGATATTGTAGTTACAGGATAATATTATCTATGAGAAGAATGTATAAAAAATGTTCTAGTTATATAGAATCCCCACTCATGGGGAGGCTTCCTAGGTTTGTGGATATAACCATATGATATTATCCTCTAAATGGACATGCTTTATTTGGAGGATGATATCATGGATTACATGAGGATGTAGGTTTTGATATATGATGTGGGTAAAGATTATTGTTTTTCATTGGTTAGTGAGACCTTGAGATAGTTAGGAGGCATGTTCCATCCTTATCTACTTTTATGGAAGAGTTATAGGTGAGTCCATCAGATTTTTAGTTGATGGTGTTTCCAATGGTTGATGAAGACAACCCTAGTATATTCCCAATAGTGGTGGGGGAATTTGTCCCTTGATGATAGATTTAGTTAGAGATCAATATATAACAATTTAATTCCTTGATATCAATATAACCATATAATATAAAACCTTATGAGTTATGGGAGCTACAGATACAAATCGATGAACTTTTACCGAGAGGTTTTACACATCCGAATGTGTCACCTTAGGGTAGGAGTTGTTTTGTTAAATTGATTGTGAATAATATCAATACTAATCCATATATTGGTAACTTATTCAATAATCTGAAATGATCGAGTTGGTTATTAATGTTCTATATGTGATTGAGATATCATCAGTTTTGAATGAAGGATGAGGATGTACCAATGACCACTATCTGATGGAATTATGGGAATTATGAGTTCACTATGATCTTGTTTGGTGTCAAAAATTCTCTAACTATATTCATTTGATTGATGACTTCAGTTTTCCAAAATAACAAGATCAGTTCATGGAGGATTTCATTAAAAACATCCTTGTTCACTTTAAATACGTGGAAGATCATTCAATGCTTATGAATTCTATTTTGGGAGTTATTGATTAACATAATCTATTTTAGAATCTATGGAAGTGTGAGTTTTGATTTAATGAAGTATGATTCTTTTTAAATTTCATGAACTAGAGTGGATTACCTGTAGATGCTTCTCGGATTAAGACTATAGATTCTTAGATATCTCATGTGTGGAGTTTTCATAGTGTTGCTAGTTATTATAGATGTTTCATAGCTTCTTTCAAACAGGTTGTGACTAATTTAATAACATTTTCTATAAAGGATCATATGATCCCATGAAATTACTATTTATAGGAAGGTTTGGGGTATATTAAAGGAAATTTTTCTGATAATCTAGTCCATTGTTTTCCAGAGGAAGGAGTTCATTTTGTTATTTTATACAATTATTATGATATTGGATTAATAATTTTTGTGATGTACCTGAGGGAAATTGTTTCTTATGGGTATCATTAGTTACATCCCAATAAATTAACTATCCAAACCATGATCTTGAGCATTCAGTAGTTATGTTTTCCTCGAATTCTTAGCGAACATACCTAATTGATGAGAATTTTTGAGATTTTCACTAACCATTCATCCCAATGAATGTCTTTTACTAGTGTGGAAAAAATTTGAAAACATCGGTGGATGCAAATAATATAGGGCTGTGATATTGAGATTTCATTTACATTTAGGAAGGTTAATTTTTTATCGGGTTCATAAAAAATGAAGCCACACAATGACTTCATGCATAAATATGTATATTATTAGTGGGTGATGGAATATAACTCTATGATATATATTGATATGAAATAGTATGGTGTTATAGGATTACTTTTTCATATGACAGTATAGTCGTCTTTGGTGTAGATGTTGATGTAGTTTCAGTTTCGGGATTCTACAATGGATGTTTGGATAAATAGAGTAGTTTGCGATGATACACCTAATGGATAGTCTATAGATGAAAAATCCATGGTATTTCTCTAGTGGAGTACTATCATTTCATTCGTGAATCTATAGGTGGTCCTCTGTGATTTCTATATAACACCCTTAGTTGTACACCCTACATTGAACAAGAATTATAATTATCTCAGATGTCATTTTTTGTGTCAGGGGTTAAATCCGTCAATTTTATAGTTTGTGTCTCGATGATTAGTTTTACCAAAAATGAAGGATGAAAATTAAATTCCAAGTAGGTTTTATAGCATTTAAACAATTCACATTTGATGTGGATACCGTTTTTACCTATTAACCTTGATCTTGGGGATTTTATGAGTCCATCGGGGTGATAGTGGATTATTTAATAATGTTACATAACTTATTGGAAATCAATAAGTCTCTCTTAGTAGAATTTTTATTTAAGAAATATATATAGTAGGATGTGAGTATTTATAAAGTCCCAATATTGGTCATCTCTCACCAAGGTATTCATTTAAGCACTAGGTCATGTAGAGGTCTCCAACATGCTTTTGGATGTTAGTTGATCCTCAGAATATTTTTCATCCACTGATGGAAGGTTAGACAGACTGGACTATTTGGACTACTAAATACATGATGAGGGCTTGTGTGATGGATTTTGGAGGTTCCTAGATGAAGTGCCTAACTTTGGTCATTTTTTGTTACAGAAACATTTTTCTCTCCACTTTTGGAATGAAACTATGTGAAGCTTTGTACTGTTAACCTTTCCATTTATATTTTGTATAATTGATGTTGGATAGTAAGTAATTTTCGATATATAACTATTGAAAATCATGACAAATATTTTTTCAGTTATTGGGAAGAGGCTAAATACATTAAATGACAATCATAAGTCCAATGAAGATAAAATGAGGCGAAAATAGATGTTTAGTGTTGTAGATCATGAGTTTATAATGGTTATTCCTAATTGTAGGAAGTGAAGGTTTGTCCAGGGGAGAAAGATGATTCACCATATATTTGGTCATTTGAATTTGATGGATCTTATTGTATCCATTAAATGTATGATAGAACATCTCATAAATATGAGCTAGAATAATTTTATCTATTATATTTTGCAACATCACAATTATTTTCATGATTAATGTGAAAACATCGATTACGAAAAGATTGATATTGACTATGATGTGACATTTGAGGAGAGGAAAGTGGATATACAAGATCATTAAGAGAAGTAAATACACGATCATGTTATTCTCTATTTTCATGTCTTGTGGTGACCCATTTTAGAAGAGGAGATCACCTGGTAATTTAAATCAAGGATACATTATGACATCCCAGAACCTGATGCCACATAGGTGGTGACCCGAGCTCGGTGGGCCCTAAGGACTTAAGGGCATCTCCCCAAATTAGTGTGTTTTCCAAATAGAAATGAGAGAATATGATGTGAACATGAGGATACTATTACAACATTAATAGAGTGAATCATAGAAGATAACATAGAAGATACAATTAGAGATAAATAGAAGATGAAATATAAGTAAATAGTATTCTCAACAAAAGGAGAATAAAAAATTATAATTGAAATAACATGAACAACATACAAGAACTGATGATGATATATTTAATATCACTAGATAAATTGATAACATGTATACAAAGTATCATACATACCATAAATAAACCAATGCATCAAAAATAAAATACATAAACTATCCCAAGCTTTATATGATACAATAAAGACATCTACTTCTAGCTCTATCTAATGTCAAAAAATCAATCAAGTATTTGAATAACTATACCATCCCTTTTTCAACATATGCATACATGTATTGAACCACCGAGTACTAAATAATTCTAATAGAGAGTGTGATATAAATCTCAATGTTACACCACCAACGGTGTCTATAACGTCTAACACATGTAATGGAAAAGGAAGAATGTGAAAGCACACAAATATATATATATATATATATATAAAGTACTACAATGTAACTAAATACCCTAGTACCTAAATTATCCCTCACCTGGAATTTGAAAATTTTACCAGTTCATTAGAAAATTATGATCCAGTTTATATAAATGAGTCACATAAGGAATTTCATGCACTAACATCACCACATGATAGTACAAATAAAAAAGTTTCAATGACGTAACAAGAATAATATAATTGTTAATTTATATGAAGCGATTCCATGGTAATAACCAAGAAATCCTAGACTTCATGGCCCACTAAAGCAGTAGTTACTATGTATAACTATTGGTTAAGAGTGTCTTATTTGCAGCATTATCCAAGAAAATACCACAATAATGTTTCAAACCATGTCTATGGAATGTATACAAGGAGAAATAGGATATAAGTAGTGGCTAGTCCAAGGATATAACTAAGAAACCACACATCATTCTGGATCCAATGAGTTTTATTGAGGATTTCTATAATAATAATTAAAGGATCCTATAGTGTAATATTGGTAATCCAAAGGTAGACAAGGATATAATTCCTATATAGGTCTCAACCAAGGCAAGAAACATCCTTAAATTTAAAGGATGGCATGAATAACAAAAGGAATTCCATCAAGAATACAATAGCCTACATGAGTCAATAATTAAAATAAATATTTCATGGTCAATATGGAAAAAAGGAATATAAAATTAAATTCATTTTAATTAATTTTTTCATATGATAACTATGCCATTATAAAATTCACTAGGTCCAAGCCTTTGCATTCATTAGTTTGACGAGACCAAGTATCATGAAACCTTTTAATTGAAACCATGTTAGTCACATTAAATTAATAAGGATCACTCCACTGCATTCAATATTAATGAAATAATGAGGAGGCATGTTTGAATGAATATATTATTCTTCATTGTTTGTTGAAATGATGTGTTATGATTTAAATCATGATTAAATGAATCATAAGCATTTATAGTTGATGACATAGGTTATTTGTGATAGTAATATGGGATAATTGAATTGGTTAATATGAGATGCAATGAAATAGTTGTTTAATGACGATAAATGTTTGGGACCAAACAAGGGTATTTCTATATGAAGTCTAGATTTTTGGTTTTAAGGCATCATTTCCCTATTTCATGGTTCTTATTTCATTGTGGTCTTGTTTTATTTATCTGGATAAAAATTATTCTATTTGATGTGTTCTGACAATGGGATTACTAATTGTGTATGAGACATGGGAAAGAATGCTTGGGTTTGTGAAAATAGTTGGGGCCTGATATGGTTGGATGTATGTTTATGTAGTTAGTGGTTTCAAGGATAGAACATAGACTAATGGAACAAGTATAAGTTGGTATATCATATTGTTGTGGTGAAATATTGGATGCTTTCTTGGTAAGGAATCTTATTTAAAGGATGGATGGACATGTTACTTGTTATCCAATATTTATTTCCCCTCTACATAATGTAGCTAGTTATTATTACATTTTTATCTAATTTATGTTATTTTAGGATGTGTCCTAGAGTACCAATAATTATGGAATGATAATTATTAATAATATTTTTATCCTATGGGGTGTGTGCTTCATGAACATGATGATTTTAATATTGATAAACTATTGTATTGATTGGTTTATTCCAGGATGGAATTGTAATAAGTTGATGATATTTTTAAAGTAATTTTAAATATATATTAATAGTTAATTGAAATAATTCATATGATAAGAAATGATAATCCGAAATAAATCAAATAATATCTTCTTGAATGCTTGTGTGCTTATAGATTATAGAGTCTGTAGAATTGGTAGTTGGTTGTGTGAGAGACGATGGGTGTAGTTGGGATTAAGACTGGGTTAATAACCAAAATACGGATTTGAGCTATATACATAATGTATTTTATTTGATTTAATACATTATCCCACTATCATCATATGGGATACATACACCCAGTGAAATTTGGGAGGGTGTTTACCAAACATTCATGTTCGGGAGGAAAGGATGGATAACTACTCCCTCTTTCTCAACTGTCTTCTACTAATAGTATTGAGTTCTAGTATACAAGAGGGTTACGATTCCAATAAATTTGTTTCGAGGGATTTAATGGATATTGGTTATTTTGAGAACACACACACATATACAAGACCTATAGATAAATAATCCAAAGTATTATTATCAATATATCATGATTTTCCTTTGATAGCTTATGGTATATACTCGACATATAGGTATAAGTGGCTCTCAAAAACAACTTGGATACTATCTCGGTATATATAATGAGATGATTATATTATGGGATTTAAGATGTGATAAACTATCCCAAGTGTCTTTGGGATAGCTTATTTTTGGGAGAGAGATGGATGAAGATGTGTGACAATGGGGAAGAGAGAAAAACTAGTTGAGAATTGGAAGCATGGTATCTTCATTGATATTATTATACTATTCTAGTATGATACACATAATGAAATATTACCATGGTGGGGCTAGGAACATAGAATACATGATTAGGTGATGGGTTTATTTAACTTATCAATCAATGGTCATTATACAAATTTCTTTATCTATTGTATGAGAGGCTCTAATAAAGATTATACTGGGTATTCTAATTATGATCACCCTACATATATGCAAACTATTTTTCAAGGCCACTTGAGATGGTAGGTGATTAGTACCGAAATTTCTAAACTATTTTGTTCTTTGAGATGTGATTCCCTATATCTTATTCGAATGTAATAAAGTGTCTACTGGCTTTAGGATACTAGGGATTGGGACTTTAAACTTTCTATCTAAGGATGTTAAACCAAATCCTTGTGATAAAAGATTTAAAATAACATATAATACTGAAAATACCCATATGATGGAAAATTATGATAATTCTATGTAAAAAAATAACATCAAAATGTTTTGAAAGATGGAGAATATGTGTTTTTCTTGGAAACAAATCCATTTATATATACTAAAAGTGGGTGTGGTTTTAAAATTGGTTCATCCAGGGGAAATATTATTGCAAGATTTGGTAAAATTATATCTTGAACATCATTCTGGAACATGATGAGTGTCACCTTATTTTTCACCTAGTTTGATTGTCCTTAGGGATATGTTTGGGTCAATCCATTTATAATTTATAAGCCCTTATGATGAATTATATAATAGAACCAATATAAAAATATGTTATTCCGTAGTGACATAGAATTATACTTATGTTTATTTGGTTGATAATTCTATGGATGATAACAATATTGAAGGCAAAGATAACCACTTTGATGTTTTATATGATGATAATTTAATACAATTAAGGATATTATTAGAATCCTTTAAGGAATACAACCATTTTATTTAGTATGTGATTTATCATAAAGGTTAAATGAGGTCGAATTATTCTATATTTCTTAGATATAAATTTAATGTAATTGATACCATTTAAAGATAATATGTTCATTTATGTTAAGGTATTAATAGTCAATTTGGATTATATAATTTTTTTGTAAAAACTAATATGCATATAAAACCATAGTCAGTTAAAAGTCATTTTATTATTAATTGTATTTTTGGGGATGTTAATCAAAATTTTGGGATAATTATATGAGTTATATTAATATATTAATAGGGAAAAGACATATAACTTGTCATGTAACAACCCAACACATATTAAAAGGACATGGGGATTGAACCCACAATCGAAGAGAGAAAAATAGTGAAATATCAACCACAAAACTATTTGATTAATTGATTAATATAACATTGTTTTTACTCAATCTGGTTGACATAAAAAAATAATGTTTTTTTGAGAAACATGTTATAAGATATAATCATAGGAATTGTTATGGTTACGGGAAGATTATTGTAATTTTTGGAGAATTTTTAATGGGTGGATATATATATATATATATATATATTTTAACAAACATGATTATTTGTGAAGAATGTTATTATTTATATTGAAGTGTAAGATGAAGGGTATGAGATAGACTTTGTAGCTAAATAATTATATAATGATGGCATTCTAAAGCTTAATTGTAAAATAAGGATACATTTTTTTGGAATGATCTATATCATACATTTTATTTTACTATTGAATTTTGGAGACTAATGTATTATCTCTTCACATAAAGGTATTTTCATTTCATGTATAATATTACATTGGGAGAAGCATTTTAGTTTAATTTATGATAAAAGGAATATCGTGGTATTATTTTGATGATCATTAAAAATCAATTTCCATACATCAGATATAAAAAAATTCTACATATTTATTAATTTCCTAGATGAATAATTAATGTATAAATTGATTGAAGAACAACCAATTGATCAAATAGTGCATATTATATAAAAATACTTCAAGTAGGTCATTGTTATGGTGCTCAATATCTTTATATACAAAGAATCTGAAAACTATATGAAATGTATTATGATAAGAAATATAATATATTTAACTTAAATTTGAGGAATCAATGGTTTTTTCACCCATCATATATTTATGGCCTATTGATCGCTAAATTTATCTTAACCACAATCTCTAACAATATATATTAGTCATTAGGTGTTATTTTCCTCCTCCATATCCATATTTTAACTTCTCATTATTCTAAACACATTTAGAAAAATATATTTTTTAATTATATATTACATTTATATTCAAATATCCCTATTTTTAATAGGATGTTTTATTAACCCTTTTACTACATGTGTTTTCTATAAAAAAATTTAAATTTTAATCCCTTGAATTATAAGATCTCCTTCAAATTTTAAGGATGCAAATTCATTGAATGTGGGGTGACTGTAAAATTCAATTATTTTAAAATAAATACACTGTGTTTGATACCATATACAACACATAACACCGAACTTAAATGACACAAGAAATATATTACTTAAATTTGACCATTATAAACAATTTGTTAAAGTGTTGATTATTAATAGGTTACCAAAAATTATGAAATATATATAAGGATTATAATAAATGAATTTTTATAGACTAATTCATAGTTAATATTCAATTTATTTATAGTAAAATCATTTTTTTTGTAACAAATACATTTTCATCAAAAATGGATTTTAATTCATTTTTGGAGAAAATATTATATTAACTGTCCATGAATATTCAATATTTTATTTTATAATGAGGATATCATTTTTTAAATAGAATTACAAAATTTACTTAATGTCAAATAGTGATAATTTACTGAAAAGAATGTTGTTTTTTGGTGAATATTGAAAAAATACAAAACTTTATTGAAAATTTCCTTTTCATTAAAATAATTTAAAATAATTATTTTTTTAAACTGTTTTAAAAGGTTTATTAGATCAATTTTGTTTTCTATAATCCAATTTATGTTAGTATAATAATTTTTTTCGAATAAAATATTTTATACATATGAAAGCACTATTTATTGAATAAAATCTTTTTTCACCACACATTATGATATAATTATCATTATAATTTACTCCAGTAATAGATATTTAATTTTCTAAAAAGAATTTCATATTTATAAATAACCAAATTTATATAATTTTATATGGATAACTTAATATTTTGGTCATAATGAATTATTAAAATAGTCAAAATTTGTAACCATAGTAAAAGGTTAAATTGAGTTACCCTATAATAAAACTAAGTGATATAGAATACATTTTTCATCTTAATTATTTTTGGATGACAGAAATTTGACCATTATAACAATATCTTCATGATTTAATTTCTTATTGGAAACCATCACATGAATATAACCTATATAATATTTGACGTAAATAAAAAGACAAAAAATATCACTATATTTCTTTTAAATTTATCTTTTGTTTAAGAATTATGGAAATATGATGTTATAAATGAATATTAAATTTTATATTGTGAAAATGAATTTTTTATAAGAGTAATTTATTTTTAATTTTTAGACATTATCCAAATACTATAAATTCGTGAACAATGCAGACACAAAATTTCCTCAATTAATAGGGAAATAAAATAAATGATATAAAGAATACTAAGAGTTATAAAATCTATAGAGACACAACTCCAGAATCCAAAATCTAGAGAAATAAATTATTACATTGGAATAATATGTAAGGAATCACATCCCAAAAGAAAATAATACTTTAGTTGTCTTGGAAAACTAGAAACACATATGATTCTCATATTACATTTGAAAACAAAAATTAAAATACAATTTTTTAGAATAAAGTTATTCTATAAAGAATATACATTCATATCAATTAGAGTATACGTCAGGGATTCCTAGGAATAGAAAAAAATAAGGGTGATATAAAATATTCAATATGTTTTTAGTATAATGGAAGGTATCATAAATTAATAAGAATAATCATGGAAAGGTAAATAAAAAAACACACATCCCATTTAAAATATTTTACCAACATATCAGTATAAAAAATTAAATAACTGAAAGCACATGAAATTTATATAATTTTAATACCATTAAATGATACATAATAATTTATATTAAAATATGAATAATTGAACACACATTTCATTTAAATAACATAACTATCATAAATAGGGAAGGAATAATCTATATATTATGATGAATAACTGAACAAACATTCCCTTTAAATAACTTTACAATCATTAACAAATAATAAATAATAAATATGAAAATTTCAATAGATAAAATCACATGAAATTGAATTAATAAACTGATAATTCAATTCATCTATGGATAACATCATAGTAAAAATATCAATGATAATATTAATTGAATTCTTGATAAAATAAATTCTTAATTAATGGATGCCATGTTTTGTGACATATGATATATCTACTATAAATACCTTTCATAAGATATTTTAAAATATAAGTAAAACCCAATTTAATACATGCTTACTTATTCTACTCAAGATTTTATTGATTCATCTATGTCATATCTAAAACAGGGCCCCACCGATAACTCCATTTCTGAATAATTTATCCTATATTGAATAATAAATTAAATTAAATAATAATATTCCATACCATTGAATGTCTATATTGAATAAAAATTATATAGTATACATATTACGTCATTCTATAAACTAAACATCCAATTAAAAAAATTATTTATATGTGAGATATGGTTTAGAAAAATATGTACAACTATGATAAATAATATGTATATTTGGGGGATGTTTAATGTACAAAGATCACTATAAATTGAGTAACAAAGGATAAATTTTATGAAAATAAAAATGAATCAAGGAAATGAATATCAATACTATCATTGTTCAAAATATTCACAATCCATATTGAGGAAGAATAATTATTGTATCAATAAAACATATCGGTAATAGAGTATATATAAAATAAAGGGTCGTTTCCGTTAATAAATTCAAATACCATTAAAATATCTTTATAAGATTAATTAAGAAAATATACTTTTCATTTTTATAATATACTTTTAAAACTAAATGTTCAAAATGAAATCATGAAAATAAATTTCTTTGAACATAAATTTTAATATTTTAAAATATTCTTTAAAACATTATGTGTCTAAGATGATACGAATTATTTTACAAGTATTACATGTTAAACCAATGGTTCCTTTCACTATTATGGTAGAATCCATATGGTAATTTTTTGGAAAATGATCTAAAAATTCATTAATTTTTTTTTAAAAAAATTCGAAATTGGGTAAATATTTATTTTATAAATACATTTGAATAATGATAAAAAAATATGAAAATTTTTTAGAAAATTTATTTTGGAAGAAAATTTATTTTTGACTCAAGGGAGAAATAAATATGAATTTTATTAAACAAATTTCAAAAAACATTTAAGTATAATACTGTGGAAAAATAGTACTACAACTTGAAAAATTCATGAATAACAATAGAAGAATGAAAATAAAGGTTTGTATAAGACAATTATAAAACATTCTCTCTTAATTTAAACTCAATCATAAACAATCAACATTAAAATGAGATTATGAAATGATCCATTACAATGATCTTAATGTTAAAGTGAGAATTAACCAATAATAAATTGTGTGAATAATATTAAATTACACATAAAACATTGAAAAATACAAACATTTATCATCAAAATTATGAACACAAATAATATTTGAACATCAAAGACATTGTAAAGGTAATATAATCTAAAAAAATAAATTGTTTAATGAAAGCCTTTAACACTTGGTAAATTTATTGTTAAAAACCATGGGTGATGTAATTAAAATTTACACATAATATACTATGAATTATAAAAAAATAATGATATTAAATGTCAAAGTGGGTGTATATACACCATATAAAATAAATTTTGAGCATAATTTTAAATTATTTTTCAACGAAGTGAAATTGAGATGAAGTCCCTTACCTTGAGTCCAACTCGTGACATCTATTCCTTATCATCCAATATAATAGACATGTGTATATTTTTTAAATATTTGTTTTAGTGTATTATAATTTTTTTCAATTTTTACAATGTTTTATAAAATAAGATAATAAAATACTCATACGTTGGTTATTTCGATGATATTTGACTTATTTGTGAAAATTTACATTGGTATCTTGAATATTGGTCTAAGAGTCCATTATTTAAACATTTTAAAAATAATAACCAGGATATAATTATAATATTTATATATCAATTATACATAGAATATAATTCATGAAATATAGTTTTTATATATTGAAGCATGTTACGATCATGGAGACGTTATGTCATACGTACGCATGAGTAACATTTCCATTTTCCAACGATCATTAAAAAAACAAGCTATATAAATATTTGTATCTACATAATTATAATAATTTAATAAATAACATTATATATATATATATATATATGTTGTTAATTTGTTATGGTGATGATAATAGTGTCAAATAGCTTCGTGAAGTTAGTAGTCTACACTTACAGGAACGACATAATCATATTTTAGTGAGTGAAAAGATAAAAATGAAAATGATATATTATTTTTTAGGAATAATAAATATTTTAAAAAGGGAATAATTATTTAATATATACAAATTATAATAATAATATTTTTCCTTGTTACCATCCTTGAAAATTATTAGTGGAAATGAAATCATGTCACATTATTATGTAATATTCTTTCGTACACATGAGTGATGTTATCACATCCTCTACGGAATGAAAAGAAAAAACTTTTATATGTTATAATTATAAATAGTTATTAATATGTAATAAAATTAATATATATAATTTATATTGATCATAATACATAATCGTAATGGATTGTGATGGAACATATGTCACAACGGTTTGTGAGGTGGTAGTACGTTGTACACATGAGCGACATTATCATTATAAATTTGAGGTAATAGAATATTGATATTGGTCATACACAAGATATCATAAAATATAATTTAACATGTAATTAATTTTTAATTATATAATAAAAACTAAAGGAGTTTTGAAGGAGGATGAACAATAATTAATATAAAAATGCATAGATAAGATTTTTCCCCTTCTTGGACCAACTCTTTAATATTGTATCTAAAGTATTTTCAGAATGATATGAGAAAAAATATGGTTTATATGATGAGTTAATGGATGTTATAATGTTTTTTGGTCAGTTATATGTTGGTTCAAAATTTTTTATGGTGTTTAGAAGATAGCAGTGGGGGTATCCTTTTATAAGTTAGGTTCGTGGAAAACATGTAAATTTTTAAATAAAAATGTGTACCCAAACTTTTCACATTCAAAAAGGGTAAATAATTGATTGTTTATGATTATTAGTCATTTTAAGGACTATATATGTTCATAAAATATATTTTCAACTAGTTAATATGTAATTTTAACACTTTTATTTTTTTTAACCCCCTCATAACACCATTTTACCCTTAACCAAGATAATTATCTTTTAAGGGTTTCAATATTTATTATTGAAAAAAATTAACAAAAACATATAATAAAAAATAAATTGTTATGATTTATAATATTAAATCTATTTTTTCAAAATTAAATACATATAAATGGTGGAATTAAAAATAAAATTACACCCACATATAAAATGAAAATGTATGTTTCAAAAGAAGAAATTTATGTTCATTATTAAAGATTTTAATATCAATATAAAATATTAAATTGATTACAGTGGCTCAAAATAGATAAATTTTCATATATTCTCTCTGATTTTAATTTACACACAATTTTATAAATAATTTAACATTTTAAATTATTTAATCAAAAAGTAAATTATCATTAAAAATATATTTTTTCACTATTTATTGAAAAATAAAACTTTTCAAAAATAAAAAATAAAAAATATTTACCATAAGATAAATGTAAAATTATGGTTTCAAAAATTAAGTTCATTTTAAGAAATTAACTAACTAAAATATGTAATATTTAATTTGGGATTATGCATGAAAATATTGACTAAACCATCTTCTAGAAAAAAATAAAATTTTCAAAAAAACAATTCTTTTTGTTTTAAATGACTCTTATTTCATTTACAATCAGTATATATCCAATGAATTTATTTTTACATCTGAAAACCTTATTATATTTATAATATATTTATTAATATTTATTCCCAAAAATTTAATTTCTAGGTTATAATGGTATATTATATTACATTAGTTTTATACTCTAGGTTGCATGTTTTCATGCTTTATAAGAGATTATATATAAGGAAATATATTTCATGGGGTTTTTATACTTGGTGTTGGGTTCTCAAAACTAATTTAAATTTGTTTTATTATTTAAGAATTTTTGGATATTATATTCTCTCCAATATAAATAAATTTCATCCATAAAATTTGATCTTATGATCAGAAAAAATTGTTTTGATAATTGAAAAACCATTTATTTGGAAACCATCCTTGTAATGGGAGTTAATAAAAAATTCTATTAATAATAGGTAACGGTAATTAAAAAGGCCATATATTTTGGAAAGTAATTAGTTTTCTAATTAGGATAATGTGGTTCAATTTGAAGATATGGATATAGAAGAAAAGTGTACATAATTATATAGAATGATAATAATCTTTGAAAAAAAGAAATTTAATTATAAATTGAATGTTAAAAACCAAAATTATATAAATATATGATGAATTAAAAGAATATTTGATACATCAAATATTAATGAAATATGATATCTTTTTTAAATATCATATACATAAATTTGAGGTATTACTTTTCTATCCATGAATTTAATGAAATGTACCTACATTATAAAGTTATATTTAATAAGAATAATTTCATCCATTGGTTGTGCTTTTGTTTATTTACAATTCCTAAATTATTCATGAAACTATTAACCAAAATTGAATTTTCAATTATTGAAGAACTAAAATTCAATTTTAATGGATGGTATGATATAAAATATATTGAAAAGTATTTCCAATAATCTCAATCTATTTTTATAAAATGATATGGTGATTAAAAGTTATCTGACATAATAAATTAATTTCTAAACCTCAAGAGAATCACTTATTGTTTATTATTTGTATTTACTTGACAGTCTATTTTAATAAATATAATTACATATTAACGAAGACATCATATGTGCCAATTGTAGTTGTTAAAACCTTATTTTCCTTCAGTTGTTTAATCATTCCTCATAGCATATGTCAAATTCAATGAGTTTTCCTTTTTCAAACTACATTAATATAATTCCTATAACATTTCTAAATATTGATAACCCTTAATTAATACTACATCAATAATATAAATATCCTTAATGGATACAAAGACCATTATTATTATTTCTAAAATTTAAATTCATTCAAACTCAAAAAAACATTTTAAAAAACTAAACTAATCATATGTATTACAATAAAATTTTTCTTAAAAATAATAATCATTGTAAAATCCCATTATATAAAACTTAAAAAAATATTTTTATGAATTTTAACTAATTATGAACCTTAAAATCATAACCCATGATGGTGTCTATAAATATTATGTTAATGAAGGAATTTATACTTTTGAAATTTAACACAATTCTAATATTTTTCATGTATCATATAACATGAACAAAAATTGTAAAAATACATAAATAATATTACTCTTGAATCATAATACATAAATATTTTTACAATAGTATTTCAAAATAATTCCATAAATTGTCAATTAGTTATAATTTACATGGTCTAATTGAATCATATAATTCACATGTTCTCCATATTTATGAATGTGAATAATAAATGGATCTCAAGGATGTGATTTATCTCCTTCCTTCAAAGTCATCATCTTTACTCTTTAATTTATTACTTTATTTTATTATTATATAAAATTACACTATTTTCCCATTAATTTGGTCTAGTTTCTATGGTGTCTCTTTCCTAATTTCTCACATGATGTAAATCAAAAATTATTTCATCTATGGTCTCTACAACTCCATCTCTAAGAAAAAACCAGCATTATCTTCTTTGGTGAGTCTAAGGGATGGATTAGGTATAGTTTGTTAATAGTATATTGGGATAAATAAATAAGAAAAATTATGATATATTTCACTCTTATTATCATTCCATTTGGTTTGATATATTTAAAAAATTTCCCTCCCTATTAAATATTAAGATCATTACATCGGGTTTCCTCCATTAACTAAAACCAAAAAAAATAGATTGGGAAACAATAATCATCATGGGAATCCATTTGACCATTTAATTTCTTAAATATTTACACCATATTATCAATCTACGAAAACTTTTATTTTACCACATTCATTCATTATCAAAATATATTAAAATAATTCCGAATGATTTGTAATGAAAATATGAATTTTCCCAATCATATACCCTCTAGGTGTGTTAAACCAGGTGCTGAGTAAATCATATTTTCATGCACCATGTGACAATAATGTCAAGTTCAATGAACCTTTTTTTTTGTTTCATTCCTTATGTACAACTTCTCCACAACCATTTCCACATATAGAATCCAGAAATGGATATATTGTAAGAAAACAACCACATAATCTATTCCTTACAAAAACATTAGGATCCCATTATATACATATCATCAATTATTTTTATAGAGTTATGTTTACTAATATATGTTTTCCAAAATCTTGTTCCCTATGTTTCTATTATACTTCCTTGGATACCAACATAGAGTATCTGTCACAAAAAACCCGGTATTATTGTCATAATTTTGAATATTGAAATAATATATAATGAATAAAATCATGAAAATTTTAATAGTTTAGTAGTCTTGGAATAATATTTTCATTGTATATTCCCATATTACATTTGAATATACAAATTTCAAAAAAAAATCATGGATAACATTATTCTCTCTAACAAATAATCATATATGAATCAGATTACACTTCTTGGATTCCTAATAATGGAAACAACATAAGGGTGATCTCAAATTCCCAGTAACGGTTATGTGAAATTGATGTTATAATGAATCAATAAACATAATAATGGAAGAAAAAATAATTGAAACATAATAAAAATTAAATAATTTTAAGGGAATATTTAATATGGAAAGTAAATAACTTAACTAATATTTAATTTCAATAACATGAATATCATGAATAGATAAGGAATAATAAATATGGAAATGTAAATAACTAAACACCCATGGTATTTAAAATACTTGACTAGTGTTAATAAATAATGAAATATCATTAAAAAATGTAAATAATTTTACACAAAATCCATTTAAACAACTTGACGGTGATGAATAGATAAGGAATAATCAATAAAGAAATGTAAATAACTAGAAACACAAGATATTTAAAAAATAAATTTATAATGAAATGGATATAAATATAATATCACTTCAAAAATCACAGGTATAATAATATCTGAATTAAAAATGATGTAAATTCTAATTCATTTGATTTAATGTTCTTAAGATTATAATACCTCTACTATTAGTATCTTTTTTGAGATATATTACACTACTTGTAGAAATTCATTTTATGTTATCTTACGAAATCACCATATGATATTATTGATTCACAACGGGGATATATATTACTAAAACCCACTAGTATTTTCATTTCAAAATCATTCATCATATATCAAATAATAAAATTATTTTAGGAATAATTTTCTTTATCATTAAATATATTAAATGAATAAAAAAATATGATTATCAATATTTCACAAATAAATAAAATTACTTTCAAAATAAAACATTGTATGTATAAAAGGGATAAATTTTGTTAAATAAGAATATCTATAATAAGTAATATGGATATTTAGGGAAATTTAAAGACCATCGATAAGATGAAAGTGAATAAATCAAGGGAATTTTAATGACTAAAAAAGAATCAAGGAAATAAACAAAAATTCTATCCATTGATAATACATTCATAATAAACCCATTTCAAGAATAATGTTTGTATAAATACTAAAAATCCCTAGTGGATTATATTTAAAATAAAGGGGTTTTATCATTGATGAATATAATTACGATAAAAATATCATTAAATATATTCATTATAAAAACATCATTTTAATTTTTAAAAAAATATATTAAAACAAAACGATCAAAAAAATTGAAAAATTTTCATTGAAAATAACCTTTCATTCAATCAAAGGAATCATTAAATTATTTAGCGTTAATGATAATATGAAATAACATATATGACGTACATGTTAAAACAAATATTCCTTGAAATTTTTCGGTAATGGAAAAAAATGGGATTGTTTGGAAATAGGCATGAATATTCGTTTAAAATTATTTTTTAAACACTAAAGAATGGGTAAAATAAAAGGGTATTATTAGATAATGTTCAAATAATTTACATCAATTAAAATTCAATCATAAATAATCCCAATTAAAATTATATTTTGAAAACCCTCTTATAATGATCAAAATAATGAATCTGATGTTAAATAATGAATCGATTATGTTTATCAAATGTAATTCCATATAAAAATAGAAAATAAAAAAATTTATAGTAAAAATTAAGTGCATAGATAATTTTATATATTCAAAATGAAACGAATGAAAATCATAAAAAACTGGAATGAAATTGAGTTATGAGATTATTTTTTACTTGGTAATATCCTTGTCAAATGGATTGAGATCAAATAATTAAAATATACACATTAGATACATTGAATTATTATTGAATCGTGATATAACATGTACAAGGGGATGTAAATACACCATATAAAAGATGTTAGTTTCATAATATTACAATACGCATTACAATTCCATTAATTTGAGTCAGACTCATCATGTGTGTTCTTTATCTTATTTAACAATAAAATTATGTTAATTATTTACCTAGTTAAGAATTATTATTTTAATATTATTATTCCTTTTATTTTATATGTTAACATGTAATCAACAATTACATGATCAATTAAGCTTATGTTGGGTGCTACGATGATATTGGTCATATGTGTCAAAAAGGGCCTTGGTAGGTTGACTATTGGTCCTAGTGTAATTAATTAAACATATAAATCATCATAAAGATGATATTATTATCATATTTATATAATAAATATAATTTTAATACCAATAATTAAATATGGTTTTGTGAAATGATGTATGTTACGATCATGAGGATGATAGGTCATACATACGCATGACTAGCATTTTTATTTTTCCAAGAAAATTATGGAAAGTTGGTAGGTGATATTTTATCTATCCATAATTATAATAATATAAAAAATAAAATTTTTTTAAATGTAAATAAATATATCATCATGTAGTGTGGTGCTAAAAAGTGATTCACATCTCTTTGTAAAGGTGGTATTCCACCATACACAAGAGCGACGATATTTTATCCCTGAAGGAATGAAAGTTAAAAACTAAATTGTGAAATATAGAATATATATTTATAATTATGATAGAAAAATCATATATATGTTCTTTATATCCTTCACAACAACCAAAAATTATTATTTTTTATGGAAAATATGTCATATTGGTTTGCGAGGTGGTAGCCTTCCATACACACCAGTGACTTTATCGTTTCTCGTTTGAGGGAAGAGGAAATGGATATTGGCCATTCCATTAACATAAAAAAAATTTAGTTTATTATAAGTATTATTTATATTATATAATCATTAATTATGGTGTTTATATGGATTTGTAATAATAAATAAAAAATGCATAGTTAGAAGTTTTACATCATCCTGGACCATCCTATTAGGATGATACTTAATGTATTCATTGAATGGATTTATCACCAGAACATGGATTCTATATGATTTTTGGGATGTTGGGAAGTTATTTGGATAGGTATTTTATAAATAATGGTTTTAATGTGTTATTAATAGAGGATAGGGTGTGGCAATTTATAAATGAGTTGAGTGACATAATTTAAAATTTTCGCATGAAAAATGTGTAACCTTGTATTTCTTATGACGCGAGGGTAAAAAATAATTTTGTCACGACCCGTCCTTGGGGCCCATGACTTGACTACCCCAAGCCCGCCTTCCATAGGCCTGGCGCTGGCAACTAGCACCATAGGCATAATTCCCTATAACTGGGAAGGCATTTCCTTAATAAAAGTAAATAGAACACCATAGAGTACAAGCGGAAGTAATAAACTAAGTACAAAAGGAAGTGCTGAAAAATAAATGGGCCGGAATACAAACCCAATCAAAAGTATATCTACAACTAAACAAAAGTAAAACAGAAAAAGACAAACATTGGGAAGAATGGAAGCAGCTCCTGGGTCGTCCTCCTCGGATCCTACCTAAAGGGTAGGTACAGATAGAGCAGCTCCTGGATCTTCCACCTCGGATCCTACCTGAAGGGTAGGTACAAATAGCTTCCACAACGCTCTCGCCCTTAAACCTCCTCAGAGTGTCGTCTCATCATGAAGTCCACCTCCGGATACTGACTCGTCGTGAGGTCCACCTCTGGGTACCATCGAGTCCTCAAACACTCGGCCTCTGTCAGCGCTGCCTGACGTCTGCAACCAACACAACGAATTGCGGGCATAGCCCATGCATGGATGAGTATACGATACTCAGTAGGGACCCAGAGACCCTCAAGGTCTCACTAAATCCAACTAGGATAACCACAAAGAAGGATATCAACAGATAACCCTTACATAGTATAACCCCATACTTATACCTAAGTTAGCAAATAACCCATCTCAATCATGAGGAAACACAAAGGTTATGAAATCAACAGATAACCACTACCTAGGTATATGCCCATACATATACCTAAGTGATCAAGTGACCCATCTCAATCATGAGATAAACATAAGGGTCAAAGACTCAGCTCAAACCAGGATTTTCATTATTGAAAAAGTAACTGCTGAAGATATCCATCTATGGAAAGTACAGTGATCCTGTCACGACTCCTTGTTATTTCTCACTAACCTAAGACTGCTGAGGTACTCCTCCTGTCGGGTACCGCGGGTCTGCCACCTCACACAGTACTGCTCCTACACCATGGGTCTTCCAACTCACACAGTAGTGCACCCCCTCATAGCCTACAGAGGTACTCCTCCTCTCTAGTACCATGGGTCTGCAACCTCACAAAGTAGTTCTCCTCCGCCATGGTTCTTCCACCTCACAAATTAGTGCTCCCCACTGGGCTATGCTAGTCACTCCGATTCGAATTGTACAAGCAGTCATCACGTCTCAGCCAGCTTCACGGTCTCCATAATCCATACGATCGTCTCCGGGAGGGTCCTCTCCACGAGCTATAGGACAATACTCCAAGTATCACAAAGTCCCACTAAGAAGTATCTCAATGTACTTCCTCTTCATAGGGGTCTCAACGCAACAGACAGCGCGTCAAACGGTCGACCAGTCTGTGAGTTATTATTATTTTTGTCTCAGGGGCCTGGTTGGTTTCGTGTGCGAACCAACCCGGCCATATCTCAACTATACCCCGAACTCTCATCGGGTATACTCATATTAACCATTTCTTAACGAAATCACCAACACCGCTGACGGTTCGTCAAATAGACGTCCGGTCTGAAAGTTATCATTTTTTCCGTTTGATGGGCCCGGTTGGATTTTGGGTACAATCCAACCTGACCACTATCCAACTGCATCCAAAGCATAGATGGAGCTGCCAAAAGTTTCGTCTCATCAAGATGAATCCAACAAATTCGATGGCACATCAATCGGATATCCGAAGCTCGAGATATAATTTTTTCCGCTCCGAGGGCCCGGTTGGTTTCGTGATTGAACCAACCCAGCCATACACAATGTTCTCCGAACCCCTGAGTGTAATATACCAAAACGCCCTCCTTAGTCCAAGGATCATATCGCAACTGAAGTTGCGTCGATCGAAGGTCTGTATCCCACGATATGGGCGTTTGAACAAAAACTTCCCATGAATAGGGGGTTCGGGCCCGGACCGACCCGGCCCGAGACCCCCTAGGTCAGCCCGAACCGGGTCGACCAGAACCGGGTCCGGGTCCGTCCGAATAGGGCGCGGCCCGGCCCAGTGGGCGCAGCCCGGCCCGGCCGACGCGGCCCGGCCTGGTGCGATCGCGCGGCCGCGTGGCCAGCTCAGTGAGCCGAGCTGAGCGGACAGGGGGAGAGGCGCGTGCCCCCCTGATTGTAGTCGCGGTCCCCCCATGTGGGGGTCGCTCCTTTGACCACAGAGGGTTACGATCAACGGTCTCCCCTCTGGTCCCACGTGGTCACAAGAACATCATCTGCCGACGTGGCTGAAGCCGAGGCGGACGCTCCTGGCGGCGCGTCGGGCGCTGCGGCCTCCTAGCTGCCGGCCGGTGCTGGCTGCCGGCGCTGCCGCTCCGGCGTGGCACACCGATAGGCTCTTCCACAAAACACAGGATGCGCTCCAGTGGTCCGTTTTTCTTTCCTTCTTTGCCAACGGTCCTCCTGGGACCCGACCTTCACTGCGGAGGCTTTAAGTTGAATTTGTGGGCCCATTTCATCATCGTCGTCAATCCACGCATCAACAAAAATCTGTGCAGGGTCCGGGATTTTTTCGTTAGCCCATGCCCTCCATGTTAGGGGTTTTCAATAAATTTCAAACTCCAACCAAACCCAATTAATCACCCTGCAACCAACCTGCATGAACGAGCAATCTGCAGATCAACCCGCCAGAGATTGATCCATGCTCATCGTCCTTTTCTAAAAAGTTAAAGAGAAAATCAAATATAATTCTCCTACCTTGAAAAGACGTTGCACGTCGTTGAGCCACGGAAAGAGGCAATCTTCGTGATGATCAGACGTCGTGGAAGATCGGTGCCGATTCCGTTGATGTCGTAGGGTGAGTCATCATCGATGGAGACGTTCCCCGCAGTGGTGTCTCCTCCCTTGAAGTGGAGGAAGAAGAAGAGAAGGCACGTCCTCGGTGACTTCGCGTTCTTCAACAAAGGATATGAAGTGTTCTTCTTCGGAGGAAGAATTTCTTCAAAACTCAAGAGCTCTCTTCCCTTTCTCTTAACACAACAAACTAAAAGCCAAATAAAATAAGACACCTCTTATTTTATTACTCAAGCCATGCATTTCAAAAATCCAAAATTCAAAACAAAACATAATTAATTAATTTATCTTAATATGTAAAATTAATTAGTGTTTAGGTTGCATGAATTAATTTGGGAGGTGAGGAGGGGAGGAGTCACTTAATTAAAAAGGGGTTTAGAGAAGTTAGGGAATTTGAAAAGGTGGGTGTAACAGCCCAAGATTTTATGAAAAATATTCTTTTTAATTTCACTAATGTCTTGTGTTGTACGCAACACAAAAAGGAGCTTTCACAACACGCATCCTTGACTTGCCTTGCATTACACGCAATCGCAACCTTCCTCAATAACGTGTGTAGTACGTAATACTGAGTTTCACGAAACAACGATATGCTATTAAAATATTATTAAAACTAGCCGTTATGAATAGTAATAACCATTTTTTAAAATTTTATAAATTTTATCTCTCAAAATGGACTTCATTCTTGGATTAGGAGTATCGAATTTAGCCTAAGGTGAAATTTTGGTACTTTTCGGATAACTTTCATATTCTGATGAATAGTGAAAATTACTAAATTATAATTAAAAACAACTTTTTTAATCAAAATAATTAGTAGTGATAAATTATTAATTTTAGTTGTTTTAAAGTATATTTAGAATATATTTTTACAATTTAATACAATGTTGGTCATTGGATGTAATTTCACATTTAAACCAGACATAATCAAGTGTCAATCTTTTGATAGATATTGTTTCTTAAAAACACGCTATTTGTTTTAACAACGGGATTTAATTATAAAATTAAATAATGCGATTTCTATGTTATGAATTTGGTAAAATAGACTTCATTTTTGAATTCGGAATATGAAATATAGCTTAGGATGAAATTATGGTATTTTTCTGAAAACTTTCAATTTTTGATGAATAGTGAAACCACTAAGTGGTAGGTTAAAAACTGAATTTTGCATAAAACTTAATTTTACCGCCTCTGTGAATGAAATTTCGAAAATCCGACAGACACGGTTAATATCAAGGACTAAAATGTGGTTCAATGAGATGAAAATAATTTTTGGTGAATAGTAACTTTTTACTTTTTTTTACCACGGTTAATAGTAAATAGGGTAACTAAGGGTAAATATGATATTACTATTACCCTAACACATGTCCTAATTCTATTGGATAAGTGTAATTCGACCGAAAACAACCTTATGAATATAATATGACCATTTAGGTCCACTTGGATTAGATTATGACATTTAATATTATTTTATTTAATGAATAGTTAAAATAGTTAAAATCAAAGTTTAATAACTAAAACATTTTTAATATGGGGTTATACATAAGATAAATTCGACTATAAATATTCATTAGAAAGATAAAAATATTTCCTACCTAATGATATTTTATTTATAATTTTTAGACATTATATAAATTAATTTATTTATGACACAACGATGATGCAGTAATTACCCTTTTAAGGAAATATTAACATAATTGATGTTATAAATGCTGAAATGAATGTAATTTGAGACTTTTTATTAATTCCACTAATTTTCTAGGTTACTATGATATATTAGTGTTGATGTAATCAACTTGGTTCGAACATATAATTCTGGTATGACTTTCACAAAAAATCATATATCAAATAGTGTCAAAATTGACACAAAATAGTTTTTAAATCAAATATTATATTATTAATTGTTATTTTATTCCTAAAAATATAAGGTTCGGCCAAATGACTTAGATAATGATATATATATTAATAATAAACAATTTAGGGTCCATTTGGCATGTTATAGTAAGTGTATTAACCATATAGTGAAAGAAAAAAAAAAGACACGGTAAAAGTTAAATTATTTAACTTAGAGTTAAATCTAATTGATAAGGTTAAAATAATACCCTAAACTTGTCAAAATCCTATTGGATGATAGGATTTCGACCAATCCCCACTTTATCTCCGAAATAAGACCCTTTGGAACCCTTATAAACCGATTTTGACTTTAATATAAAATAATATTTTGAGATATTCTTAAGGTGCCCCTCTCCTCCCTTATAAAAGGACACCTACTCCCCCTCCTCCTCACACCTATTTGAGCACTCAAGCTCAGCCAACCCCTGCCAAAATCCCTTATCCACTTCCATAGTATCATCCTAGAGGTCCTGGTCTTCTTAAAAGACCATCCTTAGTTCTTTAAGTGGAGGCTAAGAAAAGGCGAGTCAAAAAAAGGTAATATCCATTACCGATCTTTTTCAATTTCTTTCTTATTCAACATCTTCTTCATTATTTGTTTCATTATAAAGTAATAACATCAGTATTACTTACATACTGATATGTTATTATAAATATGATATAACCCTAATTCAACTTCTATCCATCCTACGGAAAAATGAAATCACCACGCGTGCGTACGTACGGAATATTGTCTCCACGCCGTGAGTGATCTATTTTCCACCATCACCTTACAAGGATGGGTATAATGGTTTAATGAGTAACTATTTATGACTATTATAATGAAATATTTATACTGAAATAATATATATATACTCAAATACAATTACACGGCCATGGGAACGATATCATCGCTCGTGCGTACGTACGGACTACCGTCTCCACGACGTGATGAGATTCATTTTCAATGATTAACCATTCATGAATGATTATAAAGTATATATAATATGTACTAATGAAATATATCACATAATAATGATACTGGATCTATTTATATTTATGTCATCTACTTAATTCCATTCAATTCAATAAGGAAACAAAAACAGCGTTCATGCGTACGTACGGACTACCGTCTCCATGAACGGTGTATTTCATTCCATTTAATGATTTATTATATATATGTATATCCTGAATATATATATATAAATCATTTTTTATGTTCTGGAATTAAGTAATCATGATCTAAGTAATCATATGAATAATTACAATTCAAAACACGGATGACAAATGAAACAATTTTACCCAAAACGCTCTTTAACATGGAATTTACAAAAGAACGGGTAATATTAAGTCATAAGTGAACCATATATGATATCATAAAAATGAATATGATTCTGTAATAAGTAAATGACATTATTTAAATCATTATACAGGAGGTTCAGACACTTACGAAGCAAATCAGACCTAAGGTAAGGGAAATATCACAATCTCATTTTTATCCGAGATTGTTTATTCGTAAGTATTTACTGGGGTGTATTTTATCATCCACATCCATGTTTCATCAATATGTAATATTATTTCCATCCACATACAATTGTTTAAATCCATTTTTACCCTTCGGTGAGTTTTTAGTAAAAGAAATGAAAGAAATCTTTTGTCGTTTTTCGTACGAGGTACTTTTTGACTTTTCCGACAGCAGTACGAAGAATGATTTTTTAACTTATACGGCATGAATGGATTTTAAAAACATTATTTCCAAGAAGCTTCCTTTACAAGTTTTCAAGTTTATTTTTAATCATCTTATTTTATTTTAAAGTCGCATGACATGTTATTGAAGGAAAAAAAATTTTGAAGTAGAAAGGATATTTTCCTCAAGAATGGAGTTCAAGTATTTTATCAAAATTATTTTCCATCTATGATAACAAAAGGGTTCTGTTTTTATCCGTATTATTACATGGATTTGATTATGTTGTGATGGAAATATTTTTATGAATTCCTTTATCTTATATGAATTGTTTTATGATCTCATGATGTTTCAAGAATCCCATTTTTATTACATGGGTTATGCAATGATGTACGATTTATGATTTTGTGGCACACATAAGAATGGTATCATTATGAGATGGGTGGGACCTATATCTCCCTCCAATGCATTGGGTAAAGATTTTATATCTCATGAGATAGACAGGGCTGGAACGGTAGGTTATATCGGTTCAGTGAAACAGGACTGAAACGAGGGTTACTCGATTCAGAAAGGGACTTTGTCCACTAAGATAGTCTTGGCAATGAGTCTTGACTAACACGAAATGATTCTCTATGATTATGTGTGAATGCCACAAAGTTTCATGTTTTAAGTTATGATTATTGTGATTACATTTCACTGCCATGATTTACCCCATGTTATGAAATTATGATCTCTTTTGCAGGTTAAGATTTCCAAAAGTTATGTGCGTATGTATATGATGTGATTGATATTTCTTTTGTTTACCCTTACTGAGCATTTGAGCTCACCCTTTAATGTTTTCTTTTCCCCAGGATATAAAGAAAGGTTTTAGGTAAAAAAAAGGGTGAAGATCTTTATGGGAGATTTTGAAGATCTTTCACCATGATTAGAAGATTATATTCCGGGTTTCCAAAGACACTAAACTATTACGATCCTTGTGTGTGTGTTTTTTGTTATGTACTAAGTATTCCGCAAATGTAATGTAATGTCCATGTACGTTAAGCATCGGGTCTCTACAATTGGTATCAGAGGAAAGGTTTAGTCAACCTTTGGAAATTAGGATGCGAAAACGTTAGTGAGATCCCTAGTGATATTTCTAAGGTATGTCTAGGGATGTCCCTAAGGATAAGTATACATATAGGTTATAGTACTAGAATTATGATAACGATCATAGAATTAAACCTAAGATGTTAGATATTGAAGGTACTCCCCCTTTCTTATATTGTTTTCCCTAGCATGATTTTTTCCTCTCACACTATTCTTTTTGGGTTTTAGACGATGGCTGGAACCCGAAGGAACCGTGTTGATCAATGCAATGGACAATGCAATGATTGTCCTCCTGAACAAACAAATGTTAAGGGAGATGGAGTGCAAAATCGTATTGCTATACTTACACAAGCTATGAATCATTATGGACTTCCAAATGAGCAGAGAAGGGAACAATATTCTATTGAGTCTTTCATGAGGCAACGTCCACCTTCTTTCAGTGGGTCTTCCGATCCACTTGTTGCTGAACAATGCATCAGTACCACTGAAAAGATATTTTCAGTTCTTCAATGTTCTAAGCATGATAAAGTCATCTTAGCAATATATCGTTTGGAAGGTGAAGCTGATCAATGGTGGAATCTTATCAAGAATACGAGGCCAAGAGATGAAATTGAGTCCATGGAATGGGACGAGTTCAAGAACATGTTTTTCAGTAAGTACTTCCCTCGTATTCTTCGAACAAATATGGAAAACGAGTTTCTTGAGCTGAAGTAGAAGGATGATGAATCTGTTGGTATATACGAAGAAAATTTTACAAGACATGCAAGGTACGCTTCTGGTATTATCATCAAACCTGAATGTAAAGTTGATCTATTTTTCAGTGGCTTAAAACCAAGTCTTCGAAGGGCATTATCTATAAGAGACTTCAGTTGCTAAGAAGAAATTGTGCGTTGTGCTATCAAGGTAGAAATAGAAGTTGGTGTTACATATCCATCTCATGGTTTTGACAAGAAACGAAAGATGGAGTTCAAGGAGAAATCTCAGAATAATGGTGAAATGAAGATGAATTTTTCCTTATGCACAAAGTGTGGAAAGAAGCATGGTGGATAATGTCTTAAAGGGACTAGAAAATGTTTTTTGTGTGGAAAAGAAGGTCATCGAGCAGCTGAGTGTCGAAGTAAGGGAAAAAAGGTTTCTAATGATGTGAATAAAGCAAACACTGCAGAGAACGCACCACCAACACTTCAATGCTTCAAGTGCAAGGAAATGGGGCATTATGCTAATAAATGCCATAATCCAGGGTTTAGTGATGATCAACATGAGCAACCACTTAAGGCAAAGGACAAAGGGAAGTCACATGCGATCACTATTGGTGATGTTGAATATGACAACGATGTGGAGGAATGATTAAGTGTTTATGTAATGGGATTCCAAAATAATGTTTTATCATGGAGTATTGGAATATTTATGTATTGGTCTAATGTGGTATTCAAAGTGATTGAGATATTTTTGGAAATAAGATGATATGCGAGAAAATGAAATGTTTAACATTATTCATGAGCTCATGATTGAAATAAGGACTAAGTGATATCATGGTTTGAGTATATAGAATTTTGAGGATTTTGGTATGTGGAAAGTGTTAACTTTTAACTACATTCATGTTTTCACTAAGGTTCAATGGGTATTAAAGAGAACACATGATTAAGGACTTTGAATGTTTGGAATGTGACCAACAAAACATATCTTATGATATATGGGGATCGACGATGGTGTTAATCTCTTGTAATCGTTTTCACTATGTTATGAGAGTGGACTGCAGTATTATGGATAAGCCTAGAGATTGGAATGGATTATGTTGGACATAAGTTAGTATTGTTTAAGGATAGAATTTTTCTCGATATTATTGATGGGATGTTATAGTAATATAGTTTTAGAAAAAGGACAACCTGCAGGACGGGCGACAGCCCATCACGTCGGACAAGGCTGTGGGAATCGAACCCACAACCGAAGTGTGATTGGCCTTTATCACCTACCACAGGCCTACATGAAGTCCCTGTTTTGTAGAAACTAGTTTTATTATATTAAGCAGTATGATATATGAAGTATAAGTCCATTTTATGAACCATATATGATTAATCTCACTATAGATCGACTTATGTATATAATTTTTGCTAACCTTTTGTTTGAGACAGATGGAATGACCTGTCATTCTATCACATGATCTGCTAACACTTCACGAATAACAAATTAAACTTCATTTATTTAAGAGATGAAGTGGAAATTGTTCAAGGCATGAACAATAGTGAGATTGTACCAAAATAAAGAAAGTATTTATTCTAATTAAAATTTTCAACTTTAGGGAAATGATCTTGGAAACCAAAAATGTTGTCCTATTGATCTTATACCTAATGAATCAGATGGTACCTTAGATCGTCACAAATTTATGGATTTGTGATTGTTGGCTTTTCCATAGCCATGTTCTCTACCACTCTCCATCAGAACAACATGGTTAGATTTTTCTTCCATATCCATATTTTCACCTATATGGAAACCCAGTGATTAGTTTATTTGGGTAACCGTTAAGTTTCATACTTTTGTTTTAAAATATTGGTTTTGGTATTCCTTTTTACTATGTGGGTTTCTATTAAAGAAACTTTCGAATAGTAAACCATTTATAACCCCGACGAATTTCGAGGGAGAAATTATTTTAAGGGGGGTAGAATGTAACAGCCCAAGATTTTATGAAAAATATTCTTTTTAATTTCACTAATGTCTTGTGTTGTACGCAACACAAAAAGGAGCTTGCACAACACGCATCCTTTACTTGCCTTGCATTACACGCAATCGCAACCTTCCTCGATAACGTGTGTAGTACGTAATATTGAGTTTCACGAAACAACGATATGCTATTAAAATATTATTAAAACTACCCGTTATGAATAGTAATAACCACTTTTTAAAATTTTAGAAATTTTAGCTCTCAAAATGGACTTCATTTTTGGATTCGGAGTATCGAATTTAGCCTAAGGTGAAATTTTGGTACTTTTCGGATAACTTTCATATTCTGATGAATAGTGAAAATTACTAATTTATAATTAAAAACAACTTTTTTAATCAAAATAATTAATAGTGATAAATTATTAATTTGAGTTGTTTTAAAGTATATTTAGAACATATTTTTACAATTTAATAAAATGTTGGTCATTGGATGTAATTTCACATTTAAACCAGACATAATCAAGTGTCAATCTTTTGATAGATATTATTTCTTAAAAACACGCTATTTGTTTTAACAGCGGGATTTAATTATAAAATTAATTAATTTAATTTCTATGTTATGAATTTGTTAAAATAGACTTCATTTTTGAATTCGGAATAGGAAATATAGCTTAGGATAAAATTTTGGTATTTTTCTGAAAACTTTCAATTTTTGATGAATAGTGAAACCACTAAGTGGTAGGTTAAAAACTAAATTTTGCATAAAACTTAATTTTACCGCTTCTGTGAATGAAATTTCGAAAATCCGACAGACACGGTTAATATCAAGGACTAAAATGTGGTTCAATGAGATGAAAATAATTTTTGGTGAATAATAACTTTTTACTTTTTTTTACCACGGATAATAGTAAATAGGGTAACTAAGGATAAATATGATATTACAATTACCCTAACACGTGTCCTAATTCTATTGGATAAGTGTAATTCGACCAAAAACAACCTTATGAATATAATATGACCATTTAGGTCCACTTGGATTAGATTATGACATTTAATATTATTTTATTTAATGAATAGTTAAAATAGTTAAAATCAAAGTTTAATAACTAAAACATTTTTAATATGGGGTTATACATAAGATAAATTCGACTATAAATATTCATTAGAAAGATAAAAAGATTTCCTACATAATGATATTTTATTTATAATTTTTAGACATTATATAAATTAATTTATTTATGACACAACGATGATGCAGTAATTACCCTTTTAAGGAAATATTAACATAATTGATGTTTTAAATGCTGAAATGAATGTAATTTGAGACTTTTTATGAATTAAACTAATTTTCTAGGTTACTATGATATATTAGTGTTGATTTAATCAACTTGGTTCGAACATATAATTCTGTTATGACTTTCACAAAAAATCATATATCAAATAGTGTCAAAATTGACACAAAATAGTTTCTAAATCAAATATTATATTATTAATTGTTATTATATTCTTAAAAATCTAAGGTTCGTCCAAATGACTTAGATAAGGATATATATATTAATAATAAACAATTTTGGGTCCATTTGGCATGTTATAGTAAGTGTATTAACCATATAGTGATAGAAAAAAAAAGACACGGTAAAAGTTAAATTATTTAACTTAGAGTTAAATCTAATTGATAAGGTTAAAATAATACCCTAAACTTGTGTAAATCCTATTGGA
This sequence comes from Viscum album, assembly GCA_963277665.1. Classification (NCBI taxonomy): domain Eukaryota; kingdom Viridiplantae; phylum Streptophyta; class Magnoliopsida; order Santalales; family Viscaceae; genus Viscum; species Viscum album. The sequence goes on from OY728133.1 coordinate 1,362,345,810, forward strand.
TGATAGGATTTCGACCCATCCCCACTTTAGCTTCAAAATAAGACCCTTTGGAACCATTATAAACCGATTTTGACTTTAATATAAAATAATATTTTGAGATATTCCTAAAGTGCCCCTCTCCTCCCTTATAAAAGGACACCTCCTCCCCCTCCTCCTAACACCAATTTGAGCACTCAAGCTCGGACAACCCCTACAACAATCCCTTCTCCACTTCCCTAGTATCATCCTAGAGGTCCTGGGCTTCTTCAAAGACCATCCTTAGTTCTTTATGTGGAGGCTAAGAAAAGGCGCGTCAAAAAGAGGTAATATTCATTACCGATCTTTTTCAATTTCTTTCTTCTTCAACTTCTTCTTATTTAGTTGTTTCATTATAAAGTAATAACATCAGTATTACTTACATACTGATATGTTATTATAAATATGAAATAACCCTATTTCACCTTCTATCCATCCTACGGAAAAATGAAATAACCACACGTGCGTACGTACGGAATACCGTCTCCACGCCGTGGTGTGATCTATTTTCCACCATCACCTTACAAGGATGGGTATAATGGTGTAATGAGTAACTATTTATGATTATTATAATGTAATATTGATACTGAAATAATATATCTATACTCAAATACAATTCCACGACCATGAGAACGATATCATCGCTTGTGCGTACGTACGGACTACCGTCTCCATGACGCGATGAGATTCATTCTCAATGATTAACCATTCATGAATGATTATAAAGTATATATAATATGTACTAATGAAATATATGACATAATAATGATACTGGATCTATTTATATATATTTCATCTACATAATTCCATTCAATTCAACAAGGAAACGAAAACAGCGTTCATGCGTACGTACGGACTACCGTCTCCATGAACGGTGTATTTCTTTCCATTTAATGATTTATTATATATATGTATATCATGAATATATATATATAAAAATCATGTTTTATGTTCTGGAATTATGTAATCATGATCTAAGTAATCATATGAATAATTACAAGTCAAAACACGGACGACAAATGAAACAATTTTACCCAAAACACTCTTTAACATGGAATTTACAAAAGAACGGGTAATATAAAGTCATAAGTGAACCATATATGATATCATAACAATGAATATGATTCTGTAATAAGTAAATGACATTATTTAAATCATTATACAGGAGTTTCGGACACTTACGAAGCAAATCGGACCTAATGTAAGGGAAATATCACAATATCATTTTTATCCGAGATTGTTTATTCGTATGTATTTACTGGGGTGTATTTTATCATCCTCATCCATGTTTCCTCAATATGTAATATTATTTCCATCCACCTACAATTGTTTAAATCCATTTTTACCCTTCGGTGAGTTATTAGTAAAAGAAATGAAATGAATATTTTGTCGTTTTTCGTACGAGGTACTTTTTGACTTTTCCGACAAAAGTACGAAAAATGTTTTTTTTAACTTATACGGCATGAATGGGTTTTTAAAACATTATTTCCAAGAAGCTTCCATTACAAGTTTTCAAGTTTATTTTTAATCATCTTCTTTTATTTTAAAGTCGCATGACATGTTATGAAAGGAAAAATGCTTTTGAAGTAGAAAGGATATTTTCCTCATGAATGGAGTTCAAGTATTTTATCAAAATTATTTTCCATCTTAGATAACAAAAGGGTTCTGTTTTTATCCCTATTATTACATGGATTTGATTATGTAGTGATGGAAATATTTTTATGAATTCCTTTATCTTATATGAATTGTTTTATGATGTCATGATATTTCAAGAATCCCATTTTTATTACATGGGTTATGCAATGATGTATGATTTATGATTTTGTGGCACACATAAGAATGGTATCATTATGAGATGGGTGGGACCTATATCTCCCTCCAATGCATTGGGTAAAGATTTTATATCTCATGAGATAGACAGGGCTAGAACGGTAGGTTATATCGGTTCAGTGAAACAGGACTGAAACGAGGGTTACTCGATTCAGAAAGGGACTTTGTCCACTAAGACAGTCTTGGCAATGAGTCTTGACTAACAAGAAATGATTCTCTATGATTATGTGTGAATGCCACAAAGTTTCATGTTTTAAGTTATGATTATTGTGATTACATTTCACTGTCATGATTTACCCCATTTTATGAAATTATGATCTCTTTTGCAGGTTAAGATTTCCAAAAGTTATGTGCTTATGTATATGATGTGATTGATATTTCTTTTGTTTACCCTTACTGAGCATTTGAGCTCACCCTTTTATGTTTTCTTTTCCCTAGGATATAAAGAAAGGTTTTAGGTAAAAAAAGGGGAAGATCTTTATGGGAGATTTTTAAGATCTTTCACCATGATTAGAAGATTATATTCCGGGTTTCCAAAGACACTAAACTATTACGATCCTTGTGTGTGTGTTTTTTGTTATGTACTAAGTATTCCGCAAATGTAATGTAATGTCCATGTACGTTAAGCTTCGGGTCTCTACAGTGGGGGATCGTGTGGGCCCCACCTCACCCTTAATCCTCTCAAGGGAAGTTAACAACCGTTGGGTCCCACTCCAACTCCTACACCTAGGATCTAACACTTAGAAAATAGAAATTAAGTTGAGAAACAACTTTATTTCACTTAAACCGCCTAGTGAAGAAATAAAAAAATAAAACAATTACATTTTTATTCCCCACTTATTTTACATCGACACCCGAGGAAATGAAACTTCGGAAATAGTGTTCCTAAGCAATTACTGGCGCTACAGTTTCATCGGTGCCCTCAGATTTCGATTCCGAGCACCGGTTCAAAAGTTAGGAAAACCCGCTCATTCGTTCACTGAACGTACTCGAGCTGAACATCGGAAAATGACTACGGGCACACCGGGCCTCAGAATCAGGTTCCGTTAGAAGCTGCATTCACGAAAAATTCCATATAAATTAATAAAAAAAATTCCTTGAAATTTATAGGTCTATAAATTACTCCCACCTCAGGGCTTTACGTCCCCATAATGTTATAACACAAACTAGGGGAAAAAAAGTGGTACTGAGCATGAATATGAGCCTTCCACTCTCATCTGCTCACCCAGGGGTTCCCGTGCTACTAGTGAAAGAGCACAAGAGGAATCGACCGTCCCCGTAGGACCCACTCCTGTCGATCCTCAACCCCTACTGGATCCCTATGGAAGTCTTCCAGTAATCGATGTCAAAATCCCTGAGAGCAATGATGTATATAGGATCATGCTTGTATCTCTTCAGCTGAGGTACGTGGATGATATTATGCACCCGGTGCAACTGAGGTTGAAAGGTCAAATGGTAAGCCACCTCGCCTACCCTACTGAGAACCTGAAAAGGTCTACTGAACCTCAGAGATAACTTGCTGCCTTGGCTATATCTCTGTAAATATCATCGAGGTGAGACCCGTATAAGGACGTGATCGTCATCCTCAAACTCAAGAGGTCTCTAATTCCTATTTAGAACTAAAACTCAAAACTCCTTCTTCCAAGAGGGTAAGGTTGACCGACTCAAGAGTGATCAGTCGCACCCTCCTATGCATGATTCCATCCAGTGCTGCCTGGGATTTCATTTTCACCGACCAAGGAAAATTACATCCCAACATTGTAGATAAACCACAACCTTTTTCCTAATACAGTCAATATGAGCATGAACTGTGAATCCAATCCATACCGAGACCAATGTCGTAAGGCCTCGATGATTCCACCAAGAGATTACAACCGACACTCTTGCCTCGTGGGTCAGATCACAAGGTCGGCGCAAGTGTGATTATCGAGTCTCCTCCCAAAGGTATCTTTAGACGTGAGAGTCAAGTCCACGGCTTACCGGAAACTCTAGGTCTGGGACAAGATCCGTGGAAGGAAGGAATGATTCATATCAACGTCTATTACTACGTCATCTAGTAGTGGACAAAGACTATCCATTGAATCAGTTTTAGATCCATTGGGTCACACTCCTTGACCGCATGCAGCTACTCTCTTCCCCGGACCTACAGCTCCCTAAGCCTGGTAGGGGCTACAAAGGCTGGTGATTGTAACATGTTGAAATGTACACCACCTCATGAAGCTCTCCTAGCTCTTCCTCCACGTCTGCTGCTTCGCAAACTCATCTATCCTTTTTTACTTCTTCTTGAAACATTCACACGCCCATGTATCTGACATTAGCACCAATTTCCAGCTTTCCCACTGCTATCCTTCACTGAATGCATCCATTCAGCAAAAGAATTGTCAACCACAAAGGTTCTTTCTATCACCCTAACATAAGTAGCAATGCATGGAGAAATGGTGTTGGCTCAGATATCCTTAAACGCACCACACTCAAAGGTCTGAGCACTATAGCACTGATCGAAATGCATTCATCGAGTACCTGGAATGCTCAGTACTCCTCGATGAATACTCAGCGACAGAAACGTCTTCCTGCCGAAGATGTATAAGCTCTAGAAAACTCTTAGCCACCTCCTCAAGCCAGTCCTCAGCTTCCTTTGAGTCAGGCTCACCTTGGAACTTGAGGGTATCTGATGCCGGAACACGTGTAAGGCAGTAAGCCTACATGTGTCACCTACTGGTACTGTCGGTTGTAACTGCTAACCAGCAAGTAGTGATGTATAGCCGACACACTAGCCGAAGGCACTATCTCAGGCATCGGTCCACGTACTGATGCCTCGTCACAATGCGAACCATCCTCATAGTCACTCAGTGGAAAAAATAGTAGCCAAGTCTACCATCCACTCTACTAGTGTATCATCTAGGCGGAAAACTCTAGAAATTACCTCCAGCCAGTCCTCTGCTGTCTGGGAATCTGCCTCGCCTTGTAAACTCGGGGGCCTATACTGCTGAAACTCTTGCAACGCACTCTGCCAGCGTGCACCATCCACTAGTACAGCTGGTGGAATCTGCTTCCCAACAGGAGGTGGTGCTGCTGGTACACCACCAGAGGGTTCCAATATAGTAAAAGGGACTCACAACAGAGCCTCGTCGTTCAGTGGGCCGCCATCAAGTACTCACTTGGAACTCCAACTGACTGTCTGTGTGGAGACATCCTGAATATATATGACACGGTAAAAGATTTATACCTGGTGAGATGACATGGTCTGAGCTGACTTTAAAACTTTTGTAAACACACATGCAACCAGTGTTTTCATCCACAAAGTTGGAAATCAGAAGTCAGGTTCCTATTGTACGGATACATCGGCTGCCAAACCAACACTGGACTCCCTGAACTGAAACCACACTCGGTACCCTTAACACTATTGCTTTACAGAAAGAAAATATCAGAGTCCTAAGTTATACAGTAGAACTGACTTCTCTAATACCAATTTTTCACGACCCGTCATCGGGGCCCATGCCGTGACTACCCCAAAACTGGCTTCCATAGGCTAGGGGATGGCGACTAGCACCAAAGGCGTAATTCCCGATAACTGGGAAGGCATTTCCTTAATAAAAGTAAACAAAACACCACATACTATAAGCAGAAGTAACACACTAAGTACAAAAGGAAGTGTTGATAATTAAATGGTCCAGAATACAAAACCAATCGGAAGTACAACTACTACTGAACAAAAGTACAACAGAAAAAGACAAAGAGCTGGAAGAATGGAAGCAGCTCCTGGGTCGTCCTCCTCAGATCCTACCTGAAGGGTAGGTACAGATAGAGCAGCTCCTAGATCTTCCACCGCGGATCCTACCTAAAGGGTAGATACAGATAGCCTCCACAACTCTCTCGCCCGTCAATCTCCTCCGAGTGTCATCTCATCATGAATTCCACCTCCGGATATTGACTCGTCTTGAGGTCCACCTCCGGGTACCGTCCAGTCCTCAAACACTTGGCCTCTCTCAGCGCTGCTCAACGTCTGCAACCAACACAACGAAGTGTGGGCATATCCCGTGTAGGGGTGAGTATACGATACTCAGTAGAGACCCCGAGACCCTCAAGATCGCACTAAATACAACAAGGAAAACCACAAAAAAGGATCTCAACAGATAACCATTACTTAGGTATACGCCCATACTTATACCTAAGTTATCAAGCAACCCATCTCAATCATGAGGAAACACAAAGGTTATGGAATAAATGGATAACCACTACCTAGTTATATGCCCATACATATACCTAAGTGATCAAGTGACCCATCTCAATCATGAGGAAAACACAAAGGTCAATGACTCAGCTCAAACCAGGATTTTCATTATCGGAACCATAACTGCTGAAGAGGTCCGTCTCTGGAAAGTATAGTCATCCTATCACGACTCAGAGGTACTTCTCACTAACCTAAGATGGATGATGTACTCCACTAGTCGAGTATCGCGGGTTTTCCACCTCACACAGTACTGCTCAGCCGCCATGGGTCTGCCACCTCACACAGTAGTGCTCCCCTTCATAGCCTACAGTGGTACTTCTCCTGTTGAGTACCGCCGGTCTACCACCTCACAAAGTAGTGCTCCTCTACCATGGCTCTGCCACCTCACAAAGTAGTTCTCCCCACTGGGCTATTCTAGTCACTCAGAATCGAATCGGACAAGCAGTCATCAGCTCTCAGCCAGCTACACGGTCTCTGTACTCCGTACGCTCGTCTCTGGGAGGGTCCTCTCCACGATCTATATGTCGATACACCAAGTATCAAAAAGTCCCACGAAAAAGTATCTCAGAGGAACACCCCATCATGGGGGTCTAAATGCAACAGACAACGAGTCAAACAGTCGCTCGGTTTGTGAGTTATTAGCCTTTTCGTCCTAGGGGCCCGGTTGGTTTCGTGTGCGAACCAACCCGGCCGTATCTCAACTGTACCCCAAACACTTATAGGGTATACTAATAGGGACCATTTCTCAACGATATCACCAACGCCGTTGACGGTTCGTCAAACGGACGTCCGGTCTGAACATTATCAGTTTTCTCATTCTAGGGGCCCGGTTGGATTTCGGGTACAATGCAACCCGAAAACTATCCAACTGAATCAAAAACATAGGCAAATCATGCCAAAAGTTTCTTCTCATCAAGAGTAATACAACAAAGTCGACGGAACGTCAATCGAACGTTCGAAGCTCGAGATATATGTATTTCCGCTCCGAGGGCCCGGTTGGTTTCGTGATTGAACCAACCCAGCTATACCCAATGTTCTCAAAAACCTTGAGTGTAATAAACAAAAAGATCGTCTCGTTACATGGATCGTATCACAACTGACGGTGTTTCGATAGGATGTTCGTAGCCCAGGATATGGGCGTTTGAACAAAAACTTCACGAGAATAGGGGGTTTGGGCCCGGACTGACCCGGCCCGAGACCCCCTCGGTTGGCCCGAACGTGGTCCGGGTCCAACCAAATAGGGTGCGGCCCAGGCTCGCCTGGTCGCGGCCCAGCCCGGCCTGGGCAGCCAGACCTAGTGTGCTCGTGCGGCCACGTGGCCAGCTCGGCGAGTCGAGCTGAGCGGACAGGGGGGGAGGTGCGCGCCCCCGTGATTCAAGTCGCGGCCCCCCACATGGGGGCCGCTCCCTTGACCTCCAGGGGTTATGTCCCCCGGTCTCCCCTCTGGTCACACGCGGTCGCTGGACCGCCATCTTCCTCCGGGGCTGTAGCCACGGCAGACCATCCTGGAGGCGCGCCGGGCGCCGCCGACAGGCTCTTCTGCGGACCACCGGACGCGCTCCAATGGTCCGTTTTGCTTTCTGTCTTCACCAACGGTCCACCCGGGACCCGACCTTCACTACGGAGGCTTCAAGTTGACTTTGTGGCTATGTTTCATCATCGCCTTAAATCTGCGCATCAACAACAATCTGTGGAGGGTCCAGGCTTTATTCATTAGCCCATACCCTTCTTGTTAGAGGTTTTCAATCTATATCAAACTCAAACAAACCCGATTATTCACCCCGCAACCAACCCGCATGAATGAGAGATCCCCGGATCAACCGGGAAGAGATTGATCCGCACTCATAATCCTTTTCTCAAAGGTTAAAGAGAAAATTAAATATAATTCTCCTACCTTGCAAAGACTTCGCAAGTCATCGAGCCGTGGAAATATTCAAGCATCGTGATGATCGGACATCGCAGAATATCGGTGCTGATTCCGTTGACGTCAGAGGGTGATTCGTCGTCGATGGAGACATTCCCCATGGTGGTGTCTCCTCCATTGATGCGGAGGAAGAAGAAGAGAAGGCACGTCATTGGTGACTTCACATTCTTCAACAAATGAGATGAAGTGTTCTTCTACAGAGGAAGAACTTCTTCAAAACTCAAGAGCTCTCTTACCTTTCTTTTAACATAACAAACTAAAACCCAAATAAAATAAGACACATTTTATTTTATTAATCAAGCGATGCATTTCAAAAATACAAAACATAACATACATAATTAATTAATCTTACATTTTAAAATTAATTAGTGTTTAGGTGGCATGAATTAATTTGGGAGGTGAGGAGGGGAGGAGTCACTTAATTAAAAAGTGGTTTAGAGGAGTTAGGGAATTTGAAATGGTGGGGGCTCGTGTGGGGCCCACCACACCCTTAATCCTCTCATGGAAAGTTAACAACCGGTGGGTCCCACTCTAACTCCCACACCTAGGATCTAACACTTAGAAAAGAGAAATTTAGTTGAGACACAAATTTATATCACTTAAACCGCTTAGTGAAGAAATAAAAATAAAACAATTATATTTTTATTCCCCACTTTTTTAACATCAATACCAGAGCAAAAGCACCTTCAGAAAAGGTGGTCCTAAGTAATTATCGGTGTTGTGTTATCATCGGTGCCCTCAGATTATGATTCCAAGCATCGATTCAAAAGTTAGAAAAACCGACTCGTTCGTTCAATGAACGTACCCAAGATAAACTTTGGAAAATGACTACGGGCACACTGGGCCTCAGAATCAGGTCCCGTTAGAAGCCGAAGTCTTGAAAAATTCCAAAGAAATTAAGAAAAAAAAATTCATGAAATTTTCTGGTCTTTACATATTTACTCATGACAATTATACATTATAATGTTGAAATAAGGACATAAAATATATTTTATACTAGTGTTAGATTATTGTAAACCTTATCATTTTAGCTTAACACCTGGTAAACCAATTTTTACATTTACTATGGTAAATTATTTTTCTATATCTTTTTATTTTCAGTATGGTAAAAAATTTTGTTAGAATTATTATAAAATATAAATTATTATAATTTAAAATTATTGATATATTATTTAAATTTATATTTACAAAAGTGGCATAATTTCATTGAAAATATTACCCGCATATATCATGAAAAAGCAGGGTTCCAATTATAGAATTATAATAAGTATATGAGGTTTAAATATAAAAATTCAATATTAAATTGATTAAAATTCCCTAAATTAGTAAAATTATAATATAATTATACTAATTTTTCCTAAAAAATAATTGAAACTAAAATTTCACTATTCAAATTTCTTAAATAAAGGCACTTTCCAATACAAATATGTATTTTCACTCATCATAAAAAAATAGAAAATTTAAATAAAAATCCAACAAACTTATATTATGATAATTATTGTATGATTATTTAAAAAATAAACCTAATTTTATCAAATAAATTCTCTAATAGTGGAAAAAATAAATTTTAAATTATGTGTCAAAGTGCGATAAAATTTTCATTTAGTGAAAATATAATTTTCCAGAAATGATTTCTTTTTCGTTTAAATTATTTTTATTTAGTTTATAATAAATATATAAAAATAATTTTTACCTCTTTTTACCATCTTATTATCATTATTTATTTAATAATATTAATACTCACTTATTTAATGTCTAGTTTATAATTGTATATTTTATTACATTTCATTTAGACTTGGGATTTCATGGTTTTCAAGATATATAAGAGATTAAATTTAATGAAATTGCATTAATGGTGTTTGATGATAATTTATTCATGTTCAATAAACTATTAAATTAAATTTTATTCTTCTATAATTTGAGGTGTTACATTTTCCCTATATTATATGAGTTGAATCCTCTTAATTTGATATTTTGATAAAAAAAATATGGGTTTGATATTTGAAAAATTACATTAATAATAAAACACATCAAAAAATGAATAATAAAAAATCCACTAAATTAGATTGAAATAGAAGTAAAATATTTACATGGAAGAAAACATTACGAGGTTTCAAAGTAGGATAACGTTGGCCAAAAGTAGAGATATAAACATTAAAGAAACATAAAAATAATTATAGATAATGATAGAGGTCATTGATCATAATAATGTTAATGATAAATTGAAATTTTAGGACCTAAAAATAATAAATATATAAATATATAAAATAACATTATATTTATTAGATATAAAGGTAATAAATAAAATTAATATTCTTTTCCTAAAGATGAGGATTTCATTTATTTTTTAGGAAAATAATGAAATAAAATTCATAAGGTTAAATTTCATAATAACACATTGATCCTTTGTTACTACTTTTATTAGTTTCTAATTCATCCCTTAATAAAGACATGAATATCTAAATATAAAATCTTTATGAATCGAGCAGTGAAATTCACTTTTAATGTGTCGTATTATCTAGAAAATATTTAATGTCTTTTCATCTATCTCAATATATTTTCCTAAATCAATTTTGTTAGAAAACGTTATCAAATATAATTCGTTAATATATAAACCTCAATATTAAAACCAAAAGTTCATCCTCAATAATTATTCATCAAACCATTTATCTAAAAAACAACATATGGAATGTTGAATAACAATGAAAACATGTAATTTAAAAAATATTACTTTCATGAATAGTTAAATAATAGTTAATATGGAAATATGAATAACTAAACAGACATTCCCTTTAAGTATCTTTACTGTCATTAATTTATACAGAATAATCACTATCGAAACGTAAAAAACAATAAAAACAACTTATTTAATCAATGAATTAAGAATGAAATGCATATAAAGTTAATATCACTTTTAACATATCATGGATAGTAATAAAAAAATCACGATGAAATAAATTCATAGTCATTAGACATCATTTTTATAATAAAATGATTTATCGACTCTCAATAACATTCACAAGGTAGTTTAAAATACATATAGAAAATAATTTATTGTTATGTTACTGATTAGAATCCTGAGACTACTAATTCATGTGGGATCAATCTATAATGAGGCCCCACTAGAATCTATATGTATAAAGAGTTATTCCTAAATCTAATAATCTATTAAATTTATAAACAGTATTCCTTACCATTAAATATATGTATAGAATAAGAAGTATGAATTATTAATATTTACACAGTAAATTAATTAAAATTAAAAGTACAAAACATATGTAAAAATGTTATATGGTTTACGTAATAAACATATCCAAGACAAATAATATGGATATTTATGAGAAAATTATTTTTTAATGATATCTGGAAAGTGAATAACTAATGGAAATGTTAACGACTACTAAAGTGAATCAAGGAATTGAATGTCTATAATAGAATTGGTCAAAATAATAATACACCATATCTATTAATAATAGGTATTGTATCAATAAAACGTATCCTTAGATGTGTATATCTAAAATAAATGGTTGTTTTTATTCACAAATATAAATATCATAAAAATATATTTAAAATGTGTATTGAGGAAAATATCTTTTTCATTGTGAAAATATTATTTTAAAAATAACAGCCTGAAAAAATTAATTATAATTTTATTATAAAATATACTTGTAATATTAAAAAGTATTATTGAGAACATTGATTGTTCATTATGGTTGGAAATTTTTTACATTCAGTACAAGATAAAACAAATTTTTCTTCCACTTTTCCGAAAAAATAAAAACAATCATTGTTTGTAAAAAGTAATGAACATTATTTTAAAAACATTTATGAAAATATCAAACATGTGTAAAAATATAACTAATAAAATTTTTTGGAGAATTTCAGAATCAGTTCTGAATACATTTTTAGATAACATTGTTTCAGAAGAAAAAGGAATTTTTTCCGAATAGATCATTGAAGTCGGATTTTCGTAAAATAATTCTCATAATCTTTAAGAACCAAAGAGTTAAAAATGGTATTATTACTTTTAAATCACCATGAATAATAAGAGTTGAATAAAATTACAGTGTTCTATAATCCAATTGTCAAATTATATCCTTTAATGTAAATTAAAGCATAAACGATCCTAATTAAAATGAGATTTTGATATAAACCCATCCAATGATCATAACATTTATGTTATAATTTAACAATGAATAGATTATGTTTATCTCAGGTATTTCCAAATAAAAAAGGAATTGAAATAATTGATACTCAAAAGTCAGTACACACATAATATTATAATATCAAATACCTCAAAGGATTAACATAACCCTATAAAAATAAATCTAGTTATGGAATTATTTACAACTTTGTAATTTCCATTTTAAATCCACTTGAATGAAATAATTTAAATGTGAAAATAAATTAATCTGAATTTTTCATTAACAATTATTTTTTATTTTATATGGGTATTATATATTCCACTTAAAATATATTTTATGCATAATATTACAATACACCTCAATCAAGTTAAATTGACACGAACTACCATACCTTGAGCCAACTCATCCCATATGTTCATAAAATTTATGAATAATAATATTATATTAATTATTAATATATTTTTGAATATTTTTCTAGATTACAGTTATTTTTATTTCACTTATTATCATGTTATTTAAAATTTCTTAATCCATTTAATATATGTTAAGTATTTCAAATATATTTGACTTATGTGTCAAAAATAACTTCCGTAGGTTGACTATTGGTAGAAGGGGTCACTACTTAAACATTAATAGATGAATAATATGGAAATAATTTTCATATATAGACATACATTTTATTTTTATCAATAAAAATTATATATATTTTATGACAAGTGAAATATGATATAATCATGGAGATAATTGGACATACGTACACATAAGTAATGTTCCCATTTTTCAACGATCATCATTAATATAAAGTAAGAAATATTTAATACTTATAGAATTATAATAATATCATAATTAAAATAATATTTATTTAAATATATTTATATATAGAATATATGTGTTCTGGGTATGAAAATATAGTCACATCGATTCGTGAAGGTGGTAGTCCACACATTCATGAACGATGTTACATATTTCAGTTACTAAAAATTAAAGAAATAAAATGTTATATTATATTATAGGAATGATAAATATGTCATTAATATCATAATTATTTAATTAATATCCCCAAATTAATTTAAATTGTATTTATTACAATCTGTGTAACGTGTTAATAAAAAACGAATGGCATCACTTCGGGAGGTTCTAGTCTGCCTTACACATGAGTGGAGTTGTCATTTCCCCTGAAGAATGTGATGTTTTAAATATATATATGATATAAAAACAATAGGGTAATAATAAAGTTACAAATAGGATATATAAAAATTATATAAATCATCGTACCCAACAATGGGAGGAGTTGATTGAACACATGTTACATCGGTGCATGATGCGGTAGTGTGTCGTACATGCGAGCAATTTTATCATTTCCCATTTAATGGAAGAGGATATTGATATAGGTCATTCAATTAACATAATACAATCTTGGTATATGGAATATATTTATATTTTTATATAATCATAAATTAATATGTTTTTATGGATGTGGCTGAAGAAATAACAGAAAAACACATAGTTTTCTTTTTAACCTCTTCTTAGACAACCTTGTATAGATTATACATTAATTAATTCTAAAATGGAATTATGAAAATATAGGATGGTATTGAATTTTATAATTGATATTTTTGTGATATATTGAACAAAAATGGGTTTGGATATTTGAATAAGAGAGGATGGGGGTGGCCTTTTATAAGTGATGTGAGTGACACACTTGTATTTACTGTAATGAAAAATGTGCAGCCACATTTTTCAGAGGTGATATTATAAAAAATTGAGTATTATTGAGGGTTATAGATGAAAATATAGTAATATTTTTATAATATATATTTTATACATGTTTTTAGATAATTTTAACCCTTCTGTTTTCTGTTTCATCCATGTTTTACCCATTTCCTCTGTAATCGTGGCAATTAACTTTTACAGTTTTGACTATTCATTGTAGTCAAATTCTATGTAGACAATAATAGACAATATAAATTATTATAATTAAAAATATTTTATACATTGTCAAAAAAGTAATTTAAAAAATTTTCCGAATTCAATTTTAATTTATACACAAAGACAAGATAAAAACGTTGGCTTCAAAGAGAAAATTATCATAAGTATTGAAGGTTTTAATATCAAAATTCAATATGAAATTCTTTAAAATTACTTTAATTATTTAAATTGTAATTTAATCTAAATGATTTTACTTTAAATCTAATTTAAAATATAATATAACCTATTATATTATTTATAGGGAAGAATAATTTTCATTAAAAATCAGTATTTTTCACTATTCATCAAAAAATGAAACTTTTCATAAAATTAAAAAACATATCTATAAAATAATTTTGATATATTAATTTAATTGATAATTTTACTTTAATAAAATAAATTTTCTAAATACGGTTATTATTTATTTTTAAATTATTTTTTCAAAAAATAGACTAAACCATTATTTAGAAAAAACATAGTTTTTTAAAATACATTTTATATTTTAAATGATTATTATTTAAATTAAATTTGATATAAAATAAATGATTTTTAAAAAAAAATTAAAAGATTCCTTTTCAAAATTCAGTTATTATTATTCATACCCACTAATACAACAACATGGTTATGATGACATACTATATTATGGTTCATTTAGACATGAGGTTATGTGTTTCACAAGATATTGAAGAGAATACCTTTAATGAAATATATTATAAGAATTATTAAATATTGTTGTCATGTGTAAAATATAATATCCAATATAGTTCCATTGTTTATTAATTTTATAGTTTTACATATTTTGAATGAGTTATTGTGTTCCAGGAATTTTATTGGTAAATATTACTTTTTAAGGAAGTGTGAATCGATTATCATATAATTACCTGTCTATATTGATGTTATATTATAAAAATAAAACATTATTTAAATATTTAAAATTCATAAGAAAAAAAATTAATAATTATATTTTAATATGTTCAAAATATCAACAATTGTTTTTTAAATAGTTATTTTCCATTTATAGTAAATATATTGACCATAATGTGTAAAACAAATTTATCATGCTAATTGTTAGCAAGTACCAACACGATTTAAAAAATATAATGCTATAAACAAAATATAAACTTTTCTTTTTTTTAAGATGATTAAATTTCAAAATATACTCACCCAAAATTCCATATATATCGTATTTAGCCATTTTTCTGTGAGAAGAAATTTATTATAATCTAAAAAATTAAGAAATTATAAAAGTTCCCCTCCCATCAATTATATAAGGGAAACACTTATCCTCTTTTCATTACACCTCATAAGGCTTTGGATTCATACCATACCTTCCCAAATCCATTCATTACATCATAATTCTTATAGGCCTTGGTTTGATCAGAATAATCTTATGTGATTGATTTTGTTGTAAACAAAAAGAGCTAGTCTGAAGAAGAGGTATAATTCTTAACCATGATTTTTTGATTCATTTCTTATCCATCTATTTGAGATATTTTTCAATCATTATGATATAATAAAATCTATATCTATAAATAAACTAAAATGATTTATTGTTATTATAATACCATATATCCATCTCCTCTTCCATAAAATGGAAAAATAAACCATAATTCATGTGTATGGTGAAATGCCTCCTTGTAAAAAAAATTAATTTATTTTCTATCTCCGCCATTAATATATGGTTTCGATGTAGGATTTAATATATATATATATATGATATTAATGAAATATATATCATTATTTAAGGATAATATATCATTTGATTTATTACATATCAATTTATTTAGAAATAGTGACTTCATTTGTTCTTACGTGTTCATTACCTCCTCCACAAAGCAATGTGATTCATTTTTCAAAACCAAAACACATGATTCATATACATAAGTCAACTTAAATAAATAAAATCATTTTTGTGTAATAATTAGAATTATATTATGAAAAAAATACTTATGTTCATTCCATTATGTTTGTAGAAAAATGGAAACGTTACTCAAATTTAGGAGAAAATTAACATCTTTGTTATTGTAATGTAGTTCATTTTTCATTACCTTATTTAATGGTTGGATAAAAAATTTTAATAGATTTATGAATATGAGAATTCTATAATTACTATTTTTATGGTGATGATCAAACCCTGACATGTTGTAAGACACATCGAGTCAAAAGTCTACCTTAGTTGACCATTGATTTTTTATATTATGGTGTTCAAAAAGTACTAGGGGATTCTAGGATGAGAAAAAGAGAATTTGAGAAACAATAGGAAGGTGAAGGGTTAAGGCACAATGTTAGTGTAAATGTGAGGTTTGACTATATGAGTCACCCGTAGAATTAATCATGTCTTGAGATTGTTTAATGAAACCATGAAATATGCCTTATGAACCTTGTGAAAACCACGAACCTCGAGATTGAATGGACTATAAGAGAGAGTAATTAAGGTGTACCTTTAGATTAACTATGTGGAATTTCCCAAAAAATAGATAAACCCCAATATAAAATGAAAAGATCTAATATTTTACCATTTTTACCTTGGGAATTTTAAATAATAATCACCCCTATCCACTTGATGGATCCAATCCCTTCCTATAAACTTTATTGGTCTCTCCCCTTGGAGATTTTTAGGAATTGATCCATTATTGATGGATAATATCGAGGTATGTCGTATTTTCTATCTGATTCTGACACTTCGTTATAGATCAATGATATATCACTTATATAATCATCTTATTTTTACCCAATTAGGATGTGATTCATGATATAATGGGTTTGATTAAGTGTTGAAATTGTTTCTTATGGATCATGGATCAGGAGGAACATATCAACTCCTTCCCAGTGTTTGTTTCTAGGTTGAATTGTTTATCCTTTACTTGAGGAAGGTGTTTCCATAAAATAGCTTTATTATATGAAATCATAATCATTATTTTCAAATTATATTGGTTTATTCAGAAAAAACTAATGTGAATTTTTGATTAAAGGGTTTTCTTAGAAACATTCACTTCTATAAAATAGTTTTTATATCAAAAAAATATTCACACTATTTTTATGATCAAAATAATTAATTCATGTTTAGTTTTTAAAATGGGTTTCCAAATACTGAATCATAATTTATTTGATTTGAAACTATTTTATAAATTTTTTTCGTTATTTTAAAAGGTATTAAGAAAAATTTGGAACATTGGGAACCTTTGGTGCATCGATAAACAGACATATGTAACCCTATTGTGTGTTGGTATACTAGAGATTTATTTATGAATATCGATTAATTATAGTAGGAATTAGTATTCTTAGGTACCAATTTATGCCTATTCTGGATATTGTATGTCTATTATGTAATCCCATAGGCTAGTTCCCAATATATAGTTGTTTTTCATTTATGGTTATTTTTCAAATGATAGTTTTATTTTTCAAGGATTATTTCTCACATGTTTTCACATGTGGTTTTATCACATGGATTTTCATGATGGATAATGAAATGGATGTGTTTCTAATTTCTATATATTTTGTGTATGGATATTGATTTTTTTATCAATTATAATTTTTATCTTCATATAATTATTAACATTGAATTATTTTATGAGAAAAATTAAGAATGATATATAATTGGGCGTGGATTTATTATAATTGTTTTTAAAAAAATTATTTTTTTTGAAGCTAGAACTTATGCATTCTTGATATTAAACCTTGTATGGTCTCTATCATTATAATCTACTAGAAATTATTCTCAAACCATAATTTATTCTTTTCGGTGGTTGTATATGTTTCACTAAATGATCCAGGTAAAGGGGAGGGAATCTTTTAGAATACGGGACTCCCTAGTTTTTGTAGTTGTGAGTTTGGGATGGTTCGAAGTGACAATTGGTCACATGAAGATGTATTAATAATGTTAGATTCATAACATTTTGGTTTATCCAATTTTCCTTGGTTTTTAAGGATCATTTATATTTCTATTTTTTTATCACATCACTTGAGTTTCTGTGATTAGTTTTAGTTATTTTTTAGAATTTTTTTTTGTTATTAAGCCTCACAATTATGATGGCCCGACTCGGGTGTGTTGGCTTGTTGACCAATGTTGGTTCATTTGAATTTGGTATCTGAAATATTTTCATCATAATTTGTGTTAAAAATTAATATTTTTGGTTATATTTCATTTCTAGACAATAGTTTGGACCATTAGAATTTTGGTAATATGTGTTGGAGGGTGGAGTCCCAGCTCACTTCCATGTCTGAACTCGAGTTACCATATAATGTAAAGAAATTTATAACAAGTTTGATACATAGTGTTTTTTTAATTTGAATTAACATGATATGGTGTTCAATTAAATGGAATTTTTATATATTATAAGTGTAATTTTTTCCATTCAAGTAATTTATAATTGCATTAAATTCATGATGATTTAAAGTATAAACATGAATTCTAGAAGTTAGTGCAATGATTTTAGAATATGATCTAATGATAATGGTTCATTTTATAGTTCTTAATAACAATTTCTTTAAGAATATTTAAACGAAATATGAGAGATTAATATGTGATACATGATTCGTAGGAATGTCATTCAGTGGAACTTTCTTATTTAGAATCTGTAATCTATACAATATTTACTTGGGGAAAAGTTGGTTTTGGGAACCAATGATTTGTGATGGATCATGTATCTAAATTCACAGAGTAATATCCACCCATATTTTCTAGAGATATGAGCCCCCAAAAAATATGAGGATTGGTTTGTGTATATTGAGATAATCTTTAAAAATTTAAAGACAGTGTAAGACTCTATGGTGGTTTTCTGCATATATATTCTCAAAGAACTAGAAAGGAGACGGTAGGACTATATTTTGTAAGATAAGTTACAAAAGGATATTACATATAATTATTTCAAGAAAATATGTAATTAATAGTATTAACCCGAGACAATACCTATGGAAAAAATTTGGGAGGTTTTGACCTTGGTGTAAGGGGGTGTAATATTCTAGTTTATTCCACCCTCATTAATTAGATGGTGAATCCATCCTTGGAGCAATGCACCAATGAGTAATTAAATAATAAATGATTTGATTTTTTATTAAGATCAAATATCCAATCGATGTTGGTTCTCATGTGCCTTTTGACTTTTATAGAGGTATTAAACAATGCATTTTTAGTTGTTTCAGACACAGATAGAAAGATAGGTTTGGATGGAGATTTGGATGATATAATTTTTAGCTAGGGAATATCTTCGTTGTTGAAAAAAAATATCATGGAAGGTAAGTTTACTCTATGACCCGTTTTATGAGATTCCTCAATATAGTATTAGTTTTTTTGTAATTGTTGTGGAAGGGGTGTTAATACCAAGACTAATAATGAGTATGGACCTTGGAATTTTATTTATTGTGGATTATATAATCACGTAATTCATATTTTGTAAAATAAAATATTATGGAAGTAAGGAAGGAACCACTCTTAGCTAGGGTTCATAGGTTTCCATCAAGTATTCCAATGATTTTTGGTCTAATCCTCAGGACATGTGGGATGTACATTGAAAAAGACCACATAAATTTAGGTGTCCGATTATGCACATGTGAATTCTAAAGAAGGTAAATATACATTTAGATGTAAAATGTTTATTTTTTCATGAAAAGTGGTAACTTTGTCTGATACAGGTTCTACTCATTATTTTAAATCGTCAATGATTCATGATGTTTTGGAAATATGTTTAGATCTTATGTTGTTTTTGTTGGATATTTTAATAACTTTTGTAAAGAGTTCGAAATAGGTTTTCAACATTCATATAGGTCGGGTGATAATAGTCAAATATGAGAAAGTATTTGATTTATAGTTCTTGATATCTATATCTTTTACATGATAATTGGAATTCATTGGATGATCAATGTAAAATCATAGATAGAATTTAATCATTTTTGGGTTCATTTATTATCTTCTATTGGGGCCACTCATGTTTTTTAGGGTTAGTGGGACTCAAGATTTAGAATGACATGACCTTTTGTTACTTATATGGGATAATCTCATACTGATTTTCATGTTTTAATCTAAATGCCTTTTACCCTTTTTTGATATTGCACATAATATGGTGGTTTTTGTATACCTCAATGTCATTATGGATGATTTTATTGGTTATCACTGTAAAGAGATATTTATTTTACTATTAACCTGCTCCATGGTATGATGCTTGTTTTCATACCATCTTACTAAATGAATTCTATATAGTTGGTGCAAGTTAATGTCTAGATTGAGGTTCTAGTTTCTAGGGGTTTTATTTATCTTATCAATTCACTATGATATACTCTTATCCTATTTCAAAGTAAGGAACACATGATTATTATATTTTGTGTTGATTATCAAAGGTTTAATCAGCTGGAGGTCATGAAAGAAAATATTTTTATTAGGATTTATGGTTTCCATGACCATCTTAGAGGATAATTTCAGTTTTTATTGATTGACGTTTGGTCATAGTACCACTACATGAGAGTCCAAATAGATTATGTACCTAAGAAAAAATTTAGTATATGGTATGTTCATCTCATGTTTTTGGTTATGAAATCAGTCTCACTAATTATTCGATAGTATTTATAGATTTTATGATTGCAATCATTCAGTGGAACTAATACTCCTTTAATATTGTGATTCCGGTTGATATTTTGGTGTACATCAAGAAAAATATGGATTATATAATCCATTTTGATATCATTATTCAAACAATGAATGAACATCATTTGTATGGAAAGCTTCACAAATTTGTGTTTGGAATCCGGAATGTGAAATTTATAAGGAATATGATATTTTTGAAAGTGGAATCTTAGTGGATATTGAGAATGTATAGGTATTTATGTTAGGTGATAATAGTAGAAATTTTTTTGAGATCTAAGGCTTCTTGAGGTTTTATAGTTACAATATATGGTTTGTTCATGATTTATCTAATTCTACATATTCAATGATATCATTAACCCTATAAGTGTGTAATGTTTTAATGGAATTGAAAAATTTAGAGATATTTTTTGGAGATGAATGTGAAGATGACTTCAGAACTAGTATTGATTCTTCTGAAACTGGGTTCGGGATATGAGGTTTTCTGTAATGCTTATAGTACAGGCTTGTGGTTCATCTTAATGATGAGAAACGAGTAGGTGGGCTATCACACTATCATATTATTATATCATGAGAAGAACTACCCAACCCATAATCACTTGTTGGAATTTGTTATAGATGCACTGAAAATGTTGTGTAAATATTCTTTCGGGATAGGTTTAAAATGAATTTTGTTCCTATTTCCATGAAAATATTTTTACTCCAAGGGATTATAATTTCATACAGAGATGTTGGGTTGAGTAGCTTCAGACATTTGACATTGAAATTGTGCACAGTCATGGGAAATGGAATTTAGATTAATCAATGTCTGGTAGAAAAGTTTCGACAAAATCTATGTAATAATTGGTTAAGGAATGGTCTGTGATAATTTTTTTGCTTAGATGATTTTGGGAGTGGATGAGGCTAGTGGATAGGTGTTCCTAGATTCAATGAAAGTTGAATTGAATTTTTATCGGATATTTAGCCTCTATCAAGTGATAGACAGTATGTTCCAACACATTTATAAAATCCTTTTTACTGGGGAGACATCAGTGAGTGGTCTTAGTCTCTCAGTCAAGATTTTAACATTGATAATAGGTTTTTTTCAATTACTATGAGAAGATAGTTGATCGATTGTTAACCCCAGTCATTTGGGTTCGTACACCTTTGGGATACTATGATGTATCAAGATTTTATGTATTATTATTGGCGTCTAGGGATGAGGTAGTCAATTGTAGATTTCATGTCACAGTGTCTCACTTGTTAGAAAATTAAGCATTTCACTAGAGACTCACTAGCTTATTGCAACCCTATTCTAATTTTGATATTGATATTTGATGTGATTTAAATGGACTTAATTTTTGGTTCTCTATAAAATCGTTTTAGGAAGGATTTCATTTTGGTGATCTTTGATTGAATGATAGAATAAAATCATGTTATTTCAATAAATGAAATGATGAAGCTTGAAATTAATAGGGACTTGTATGTCTAGGATAGTGTGAGACATCATGGGGTTACCTCTATTATTTTTTATGATACAGAACCAAGATTCATATTCAGGTTCTAAAATATATTAAAAGATGATATGGGTTCCTGGATGAAATTAAGAGTAGCATATCTTCCATATATGGATGGGCATAAAGATAGAGATATACTATTTTACTAGGATATTATTTGGAACTACGTGACTAATTTTTTGTGGTTCATGGGAAATTCATTTTCCGATGGTTGATTTTACTATAATAGTAGCTATCAAGAATTTATAATGATTTCATCCTTCTATGTTTTTCATGGTTGTCCATGTATGTCTCCCTTGTTCAAGGAAAGTTTGGGAGTGGATTCATTATTTGGACGGATTATAATTTTGGAAACGATAGAAAATGTGAAGGTGATTTAGAAGAGGTTGTTCATAGTATAGTGTCAGAATAATTTTATACAGACCATAATCATCATCCAATAGTATTTGAAGATGGTGATCTTGCGTTTCTATGACTTTAACATCACTTGTTACATCGTTGGTTGGGTAAGTAGGGAAAGTTTTAAATGATGTTTTTTTCCCCTTTAAGGCAATGAAACAACATAGAAAATATGATTTTCAATTGGAATTATTTTATTACAGGACATTAATTCATAACATGTTGTATGATTCCTAACCAGGGATTTATCGCCCCAATAATTATAATTTGATTGAGTGGGACGACGTTGATCTTAATTTGATACGACCATTATTGAGAAACTAGTTCAGATTAAGGATCTCTAGGAAAAGTTAATGTGTTGTAAAATGATTCCACTTGTCCAGGTGCATCAATAGTGAATATGGGATATCCAAAAAACATGGGTGCATATGTTTTCAATGAGGATGAATTATCCCTCTCTTTTTGTGTGTTTAGGAACATAAATACATTTATGGGATATAAAGAACTTATTGTGGGGAAAATTATGAATCCCACTAGGGAATGGATATAAGATTGTTAAGACATAGTTTTTCTATTTTAGGTGTATGGAAATGTATGAGTGATTAGAATCTAAAAATTGATTTTTGGATGAACTGGAAAGGAACATGATTAAATATGATGTTTAGTTTAATCAGGTGCTAACAATTTAGTATGATTTTATGAGGTTCTAGTAAGTCATAGCATTGTTAGTCAAACCATGTGACATTCCCCATGAACCATGTGGGATTTTATATTATTGTCTTTGGGTGTCACATGGTTTCATAGTTATTTTTCAATATTGTGTAGACCATTGTGTAACCCATTCAACTCTAAAATATAATGGACAGTATGAATTTTACACACCAAGTATTTAATGAAATGATTTAATATGCATTTTATATTATAAATTGGTTTTCAAACACCAAATAAGGATGTCTTGGCTTAAAAAATGTTTTATAAATTATACGGATGGTTTTGAAAGGTATTTTTACAATGTTTTCACATTGAGAACCTTGGGTGCAACAAGAAATAGAAATAGGTGGACCTTGTTTTTGTTGAACAACTATGGGTGTCTTTTAGGATGTCAATAAAACATGGATATAATATATAATTGGTTATAAAAATTTATGCCTTCATATACTCATTTATGTCAAGAATGTATTCCAATAGGGTAGAGCCAATCAAAATGTTATTTATCATTTATGGTTATTTATCACATGATTTATTTTCAACTAGGATTGTTGTTCAGATATATTCACATGTGGTTGTGTCATATGGATCTTCATGTGGGATAATTTCATGAATGTGTGTTTACTTTATTACCTTATGATGTGTGGATATTATTTCATTTTTTATCACTTATACTTTTCATATTATTTTCTTTGCGAATATGAAATGAATTAATGAAAAAACCAAGGAAACTAATTTAAAATTGTTTTTAGATTTATGAATATTATTTTTAAAACTATTATTGATTCATAATCTAGAACATTAACATTCTCGGTGTTAGACCTTATATTGAGTTTGTGCTGGAGTCCATCTAAGAATTTTTTTACACCCTAATTTTTCTTTTTTGAGGTTACAGATTTCTTATTATAGTATCTAGGTTAAATAAAGGGCATAATGTAGAATATTGTCTTCCCATATTGTCGTAGCCATCATATTAGGATGTTTAGTGGTGAAGGTTGGTCACATGGAGACTTGTTATTATTTTTTGGACTCCTACATTTCTGATTTTTACTATTTGTCTTGGTTTATATTGATTGTGACTGTTTTCCCTTCTTCCCCAGTATACTCTAGTTGTATGTATTTTTTTGTTATTCTCATGTTTTTTTCCATTAACATGTTTCACCTCATCAGTAAGAAGGTCTAGATCGGGTGTCTTTATTAGTTGTCCTAGGTTGGTTTGTTAGAAATATTCAACCATAGTCAATAAATAAAAGTCATTTTGGATATAAGAACTGAATAGACTCAAAATGTATGGTGTTAAAATATTTGATTACCTATTTAAGTATAACATGCTAATTAATAAAATAAATGGATTAGTAGAAATAAAAATTATATTTAGAATGTAACTAATAAACATTTGTTTTCTATTCAAGAAGATAATCAACACAAATTATGATCTTGGAAACTCCATTCAATCACATAGGTGTAAAAATATTCAGTGGGAAATGCCTTAAAAATAGAGGATAATATATATTAAGAATTTAATGTTTTGAAAAACCTAAAATATGTGTTCACCCAAGGTAGCCCAAATCAGCAGTGACTCTCAAGTACTTATGTTCCCCCCACATGCACGACACTGCATCACATCATCCCCATGTCAACATCACACATGGTACCGTATTTTCTATTAAATTTACCCTTAGGGCCTTTATTTGTACAAAATAATTTCCTCCAAACCCTATTTTTGCTATGATCTCCACAGTATTTCATGGAAGCTCTATGAAACCTAAATGGAAGTTTCATAGCACCTAAAGAGAGGGAATTTAGATGAACTGTGAGACATAGGTTTTCCAAGTGTTAAAAACTAACAAGACATACACTATATATTCACCCAAACACCATAATTTGAAAACACTTATGTGACCCCTCCCTCTAGATGGAAGTTGCATGCCCACTACAAGGAATACATGTGAAGACTTATAAAGGATTGATCCAAATCTCTCTCATGTCAAATAATCCAGGTCATTTTTTCACTTAAGCTGACATCAGTTCACCAAATCCTACGTGAGAATCCATACATGGATGCCACTTATTTGAGTTCCCTTCATTGATGTTTACCCAACCATTCATCCTGCTCGAGCTATCCATTAGGCCTCTTTCAAAGACACTAATGGAAAGGCTTATTCTTCTATGGATACCGTTTTTGAATGATACCATTTAGTATCCTCCACCTAAACCTCCTGATTTAACAAATATTTTGTAATGGAAGACTAGAATGTATCCCATTTGGATTTTTATTTCTACTACCAGTTGATTCCCAAAATTTCCTACGAAAGTGTTAGTATCCATAGAAAGTTAGTAGACTTTTATATCAACCATCACACAGACTCTTACCAAAGAGACAATATTAATTAGACCCCAGTATGATATTCTGAGGATATGACTTCATCCTCTATATCTCATCTATAATACCTAGAGGCTTCGGTCCCTAGTATGGGGTAAGGATCACAATTCTATTTCCATTTGAACTAAGGATAAGTCCCCCTCCCCACTCTATGACCCAATTTAGGACATCCATCCTAGTGTAATACACTATGCATTAACATATGATGTCTCAGTATCTCTCCTCTCTATTCCTTTCACCTTCAATCCTTCCTTAAATTGGACCATCATATAATATAATGTGAATAAAGTGAAGTGTTGTAGACATGACCTCTTCCACGGCCATCTGGGCCTCTTACACCATAGTTTCGACCGCTTATATAAGTAGAGGAGAAATCATGAGAGGTATGTTAAATCATTTACATCATATTGTTTCTCACAACGATCAATAATCATGTGGTCTTATAGGTTTGTATTTATTACAACACCATCAAAATCATCCTGAAGGAATAAACTACAAGAACTCTAATTCCAACTATAACTGGAATACGTAGGATACCTTTTTAAGGCTACAGTTCAAAGATAATCCTCCTTAGGATTAAACCACAATATAAATTTCCATTATTTGGGAATCCTACTTAAAAGTAATCCCCATGTTAAAACCTAAATCACCATGAGTTGATACCTCACTCATTGTCCCTTTGATAAGGCTATCCTCCTTGGGTGTATGGCCCAATCCAAATTCTCTTAATTAGGGAATCCTAAATAGGAGTATGCCCCAAATTAAGCCTCCCAAAATCTATAAGAGTTAAGACATCTCTCCCAGACACTGTTACAAGGGTATTCTCTTTATGAGTAAGACCCAAGTTATTTCGCTCAAAGGTCCATACTCCCTTGTGAGACAAAATGAACTATGAGGAATTCGATTTCCATTGAAACAATATACGTAGGAAGCCTCCATGTAGGTCAAACCCAAAATTAAATAATAAATCAGGTTTAATTGGTGTCATATCCACAGTAGGGTCTAATCCATCTTGAAAAGTCATATTATTTCCATGTTCCTTGGTTGGATTTGGTTTAACTCATGCACCAATCTGTTACATGATGCCTTCTTCCTAGTTGTCCTTGCAACATGATGTTGAACTATATGGTTGGGTCTTTATCACATGACCTTGAAAGGAATGATATGTCCCATTATGTGGAACTGAACTATATGTTTTATAATTCCTTTCACAACGATAAATAAGAAGCTCATCCATGGGTTTGATCGCAACAACAAAAAACAACTTCTGTCTCCCTGGATGACAATAAAATCCTGAGTGACTTTCATCTACCTAGATGAATCTAAATTCTAGGGTTCCCCCTAAGTAGTTTAAATACCCGCATCTTCATAATAATGACCAAATAATCTCTATGTATTATATGTGATAATACCATTTATGGTGGAAATCGAATACATTCAGATATCTCAATTGACGAAGATCCCTAAATACATATAGATGATTCTGATTTTCATATATGCTAAAATTTGATTTCTAGTGTTGGGATAACCTACCTTATAATTGGGAATAAATGAAGGATTTTTGAACATATCATAAATATATCAGAGATTCATGTATTAAGAAAAATCACCCCCCAAAGGGGTTTGATGAGTCCGAAGTCACATCCTCTAGATCATATGAGTTCGTAAGAATCATGGGTCAAAAAAAAACTAATAACCTATTACCATTTGAAAGCATGGTCCTATTGATATAGAATAATTGGGTATTTTTGGTTCTATAATAAATTTTGTTGGAAACTGTTCAAAAATATTGATTCCTAACTAGAACAAACATTTTGATAGAAACAACTAAATGTTGAACCTGATGTGAATCTTTAACCAAGATGATAGTGCTACACAAATGTTAATCCCATATCAAATTGATAAAAGTGGTCCATAAACGTAAATCAACCATGCATGTGTTATTCCAAAATATTTTACATTACCAAAGATCATCATTTATGTTTTTCCTATGTAAAAGAACTATTTTCAAAAAACACATGAAAATTCAAATGTATTCCCATAACTTTACACCCATGAAATCCCTGACTAATGATCATGATGGATCCTTGTTCACTCGAATGAAACCATCAATAACTCATAGTTGGCCATATTGGGACTCCAATGCACTGGTTAGACAGTACCATCATCACGATACCATTCCAACATTGGAGGCATCCCTAAATCCCCTCAAAATCAAGAATAATCCCAAGTTATCAGGTCAATAACAACTAGTGGTTCTGAAGTAGATGGTTCCAAACACAATAATCAACCATATCAAGAGCTTATCCCTAAAACTAAATCAACCATCCTGACCCTATTATAGGTTGGTCAACCAATAGGCCACCTATGACCTTGTCTCAAAGACTCATGGGTCCCTCCCAAGGGCTCCAACGAACAATCGACACCACCAGCACCACACAACAAATAACGCTCAACATGATGAGGGTGTGATCTTCAGTAGTCCAACCCTATTCCCTCAGACATGGGCATGAAAGATGAACCATCAAGGGCAACAAAAAGCTATGAGGTTGCATGTTCCATCCTTTTTCCACTCTGAATAAGTCTGTCCACCCAATTTGGTGTAAAATTGTGTCTGAGCATATATAATCGTCTTTCTTAATTCCATCAGCCAACTAACTCATCTGGAGACAGAAAACCAATACTACCATCCAAATATGATGAAGTGAAATTATAAAGAACATTCACCTACTTATAATCTTTCATCCTA
Source organism: Viscum album (assembly GCA_963277665.1). Lineage (NCBI taxonomy): Eukaryota > Viridiplantae > Streptophyta > Magnoliopsida > Santalales > Viscaceae > Viscum > Viscum album. Next base: position 1,362,374,232 of record OY728133.1, read on the forward strand.
TCAAAAGACTCTACTGGCTTCATTTAATGAATCCCACTAACCAGAGGTGGTGTAATCTGCAAGCACAAACATACACCTGCCAGCACTCACCAATCCTGCCAGTAGTCTCATCTGAAAGAACATTAATATGTATGCCAAAAATGGATCGCTGAAAATATCCAGAAGGTACGTTCACCTACCATCATCCATCAATACATCCAACAGTCTCATTTGGAAGAAACTGGTGAAGTCGGTTGGAACGCTCTGACAACAGACCTTGGGTAGACTCAAATATCTACCCCTACACAAGAATAATATTAGAATCCAATTTTTGTAATGGATGGATAAGATAAGGAATATAAAACTACTCTAGATAAGGACTGTTAATATATTCCCATTCTGACCATTTAAGACACTAAAAACATTTTGGAAACCGTGATATGGAATACACAAATTAATGCCCATATCATGGATGCTTTCTAGAATATCATAATGGATGGTTTTGCAGTAATAGAGGGACATACACATACTTCTATCACAATAATTGGGATTAGTCCGTAGCATTCCATCACATAGAATAAACATAAATTTCTTCCAGTTTGAGTGGTTTATGGAGAATACTCTCTTATGTTATACGAACAATCAAATTAAGAATATACACACATTCTAATTAGAGATTGCTGGGCTATTCTGATAGTCACTTCAAATAAGACACATACCCTTACCAATGATAACTACTTTTCCTAGAATGTGTCCCCAACTACAAGTAATATGGAATTATAAAATATGTATTATCAAACACAGTTGAAAAATCAAGAGTTGTTTCATGATTTGGATCCACTTAATGTTGGAGTTCTTTAGGTCCTTATACATTTATATGTTTTTGCTCAAGATCCTACCCTCCCATTACCAATATTTGAGATTAGTAGTAGTAACTCTGGATGTCCTCATTATAAACCTCACCATAAATTCTAGCTTCATAAAAAATGATACCATATTGAGAACCTATCTATGGATGAGATCCAGGGAAACATCTAATGTGTCAAGAAGAACATGGATCATGACGATATATCCCTTTCTATAATATACCATGGTGGTCCTCCCCACGATGGAATTCTATATGAATGTTATATCTATAGTATTTTTCCACATTGTCAAGAAAATTCTCACAATAACAATGTAGGGACGAGAAAAACCGTTTATCATGATGCACTTGAAAAAAATATGTCTAGTCATGTCTGTTGGCTTATTATTCGAAGGTGAAATACCTTCTTGTACTAAAGGTAGACCAAGGCTATGTCCTTCTACAAACCCCCATGTGGACATTTACCTTTTAATATAGTAAAGGAAACTTCAACTGATCCAATTACTTGTGGTAAAATAATCGGGACGTATCGATTTTGGTTGGACCAAGTTGAGAAACCACTGGAAAAAGGAAAAAGAGGATATGTTGAACATTAGGAAACAACTTTTTAAGACCCCAGACTTAAACCTTTCTTAATCTTGAGTTATTACAAGATTACAGATTGAGGATCCTTTCAGGTTTAGTGTTTTAGATAATTAGATCATAAAACATGCATTGCATTCCACATATAAACAAAGTGGTTACATAAAAGATAGTATTCATTTTTCCCATCAACGGAAACATATTTAAAATAAATCATGTATTCTTTCTGGACACTTCCTTGAAAATTTAATCATATCATGTACCATTCCCTTGACCTGTGATATACAATACCAAAAAACTTGGGATGAGCATAAAATGCTCAGTAAGGGTTATAAAACGTATGGAAAGGAAACATGAGTATATATATACATAATAATGAAATTTTACTTTACCCATAAAACAGAATCACATTAACATACCTCATAAAATCGTGAATAAATCATATAAATCATAAGACATAAATGAAACTTGAGTCATTCATAACATTCTTGCGTAGGGAGTAACCCTCTTGGTTACGTTTGGAATACCCATCATAGTATATTTCCTAAATCTCTTCGAAAAACCCTTAATGTTTAACTACTTCGCGTTACCCAATGCATTGGAGAGCTATATCGGTCTCACCTTCCCTTAGTTTATCACAGAACCACCCATCTTCATAACAATTCCCAAGAAACATAACATAATCACAGCACATAACTTAAGCATAAAGGAAAGATAACATTCCCACATTGCAATAACAATATTATGTTTTAATATATTGAAATAATGAATCTTTTCTAAAAACCATTTTCAAAACCATTTAAAACATTTAATAAATATATTTTTAAATCAAAGTGTCCAATACCACATTGAAGATTTTAACATTTTAAACCATTAATATCAATATAAATAAATCCTTAAAACCATTATGAAAACATGGATATTAATGATAAATATTTATAATAATAAATCATTAAAACATTTAAAACCATATTTTAGTTAAAGGGTTTTTAACAAAATGAGAGACACTTGAATACAATAATTGAGTTATAAAATTTAATCAAAACATTATAATATCATGAGAATAAAGGGATTCATGATATAATATTCCAAAGGACACTATATACACCATATAAGAGTGAATTGGTGCATAACAAAAATGATGTATCAATGGAAATGTAAATTGAGATGAAATTCATTATAAATATGGTATCCTTAAATTAAGGATAAATAAATCTCATAATTATGTATGAAAAATATAAATACACCCAATATAAGTGGATATTAAGTGTAAAATAATCAAATTTCATTCACACATATTCAAAGGATTACATATTTAATAACTACATGTGGAACCCAAAGAAATCGAAATTAGGTTAAGAAGTTCCATTGACAGCCTAACGACGTCACATCAAATTTTTTAAAAGAGTTGATGAAAGAGATAAAGGGTATCTCATCACATGGAAAAAAAATTTATGGAATATGTATATATAAGAACATATCCCCACATAATAAGATGAAAAGTAAAAGACATAACAAAAGAAGTCTTTTAAAAAGAGGAGGGTGAAAGGTCCCTTTACCGATTTGGGTAACTTTCGAAACGTACACCCCATGAAAGAAAGACTATAAAACATTGATGTAAATACTCATAAAATAATGTATATTAAACAAGGAGTAGAATAATGGACAGTACATACACCACTCAAAAGGAAATATTGGCAAATGTAGTATGAATTTCACTAAAACACAAAGTGAGATAAAATGCCCCTTATGAAATTTCAGCAGCCTAACTGCGACAATTAAAACTTCCAAAATGGATTGATGAGAGAAAATAGGCTATCACATCATATGAACATAAAAAGTACAGTAATATTAATATAAAAGAACATCCCAATCATAAGAAATATGATCTTAAAATAAATGACATAATAGAGTGTACTTAAAAAAGAAAGAGAGGGGTAGGTTCCCTTACCTCGGGTCCGACATGACTCGATCGTTATTTAACCTCTTGAATAATAAACTTGAGTTAATTTATAATTTCTTAAGAACCTTTTTCAAGTTAATTATTCCTTTTATATCACTTACTACCATGGTATGAACACTATGTAATTATTTATGATAATAATGTTCGTTTTGTAGATCATTGCTACTTGAGTCAAAAATAAACTCTTTATAATTACAAGTTGTTCATGTGGTAAAATATATATTATATCCGGAATTATATTTATTATTTAGATATCATATATATCATATATATCCATTATATACATGCATTTATAATATTACATAACATTTAGAGGTAAGACATGAAATGCACCATTCATGGAGATGGTAAGTCTATGTACGCATGAACGCTACTTCCATTTCTATTTCTTATTTAATTGAATTAAAACAAAGTGATACATAATAGTATTATAATTTTAATATGGTATAATATATAATATCATTAAATCTATAATTTATACGTACCACATATGGTATTAACGAATCAAATCACTTTGAGGGGGCGGTAGTCCCCACTTCCTAAAATTAAGATATCATGTGTAACCATAATAGAAACCATAAAGGTATGACATAAATGAAAAATACAGAAGATTAAGTAAAACATAAACATATTATATATCATATATAAATATAGTTACATCTTAACAGACACCATTGAGGGTGTTAAAATAATATTGAACAATCATCGTTTCGTGAGGCAGAAATTCGACATCCACAGAAATAGTATGTTCGTTCACCATTAGATGTAGGTGTGTGTAAGTTTATCATGAATAGTTCTTATAAAAACATCGTAGTAATTTTAAGATACTAGATTGGTTACAAAATAAATAAATAAAAAGAGTTTAGGGGGTTAGAGAAGAAAACTAAAACAAAAGAACACAAGTGAAGACATTACCTTAAAATCGGGTATCTCTCTTTGATTTGAGCTCAAAGGCTTCATTGGGAAGACATCTTCCCAATGTAAGGCTTCTATGAGTAATAGAGGTATTTTTAGAGACAAAATGAGTAGGATATGGCTGAGAAAAAGTCTTGAGTTGTGTGGGTAAGGTGGTAGAGGTGGGGGCCTTTTATAAGAGAATAGGAGGGGCACTCTTGGAAAGATACAAAATGTTACGTTATTTTCAAATGAGTTTCGGATTTTAAAGGTCCCACATTGATGTATTTATAGGAAAAGGTGTTAAGTGTTATAAATATACTTATCAAATATGTCTTTGACAAGTTTATGTTAAAGTGTTAACATTATCTTTTCATTTTATTTATGTCCGTTATTAATAAGGTAATCGCTGCATCATCATGATGTCATAAATTATTTAATTTATTTAATGTCTAAAATTAATAAAAAAATATCATGATGTAGGAAAGCTTTTTATATTTCTAATGAATATTTATAGTAAAAATTATGTCTTGTATAACCCCATATAAAAATTGTTTTAGTAAAACAACTAATGCTTGTGACATTTTATTTTAACTTTAAATAAAAAGTTATTTATGTCATTTTCCTACCAAAGTGGCACCATGGGGTCCCCAAGTTGACCCATGGATTTTCTTGGTCGGAAATGAAAAATATATTAAGGGTTGGACATGTGTCTAGGTCATTTCATATTATTAAAACATTAATTTTACCTTAATTTACACTAATTACCTCTAATCGCGATTAAAAACTTAAAAGTTACTATTCACCAAAAAAAATTTATTCCCATTGAACAAAATTTTACATCCTAATGACAACCATGTATGTTGGATTTTTGAAAATCAAATCATTGAAGTGGTAAAGTTTCATTTAAACGAAAAATCAGTTTTTAAACTACCACTTAGTGGTTTCACAATTCATAAAAAATTGCTGTTTTTCAGAAAAATACCAAAACTCCACCCTAAGCTATATTTGATATTCCTAATTCAAAAATTTTGCCCATTTTACAAAATTCAAATAATATAAGTTGCATTAATTAATTTAATAAGTAATTCCCGCTGTCAAATCAAATAGCGTGTTTTTAAGAAATAATATATATTAAAATATTGACACTAGTTTAAGTCCAATTTCAAAGAAATTAATTAAAATGACCACTATTGGATTAAATGGTAAAAATTTAATCTAATTTCACTTTAAAACCAATTCAAAAGATAATATAATCTTATAAATAAATTATATTAAAAATAAGTTTTGAATTAAAATACAACATTTTTCACTATTCATTAAAAAATGAACTTAATCGGAAAAATACAAAAAACATACACAAAGTAAATTTTGATGTCCCGATCCTAAAGAAGAATTTTATTTTGTCAAATATAACACATAAAAATGTAAAAAAGTGGTCTTAGAAGAGGTTCGCCTTCAAAAGGCGGTTAATCGACCTTTTAATGAATATTAGAATGTTTACGCTTAAAATTGGATTCATTCGAATTTTTAATCCTCTAACATTTATTGTAAAAAGTAAAAATATTTGGAAAACATATATAATCATTTTTTAGATAGTTCTGTTCATTCCCGCCATTACAACGGCTAGGCATTAACTACAAATTAAAATAATATTATTTTATTATTAGAGTGCATCGTATGATTTGAAAGGAACTCGTTGTCGCGTATTGGGTACACCATCGAGCATAGCGTTACCTTTAAAGTAATATTAATATTTTATTCACAAATATGGATTAATATAAAAATTTCATATTCTTTATTTACCTGGGGTGTTACTATAGCATCCCGTCTTTTTATAACATAACTTTCATTCCATTACACTGAACTGAGGATCTTTAAGGTTTAGTGTCTTGGAAATAAGGAACATAAAACATGAAACAGAAAAAAAACATTCTTCTTAAACACTTGAAAGGATTCTCCTCATGTTCACCCTAGGCTCATTACTGCATCTCATAACCTGGGGACATACATCAAAAGGAAGGGTGTGCAGAAGGCCTAGCAAGGGAAACAAGTGAAACATTTTACATATGAACATGAGATACGTCAATAATGTCATGAAAAGAACTTTAAGGCATGAAAATGAAATCACGAGGCATATAAAAATAAAACTTTTTCATAACTTGAAGATGTGGCTACATCATTTAACATATAAAATAATGAACATATCACCAAGGTCCATCCCAAAGGTGTCATTTGAAAATTACCAAGGTTATTCACCAAGGTATCGTGGAAATTGTAATCTCTAGTGGTTACATCATTACCCAATGCATTGGAGCGCTATCAGGGTGCACCCTTAAATTTTCCTTTTTTATCATTTGAGCCACATATATCATCATCAAACATTTCATAAATAACCCTTGTAGCATAAAATAAATGGGTTTCAGTTCATAATCACAATGTTTTAAAAAATGCTTTAAAGACATGATCTTTACGTCACATTAAAACCCACAGAAAAGGAAGGTGGGTCTCATGTATGTAAATCCCAGAATTTAAAATAGAACATTTTGGTATATATGTGAATACCCCTTTAGAAGAAAGATCTTTGAGTATTCACTTAATAATATAAATGAAAATTAGAAAAGGAGAGAGACATTTTGAGACGGAAATTCAGCAGCATAACGGCTATGTTACGAGGTTTTAGAAGACATTAAAAAGAGAGGGAAAATGGGTCAAACATTCATAAATGACCCATAAAACAGTAGATGGACAGAATAAGAAGGATAAATGATCATGGTAATGAAATTTCAAGGACATACCATTTGAAATGAAAAACATGGAAGGAAGACAAAAATTAGATTTCTCTTATGAAAGTTCGGCAGCCTAACGGTGTTACTTAAACTTCAACAAAAATGATTTGAAAAGATCAAGTAGGGTCTCTCATCGTGTGAAAATAAGAGTTAAGTATGATAGATATTGAGATAATTCCCCAACATAATTAAAAAGGAACTTGAAAGATATTACATGAAAGTAGAACTTTGAAAAGAATGAGAAGGGTGAAAGAATCCCCTAAAAAAAATCGGCAGCCTAACGGTGCCACTTAAAACATCAAAATACTGAATTGAATAGATCAAATGGGGTCTATCATTATATGAAAATAAGAGTCCAATATGATAGATATAGAGATCATACCCCAACATAACAAAAAGGAACTTGAAGAATTGAAATGAAAGTAGAACTTCAAAACGAGAAGGGTGAAGAACCACTTAAAAATTCGGCAGCCTAACGGCGCCACTTAAAACCTCAAAATACTGAATTGAAGAGATAAAATGGGGTCTCTCATCATATGAACATAAGTGTCCAGTATGATAGATATATATATCATACCCCAACATAACAAAATGGAACTTGAATGAATTTACATGAAAGTAGAACTTCAAAACGAGAAGGGTGAAGAACCACTAAAAAATTCGGCAGCCTAACGACGCCACTTAAAACTTCAAAATACTGAATTGAAGAGATCAAATGGGGTCTCTAATAATATTATAATAAAATATAAGTTTGATGAATTTAGAGATCATAACCCAACATAATAAAAAGGAACTTGAAATACTTTACATGAAAATAGATCTTGAAAAATGAGAAGGGAGAAAGAATCTGTTACAAAAATTTCGGCAGCCTAACAGCGCCACTTAAAACTTCATAAAACGAAATAATGAGAGTAAGAGGGGATCTCTCATTATATGTACATGAAAAGGGATGTAATAGGAGTATAAAAGAACATCCTCCAACATAAGAACATGGAGCATAAAAGGAATGACATAAAAGAGATTACTTGAAATGAAAGAGAGAGGTCGGATCCCTTACCTTAAAACGTAACTCTTAAAACTCAATGGTTTGGACTTGAGGGCTTGGGGGAAACTTGGGAGGACTCCTTAGGAGGTAATGAAACCAGAACTTCGTTGGGGGAGAGTGGAGAGTCGAATGGATGAGAGGATGGCTTGGTATTTATAGGGAAAGTGAGGGGACAAGGCATTAATGGCCAAGGGACACCTCATTAGTGGTTTTGGAAAAACCATGGGCTTTACCATGGTATTTGCCCATGATATTGGCCACTTGGGACACCTCATACCTTATCTTACTATTAATAAGTCGACCATATTGATTACATACTTAATACATCATTTAATGATGTCATTAAACACTCGTAACTTAAAAACTGTATTTTCACTATTCATCGAAAATTCAACTTTCTCAGAATAATCCCAAAATTTCACCTTAACCAAATATCAATGCTCTGATTTCAAAAATTAAATCCATTTTATAAAAATAATTTTCTAAATATTTTTAATTAAATTTTTAATTAAAAACACTATTCATTGAAAATTTATTTTTTTCAGAAAAATCCCCAAAAATTACCTTAACATAATATCGATGCTCTGAGTTCAAAAATGAAGTCCATTTTATAAAAATAATTTTCTAAATATTCTTAATTAAAATTTTAATTAAATAACACTATTCATCCGAAAAAACTAATACTTGAATAATAATTTATGAAACCGTTATTTAACCATTTTATTGAATCACATTACTTAATCAAAGTGCCTAGCTTATTTTAATACTTTCATTAATTGAGATTACTAATCCATTTGGACAGCTTATTAATCCTAATCATAAAATCACTATTCATAATTTACTATTCATCAAAAATCAAGTTTATCTTATTAGACTCTAAATTTCGTACTGAACATAATTGTAGAAGACCATTTTTCGAAAATCATTACAAATTTTTAATTATTTAGGGTTTGCATAATCATATTTAAAATATCCTTTTTCTAAAATTCATCAAAAATATGCATACTATATTTATCCGGTCATTTGAAAACTCATAAAAGAAATCGAAATTTTTATTTAAAACAAAGGATTACACAAGACAGTTACGGTTTCCTTACATAGCCCCTTATCACACCAGCATAGGACCTAAGTGTAAGGTGTATTAAGGTGAGAGAATCTGAGGGAGGCTCGGCCAACATCGCACGAGTAGTAATTTCTATCAGTTTGAACTTCTCGCGAAGGCGATCCCATTCTAGCTTTATACGATGAAGTTGAGCTTGGGTTTGGTCCAGAGTAAAGCCCAGTGGTGCTACCTCCTTCCCAAGTTCTGTTAGATGGGCTTCGATCGGTCCAAGACTACTGGGTGAGGCCATCGAATCTTCTTTCTATATTAATTAACCAAGATTGCTTGTATTTAGAGACAATAGTCAAAACATTTAGTTTCCAGCAGTCATATTGACCAATGGTCAAATAACAGTCAAAACCCAACAGTCTCATTTTAATTATACTCATGTTATCAAATGAAACATTTTTGTTGAGTATAAAAATAAAATAAAATAACACATAAAATTAGGAAAAAGTATTCATTTAAAATTTCGGGTTGTTAAAATCTTCCCCCCTTAAGAAATTGCATCCTCGCAATTTTTAAAATTGGGTTTTGAAATTTCATTGAAAGTCCCACATCAGAAAAGGATTCAGTAAAAATATTACTTTAAAATAAAGAAAGGGAAGTACAAAGGTCACCCGAGTTAACCCACACTAGTATTCCATGTTGGAAAACATGGACATGGAGGAGAAAACAAAGGGTCAAGTACTTAGGGAGAGTGATAGAGAACATGATTAGGAGAAATTTAACCATAAGAAAATCCCAAACTTATGATGTGTGTAAACGGTCTTTGATTACCTAGTAGGAAACGTAAACCAACAACATTTTTGTTTTACGTTTCTTTTCATAATTTTGAGGAGTTCATTTACTACATAGAACAAAAACATAAGAAAATATACCTACCTTAAAGTAGAGTTTCATCCTTTAATAAGTCCCTACCAACACTAATCTTTTCTCCAAATGATGAGAATTCAAAAAAACATGGTCTCATAAAAGCACAAGAATCATCTTCTAGAGAATCACATAATCTACAAAAGATTAACTATCTATTTCTTCTATCTTTAAACATTATCCCAAAAACAGAAAGGTTAAGGTAAAACAAATCTTCAAAAAGAAAGAATCCCATAGGAATGGAAACTACTTTTAAATCTTCAAAGATCCATGGTACTACCCAAAGTTCATCATAGACCATTCCATAAATAACGGTCCTTAAAATTCTTCAAAATAAACCAAACTAAGATTGAAACCCAAATACAAGAAGGATTTGATAACATAGTCTTCCAAAACAACTTCATTGTTCATCTCCAGACAACATCAACCAATCTTAACATCTTATAACAAAAGTATCTAACCTAAACATATTTTACCCAAGATAGGTTAATCATTCCCATAAGTAACCTAAATTACAATAAGTCCACCTTAAATTTATCAATTCATCAAAATATAAGTCAACCTTACTCCTCAATGAAAATACTATAGTAATCTATATACCTCGATCATATAGGGTCCCCAAAATAGTGAACGTCTTCCAAAATAATAATCATCTTTTAATCCCCTAATCATCTCTATCATATTAATACGGAAATCGTCGCATTTCCTATCACATTGGTTGTTGGGACACGTTATTCCATTTCCCACCATTAACTAAGAAGAAAAAGTATAATTAGAGGCTTAAATACTTTAACCAATAATCATGAAAAGGAACTTAAAGAATATAAGGATAACTTGTAGAAGAAAATTATACCCTAACTTGTGATCCCCTAGGTTCCCATCTAGGTTATCCATGATCATATATACTTATGTGAATATTTATTTTATTTTATCTTTGTTCCTTTAACAATGGTTCATACCAAGATTATGAATTTACCAAATCATATCCCCCGAGAGGGTCGTAACCAAGAGTGCAGCAAGGCCCGTTGTCGTGTACCAGTTCCCGTTCGAGTCTAGCTCAAAGTGGTGTTTTCAGGTTTTACCCCTATGTACATCTGTTCCAGAGCCACCTCTACCTGCTCGTATCCAGATAGGGATGTATTTTCTTGGCAACCCCTTACTCAATACTGACCAAAATACTAGGAAGATTTTCTATATTTAAACTTTTCTATAGGGTTCTTCCTAGAGTTTTCATATCCTAATTTACACAAAAAACTAAACCATCCTTTGATACCAACTATAGCATCCCGTCTTTTTATAACATAACTTTCATTCCATTACACGGAACTGAGGATCTTTAAGGTTTAGTGTCTTGGAAATAAGGAACATAAAACATGAAAAAAACAAAAAAAATTCTTCTTAAACACTTGAAAGGATTCTCCTCATGTTCACCCTAGGATCATTACTGCATCTCATAACCTGGGGACATACATCAAAAGGAAGGGTGAGCAGAAGGCCCAGTAAGGGAACCAAGTGAAACATTTTACATATGAACATGAGGTACGTCAATAAAGTCATGAAAATAACTTTAAGGCATGAAAATGAAATCATGAGGCATATAAAAATAAAACTTTTTCATAACTTGAAGATTTGGCTACATCATTTAACATAGACAATCATGAACATATCACCAAGGTCCATCCCAAAGGTGTCATTTGAAAATTACCAAGGTTATTCACCAGGGTATCGTGAAAATTGTAATCTCTAGTGGTTACATCATTACCCAATGCATTGGAGCGCTATCAGGGAACACCCTTAAATTTTCCTTTGTTATCATGTGAGCCACATATATCATCATCAAACATTTCATAAATAAACTATGTAGCATAAAATAAATGTGTTTCATTTCATAATCACAACGTTTTAAAAACTTCTTTAAAGACATGATCTTTACGTCACTTTGTAACCCACAGAAAAGGAAGGTGGGTCTCATGTATGTAAATCCCAGAATTTAAAATAGAACATTTTGGTATATATGTGAATAACCCTTTAGAAGAAATATCTTTGAGTATTCACTTAATAATATAAAAGAACATTAGAAAAAGAGAGAGACATTTTGAGACGGAAATTATGCAGCATAACGGCTATGTTACGAGGTTTTAGAAGACATTAAAAAGAGAGAGAAAATGGGTCAAACATTCATAAATGACCCATAAAATAGTAGATGGACAGAATAAGAAGGATAAATGATCATGGTAATAAAATTTCAAGGACATACCATTTGAAATAAAAAACATGGAAGGAAGACAAAAATTAGATTTCTCTTATGAATGTTCGGCAGCCTAACGGTGTTACTTAAACTTCAACAAAAATGATTTGAAAAGATCAAGTAGGGTCTCTCATCATGTGAACATAAGAGTTCAGTATGATAGATATAGAGATAATTCCCCAACATAATTAAAAAGGAACTTGAAAGACTTTACATGAAAGTAGAACTTTGAAAAGAATGAGAAGGGTGAAAGAATCCCCTAAAAAAATTGGCAGCCTAACGGCGCCACTTAAAACATCAAAATACTGAATTGAAGAGATCAAATGGGTTCTCTCATCATATTAACATAAGAGTCCAGTATGATATATATAGAGATCATTCCCCAACATAACAAAAAGTAACTTGAAATAATTGACATGAAAGTAGAAATTCAAAACGAGAAGGGTGAAGAACCACTTAAAAATTCGGCAGCCTAACGACGCCACTTAAAACTTCAAAATACTAAATTGAAGAGATCAAATGGGTTCTCTCATCATATGAACATAAGAGTCCAGTATGATAGATATAGAAATCATCCCCCAAAATAAAAATAAGGAACTTGAAAGAATTTACATGAAAGTAGAACTTCAAAACGAGAAGGGTGAAGAACCACTAAAAAATTCGGCAGCCTAACGACGCCACTTAAAACATCAAAATACTGAATTGAAGAGATCAAATGGGGTCTCTAATCATATGATAATAAAAGATCAGTATGATAAATTTAGAGATCATACCCCGACATAATAAAAAGGAACTTGAAATACTTTACATGAAAATAGATCTTGAAAAATGAAATGGGAGAAAGAATCTGTTACAAAAATTTCGGCAGCCTAACGGCGCCACTTAAAACTTCATAAAACTAAATAATGAGAGTAAGAGGGGATCTCTCATTATATGTACATGAAAAGGGAAGTAAGAGGAGTATAAAAGAACATCCTCCAACAAAAGAACATGGAGCATAAAAGGAATGACATAAAAGAGATTACTTGAAATGAAAGAGAGAGGTCGGATCCCATACCTTAAAACGTAACTCTTAAAACTCAAAGGATTGGACCTTGAGGGCTTGGGGGAACCTTGGGAGGACTCCTTAAAAGGTAATGAGACCAGAACTTCGTTGGGGGAGAGTGGAGAGTCGAATGGATGAGAGGATGGCTTGGTATTTATAGGGAAAGTGAGGGGACAAGGCATTAATGGCCAAGGGACACCTCATTAATGGTTTTGGAAAAACCATGGGCTTGCCCATGGTTTTTGCCCATGATATTGGCCACTTGGGACACCTTATACATTATTTTACTATTCATAAGTCGACCATATTGATTACATACTTAATACATCATTTAATGATGTCATTAAACACTCGTAACTTAAAAACTGTATTTTCACTATTCATCGAAAATTCAACTTTCTCAGAATAATCCCAAAATTTCACCTTAACCAAATATCAATGCTCTGATTTCAAAAATGAAATCCATTTTATAAAAATAATTTTCTAAATATTTTTAATTAAATTTTTAATTAAAAACACTATTCATCGAAAATTTATTTTTTTCAGAAAAATCCCAAAAAATTACCTTAACATAATATCGATGCTCTGAGTTCAAAAATGAAGTCCATTTTATAAAAATAATTTTCTAAATATTTTTAATTAAAATTTTAATTAAAAAACACTATTCATCCGAAAAAACTAATACTTGAACAATAATTTATGAAACCGTTATTTAACCATTTTATTGAATCACATTACTTAATCAAAGTGCCTAGCTTATTTTAATAATTTCTTTAAGTGAGATTACGAATCCATTTGGACACATTATTAATCCTAGTCATAAAATCACTATTCATAATTTACTATTCATCAAAAATCAAGTTGATCTTATTAGACTCTAAATTTCGTACTGAACATAATTGTAGAAGACCATTTTTCGAAAATCATTACACATTTTTAATTATTTAGGGTTTACATAAACATATTTAAAATATCCTTTTTCTAAAATTCATCAAAAATATGCATACTATATTTATCCGGTCATTTGAAAACTCATAAAAGAAATCGAAATTTTTATTTAAAACAAAGGATTACACAAGACAGTTACGGTCTCCTTACATAGCCCCTTATCACACCAGCATAAGACCTAAGTGTATGGTGTGTTAAGGTGAGAGAATCTGAGGGAGGCTCGGCCAACATCGCACGAGTAGTAATTTCTATCAGTTTGAACTTCTCGCGAAGGCGATCCTGTTCTATCTTTATACGATGAAGTTGAGCTTGGGTTTGGTCCAGAGTAAAGCCCAGTGGTGCTACCACCTTCCCAAGTTCTGTTAGATGGGCTTCGATCGGTCCAAGACTACTGGGTGAGGCCATCGAATCTTCTTTCTATATTAATTAACCAAGATTTCTTATATTTAGAGACAATAGTCAAAACATTTAGTTTCCAGCGGTCATATTGACCAATGGTCAAATAACAGTCAAAACCCAACAGTCTCATTTTAATTATACTCATGTTATCAAATGAAACATTTTTTTGAGTATAAAAATAAAATAAAATAACACATAAAATTAGGAAAAAATATTTATTTAAAATTTTGGGTCATTACAATCTTCCCCCCTTAAGAAATTGCATCCTCGCAATTTTTAAAATTAGGTTTTGAAATTTCATTGAAAGTCCCACATCAGAAAAGGAGTCAGTAAAACTATTACTTTAAAAGAACGAAAGGGAAGTACAAAGGTCACTCGAGTTAACCCACACTAGTATTCCATGTAGGAAAACATGGACATGGAGGAGAAAACAAAGGGTCAAGTTCTTAGGGAGAGTGATAGAGAACATGATTAGGAGAAATTTAACCATAAGAAAATCCCAAACTTATGATGTGTGTAAACGGTCTTTGATTACCTAGTAGGAAACGTAAACCAACAACATTTTTGTTCTATGTTTCTTTTCATAATTTTGAGGAGTTCATTTACTACATAGAACAAAAACATAAGAAAATATACCTACCTTAAAGTAGAGTTTCATCCTTTAATAAGTCCCTACCAACACTAATCTTTTCTCCAAATGATGAGAATTCAAAAAAACATGGTCTCATAAAAGCACAAGAATAATCTTCTAGAGAATCACATAATCTAAAAAAGATTAACTATCTATTTCTTCTATCTTTAAACATTATCCCAAAAACAGAAAGATTAAGGTAAAACAAATCTTCAAAAAGAAAGAATCCCATTGGAATGGAACCTACTTTTAAGTCTTCAAAGATCCATGGTACTACCCAAAGTTCATCATAGACCATTCCATAAATAACTGTCCTTAAAATTATTCAAAATAAACCAAACTAAGATTGAAACCCAAATACAAGAAGGATTTGATAACATAGTCTTCCAAAACAACTTCATTGTTCATCTCCAGACAACATCAACCAATCCTAACATATTATAACAAAAGTATCTAACCTAAACATATTTTACCCAAGATAGGTTAATCATTCCCATAAGTAACCTAAATTACTATAAGTCCACCTTAAATTCATCAATTCTTCAAAATATAAGTCAACCTTACTCCTCAATGAAAATACTATAGTAATCTATTTACCTCGATCAAATAGGGTCCCCAAAATAGTGAACGTCTTCCAAAATAATAATCATCTTTTAATCCCCTAATCATCTCTATCATATTAATATGGAAATCGTCGCATTTCCTATCACATTGGTTGTTGGGACACGTTATTCCATTTCCCACCATTAACTAAGAAGATAAAGTATAATTAGAGACTTAAATACTTTAACCAATAATCATGAAAAGGAACTTAATGAATATAAGGATAACTTGTAGAAGAAAAGTATACCCTAAATTGTGATACCCTAGGTTCCCATCTAGGTTATCCATGATCATATATACATATGTGAATCTTTATTTTATTTTATCTTTGTTCCTTTGACAATGGTTCATACCAAGATTATGAATTTACCAAAGCATATCCCCCGGGAGGGCCGTAACCAAGAGCGCTGCAAGGCCCGTTGTCGTGTACCAGTTCCCGTTTGAGTCTAGCTCAAAGCGGTGTTTTCAGGTTTTACCCCTATGTACATCTGTGCCAGAGCCACCTCTACCTGCTCGTATCCAGATAGATATGTATTTGCTTGAAAACCCCTTACTCAATACTGACCAAAATACTAGGAATATTTCCTATATTTAAACTTTTCTGTAGGGTTCTTCCTAGATTTTTCATATCCTAATTTCCACAAATAACTAAACCATCCTTTGATACCAACTATAGCATCCCGTCTTTTTATAACATAACTTTCATTCCATTACACGGAACTGAGGATCTTTAAGGTTTAGTGTCTTGGAAATAAGGAACATAAAACATGAAACAAACAAAAAACATTATTCTTAAACACTTGAAAGGATTCTCCTCATGTTCACCCTAGGCTCATTACTGCATCTCATAACCTGGGGACATACATCAAAAGGAAGGGTGAGCAGAAGGCCCAGCAAGGGAAACAAGTGAAACATTTTACATATGAACATGAGATACGTCAATAAAGTCATGAAAATAACTTTAAGGCATGAAAATGAAATCATGAGGCATATAAAAATAACACTTTTTCATAACATGAAGATGTGGCTACATCATTTAACATAGAAAATCATGAACATATCACCAAGGTCCATCCCAAAGGTGTCATTTGAAAATTACCAAGGTTATTCACCAAGGTATCGTGAAAATTGTAATCTCTAGTGGTTACATCATTACCCAATGCATTGGAGCGCTATCAGGGACCACCCTTAAATTTGCCTTTGTTATCATGTGAGCCACGTATATCATCATCAAACATTTCATAAATAACCCATGTAGCATAAAATAAATGGGTTTCATTTTTCATAATCACAACGTTTTAAAAACTGCTTTAAAGACATGATCGTTACGTCACTTTAAAACCCACAGAAAAGGAAGGTGGGTCTCATGTATGTAAATCCCAGAATTTAAAGTAGAACATTTTGGTATATATGTGAATAACCCTTTAGAAGAAAGATCTTTGAGTATTCACTTAATAATATAAAAGAACATTAGAAAAAGATAGAGACATTTTGAGATGGAAATTATGCAGCATAACAGCTATGTTACGAGGTTTTAGAAGACATTAAAAAGAGAGGGAAAATGGGTCAAACATTCATAAATGACCCATAAAACAGTAGATGGACAGAATAGGAAGGATAAATGATCATGGTAATGAAATTTCAAGGACATACCATTTGAAATGAAAAACATGGAAGGAAGACAAAAATTAGATTTCTCTTATGAATGTTCGGCAGCCTAACGGTGTTACTTAAACTTCAACAAAAATGATTTGAAAATATCAAGTAGGGTCTCTCATCATTTGAACATAATATTTCAGTATGATAGATATAGAGATAATTCCCCAACATAATTAAAAATGAACTTGAAAGACTTTACATGAAATTAGAACTTTGAAAAGAATGAGAAGGGTGAAAGAATCCCCTAAAAAAATCGGCAGCCTAACGGCGCCACTTAAAACATCAAAATACTGAATTGAAGAGATCAAATGGGTTCTCTCATCATATTAACATAAGAGTCCAGTATGATATATATAGAGATCATTCACCAACATAACAAAAAGGAACTTGAAATAATTGACATGAAAGTAGAACTTCAAAACGAGAAGGGTGAAGAATCACTTAAAAATTCGGCAGCCTAACGGCGCCACTTAAAACATCAAAATACTAAATTGAAGAGATCAAATGGGTTCTCTCATCATATGAACATAAGAGTACAGTATGATAGATATAGATATCATACCCCAACATAACAAAAAGTAACTTGAAAGAATTTACATGAAAGTAGAACTTCAAAACGAGAAGGGTGAAGAACCACTAAAAAATTCGGCAGCCTAACGACGCCACTTAAAACTTCAAAATACTGAATTGAAGAGATAAAATGGGGTCTCTCATCATATGATAATAAAATATCATTATGATAAATTTAGAGATCATACCACAACATAATAAAAAGGAACATTAAATACTTTACATGAAAATAGATCTTGAAAAATGAGAAGGGAGAAAGAATCTGTTACAAAAATTTCGGCAGCCTAACGACGCCACTTAAAACTTCATAAAACTAAATAATGAGAGTAAGAGGGGATCTCTCATTATATGTACATGAAAAGGGATGTAAGATGAGTATAAAATAACATCCTCCAACAAAGTAACATGGAGCATAAAAGGAATGACATAAAAGAGATTACTTGAAATGAAAGAGAGAGGTCGGATCCCTTACCTTAAAACGTAACTCTTAAAACTCAAAGGTTTGGACCTTGAGGGCTTGGGGGAACCTTGGGAGGACTCCTTAAAAGGTAATGAGACCAGAACTTCGTTGGGGGAGAGTGGAGAGTCGAATGGATGAGAGGATGGCTTGGTATTTATAGGGAAAGTGAGGGGACAAGGCATTAATGGCCAAGGGACACCTCATTAGTGGTTTTGGAAAAACCATGGGCTTGCCCATGGTATTTGCCAATGATATTGGCCACTTGGGACACCTCATACCTTATTTTACTATTCATAAGTCGACCATATTGATTACATACTTAATACATCATTTAATGATGTCATTAAACACTCGTAACTTAAAAACTGTATTTTCAATATTCATCGAAAATTAAACTTTCTCAGAATAATCCCAAAATTTCACCTTAACCAAATATCAATGCTCTGATTTCAAAAATGAAATCCATTTTATAAAAATAATTTTCTAAATATTTTTAATTAAATTTTTAATTAAAAACACTATTCATCGAAAATTTATTTTTTTCAGAAAAATCCCCAAAAATTACCTTAACATAATATCGATGCTCTGAGTTCAAAAATGAAGTCCATTTTATAAAAATAATTTTGTAAATATTTTTAATTAAAATTTTAATTAAAAAACACTATTCATTCGAAAAAACTAATACTTGAATAATAATTTATGAAACCGTTATTTAACCATTTTATTGAATCACATTACTTAATCAAAGTGCCTAGCTTATTTTAATACTTTATTTAAGTGAGATTACTAATCCATTTGGACACATTATTAATCCTAATCATAAAATCACTATTCATAATTTACTATTCATCAAAAATCATGTTGATCTTATTAGACTCTAAATTTCGTACTGAACATAATTGTAGAAGACCATTTTTCGAAAATCATTACACCTTTTTAATTATTTAGGGTTTACATAAACATATTTAAAATATCCTTTTTCTAAAATTCATCAAAAATATGCATACTATATTTATCCGGTCATTTGAAAACTCATAAAAGAAATCGAAATTTTTATTTAAAACAAAGAATTACACAAGACAATTACGGTCTCCTTACTTAGCCCCTTATCACACCAGCATAGGACCTAAGTGTTAGGTGTGTTAAGGTGAGAGAATCTGAGGGAGGCTCGGCCAACATCGCACGAGTAGTAATTTCTATCAGTTTGAACTTCTCGCAAAGGCGATCCCATTCTAGCTTTATACGATGAAGTTGAGCTTGGGATTGGTCCAGAGTAAAGCCCAGTGGTGCTACCTCCTTCCCAAGTTCTGTTAGATGGGCTTCGATCGGTCCAAGACTACTGGTTGAGGCCATCGAATCTTCTTTCTATATTAATTAACAAAGATTGCTTGTATTTAGAGACAATAGTCAAAACGTTTAGTTTCCAGCGGTCATATTGACCAATGGTCAAATAACAGTCAAAACCCAACAGTCTCATTTTAATTATACTCATGTTATCAAATGAAACATTTTTTTTGAGTATAAAAATAAAATAAAATAACACATAAAATTAGGAAAAAATATTTATTTAAAATTTCGGGTCGTTACAGTTACATCCTTCCCCCCTTTTGGGAATTGCGTCCTCGCAATTTCAAAATTGGGCATGGAACCTCCATTGAAAATCCCACATTGGAACAAGAGTCAGTAAAACTATAACATTACAAGAATGGGAGAGAAGTACAAATGTCACCTGAGTTAACCCATACTAGGATTCCAAGTATGAAAATACATATATGGAGGAAAAAACAAAGGGTCATGTTTTGATGGAGAGTGATAGTAAACATGTCTAGGATAAAGCTAACAATAATAAAATCACAAACTTGTGTTGGGTTAAACGGTATTGGATTCCTCAATAGGAAAAGTTAATGGAAAACATTTTTTAGTTACCATTAATTAAGGAATTTATTTTTGATCTTAATTAAAACATAAGGAAACATACATACTTGTCATGTTGAATTTTAACTTTTACTAGATTTCATACACGAACTCATATTTTATCCAAAAGTTGAGTATTTAGGATGACTTGTTTACATTAATAGAGTTATAATCAACTTCTAATGAATCACCTAATACACAAAATAGAACTATATACTTCCCATGTCTTTATACTTTAACCAAAACCAAAACCAAAAAGAGTAGTACAAGATCAGATAATCCAGAAAAGGATAATCCTTTATAAAAAAAATCTATTCTTAATCTCCAAAAAATTTCAAACAAAACCCATAGTTCAATAAAGACCATTCAATAACCATCTATCCATAAAATTCTACAAGGTAACCCAAACTAATATTGAAATCCAATTCTCTGAAGGCTTTAATCACATAGTCTCCTAAGATAAATTTTATCATTTTTCTATAAAATTACATGAGTTACTCTTACAATCTCATACTGAAATGTAATTAACCTAATCACATATCCTCCATGATAGGCTAATAATTTCTATTGATAACCAAAAATAAACTTACTCTTAATTCATAAAATCATCTAACTAAAAATAATCATTCAAACTAACCAGGGACTTCACGTGGTCCAGTGGTAGGCGATAAATACCAGTTGCACTTTGGTTGCGGTTTCGATTCCTGTAGCTTCGTCCGACGCGACGAGTTGTCACACGGTCTGTGTGTTGTCCCTTTTCAAAAACTATATAATTTTATAACATTCCCCAAAAAGAGATAAATTCATCAAAAATAACCATAACATATTTAACCACAAATGATATCTGATAACTTCCATTTTGCAACCCAAAATGTATTAACCAGTAATTGCCTCAAGTTCACGGATCATATAAACCCAAATTGTTTTCTATAACTATATCCACAAAAGAAAGGATAATTATTCCTTGAATAAAATTTTTGTATATCAAACATCAAGGTTACTATAAAAAGTCTTCTAATGTAACCCCATCTTCAAAAGAGACTTAATACATCTTAGAATTTCACGATCCTAAAATCTACCATAACTCTTGAATCCCTTATATGATGACTTCTTACTCATTAAAAATTCTTCATGATCCATTAGACATTATTTTTCAACTTATTCTAAAATACTTCTTTCCTACAAAAAAAATCATGAATCATATCCTAATATTCCAATAATAGGAAAACATATGTTATGAAATAATCCATACCTTTCATTCTTCATTGTCAGTTTCTTCATCCTCAATCGGAATGGCATTACGTCTTGGTAAATAAATATTTGTAATATCTTGGTGACCCCATTCCCAAAACTTCTTCGTAGAAAATTTGTTTTCATAATGGCCATGCACACCCCATTTAAAACATTCAATTGATCTGTCAGAAAGAACTTCTTTCCCTTTCCTAGAGTCAACTAGATGCTTCCTTTTTCCATGGCAGGTTCTTGCTTTATGACCTTCATTTCCACATCTATAGCATCTTTCTGTCCCTTTGAAACATTTTCTATGTGTTTCTTTCCACATATTTGACACATAGGTTTTTGAACATACTTACCTTTATGATTATTACCTGAACATCCATAGGGATTTGTTTCTCGCATATACGATGCCTTATAAAAATCACTAAGGTTCAGGTGGTCAATAATAACTCCAGATAGTTGGTTGAGGATAACCACAATTGTTCTCATTGAATCTCCCATATCATTCAGTTGTTATTTCATAAAACAGTCACAGTTTTCTTCAAATCCACTGTTACTTTAGTGCTTTCTAGATCCAGCCATTTACTAAAACCAAAAAGGTCAGTGTGAGTATATCAGTAAAATAATCAAATAGAAAAGAGGAAGGTAAACACCAAGATATACTTATCTAAGTTATCTCAAACTAATTCTAATTTAAAAAAAACAATGACTATATAATATACTAACCACTGTGGTTATACACAACTTGTCACTTTTTCATAAACAAACCTCCAACCTATAAAGTTATCAAAACCGACCTCTGATACCAACTATAAGGCCCTAGCCTTAAAACATACTTAATATTGAGTTTTTACAAGATTACACATTGAGGATATTTTTAGGTTTAGAGTTTTATAGAATTAGATCATAGAACATGCATTACATTCCACATTTAAACAAAGTGGTTACATAAAAGATAGTATTAATTTTTCCCATCAACAGAAACATATTTAAAATAAAACATGGATTATTTCTTGACACTTCCTTGACAATATCATCATATCATGTACCATTCCCTTGACCTGTAAAAAACAATCCAAAAAAATTGGGATGAGAATAAAAAGCTCAGTAAGGGTTATAAAAATTATGGAAAGGAAACATGAGTACATATATACATAAGAATGAAATCCTAATTTACGCAAAAAAACATAATCACTTTAACATACCTCATAAAATCATGAAGAAATCATAGAAATCATAAGACATAAAGGTAACTTGAGACATGCATAACATTCTTACATTGGGAGTAACCCTCTTGAATACGTTTGGAATACCCATCATAGTATATTCACTAAATCTATTCGTAGAATCCTTAACATTTAACTCCTTCGTGTTACCCTATGCATTGGAGAGCTATATTGGGCTCACCCACCCTTAGTTTATCACGGAACCACCTATCTTCATAACAATGCCCAAGAACCATAACATAATCATAGCACATAACTTAATCAAAAAGTATAGATAACATTCCCACACTGAAATAACAATATAACGTTTTATGATATAGAAATAATGAATCCATTCTAAAAACCATTTTCAAAACCATTTAAAACATTTATAAAGAGATTTTTAAATCAAAGTGTCCCATACCACATTGAAGATTTTATCATTTTAAATTATTAATATCCATATAAATAAATCATTAAACCCATTTTGTAAACATGGATATTAATTAGAAATATTTATAAGAATAAATCATTAAAACATTTGAAACGATATTTTAGTTAAAGGGTTTTTAACAAAATGAGAGACACTTTAATACAATAATTGAGGAATAACATTTAATTAAAACTTTATAATATCATGAGAATAAAGTGATTCATGATATAATATTCCAAAGTAAATTATATACACCATATAAGAGTGAATTGGTTCATAACAACAATAAAGTATCAATGGAAATGTAAATTGAGATGAAATCCATTATAAAGATGGTATCCTTAAATTAAGGAAAAATCAATCTCATAATTATGTGTGAAAAATATAAATACACCCAATATAAGTGGATATTAAGTGTAAAATAATAAAAGGTCATTCACACATATTCGTAGGATGACATATTCAATAACTACATGTTGAACCCAAAGAAATCGAAATTGGGTTAAGAAGTTCCATTGACAGCCTAACGGCGTCACAACAAATTTTAGAAAAGAGTTGATGAGAGAGGTAAAGGGTATCTCATCACTTGGTCATTAAATTTATTTCAATAAGGATATATAAGAACATATACCACATAATAATATGAAAAGTAAAAGACATAACAAAAGAAGTCTTTTAATAAGAGGAGGGTGAAAGGTCCCCAAACCGATTTGGGTAACTTTCGAAACGTACACCCCATGAATGAAATACTATACAAAATTGATGTAAATACTCATAAAAGAAAGTATGTTACACAAAGAGTAGAATAATGGACATTACATACACCACTCAAAAGGAAATATTGGAAAATGTAGCATGAATCTCCCGGAAACACAAAGTGAGAGAAAAAGCCCCTTATGAAATTTCGGCATCCTAACAGCGCCAATTGAAACTTCCAAAATGGATTTATGAGAGAAAATAGGGTCTCTCATCATATGAACATAAAAATTAAATTAATATTAATATAAAAGAACATCCCAATCATAATAAAGATAAGCTTAAATGGAATGACATAATAGAGTGTACTTAAAAAGAAAGAGAGGGGTAGGATCCCTTACCTCGGGTCCGACTTGACTCGATCGTTCTATAACCTCCTGAATAATAAACATGATTTAATTTATACTTGCTTAAGAACCTTTTGAAAGTTAATTATTCCTTTTATATCACTTACTACAATGTTATGAACACTATGTAATTATTTATGTTAATAATGGTCATTTTGTAGATCATTTCTACTTTAGTAAAAAATAAACTCTTTATAATTACGAGTTGTTCCTGTGGTAAAATATATATTATATCAAGAATTATATTCATTATTTTGGTGTCATATATATAATGTATATCCATTATATACATTCATTTATAATATTAAATAACATTTAGAGGTAAGAAATGAAATGCACCGTTCATGGAGACAGTAAGCAGTATGTACGCATGAACTCTACTTCCATTTAAATTTCTTATTTAATGGAATTAGAACATAATGATACATAATAGTATTATAATTAAAGTATGGTATCATATATAATGTCATTAAATCTATCCTTTATATGTACCACATATGGTATTAATGAATCAAATCATTTTGATGGGGTGGTAGTCTGCACTTCCTATAATGAAGATATCGCATTTAACCATAATGGTAACCTTAAAGGTATGACATAAATGAAAAATACATAATCTTAAGTAAAACATAAACATATTATATATCATATATAAATATAGTGTCATCTTAATGGTTACCTTTGATGGTGTTAAAAAAATATTGAACAATCATCGTTTCGTGAGACAGAAATTCACCATCCACAGAAACAGTATGTTCATTAACCATTAGATGTAGGTGTGTGTAAGTGTAGCTCGAATAATTCTTATAACAACATACTAGTATATTTAAGATACTTTATATGTTACAAAATAAATGAATAATAAGAGTTTAGGGGGTTGGAGAAGCAAAATAAAACAAAAGAACACAAGTGAAGACATTACCTTAAAATCGGGTATCTCTCTTTGATTTGAACTCAAATGATTCCTTGGGAAGACTTCTGCCCAACGTGAGGCTTCTAGAAGTAATAGAGGGATGTGGAGACTCAAAATGACCAGGGGTTGGCTGATATAAAGTCTTGAGAGGTTTGGGTTAATTGGTAGAGGTGGGTGCCTTTTATAAGAGGACAGGAGGGGCACTCTTGGAAAGTTACAAAATGTTACTTTATTTTCAAATGAGTTTCGGATTTTAAAGGTACCACATTGATGTATTTCAAGTATAAGGTGATAAGGGTTCGAAATATACTCATCCAATAGTTCTTTGACAAGTTTCCTTTATAGTTTTAACATCATATTTTCATTTTATTTAAATCTTTTATTAATGAGGTAATCGCTGCATCATCATGATGTCATAAATAATTTAATTTATTTAATGTCTAAAAATTATAAAAAAAATATCCTGATGTAGGAAATATTTTTCGATTTATAAGGAATATTTATAGTCAAAAATATGACTTTTATAACCCCATTTAAATTTTTTTTAGTAAAACAACTCATGCTTGTGACATTTTATTTTAACTTTAAATAAAAAGTTATTTATTTCATTTTCATACCAAAGTGGCTCCATGGGGTCCCCAAGATGACCCATGGATTTTCTTGGTCGGCCGTGACACATCCTATAAGGGTAGGACATTTGTCTAGATCATTTCAGATTATTAAAACATTGTTTTTACCTTAATTTACACCAATTTCCTCTAAACGCGATTAAAAACTTCAAATTTATTATTCACCAAAAAATTATTTCAATCCCATTGAACCAAATGTTACATCCTAATGACAAACACGTATGTTGGATTTTTTAAAATCAAATCACAGAAGTGGTAAAGACTCATTTAAACGAAAAATCAGTTTTTAAACTACCACTTACTGGTTTCACTATTCATAAAAAATTGAAGTTTTTCAGAAAAATACCAAAAATTCACCCAAAGATATATTTGATATTCCGAATTCAAAAATGATGTCTATTTTAAAAAATTAAAATCATATAAGTTGCATTAATTAATTTAATAATTAATTCCCGATGTCAAAACAAATAGTGTGTTTTTAAGAAATAATATATATTAAAAGATTGACACTAGTTTAAGTCCAATTTCAAAGCGAAATTAATTCCAATGACCACTATTGGATTAAATGGTAAAAATATATTCTAATTTAACTTAAAAAACAATTCAAAATATAATCTAATCATATAAATAAATTAGATTAAAAAGAGGTTTTGAATTAAAATACAACATTTTTCACTATTCATTAAAAAAATGAACTTTATCGGAAAAATACCAAAAAATTACACAAAGTAAATTTTGATGTCCCCATACTAAAGAAGAATTTTATTTTGTCAAATATAACACATAAAATTGTCAAAAAGTGTAATTAAAAGAGGTTCTCCATCAAAAGACGGTTAATCGACATTTTAAAGAATATTAGAATGTTTACGCTTAAAATTGGATTCAATCGCATTTTTAATCCTGTAACATTTATTGTAAAAAGTAAAAATATTTGACAGAAATATATAATCATTTTGTAGTTAGTTCTGTTCATTCACGTCAATTACAACATCTAGGCATTAACTACAATGTTAGATAATAATATTATATTATTAGAGTGCAACGTATGATTTCAAAGGAACTCATTGTCGCGTATTGGGTACACCATCGAGCATAGCGTTCCCTATAGAGTAATATTAACATTTTATTAACAAATATGGACAAATATAAAAATTTCATATTCTATATTTACCTGGGGTGTTACAAACTTTCTAAGGGAGAAGTTTGTGTCATGTTCTGGCCTTTGGCTACCACTTAATACAACATTCCATTGATGTTTACAGAAGACTGTATTCATGATATCTACCTCAACATATGGAATATTCTTAGTCATATAAGACATAATCTATTACTGTATGATAAATATCAATGTTATGTTTAGGTAATATAATGGATACCATGACAATTTGACTTGGAATATGTCCAGATTTCCCAATATATAATGATCATGAAGAAACAGGGATGCCTTTAACACTCATGTCACAACGCATTAATAAGGTTATGATAGTTAATCAAAGATATCACATCTAGTATTCAAATTAGAGGATGAGGTACAAAAAATGCATTGAAATTAACTATTCTTCAAAACAAGCAATGACTTCAGAATGTGGTCCCATGGAATGTTATTACCCTAGGTTGGCTACGATAAGAAAATTATGTTCACACCCGAAGAGATTCTCTACCAGAATAGGACCCAAATGACATTTATCAAAGTCAACATCAAAGAGAAAAGGCTATTGAGATAAGTTT
The DNA here is from genome assembly GCA_963277665.1 of Viscum album. Lineage (NCBI taxonomy): Eukaryota > Viridiplantae > Streptophyta > Magnoliopsida > Santalales > Viscaceae > Viscum > Viscum album. The sequence goes on from OY728133.1 coordinate 1,362,402,048, forward strand.
TCACCAAGCATTTGGGAACATCGAGCAGTCGACCAACTTACCAGATGTCATCCATCATATTGCACAAATGTTTGAAATAAAAAAAATTGAAGAAGGATATTTATGTTAGTGGTGGATAATGAACCCATCAAATATTCAGTCTAGAATTCAAAAAATTAGAAGAGAATCTGTGTTGATATCACCCCCATTACTTCCAAATCCACCCAAGCATGTAGGGTTGGGAAATTGTTTTCTCAGTCCTCAGAGCCAATAAAGAGAGCTTGATGGTTTGAGAAAGAAGAACATGAATAGCCCAAGAAGATAGGGTTCTGGGATTTTTCACATCTGCAATCCCCTCCTCATTAGAAGTCAATGTTCTCCCCATTAGTGATGAAGCCACAAAATGAATTCAAAACTGAATTATCAGATAAATCCATTACGGTTCATAGTCATAGGGAAATTACTAAGGAATCAAATAATAAGAGGACCAGTCTCATAGAGGATGAAAACGAAAGAGATCTCATAAGGATACTAATAGAATACTAGCATCACATTAAGCATTGGTGAATGTTATTAATTCCATCATGTAAGATCCTCCAGAAAATGAGTTATGTTAAGGGGAGTCCTAGGATGATGTTCTTATTCATAATGTGGTCCACAACAAACAAAATCAAGGATGTGTACATAACTGAAATCATAGGGTTTCCCAAAATTTAGGTATCCCCACAAATAATCAACTTCCACCTCATTAAAAGAAACATAATAAGATAAAAGATAATGGTTATACCATTTCTCACCAATACGGGAAAATGGCCATTTGGGATGGGACAATCGGCCCATCGTAAATAATAGATATTTCCGACGGGGGATTAAGGACCCATCAGAAAAGGTTTAGCACGAAATGCGTTCCATACAGCTAGAAGGGAATTTGTGATGGGTGCCCTATTCCCATCATAAATGCCAGACAATGGTTTTTAGTATTTGTAGTGGGATACATGTCCAGTCGTAAAAAGAATTTCTATAGGTAACCATTTGTGACGGACCTCGTAAAAAATATTTTTTATCATCCTAACGTAATTAATGCATGCAGTGGCAATTTGAGACCGGTCCTGTTGAAATAAACAAAACTCCAATAAGCTAACATATATATACCCTCATCCATTTTTCCTATCATACTACTCCTTTCATGACTTCCCCCTCTCTTTATTCTGAAAAATTTTCATCAAAATGTTTTCAAATTTTATTCTTTTAAATCAATGATTAATTCATAAATTTTATAATCTGAAAGCTTACGTTTCAAGGAACTTATCTATTTTTAAATTGTTTAACAAATTTATTTAATTTTGAATTGGTTATAATTTTTTTAATTAGATGCAATTAAATAAAAATACAATTTGATATTTGTTTTTCAGTATTTATTTTAATGAATAATAATGTGTAAGTGTTAATTAGTAATAATTATAAATAATTAGTAATATATAGTAATTATTATTAATAGTTAGTAATAAATTGTAATAAATTGTTATAATTAGTAATAAATTGTAATAATTAGTAATAAATTCTAATAATTAATATTAAATTGTTATAATTGGTAATAATTATAATAAATTTTAATAATTAGTAATAAATTGTAATAATTAAGATATATTAGAAATAATTAGAATTAATTTGTAATATATATTATTAATTAATAATAATTAGGATTGATTGTGAATAATTAGGATTAATTAGTAAAAATTAAGATCAATGAAGATAATTTAGAATAATTTATGATAATTTAGGATTAATTAGGAATAGTTTTGAATAATTAATAATAATTATATTTAATTAGTAATAATTTGTAATAATTAGTAAAAAATATTAATGAATTTTAATTATTAGAAATATTTAGTAATAATCATGAGTAAATAGTTATAATTAGGTATAATTTTTAATAAATGGAAATAATTAGTAATCATTGGAATTAATTAATAACCAATTAAAATAATTAGAAAGAATTAGGATTAATTCATTAGAAATTATGGATCATTAGTAATAATTAAGAATACTTAGTAATAATAAGGAATAATTAGAAAAAAAATATTAATAATTAGTAATATTTAGGATTAATAAGTACCTATTAAGGATAATTGGTAATTATTCTTATTAATTTGTAATAATTTGGATTAGTTGGTGATAATTAAGATTAATTGTTAATAATTGGGATTAATTAATAATAATTAGTAGTAATTATTAAATATTATCTATAATTAGTATGTTTTACGAATAATTTGTAATAATTAGGAATAATCAGTTGTAATTAGGAATAATTAATAATAATTAGGAATAATTATCAATAATTAGGAATAATTAGTAAAAATAATGATTAATTTGTAATAATTTGTAATAATTCTTAATAATAATGAATAATTTGTAATAATTTGAATTATTTAGTAATAATTAGTAATAATTAGTGATAATTAGTTATCAATAGTAATAATTAGTAATAATTAAGTTTAATTAGTAATAATTAGGATTGATCAGTAATAATTAAACTTAATTAGTAATAATTTTGAATAATGAGGAATAATCAATAATAGTTAGTAATAATTTTGTAAAATTAGTAATAAATAAGAATAAATATGAATAATTAATACGAATTAGTAATAATTGGGTTTAATTATTAATAAATTTGAATACATTCTACTACATTGAGATAAATTGGAACCATTTCCAATGGATTGACAGACATCCGTTTGATCGAATCCTCTGATCCTCGCAACATTCTCCCCGTGAAATATATATGAAAAATCTACTCAAGAATACATTAGAGTAGATTTTTCATGGTGATTTCATTCATTGAAAGTTGAAAAGAGATTTTCTGTAGGGAAAAAGATGCTCTTTTCCTGATGAATCGTCTCCTTGGAACTTCTATTACTAAAATCACTATGAAAAGTATGATCTGATGTATAAATATCAATTTTTGTTTGCACGAGCATGAAGAGCAACATAGTGTGGCATCCCAACTATCCATCCTCATGCATAAAACATGGATATTCATATTTCAAAGAAAAATATTCGAATTGTTTTTATACAGAAAGTTATAAGGGGATGAGTCATTGGGAAAAATAGTTGCATCCAATCTGATATAAATTATGCCGCTAGTAATTAACAATAATTAGGAAAAGAAAAATGTAATTAATAATTGTCTTCCCATTTTGGGATAGTTTCTATCTTATATCTAATTATTAAAACTAACTAATTATATCATATTTTTAAAGAAAAACATTGAACAAGGAAGTCGACAACACTCAATATATTATGATTATGGTTGGATAAATTAGTATAGGAATAAAAATCTTCCTACTTTAAATCTTGTATATATTGATGATGTTCATGATTCCTTATCATTCTCAAGAACAAAAAAATATGTTTTAGATGGAAAATTTATGTGTCCTTGTAAAAATATATTTTAATGGAGTATGACACATTTGAAAATGTTGGAAGTAATTTATAGAATTTTGGATTTCAACAAGATTATGTTTTTTGGTACGATCATAGTGAAAAAAATTCCAGATAAGATATTAATAATTTGGTTCTAGATCTAGAACATTTTCAAAATTTATTACATGATATGGTGGGTTTTTCTTTTAAATAAATCAAATCTCAAGATGATATTCATTTGACAACTATGTTGGAACTATCTTATTTATATTATTTGTTGATGTCTACAGAGGATGCCTTATTTCCTACATGAATGATAAGAATGTTTTAATGAATTGCTAAATTTACAGCTATTAAATTATATTATATAATTTCCAGTAGTTGGTTGGATCATATATTATCTTTATTAAAAATAAAATTACCTAAATAATACGTATTACCAAAATATTTGAATGTGAGAAAGATTATGGTTTGTAATCCGAGTCTATGTTATTAGAATATTCAATCATGTTCAAATGAAAGCATCTTATATTATTGTAAAAATGAGTCATTTGATATGTGTCATATATGTGGACCATCATGGTATAAAGATGCTCAAATAGGGGAGTTTGGATTTATTCATGTAAAACAATTGATATATTTCTCACTCACACCCAGATTGAAGCATTTTCATTATGTCATAGAACACAAAAACATTGATAGCATGCTAGAAAACCAATATTTCTACTGTTAAATGAATAAATCATCCCACTTATAGTGATTCATGGAAACATTTTTAACAAGTATATCCATTTTTATTTAGATTCCCAATACATGTGATTGGGTCTTTCTACAAGTGGTTCTTGTTCATTTGGTTGTTCTCGTTTTAAGCATTCATGTTGGACTATATTTATAAATCCCTTCAATTTAATTTCATGTATGTTGATGAAGAAACCATATATATTTTTTACCACAATTATTACACATTATCCTAAAATGAATATTGATGTTTTTTTTTGAAACCATTGATTGACGAGTTCAATTCATTATGGAGTAATGATGTCAAAACATATGATGTTGTTTTGAAACAAAAATTTATACACAAAGATGAATTGATGTGGACAATTATTGACTTCCCAGTACATGGCATGTTATCTGGATGGAGTACACATGGTCCAAAATCACGTCTTTACTCCATGAGAGATATAAAAAATTATGCTCATGGAATCATAAAAAATCATGTTTTATAGTACCATCACTGGTTCCATCCACCCTATCATCCTTTAAAAAAAAATATCATTTCAAAAAATGAAAAGTTGAAAAATATGGGCCTCCTAATATGATCTCAGGTACAATGTAATAATATACTACTGCTTCAATACCTAAAATCAATTTCTGACAAAAAATAAACCAAAAAAGTGTCGGGTTTGTAATAGATCTCAATTGTATAAAAAAAAGAATTTTTTGGATTTTCTATATTGGACAAATTTTTTATTCTATAATGGGTTTTATGTGATGGAAATTGAGAACAAATGTTTTGATAATTTATATCATACAGTTTTGGATACATAAGGTAAGAGCAAAGATAATGTGAATGCACGATTAGATCTTGTTCAAATATGAAAGCGACCAGTACATGAACTGTTTGAAAATGTCATATCACAGATGATATTGAAGAAAAAAGTGGATTATACATAGTACAAAGAGATTTTCTTATTATTTTCTCAGTGGATTTAATATTTTATAATTATGTATAGTTATACATCCAATTTGGGTATATGTGTTAGAAATGGTCATATTACCTAATTGAAATGTCATGACTTTCATGATTTAATGAAAATAATTCTATCGATTAGATCCATTTATTTGTTAAATACTATAATTTGGGATGTACTAAATAACATTTAATATTTATTTTGAGACATTTGTGAATTGAAATAAAACTACCACGATGATAATAAAATTAAAGAAGACATAATTTTAATTTTATGTAATCTGGAAAAACATTACCCTCCAACATTGTTTGACTGAATGGAAAATTTGATATTACATTTTTTGCATGAAACAAAATGTCGTGGTCTAGTACTATTATGATGGATGTACCCATTCAATATATGTGTGCAGAAATTGATGGAAAATGTATGTAACAATGTATTAGATGAAGGAACAGTTGCATAAGACTATTTGCAAGAGGAATTTTTTTTCTGTCATTACATTCTATATGAATATCCCTAAAAACACAAATGTATGGGCCGTAATGTGGTAAATTTTGTTGATGATATGAGTAAAAAATTATCATTTTTCTATCATCCCTAACATGGCTTTGGGGTAGTTCATGAATGATGGATTTTAGATAATGAATATCATAGATCTCATACATATATTCTCCTCAACTGGGATGAAATGAAACTATTTAAATTATGAGTACTTATATCACTTATTCTATCATTTTTTTAAAAGTACATTAATATTATTATATTTTATGTTGTAAAATAATCATATCATGAAATACTTTCCAAAAATTACAATACTTTATCTTGAAGAATGTAGTAAAAAAAATACCTATTTTTTTCAAAAACTAGTAACATAAATTATTATTGATTTCACATAAAATATCAATTTAATACAGTCAATGGTGATAATTTTTTTACAAAATTCCAGGTGTCTTGATATGATGATAAAATTCATAATTCAATATATGTATTGGGTAACCTAACATAAAAAATGGATAAATATTATAATATCTATGAGGTGAATGATTTTTGATTTCATACACATGAATATGTAAAATCGAAGAAAAACACTAAATAATGGTGTTTGATTAAGAGGATCTAATCATAGGGAAACAGAAGTTAACCTTTAAGACATGATGGAAAAAATCAATGAACTATGTTATCTGGGACAACATTACATAATGATGTTTAAATTTCTATTGATGGATACTGAGAGAGGCATGCATGTTCATCAAATCCATGGAATCATTGAAATTTGATATAAAATTTTTTGTTCTATAAATGAATGATTTTATTGGCTCATCAGACACATCACATTTATTATGAAATTTACTATTATACTTCAAGAGAGTTGGGTGATTGGTATAGAATAATAAAAATTAAATCTCGAGAGAATCAGTTAACTGAAAGTGAATGCGCTTCTTCTTAAGTGCAAAGAATTGAAAATTTTCAAGATACTTCTCCAAATATATAACACACCAAGGTTTTTTTTATAAAATATAAATGGAAATGAATTAAATATGGATTTAATTAGATATTTACAACATGACATTAAAAAGAATTTTTCCACTTCTATGTTTTGAATTACAAAAAAAAAGATCATCTACAATTGTGTTCAATATGTTATTTAGAGTCTAATAGGACCATCATGTATTTTTCATGAATAGTAATTTACCCTTATGAATAGTAATATGAATAGTAATATGACTCTAATTAATGGTAAATTATAATAATATTTAAATTTCATAAGTATTCATGCTAATGACATTTTCGTCAATTTTTCGATGTGATATAAATGAAGTTATAGTTTTAAAATTGGTAATTTTTGAATTAAGTATGATTTTATTTAAAAATATAAATATTAATATTTAGAAAATTATTTTCAAAAGATGGACTTCATTTTTGAATTTTTCACATTGATATTGTATGGGTGAAATTTTTATTTTTTTATGAAAGTATTCAATATTTGATGAATAGTGAAATACTTAAAAATACAATATATTCAATTTATCATTAAAATACACTCTTTAGTACATCATAAGTGATGTAAGGCCACTTGGTTTAGACTCACATGCAATTATTACAATTTAAAGCCACATTAATTATGGTTATTCATAGTATTGAGCAAAAATATTATAATAATTAGTAAAATACAGTTAAATACCTCAGCTCCTCCACTAAAAATACCACCACCACTCCCCTCTTCCCCCCACACCTATAAACACATGATCCATACCTATGTTCTAACCAAAACACCTCCTAATGATCTTCCCCAAATCCTAGTGTTGATGGTATCATGAAAATTCCCAAACCAAATGCCTTAAGAGGGATCTTACGGGGAAGAGATCAAGATGTAAACATCCTCTTTCATTTTCATTGTTTCATTTCATTTTATTTTATTCTTTTTCATTATATTGGTATTATATTGGTATATTTAATTCCATATTTACATTACATAACATACTATATAATGACTATTTGAAACCCATTTTCCCAAATCAAATTATTTTATGAAAATTTAAATGTCACTATTAGGCTACCGAATTTTCCTAAGGAATTTCTCATTTTTTTTATGTTTCTATCTTTTCCTATAATTTACTCACCTCCTCTTATCCAAGATGAATTAAAGGTCTATAATATTATATATTACATATGTTCTCATGTTCATGGAAATCTAATCATCAATTTTACTTTCCTCCTCAAATTATTCTAGCTATTAAAAACATTTTTTGTGATGTGTCGAATTTCTGACATTGTGGATGATGTAATTGAACTTTGATTTAATTACTTAAATTATGGTCATGAAACAATTTTAATGGTTGAACCAGGTTATAATATATGAATTATGACCCATCTAGGGTTCTAAAATTATTTTTTACAAATGGTTTTAAATTATAATACAAAATGATGTTGTTATTATCAAAGAACTGCTAAAATGATCTAAACAAACATCATTAATGTTTTAACTTATGAGTTATCCTCATGTAATAATTAAAAATGAAAAATGGTATAAAATATAAATTCCTGAAATATTTTAATACCATACAATTTCAATTCTATCGTACCACTTCCCATCGACATGAAAATCCTGCATGAACAAATCATGGAAATCATGTAAAGAACTCACATAAAAACATCGCAAGGAACAAAATACTAACAATTAAATGGTGAAATAATGTAATTAAATGATAATATAAGATATTATGAATACGTATATGTATATTTATGTAATTAATAACCCTATATTAATAGATATACATGAGGCTAAAACAATTTTTATATAAGACAAACCCGAGGTAAGGGAATTAATAAACCGATTTCCATTCATTGGGTTAACCTTCTACTTCATTATTTATGTAATATTTAAATTGTCTATGTTATTAAATTTAATTATATAATGATTAATTATGATTATTTATAGTTTATATACTAAAAAAATTTACTATATTAAGTCTCTCTACATTTATATGATATTTATAAGGGGATTTCATTTTAAAACATCTTTTAAAAATTATGTTTTATGAAATACAATTGAAAGGTTTTTGTGCAATTTTTCATGTTGTATTATTATGTTATGGATATTGGTATTTTTTATGATGAAGGTTGGGACCTATATCTCCCTCCAATTCATTGGGTTTTTTATGTTGGAGGTTAGCCATATTGTTACTCAAAGTTTAATTGTGATGGATACCGAAACTCTAAGGTAGCCATGATGGTTACAAATGACAAGTTAGCTGAGAGGGTTACAAAATTATGTATGTAGTGCCCCAATATAACTTTATGATTATATTCATGTTATAATGTTTTGTGTGTTTATTTTTTAAATCTAATGTTTCATAAAGTATATTTATATGGGTGACAAGTAGATCTTTTGAAAATGATTTCATACTTTAGAACTGTTCATAGACCAATGTGATCCTTCCTTCAAATTATATCCCTCAATGAGCTTTTGTTCTCATGTCACGTTTTTAAATTATTTTCACAGGTTGTATGGATTTTTAATACAATGAAAAAATAAAAGTTATATGTTTGATAATTAGTCAAAGAAATCATGTTTTATGTGAAAAGTTTTATATTTTGTAAGAAATGAATACTGTTTTGTGGTATCCACTCAGTAATAATGTGTAATATTATGAATTTCTTATTTACCAATTCTATATTTCTCTTAACATGAAAACATAATCAATGTTAAAGGAAGTGAAATATGGACTAAATTCGATATTTTCAAATTTAATAAGGTCGGGTCCTTATAGTTGGTATTAGATAGTGGTTTAGATAACGTTAGGGGTAAGGATGATATTAAAAAAATACAATAAATGATTTTTACTCTTTGTTTAAATTGAAATGATATAGAATTTAAAGATTACAATGTTTCTTTTATAAGATATGTTTTTTCAGAATTGTTTTTTATAGGACAAACAAGGAAGGTGAAGAGTGGGGGAACCGATAGAATGACATCCTTCTGAATCTGCAGCCCAGAAATTTAGCTATTTGAAGTGAGTACTTTGTGACAGTAATGTCTCATCTGACATATGAAACAAATGGTGGTGGCATCTATGCAATAGAAAAACCATAGGTACCACAATAGACCATGGCAATAGGGGAGTATTTTATGACACAACACTATTATTCTTTCAATGTCTCTTATGTCCCAGTAGCTACTGAAGGATGAATTAATGCCTTTGAAATGTTATTCAATGTTATGGTATGTTCAATATATCAAACGATATGTCTTTCAAATTATCATTTTGATGGTGAAGTTGATCAGTGGTGTTAAATAGTAATGATTGTCAAGGATAGAGTGGAAATTGATCCCTTAGGGTGAGATGAATTTAAAAGTCTTTTCCTTGAAAAATATTTTCCTAAGGTAGTGCGATGTAGGATGGAGAAGATATTCCATGAATTAAAACGAAATGATAAAGAATCAATTATTTTTTTTGAAGAGAACATCATCTAACATGCGAGCTATGCTCCAGATATTATTATTGATACTAATTGAAAAATAAGCCACTTTTACTTAGGACTAAAGACAATGTATTGAAGGGGGTTGGGCTCCCGTGATTTCAAATGTTATGAGAAACTTCTCTGGTGTGATGAGAGGGTTGATATGGAGATTTCCAATGATCATGTTTACTTTGGATACAAGGAGAACAAGAGGTCCAGATGGTAAGTGATGGGTAAGAATCAACCCAAGAAATTTGATGGTAAAAAATCCAATTTATAGTTAGTGAAATGTGTTGAAAAAAGAACCATGGGGAATGTCATAACAAAACTAGGAAGTGATTTAAATGAATTAAGTTTGTAAATATGGCCTGATATTGTAATGAAAATGATCCTATGACTAATCTTGTTAAGAAAATTGTAAAGTGTTTTAAATGTGGTGAAAGGTGTAATTATGAAAATATCTACCCAAAGACAGATCCAAAGAATGAAAAGAAGCCAAAATATAATAAGAAAGATGTATTGATATATTTTTAGACTATTTTAGAATCTACAGAGCCAACCAATTATGTTTTATCAGGTACCTTGTTTGTTTACATATATTTTTATAACATTTTTTTGATACGGGGTCTACACATTCCTTCATCTATGAAAAATTATCAGGTAAATTGGAAATACCACCTCAACAAATTAAACCATAACTTGTTATTAAAACAGAAGGAGGAAATATTATAGAAAATAAGAATTATTAGAATATTTATATTATTGTATGTGGAAAGACATTTCCAACCAACCTTGTTTTTTTACCCTACGTTGAGTTTGATGTTATTCTAGGAATGGACTGGCTTTCTGTCTATAATGCTAAGATTGACGATATAGAAAAATAAGTTTTTTTTTTCAGAAAGAGTATCAGTTTTTATACAATAATGAACCTATATAATTGATAACATATCAAGAAGATAATAAACTGTTGAAATATGGTAATTAAAGTTTTCTATCTTATATTGATGAAAAAGGGAACATTTTAGATTAATGATGTGTCAGTGGTAAATGTATAGCATGATTTTTTTCTAATTAGCTAACATGTGTCATACCTGATTGAGATGTCGAATTCACAATTGACTTAGTTACTAATTCTATCCAATTTCAAAACCCCCATTTTTATGGCTCAAATATAACATCTTGAATTGAAAATTCAGTTATAGGATTTTCGTGATAAAGGCCTTATTCAGCCTCGAACTTCACAACAGGGTGCTCCTGTTTCATTTTTTTAAAATAAAGTAGGATTAATGAGTCATTGGATTGATTATAGTGCTTTGAATAACATCACTGTTAAAAATATGTATCCTTTCCCTCATATCGATGACACGTTTCATCAGCTCCAGGGAGCTCAGTAGATTTTGATGATTGACTGGAGATCTGGATACACACAGGTGAAGTTGATGTAGGATGATATCCTAAAAACTACATTTCATACTAGATTTTAGAATTAATAATTTGTTGTTAGGACATTTGGGATAACTAAAGAACCTACTATATTCATGAATCTTATGAATAGAATATTTCATGAGTTCATGGATGAGTTTGTGGTTGTGTTTATTGATGACATTTTAGTATTTTCTAAAAATAAAGGGGATTATGGAAAACATCTAAGAGTTCTTCTAAAAACCATAAAAAGAAATTAAACTATATGGAAAATTCATAAACTATGATTTTTGGTTACAAAATATTTATTTTCCTAGGGACATTGTAAATATGGATGGAAAAATAGTTGATCTTGAAAAATTAAAAGTGGTTAATTAATGGACAAAACCTAAAATTGTTATCGAGATTCATAGATTCCATGGATTATTAAATTATTACGGATGATTTGTTTAGAAATTTTCAAATCTATCTAGATCAATAAATATGATAACACAGAAATGGGTTAAATTTGTTTGGATAGAATAATGTGATGCTTCTTGTTAGCAACTGAAGAAGATATTGGCGAATACTCCAATTTTGGCCTTGCCTTACCGAAATGTTGAGTTTTCCAAATATAGTGATGCTTCATTGATGGGACTTGGTTGTGTTTTTATACAGAACGGAAAAGTAATTACTTATGCTTTAAGAAAACATAATCCTCATTATTTAAATTATCCCACACATAATTTGGGACTGGAATCTATGGTTTTTTTTGAATATTTGGAGGCATTTTTATACATAAACCAATTTCAAATATATATTGACCATAAAAGTGTGAAGTACATATTCACATAGATGGAATTAAACATGGTGCAGAGAAGATGGCATGAACTGATAAAGTATTAAGATTTCATGATCAAGTACCTTCCGGAAAAAAACAAATTGCAAGATGCATTGAGTCAAAAAAATCATTCATCATTAACCATGTAACGTTTAGAAAATGATCCCTTGATTATTGATTGGATGAATTTTGTCTTAGAATTTGTTGGTGCAGAGAATAAAAATGTTTTGTTTCATGTTTCTATGTAGTTATCATTGTCAGACAGAATTAATCAAGCACATAAGGAAGATTGTGAGCCATAGAAAAAGGAAAAATTAGTTAAAATTGGTAAGCTTCCATAATTTAACCATGATAAATATTGTGTTTTAATATTTGGAAAAAGTTTGTGTGTCCATTTTGATTCTAAGTTGAAGAAATTTTTGTTGTGTGCAGCTCTTAGTTATCCATTTTATGTTTATCCTCACAATACTAAGATGTATAGAGACCTTTGAGAGTATTAATGGTGGGATGAAATGAAAACAGATCATGCTGAATTTACTGGGAAATTCTTGACATGTCAACAGGTTAATTCCGGGTGGCAGTTACCAAAGGAGATGCTTCCACATTTTTCAGTGCTAGAGTGTAAATGATAGAATGTATCCATTTCCTTTGTGGTGGGACTAAAAAAGACTTATCTAGGTAACAATGTGATTGGTGTTATTGTTTATTTGATGACAAAATATGAACATTTTCATTCAATTAAAGATATAATGTCTTGGGATCATCTTTATCGAATGTACCTCAAAGTTATTGTCAGGTTATATGGATTTCTTCTATATGTTGTATCAGATCGTGATCCCAGGATCACTTCTAATTTTTGTATGGGACATCAGAAGTCATATGGAACATAATTAAATTTCAGTACAGTATTTATTCCTCAATCAGATGGGCAATCAGAACTAGCCATTCAGACATTGGAGGATATGCTTCGGGCTTGTTCTATAGACTTTCTGGGATGTTGGGATCAAAATATTTCATTATTATAGATTTAATATAATAACAGTTTTCAATCCAGTATATAGATATAAACTTTTGAGGTTTTGTATTGAAAGCATTTTCGGATTCCAGCGTTTTGGGATGAAGTAGGTGAAATAATGTTGATGGTACCAGAATTAGAAGAAGAAGTGGCTGAGAATGTGAAGATGATATATAATCATATGAGGAAATATTAGATCAGGAAAAAATGTTATGCAGATAATAGAAGGAAAGACTTCTCTTTCTAGTTAGGTGACCATGTTTTCCTCAAATTCCCTCTTTGAAAATGTTTGATTCATTTCAGTATTAAAGGGAATCTAGGTCCATGGTTCATCGGTCTATTAGATATCCAGGAGAATGTTGGAAAAATTTCAAACTGAGTAGCATTGCCTCTTATTTTGTCAAAGGTACACATAATTTTTCATGTTTTAATGTTGATGAAGTATGTGAAATATTTGACTCATGTTTTGAGCCCTGAAGCAGTTCGGCAGGAAGAGAACCTTTCTTTTAAGGAAAATCAAATTAATATACATGATCGAAGATTACATGTATTATGGAATAAGTTAATAGACTAGTTAATGGTTTTATTGAAAAACCACATATCATAATAAGTATCATTGGAGATAGACAATGATATGAGATAATGGTACATTCAATTGTTTAATAAGTAAATAAAATTATGAGGATGCGATTTTCAGAAGGTGAGGATAATGTAACACCCTAATGATTTTTTAAAAAACTAAATTGAAATATATATATAAAAAATTAAGATGTTATATATAACTAGACTTTAAAAATAATTTTTCCACTTCTTTGTTTTGAATTTCAATAAACGGTCATCTATAATTGTGTTCAGTAAGTTAGTTATAGTCTAATGGAACCAACATGTATTTTTGGAGAATTATAACATACACATAAGAATAGTAATATTAATAGTGATCTGACCCAAATGAATAATAAATTGTATGATTATTTTATTTTCTTAAGGCTTGAAGATATTGTCATTTTGATAAATTTTTCAATGTGATATAAAAGCACTTATAAATAATTTTTGAATTAAGTATGATTTTATTTAAAAATTAAATAAATAATATTCATATAATTTTTCTCAAAAAAGAGACTTCATTTTTTAATTATACACATCGAAAAATGGTAAGGGTAATTTATTGGTATTTTTCAAAAATTCTTGAATTTTTGGTGAATAGTGAAATATAATAAAATACCATATATTCAATTTATCAGTAAAATACATTATTTATGACATAATAGTTGATTTAAGGACACTTGGTTCAAAGTCACATGCAATTATTACTATTTTGGGTAACATGAATTATTATTATTCAATGTTTTGAGAAAAAATATTATAATAATGATTAAAATAATGTTAAATACATGATCTCCTATAATATAAATACATCCCTCATTCCCCTCTTCCTCCCACACCTCTCATTACATGATAAATAACTATGTATTTCCCAATAATCCTCACAAGGATCATCCCCACGTCCTAGATATGATGGTCTAACCAAAATACCAAAAAACAAAGGACGTAAAAGGGATTTCAAGGATAAGAGATCAAGAGGTAAAGATCCTCTTTCATTTGCTTTCTTTCCTTTCATTTTATGTTATTATTTTTCATTCCATTTTTCTTATTTTGGGATATTTGATTACCTATCTATATTACTGACCATATTATGTAATAATGATGGGGGACCCAATTTATCTCTTCAAATTTTTTTATGAAAATTTAAATGACACTATTATGCTTCCAAATTTTTGTATGTAATTTCTAAAATTTTATGTTATTTTGAGTTCCTTTCTTTTCTTCTTATTTCCTCACCTCCTGTTATCCAATAGTCATGAAAGATATGAAATCATGTATTTTCTGTATTTTCTCATGTTCATGGAAAATTCATAATTAATCTTATTCTCCTATCCCACATATTCAAGGAATTAAAAGCATTGTTCATGATGTGTCGAATTACCGACATCATGGACGATGTGATTTCAATTTTCATTAATTCCATAAATTATTGTAATGATACCATTTTAATGATTGAACCATGTTTTAATATATGAATTATGTCTCATCCATGGTTTTG
This sequence comes from Viscum album, assembly GCA_963277665.1. Lineage (NCBI taxonomy): Eukaryota > Viridiplantae > Streptophyta > Magnoliopsida > Santalales > Viscaceae > Viscum > Viscum album. The sequence goes on from OY728133.1 coordinate 1,362,417,464, forward strand.
GATTTATTTTTTACACACAATTTTATATTATATTACAAAATGATGTCTTTATTATCAAAGAACCACTAAAATGATCTAAACGAACAACATTAATGTTTTAACATATGAATAATCCTCATGTATGAATTCAAAATTATAAATGGTATAATTTATGGATTATGAAAATGTGTAAATAGAACTATATTGCAATTTTTTATTCACTCTTCTGATCAACAAGAACATCCATCATGAAACAATCAGGGAAATCATGTAAAGAACTCACCAAAAAACTGTGCAAGGAACAAAATACTAACAATAATAGGTAAAATAATGTAATGAAATGATCATATAATGTATTATAATGATGTAATGTTTATGTATGATATTAATACTAGTATTTTAACCATTATAATAGAGGTTTAAACATGTTTTAATTAAGATAATCTTGTTTAAAGTAATTTTTAACCAGATTTCCATTCTTTGGATTATCCTTATACATCATTATTTATGTGGTTATTAAATTATATATGTTACCAAATTTATTTATATAATGATGAATAATGTTTATTTACAGTTTATATTCATTTACCATTCACTCTAATAAGTATCTCTTCAATTATATTTTATTTATCTGGGACTTTCCTTTTAAATCTCTTTTAAAAATTCTGTTTAACGAAATTCAGAAGCAATGTTATTCTGAAATTATTCATGTTGTATGATTATTTTCTTGTTGATGAGAAATTTTTATGATGAATGGTGAGACCTATTTCTCCCTCCAATGCATTGGGTATGTGTATGTTGGGGGTTTTCTATATGGTTACTCCATGTGTATCTACGATGGTTACACAAATAGTAAGGTAGCCGTGAGTGTTCAAAATGATAAGGTATCCAAGAGGGTTACTCGATTATGTATGTAATTCCCCAAGATTCTTTTATGATTCTATTTATTTTGTAATTTATTTTGCGTATATTTGGTAAATATCATGTTTCACAAAGAATGTTTATATGGGTGACAAGTATGTCTTTTGATAATGATTTCATACATTACAAGTGTTCATGGACCGATCTATTATTTCCTACTTATTAGATCCCTTATTGAGATTTTGTGCTCATCCCATGTTTTTAATTGATTTTAATAGTTTTTATGTGTGTGTAAGATAAATAATTTATACACATTAAATGTTTTATTATTAGTCAAAAAAATCATATTTTATGAGAAAAGAATTATATTTTGTAAGAAATGAATGCTATTTTTATTGTAACAACTCTTTAATAATGTGTGGTTTTATGAATGTTTTATATCCCAATTCTATAATGATCAAAACATTAAATGATCCTAAATGTGAACGGATGTGAATTAATAACTAAATTCAAGATTATGAAATGTAATAAGGCTAGATCCTAATAAAAACCATATTTATTATGAAGAGACATTAATATTTTTGTTGACACCCCATAGTTAAGGGCCGATGGTAATGATAATATTAATGATGATAGAAATGAATTTGAAATTAAAATTGATTATGAAACTAAAAATAAAATAGAAATTTGTAATGCTGATGAAGAATATGAATAAATTGACATCAAAATCTATGAATATGAGATTGATGATTGACTTTCACAAGGTTAAATGCTATTTAAAATCACATATAATATATATCAATAGATAATAGTTGATTTAAACTATTTTTTAGAAAAAATAATTTCATGTTTCAAATGGATGAGGATATGTATCATCTTGTGAAGGAGGCTGAATTACCATTGTAATAGAAGGATGTTAGAACATTTGACCTTCATACTACTGGCGGTCTAGGGAGCACTCGGAGGGGGTGTGTTCATGAGTGACTGATGATTCCCAATCCAAATCCCGAGTGACGTCCACATCTTGGGTTATATCCAATCACATATATGTATGTTAACAAATATATTTTAGTTTATTTCATTAATTTATTTATATTCTAATTTTTTGATTAATTTTCCTTTTTTTCATGGTTTTATGCATATTGATGTTAGACAGGGGAGCGCTATATTGAGCAATTATTTCTCTGAAGCATGGGTTTCATGTGATCAGATTCCCATTGATTTTCATCACTTCATGTTATTTCATTGGAAGGTACGTAAATAAATAATATTTATAATTATTTTAATTTAATTAATAACATGATATTGTAAATTAGATGTAGAGTTTGTGGTATCCGATTGACGAGGGAATGCAAAAGGCTATCTAGAAGGAAATAAAGGGAGATATACATCCGCTTTGCAAATAGTTTTAGCACAATTTCATAAGTAAGTAATGATGAATGCTGGAGTGATAGAGTGTGATGATACATGTTGAATCCACCGACCTGATTATATTTCATCTTAGGTTTGTAATGGATTATGTTTACACAAATTGATTATGTGATTTTAGAGTAGATCATAATTAGGTCAGCAAAATCATGGGAGATAAGATGTGATGTATCGAGAAAGTAGTCATACATTTAGTACGCATATAGATCATTTTGTATGTACATTATATATATATTTTATATAACGTAAAATTTGATCGGATTATTTTATATTAATATAGGCGGTCACACAACCTGATATTATAGAGTAAGTTGTTTGTAAGAGGATGTACATTGATCCAACAAATGTAGTGATTAAAGGTTCTATCCAGTATAATATTGTGGTAATTATAATTTATTTTTTAGTTTTATATTTTATTTCTATTATTATTTTAACAAACTTAAATTTAAATTTAAATTGATGGAGCTATATAAGGTTGTGACATCTCAAAATCCTAGTAACAGTTATGTCCAGAGCGATGATCAGACCAGTGCCCACTGATTTGATGGGGTAGCATAGATGAAGTCGACCCATTATGCCTATGATAAAGGCCGAGTTGTTTCAATCAACACTCGATTGATCCATATGATATATTATAGCCATGATGTAATGTGGGAGTGCTGCTCGGGAAGAGATTGTATACAATCATCATCATCTGATGCACAATATTAGGAGAACCTTTTAGATCATAGTGAGATTATAAAGTATATGCCTAGGGATGAGGTTTATAAGTATCAAAGGAAGTAATAGTAGCATAGAGAGTTCCTAAAACATCTGCAACTGAAGGATAAGATTCAGTATGAGATGCGTCGATTGAGGCATCACCAGGAGTAGAAGCATATGAAGTACATGTGACTTCTGACTCAAAGTTCACGACTGAAGTTCCTTCCCCCTTATCCTCTGGCTCCTCCAGACGATCCTCCCCCTCAGTGATGTATTTTTATTTTATAATGAATCATTGGTATGTAATGGTTTTGTAATATTAACTATTTAATGTTTTAAATATTGTGTTTTTTCTATTGTCGCAAATATTACATTTTTTATAATTTATTTAATTTTTTATTGTATTTATTATTTTATTAATTAATATATTTATATTTTTTTGAATACTGAGTTTTTTTATAATATTAATAAAATCAATATTATTATATTAATAATATTATTAAAATTAATATTTTAAAACAATTAAATAATTTCATAAATAATTTTATTATACTAACATTAATATATTTTACCATTTATATTAATATTATATTATGATTAATATTATTTTATTTTTTCCCATTATTTGCGATGGGACAATCATAAATTCAAATTTCGAGGGTTCGTCCCAAATTTTTTTTATAAAAAATAGAGAAAAGTATTATCTATGTTTAGTCGGCGCGACACAATAGGTTTTTTTAAATAACTCACGAAAACTATTTTGGATGATGCCACCACCCATAAAAAATAATGACTTTTTGTGATAGTCTATCGCAAAAGGTAACATTTGCAACACCCTTTTCTGCGATGGGTGATTTGCAACAGGAACCTGTCGCAAATAGACCATTGAAAATAGGTATTTTTCTAGTAGTGGGCCATTCCCCTGGAGAAGGTCAATCCCATTCACTCGAGGACATATTTTCTCCATAAGAGGTGGATATGATGGAGTTAAGAAGACTCAATGCATAATTACTCCGATGTAGAATTCCTGCTAGAATATATCATAAATAAAATAATCAGGTGGCACTTCTAGTAGGACCACATCAGAAAAGAGGGTTTGTTGCAACTACAGATGTAGACTATTAATTAACTCTATTTCTAGTATTACCAAAGTGAGGTCAACAACATCCTTACAAGTCATCCCCTATTGCATACCCTTGGGAGATACCTGCATATCCATAACCAATGTTTTTTATAGACTTTTCACCTATTCAGGATCTAGTCATTGCACATTCTCAGTTCCTAGATCAACTAGAAATTCCTCAAATTTTCATGAACATCATAGACACATTAATGAATTCATTCGATGTAGGTGAAAGAGGGTGTGCACTACTAAAACATGAAAATAATGTTTACCTTCAATGGGTGGATCTGACCTCCCCTTCGCGAGACATTATAAATCCATTATATCTAATCATCAACAGTGAAAGATATTTAAAGAAGCACTTGATTCATTATATATATTGATGTGATCCTAGGGTGAGGATACAAGAGAAAAAAGTGTAACTGAAGCTAGGATATTTTATGAAATCACTACAATGGCCACCATTTGTATGGTACACAAGATTTCATTCTTGACCGATCATTGGATGGAATGAACTTTGTCAAAAATTTCTTTTCCATTTTAGGTCAGTGTTGCTGAAGAATACAGTCTTCTTTCTCACAAAATTCATTCAAAGGGAGAATGAAAGAGTTTCATATTTCATTTCATGATGAAAAGTATGTACATACTCCTTGAGTATTCCACTCCCTCAAGATGAGTTGTGGTTATTTTTTTAGAAAATATCCATGATTAATTTACCACACCATTAAATTATATTAATTATAGTTGAGGGTTTCAATATCTAGCCTTAACAACTCATCAAGAAGAATACTCAATAACAGACACTAGAGACACTCACTAAGTAATCCTATAAGCTTCAAGAAGAAGAATAGAAAAATTAATTGTTAGTACAATCACACTTTAGTGGACCCTTATATATGATATTATTTCAATTCCCTCTTCATACTGTAGGGATCCACCTCTTGAGCATAAGGAGGAATGACCAACTCATCAAGATGATCAAAAAGATCCACGACAGAGACAACTTGAGGAGTTAAAAAAAGGTCTATTCATTTCGAAATGACCTTGCCCCTGGCTACTTCATCTCAACTTTAGAAAACAAATTAGTTTAGTTTTCTTGTCCATGGAAACCAAAAAAGAAGGATACCTGGCCTCCAAAACTATTTAAACATCCATAAAATGTCAGAGAACCCCATCTAGGAGTGTTTTGTTTTTAAGGATCTCTTACATGTGAGGGTGGACACTGTGAAATGGACTGACAGACTGAAAATTATTTTTTTATTTCAAAATCACTTTTGAGGAGAAAGTGGGAAACCATAATGACATCCAAACCCTAAAAAACATCCAGGCCACCACGACCAAGATCATAAAGTCCAAATACAATCCAATGCAAAAGTACGTAAAAGATCCACCCATGAATCAAAAAAAATATGATCAACATCCAACATCCAATCGCTTCTTGACTAGCTATACCATACAAGAATTCATGGACCCGGTACCAATGGAAAGCATCGTACCCTCTCAAAAATTCCAATTATGGATAGAAATGATGAGGAGAATACTCCCTTATCTGATAATATTCTAGAATAGTCCTTTGAAAATAAACGTGATGCACTATCTCATGGACCAAAGATGTAGTGCCACAAGTGAACACAAAAAATTAAGACCACAAAATCCTCTTCAAAAAATCTCATGACATAATATGAACACAATTAAAACAACCTACCATGTCTCATACCACTTTCTTTACAAAAAATCCATCTTCATCAAATTACCAGTCCTTTGAATGTCAGTCCTCAATGAAGCTTAATGTCTAGAAGAATGATTTTGAAGTAGAGGAATATGTGTTTTTGATATGAATTTTGTTAACATTAACCATAGAATATTTCATACAAACCATCCAAAAATCACAAGAAACTCCACAAAAAATTGCATAATAAGAATCCACATGTAAGGGAAAATCATCATCATATGGGGAGTTGATCATTGATACCATTAATGTTATTCACTTAGCAGATCAATATGCATATAAGTATTCTTATTATGAACCTAAGTTCCCAATACTTGATGAGGAGAATTCAGGGAAGAGGTCATCAAGGTCTATGATATTGGGGATGACATGGGTATTCTCGAAGACATTATATCAAATAAACTCATTCTCAAACCATTTATGCATCAGAAACTCATTGGAGGGCCCTCTAGTGGGATCAACGGGAACAAGGGAATTCTACCACATAGGACAAGGACTACCTTGACATGATTATATTTAATGAATTATTAAAGGATATACCACCACATCCTCATAAAGAGGGATGATCTAGAAATCCTAATATAGCAATAGGAGAATATTTTCTCTCTTATTCTCCAAAAAATGGTCCATCCACGTCAAGAGAATTAGGTTCCAAGGCACCTGAAAAACATAATTTCTTTACTAGAAAATGTAAACCACTAGGTCAAAAGTATGATTTGGTGAATAAATTGGACCATGTATCGGCCAAGAAATCAATCCTAGAGAAAATGAATCTATCATAGGATCTTTGGGAAGCACTTATTGAGGAATTTTCTATCTATCATTATTTTTAAACCAATTTTGCTGCCATAGAGGTGTACTGTCTATAGAATGACCCAACAAAATGTATTTATTTCAGATATATCATGGACTAGTATTAGGTTGTATTAATTCATGTACACATCAAATCCTTGTACATATTTGTCAAGATCAATGATATTGGCATCCAACAAGCCTTCATTGATAATGGATCATTGGTCAAACTTATTCCCATCTAGAATCATCACTGATTGGGTAGCACTAAATCACACATGTCTCTATCCAAATTGATGTTATATGGTTATGACATGAATAATAAAGAATATCTCATCATGATTATTATTAGAAATCAGTTTTGGGATCTCAAATCTGATTCAGAGTTTATGGTTCTTTAGTAGGACACAACATCTAACATTCTTTTGGGGATACATTGGATACATCAACATGATATATTATATCCATCGTCCCATAAATGTCACAAAGATTGTGTCAATGGTAAAATTGGGACATTGGACAGTGGTACGGCCCCATTCAAAACATCTGAATCTCATTACATTGATGTGGATATCTAACATACAATGGGAAAACAGTCCATGGAATATGATGTTACTAAAATCAAGGCTTTGAATGGTTCCGAAAATATCATTATTAACCCATTTAATCAAATCAATGCAGGTTATGTGTTACCCATATATCGAATTTAAAGGGTTATCCCAGATCGATGAAATATTTTAGTGGCCACCATAATGTTAGTTATGGAAAATGATCCTGTATACACTATAAAATTCATTTCTTCACCAAGAATTGATGAAATCCTAAATGGAGTTGTATTCATTCCATCCATTGTGCTTCAACAAGTCTCTGATTCAATAACCAGTTTAAATGAAATTTTCACACTCATGGAAAAAGATAGGTATGTTGATTCTAAACCCCTTATTTTCCATTCAAATCTTCCAAAATACCCTTTATCATCAATATAGGTGTTGATGGTTGCCCCATCTCTTGGATTTAAAAATTCTGACTCATCCCCATGATTTGAAATTATTTCCTCATTACCTACCCTCCATTATAAGGTTGGAGAGGAAACAAATGAATAATAGGAGAAGAGGTATATCATAGTGACTCCACTTTAGTATTTAAAAAAGAATATCTACTCCTGTGGATGACCTTAGTGAAAACAATCATAGTAAAAAAGAATATCTACTTCCCACTATGATTAGATTTCCCATGACATCGAAAGAGAAAGAGGAATATACTTCCATTCTAATGTGACATAAGAATTTTTTTCTTGGAATTACATGGAAATTCTAGGCCTTGACCCTGAGGTGGACACCCATAATTTGGGTTTTCCAGAAGATCATTGGGGACACAAATAAGATGAAATGGGAACACAAACGACTCATGCATCCGAAATTGAGGTTGAGGTCAACAAGATGATGAAAGCTGACATCATTAAATAGGTGAAATATCCAATGTGGTTGTCCAATATTGTCTTGGTGAAAAATAAAAATGGGATAATTATATTTTTAATTGATTTCAGATATCTAAGCTGACATTAGCCTAAATATGACCTCCTTGTTTGGATAAAAAAGTCTTGATCGATCCAATATCTAGAATTGAAGAACTCGCATTCATGGATGGTTACTCAGGATATAACTAAATTGAGATATCCTAGTAAGATGAAGAATCTACAACCTTCAGATCCCCTAAAGTTCTATTTTTCTCTCATGTGATGACCTTTGTATAAATAATGCTAGTGAAACATACCAATGTTCAATGCATCATATCATCAAACCCTTCATGGGTAAATTTTATGAATTCTAGGTCTATGATCAATTAATCCAATATAGACAATATTATGAATATTTTACTCACATAGAGACAATATTCATCGTGTTTCTAAAAAATAATCTAATTATAAAACACATTAAATGTGATTTTGAGTTATCCTTGTGGAAATTTATTGTATTTTTTGTATTCCATTTCATAATTAAGTTCAATCCCAAGAAAACTAAAACAATCACTGGCACGTCACCTCCTTAAAACATGAAATAATTGAGATGAATTCAAGGAAATATGGCCTTTATCGAATGCAACATTACTAATATGGAAGTAAAGTGTTTTCTCTTAACAAAATTGATGAATAAGGGGTTAGTGAATCAATAAAGCAATTAATGACAAGATGTGTTTGATACCCTCAAGAAATACCTTTTGAGTCCCCTAGTATTGCTTCCACGCATTGACGTAAAACCACTCATTCTTTATGTGACATCCTTGGAGCGATCAATGGATGCCTTCCTCGCGATGAAGACTGATGAGGGGAGTGAAAAAAATATTTATTATCTCATTCAAATAATTCCTGGTGTAGGATATTGATATTTAGATATATAGAAGATTTGTTTATCATTAATCTTTGAAGTTTATAAGCCGAGGCACTACTTGAATCATCCCGAGGTCCACTTAGTCTCTCAAATAAACCACTAAATGTTATCCTCATACATCCGCTGTTGAAAGGACATATGGAATGGTGGGAGTTATTTTGATGTAGTTTGATATATAGTTCATGCCACAAAATGCAATGAAAATACATGCTTTGGTAGAATTCATTCATGAGCACCCATCGACAGAAGACAAATATATAAATTCTGAACATCCAAATGATGAAATATTCTCTATTAAAGATCACTCCCAAGGATTGGAAATGTATTTTGATGTTTCTTTTATTAGTCCAATATAGAAGATAATTGAATAACCTAAGCTAAAGAAGTATGGATTAGGATTTTTGCTTATCTCCCCAGAAAAGGTAGTGATACCATACACTTTGATATTATTAGAATGTGGTAGCATCAATGAAGTAGAATATCATATACACATTATAGACAAAGAATTGGAACTCGATGTATCAGTGGATCTCTTAGAGGTGAAGAGTGATACATTATTTGTAATCAAATAAACCAATCATGATTACACAATTAGAAAAGAAGAAATAACCCCCTTATGTTGTTGTGTCTGAGGGTTAATGGAAGATTTTTCCTTTGGGTCCACATTATATAATGTCTTGATATCCAAATATGGAAAGAAGATGTTTTTGAAAATGTATCCATAACCCCAACATATTTATACTAGGTTGAGAAAATCATCATCATTTCTCATTGTCACGTGGTTTCACCTATTGTTCAACTCGAAATGGAGGAAATCAACTAGCACATCCCCATTACTAAGCCATATTTTCCTACAATTGAATCGATTCCATCCATAATAGAATATCAGCAAGGTGGAGTAATTACACTAAATAAAGATGGAAAATAGAAATTCCAACAACAAGTAGTCAATTTCAATCATTATGATGGCCCAAATCACAATAAGATCCTATATATATGAGGCTTAGATATAATTCTCCTTAGATGAAATGAAGGAGAAAAAACAATGGATTTCATTAAATAGGTACTTGTAGTATACTGTGGTTCCCACCAGTAAGGGTATAGGCTTCCTAATAAAATCTAATGTCATGGATTGTTTTGCAACTCGATGATAAAATGATAACCTAGATTTCACAAAGAAGTGTCATCCCTATCAAGTTTATTCCAACTACATTCATAAGCCCTGAGAGTTTCTAGGTAAAAACCAAATACTCCTAGATATTTTCTATATGGGTATGGATGTAGTAGAACCTTATCCTCTATATATAACCCAGTAGTTAAATAACATCCTTACTACTACCGATTTCTTCACTAAATGGGATGATGAAATACCTCTCTATGAATTCAGGGATAAAAGGATTGTTATCCTTTTCAAAGATAATATAATTACCAGATTTTGCATCCCTCATAAAATATTGATGGAAAAGAACACCAATTTATATTCATATGATGTGTTGAATTTATATCTAGAATAAAATATGAAGCCCAACCATTCACCCTATTATCATGTAGTGGAAAATAGAGAGATTGGGACTTTGAAAAAAAATTATATAACATACACCATAAAATAGTGGTTAAATATGAAATGTATTGGCCTAAAAAAATCTTTTATTCCTTATGGAATTATATTAATACTACTTGTACTACAACACAGTCAGATATATACTCATTAGTTTATGGAACAGAAGAAGTGTTTCCCATTGAAGTTCAATTACTTTCACCCTATGTTGTTTTTTCTTATTAGTTACCTGTAGATGAATACTATCTAAACTGACTAGATGATCTATTGTGATTGGAGGAAAAGATATTTCATATCTATCATCACTTATAAGTCTATCAGAAATTAATTTCATGAGTCTTCAATAAGAATATTCGCCTCTGTTCATTCCACGATAGAGAATTGGTATTGGTCCTTAGAAATCCAATGATACCGGGAATGAAGCCTCCAAAACATGATCCAATGTAGGATGGAACTTACTCCATACATGTGTTATAATATAATTGATATTATTTCACAATTTCAATGGATGGAGAACTCACCACAACTCCAACAAATGCAAGGTTAATGAGGAAGTATGTTGTGTGATCACACAATATTCATCATAGATGTATGATCAAAAATTGAATTACAACCAACTAACAAGTTTCATGAAGTTAAATAATATATCATAACCTACTTTTGTGATGTATAATGTTTAACATCATAGAATGGGGTCCCAATCAGATAACTTGAAACTAGAAAACACCATTTTTTCTCACCACACATCATTAAACTTTACCATTAACATCTATTTATTTGATGTTAATTAATATCCCAAAAAACTAAAAATTAATATTATTTGTGGTCACTTAAAATATGAGTATCTTTAATGCATAAAAATTACTCACATCATTTCCACTACCTATTGTCACATGAACCCTTTTCTCCCTATGTTTGAATCAAATCTGCATAGGAACCCAGTTTTATGAACTATGTGTGGGTTGATTCTAATTACAATGAGACATTTAGTGACACCAAATCATTGATATTGGGCCAAACCATGACCAAAAAATAAAAAATTTCCACTTTCCTTATATATGAATTAATTAAATATTAGAACCCTTCGAGAATATATGGCTTGATTCTCATACCATCTTGTATTTTGGGACTGGCAATTATTCTGGAATGTATTTGTAGAGACCCATGCTTGATATAAAAGGATATTATAATAATTTTTAAAACAATAAATAAATTACTCATAGAAGTTTATAAAGACCATATTAGTTTAGTGTATTTGGAAATAGGGAACACATTCTGCTAACTTAGTGAATGATCTTTAACATCTCCCAAAAAGACCTTCCCCTTTAGTTTTCCTACCTAAAAAGCAGCATTATATCATGTGGAAAATAATAAATATAAAATGGTTGATATAAAATTCTCAGTAATGGTATGAATGCAATATATCAAATATGATCATATTATGATCTGTTCGTTGACATCATTTTATTATTACTAGTTATACATGTATTGTCTACTATATTTTCTCATGCATGTTTCCTAGAATAGGATTCAGTTATATTTTATTAGTCATTTTTATATCATTAAATAATGATATTAATATAGTATATAACATATTTAATCATTATTTACATTTATATATTAATTCTATAATAAATATCATGTATAATGAATCGCATCTCATCATGGAGATGATATGTTGTACATACGCACGAGCGATGATATCATCCCTTGATTTTTTGAATGGTATGGAATTGGATGCTTTATATTATTTAAAAATTAATATAAATTTATAATAATAATATATAGTCCTTACATCCATAATTATACCCATCCATGTATGTTGGTGGTGAAAAATATATTACCCCATAATGTGGAGATGATAAGTCATACGTACGCATGTGTGGTGATTTCATTTTTCATATTATGGATAGAAGAGGAATTTTTTTTTCATATTTAAATTAACATCTTATAATATAAGTAATATTGTATTTATTACATTATAATAAAACAACTCATGAGTAGGATGTAGAATAATAAATAAGATTGAATGAATTAGTATATGAGATTACATCTTTTTCGACATGCATTCTCTAAATCTCCTCATAGAGAACTATCACTTGTTTTTGAAAATGATCAGAACCTCTAGAATTTAACTAGGGATTCTTATAAGAGAAAATAGTTATGGATGGATGTAATTTAAGGACTAATGAGTTGTGAATATTGTAGGAGGAGGTTCCCATTAATAATTTAGGTGCGAGGCATATTTGGAATCTCCAAAAATATTAATTTATAGTAAAATAAAAACATATCAAAAAAACCCTAAAAATGTATTAGTTTAAATGTTGACAGGAGATAAAGTTGTAATTTCATAAACCAAGGATTTTTATGCATGTAATTTTTTCAATATAATCTGTATTATTTCAATTAACAGTTTGTTATTAAATTTTAATTGTTACAAAGGTAATAATCTGTTCTAAATTAAAATATTGTAATTTCTACTTACATTATGAAAATTATATCATAAATGAATACCTTATACATTTTAATTCATATATTAATTATTATATTTTTTGAAATTTTTTATTATTTTTAAATAGTTTACTAACAAAATTATTTTGAAATTCAATTTATACTGTCATCTTTTACACTATCTAAATTCACATATTATAAAAAATATCATCATAAAATTTTATCATCAAACAAAATATTTTATTATAACATTATGGTGTTATTAAATTCCATATAATTATTTGTATCAATTAATAATCCAAAATTATATTTAGTATAATATTTTTATTATCATTTATTTGATATTTCTATTAATAAAATTATTAATACATTAATTTGTGTGATTATTTAATATACTTATTTGATGGGTAAAAATAAATATAAAATAAAATGATGAAGATAAATATACTATATTTCATTAAAATATTTACAGAAAAATATATTTTCTAGAAAATCCTAGATTAAAAATTTTATATTTATTAAAAAATGAATATGAATACTTTAACATTACTTGAGTTAAAATATTAAAAATTTCATAATCTAGAACAAGTGGCTCCTAATTGTCAATAATTATACCCTTTTATTTTTACGATAGATATATACGTGATAAATAATACTAGGTAATGTGGTTTGGTCATTTAATAATTTATATCATTTAAATAAAAGGAATTATTGAATTTTTATTAATTATATAATTTCTACATCATCAATGTATAAGTATTATGGTAATTATTTATTTCATATAAATTACAAATAAATTACAATGATAAATAAAACCATTTAAGAGTTATAATTAGTATTTTTAGTTGAATTTATATTTTTTATAACCATATTTCAAAAAATATTTATCTATTAAAACATTAATGTGACATCATTAAAATTATAATAAATAGAACAATATAAATATCATAATTCCTTCCCTGTTTCCCCAAAACCTGAATTTTTTTAACATGAATATATGTTTATTATGTTAAAAATTAGTGTTTAAATATATTCATAATAGAAATATTCCCCCTTATGGACTTATAAATGATATTATAGACAACGAAAATGACACTTTGTGACTTTTTTAATTTTAATATTATTTAATTCAATTTCATTTAAAGCTTTACATTAAATTACATTATTTATTTAATCAATTATTAACGGTAGTGTTTCCTTCATAAAAGAATGATTATTCATTAGGTTTATTTTATAAACATTATAATTTCATTTTTAACCTAAATTAAATAATATACCCTTAACTATGGTAATAAAATTTACCATAGTAACTTTTCATATTATCAAAAAATAAAAGGAAACTACTCACAAAATTTAGAACTCCAGAATTAAAATTTTACATCCATTTTTCAAAATTAAAAACACATATGTTTTGGAATTAATTATAAATTAAAAACAATATAATTTCATGAAAAATTGTTTTTCGAAAAATTTCCCTTTTAAAACATAATTTTCTATATAATAAATTCATTTATAAAATAAAATTAAAAACCCATAATTGGTTTCAAATTAAGAAATTAAAACTTAAAATGAACATATAACATAATTATACATTGTAAATATCTTAATAGAAAATAAAGTTTTTCAATAAAAATATGTATTTCACTATTTATAAAAAAATTCCAAAAAATTCCTAAAAATAAACTAATATAAGTTTTGTTAATAATATTTCAAATAATATTATTATTTTGTATAATAGAATATATAAATGTTTTACAAAATAGATTTCAAATGGGTGCACCATCAGAAGGAGGAAAAACACCAATTTTTGGAAAAATACTTCTTTTATCCAAAAATTTTAATTTGTTTGTATATAATGTCATTAATACATATTAGTTAAATTTTAAATATAAGAAAATTATATTAACCTTATATTTCATTAAAAAAATCCATCATGATTTATTTTTTTATTTTATAAAATCACTTATATTGATTTAAATAGTTTTTTGAGAAGAAAGTTATTGTTTTTCATACCCATCATAATGATGACTATGTTATTAGGTAATATAATAATATTTAGTTGTTCACTTATACTCAGTATTGTGTGAAATGAATTACATCAAAATTATATCAAATTTTTTGTAACATATTCCAACCATGGCATTGTGTATACCGTAATATAATCCTCTATTCCATATTAGGCAGGCTTATCTAGGTGTGGCGTAAAACTAAAGACATCAATGATATTAAAAAAATTTTACCTCATACAAATAATGGGGTGTTGTAGTATTAATGCCACCATTACTCACAAAAAACATTATATTTGAGTGGGGAACTAACTGAAATAACAATGGGTGGCTTGATTATCATCCAATTTGTGATACGTCGTGACACCCATGTCATATTCCCTAGTCTAGTTGTAATATTTCTGTCTTTACATTTCGGTTCATCGTCTTCACTACTTCATGATGTTAAACTACATAGAACATTTTAGGAACTATGTGAGTCTTGAATTTTTCCACCGAAAGATACGTATTGACAATCAGATCGCTAATACTGGGTCCATTCGAAATGTTGAAAAATTCCATTCACCCATGTGCATGTGAATCAGACCTGCACAAGAAGTCCATTCAAGAACAAAATGTGTCTTGATTAATTCCATAACAAGAAATATTGTGATGCCCAGATCTCCAGTCATGATTATAGCTGCGATTAATCGTTAAATCCTTTTAATTTTAGTGTATGTATTATATATACTTGGGGAAAATATCATAATTTATGTGTGGCTTGATTTATTCTACTTGAAATGTATGTAGTTTTGAATAGGCCATATCCTCTAGTCTAGCTGCAATGTTTCTTTCATGATAGGTCACCCCCATCCTGAATGCATGCCAATAGACTAAACAGAAAGAACAAGATATAGCTGTATTCTAATTTCAATGAGATATATAGAGATGTCCAGATCTCCAATATTAGGACCAGACCTCACATAAAAAAACCTCCTCACATCAAAATTTATTTTGTATGGAGAATCTAATTTTAAGAACAATGTGTGTCTTGATTATCAACCCAATTGGATACGTAGTGATGCCCAAATCTCTAAACCTTGGAACAACCACAATTTATGATGAGAAACCCCCCATCATTTTCCCCATGCAAGAGTGTAATATATTTTGGGATCACATTCAAGAATTTTCATATGATAATTATTACAATAAGATACATATTAATTCCAAGAATTCGTTCTTTTGGCACAACCATAACAATAGAAATCATAAAACCCATCTTCTCCATGTCTAACCCAAATCAATATTGAGAACAATTTCATGAACTACTTGTTCCTTGATTATTGTTATAACAAGATACACAGTGACACATGAATCAAACACCCTTTCTCATCCACCACATAATCATCATACCCAAATCATCCACTTTTGTTATCTTTGTTTTTAGAATGGTCATTTACCAATATTTTTTCTCATAGCGAGCATAGATCACCGTGGATTTGGAATTAGGTAAAGTGTTCCAGTTTATATGTAAATTTTATCAATTCTGATATCAGTTAACAATGGTCATAATGGTAAGACCTAATAAACAAGACTATATGCCCTCACCTCATTAAAATAAACAGCAAGGACCTTCATTCAAGAACTATATGTGCCTTGATTCTCACCCATGTGAGATACGTAGTGAATTATAGATATTTAATTGTTGTCCCAGCTATATCACAACTAAAAAAAGAGATTATAATCTCCCGTTTATAATTTAGATCTAGAAATGAATGTCTGATTTGTGATCACACACTATACATGAACTCATATCTATTAAAAGTAGTTGCATCTTGATTCTTACTCATAAAATATATGTAGTGATTCTTGGACCCTATTTCCTAGATCAAACACATTATATTTTCTAATTTCATGTCATGAAACCAAATGTTAATTATACATGACCTAAAAGTACATGGATCCTCAATCCGGCTTCCTTTTCACGTTGGGTAATTCATCATCCACACAGGAAGACGTTAAACTGCATTGATAAAGTCACTACATCATGATGTTAAAATGAACTCTATTCAGAGCTCTATTTATGGATAAATTCTCATTCCATTTTAGATACATAGTGGAAACTATGCCTCAGATCCTAGTACCAGCTACATGAAAAATTAAAACAGTCCTCCTCTAGATATGATATGAATCAATATATGAAATTTTATTTTAGGCCATCTCATTATATAACCCATCAAGAAAACAAAAAGGTACTCCCATTATATATATGATTCAGATAAATGTATGGGACTCCAAACTCATGGCCAATACTGGTCCAAATACTTCCATCATGCCTTGTACATTACCCATGTAACTTTTAATTCTCATAATCATCAATATGTTCATATATTCGTTGTATGAATTCATTTTCTAGTGTAACATTGAATTACACCTGAGTTATCATTTTCCTAACTATGAAATACATTCTTATAGGTGGCCATGGTCTCCCACATAACATGAATGTCAGCCAAAGGATTCCATTGTTTGTCAATTGGTCACATTCTATTGATGGCCCAATATAATAAATCCCCCATAACGGTTTTTTTCAAATATCGGTAACATCATTCTTCAAATAAGCCTCTTATATCCCTTTATTCTTTAATGGGGGTATGCGTGAACCAACGTCTTAAAGTAGTCTTCCTTTCTATGTTTCTCTCATATCCTTTCTTCAGACCTGAAAGTCTCCATTACCGTCATTTACATTTTTCTTATCTATAAATTCGAATAATTTTGGAATGAGCTTAGGATATTTGACCACATATCATAATTTTTTTTCATAATATTATTGTTTTAGTAATATGAATTAAAACTAAATGAACTATTCTTCTTGTAATTGGGTCTGACTTTCTTTGAGATCCTCTTTTTTTGTTTCATTGGAAATAGAAACATGAACTACCCCTTTAGTATTCAATTGTTTTTCTCTATAAAACCTAACGTTTAACTTTGGAATATCTGAATATCCATTAAAAATTCATTAGTTTTGATCATTATAATGTCAGAATTCATGGTATCTTCTTTTCCTTACATTGCAGTACGTTCTCCAGTTAGACATGCATAAAATTTTATGACATAAAGGGAATGTTAGACAAAGCATACCACTATTTGGAAATGCAGGAAATGACTTAGTTTTCCCATCATAATACATTACCTATAGTGGGTTATTCAAATAGTTGTAACGTAATTCATGGAAGATACCCCCTCTAAATTCCTATATCCCTTTTCACATTTCATTCCATAGATTCATAAATCCCAAAATCATAGCTTAAAATTATTCTATTATATACCTGATTATGGTATACCATTTCTAGATGAATTAAAATGAATTAAAGAACCATCAACCTTTGGTCATAGATAACGTCCTTAAATTAAAACCCCATAATCTCTTTGCTACATGACTTTAAACTACAATTCCCCCCAATGTCCTTTCAGTATGACATTAAACTGCACACCCCTAATGTTCTTGCTACATTAATTGAAACATCACTACATAATTTCTATACAGAATGACATGAAACTACACAACATAAGGTGCTTTATACATGAATTCAAACTTCAAAATATAATTTTATTATTTCATGAATTTATACTGCATAAAAAATATCAGAAATATCATTTTAGAAAAATATAGACTTTATCAAACACTAAATTCTAGTAGATGTGGTTCCTCATTCCTGATCTATATCATAATAGATAAACCCGTTATTTTCATATAAATTTCCTTGGAAAATCCACCATCTATGGTCTTCAAACATCCAAATCATAATCCCCTTTTGTTAATCATTGTTAATATGCTAGAATTACTAGGAACTCTTTTACCTGACTATGTAGTACATGATCCCAACTGGACTTGAAAAATGTCACCCACATAACAGGACTATCATCCTAAGGATGTTATTGTTTTTCAATCGAGAACATGCAATAGTTTTCCCTTTATAATACAGCCTCATGAACATGTCTATCAAATATAAGTAACTTCACTCAAAGAAGAGGCATCCACTATTATTATATTTCAATTTTTATATTTGGTGACCATTAAAATCTTGAATGATGATTCACCTTGGAAATATCTAAAATAAAAGATATAAGCACATTCCAACCCATAACACCTTTTTTTGGGCTCTAATATAAAAAATCATGATCAATTCCATTCAACGTTAAACACTATCTTTATTAGTCCAACACACATGACTTTATAATATCTATTAAATAGAGACAATGTACTCACTAGGATGAAAACCCGCAAAGGGAAATCTAGTTAAATGTTGAGTCTCAACTAGGTGAACCTACACTCTATAAGTTATAAGAATTATTTATTAATTAAAAAGTAAAAAAGAAACAATGTTTTTAGGGTTATCCATATGATCCTTGCAATAGTCAATCTACACTCCCTAGGCCCAATGGATTTGATAAAAATTAGAACCCATTCCCTCCTTATCTTTATAATTATGATTATCCAGTATGAAAATATCATTTTATGGAAATCAGTATCAACATTAAAATTATTAAAAGGTGATAAAGACATAGATGATTACAATAAAAATTCTTCTCATTTATGAGAAAAAATTCACTAGAGGAACATCCTTAAACAAGATTCTCACTGTTATAAATCGCAAGATACCACCGATATAGTTTTTCATTTATTGAATGCCCTCCGTAGACCCATTAACAACCTATTTATGTTTGGATAGTCGACTATCCTCAGTATCCTCATCCTTATGAAGTGCTTATTTAGCATCTGTAATGGCATTACCCTTAATTTTTTCTTTCATTTTTCGAGTAACAACTTTATTCTTGTTATTTTTTTACAGTGTCGAAATATTTATCAAGACACAACACTTGAGTGGTCTTCTATTTATATTGTTTCCTAAATGTTTCCATATTTTTTGTTTGACTAGCCTCAGCATGAGAAAATGCTACTTTGAAATCAGAAATGTTAGTAAGAATAATAACTTTTACTAGGTGTTGTCGAATTTTCTGATCTTTCTCCCTCCTTAGAAAGATATATACCACTACATTATGGATTTCACAATAATTGAAACCTCAAAATACTAACATACTAAACATAAGTATGAGACATGGAATTAGGGAATGAATTTCCGAGAAATATGTTTCATAGATAGGATTCCATATATCTTTCCATTCATTATGACATACAATTCAAAGATCTTTCTGAAACTCTAGATCTAATTTAGAATCACTCTAATAAATATGGGTGTAGTCCGATATTAATAAACATAATGATATGACCTGTTAAAATCATTCTTCAATAGTTTCTTCCTATCCTATCGATGCTAGATGAGATGATACATAAAATTCACCCTTAGGACTGGACATATAATCTGATAATCGTACATGATAAACAAAGTATTGGTTAGATTGAAAATAATGGAAACACTTGGAATAATAAAAATGGTGGATATCCCTTACCTAATAATAGTTCAAAAACCTGAGAAGACCCCTCCCTAATAGTCTGAGAATCATAAATTTTTTTTTGGAACCTCTTGGTGGGGGATACTTTATTTAACCTACTCAGGGTTATCTTGATGGATCTCAAGAAGATTTTCGGTTTCGTGGTTCACCTGATCAAAATCCTCCGCAACGGTGGGATTGATAGATATATTAACATCTCTTCTAGAAACCATCTTTGTAGTATATTTTTTAGATAGATAATCCCATTCAAACCAATTATGGTTAAGAAATCAGGAATAAAAATATTGATTGGATGAAAAATAAAAACACACATACATTTGGTTTTATATAAGGAATGTAAAATTCATCAAAAGTAGTGGGAATATTAACATGTTATTGTACTTCCTCCAAAGTCATTACATGATTTATCATAAATTATAATGAAATCCCAATCCCTTTTTTGATTTCATTCAGGGAAATACTTGCTGAGGTTGGTTTATGACCCTCCTCTTATGACATTAAACCCTGAACATAGTCCTCAATGAATGTCATCGAGTCCGCATTAGTCATCACATGATTTTTTGGGGGCATGTGATGAAGTTGAAATATTATAGAAGTATATGTTAGTTATTTTTATTTATATATTATCTTTTAGAAATTATAACATTCATGATTCCTCCATTATCACAGGATATGGGATTGAAGTACTTCTGAGAGTAGATGTTGTTTTCTCTAGCCATGATTCCTCTTTAGTGGAAGGAGACACATCAATTTTTAGAATAATTACTTGATCATAATTACCCTCTGTGATTCCTATAGGCTCATTCATAACACCACTAAAGGGAGAAATAGAAGATGTTCCCAAAATTCCATGAGTTTTAACCTCTTTCTATGGATGAAGCTAATATTAATATTTATAGTAAGACTTACTTATACTGATAAAGAATTTAGCCACATCATTATTTATTCAATGTTTATTAATTATTTCCTTCTTGGGTGGAATATAACCATCATCTACAACATTAGGTATTTGAGATGGAATGAATCCTGACATATCATCCTCTATTGCATTTTGGTCAAGAGAAATCTCCCTTGATTCATGGGGCGACTCTCTAACCCCAATCATTGTACCACCAGGGTTATACCATAGTGATTGAACATTAGTAGGGTTTTACTTAGTCATATTCAATTTAAATATGGAATTTCCAGTGAGAAATATGGATGTGAATATTTTTAATTGGAAAATTTGAAAATAATATAAAATGAAGAAAACATATATCTTCAGGATCCAAAAAATCGTGTCGTTTCACAATAGATGAATGGTAAATACCATCAGCGGTGTCAAGATCTATAAATTCATTCAGTATAATTGGGGTGTGGATTGAAAATTATGTTGAATATATAAGCATTTTTATCTCCTAGATATGAATTATTACTTCATCCAAATTATTCTCAAAATGAATATTAGATAACGCTTGAATATATCATATTCCTATAATATGAATCCTCTCATGTAAAACCTTACACATTTTTTTAGCATTACAAAAAAATTATTACATACATGAACTTTCACTAGTAATACATATTATGAATATATTCCAACTTGATGTGATGATGACCTATCATCCTGAGACATGATAGTATTTTCAATACCTTCCGTCGCAGGCGATGGATGTGAAAAAGGAACAAGATTCTCTTCTGGGGATAATGACTAGGCCACCTACGTTCAACTTTAGTCTGTGATGCTGGTGTATCTCACATGATTATGATGGTATAATAATATCTGGGATGAGATCACTTCGGTGAGGTTGGATCCTAGTCATCCATGCCCTCTAACTCAGTGGAATCAGCCTCTAAAGTTGAGGAAGCACCATTCAAATGAGAGGATTCCTTCATACTCTCTTTCTCTTTATTTTGACCTAAGGTACATCATTGTTTTTTACCCATTCATGGAATTATTCAACCAATGTATTAGCATACTAGATAGTCAATATTCTCCCTAAATCAACTGCATAATGATTAATCATTTCCCTTGTTTTCTCCATATTTTTCTGAAACCATATCCATCAAGCCATAATCAGATGTTGTTCCAGTCTAACATGCACTAGAAAAGATACATTAACCTATTGATGAAACTTTTTTTGGTGTGAATATATATAAGGAGAATAGGACTTGAATGTGATTTCAATGTCAATCCTTGTTTCTAGAACACCCTCTCTACAAGCTAAAATATACACCATAAACTCTAAATTGCATGTCCTATCATGAGAAAATATTCCTATATGTGGATTCCCATAAATAAAGAATTGAAATCCATGAACATACTCATACATATCATTATATCAATAAGTGTTAGTAAAGAGGAATAATAACATGTAAATATAGAAAACT
Organism: Viscum album; assembly: GCA_963277665.1. Taxonomy (NCBI): domain Eukaryota; kingdom Viridiplantae; phylum Streptophyta; class Magnoliopsida; order Santalales; family Viscaceae; genus Viscum; species Viscum album. The sequence continues at coordinate 1,362,440,301 of OY728133.1, forward strand.
TTTATGGAATAAAATCCCAACATCCTAGATCCCACTCAACATAGAAATGGTTCTGAAGTGAGTGATGATCCATCCCAACAAAACATGAAATAGTTTTGATATTCTGAAAGAAGCATTCCCTCCATGGATATGAAATAAGCTGCAATTGATATTTTCAAGAATATGGTTATCCAACCCCAATATATTCATCTCTACCAACATTTTCAGAATAAAAAATGATTGAGGACCTACACTACCTTTGGAATCTCGGAGTGGAAAAATATATACAATGAGCAAGATGGACATGAAACGGGAAAGATGCATTTTGGAAGGAATTTTTTTTTAATTCAAACCTCTATGTTTTAAAATCAGTTTTCTCTAGTGATGTATTGAACATTACTGGAGAACCTCTATTTTCTAAAATGGTACATCTTATTGTACGCATGTAGGTTGGACCTTCACCCTTCTTCTTCATGAAGAATATTTCTATCCAATCCATTGGATTAATATCCCCTCTTGCATGGGGATTTTAAATCTTAATCTTGTGAGCTACCTTTAGTAGCTCGTGTTCCACATATTGTGTCTTTATATCATCATTACATGCCATCTTTGTAAGAATGAATTCATCATACATGTCTCTAAAGATCAAATCTCCAAAGAACTCATAAACATCCCACTATAAGACGCCAACTTATCCATGCATCATTTAGAAATAATTCATCTCTGGATTACATAATATTAGTAGCTCAGCATTAAAATCATCTTTCACATAAACATGGGTTTTCCATACCAACATGATATCATATATTATAGAGCCTTTCAGATCATATTTTAAATTTGCACACATTTTTCACACCCAGTTCACCCAAATCCATATGGGTTTCACCCCCCCCCCTTTTGGGGGAAAGACCCAAATTCTCTTGTAGCCCTTCGACTGATCAATCTGAGAATCTCTAGTGATAGAAGAATTTATGTGTGGCTTCAGTTCAACTATTTGTGCTTTCACATAAGGAACACATGGGTCGTGATGCGTGAAATAGGTTTTAGATGCCATTCCATAATTGATATATTTTCCTGTACAAGAAATGATGGTAGATGAACGGTTCTTGTAGTATTAAAATCAAGAGACTAGGATATAGTTCTTCTGATCCATATTGTTGTGGTCACCCAGATGGTAGTAACCATAATGATTCAAATAATATCTCTTTAGACAGTCTCATTGATAATTATTCAAATACTTTTCTACATCTGGATGATTTATGTCACAGATTTTGTAGAAATCATAACCTATGATCTTCATCATGTCATCAGTCTTATTCCTATCCAATTAATCAGTAGTTGAGATTCTATTAGGAGACATTTGAACCTAAAAGGTAATATAAAATTCATTCCAATGTAGGTTAATTTTGAAAAAAATTTAAAATAAAGAAAATTTGGCAATGCTATTAGGGCTCGCTAGTGAAACTGTAGCGTTCTTGTATGTCGCTCAAGTTTAGGAGAAAAAATATCATACCTAATGTACTTGAACCAATAGGAAGAAATTTTAGAAATGAAAAATGTTGGTTTGTTAGACCTACATGAAGAGAATTTTTATCTAAATAATATGTTATTTTCATTGATGTGAACCCCTATATATAGAAAAGGATGTTATCTTGTGCACCAACAACATGCACAAACATCCAGAACCTGTGTGTCCCATTTCATTTCTTCATCTCATTTTAACTTAGCCTTTGACCGTATTTTTAGAACCAATTGTAAGGGGGATATTTTATTAACACTCTATCCCATCACATAAATGAAAAATGTGTCAAAGGGTAATGACATAGAAAATGGAGGAGAAAATATAAGATTAATTTCATGACTTGTGAAGGCACAAATGTGAGTTCTCCAAAGGTATCCCAAATCACTAGTGGTGCCATAGTACATGTGTTACCCTAATTTTTACACCACCTCGTCACCTGTGAGCCATGTCACCACTAATCAGGGTACCATATTTGACTATGAATAAACCCATGTGGCCATCATTTGTATTGATGAATTCAATGAAGCCCGACTACTACTCTGATCACCCTAGTGCTTATCACAAGTCCATTAAACCCTCCATGGTATTTTAAAATTAACTAATGTGAGGGAATTAATGGGGATAGTTATACATAGTTTCATAATGTGATTAAAATTAAAAAACACATGTGTGGATCATTCACCAAACCCCCTAATTTAAGAACACTGGTGCATCCCCCTTCCTCAAGTAGGAAGTTGCACTCCCCACATTAAGGAATACATGTGATGACTCTTGAAGGCCTGAACCAAGTCTCAACCAAGACTAGTGATCTATATTGTTTGTTAATTAATGTCACATAAGTTCTCCCAAGCCTAATTGAGCACCCCATACCTACGTGACACTTACTTAAGTAACCTTCATGGATGCTTTCCCTATCTTTCTACCAGATCAACTTATAAATTAGGCCTTTCTCATAGCCACTCATGGAAATGAATTTTCATCACTATATCTATTTTCTAAAAGTTCAATTTTGAATCTGCCATAAAGGACTCTTGATTTAAAAAATATTAGGGAATGTATCACTAGAAAGTCTCTCATTTCCATATGTATTTCTACGATCAGTTGTTTCCCTCACCTTTCCTACCAGTATGTAAGGATCCTCGGGACATCTGCCGATTTGAATATCTTTGGTCATGTGGACACTTACCCTAGTGACAATGCTAATGAGTTCCTGGTCACATATTAATGGGATAGAAATTCATCCTTACCATATCATCTCTACGATCTAGATCCTATGGTCTTTTTAGGAAGGGTAACGATAATACTACATTTTCCTTTTGGACAAATGATAAGTCTTTATCCCCAATACAAAATCCAATTTACGATATCTATCCTACTTTAATCCCCTATACTTTCCCATATGTGGATGCAGTATCTCTCCCATGTATATACTTTACCTTCACTAAAACCTTACATTTCACCCTTATCTAATGTAAAGTAATGAAAGGGAAGTTGGGTAGCCATGACCTCTTCCATGGTCACCATGGCCTCTTCTAGAATATCCACAACCGCTTCCATTAGATGAGGAGAAAGCATGTGTGGTTTGTCGAATATTTCACATCCTCTTGTTTCTCACATTGATCATGACTCCCATGGTATTAGAGGATTGTAATTATTGCAACACCCTCAAAATTCACTTCAAGTAATTAACTATAAGAACATTGAATCCCTCCCTATTTTTGATACATATAAATCCTTTTTATGGACCGAGATCAAGTGGAATCATCCTCATGATTAAATACCAATCTTAATTTCCCTAATTTGTGCATCCTTCTTTACGAGTATGCCCAATTTTAAACACCCAAACCACCATGATTTGATACATCAATCATGGTCCCTTTTATTAGGGAATACTTCAATGGAGTAATCCCCAATCCTAATTCCCTTAATTAGGGAATCATCTTTATGAGTAAGTGCTGAATTAGGTCTCCCTAAATATCCAGGGGTTATAAAATATATCATAGACCCAATTATAAGGGAATCCACATTAAGAATAATCCCAATACTATTTATCTCAATGGTCTGTACTTCCCTATGAGACATACCAAACTACATTTTCTTTGATTCCAATCCAAACATGACATGTAGGAAGCCCCATTACTGTTTAAACTTATAAAAACCAAAATATTTTTCGGGAATTTTTTTCATAAATATTTTCAATTCATTAGATAATTTATGTTGCATGAAGAACTGTGTCTCTATGAAACAACACTTGGTTATCTATAGGAGGAAGTCATAACCAAGCCATTTTCCACTTCTGTTTCTTGAATTTCGAGAAACTATCATCTTTGGTTATAATAAGTAAGGTATTTGGAGTCTGATAAAACAAACATCTTTTTGATGAATAGTAACATACCCTTATGAATATTAAAATGAATAGTAATATAACCCTTATGACTAGTAAACCAACTTATTTTTTTCTTATGGGTATAATGTAATGAGATGTCTATTAATCTTTCTAGGTGTTAAAAAATGAGTTATAGATTTAAATTTTTTATTTTTGAATAAATTCTTATTATAATTAAAAAATTAATTTAAAATATATAGAATATTATTTGCAAACATGGAGTACATTTTTTAATTCTACATGTAAAAACAATGGTTAGGCTGAATTTTTGGGAATTTTGTAAAATAATTTAAATTTTCATGATTAGTAAAAATAATATTATGAGTTTTTTGTATTTTCAATGACATCATATTGATGAAATAACAAATATAAAAGGCTGGTAGACTTCTGTAAAGTAAAATATGGAGGAGGTGTCACATGTGGCTAATACCATGGGAAAATACCATGGGAAATTCTATGATTTTATGAAAAACATGTCACGACCCGTCCCCTGGGGCCCGTGTCGTGAGTACACCAAGGCCACCTTCCATATGCTAGGAGATGGAGACTATAACCAATGGGGTATTCCCTAAAACTGGGAATTCATTGCCTTTATAACCTATAAACACACGCACCCTATCAGATAGCAAGATAAGATCTCATGTAAAATGAATAGTATACAGAGTGAGTATAGTATGTTAATGGGGCTAGAATACATGCCCATCTAAAAATTCCAAGAAACTGAAAGTACAAGTAAACCAAAATAGATCATGTGATCACTCACCAAGGATCCTAGCTTAAGGGTAGGTATATCTCTCGAACGGTTGTATCTGTGGTATGCCTCGTTTAAGGTCTGCCTCCGAGCTACCTCCAATAATGGTTCTCTCATCCCCAGTCATCAATGTCCATCATTTGGTCCAAACTTTATGAGGTGCATGCATAGCCCATGCAGGGGTGAGTATAACGATCCCCATTAGGGACCCCGATACCCTCAAGGTTTTACAAAATCCATAATGAATATACCACAAATCATGAAATCAACTGAAAACTATACTTAGGTATATGCCCATACATATACCTAAATTATCAAGTATACACATCTCAATCATGGGGAAACACAAAGTCCAACACAAAATCCCAAAGCACAATAATTACACAAAGGAAAGAATACTGCAAAGGTAAGTACGACAAAGGTACACCACATAGAAGAATACCAAAAAGGTACTGAATCAACTCAATGCAGGTATAACTTAAGTAAAAAACTACAAATGATTAGTCATAATGTTTGATCATGTTATTCTATCAAGAGTCTCTACTGCAGACCCACATAGTATCGCTCGGTGTTGACCCATAGAGGATCGCTAGGTTCAGACCCACACTAGATCGCCCCGTGCTGACCCACACAGGATCACTCGGTGCTGACCCACAAAAGATCGCTTATTTCTGACCCCCACAATATCCCTAGGTGCTGATGCACACTGGATCTCTTGGTCTTGACTCAAAAATGATCAGACAGTGCTGACTAACACAGGATTGCTCAGTTTTGACCCAGACATGATCGCTCGGTGCTGACCTGCACAGTATCGCTTAGTGATGACCCACAAAAGATCATTATCCATTCTTCACATCACATCCAGAAATTCTGTTCCCACATTATGATTTCTCATCTCTGGGAGGGTCCACATATCAAGTCACTGGTCAATAATCCAATGTCCATGATGTCCTATGAATAAGATACCCAAAGGACCTCCAAGTCATTGGGGTCTCAATGCAACATACTGTGCGTTAATCGAATGTCTGGTATGTAAGTTGTTTTTCTTTTTTGTCTCGAGGTCTTTGTTGGATTTGTTTGTGATCCAACCCAACCATATCCGAATTTTATCCAAATTTCAAGTGGGGTATACCAAAGGGACCATCTTTCTCTAGGGTTTCGGCCACTGCAGATGGTTTGTAAAACAGACGCCTGGTTCCAATGTTAGGGCCAAAATAGAGTAAATGGGTCAAAGTGGGTCCGGGTCTAGTCTGACCCAGTCGGACCAATCCAACCTAGCCCCGGCCCCTGCTGACCTAGGTTGGGTTAACCCGGCCCGCTGGGTCCTGCCTGACCCGTGCTAGGCGGCCCATCCTGTGTTAGGCGGTTCTTCCCACGCTTGGTGATATGGCCCATGCTGGGTGGCCGGACCTAGCGGCCCGGCCTGGGCGGCACACAGCGGCGTAGAGGCCCTGGGTTCTGTGTAGGCCATGAAAGTGGAACGGGTTGCAGCGGTCATGGGGCGGTGGAGGCCGCGGAGGCCACAGGGAGGTAGAGGCTGCAGAAGTTGCAAAGGCTATAAAGGTCGCAGGGCGGCAGAGGCCACGGGGGGGCGTAGGGTGCGGGGCGATGGAGGGCGCGAGGTGGAAGAGGTCACGAGGTGGCCGAGGCCGTGGGGCTGTGGAGGACGCGGGGCTATGGAGGCTGTAGAGCCGTGGAGTGGCCAATGTGAGGCTATCTACCGCGGCTGGCCAGATGGCCAGCCGTCCTCTCCACGTGGTATGGTCGTGCTCCATGCCATTTCCGGTGGCCAGTTCGGCCAGCTGCTATCCATTCACTGTCGTGGAACAAAGTTGTCTTCTTCCATTGCGAAGAACATACCAATAATGAAGAACAATAGAGGGGTCGTTCCATTTTTGTTTTCCCGTATCCTATGTGTTAGAGTGGTAGAAAGTGTCTCAACAAAAACAATGAATGAAGAACGTCAAACTCTATAACCCTCAGAAAATATTATTCCCATACCCACAATATAATAAGTCATATGGGGATCAACTAGTTAGAGAGTTGATCCTCATTCATATTTTAGATGGGAGGAACATGGGAATCCTTAATCACACATAATAAAAACCCTATGGTTGAGATTTATTGACAGTGGTTGCGTGGAAGGAGACAATGTCATTGGGTATAGATGGATGTCGGTGACGTCATCATTTCCTTGATCCTAAATTCATTGCCATTTAAAATGATCCTCGTTGGAGAGAGAATTCTTTGTTGGGGAGGGTGTTCATTGTTGGAAAGAATATTCCTCCAATATTTCTCCACTCCCAATTCTACCATAATGTGAAATAGCCAATTTGTTAAATTATGTTTATTAGAAAATTAAGGTTGGATCAACAATGTTTCAATAATTAATGTACTATTTTGGTACCATTAATTAGCTCATTAAATTTTCCCAATTTAATGGATTTGTGTTGGCGTAATTAATGTCAGAGGTGTTGAGAAGTTTTCTCTCATTGAAAGGGTTCGGGTGGTACCTGCCTCTAAATTCAAAATGGGTGTTAGTTCTGGTGGTTTCCACCTCTTATCATTCACATGGGAGGTTTAGGCTTGAGTGGTCCCCACCGATATAACCCATGTTGAGGGGGATTCAAAAATAAAAATGTTAGAAATTTTCATTTTATTTAATTCTTTCACGAAAAGAACAAAATTTTATCGTTCACTCTTGACCCACTGCAGTCGAGGTTATGGTATCCATAAGAAAATAATGGGGATGTGAGTTCAACGGTGCCCTAGGATATCAATTCCTAGGACCGGTTTAAAAGTATCGATAACATGCTCTCACTTTTATTGAATGTATGTGAAATAAAGTTCCGAAATTAATTTTGGGCACATCGGGCCACAAAATCACGCGCCGTCAATTTTCATGGGCTCATAAAATCCCATATATTTAAAAAACATTACATGGAATTTCTGGGACTTTACAATCTACCCACCTCAAGGATATTAATCCCCATAAGCCACAAAACATACATAGGAAACAAGTGGAGGTACTAAGCATAAATATGAGCCTTCCATTCCCATGTGCTCTCCTGGATGTTCCCGTGATACCAGCAAACTCGCACTATAGGTATTGACCACCCATGAAGGACTCAGTCCTGTCTATCCACGATCTCTACTGGAACCTCCATAAAAGTCTCCCCATCACCGGCGTCCATCTCTCCTTGGTCGATGATGTGAGATGGGTCGTGCACATATATCCTCAGCTGGTATACGTGGATGATGTTGTGAACCCGGTGCAACTGAGGTGGAAGGGCTAAGAAGTATGCCACCTTGACAGCTCTGATAAATACCTGGAAGGGTCTGATGAACCTTGAATATAACTTTCCACCACATCAAAATCTATGTTAACCGTGTTGGGGTGAGACCCGTAGAAAGACTTTGGTCACCATACTCAAACTCTAGAGGTCTCAGTCACCTGTCGGCTTAGGACTTCTGCCTGCTCAGTGCAGTCTCCATCTCCTCCAATATGATCTGTACATTCATTGTGGTAGCTCATACAATCTTTGGTCCCACTAATTCTAACTCCCCTTGGTTTTTCTAGCACAAAGGTGATCTGAAAGGTCACCTATACAATTCCTCATAAGGTGTCATCTCAATGGTGGAGTGATAAACGTTGTTGTATGAAAACTCCACCAAAAGCAAGTGATCCACACAGTTGCAACCGAAGTCAAGGACGCAAGCACACATCATGTCCTCGAGGGTCTGAATGTTCCACTATGTTTATCCATCTGTCTGAGGATGGAAGGCGGTGCTCAAACACATTTTCATCTCGAATGCCTCCACCATCCCATTACATCACCGGGAAGAAAAATGTGCATCATGATCAGAGAAAATTGTCAATGGTACTCCATGTAACCGCACAATCTCTTGCACATAGAGACGTACTAATATCTCTACTAAACCCTGCTCTATGATCGGTAGGAAGTGGTCCGACTTGGTTAGTCAGTCGATGATCACCCAAATCGAGTCATGATCCATGGATCTACGTGAAAGTCCAATCACTAAGTCCATGGATATCCCATACCACATTCACTCTGGGACCTCAAAAGGCTGAACCATGTGCACTGGGACCTGAAGTTCTGTATTCACTTGCTGAGAAGTGAGGTACCGAGAGATAAACTCTACAACTGCTTTCGGCTTTCCTGGAAACCAGTGATGTCATCAGAGACCAATGTACTTATTCACCACTCTTGGATGTACTAATGGAGGGGATTTGTGGAAATACCTCTTAATATCCTCCTGAAGTGACACTCGTACCATGGTACATCCTCTGAATAGGATGACTTTCTCCCCACCCTAATAAAATCCATCAGTTGCATTCCCTGTGGATATCTGAGCATGTCGAGCCTCATAGTCAGTGACCCCACGCAGCACCTTCCTAACTCACTGAGGAACTGGGGGAGAGACTATAAGAGGCTGATGAAAATTTTTTCCATCCTGATCCAAAAAGGATATCAAAAAACCGGCCAGCTGCATCGTCTCCTCGCCAAGAAGCTGTATACCAGACCACCTATTGAGTGCATCTGTTATAACATTCCCCTTCCAAAGAGTATAGACTATCTTGAAGTCGTAGTCCTAGAGGAACTCAATACAACGTCATTGTCCCAGGTTCAGGTCCTTCTGAGAGAAGATATACCTGAGACTCTTCTGATCACATTAGACTATAAAACGTTCAGCGATCAGATAGTTTCACCACATCTTCAAGGTGAAGACCACTACAGCTAAGTCCAGGTCATGGGTAGCGTAGTTCTTCTCATGTTGACTCAGCTGTCGATAACCATATGTGATAATTGATTGCTCTTGCATCTGGACACATTTAAGCTCAGTCCCTGATGCGTCACAGTAGACTATGTACCCTACGCCCTCCTCTAGTAGCCTCAATATGGGGGAAATAGTCATATTCTACCTCAGCTCTTGAAAACTCCGATGACATATCTCCAACAAAACGAAGGGTTCCCCCTTATTCATCAATGCTGATAATGTTTTTGTATCTCTAGAGAAATCTGTCACAAACCTTTGGTAGTATCCAGTCAAACCCAGGAAACTCCATACCTCCATCACACTACTCGGTGGATCCCAATAACGTTCATCCACAATCATCGCTGGATCAACTGCAACTCCATCCTCCGATATGACATGACCTAGAAAGTGATGCTCTCAGATCAAAACCTGGAACTTTGAGAGCATAAAATAATGTTGCTGCTCTCAGAGTGAGTCCAATACTACCTACAAATGATAACAATGCTCCTCCTCAGTATCTTAGTAGATCATAAAGTCATCCATGAAGACTACTACAAAGCGATCAAGGTATGGCTGAAAGATCATGTTCATGAGTTCCATGAACACTGATGGAGAATTAGTTACAAATAATTCCATAACCAAGAACTCTTAATGGTCATAATGTCATCAGAATGTTGTCTTCTTCACATCCACATCTTGTACTCTGAGGTGGGAATAGCCTGATCTGAGGTCTATCATCAAGAACCACTGTGCTTTCTTCAGCTGATCAAAGAGTACGTCAATCCCCATAAGTTGGTACTGGTTCTTCTTGGTCACTTGGTTCAGGTGGCGATAGTCAACAAAAAGTCTCGATATGACATATTCCTTCTTGGTTCACAAAATTGGGGCTTCCCAAGGAAAACCACTAGGCCAAATGAACCCTTTCCACTGTAAGTACTCCAACTGTACCCGCAGCTCATGAAGCTCTGTGGGAGCCATCTGTTATGCTGGTCTAGATATCAGTTTCATCCTTGGGTACAAGTAAATGTAAAAGTACACCTCTCAGCAAGTAGTTAGACCCAAAAAATCATCATGGAAGACATCCATATACTGGTCCACCACTACAGGATAACTCAGACTATCCACATCAACTGCTCCTTGGGTTTGGCTAGCCAACTGATGAGTGATCGGTTGCACTCTCCTCCGGTTATGTCCATCCTATGCTACAAAGGCTCCCTTCTGGCCAATGAAGGTAAACCTAGTCCGATTAATGTGTACACACCGCAATATTTTTATAATACTATCAATCTAAGTATGGATTATAGATAACCAATCAATAAACAATAAAATTTCATAAGGCATCGATGACGCTACTAGGAGATCCCAGCCGAAGCTATCGCCTCTTAGAGTAAGCTCGCACTACCAGCACCCGTGTTTATTCATCAAATCCACTTCCGTAAGAGTCCCTATACATAATGTTCGAGCCAATGAAACCATCAAAATCATCGAGCTCCGAACGAGGGTAGTGGTAATAAAAAATTATGAGAACATGTTCTCATAAGTACTGCAGCTAATGTTGGGTAGACACAGATCGTACCTCGTATCATCTCTGGACTTCCATGGTCATAGGCCTCAGCTAACTAGAGCTATGCCTTCCCCTATCCTCATGTTCCATATGGTTGGGGTGGACCTCCTGGTAGAGGTGGCGATAACATCTCGAATCATTGACAATTTCCAGTTGCATGGCTAGCTCCTCTGCCACGTCTGCCTGCTCCCTGCGGACCTCCTTGGTCGAGCCTCTATCTTTGACTGGGCTCTCCTTCGACCATATGATGAAAATATGTACGACAGGTCAGACAATCACGAGCCATGTGACCGTAATCGCAGTATGTGTAACATTTCTTGATACTCGCATGACTGGCTTTGCCTAGGGTGCCCCGCACATGCGAACCTGAATCATGTGGTCGTCTAGCTATAGGTCTAGTCCTCTTGGACTTCTACGACATCAGTCTTCTGCCAGCTGCAGAAGACTATGATATATGAAGTCTGGTGTTGGGTCTTCCTATCGGTGACAAATCAGTAAGGAACTCTCCACTAAGAGGGCTCTATCTAACAACCCTGCCAGCATTAAGATGCTAAGGGAAATTATCGAAGCCCTGGCCTCCTTCCTGAGTCTCTGCTCAATGTTTGGGGCCCTGAAAAATGGGTATCACAACATATCAGTGGAGTAGCAAGAGAGTTCTATGAACCTCAATGTGTACTGAGCCGCAGTGACGTTGCCTAGCTGCAGATGAAGTAGCTTTTATATGTTCACTACACGAAGAGTCACTAGAACAAATTCTTCCTCAAACAGGCTCTCGAAGTCATCCCAGAGAAGCGTTACCTCACCGTGAACATGGAGCACCATGATTCTCCATATACCTGTTGATTCCTGTTATAGGTTTTCGGTAGGGATCAAAATGAGATCAGTTGGTGTCCCTACCAGTTGAAAGACTCTCACCACAGCCTCCAACCAATCCTCATCCGCCTCTGGGTCCATATCTCCCCTGAACCTGGGTGGCCTCTAGCGCTGGAACTCATGAAATAGGCTCAAATAGCATGAACCCTCTACTTCTGGGGTTGGATTCATTTATTTCCCAACAGGTAATGGTACCACTGGTGCCTCTGCCAGTGCCTCTACTGGAAGAGGGCCATGCACTGATACCTCTTCGCTCGGTGGGCTATCAGTGGGAACCATTCCCGGAACCCTAACTAGCTGTCTACATGGAGGAATCCTGAAAAGATAAAGTTGTTCCATAATTTATAATTTATACCATGTGAGATGACTCTAAATAACACAAAGAAAGCTTTTGAAATCACTCACACAATTAGTGTTTTCGAAATCTGAGTTGGAAATCTGATGTAAAGGTACTTGTGTATGGATATGTCAGCTGCCGCACCAACACTAGATTCCATAAACTGATAACCAGGAATATTACACATAATAAAATTTCCATCAAAATGAAATATTAGGGTGCTATTTTCTACAATAGAACTAACTCATCGGATAATAATTTGTCACCACCCATCCCCTGAGGCCCATGTTGTGACTACCCCAAACCCGCCTTCCATAGTCAAGGGGATGGCGACTAGCACCGAAGGCATATTCCTTAAAAATTGGAAGGAATTATCTTTCTAAACTGTAAATACAGGAAACCATGCACACAACAAGAAATGAACTCAAGTATACTGAATTGTAAAAAGAGTGAGTACAATATTTAAAGGGTCTAGAATACAGGCCCAAGTATAAAGTTAAAGAAACTGATAGTACATGTAAACTGGAACGGCTCCTATGATCACCCTCAAAGGATCATACCTAAAGGGTATGTACTTATAACGACCCATACTTTACATACATTGTTACTGCATCAAAATTTTAGAACACTTATTACAACGTATACCAAATACATGAAAGGTCCGTATAGAGATATTTTATTTAGAAAGTAGGAAACATAAACAACTGGTTCATAAAGAATCTACATTGTATCCCATTTATTTAAACATATCTAGAGTCCCTTTTGGAATATCCTATATAATAACCTTTTTCCAGACCTGGGGAAAGAAAACATAAAAAATGGTGAGCTCAAATTCTCAATAAGGGTAAACAAAAGAAATATCAATCACATCATATTCATAAGAACATTACATTTTAGAAATCTTAACCTGCAAAAGAGAACATAATTTCATAACATGGGATAAATCATAATAGTGAAATGTAATCCCAATAATCATAACATAAAACATGATACTTTGTGGAATACACACATAATAATAGAGAATCATTTCTTAGTAGTCAAGACACATTGCCAAGAATATCTTAGCAGACAAAGTCCATTTCTGAACTGAGTTCACTCCTCGTTTCAGTCCTGTTTCACTGAACTGGATTAACCTGCCATTCCTGCCATGTCTATCTCATGAGATATAAATATTTACCCAATGAATTGGAGGGATATATAGTTCCCACCCATTTTATAATGAAACCATTCTTATGTGTTCCACAAGATCATAAAACACACATCATAGCATAACCCATGTAATAAAAATGGGATTCTTAAACATCATGCCATCAGAAAATAATCCATATAAGATAAAAGGACATCATAAAATTAATTCAATCATAACATAATCAAATCAATGTAAAAATAGGGATAGATAGAGAACCCTATATTATCATAGATGGAAAATTATTTTGATAAAACCCTTGAACTCCATTCTTGATAAAAATATCCTTTCTACGTAAAAAACATTTTCTTTTCATAAAATGTCATATAAATTTAAACTAAAAAAAGTTGATTAAAAATAAACACGAAAAATTGTAAAGGAGGCTTCATAAAAATAATGTTCTAAAAATCCATCCAGGTCGTATAATTTAAAAAAACATTATTCTCATACTTTGGCCGGAAAAGTCAAAAAGTACATCGTACCAAAAATGACAAAAGATTCCTTTCATATATTTTAATAAAAACTCACAAATGGGTAAAATTGGATATAAAAATTATTAGGAGGATAGAAATAATATTATATATTGAGGAAATATGTATGTGGATGATAAATATTCCCTAGTAAATTCTGAAGTATAAACAATCTCGGAGAAAAATTGAGATTGTGAGATTTTCCCTTACATTAGGTCTGAGTTGATTCATAAGTGTCTGAAACTCCTGTATAATGATTAAAATAATGTTATTGACTTATTCCATAATCTTAATATTTGATATGATATCAAATGTGGTCATATTCTTAGCTTCATATTAGTAATATTTCATTGTTACTTGTTATTCGGGTGTTTATTTCTTTTTGTTCTTATGCGTGTTTTGTCGAATAAATTCTTATTATTCTTTTAGGTTATAGATACCTCATTTACAGATTTTTATTAGTGTAATATATATAATATATATTCATTCAATTAATTTATATAGTCATTATGAATTGAAGATCATGTAGAACGAGTCACATCACATCGTCGAGACGGTAGTCCGTACGTACGCAGGAGCGATGATATCGTTCCCATGATCGTGGAATTGTATTGAAGTGTATGTATACTATTTTAGAATCAATATCAATTTACAATAATCATATATAGTTATTCTTTACAAAATTATACCCTTCCATGTAAGGTGGTGGTGGAAAACAGATTACACCACGACGTGGAGACGGTATTCCGTACGTACGCACGTGCGGTGATTTCGTTTTCCATAGGATGGATAGATGTTGAAATAGGGTTGTTTCATACTTATAATAACATATCAGTATATTATTGATACTTATGTTATTAATTAATAATGAAACAACTAAAGAAGAATTAGTATAAGAAGAAATAAAGTTTAATAAATCGGTAACGGAAATTACCTCTTCTTTGAAGGGCCTCTTTTTAACCTCCTCTTAGGGAACTAAAGATGGTCTTTGAAGAAGACCAGGACCAATAGGATGTTTATATGGAAGTGTAGAAGAGAAGTTGGCATGGTTTGGCTGAGATTTATGGTTCAAAGTGGTGTGAGGAAGAGAGGGAGGGGTGCCCTTTTATAAGAGAGGAGAGGGGCACCTTTTGAAAAACTAAAAATATTATTTTATTACAAAGTCATATTCGATTTCTAATAGCTCCAAATTGATTTATTTCGAAGCTAAGGTGGGTATGGGTCGAAATCCTCTCATATAATAAAATTTAGACAAGTTTAGGTCTCTATTTTAACCATAACATTTAGATTTAACTTTTATTTAATTAATTTTACTTTTACCGTGTCTTCTTGTTTTCTTACACTATAATGTTAATGAATTTGATATAACAAGACAAAAGAACCCCAAGTTGTTAATTATTAATATATATAACCTTATCTATGTCATTTTTCCAAACCGTATATTTTTAGGAATATAATAACAATTAATAATATAATATTTATTTTAAAAACTATTTTATGTCATTGTTGACACTATTTGGTAATTGATTTTTGTGAAAATAATAACAGAATGATTAGTTCGACCAATGTTAATTAAATCAACACTAACATGTAACTTTAACATAAAATATTATTTTAGTTCATAAAATGTCTCAAATTACATTTATTTGTTTATTTATAACATCAATTATGTCAATATTTCATTAATAAGATAATTACTGCATCGTCATTGTGTCATATATAAATTAAATTATATTAAGTCTAAAAATTACAAATAAAATACCATTATGTAGGAAATATTTTTATATTTCTAATGAATATCTGTAGTCAAATTTATCTTATGTATAACCCTATATTAAAAATGATTTAGGTATTAAACATTGATTTTAACTATTTTAACCCTTCTTTAAATAAATTAATAATATATGTCCTAATCTAATCCAAGTGGGCCTAAATGGTCATATTTTATTCCTAAGGTTGTTTTTGGTCAAATTAATCTTATAAAATAGAATTAGGACATGTGTTAGGGTAATAATAATATCATTTTTATCCTTAATTACCCTATTTACTTTTAACCGTGGTAAGTAAAAGAAAAAAGTTACAATTCAACAAAAATTATTTTCATCTCATTGAACCACATTTTAATCCTTGATATTAACCATGACTCTCGGATTTTTGAAATTCCACTCCCAGAAGTGGTAAAATTATTTTTTATGTTAGTTTTGAAAAACCTCCTAGGAGGTAGGTAAAAGACGGGGAAAAGTTCAATAAAATATATATATATCAAAAATTAATAAAAAAATGATTCCAATGAATTATATTGAACTTATATAGGTATTTTGTATCAATTTTGACCTAAAATAAATTTAAAAAAAATATATAATTATTTATGTAAAAAGGCGGTTTTTAAATAGTAACCCAGTGTTTTCACTATTCATCAAAAATTTAAAGTTACAAAAATTTCACCGTAGGCTAATTTTGATATTCCGAATCCAAAAATGAAGTCCATTTTGAAGGATACAATTTACAAAATTTCAAAAAGTGGGTATTAATATTCATAACGGCTAGTTTGAATAATATTTTAATAGCATATCGTTTTTAGTGAAACTCTGTATTGCGTACAATGCAAGCTATCGAGGAAGGTCGGGATTTCTTGTAAAGCAAGACAAGCTAGTGTTGTGTGTACTAAAAGATTCTTTTGATGATGTATATAAGATAAAAAAAACATTTCTCATAAAAATATCAGGTGTTGTAACACCCGAGTCTTTTATGAAAATTTTTTCTTTTTATGTTATATAGATCATCAAAGGAATCATTCACTACACACAACACTATCTTGGCTTTCTTTATAGGCAACCTCGACCTTCCTCGATAGCTTGCGTGGTACGCAATACCGAGTTTCACTAAACAACAATATTCTATTAAAATATTACTAAAACTAGTCGTTATGAATAGTAAGACCCACTTTTTGAAATTTTTTAAATTTTATTTTTCAAAATGGATTTCATTTTTGGATTCAGAATATCGAAATTAGTCTACGGTAAAATTTTGGTATTTTTCTAAAAACATTCAATTTTTAATAAATAGTGAAAACAGTGGGCTACAATTTAAAAACAGACTTTTTATTTAAATAATTATTTATTTTATTTAATTTTATTTTAGGTCAAAATTTTTAAATAATACCTATATATGTTCAATTCAACTCAATGTAGTCATTTTATAATAATTTTAGATATATAAAAATTTTATTGAACTTTTCACCGTCTTTTACCCACCTCCTATGAGAATTTCCAAATTCACATAAAACTTAATTTTACCACTTCTTTGAGTGGAATTTCGAAAATCCGAGAGACACAGTTAATATCAAGGACTAAAATGTGGTTCAATGAGATGAAAATAATTTTCGGTGAATAGTAAATTTTTTCTTTTTTTAACCACTATTAAAAGTAAATAGAGTAATTAATGGTAAAAATGATATTATTATTACCCTAACACATGTCCTAATTCTATTGGATAAGTTTAATTCGACCAAAAACAACCTTAAGAATAAAATATGACCATTTAGGCCCACTTGGACTAGATTAGGACATTTATTATTAATTTATTTAAAGAAGGGTTAAAATAGTTAAAATCAATGTTTAATAACTAAATAATTTTTAATATAGGGTTATACATTTGATAAATTAGACTATAAATATTAATTAGAAATATAAAAATATTTCCTATATAATGGTATTTTATTTTTACATTTTAGATATAATATAATATAATTTATTTATGACACAATGATGATGTAGTAATTATCTTATTAATGAAATATTGACATAAGTGATGTTATAAATACCCAAATAAATGTAATTTGGGACTTTTTTTGAATTAAAATAATTTTCTATGTTAATATGACATGTTAGTGTTGATTTAATGAACCTTTTTCGGACTAATCATTCTGTTATGATTTTCAAAAAAATCAATTTCCAAATAGTGTCAAAATTGACATAAAATAGTTTTTAAAACCTATATTATATTATTAATTGTTATTATATTCTTAAAAATATAAAGTTCGGCCAAGATACTTTTAACATGATAGGTGTATCATTAATGGATCACTTCGGTGTTTCTTGGATGTATATGGTATGTTTATTAACTATATAATATAAAAATACAATGTGACATGGTAAATGTCAATCTAATTAACTAAGAGTTAAAACTAAATGATAAGGTTAATATACTGACCTAAATATGTGTAAATTATACTGGATGAGAGGATTTCGACCCATCCCCACCTTATATTTGAAATAAATCAATTTTTAGCTATTAAAAAACGAATATTACTTTATAATAAAATAATATTTTTAGTTTTTTCAAAGGAGCCCCTCTCCTCCCTTATAAAAGGGAACGTACTCCCTCTCTTCCTCACACCACTTTGAGCCTTCATGCTCAGCCAACCCCTGAAAAATTCTCTTCTACACCTCCCTATAAACATCCTAGAGTTCATGGTCATCTTCAAAGACAAATTTTTGTGCCCTAAGAATAGGTATCAAAGAGGCACTTCAAAGAATAGGTAATGTCCGTTACCGATTATTTCAACTTTATTTCTTGTTCCACTTCTTATTTTTTAGTTGATTCATTATGGAGTAATAACATCAGTATCAATAATATACTTTTATATTATTATAAGTATGAAACAACCCTATTTCACCATCTATCCACCCTACGGAAAACAAAATCACCGCGCGTGCATACATACAGAATATCATCTCCATGTCGTGGTGTAATCTATTTTCAACCACCACCTTAATTGGATGGGTATAATGGTGTAAATAATATCTATATATGATTATTGTAAAGTTATATTTATTCTGAAATAGTATACATACACTCCAATACAATTCCATGATCATGGGAACTATATCATCGATCGTGTGTACGTATGGAATACCGTCTCCACGATGTGATGCGACTCATTATACATGATCTTCATTGAATAATGATTATATAAATGAATTGAATGAATGAATATGATATATATTACAATAATACCATTATGTAAATGAGGTATCTATAACCTAAAGAGAAGAATAATAATTTATTCGACAAAACATGCATAAGAACAAAAAGTAATAAACACCCGAATAACAAGTAGCAATGAAATATTACTAATAAGAAGCTATTAATATGGCCATATATGATATCATAACAATGATTATGATTCGGTAATAAGTCAATGACATTATTTAAATCTTTAAACGGGAGGTTCAGACACTTATGAAGAAAATAGGACCTAAGGTGAGGGAAAATATCACAATCTCATTTTTATCCGAGATTGTTTATACTTTGGTATTTATTGAGGTGTATTCTATCATCAACATCCAAGTTTCCAAAATATTTAATATTATTTCCATCCACCTAAAATTGTTTAAATCCAATTTTACCCTTCGGTGAGTTTTTAGTAAAAGATATGAAAGGAATCTTTTGTCATTTTTCGTACGATGTACTTTTTGACTTTTCTGACAAAATTACGAGAAGAATGTTTTTTTAACTTATACGACATGAATGGATTTTTAAAACATTATTTCCAAGAATCGTTCTTTATAATTTTTCATTTTTATTTTAGTCAAAATTTTTTAGTTTAAAATCATTTGGCATGTTAGGAAAGGAAAAATGTTTTTGAAGTAGAAAGGATATTTTCCTCAAGAATGGAGTTCATGTGTTTTATCAAAATTATTTTCCATCTAAGATAATATAGGGTTATATTTATATCCCTATTATTTCACTAATTTTATTATGTTGTGATGGAAATATTTTTATGAATTCCTTTATCTTATATGAATTGTTTTATGATGTCACGATGTTTAAGAATCCCATTTTTTACATGGGTTATGCAATGATGTATGATTTTTTTATTTTGTTGAACACATAAGAATGGTATCATTATGAGATGGGTGGGACCTGTATCTCCATCCAATAGATTGGGTAAAGATTTATATCTCATGAGATTGACATGGCTGGAATGGCAGGTTAAACCTGTTCAGTGAAACAGGACTAAAACGAGGAGTGAACTCTGTTCGGAATGGACTTTGTCTGCTAATATAATCTTGGCTATGAGTATTGACTACTAAGTAATGATTCTCTATGATTATGTATGTTTGCCACAAAGCTTCATGTTTTATGTTATGATTATTGGGATTACATTTCACTTCTATGATTTATCCCATTTATGAAATTATGATTTCTTTTCCAGGTTACGATTTACAAAATGTTATGTTCTTATGAATATGATGTGATTGATTTTTCATTTTTTACCCTTAATATGCATTTGAGCTCACCCTTTTGTATGTTTTAATTCCCTAGGTCAAGAAGAAGATTATTAAGTAGGATATGGCAAAATGAACTCTATATATGATGAAATAACTAGGAGGAAATGTTGATGCTTTATGAACCAGTTGTTTATGTTTCCTAGTTTCTAAAGACACTATACCTATACGGTCCTTTCCTGGTTTTTTTATATGTTGTAATAAGTGTTCTTCAATTCTGAAGTAATACCAATGTATGTAAAGTATGATTCGTTATAGTAGGTATCAGAGGAAAGTTATAGTCATCTTTTGGAAACTAGGATTTGAAATCCTTAGTATAAAACCTAAGGACAAGACTATGCATAGAACACAATCATAGTGTTTTAGAAATGTCCATGAAAAACCTATGATAAGACCTTATGTGTGAAATTTTATTCTTGATTATGTGGTTTTCCTATTATAATTAGTGTTTCCCACATTATTCTTCTTGGTTTTAGTCAATGGATGGAACCCGAAAGAATCATTTTAATGCGGAATACGACGGAAAATGCAATGATTGTCCCCCTAAGCAACCAAACGTTATGGGAGATGGAATGAAAAATCTTGTATCCATGCTCACACAACTTTCTCAAGCTATGAATCATGCAGGAATTCCAAACGACTAAAGGAAGGAGAAACATTATTTTTAATCCTTCATGAGGCAGTGTCCACCCTCATTCAGTGGGTATACTGATCCCTTAGTGTCTAAACAATGGATTAGTACCACTGAGAAGATATTTTTAGTTCTTCAATGTTCTGAACATGATAAAGTCATCTTGGGAGTGTATCGTTTGGAATGAGATTCTGATCAATGGTGGAATATTATTAAGAATATGAGGCAAAGGGATGAAATTGAGTCCATGGATGGGGATGAGTTCAAGAACTTATTTTTCAGTAATTACTTCCCTCGTATTCTTCGAACAAAGATGGAGAAAATGTTTCTCGAACTGAAGTAAAAGGATGATGAATCTGTGGTACCTATGAAGAAAATTTTACATGTCTTGCAAGGTACGCTTCTGGTATTATTATCCAACCTGAGAGTAAGATCGATCAATTATTTAGTGGCTTAAATCCAATTCTTAGAAGGGCATTAGATATAAGGGACTTCAATAGATATGAGGAAATCGTTCGATGTGCTCTCAAAATTGAGATGGAGATTGGAGTAACCCATCAGTCATATGGGTTTGATTAGAAGTGGAAAATGGAATTCAAAGAAAAATCTAAAGAGAACACTAAAAAGAAGATGATTTTCCCTTATACTCATAGTGTGGAAAGAAACATGGAGGAAATTGTCTTAATGGGTAATAAAATGTTATAAGTGTGGAAAAGAAGGTCATGAGGCAATTGAATGTCAAAATAACGGGAAGAAGATGTATAATGATGCAAACAAAGGAAGGGATACACAGAATTAACCTACTACACTTCAATGTTTCAAGTGAAAGGATATGGAGCCTTATGCAAATCAATGACCAAATCCAAGGGTTGATGATGATGATCGACGTCAACAAACTCTTAAGGCCAAAGGCAAAGGAATGTCACATGAAATTACTATCGGTGATGTAGAGTACGCCAATGAAGTGGTGAAAGGTTCACTTACCATCCACTCTAAAGTAGAAAATGTTTTATTTGATTCTTCATCCACCCACTCTTTTATTTCTGAATAATTTTCTAAGGGTATCGCCATATTACCTCAACAATTAGATGTTGAGTTGGCTGTGAAAACTCCTAATGGCACAACAGTCACATCAAAAGTTTATAATTCTTTTTTGATTGATGTTTGGGGGAATGTGCTTCCTGCAAATCTTGTGATCCTTCCTATAGTGTAATTTGATGTGATTCTGGGCATGGATTGGCTTTCTTTATGTGGAGATCATATCAATTTACAAAGAAGGGAAGTCACATTTCATATTCCAGATCAATCTATGATCATCTATCGATGTAAGGATGAACATAACCATCCAGTGGAAATTTCATCCATCTTATGGGTCTTGATTCCACTTAATGAAGGTTATTTATCTCAAATCGTTGGTGGGGAACTCATGATTAAGAATATGCCCATTGTACGGGAGTTTGATGATTTCTTTTCAGATGAATTGTCAGGTCTTCCACTAAATCAGGAAGTAGAGTTTTCAATAGAACTCATACCCGGTGCTTTGCCTATTTCAAATACACCTTATAGAATGACCCCAATTGAGTTGTAGGAATTGAAGAAGTAACTCCAAGAGAATCTTGATAAGGGATTCATAATCCCTTGTGCATCACCTTGGGGAGCACCTGTTCTGTTTGTTAAGAAGAAAGATGGATCAATGAGACTCTGCATTGATTATCGAGAACATAACAAGATCACTATCAAGAAAAAATATCCTCTCCCGCGCATTGATGACTTATTTGATGAACTAAGTGGAGCTCATTACATTTGGAAGATTGATCTTCATTCACGGTATCATCAATTAAGGGTCAAAAGGGAGGATAAACCAAAGTCGGCTTTCCGTACAAGGTATGGACACTATAAATTTATAGTGATTCCATTTGGACTTACTAATACTCTTGCTATCATCATGGATCTGATTAATAGAGTCTTTAAAACTATCTTGATCAGTTTGTGGTAGTCTTTATAGACAATATTCTTGGTTATTCAAAGAGCAAGTAAGAATATGAAGATCACTTGAGAATTATATTGAAGAACCTGAGAAAGGAGAATCTTTATGCCAAATTTACCAAGTGTGAATGTTGGCTTCAAAAAGATGCATTTTTGGGTCAAATAATCTCAAAAGAGGGGATATCTGTGGATCCATAAAAAATAGAGGTTATCGAAAGATGGTCGAGACCAACAACAGTAACTGAGATCCGAAGTTTTCTTGGTTTGTCTTGATATTATCGATGTTTTGTGAAATATTTTTCATGATTATCTAATCCACTCACAAAGATGACTCAAATAGGATTTATGTTCGTGTGGACGAAGGAATGTGAAGAGAATTTCAAGGAGTTGAAAATAAGGTTATTCAGTGCACCTGTAATCACACTTCCTTGTAGTGGAAAAATTTTGTTATCTATAGTGATGCATCCAAGAAGGGGATGGGGTGTGTTCTTATGCAAAATGATATGGTGATAGCTTATTCCTCATGATAATTGAAAATCCATGAGCAAAATTACCCAACTCATGATTTGGATTTAGTTGCGGTAATCTCTGCATTAACGATTTGAGGGCATTATCTTTATGGAGAAAGGTTTGATATTTATACTGATCAAAAAAGTATAATGTATATTTTCACACAAAAGGAACGGAATATGCGCCAAAGAAGATGGTTGGAGTTGATTAAGGATTACGACTACTCAATTCATTACCACCCTGGGAAATCAAACAAGGTGGAAGATGCATTTAGTCGACAAGACCATGCTAGTTTATCCATGATGAGGATCACAAAAGATCCAATATTTATGGATTTACAAAGGATGCCTCTTGGAATTATAATGGAAGGGGGAAAATCATATCTTTCTCAAATAAACGTTCAACCATCTACACATTTGAAGATTAAAAAGGCACAGAAAGAAGATTTAGAGTTACAAACGAAGGTGAGAAATGTTCCTGAATTCAACCTTGATTGTGATGGGATAATAATGTTCAGGAATCAGGGTTGTGTTCCTCCCATCCCAGAATTAAATAAGGAGCTGCTGGATGAGGCTCATTGTTCTTCATTCTCTATTCATCCTGGAAGCACGAAGATGTATAGGGACCTTAAGGAGTACTTATGGTGGGATGGCATGAAAAGATATGTTGTTGAATATGTCTCTCAAGGCTTGGTTTGTCAGCAAGTTAAAGCTGAGAGACAAAATTATAAGGGGTTGTTACAACCATTACCCATACTAGAATGGAAATGGGAAAACATCACTATGGTCTTTGTCACTGGACTTACTAAAACATCCAAAGGCAATAATGATATCTGGGTCATAGTTGATCATCCTACAAATTCGGCACAATTCATTCCTATTATAGATGATTTCTCTCTAGATCACCTTGCCAGGATATATCTAAAGGAAGTGGTAAGATTTCATGGAGTACCACCTTCCATTATATCTGATTGGGATCTGAGATTTACCTCAATGTTCTGGCGAAGTCTTCATCATACTCTGGATACAGAGTTGAGTTTCATCACTGCTTATCATCCTTAGACAGATGGTCAGTCTGAAAGGACAATTCAAACTCCAGAAGATATGTTGAGAGCTTGCCCTATAGATTTCAAAGGTGGTTCAGATCAACACCTACCTTTGGTGGAATTTTCTTATAATAATAGATTTCACTACAGTATTCAGATGGCTCCTTATGAAGCTCTCTATGGAATGAAATGTAGTACTCTAACTTGTTGGGATGAAGTTGGGGAAATAAAGCTATTAGGACCAGATCTTGTTGATGAGATGGCAGAAAAGGTCAGATCTATTCAATAACACATTAGAGCTGCTCAGAGTCAACATAAAATTTATGTCGACAACTGAAGAAAAGACTTAGAGTTTGAAGTGGGTGATAAAGTGTTCTTACAAATATCTCCTTGGAAGAGAGTAATGAAATTTGTAAAGAAGGGAAAGTTGAGCCCTAGGTATATCGGTCCTTTCAAAATACTGGATCGTGTTGGGAAGGTAGATTACCGATTGGCGCTTCCACCGAATCTCTCCCAAGTTCACGATGTGTTCCATGTATCTCTCATGAGAATGTACATACCTGATCCTTCACATGTACTCAGCTCAGAAGTTGTACCGTTGGAGCAAGATCTTTCTCATGAAGAACAGCCGATAGAGATTCTGGATCGTAGCAAAAAATTCCTACGGAACAAGACCACTCGCTTGGTAAACGTTTTATATAGGAACCACAAATTTTAAAAAAGCTACATGAGAGCTTGAGGATATGATGAGAGAGAGGTATCCTCATCTGTTTGTTACAATGTGATGAATTTCGAGGGCAAAATTCATTTTTAAGGGGGGTAGAATGTAACTACCGAGACTTTTGTGAGAAATATTTTTCTTTTATATTATATAAATCATCAAAAGAATCTTTCACAACACACAACACTATCTTAGATTTCTTTACATGATACCGCGGCCTTCCTCGATGGCTTTTGTTGTACGCAATACCGAGTTTCACTAAACAACGATATGCTATTAAAATAATACTAAAACTAACTGTTATGAATAGTAATACCCTCTTTTTGAAATTTTGTAAATTTTATTTTTCAAAATGGACTTCTTTTTTGGATTTGGAATATCTAAATTATCCTACTGTGAAATTTTGGTATTTTTCTGAAAACATTCGATTTTTGATGAATAGTGAAAACACTAGGATACTATTTAAAAATAGACTTTTTATTTAAATAATTATTTATTTTATTTAAATTTATTTTAGATAAAAATTGATTTATAATACCTATATAAGTTCAATGCAATTCATTGGAGTCATTTTATAATAATTTTAGATCTATAAAAATTTTATTGAACTTTTCAACGTCTTCTACCCACCTCCTAGGAGAATTTCCAAATTCACATAAAACTTAATTTTACCGCTTCTGTTAGTGGAATTTCAAAAATCCGAGAGACACACTTAATATCATGGAATAAAATTTGTTTCAGGGAGATGAAAATAATTTTTGATAAATAGTAACTTTTTACTTTTTTTACAACGGTTAAAAGTAATTTTTGTAATTAAGGGTAAAAATGATATTATTACTACCTTAACACATGTCCAAATTCTATTGGATAGGTTTAATTCGATCAAAAAAATCATAGGAATAAAATATAACAATTTATTCCCAATTGAATTAGATTAGGAAATTTATTATTATTTTATTTAAATATGGGTTAAAATAGTTAAAATCAATGTTTAATAACTAAATCATTTTTAATATAGGGTTATACAGAAGATAAATTAGACTACAAATATTCACTAGAAATATAGAATGATTTCCTACATAATGGTAGTTTATTTTTAATTTTTTGTTTTAAAATAATTTAATTTATAGTTGACACAATGATGATGCAATAATTATCTTATTAATGAAATATTGACATAATTGATGTTATAAATACCCAAATAAATTTATTTTGAGACCTTTTATGAATTAAAATAATATTATATGTTAAAAGGACATGTTAGTGTTGATTTAATTATCTTTGTTCGAACTAATCATTCTGTTATGATATTCACAAAAATCAATTACCAAATAGTTTCAACATTGACATAAAATAGTTTGTAAAACAAATATTATATTATTAATTGTTATTATATTCCTAAAAATCTAAGGATCGGACAAGATACTTATATCATGATAGGTGTATCAGTAATGGACCACTTGGGGGTTACATGGATGTATATGGTATGTTTATTAAGTATATAATATAAAAATACAAAGGGACATGGTAAATGTCAATCTAATTAACCCAATGTTAAAACTAAAAGATAAGGTTAATATAATGACCTGAACTTGTGTAAAATCTATTGGATGAGAGGATTTAGACTCATACCCACCTTAGCTTCGAAATAAATCAATTTTAAGCTATTAAAAACCGAATATGACTTTATAATAAAATAATATTTTTAGTTCTTCCAAAGGTGCCCCTATCCTCTCTTATAAAAGGGTACCTCCTCCCTCTCTTCCTCACTCCACTTTGAGCCTTCAAGCTCGGCCAACCCCTACCAAATTCCCTTCTCCACTTCCCTAGAAACATCCTAGAGGTCCTGGTCTTCTTCAAAGACCAATTTTAGTGCTCTATGAGGAGGTATCAAAGAGGCGCTTCAAAGAAACCGAGTCTTTCAACTTTATTTCTTCTTCCACTTATTTTCTTTAGTTGTTTCATTATGGAGTAATAAAATCAGTATCAATCATATACTGGTATGTTATTATAAGTATTAAACAACCCTATTTCACCATCTATCCATCCTACGGAAAACAAAATCACCGCGCGTGCGTACGTACGGAATACCGTCTCCATACCGTGGAGTAATCAATTTTCCACCACCACATTACTTGGATGGGTATAATGGTGTAAATAATAAATATATATGATTATTTTAAAGTGATATTGATTTTTAAATAGTATAAATACACTCCAATACAATTCCATGATCATTGGAACGATATCATCGCTCGTGCATACGTACGGAATACCGTCTCCACGATGTGATGTGACTCGTTCTACATGATCTTCATTGCATAATGATTATATAAATGAATTGAATGAATGGATATGATATAAATTACACTAATACCATTATGTAAATGAGGTATCTATAACCTAAAGACAAGAATAAGAATTTATTCGACAAAACACGCATAAGAACAAAAAGTTATAAACACCCGAATAACAAGTAGAAATGAAATATTACTAATAAGAAGCTAAGAATATGGCCATATATGATATAATAACAATAATTATTATTCTGTAATAAGTCAATGATGTTATTTAAATCATTATATAGGAGTTTCAGACACGTACGAAGCAAATCAGACCTAAGGAAAGGCAAAATATCACAATCTCATTTTTATCTGAGATTGTTTATAATTTTGTTTTTACTGGGGTGTCTTTTATCATCCACATACATGTTTCCTCAATATGTAATATTGTTTCTATCCACCTACAATTGTTTAAATCCAATTTTACTCTTTGGTGAGTTTTTAGTAAAAATTTGAATGGAATCTTTTGCCATTTTTTCACATGATGTAATTTTTGACTTTTCTGACAAAGGTACGAGAAGAATGTTTTTTAACTTATGCAGCATGAATGGATTTTTAAAACATTATTTCCAAGAAGCATCCTTTACATGTTTTGAAGTTTATTTTAATCAACTTATTTTAGTTTATAATTGTATGACATGTTAAGAAAGGAAAAATGTTTTTGAAGTAGAAAGGATATTTTCCTCAAGAATGGAGTTCAAGTGTTTTATCAAAATTATTTTCCATCAAAGATAATATAGGGTTATGATTCTATCCCTATTATTACATTGATATTTTTATGTTGTGAAGGAATTTTTCTTTTGAATTCCTTTATCTTATATGAATTGTTTTATGATGTCACGATGTTTATGAATCCCATTTTTATTACATGGGTTATTCAATGATGTATGATTTTTTTTTATTTTGTGGAACTCATAATATTGGTATCATTATGAGATGGTGGGGAACTATATCTCCCTCCAATGTATTGGGTAAAGATTTATATCTCATGAGATATGCATGGATGGAACGGCAGGTTAAATCGGTTCAGTGATACAGGACTGAAATAAGGAGTGGACTCGGTTCAGAAATGGACATTGTCCGCTAAGATAGTCGTGGATATGATTCTTGACTACTAAGAAATTATTCTCTATGATTATGTGTGTATTACACAAAGCTTCATGTTTTATGTTATGATTATTGGGATTACATTTCACTTCTATGATTTTTTCCATTTATGAAATTATGATTTCTTTTGCAGGTTATGATTTCCAAAATGTTATGTTCTTATAAATTTGATGTGATTGATTTTTCTTTTGATTACCCTTACTGAGAATTTGAGCTCACCCTTTTGTATTTTTTCTTTCCCTAGGTCAGGATGAAGGTTATTAAGTAGGATATTCCAAAAGGGACTCTAGATATGATGAAATAAATGAGAGACAATGTAGATGTTTTATGAACTAGTAGTTTATGTTTCCCAGTTTCTAAAGACACTATACCTATATGGTCCTTTCCGGGTTTTGTTATATGTTGTAATAAGTGTGCTTCAATTCTGAAGTAATAACAATGTATGTAATGTATGGTTCGTTATAGGTGTTATATTCGACCCCCCTTAAAATGAATTTTACCCTCTAAATTCGTCACTTTCTAACAAACAGATGAGGATATATCTCCTTAATCATATCCTAAAGCTCCCAGATAGCTTCTTTTAATTGGAGGTTCCTCCATAAAACGTTCACCAAGCGAGTAGTCTTGTTACATAGGACTTTTTCACTACGACTCAGAATCTCTTTCAGTTGTTCTTCATAAAAACGATCATGCTCCAGTGGTACAACATCTGAGCTGAGTACTTGTGAAGGATTGGGTATGTACTTTCTCAGGAGAGATACATGGAACACATCATGAACTTGAGAGAGATTCTTTGGAGGTCCTAATCGATATGCTACCTTCCCAACACGATCCAGTATTTCAAAAGGACCGATATACCTAGGGCTCATTTTTCCCTTCTTTCCGAGCCTCATTACTCTCTTCCATGGAGATATTTGTAATAACACTTTATCACCCACATCAGAGTCTAGGTACTTTTTTCGATTATCGACATAAAGTTTTTTTCAACTTTGAGCTTCTCTAATGTGTTGTTGAATAGATCTGACCTTTTCTGTCATCTCATCAACAAGGTCAGGTCCTAATACCTTTCTTTCCCCAACTTTATCCCATCAAGTTGGAGTTCAACATTAGTTTCCATAGATAGCTTCATAAGGAGCCATATGAATACTGGGGTGAAAGCTATTATTATAAGAAAATTCCTCCCAAGGTAGGTGTTGATCCCAACCACCTTTGAAATCCATAGAGCAAGAAATTAACATATCTTCTAGAGTTTGAATTGTTCTCTCAGACTAAACGTCTGTCTGAGGATGAGAAGCAGTGATGAAACTCAACTCTGTATCCAGAGTATGATGAATACTTCACCAGAACATTGAGGTAAACCTCAGATCCTGATCAGATATATTGGAAAGTGGTACACCATGCAATCTTTCCACTTCCTTTACATATATCCTGGAAATCTAATCTAGAGAGAAAACCACTCTAATAGAAATGAAGTGTGCAGACTTTGTAAGGAGATCAACTATGACCAGATAACATTATTTCCATTAGATGTTTTGGGAAGTCCAGTGACAAAGTCCATAGTGATATTTTCCTATTTCCATTCTGGTATGGGTAATGGTTGTAAAATCCCCTTAGACATCTATCTCTCAGGTTTAACTTTCTGACAAACCCAGCATTGAGAGACATATTCAGCAACATCTCTTTTCATGCCATCCCACCATAATTACTCTTTCAGGTCCCTATTCATCTTGGTGCTTTCGGGATGAATAGAGAATGAAGAACTATGAGCCTCATCCAGCAGCTCATTCTTTAATTCGGGGATGGGAGGAACACAAACCGATTCCAAAACATTATTATCCCATCACAATCAAGGTTGAATTCAGGAATTTTTCTCACCTTCCTTTGTAACTCTTCATCTTATTTCTGTGCCTCTTTAATCACCACATGTATAGATGGTTGAACATTCATTTGAGAAAGATAAGATTTTACCCCTTTCATTATAATTCCAAGATCCATCTGTTTAAAATCCATAAATATTGGATCTTTTGTGATCCTTATCATGGATAAGCAAGCATGGTCTTGTCCACTTAATGCATCTTCCAACTTGTTTTCTTTCCCTGGGGGGTAATGAATTGCGCAGTCGTAATCCTTAATCAACTCCAACCATCTTCTTTGGTTCATATTCATATCCTTTCATGTGAAAATATACTTCAAACTTGTATGATCAGTATAAATATCACCACTTTCACCATAAAGATAATTCCTCCAAATCATTAATGAAAATATTAGCGTAGCTAACTCTAAATCATGAGTTGGGTAATTTTACTCATGGATTTTCAACTGTCGTGAGGCATAAGATATGACCATATCATTTTGAATATGAACAGACCCCAACCCCTTCTTGGATGCATCACTGTACATCACAAACCTTTCTCCACAACAAGGAAGTGTGAGTACATGTGCATTGGATAATCTTCTTTTAAACTCCTTGAAATTCACTTCACATTCCTCTGTCAACACGAACTTAACTCCTATTAGAGTCAACCTGGTGAGTGGATTAGTTAATCCTGAAAAATATTTCACAAAACGTCGATTATATCCAGCCAAACCAAGAAAACTTCGGATCTCAGTTACTCTTGTTGGTCTCGAACATCTTTCAATAACCTATATTTTGGCTGGATCAACAGATATCCCTTATTTTGAGTTTATGTGACCCAAAAATGTAACTTTTTGAAGCCAAAATTCACACTTTGTAAATTTGGCATAAATATTGTCCTTTCACAGGGTCTTCAATAAAATTCTCCAGTGATCATCATGTTCTTCCTTGATCTTTGAATAGGAAAGAATATCATCTATAAATACTACCACAGACTGATCAATATAGTCTCTAAAGACTCTATTCATTAGATCCATGAAGATAGTAGGGGCATTAGTAAGACCAAATGGCATCACTATAAATTCATCGTGTCCATACCTTGTACGGAAATCTTTCTTTGGGAAATCCTCCCTTTTGGCCCTTAATTGATGATACCCTGACCGAAGATCAATCTTAGAAAAGTATTGAGCTCCGTGTAGTTGGTCAAATAAGTCATCACTGTATGGGAGATGGTATTTTTTCTTGATAGTGATATTGTTATGTTCTCGATAATCAATGCAGAGTCTCATTGATCCATCTTTCTTCTTAACAAACAGAACAGGTGCTCCACAAGGTGACGCACTAGGGCGTATGAATCCCTTATCAAGATTCTCTTGGAGATTATTCTACAATTCCTACAACTCAATTGTGTCAATTCTATAATATGTCTTTGAAATATGATATGCACCCGGTATGTGTTCTATTGAAAACTCAACTTCATGTTTTGGTGGAAGACCTGACAATTCCAATGGAAAGACATCATCAAACTCTCATACGATGGTAATATTCTTAATCGTGGGTTTCTCACCAACCATTTGAGATAAATAACCTTTATTTAGTGGAATCAAGACCCATAATATGGAAGAAATTTCTACTAGAAGGTTATGTTCATCCTTGCATCGATAGACGATCATAGATTGATATGGAATATGAAATGTGACTTCCCTTCTTTGGTAATTGATATGAGAACCATATAAAGAAATCCAATCCATGAAAATAATCACATAAATTTCCACTATAGTAAGGATCACAAGATTTGCAGTAAGGACTTTCCCACAAACTTCAATCGGATAATAATTGTAAACTTTTGATGTGACTGGTGTGCCATTAGGGGTTGTCACAGCTAACTCAACATCTAATTGTTGAGGTAATACTGCGATACCCTTAGAAAATTATTCATAAATAAAAGAGTGGGGTGATCCAGAATCAAATAAAACATTTTCTACTTTAGAGTGGATGGTAAGTGTACCTTTCACCACTTTGTTATCGTACTCCACATCGCTGATAGAAATTGCATGTGAATTTCCTTTGTCTTTATCCTTAAGAGTTTGTTGATGTCGATAATCATCAAAAACCCATGGATTAGGGAATTTATTAGCATAATGCCCCATATTCTTGCACTTGTAACCTTGAAGTGTAGGTGGTGCACTCTATGTAGCCTTTTCATTATTCACATCACTAGACATCTTGTTCCCATCATTGCGGCATTCAAATGTCCGATGACCTTCTTTTCCACATTTGAAACATTTAATTATCCCTTTAAGACAACTCCCTCCATGTTTCTTTACACACTTTGAGCGTAAGGGAAAACTCATCTTCTTTTCAGTGTGCTCTTTATATTTCCCTTCGAATTCCATTTTCATCTTCTTATCAAACCCATATGACTAATGGATTACTCCAATCTCCATATCAACCTTGAAATCACATTGAATGATTTCCTCGTAGCTATTGAAGTCCCTTATGTATAACTCCCTTCGAAGACTTGGTTTTAAGCCACTAAATAATTGTTCGATATTACTCTCAGGTTGGATAATAATTTCCGAAGCGTACCTTGCAACTCTTATAAAATTTTCTTCATAGGTACCAACAGATTCATCATCCATTTTCTTTAGTTCAAGAAACTCCTTCTCCATCTTTGTTCGAAGAATACGAGGGAAGTAATTATTGAAAAACAAGTTCTTGAACTCGTCCCATTCCATGGACTCAATTTTATCTCTTGGACTCGTATTATTGATAACATTACACCATTGACCAGCTTGACCTTCCAAATGATATAGTGTTATGATAACTTTATCATGTTCAGAACACTGAAGAACTGAAAATATCATTTTAGTGGTACTGATCCATTGTTCATCCACTAATGGATCAGTAGACCCTCTGAATGAGGGGGGACACTACCTCATGAAGAATTCAACAGATTGTTGCTCCTTCCTTTGCCCATTTGGGAGTCCAGCATGATTTATAACTTGGGAAATTTGTGTGGGCATGGATACAATATTTTTCATTCCAGCTCCATAACATTTGGTTGATCAGGGGGACAATTATTACATTTCCCATCGCATTCAGCATTAACATGGTTCCTTCGGGTTCTAGACATTGACTAAAACCAAGAATAATAGTGTGAGAAACACTAATTATAATAGTAAAACCAAATAATAAAGAATAAAATTTCACACTTAAGGTCCTATCATAGGTTACTCATGGCCATTTCTAAAACACCAAGATTGTGTTCTATGCTTAGACATATTCTTAGGGTTCTTACTAAGGCTCTCACATCATAGTTTCTAAAGGTTGACTATACCTTTCCTCTGATACCATCTATAATGACCCATACTTTACATACATTTTTATTGCCTAAAAATATAAGCACACTTATTACAACATATAACAAACCCATAAAAGGACTGTATAGGTATAGTGTCTTTAGAAACTGGGAAACATAAACAACTTGTTCATAAGTATCTACATTATCTCCCATTTATTTCATCATATCTAGAGTCCCTTTTGGCATATCCTACTTAATAACCTTATTCCTGACCTAGGGAAAGAAAACATACAAAAGGGTGAGCTCAAATTCACTGTATGGGTAAACAAAAGATATATCAATCACATCATATTCATAAAACACAACATTTTAGAAATCATAACCTCGAAAAGAGATCATAATTTCATAATAAGGGATAAATCATAGTAGTGAAATGTAATCCCAATAATCATGACATAAAACATGAATCATTGTTCCATACACACATAATCATAGAGAATCATTTCTCAGTAGTCAAGACTCATTGCCAAAACTATCTTAGCAGAAAAAGTCTATTTTTGCACCGAGTTCACTCCTCCAATTAGTCTTGTTTCACTAAACTGGATTAACCTTCCATTCCAGCCATGTCTATCTCATGAGATATAAATCATTACCCAATGAATTAGAGGTATATATAGGTCTCACCCATATTATAATGAAACCATTCTTATGTGTTCCACAAGATCATAAAACATACATCATAGCATAACCCATGTAATAAAAATGGGATTCTTAAACATCATGCCATCATAATATAATCCATATAAGATAAAAGGACATCATAAAATTAGTTCCATTGTAACATAATAAAATCAATGTAAAAATAGGGATATAAATAGAACCCTATATTATCTTATATAGAAAATAATTTTGATAATACACTTGTACTCCATTCATGAGGATAATATCCTTTCTACTTCAAAAAAATACTCCTTTCTTAAAATGTAATATACATTTAAAGTAAATGAAGTTGATTAAAAGTAAACATTAAAACTAGTAAAGGAAGCTTCATGGAAATAATTTTCTAAAAATCGATTTAGGCCGTATAAGTTAAAAAAACATTCTTCTCGTAATTTGGCCGGAAAAGTCAAAAATTACCTTGTATAATAAACGGAAAAAGATTCATTTCATATCTTTTACTAAAAAATCCCAATGGGTAAAATTGGATTTAAACAATATAAGGAGGATAGAAATAATATTACATATTTAGGAAACATGAATGTGGATGATAAATATTCCCCAGTAAATTCTGATGTATAAACAATCTTTGATAAAAATTGAGATTGCGAGATTTTCCTTTACCTTAGATCTGATTTGCTTCATACGTGTCTGAACCTCCTATATAATGATTTAAATAATTTTATTGACTTATTCAAAAATCTTAATAATTGTTATGATATAAAATGAGGTCATATTCTTAGCTTCTTATTAGTAATATGTGATTGTTACTTGTTATTCGGGTGTTTATTACTTTTTGTTCTTATGTGTGTTTTGTCGAATAAATTCGTATTCTTATATTAGGTTATAGATACCTCATTTCCAGAATTGTACTAGTGTAATATATATCATATTTATTTCTTCAATTCATTTATATAGTCATTATGCAATGAATTTCATGTAGAACGAGTCACATCACATCTTGGAGACGGTAGGCAGTATGTACGCACGAGTAATGATATCGTTCCCATGACTGTGGAATTGTATTGAAGTGCATGTATACAATTTAATAATCAATATCACTTTACAATAATAATATATAGTTATTATTTACACCATTATAACCATCCAAGTAAGGTGTTGGTGGAAAACAGATTACACCACGGCGTGGAGACAGTATTCTGTACGTACACACGCGCGGTGATTTCATTTTCCGTAGGATGGATAGATGGTGAAATAGGGTTTTTTCATAATTATAAAAACATATCACTATATGAGTGATACTGATTTTATTACTTCATAATGAAACATCTAAATAATAAGAAGTATAATAAAAAATAATGTTGAAAGAAACGGTAACAGACATTACCTCTTCTTTGAGGCGCATCTTCTTAACCTCCTCCTTAGGGACCAAAAGATGATATTTGAAGAAGACCAGGACCTCTAGGATGTTTCTAGGGAAGTGGAGAAGATAAATTGTCTGGGTTTTGCCAAGAGTTAAGGCTCAAAATGGTGTGAGGAATAGAGGGAGGAGGTTCCCTTTTATAAGGGAGGATAGGGGCACCTTTTGAAAAACAAAAAAATATTATTTTATTATAAAGTCATATTAGGTTTTTAATAGGTCAAAATTGATATATTTAAATGATAATGTGGGGATGGGTCTATATCCTCTCATCCGATAGAAGTTAGACAAGTTTAGGTTTCTATTTTAACCTTATCATTTAGATTTAACTTTAAGATAAATAATTTTACTTTTACCGTGTCTTCTTGTTTTCTTACACTATAAGGTTAATAAATTTACTATAAAAAGCAAAACGAACCCAAAGTTGTTTATTATTAATATATATTACTGTATCTGAGTCATTTTTCAGAAACATAGGTTTTTAAGAATAAAATAACAATTAATAATATAATATTTGTTTTAAAAACTATTTTATGTCAATTTTGACACTATTTGGTACCTGATTTTTGTGAAAATCATAACAACATGATTAGTTTGAAAACATTTAATTAAATCAATAATAATATGTCATATTAATCTATAAAATTATATTAATTTATAAAAAGTCTCATATTACATTTTTTTGGGTATTTATAATATCAATTATGTTTATATTTCCTTAATAAGGTAATTACTGCATCATCATTGTGTCATAAATAAATTAAATTATTTAATGTATAAAAATTATAAATAAAATACCATTATGTAGGAAATATTTTAATCTTTCTAATAAATATTTATAGTCGTATTTATCTTATTTAAACCGTATATTATAAATGACTTAGTTATTAAACATTGGTTTAAACTATTTTAACCCTTCTTTAAATAAATTAATAATAAATGTCCTAATCTAATCCAAGTGGACCTAAATGGTCATATTTTATTTCTAAGGTTGTTTTTGATCGAATTACACTTATCCAATAGAATTAAAACATGTGTTAGAGTATTAATAATATCTTTTTTACCCTTAATTACCCTATTTACTTTTAACCATGGTAAATAAAAGTAAATAGTTTCTATTCACCAAAAATTATTTTCATCTCATTGAACCACATTTTAGTCCTTGATATTAACCGTGTCTCTCGGATTTTCAAATTCCACTCACAGAAGTGGTAAAATTATGTTTTATATAAGTTTTCAAAAAGCTCCTAAGAGATAGATAAAAGACGGTGAGAAGTTCAATAAAAGTTTTATATATAGAAAATTATTATAAAATGACTCCAATGAATTACATTGAACTTATATAAGTATTATGTCTCAATTTTGACCTAAAATGAATTTAAATAAAATAAATAATTATTTAAATCAAAAGTCGGGTTTTAAATAGTAACCCAGTGTTTTCACTATTCATCAAAAATTGATAGTTACCAAGATTTCACCATAGGATAATTTCGATATTTCGAATCCAAAAATGAAGTCCATTTTGAATAATAAAATTTAAGAAATTTCAAAAAATCGGTATTACTATTCATAACGGCTAGTTTTATTAATATTTTATTAGCATATCTTTGTTTAGTGAAATTCGGTATTACGTACGACGCAAGATTTTGCGGAAGGTCATGATTGCGTGTAATGAAAGACAAGATAGTGTTGTGTGTAGTGAAATAATCCTTTGATGATGTATATAACATAAAAACAAAACATTTCTCATAAAAATCTCCGGTGTTACAGTACTTCTTTTTAATGGCCGTCTCTGTGGTACGCCTCTTCTAAGGTCCACCTCCTAGCTACCTCTTGTCCTGGTACTCTTGTCCTCGGTCAGTGTGGTCCGTCATCTACACCAAACACAATGAGGTGTAGGTATAGTCCGTGCAGGGGTGAGTATAATGATACTCAGTAGGGACCCCATGACCCTCAAGGTCTCACAAAATCCACAAAGGATGTATGAAATCCACCGAAAAACCAATTTAGGTATATTCCCATACATATACATAAGTTATCAAGTATACCCATCTCAATTATGAGGAAACACATAGTGAAACTCAAAATTCGAATGCTCATCTTTTCCACAAAGGAAGTAATACCAAGATGGTAAGTACCACACAGGTATGCCACGTAGAAGAATACCACAAGGGTACAGACTTAGCTCACACCATGTATAAATTAAGTACAAAAGTACAAATTATTAGTCGTAATGTTAGATCATCTTATTCTGTCAAAAGTCTCTACTGCAGACCCACACAAGATCACTCGGTGCTCACCCACATTGGATCGCTCGATGCTGAACCACACATGATCACTCGGTGCTGACACACAAATGATTGCTTGGGGATGAAACATAAAGGCTCACTTGGTGCTGACCTAGACCGGATCACTCATTGTTGACCCTCACAATATTTCTCGATGCTAATTGACATAGGATAGCTTAGGACTGACCCAGACAGGATCGCTCAGTGCTGACCAGCATAGGATCGCTCAGTTCTGATCGAGACAGGATCTCTATTAATTCTTCACCTCACAGCCAGCTACTGGGTTTCCATAATAAGCTTGCTCGTCTACGGGAGGGTCGCTCCTCAAGCAAATAGTCGATAATCCAACTACTACGAAGTCCCATGGGGAAGTAACCCAAATGACCTACAACTCTTGGGTGTCTCAACACAATAAATGGTTTGTCAATAAGATGTATGGTCTGAAAGTTATTAGCCTTTTTGTCCGAAGGGCCTGGTTGAATTCAGGCTCAATCCAACCCGACCGTATCCCAAATTTATCTAAATCTCAAGTGTGGTATTCTAAAGGGACCATCTAACTCTAGGGTTTCCGGCACCGTATATGGTTTTTCATATGGATGTCTGGTTCCAAAGTTATGGACAAAAGAGCGTAAATGGGTCGATGTGGGTCTGAGTCTTGTCCAACCCCACCCGACCCGTCCTGGGCAGACCTGGTTTTGGTCGACCCGGCCTGGCCTATTGGGTTTGGCCGGGACCGTGCTGGGTTGACCCACCCGGCGGCCCGACCTGGGTGTCATGATGGTCGTGGGGGTTGTGGTGGCCATAGGGAATCAGAGAATGTGGAGCGGTGGAGGCCACGTTATCGTGGAGGCTGTGGGGTGGCAGATGTAGTGGGGCGGCAAAGACCGCATAGGCCATGGGGGGCATGGAGAGGAAGAGGCTTCGCTGTGCACTAGTCTGCCACAGCTGGCCAGATGGCCAGCCTTTCTCTCCGCATGGTGCAGTCATGTGTTGTGCCTCTGTCGGTGGTCGGTTGTTGTCCATTCACCGCATCTAAACAATGTCACTTTCTTCCATCACGAAGAACACACCAATAATGAAGAACGATGTAGGGTTAGAGCCATGTTTTTTTGGCCCAAAGACTATTCATTAGAGCGGTATCAAGCGACTCAACAAAAAATTTGAATGAATAATGTCAAAATCTACAACCCCTGTTAAATATTATTCCCAAACACACAGAAGAAGAAATCATCTACGGATCAACTAGTTAGAGAGTTGATCCGTGTTCTTTATTTATATGGGAGGACCATGGGAATCCATAATCACACATAATAACAACCCTACCTCGGATATTTGTTGAAGGAGGTCACTAGGAAAGAGACGATGTTTTTGGGGATAAATGGACGTCGGTGATGTCAGTATTTCCTCGATGGTTTGTTCTTGTCTTTGAAGATGTTCCTTGTTGGCGAGATCATTCTTTTTTAGGGACCAAGTTCTACATTAGAGAGAATAATCCTCCAATAGTTATCCTCTCCCAATTCCACCAAAATGTGAAATAACCAACTTGTTAATTTATTTTTATCAAAATAAATTATGTTATCTCAACAAAGTTGGCATAATTAATGTACTGCGTTGTCACCATTAATTATCTCATTTAATTGGACCAATTAAATGGATTTGTGTTGGAATAATTGAAGTTGGAGGAGTTGAGAGGTTTTCTCTCATTAAAGGGGGTCGGGTGGTCCCCACATATAAATTCAAAATTGGGGTTAGTTCAAGTGGCCCCCCCTCTTAACATTCACATGGGAGGTTTAGGCTCCAGTGGTCACCACCACCATAACCCATGTGGAGGGTGTTTAAAAAATCAAAATGTTAGACATTTTTAATATATTTGTTTCGTTCATTAAAAAGAAAAAAATTTATGATTCACTCTCGACCCACTATGGTCAAGGTGATGGACTCCTTAAGAGAATACCAGCACTGAAAGATCAACTATGCCTTATGATTACAATTCCGAGCACCCGTTTAAAAGTTACAAATACATGCTCGCACGTTTAATGAACATACAGAAAAAAAGTTCAGAAATTAATTTCGGGCACTCCGGGCCTCGGAATCATACGCCGTCAATTTTCACAGAGTCATAAAATTCCCATATAGTTAAAAAATTACATGGAATTTTCTGGTCTTTAGAAAACACTATTGAGGTTTCATTTGAAATTAATAAAAAACTCCCTCTCACTTACTATAAATAATCAGTCATTCCTTATTTTTTATTGAATAAATACTAATTATCCTAGAATATATTGTATTTTTACTTCCCTAGTAGTCCTCCCAAGGGGTCCTCAAGCCCCCAAGGTCCCATCCATCATGTTTTGGGAGTTACTCTACAAGGAAAGGGGATTTACAACCCTTCTATTTTTTAAAGAATTGATTTTATGTTTTTACATTTATATTAAATTTAATTATGCTTGAATATGACAATTTTAATACCCTGGATCTTTTTATGGTATTATATTATTTATTTTTTGGTTTGGACTATTCTTTTGGATTGATAAGTCTTTCTCAAGTTCAGGTGGGCACTCAGGGATGCCTCAGGGGCTCGTGGAATGAAGGGAAGAACAATCAGGCCACGCAATGCATCATGAAGCATTTGCGCACTATTATGGGAAACTATATGGTTAAACCATGAAGTCCATACATCTTCTTACAGTAGTATTTTCACGGTCTGCCAACGGTTTGGGAAAACCGGGTGGGATCCTAGGAAACCATGTGAAATGGTTGTTTGCAGATAGTAGCTTCCGCGTGGTTTGAGCACGGTTTGGAAAACCAGGTAGGTTAACCATGCTGTCCCGGAAATATAGAAAATCAACTAAATTGACATCTCAGGATTTAAATACGTAGCTCATGATTTTCGTCCATTTCATCCCATACAACCGTAGTGAAGAACAATTCCTACCCAAGCTTCAAAGGGGTGGATTTCCTTAGATTCCTGGTTGTTTGGAGCATCATTGGTTGAATATTAAACCTCTAAGTAAGTCTAATCCCCCTATACCTCTTTTATATTAATTAGGGCATGTGGCTTCTCACATATTCATCGGATTCCCTAAAACCCTTTTTTTCTGATGGAACCTAGGTTGTGGTTTCAATGGGTGCTTGAATACAGATCCAAGGCCACGATTATGAGTGCATTCATCATCAGATTCAAGGTAGGTGGTCTGAATGTTATATCACATGAGTTTTGCTGATAATATTTCATGATGTGTACTAATTATTACCCTATTTTGAAAAGTTCAGAATTTCATTATGGTGATGTGATGTTTAGGAATTGTAAACCACCTAATAGAACAATCGTGATCCCTACAGGATGCATGGGGTACAAACTAAACTATGTTAGGGCCACCCATGGGGTGTACCCACATTTCTGGATATGGTGTTTAGCTATGATAATGTAAGAAAAATGTGTGAGATCATATATCCTTGGGTGAATATGATATTACGATTTTAGGATGTGAAAGAGAGTCCTAGTAACACACATGGGTTGGGCAAAAACATATATGGGTGTTGGTGGTCATAAAAAGTGTTAAGTGATATAAAGGTAAAAGATATGAGGTTAGCCCAGTCATGATAATGATTAGTGAGATAAGAATGGGAAATGATAATTGAGGATGAATTGTGAAATGGGATAAAACATACGAATGGTGTGGCACACCTAAATGATTTAATGTAATGAAGGGATTGTGTTATGTGATATGAGAATTGTGTTTGGAATGGATTATTGGATAACTGATTGTGAATTGGGAAATGGTGTAAATGTGTTAATGAATGGTCAGTGACATATTTGGCCAAGGAAAATGGTTTTTTGATTACCCCTAATCGGTTAATGCACGAAAATTGGAATTTGACTAAATGGAAATGAATTGTATTTGGATGTTTTCTGAATGTGTTATTAAGTTAAAATCACAACAGACTATAATGTAATAGATTATAAACATGGTAATGGGGCCTTTTGAGTTATGAATAATGATAAAATCATTGTGGGATAGGAATAACGAATTAATTATTAGTGATATAATCATAATAAAATGGAATTGGGGTAAATGGATAAATGATGTGAATCATGGTTAATGTGTTAATGGGTTAATTCATGGTGTTATCCCTCGTGTTATTTTTATGCTTTATGTTTTCTATTGGTAATGGTTGGTATGTTTTGTAAATGGTTAATGGATACAATTAATTATAAGATGTTAAAATAGCATCGAAGTGTGGGGTATTGACTGAGGTTCTAAACCCACAGGTCTAATTGGACTATGACTCTAAACTCTACACCTAATTAAAGGGGTAAGGATAGGAATGATTCCCTATTTATTTATCGGCATCATCAACCCAAAATGATTCATTGAGGTGATGATTTGGTTGATATCCACCTGAACTGATGCTTCGAGGTGAGGATATTGTTGACATACACCCAATATAATGCTTCGGGGTGTTGGAATGATTGGCATGGGGAAGATGGTCCTAATGATATAGGAAAACTATGTGTTAGCCTCATGTATGTAATTATTCAATTTAATCCATGTCACTTGTCTTGTTTGATGTACCCATGTTACATGTGTTTTAATTGGTATGATTTGGAAGTTGTAATAATTTTTGGTAATGGAACTAAACTGAAAAAGGGAACATAATCATTCCTTGTCATTTATTATTCATTTCCCATTCTGCATGCATAATCATTTATACAAGATATTTTTTTTCATAGTTGGTGGTGGTCTGCTGAGTTTTTTACTCACAAACTGCTCAGGCCGTGGTTGTTTACCCAAACAGATCTCTTGGTTGTATGTCCAGACAAGGGAAAAGGCTATATTCAGAGAGGTTAAGTTGGATTAGGATGTACATGGCGAGGAACCCAAACCCATGTGGATTTTTGGACTCATATTTTATTTTTGGATTCTTCCACATTGTAATACTAGTAAGGTATGGCCCGGTTTAATTTGATTTTTGATGTATACCATTTTTGGGAAACACTTGGTTATGATTGTTTAATTGGTAGTTCATGTTGTTTCAATTATTTACATTGTTTTCTATTGTGTCTTGATCTGGTAAAGAGGTTATAGTCTCCCCATGTGACTCATTAGACCCACACTACTAGTCAGTAGCCTCTGGTGTACGAGGTGGTGCACTTAAGGTCCTATGATGGCCCAGCTCGGAGCACCAGTTTATTGTCTTCTAGGTCGGGGGATGTTTCGAAGTGGTATAGGAGGAGTTAATTTTTCTTTATTACTATTTTGGGATGGTAGAATAGATATTAAGACAATGTAGGGCCTTGGTATTGAGCTCATTCTTGGGAGTAGCTAACCCATGGTAGAGGAAAAAACCAAAGTCACCGTGGGTGGGAATTATAGTTCTTCATGTGTTTTTATAGTTGAATGATATTTCACCATTAGGTGATGCACATGTACTGTGATTTGAATGATTCATGGAATTTTTCTCATTTCTGGAATGGCATGATGTTGTGAATTCATGCATCATTTTAGGAACCTACAGTTATAGGTGGCATGAATCATTATTGGCACACCCATGGCATGGATGTGCGGGGAATATATTGTAGAGTGCATCTTAATCCTTTGATAAATTTGAATATGATGAAGGCTAATAATTGTAATCAAATTTATTGAATGAAAATACAACAAATGATCAGTTACGAAATATTTTTTTTAACAAAATGATGTGATCAGGTTCAAGTATCAGGTTTTGATAAATTGTAAGGGTCATTTTTTGTGTGTTAAAGAAAAAGGGATGAATAATGATTGTAAAATTGATAATGTGTTTTTCCCAATGAAATGTGTAAAAGTGTTAAATTAGTGATTGTAATATGTTTTGAAATAGAAAATATGCCTAAGAGGGAAGGAATT
The DNA here is from genome assembly GCA_963277665.1 of Viscum album. NCBI lineage: Eukaryota > Viridiplantae > Streptophyta > Magnoliopsida > Santalales > Viscaceae > Viscum > Viscum album. The sequence continues at coordinate 1,362,484,216 of OY728133.1, forward strand.
GTGCTTTAAATGAATAATTGGTTTAAAGAGGTGTTGACAAAAAACTTATGATTTAGAAACTTTTTTACCCCGTGTTGACCATAATTGCAGTAGGTATGGTGTTGGGTAGTGCTCAAAGTGTAATGATTACCATTGGGGTGGATTATGAAGAAGTTTTTTAAAGGTTGATCAAGTGGGATCCTTCCTGGTTAAATTTTTTCCAGTCATTCTTCGAAGTGTCAAGTGAATTACTTGTTTGGAATGAGAATGCCTGGTTTTAGAGGTGGGGATACTTGGTGTTTTCAGTTTGAACCTTGTATTCATGGGTTGGGGCAGTGTGTGTTCCGAAGTTGAGATTTTGGGATTGGATTTTTAGGCCTTGCTGGTTGTGAAAAGTCTTAGGTAGTATTTTTCAGGAATACTTTATAAGGTTTTGGACTTTGCTATGCAAGACATTGTTCAGTGATGTGAGTAAGATTACTCTTGTGGTTCATGAACATACGATGTACATTCTATAACCTAAGGATGGTTACTGGGACATGGTGACATTGTTAGTAGAGACCTTGCGAGTTGTGACGTGAATTCTGGGTGGGTGATTTCATGTAGTGCTAATGAATGTGTACACCTTTGGAGTGGAACTTATAGAAGTTTTTTTTTGGTATGCCACGAATAGTGCACATCTGAAAGGGAGTGACAGTTCCATTCACATGATTTTCTTCATTCCTTTCATGATAAGTGTGGTCTGGAGAGAGGGCCAATGGCTTATCCTGGTTGTGACTCCAGTCAAGGGAGTTGGTTTTGTTCAACCTTCATGGTGAACTTTGAGAGAGGTCGTACAAGGATTCTAGTGTTATTGGGTATGTGTCACACTTGTGGATGTTTTGGATTTTTAAAGTGGGCCATAGAGTGTTGCTTGGTGCATTATTATGATGTAATGATAAGTGGGATAGTTAAAGGTATAGTTGTTATTGGTTCATTCATAAGGAACCCTTAATTTTTTGAGAAGATGTAAGGTTTGTATCTAATGGTTATATCACTTGAATGACTGTCACACCAATTTCAGTGTGGATTAATGGAGGTTTGAAACTTGTTTTGAACATATTAGACAAAGGTAGCTAATGTGTGGGTATATAATTTCACTCGATGGTGAAACGTGAGTTAAGGGTGGTCAGGAGGATGAACATGTTTGTATCAATGGTTTTTCTATGGAGCAATGGTTGAACCTGGTTTGTAATCACACATGAGTTGTGATGGTTAAGTATTCATGTGGCACGTTCGGCATGGAAGCCCGAGGTTCCTCGCGGGTCAAGGTGTCACATAGGATGACATCAGAAATAGATAAGTTTGTAGTGATGTTCTTTGAATACATCTTAACGTACCTCAGCTAGGGACGAGCAGGCCCACCATCACTACATTGTCCCATGTATGTTGAGAATCTCTATCTCTCTCTAAGATACATGATGGTGTTTGGTTGGATGAGGGACAACATAGTGTTTATGCATAAGGAACGGGTATGGTTTGAGTTTAATAACGATATGTACACCATCGATGGAATATGTAGAGGACCTCAGGATGTTCCGAATGTCGAATATGACTTGGGTTCCATTAACAGAAGCTGAAAATGGGAACTGTGTGACATTCATTCATAGATTTTTGAAAAAAGTTTGGATGGGCGTATCTGTGTTTTGTGTTCGGTTTGTCATCGGTTTTTAGATGTGCTGTTTGGAATCCCTCGTTGTGACAAAATATAACCACACTAATAAGGTGGTGTGTGATAAATCAACATTGATGTGGGAAATGTAACCTTGAGATGACATAGGGGCACTGGGGTAGCAATGAATAACCTGTGAGGTGCGTGTTAGGTTCCTTGGAGAGGAATGTGAGGCTTGTATGTGGTGACAAATGAGCGAAGTGTTTACATAAGCTTGGGGTGTTTCCAAGTGAATCTTTTGAGACATGTGTTGGGTCATAAGAGGATGTGTTTGGATATGAAAACAGGTTGTGGTATGAGAATTTGGGGTCTTATAACTCCAACAATTATTTGGGTTAGATTCTTGACAATTTTCCCTTTTGCGGTTTTAGAACATCGTGTAGTTGGGTGAACCTTGGCCATGTGATTTTCTATCATGCCAAGGGTGAATTATATGACATTATGGAGGGAATTAATGTTTTTATAATGAATTCTACTGAAATTTAGGAAATTTCCATAGTGGGTTAGGGGAATGATAATGCTATACATAAATTTAGTAAGCACTCAGGAAAGGTGAGAAAGGGTTAGTGTACCATATATGAAAGGTTGGTGTTTTGGGTAAATCCAATCGAATATGGTCTAACCTAAGATGGTAAACATGATGGGTGAGTTTATAGTGAACCACCTCTAGGTTCATGTTGTAGTGTAATAAACCTTTCAAAATGAACTACACCTGAGTGAGGTTAGAATATTCTTATTCCTTGAATGGATAGTGTCGTGATGACTTCCAAGGGTTGTGATACTGTGATTGGATGCAACGGTTGGTTAATGCTCTTAAGGATTCATGGGAAGGTAGGTTGGAATGTGTTAGTCAATGGGAATGTGGGGATGAGTTCTGGAAGTCCTTCATCGATGGTAGAGGTTCCATATAAATGAAAATGGTGGAGGGATTTGTACTAGATAAATGGTTGGTTGATGACATGATCAATGTTTCTGGTTAGAAGGACTCGAGTGGTCATCGTTTGGGTGAGTTGGCACTTGTAGAGAGAGTTTTCATTGTCTAAAAAGTCATGTATCTGATGGTTTTGTGTTACATTTGGATTTATAGAGGAGGATTGTGGTCTTCATGAAATGTGGTCGGAAGGGTCATGTTTTTTCCTCTAGGTGATACCATGTTGGGTCACCATTAGGGTGGGGTGAACAAAAAATGACACAAACTAAATTGGGTAATGGGTTGTGCAAATGACCAGGCCGATGAGGTGCTTATTGGTTCCCCCATGATTATGGTATGTTTTGGGATAAGTTTTATAGTGTTATGAGTTAGGTGTTGTCACCTATGTTTTCCCCATGAAGTTCTCGTGGTGAGAATGGTTGAAGATGATAACCCTTGGAGGGTTTTTAGCTTTTGTTATGGTTGTGGTGAGGAAGGCTAGTGGGGAATGTTTGTCTCCTTGATTTTTTTTATAGGAATTGTTATGTACAACCAGAAACATCGAATGTTCAAGTGGATAGTTATACCTTGTAGCATGATGTGTTGATATGGATGTTAGTGATGCTCAGAAGAGTGCCTTGAGGATGAGTCATTATAAGGTGGGGAAGTTGTAAGATATCATATCATTTTAAGGTATGCTTTTTAATATTTTATTTGGCCTATTATTTTGGATAGATAAGTGTTTATAATGTTCAGGTGGGGGCTCACGGGTGTCTCAGGGGCTTGAGCTGCGAATAGAATAGCAATTCGGCCTATCAGTTCATGGTGCACGGTCTGCGCACTATTGGGGGAAACCGTGTGTGAAAACAATGTGTACCATCAATCCTTGGATAGTAGTCTTAGAATAGTCAGTGGAATGTAAGGTAAACCGTGTGAGATTTCGAGAAACCATGCGAAATGGGTTTTTTATATAGTATCTTCTATATGTTTTGTTCACGGTTAGGAAAACTTTGAGGGTAATTTATGTGGCCCATAAAAGTTGGATTATTTGGAAATATTTCCATCCTGGGATTTAAAACCCCAACTAAGGATTTCCTTTCATTTCTTCCCCTACAACCGTAGTGATGAATTATTATGACCCAAGATTTGAAGAGGTGGATTTCATTCAATTCTTGGCCGTTTAGAGCGTCGTTGGTTGTGGATCGAAGCTCCAGGTATGTCTAATCCTCCCCACCTCTCTTTTATTCAAATTAAGGGTTTAGGTTTCTCCCATATTCATCAGAAGAACTAAACCCCTTTATTTTCTAGTGGAACAAAGTTTAGGGTTTCATGTGGTTCTTTAATCTGGATCCAAGGCTACAATTAAGAGTGAGTTCATCATCTGATTCAAGGTAAGTTTTCTACATGATATATCCCTTGAGTTTTTATGGATTTGTTTCTGTTGTTTTTTTATTCATACCCACTTGTGGTGAGTTAGTCATTCCATAATGGTGATTTGATGTTTAAGTCTTCTAAAAAACCTAATAGAACTATCTGGATCACCACAGGATGTATGGAGGACGATGTAACCTATTTTGGGACACCTATGGGGTGTTCCCACATTCCCAGACTTATAGATTATCTAAGAAAATGTAGGTTCATTATGTGAGAACATGGTTCCTAGGGTGAATATGATATTAATATTGAAGAATTTGAATTAGATTCCTAGGGACACACATGGGTTGGCCGGTGACCTATGTGGGTGTTGGTGGGCTTAAAAAGGGGTTATGTCAGTTAAAGAGAAAAGCTAAGGGGTTAGCCTTAGAAATGATAATTCATAGTGGGATATGCATGGGAAATAATAATTGGGGATGAATTTTGTAATGGGAGAACACGTGGGAATTAGGTGGTGCACCTAAATGATTGAATGTAATGAAGGGATTGTGTTATGTCATATAAAAATTGTGCTTGGAATGCATAAATGGCTAAATTCTTAGGAAATGAGAAATTGGCCAAAAGGGTTAATTAACGGTCAATGATGAATTTGGCTATGGAATGGGGGGTGAATACACCTAATGTGTTGTGGAAACAAAATTAAAATTTGGATTAATGGATAAGAAATTTATTTCAAAATTGTATGAATGTGTAATTAAGTTGAAATGATTAGTGACCATAATAGAATAGATTATGAACGTTGTAATGGAGACTAATGAGTTAGGCATAATGAACGTAGCCTTGTGAGATAGGTATAATGAATGAATTTTTAGTGAGATAAGAATAATAAAATGGAATTGGATTAAATGGATAAATGATGTCAAATGTGGTAAATGTGTTAACAAGTTAAGGCATGGTGTTAACCATCATGTTATTATTATCGTTTATGTCTTCTCGGGGAAATGGGTTGGATATTGTGTAAATCGATAATTGTTACATTTATGTTTATCATGGGATCATATATTGGAATTGTGGGGTATTGACTGAGGTTCTATGACCATTGGTTAAGTTGGAATGAGGATATAAACTCCACCTCTAATGAACGGAGTAGGGATACGACTGATTCTATGTTTCCCTATTGGTTGGATCCACTCTAACTGATGTTTCGAGTTTAGGATATAGTTTACATCCACACAAGCTGATGCTTTGAGGAGACGATATGGTTTACATCCACCCGAATTGATTCTTTTAGGTGAGGGAATGGTTGGAATGTGGAAGTTGGTCCTAATAAGATAAGATAATGATGTGTTTTATTGATGTATGTAATTGTGTAATTTAAACCATGTAACTTGTTGTGTTTGTTTGAACCCATGTTAAATATGATGGAATTTGTATGATATATAAGTGGAAATAATTGTTGTTAATGGACCTAAACAGGATAAGGTCACTTAATTATTCATTTTCATTTATTATTCATGTACCTTTTTGCATGAAAAATCATTTTTAACAGATAATTTTTAGACAATGTTGTTGTTTCCCTATAGAGTTTTGTACTCACACCCTGGTCGGGCTGTCATTGGGAGACATTTTTTGTTAAAAAATTCTTATAATTTTTATGTATTTTAATGAAATGTTAATTTGACGAATGATGATTTCGTATAGGAGGAACATAATTTATAATTTATAAATTACATTTAAGGATAATATGATGACTAATGTTATGGTCATAATAAACATTTAAGTCTATCTGATGTTTTGGTAATATAAGTTATATAGATAAATATAGTGGTTAAAAAGGGATTTACTGACTAATATTATTTTTGAGTCCATACATTATTTTTTTTAATGTTATATTAATTATGTTATTATGGTATTATGAAAAGTATAACCCACATTTTTTTGACAACCTATCACATCAAGTATGGATTTGGGGATTGAACCCACAATCAAAGAGTGATAAGGGTACAATTCCTACCATTTGATTATGTGATGTACTGGTTAATAAGATATTGTTTTTTCTCTTTTGGTTATACTAATAAATATTAATTTAATCATGGTAAAAGTATTATAGTATTATATATTTTTTAATTTTTTTGACTATGAGGTGATTAATAATATTTCAATACAATTTTTTTGGGTGAATAAAGAAATATTTATATTTATATATATATATATACAGCTATTATGTTTATCACATTTGATTATTTGGGAATAATTATATTACTTCTTTGGAGTTGTAAGATGAAGGTAATGAAATAAACATTCATGTGAGAACATTTTTTAATGTAGATGTTATTGTGTTGAATTGGGAGGTAAGGTTATTTATTTATTGAATGATTTATATCAAACCTTTGAGGTTTTTATTGAATTTTGTAGATTAATTTATTTTTAATTCATATGATGGTATATTCATTCTAGTAATTATATTTCATTAATAAAAATATTTTATTTTTAATAAAGTGATGATGAAAATATTTTTATTAATTTATGAATTATATGATTCATAAAAGATAGTTTTAATTCTTCAGGCATAAAAAATTTCATCTTGGTTTTTCATTTCATTAATTAGGAAATAAAGTTGAAATTGATCGAAGCACAACAAAAGTATAGAATTATTCTTATGAAATAAATAGACATCAAGTAATTATATTTTATTAGGTTTGATATAATGATAGTAATATAATACATCATCATTAGGAAAATGATATTGAAGTAATAAATGTTACACATTTTTGTTCACTTATTATGAATCAACAGTGTTTTCACATGAAAATATTTTATGAATTTCTGTTGGTTATATTTATCCTAACCATGTTCTTTATCACACTATATTGTCCCTTGAGAATTATGTTTCTCCTCCTTGTCAAACATTTCACTTCTTATTATTTTTTTCTTTTTTAGAAATATTGTCTTTTTTATTCTACTTTATCTTTTTATTTACATTTCCCTATTTTTTAAGAGGATGTTTTATTAACACTTTTATGATGTGGGTTTTCCACAATGAAATTTTAAAATTTTAGACACTTGATTTTAGAGTGAATGTTTAAATTAAGTGGTTGGAATTTACTAAAGGTGGGGACAATATAACTCCATTATATTTTAAAATAACAACACAATGTTCAATAGCATATACAACATACAACACCAAGCATAAATGGAATGAAAAATATATTATTTAAATATGATATTTATAATGATTAAATTGAATCAGTGAGTTTAAATAGGATTAAATAAAATATGATATATATATTTAAAATATCCCTTTCAATACAATTATATGATAAATACATAATAAGTAATAAATCCATTTTTAGTAATGTTATTTTATTTATTACAAACACGTTTTCCTAAAAAATGACTTATAATGCTTTTAGAGATATACTATAATAATTTTTTCTTTGATAATTTATAAATTTTATCTTCTAAAAGGTGATTAATTTTTACATAATCATGTTAAAATTAAATTAATTAAATTTGGATAATTTTATAAAAAAATGATTTTTTCGATGAATAGTGAAGAATACTAATTTTTATTACATATTGACTTCCCTTATGTATAATTTATAGAGATAAAATTTTCATTAAAATGTTTTTAAAATTTTCATAAATTCAATTTTATTATAAATAATATTATTTTCTTCATCATAATAAATATTATGTGGAACTCGAAGATAAAATTATTTTATAATTTAGAAGACATTCATTTTTGAAATACCCTCTCTTCGTAGCACATTAAGCTAATATTATAAAATGGATTTTTAACATTTATAAGGACATAATATTGTAAAATGGACTCCATATTTCGAATCAGAATAATTTATATTACTTAATATTACCTTCTATATTTTTCATAATGAATATTAAAAAAAGTAAATTGAATTTCACTAGGGTAAAATTGTAAATCAGGTTAACCTAGGATTAAAATAAGTGATAAGAACATTATTTTTTATATTAGTTGTTTTTAGATGAATATATATATATAATTATCACAATTTTCAAAAAAAATTAAATTTTATTGGACACTTTTCTATCCTAATGACATATATAATATTTTATATAAAGAAAAAGAAAAAAATGATAGTCTCTTTTTTTGTAAAAACCATTGACATGAATTTGTCTCCCAATTCATGCCTGAAAATAAATTTATTGAAATAAAAAAGAAACAATACAGACATGAGGTGTATTTATCTTACACCATAAGAGATTAAAGGGAATACAATTGAAGATTTAGAGAAATGAAACAAGCAAGAGAACAACACCATATGGGAATTCCATGAATCGTAATCTATGAAGTTGTAGGAAAACTGAGACTCCCATGCAAGATTTGAAATCTTCATGACCTCCCAACATTATTTCAATAGACAGAACAATAATTTCCTTTTCATTCAATCCCATACATGTATCCTACTTTCTTAGGTCACTACTATTCACTGAGACCTCCGGCCTCCATTTCTAATCTTCATTGCAGATCCCATACATCACAAGGGATCAACCAAAAAATAGCGTAGTGTTGGGACCACCTACTGAAGAAACCAATGATGAAAATCCATCCAATCCATTTACTTTAGTCCAGAAAAATAATTAACAACACCACAGAAAGACATATACAGTTGAAGAATGACTGCTTCATCGCTGCACCAAGAAAAATGAAGGTTGTGATAAACATGCTTCTAGGATAAATGTATGAGTTACATTACCCACACTCATAAAGGACATCATAGACTCATCCAGTGAAAAACCCAATAAATAGTGGCATCCCCAATAGCAGTTCTTCAAACCATCCAATAGAAACAAAAATTTGATAGGTCATATCAGAATTGGACAAAGAGCAACCTGTTTCTGGGAAAAAATAGTTCGTGCAAACAGAGCAAGGGGTTTCATAGACAACAAAATCTAAACAATCATAAGTTGGAGAGTGGTACAACTGAAAATATAGAGAACAAAATAATCCTAAATATTTATTTATACTATATATCATTAATGTTGAAGCTTGGATCATTTTGAAATTTCTCAACCACCTTGATGAAAATCCTCTTTCGAAGATCAAGATTGGAATCTAATTTCATCTCCCGATTTTATTACTACCTAAATGTATTTCTATAATTATATTACATCCTTCAGTAGAGGTCATTTGGAAAATATTTTTTTTTAATTACAAAGTTTTCACTATATTCAAGATCATTTTCATTATCCTCATTGGATGACCCTTCAATGTCTGAATAATTACAGGTGTTCACAGAATCCGCTGTTTGTGTAGATACATTCCCAGTATGGGATGGTTTTTGTGGAATTACATTTTGTTACTTAATTCATGCATCTATGGAACACATAACACTTCTTCGTTATATGTTGATATTATCACTACATTTCTAGGTTTTCCTATAACTTTCACTAATGAACCCATAAGAGTCAATTGTTAGTTTTTCCCATTTTCTATCTCTGAATTTATGAAATTATTCTTCCAATTATCATGGTTTTTCAAGATCAACATGTAAGGTTTTATCCTGTTGAAAATTTACTGCTTCTATCTATATTTCAAAAGATTTTCATGCATCAAGAGTGGGTTCTTATGCATCATACAGATCTTGTTATTCTTTTTCAGAGGGCTGAGTGTGTGTAGGGTCTCTAGACAAAGGGTGGTGGTTTGAGTCATAGATGGTATATATGAGTTTAATTTGTTATTAAAGTCATTAGAGTTTTTTTCTAAGTCAAATGGGGGATTTGGGAGACATCATTTTTCACCCAAACTGAATTGAAGATGGGTGTATGTTGAGGATAACTATATTGGTTACCACACTGATTGAAGTAATGAACAACACATGAGATTTGTTTGAAGAATATTGGGACATTATAAAAGACAACCTCCTATATGAATCCATTATCCCCATTTTGAATCCAGAATCATGAAGGTATTCTTTTAGAAAGATCATTCCTTGTGCAAATCCTGGTAATAGTGGGGCGTGTGAGGTTTAAGGTGGTAGAGTCAATCTTGATGTGTTGACAGAACAGACCAACAATGACATCAATGACCTTATTTTTCAAAAGGATAATGTGAATTTTTCTAGAATCCTAGTCATGGATGAATGATGGGGGATAAGAATCTTGGCAGATATTTAAATACCATTTATGAACATTCATACTACAGCCCCCAAAAGACTAGGAACGTCAGGTCCAAAATCTAAAACACTCATCCTTCACTGAAAATAAAAATAGAACGTGCATCGAGTTAAATAATAAAAAGTTAATATTTTCAAATCCAATGAATTTCAATGTTTTAAGAATAAAAATAAGCAAAGTAATACGTTTATGGAACTTAACAACCAATGAAAATAACATATCCGTAGAGAGTTTGTGCACCTCTTCTTTTGAGAAGGCGATTGCCGAAAGACCTCAATAGAGACAGTGTTTGGGGTTAATGCTTTATGAGTATATTGGTATAGTCTAAGCGAGTTCCATGAAAAAAATATATGAAGGGTATTTAATCATGGGTGTCAACGTGATCAGATGTTTTGAGATTTCTTCTATGGATTCTCGAGGGCTGAGACTCCAATGTAGCTTCCATCTCTTTTAAATCCCCCTGGAAAAAAATTCAAACGGTCACTCACTTTCATTTAAATAACTATTATTCATTCAAATAGGGAAAAAATAACGTTTTAATTAAAAAATAATTATTATTTTGATAATAATGATATTATTATTTTAATAATAATTTATTTATAATTTTTTAATTCTCTAATAACCATAAAAACATACACAACATTGTCACACTATTTATTCAATTTGAAAAATAATAAAATATATAATACTGAAAATATAATAAGTAGTATAATATGATTGAGTTATTATGTCATAAGATATTTTAGGTATATATAAAATGATTTTGATGTATGAATTTATTATATTATAATTCAATTGGAATATTAATTTTATTTAGATAAATGTAAATAAATAGATCCAACATGTTATTAACGATATGTTATAATAAATAATATTTTATTAAATGATTTAATGTTCACAAGAACATTAAATTTATCAATTTTTTTGGTTTGTGGTTTAATGTATCATCCATGGTATATTTATAGGGCTATATTCTTTTTATTTTATCTCTCTTGATCACTATAATGTAAAAACATGGTTACTATTATAATTTTAAAAAAGAGATAACGAGGTTTAAACAAAAAGATAACGGAAAAAAGTTATTATAAACTTGTTAAAACATTATTTAATAATAGTATTGTGGACAAAAATAATAATATATTATAAATATATCATTGATGGCCATTTTTACTTGATAAGTATCAAATATAAATTTAATACTTTACAAAATTCAGAAAATTGTCCCTCCACCAACTGATAAATGGAAATCTCTAATCCAATTTTATTAACACATTAAAAGTTTTTTGGTTCATCCAATACCTACCCAAATATTTATTTATTTCACTTAAAATTTCTTATGGGTCCTATTATAATTAAAAAACACTAATAGGATGCTTTTTTGTAAACCAAAAGAGGTTGTTTGAAGAAAAGTTATTGTTCTTAATCGAGAATTTTAGGTTTATTTATCATCGTAAACATTAAAAAATTATTCCAGCATGATTATAAAATAAATTATATATATCGTTTATAATTATTTTTTAATAATAATTTCATACCTTATATCCATCTCATTTTCCTTCAAATTATAAACAAAACAGTCGTTCATGTGTACAATAGACTTTCGCCTCAAAAACCGATGTAATTGGTTTTCCATTACAAATTATCACAACATTTTTTAATGATGGACTTTCTATATATATGTTATTCATGAAATATTTTTAAAATTTTAAGTATAATATATCATATAATTTTTTATGAATCCATTTAATCAATAATTATTACATCAATCGTGTATAAATGTTGATTAACACCCCCATGAAGCTATGCGATTATTTTTTTTATAAACATGTCACATGAATTATATTAATATGTTTATATAAACAAATAATAGGATAATTATGTTATAATTGTAATGATATAATGATAAAATCACATTTTTATTCCTTCAATCCCGATCATTGAAATATGGGAACATAACTCTTATGTACGTACAACTTACCGTCTCGATGACGGTAACATAGATCATTTGACACAACCATATTTCAAATATGGTTTAAAAATTATAAATTATTTATAAAAATGATAAATATTATATTATTATTATTATTATATATAATATGGGATAATTATATGTTTTACCCAAATTAACAACCAAATTCATTTTGATCATATGAATTGTAGATCATCAAAACATTCGACGTGAAAATAATTTATTATGAAATTAAATATGAATCTTTCAAATGAAATAAAATTTATAATTTAAATGATAAAGGTTTTTAAGAAATTAAATAATAATCTTATGTTTATTATTTAGGAATATAATGATTGTATATGATGAGTCGGACCTGAGGTAATGAATTTTGGCTCAATTTCCATTTATTGAAGAATATTTTAATGAGGTTAATGTAATTTCATTTATATGTTTTATATGATTCCCATTTTATGAATAATATCCCAAATAATTCATAATTCATGTTATTTTATATTTCTATTAATCTAATTCTATCAATGTGTATTTTACTAGAATGTTACAATAATTTAGGGGGTTTTTTACCTCAATTTATATTCATTATGCTAAATTACTTCTTCTTTGTAAATGATATTCTAAGATTATGTGTGTATATAATTTTAATTATTTTAGGTTTGATATAAATTTTATCTATATTTATTTTCATTTTAAACACATAATCAATTAATATTTAATTCACACTTCAATGATATGATCTTTATTAGAGAATTTGTTTCAATTTCAACTCTATGAAGACATATTTTGTATTATGAGTTTATTTATTTTTATGAGGTGTATCCACTACCACTTATTTATATCATGAATAAATATATATATACATTCATTGTATTTAAGGTTTCATATAATTTTATTTCTTATTTTGGGGTTATGATTTTAATGTTACCCAATTGATACAGTTTTATTCCACAATCTCATTATTCATCAATATTATTTTTTGTTTAATTATTTTATGGAAAATTATTTAATATTTTGATATTCATCCCAATCTATTATTTTATTCTATGCTTATTCCTTTAAAAAATATTTTTCCATTCACTTTCCAGTTATCGAGAGACTAAGATACTGAAATAATTTTTTTAAGGAAAATAGACTTAAGAAAAGACAAATATGAGGAAAAAATGCCTTTAATAAATACATAGAGAATATAAAAATATTATTAAAATTATTCGAAGTAAAATATCTATATGTATAAAGGTTATTCTTGACTAGGTTTAAAAATAAATTAGTTTTCCTTAAAAACCTGATTTCACTATCATGATTATTTAAAGAGTGTAAAGTGAAAATAAAAAATATAATTTCAAATAATAACCATATGAGAATAAAATTACTTATATTTAAGTTATAAATACAATATAATTCCCCTAGTAAGGATATAAACATAAATATTCATTAATAATAATGAGATTGTAAAATTAACCCTTACGACTTTTGTAAATTTTGAATAATAACACCAAAAAATAAATAACATCAAATGAAGCATTAAATAATATAAATATAATTGGATTTATGACGTAAAATATAAAATGGGTAGAAAAAACCCCTCATCTAAATAAATTAGTGCATAATACAAAATATTTTTATATAGATTTCATATTGAGAAGAAATATATTAAAAATATCATACAATTGAAAAAATAATTAATCAATTAATTGATTATGTGTATAAAATTTATTTCCAAAGAAACAAGTGGAAATAAAACCTAAATTAATAAAAATTAATTACACAAATAATCATATAATTTCAAGGATAATGAAGAAATAATATAACCTAAAGAAAATCAATTGAATTATAAAACCTCGTACCAATTGGTAACATTCAATTCAAATATGTTGGGATAACACATCATTAATTGAAACATAAAATACCATGAATAAAATGTATTTATAATTTGACAGGTAAAAGGATTAAAATATACACTATATAAAATAAATTTGGTGAATTCCATTAAAATATTCATGCTTGAATGAAAATTGAGATGAAATACCTTAACTGAGGTCCTACTCATGACATAAATTTTTATATTCATAAACAATAAAAAAGTAAAAATTATTAACATTCTTAAAAAAAATTCAGGTTAATTATTACTTTGATTTTTGTTAATACCATGTTATATTTAATTACCCAATCTATTATGGTCATGTTGGACACTATGAAGATATTAAGTTCCTATATAAAAAATGAATTTATATGTTAAACTATAGTAAAAGTAGTAATTGTAACATAATATAAATAATAAGATTAAAATAATTATCATTTTTATTCAAAATCTATACAATTTAAATAAACTATGGAATTTTGTTTCAGAATGTGAATTATGTGTTATTCATGGAGATGGTAAGTTATACATACACATGAGTAACATTTCCGTTTTCAATGATCATAATAGAAATAAAATATGAATTATTCTATAATTTAATTATTATAGTTTTAAAATAAATATCCCATTACACCTTTAAATAGTCATATATATTGATATAATGTATTCTGGTTATGAAAAATGAATTGTATTACCTTGTGATGGTTAAAATCCACAAGCATGGATCAATATTATTATCTTTTTTAAATGAATTAAAATTTATCAAATTATATGATATATTATATTTAAACAAAAAATAATATTTCATTAATATCATATATGTATATAGTAACTGTATTATTAAAAAATTTCATGGGTTTTTATAATGGAAACAAATTAAATCAGTTCGTGAGGTGGTAGTCTATGCACAAATGAATGATTGTTTTGTTTCCAATTTTGTTAATGTGGAGATGGATATATGAAATGGAATTAACATAAAAAAATCCATGTATATTGTAGATATTTATTCTTATATTGTTATTTGAAAATAATATTTCAACAATGATTAAAATAGAATAAAACAAAAAGCATTGGTTAAGAATGATACAACTTCTTTTGAAAACATATTTAGGTTAACACCAACAGCCATTCGTGGATATTTTTATATCCAAACCATGGCCTGTTAGAAATGGTAATTGATCTATGTAATGTATTTAGGTATTTTTTGGATAATCCAAGTGACTTTTTATACATCAAGAAAAGAGGAGAGTAGGATCCCTTTCATAAGTGTGTGCGGGGGTACTTTTGGTATTTCTATAGGTTTTATATTAATATAATTTATTTATCATAGAAAAATTAATCTAAAATAAAATATTTTGATTATATTATAAATATGGGTTGAAATAATATCATCAAATAAAATATGGATATGTTTCAATTAGGTTTCCCCTTATAAATTTCTTTTAACCTGTTTCAATATGTTTTTTAAAAATTTCTATGATAACCATGTTTTTACTCTTTAGGGGTAAATGAAGTCACTATAAAAGAAAATTAGTTTAAAAAATTGTGCATTTCTTATATTTTAAACATATAAAAATAACTAGTTTGAATATAGTATTTTTGTGAATTTTAAATCATTTAAAAAATTTTTATATATTATAAAATTTCATTAAATCCATTTTTGGAACTATTCTTTTAAAATAAACTTAATAAAATCAAGAATAAAATATAATTATAATATAAAAAAATTTGACTAACATAACATATAATATGTTTTTAATATGTTTTTCATAAAACAATAATTCATTTTAATTATATATTTTATATTACTTATTTCTGATTTTATATTCATTGAATTAATATTTTGACTTCAATGTGTAAGACTTTAAGGTAATATTTCATCCCTAAAAATTAAAATAAAATTTCCATGATAAAAAATAATTTATATATAAAATAAGAATTTATAATCAATCATATTATATCATTAAACCTATCCAAAAATATCATATAAATTAAATGTAAGAGAGTGACATTCTTTAATTCTCTTTATATAAAATAATATAAATGTTAAAATCATGGAAAAATGAAAAAAGGGTAATGCATTTGAATTTAATATGTTTATTGATGAAATTTACCCCCAAATAAAATTTCATAAATTTTTATGGTCATCTTTTAGTACTTATCATATTATGTTAAACATTAATTACCTAGTTTAACATTACAATGGTGATGTTTATTAACTCTAATACCTATTAATATTGACTACGGGGGGGGGGGGGGGGTTACCAAATATAGACCTCATGATTAAAAATATTGATTAAATATTTAAATATACAAATCATATAAGTTAATTTTTTTTAAACTAAACTCACAAAGCATCATGAAAAATGGTTTTTCAGGAAAATACATTTTGTCAAGGAAAAGAAGATTTTTTCATAACTCTATTATTGGTTTTTTCATTGTATAATTTTAAATTAATATATATATATATATAATATATAAATTTCATTTATAAAATTAGTAATTATCATTTATTTTAATTAAATAACTTGGGAAATAATATTCCATGTATAAACAGTTTTCCAAAAAATGCGGTTTTAAGCATAAAAATATACTTACAAAAAAATATTGTTAATTGAAAATTAAAATTAAATTGATATATTATTTTAAATAAATTAGATCGTATTTTACTTTATATTCAAATAAAAATATATCCAGACTTTATTATATTAGATTTAATGAAAAACTCACATTTTTACAAAAATATAATTTTTTCAATATTCACTAAAAACAAAATATATTCAGAAAAAATTGAATATTTCATCTGAACATTATTTTTATATTATTATTTTAAAAAATATATTTATTTTATAAAATATTATATCAAAATTTTTCAAATTTTAATTACAATATTTTCTCACAAAATTGTAAAAAATTCTAATTTTGATGAAAACATAATTTTAGAGAATAAAATATATTTAATTAACATAGTGTAATTATTTATTAATAATTATAAATATATTATATATAGTATTAAATATATATAAATATTTCATAAAAAGTTTAGTCTTATTAGTATCCTCTAATTTAATTTTATTGTTATAACTATCAAATTTAAATAATATATTTAACATGTTGTTTAATATTGGTGTTACCTGCTCACCAACCTATCGAATATAATGTTATTTTTTTGAATAATGGTGTTACATAATATATAAATATAATGGACCATGCATTACAAAGTTAGTGCTTAATTTATTACACTGACATAAGATTCCAATGATTACAGCTCGTAGGACCTAAGAGTTTATCAGACTTGCTAAACATGATACATATATGAATCATACAAACATTTTAATGCATAAAATAAAAAATATAATAAATTAAAATATTGTTCATCCGTAAAATCATTCGATGATTGCTTATTTATATCTATGTGAAAGGATACAACATAAGTTGGAGATTGGATGCCTAGTAAAGTTTATATATCTTGGAAGATATCATTATTAAATAAGGTATGATAAATATATAAAGGTAAATAACATAAAACATATTCTGTTTAATAAATAACTTGAAAATTAATAATAATATTGAAGTATTAAATGAGGATCATATGATTATATATAAATAATAAAATAATTTTCAAACTTACCAATGTATATTAAAGAAAATAATTAGATAGAAATTAATAAATGATATTATAATGATGAAATTAATAATTCTAGACATATGAAACATACTATTAAGGCCTTGTGGAAAGAAAGTTTTTCTCAAGGTTGACTGAGAGTGCGGCCAATTGTCGCATTTCGACCAGTCAATGTTCTGATTCTCTGCTAATGTGTATACCAGGAGATGAGTCGAATCCTCAACGGTGATACTTTTTAATAGTAAATTGTTTTTAGTTGATTGTATTTTAATTGGGGGTTGGTTTGAATAGCTTAAATGAAGGGATTAATGATTGGTGTTTGATTTAATAATTTGATAATTATTGGTTTGAGTTCATTATTTGGGATTTAATCTTATGATATCCTTAATCTTTGCATTATATTTCATTAAATTAATAACCACTTCACACGATGATTTTGATCAGAATTACCAAGTGTTAAATCTTTAATCCAAGCATAAAATAACTTAGGGTTCTAATCATTACCATTACTTATTTATGGTAGTGTATTTTTGGATCCAATAATACATATAATCCACATATTAAACAAAACATGTAATTAATTCATGACATAATAAGTTAAACATACACATTATTAACAAAAAAATACTCATCGAGCAAAGGCTCTCAATCACATAATATCCCAAAATTATGACTCACCCCAAAAGTAGTTTTACTCATCCATTTCAATAAATAATAATCTAGATATAATTATTATGATGATAAATTAAAAAGATAATAAATATAAAAGGATATGAAAATAGTGGTGCGTTGAACACACACACAAACGATGAAGGAAATTAAATATTGACTTTAGATTGAATGAGAAAAAAAATAAGGGAAGGGGATTAATCTTAATTTAAACTATTTTATGAAAATTAATATTAAACAATATATGGTTTAGGGGAATAAGAGATATTGAAGTAGAAAGATGCATTAAAATAGAATTAAAAAGAAAGAGACTTACAAGATTACTAAAATGAAGAACACAAAAGTAAATGAAAACAAATAGAGGAGGAAAGGTCTCGCAAATTAAAACGTGATTATGGAAGGTCCCACCAAGCCCTTGGAAAGGCATTGGTGGTGACAATATGTGCTCCTCTCTTCTGAAAAGCAAACTCTTTTGAAAGTAGAGGAGGGGATATATTTATAGCCCAAGGTGGTGGACGATTTATATTCCAAAACTGCCCCTCCACTTGCATCACCAATTGGAAAATTAGACAGCTAAATCTCGAGATATGAAATTTTGACATGTTTTAATTAAATATATACTATATCTATTTAGAAAATGTGGCATCTATAGTACTTAAGGATCTAATTTTATGTGCAGTTCATTAAAACCGTTAATCTTTCCATTTCAATCCAAACTTTTAGATGTCCAAAATGTAAATGGATTTTTGAATTGAATGATGCCGTAAAATCTATATTATTTCTTCAAGAAAGTTGGTCGCATATATCTCTTCTTATACAATGGAAAATATCAGCTTGATTGGAAGATTACATCATGAGATATGTGCCGAATAATGTCTGGAGTTTAATTCCTGGACAGAATGGTGGGCTGGATTTCAAAGCATTAGTTGGGCCCCTTGTTCATGGTTTTGGGTCCTGAATGTTTTACCCCTTATTCATTTATTTGTTTTCCGAATGTTTTTGGAGAATTATTGAACTTTCACTTCTGGATTGATCCATGTAATTCAATATTCATGGATGGTCCAGTTTCTCTCAAAGATTTTATAAGCCTTCTTGTGAGGTCCATATGAGCCTTCAAAGGTCAGAGTTGGCCCATGATCCATTCTAATGAAATGTTTGATATTGAATAAGAAATCCTAAAAATATAACCACCAAATTTTGTTTAGTAGGGTGATAGTTACAAATAATATTGTAAACTGACTCAATTGGACTTCTTCTAAAAATTCTCAAACATTATACGTAGTAATAAAATATTAATATATCGCACAAATTAAGCACATTACATATAAAATAAAAAAATATATTATATAATAAGTCATGAAAATATTAATAAAATCAACTTCACCACACTTAATCTTGTTCATGTCATCATTGGAAACAAATATAAAAAAAATGTAAAAAATCATTTTCTCTCACCAAAAAATATTAAAATTTTGTTTCTCTAATAAGGGGAGGTTCAGACTATTTCACTCATCCATATAGAATTACACCTCAAATTTTTACAATAACAATGTTCCAAAACATCACTATTTTCATGATCAAATTTAGAAATTGAAAATTTGGATATTCAGAACTCACACCTCTCTAGATGATAAAATTCATTTTTGGAGATTCATTATTTCACCAACCAATAGTGAAAATCATAGAGTTTGAAAAATAAATCTACATTCAATCCCTCTCCAAAGTAAATAATAATCAACAGGTCTTTTTAAGGGGTTTTTAGTGGCTATGTGACATTAGGAATATAATGTCCAAGAGAGAGAATAAGAGGGGTAAAACACCAACATGGAAAAAGCAATGCACATGTTTTTTTGAAATGAGACATGAAAGGAAATGTAAACACGTATTTATGAGGGGATGAAATTGTGAAATAAGACAAAAAAGTGGAATAAAATATTATGGGAATGAGAAGATGGAATTTTTACAAAACACAAAACTTCTCCCACTAACATAAGAATATAATAAAAGTGTTCTTTTTTTCCTTTTTTCATTTTTTCGAAGTTTGACCTTGAAAAAGATCTCACAATCATATACCTACCCATGATTGATCTCCTCACGACCAAAAATGTAATAGTCATAACTAAATCAAAATTTGAGGAAAATTGATTTATGAAAGACCTAAGACACAACCCATTATTATTTTCATTGTTTTGATTTTTTTGATATTTTTGATATATTTGTATTGATTTTTTAACACTTTTATATAATAAAAGATAGAAATATATACATTCCCAAACCCCACTGAAGGACAACCTCTCCCCTATACTGAAATGGATTCTTTATCTCAAGCATATGATATCATGGTGAAATCAAAAAATAGTACCCAAAATGAAATCCAATCCCCCCACAGTTAAATTTAAAAATTTATGCAATGTGAATCCATGATTATATTGGGTGGGGAATGGTATTGGTCTTGTAATGTGTCTATCAAAGATAATGTTTCCATTGGTTCAAAGGGGCTTTCAAAAAGAGGATTAATGTGAGGAAAATGAGAGGATATTTTGATATTGTGATTTTCAGGTAGTTCTGAAAATGTCTCTATCATATTAATTCACCCTAAAGTAGGAAATTAATCTCAATGTTCCACAAACTCAAGACTCAAAAATGGGGGTGAAAAACATAGATATTGAATAGATTACCATAGGTATCCACGACATGAAAGAAATTGGTTTTCCTCACGAGTGGGAAAAATAATTTTCAAAATCAAAAAGTGAGAATTAAAATTTTATTAGTTTTGTCACAATATTGGTTATTCAAATATATGATGAAAACACAAAATTATTGAGATGAAACCACTTCTTATAACTCCTCAAAATGGTTGGACAAAATTTAAAAATTTGAAGGTGAATAATCATGATTTTTATTTTCATATTTTTGTTAAATTATTATTTCTTTAGTTTTTTAGGTTTTTATTTATTTGTATAAAGACACACCTACACAAAAAAAGAAAGAGAAAAAAAATCGATGAGGAAAGTGGTAAAAATGAGAATGTTGTAGGAAGAAGAAGAAAGAGAGAGATATTTCGAGATAGATATATAAAGATAAAGGGAAAGTGGTTCCCCCTAGTTTGGATTGGGCGAGATCTGTCTCCATCCGGTGGTGGGTCTACTGTGGATATGATAGAAGTCAATTTGGTTCTAGGAATGGTGGATGTTACTTGAAAATGAATAATCATTATTCATCAAATGAAAAACTAAAAATAAATTATAATTTAATAAAATTAAATGAAAACATGGTTTCCCTCCCAAGAATCGTTGTATATATTTGTCTACAGATGGATAGTTGTAGTGGACTACCCATAGTCTGACAGTGGTCATCGTATTTTCTCAACTCCAGGGTGCTTCTAGAAAAAATACTTTTCTTGGGAGGCCTGATTATTCATTGGATAATTTCATCCATTCCTTGTAGTTTCTCTTGCAATTCAATGGGTGTGGAAAGAGCAGATTACTATCCTCACATTGATCTTCAACGTGACGAACAATTTTATCCACCAAGTGATGGTTTTCTATGCTTGGAAATTCAGGAAGATGTCTCAATTCAGATGGATCATTTTTGTAAGGTTTAGATAACATGAAACCATTGAATGAGAAACCAATTGTTTTTGAATCATTTATTTTATCACATACCGATGTAGAGTAAAGATGATCAGTTAAGTTATAATACTGAATAATTTTTTTGACATTCTTCATATCAATGTTGTTTTCCAAAGAATGGTCAATTTCAATATCACTAGTGATCACATTATTAATTATAGAAAAAATATCACAACCTTCAATCCATTGAGAAAATATAATCACATTGGTTCAGGGTTCACCTTACATGTAACAAAATTTTCATAATCCTGGATAAAAAATGATGAATGTTGGATAGTTATATTTGAATAAAAGAATGAAAAAGATTGTTTGTTTTCCCCATTACCATCCAAGTTGGAGCAGTGGATGTCAGAGGTGATTTTGGATTCTAAAGAGTTATCAATATCCTTTAGATCAGTGGATTTTGCATTTGTAATGTCAACTTCAACATCTCCATTTATGACTTGGTTAATGAAGAATCCATATTCAAAAACTCATATTTCAATAGAAAAATAAGAACATGATGGATTGGGATTCAACACACTCTCAGAGATACTTTCGTAAGAATGGGTACAAAATATATAATGATTTTATGATGGGTATTGCATGGATTGAAAAATACTAAACTTGACCAATTGGTCAACTAATTCCATGGGTACGATGCAAGAATGGGCATAAATTTTGGTTTGAGATGTCATAAGAAATGGTCTTCCTAATATCATAGGAAATTAGAAATAAGTTGCCTCACCTTCTATGTTAAGTACATAAAAGTCAACTGGGAAGATAATATCATTCAAACGAACAAATTCATCCTCAATTATACACTCAAGACTAGCAGTGCTTCGATTGAATAATTGAATGGCAACAGGCGTCGAATGTGAGGAACCAAGACCAAGGTTATAGAAGATGGATTTCCGCGTGAAATTAATTAAGGCTCATAGTTCTATGAGTTCATCATCCAATATGTAACTTCTAATTTGGAATGGAGCCGTAATAGTCCCTAGATCTTTGCACTTTATGGGTATGGACTGCTGGGTGGAAACATTTTCAATCATCCTATGTAGCCTCTTAGGGGTACAAAACTCCTTATGAAACATGCCATACTTAGGGATATGTTTTATGGAATCTAATAGGGTAATGATCACATCATCACTTCTAAACATGTTGAGCATTTTAGTTTCGGGTTCAAAGGACTTCCTTGGATTAGAAACAACTTGATTAAAAGGAATTGGGTTCCTATGTGTAATAAAATGAGGGGAGGAAATGGTTTTAGATTCATTTTCAAGTTACTTTTTCATTTTATTTTCTAGGTCAACATAGAAAGGGGTTTGGAGGACATATCTTGAAGAATTTCAATTTTATTCACCGATCTATGGGAAATAGCACTTACATTACCATTAGGGTTGGGTAATGGTTGAGCTGGATGTTGGGAAGAATTGGATGGTTGGTGATAACTAAGGTGGGATAAAGGTTGACTAATTTGGGTTTCTATGTTCTTGAGATTGGATCAGGTGAAGGATGAATGATCATCCACTGCACATTCCCATGGTTTCTTTGAAGAAGAGGCTTGTCCCGAATTGGGATTACCTAGATTTTGAAACATGTGAAAGCGATTGTATTGGTTTTGGAATTTGGAAGGCTCTTTGGGATAGTGGAATCCAGGTGGAGAATTGTTCCTTTGTTTTTGATGAACAAAAGGCTAAGGTTGTTGGAAGTTACCAACACCTTGACCATATTAGAATTGGTTTGTGTTTTGATCAGTGTATTGAGGGGGATGAGAAATGGGATTCCCATATCTCACTTTAGGGTTATATGTAGCAGAGAATGGCTCAGAATGGGTTGGATGAACTTTCTTACAAACCGAATAGATTTTTCAATGTTGGTGTTCATCTAAGCATATGTTGCATTAAGCTCCATTGGTCCAGATGAATCAGATTGATCCTCTTGAAGTTGTGGACATGTGACTATTTGATGAGATGGAGAGTTTTAGATTCCAAAGTTTTTGACATGTCCAGGAAACATTGATTGTGAAGAAGATGATTTGTGGATTTGGTAGCCATGTCTAATTTTCGGACAAGACCTATATGTTCACTCATCCCCTTTGTCATCTTGTTCAGCTCAATCAGATGACTATCTTGGTCTTGTTTGAATTTATCATGTTCTAGAGTATGTAATTGTTTTGTGTTCGCGTCCATGTTTCTTATGACATCTATTGAAGCTGCAGGAGTTTTATCATCAAGAGCACCACCACTTGCAGCATCAAGTAGGGTTCTCTCCATAGCCAATAAACCCTCATAAATGTGTTGGATCACGAGTTGGTCAAGTATTTGGTGGTGTGGGAATCTTTCAACATGATTTTTTATCCTCTATCTGTACACCTAGAGTGATTCATTTGGGAATTAATGAATACCACATATTTCCTTTCGGATAGAAGCAGTATGAGATGCATGAATGAATTTCTCTAAAAATAGTTATTTCATGTCTTCTCAAGTGGTTATTGAACCATGATGGAGGTTTTAAAGACATTATTTTGTAAAGTCAGCTATGGAGAAATGGAATTATTAGAGTTTTATTTTTTCCTCATAAATCCATTTGATGCATCATGGTAGAGCACACTACTTGGAACTCATTAAGGTGGAGATGTGGATCCTAACCGGCTAGCCCGTGGAAATGAAGAAGAAGATGAATCAAACCCGATTTGAGTTCAAAGTCAGCATCTCTTTTTGGATATTTAATAAAAAGAGTTTGGTAATTCTTATCAGGGGTAGTGAGTTATTTAAGTGTTTGTTCCTTTGGAATGACCATATCTAATTCATTTGGTTGTACAAGGACTAATTGTTGAATTATTTGATTATCCCTAATGTTCCTCCTATGTTGGTGAAGTGTTTGCTCAATTTTAGGTTCAAACAAATCTGAGGGATTGTTTTGAAGGCAACGGACCAATCAATGATATTTCTAATAAATATGAACACAATTTTGATTCTTTGTGTTTTCTATTAATGATTTTTATTCTGAAGGTGGGTTTTTCATTGTGTTTTTTTTCAATTTTTTTTTAATTTTGTTTTTTTGTTTTTTCCAATAACTAGAAACTAATGAATAATTAATGGAAACATCCCCGAAAATGGATCCATTTAAAAGAATCTCCCATTGTTTCCTATAGACAGGTCAATGTCCGGATGCCCTACTAATGTGTATATCAGCACTCGGGTCGAATCATCGACAATGATACCATTTAAAAGTAGATGGTTTTAGTTTATTGTATTATGATTGGGGGGTTTATTTGCAATGATTAAATAAAGAGACTAATGATTGGTGTTTTTATGAAAATTTGATAAATATTGGTGTGATTTCATTATTGGGGATTTAAGTTTATGATATCCTTGAGCTGTTCCTTATATTGCATAAAATTATTTCCCACGTCACAAGATGATTTTGATCGGAATTCCCTAGTGTTAAATCATTAATCCAAGCCGTAACATAACATAGGGTTCTAATCATCACCATTACTTGTTTATCGCATTTTTTTTGTTCCAATAATCTATATAATCCACCAATTAAACAAAACATGTCATTAATCCATGACATAAAAAATTCAACATAGACAATATTAACTCAATGATTACTCATCGAACAAAGGATCTTAATCACTTAATATCCAACAATTATAAATCACCCAAATAGAAGATTTACTCATCCAATTAAATAATTTGTAATCAGGGTATTATTATAATTATGAAAAATTATGAATATAAGAAAAACGGAAAAGGATAATAAAAGAGTGGTGCGTCGAACACACACAAACTATCAATGAAATTAAATAGTGACATTAGATTGAATGAGAAAGAAAAATAAGGGAAGGTGATTCAAGTGTATTTAACATATTTTAAAATCATTAATAATGAAATACATAAGTTTGATGACAATAAAAGATATTGAAGAAAGAACTTTCATTAAAACATAATTACAAAGAAAGAGACATATGTGATTACAAAAATGAAGAACACACAAGTAAATGAAAACAAAGAGTGGATGAAAGCTCTATCAATTGAAAAAATGAGTATAGAAGGTACTACCAATACCATGGAAAGTATATTTTTTGTGACAATATGTGATCCTCTCTTCTGAAATTACAACTCATTTAAACGAAGAGGAGTTGATGTATTTATAGACCTCAGTGGTGGACAGTTTGCATTCAAAAACTGTCCCTCCACATACATCGTAAATTTGATAAAATAGATAGCTGAATCTCGAAATATGATCTTCTTAAAAGTTGTAGATAAATATTGCATTTGTCTATTCTGAAAAGTTGGTATACATTGGACTTAAGTTATGGACTTTATGGCCGATTGATTAAAAACAGTTAATCTATACATTTCAATCGAAACTATTTGATGTCCAAAATTTTAATGGATTTTGGAATAGGAATATGCCTTCCAATCCGAATGATTTCTTCAGAAAAGTTTTCTAAACATATCTTATATTTTACACTGCAAAATAACAGCTTGATTTGTTGTTTATATCATGAGAAATGTCCAGAGTGGTGTCTGTATTTTAATTCCTCAACAGAATGGTGGTATGGACTTCGAAGCATTAGTGGAGCCCCTTTTTGGAGTTGGGTCCCAATATATTTACCCATTTCTCCATGCATTTCTTTCTAATTTTTGGGGGGAATTAATGTATTTTCACTTCTGGTTTGAGCCCAGTAATTCAATCTTCATTGATGGTCTAGTTTCCTCATAGATTTTGTGGGCCTTCTTATGTTATTCATATGATACTTTAAATGTAAATGTTGGCCCATGATTCCTTCTAATAAAATGTTGGATATTGAATTAGGAATCCTACGAAACAAGAAAAAAATTCAATCAGTAGGGTAAATATAATAAATTAGATTCATTTTTTTATATTCACTATTTGACAAAAAAAGTGAAAATCTTATTTTTTGAGAAGATCTCAGCTTCCCTTCCCTATCCAAAGTGCACAAGAATCAAGATATATTTTGAAGGGGTTTTCTGTGGCTATTGGATGGTAGAAATATAATGTTCAGGAGAGAGAAGAATAGGGTTTATGCACAAACATGGAAAAAGAAATGCACATTTTTTTTTGAATTGAGACATTAATGGAAACCTAAAAACATATTTATGAGGGAATGAAAATGTGAAATAAGACACAAAAGTGAAGGGAAATATGAAGGGAATGAGAAGATGGAATATTTTCAAAACACAAAAATTCTCCCAATGGCATAATAACATAATGCATGTGTTCTTTTTTTTCTATTTTTTCTTTATTTCGAATTTTGAACTTGAAACAGATCTCACACTCATATCTGAACCCATGATTGATCTCCTCAAGGCATTATTTCTATTAATTATAACTAGATCAAAAGTTGATGAAGATTTATTTTTGACCCACCCAGACACCACCAATTCTTATTTTCATTTTATTGATTTTTTTAATATATTAATTAAAAATTTTTTGGACACTTTTTTATTATATAAGATAAAAATATATACATTCTTATACCCACCTAAAGTACAACCAATCCCCCACAATGAAATGTATTCTTTCCATCAATAAAATGATATCATTGTGAAATCAAAAAACGGTACCCAAAATGAAATCCATTCCCCCCACACTTAAATTTCAAACAATTATGCTATGAAAATCATGTTGATATTGGGTGGGAAATTTTATTGGCCTTGTAATGTATATATCAATGAAAAGGTTTTCATAGGCTCAAAGGGGATTTCAAAATGAGGATTAATGTAAGGAAAATGGGATTCTATTTGGCTATGGTGATTCTCATGTGGTTCAGAAAATGCCTCTATCATATTAATGCACACTAAAGTATAAAATTCAACTCAAAGGTCCACAAACTCAAGACTCACAAATAAGGGTGAAAACACATATTTTGAAAATATGACCATAGAAATCATTGGCATGAAAGAAATTTTTTTTACTCACGGGTATGGAAAATCATTTTCAAAATCAAAAATTGAGAATTAAAAATTTATTGGTTTTGACACAATAATAATTATCCTATTATATGATAAAAACACAAATTTTTTTAGATGAAACCATGTCTTTTGAGTCCAAAAAATGGTTGGACAAAATTTTAAAATTTTAAGGTGAGTAATCCTTATTTTTAATTTCATATTGTTGTTAAATTAATATTTTTTTTACTTTTTTTAGGTTTTTTTAGTTTTTTATAAAGACACTTACAATAAAATAAAGAGTAAATAAAAAAATGTGATGAGTAAAGTCATTAAAAATGAGAATGGGGTAGGAAGAAGAAGAAAGAGAGATATGGAGAGAGTTATAGAGGGTAAGGGAAATAGGATCCACCCGGTTTAAATTTGGCAGGTCGACGTCTCTATCTGGTGGTTGGTCTACTGTGGATAAACTGGAAGTCGATGTGGTTATACGAATGTGAGATATTAATTGAAAAAGAAAAATCATTATTAATCCAATGAAAAACTATAATGAAATGATAATTTCAAAAAAGTATAAGAAAACATGGGTTGCCTCCCATGAAGCGCTACTTTTATTTGTCTATATCAAGACAGTTGTAGTTGACTACCCATTGTCTAATGGTGGATATCATATTTTCTTAACTTCAGTGTACTTCTATAAAACAATTACCTTTGGGAGGCCTGATGATTCATTAGATAATTTTATCCCTTTCTTTGTTTTTTCTCTTCCAATTCAACGGTGGTGGAAAGAGCATTTGACTATCCTCCCTTTGTTCTTAAATATGAGGAATGATTTTATCCACCATGTTATGGTTTTCTATGTGTGGAAATTATGGAATATGTCTCAATTTTGATGGTTCATTAATGTAAGTTTCAAATAACACAAAACTTGTTTATGAGATCCCAATTGTTTTTGAATCATTTATTTCACCACTTGTCTATGTAGAGTAATGAGGATCAGTAGAGTCATAATGCTAAATAAAATTTTCAATAACTTTTATATCAATGTTGTTCGCTAATGAATAGTCATTTTTAATATCACCAGTGATCATGTTATTAATTATAGAAAAAATCTCACAAATATTACTCCCACCCAAACAATATAAACACATTGGTCTATGGTTTACATCTTATATAACAAAATTTTCATAATATTGGATAAGAAATGATGAATGTTGGAAACTCATATTTGAATCAAAAAGGAACATGCTTGTTAGTTTTCTCCATTACCATTCATGTTGGAGTAGAGGATATCATAGGTGAGTTGGGATTCCAATGAGTTTTTTGATCCTTTAGATCAATGGATTTTGCATTTGTAATGTCAACTTCAACATCTCTATTTATGACTTGGTAAATGTGGATGCAATATTCAAAAACTCCTCTATCAATAGAACAAGAAGAACATGATGGATTTGGATTGAACACACACTCAGAGACACTTTCATAAGAATGGATAGAGAATATATATTAATTCTCTAATGGGTATTGGATGGATTGAAAAATACTGAACATGACCAGTTTGTCACAAAATTCCATGGATAAGATGCCATCATGGACATCAATTTTTGTTTTAGATGTCAAATGGAAAGGTCTTCTTAAAATCATAGTCCATTGTAAAGAAGTTGTCTCACATTCCATTTCAATGACATAGAAGTCAACTAGGAAGATAAGATCATTCACATGTGCAAGGACATCCTTAATTATACCCTTAGTACTAGCAGTGCATCGATTGGATAATTTAATGACAACACACGTTGGATGTAAGGGACCTAGACAAAGAATTGGGAATATGGATATGGGAATGACATTAATTTAGGCTCCTTGGACTATGAGTGCATCATCAGAGTTGGAACATCTAATTTGGCATAGAACCGTAAATGTATGTGGATCTTTTCACATTATGGGTATGTACTGCTGGGTGGAAACATTTTAAAAGTTTGAAAGATGCCTTTTATGTGTACAAAAATCCTTAGGAAACTTAGAATACATAGGTATTTGTTTTATGACATTGAAGTGGGGAATTTTAACTTCAACATGTGTAAACTTGTCAAGCATTTCAGGATCGGGTTCAAAGGAAATCCTTGGTTTAGAAACAGCTTAAGGAAAAGGAATTGGGTTCATATGTGGAATAGAAAGAGGTGAGGTAATAGTATCAAATTCATTAAATAACATTATTTAAAATGAAATAATTTGTGAATATGTTAAAGATATTTAATATCAAAGGGTATAATAATATAAAAGGTTATAATATAAACCACAAAAATGAAATAATTTTTGAAAATGGTATATGTCTCATAAAGGTAAAACAAAGATGAGAAACCCTTACAATGGTCATGACATTTATTTAAGTGTTAATTAATTGTTTTATTAAATGAATGAAATTTAAGTACTCCAAAAGACCAGAAGAGATGAAAAAAATTAAAAAGGGCCATTTTATCCATAATATCGACATAAGATATGAAACAAAGAAGTGATTTAACTAAATGAGAGGAGATTGGGTTATGAATCCCTTTAAAATATGGTAACATTCATGTCAAATTACCCTGTATGAAATAATTGGATTTGAATGTTAAAATTACAATATGTATGAATAATTCATAATACATCATTTAAAAGAGAAGTATATACACCATTTAATATAAATATATTCATAACATTAAAATATTCCTCAATGAATGGAAATATAGATGGAATCCCTTACCATAGGTCTAACTCATCATGTATGTTCTTTATATTCCTGAAAAAAATATGGTACTTATGTACTGTATTAAGAACCTTTTTCAATTTAAATATTCCATTTTATTTCTTTATAATCGTGTTATATTCATTTTCATAATCATTTATGTTCATGTTAGAAGTTTGGATGATATTAATTTTATATTTCCAAAGTGACTTCAGTATTATGACTATGGAAAAATATGTAATTGTTCCATCATTACATACTAATAATCATGATATAGATTTAAATTTTAAACATAAAATATTATTCATAAACAAACCATAAAATATAGTTATGGTAAATTAAATATGTTACAATATTGGATATGATAATCTGTACGTACTCATTAGTAACTTTTTCATTTCAATCCAATCATTTTGTAGAAAAAAATGTGAATGTATTTTTTAATAGAAAGATGCCTAAAAATACAAATTTTTTCTTCAACACAGTCATCCACATATATCTTCCCTTTTACACCACAAAATCATAGCTTTATTTGATTATTACATCATGAGATATGTATTGAATGGTGTTAGGATTTTAATTCCCAGACAGAATGGTGGGATGGACTTTAGAGAAATAGTTAGGCCCATTGTTCTTGGAGTTGTGAACTGAAATTTTAACCCAACACTCCATGTATTTTTTTCAAAAATTTTTAGGAGAATTAATGAAATTTCACTTTTGGATTGAGCTAGTAATTCAATCTTTATGGATGGTCCAGTTTCCCCATAGATTCTATGGACCTTCTTGTGTGGTCCATATGAGCCTTGAAATGGAAGAGTTTGCCCATGATCCGTTCTAATGAAATTTTAGATATTGAATTAGAAATCTTAAAAAACTAGAACCACACAATTTGGATCAGTATTGTGATAGTTATAAATAAAATAGTATACATACTCAATTGGACTACATCTAAAAATTCTCAAAAATTATAATTTGTATTAAACCATTAACATTTCACACAAATTATTCAAATTTAATATAAAATTAGTAAAGGGAGTATATAATAAGTCATGAAAAAATTAATAACATCAAATTCCCCACACTTAGTTCTGTAGATGTCCCCATGTGCAATAAATATAAAAACATGAAAAAGTCATTTCCACTCACCAAAAAACATTAAAATTATTTATTCTCCAATCAGGGGTGGTTTAGACTATTTCACTCATCTATATTTAATGAAACCTCTAATTATAATAGAAACAATTTTCCAAAAACTACTCTTTTTTTCATGATCATATTTAGAAATGGAAAATATGGACACTCAAAACTAACACCTCTCAAGATGATAAAATTCATTTTTTGGAAATTCACTCTTTCGTCAACCAAAAGTGAAAATCTTTGACTTTGAAAGAGATATCAGCTTCCAATACCTATCCATAGTGCACATGAATCAAGTGGTTTTTGAAGGGGTTTTTTCTATGGCTATGGGACGATAGGAATATAATGTCCAAGAGAGAGAAGAATAGGGTTAAAACACCAAAATGGAAAAAGCAATACACATTTTTCTTTTGAAATGAGACATGAAAGGAAATAGAAACACATATTTAAAAAGGAATGAAAATGTGAAAGATGTCATAAAAGTTGGGAGGACATATTAAGGGAAGGAGAAGATAAAATATTTACAAAACAAAAATCTTCTCCCAATGAAATAATAATATAATGTAAGTGATCTTTTTTTTCATTTTTTCAAAAGTTGATCTTGAAACAGATCTCACACTTATATCCCAACCCATGATTGATCTCCACATGATACTAATTTTAAAAGTCATAACCAGATCAAAATTTGAGGAAGAGTGATTTTTTACCCACCAAAGACACAACCCTTTCTTATTTTCAATTTTTTTTATATATTTGTTTTGAATTTTTGAACACTTTTTAATTATACAAGATAAAAATATATACATCCCCAAACCCCACTGAAGGACAACCTCTCCCCCACACTAAAAGGGATTCTTTCCCTTACGCATATGATAAAATGGTGAAATCAAAAAATTGTACCCACAATGAAATCCATTCCCCCCACACATAAATTTCAAAAAAATTATGCAATGAAAATACATGTTGATATTTGGTGGGAAAAGGTATTGGGATTGTAATGTGGCAATCAATGAAAAGGTTTTCATTTTCTCAAAGTGGCTTTCAAAAGGAGTATTAATGTAAGGGAAATGGGAGGCTATTTGGATATTGTGATTCTAATGTGGTTCAAAAAATGACTCTATAATATTAGTGCCCACAAAACTATGAAATTCAGCTTGATGGTCCAAAATCTAAATATTCAAAAATGGTAGTGAAAAACACATATTTTGAAAATATTACCATAGGTTTCCTAAGCATGAAAGCTAATGATTTTCTTCATGGGTGGGAAAAATCATTTCCCATATCAAAAAGTGATCATTAAAATTTTATTGGTTTTGACACAATATTATTTATTCAAATATATGATGAAAATAAAAAATTCTTGAGATTAAAACATGTCTTTTAACTCATAAAAATGGTTAGAAAATATTTTAAAATTTTATCGTGAGTAATCATGATTTTTATTTTCTTATTGATGTTAAATTATTATTTATTTAGTTTTTTAGGTTTTTTTAGTTTTTTATGAAGACACACATACACAAAAAAGAAAGAGTAAATAAGAAATATTTTATGAGGAAAGTGGTAAAAAATGAGAATGAGGTATGAAGAAGAAGAAATATAGAGAGATTTATAGAGAGAGTGAAAGATAAAGGAAAAGAGGTGCCCCCTGGTTTGAATTTGAAGGGAACCGTCTCTATCTGATGGTGGGTCTATTGTGGATCCAATGGAAGTCGATGCAGTTCTAGGAATGGGGGATCATACCTGAAGAAGAATAATATTTAATCATTAAATGAAAAATAAAAAGAAATTTTAATTTCATAAAAGTAAAAGAAAACATGGTTTTCCTCCCAAGATGTGTTGTATTTATTTGTCTACAGGTGGATAGTTGTATTGTACTACCCATAGTCTGACGATGGCCATCATATTTTCTCACCTACAGGGTGGTTCTAGAAAAACTTTCCTTTGGGAGGCCTGATGATTCATTGGATTATTTCATCACTTCCTTATTGTTTCTCTTTCAATTAAACGAGAGTAGAAAGAGAATATGACTATCCTCCCTTTGGAATTCAAGGTGAGGAACAATTTAATCCACCATGTGATGGTTTTCTATGCATGGAAATTGATGAATATGTCTCAATTTTTATGGTTCATTTATTTAAGGTTCAGATAACACGAAACCAGTGTATGAGATCCCAATTATTTTTGATTAAATTATTTCATCACTTACCTATATAGAGTAATGATGATCAGTGGAGTCATAAGACTGAATAGAATTTTCAATATCCTTTATATCAATGTTGTTCACCAAAGAATGGTAAATTTCAATATCACCAGTGATCACATTATTAATTATGGAAAAAATATCACAACCTTCACTCCAATCTGGAAAATATAAATAAATTGGTTCAGGGTTCACCACACATATAATAGAATTTTTATAATCATGGATATGAAATGATGAATGTTGGATATTCATATTTAAATAAAAAAATGAACATTATTTTCCATTTTCCTCATTACCATCCATGTTGGATCAATTGATGTCAGAGGTGATTTGGGATTCCAAATAGTTTTCATGATCCTTTAGATCAAGGGATTTTTCATTTGTATTGTCAACTTCAACTTCTCCTTTTATGACTTGGTTAATGAGGTTGCAATATTCACAAACTCCTCTATCAATAGAACAAGAAGAATATGATGGATTTGGATTCAACACACTCTCAGAGAGACTTTCAAATGCATGTATAGATAATATATCATGATTCTATGATGGGTATTGCATGGATTGAAAAATATTGTACTTCACCAGTAGGTCACCAAATTCTTTGGATATGATTCTAGAATGGATATTAGTTTTGGGTTTATATGTCATAAGGAATTGTATTCCAAAAATTATAGATGATTGTAAATGTGTTGTCTCACCTTCCAGGTCATGGAAATATAAGTTAGCTGGGAAGATAAGATCATTCACACGAACAAGGAAATCCTCAATTATACTATTAGGACTAGTAGTGATTTGATTGGATAATTAAATTACAACACCCTTTGGATGTAAGGGTCCTATACCAAGGTTGGAGAAGAAGCATTTGGGAATGACATAAATTGATGTTCCTTTTCCAATTAGTCCATCATCAATGTAGGAACTTCTAATTTGGCAAGGAACCGTAAACGTCCCTAGATAATTGCACATTATGGGTATGGAATACTATGTGGAAGCATTTTCAAAGGTCCTAAGTTGCCTCTTACTAGTACAAAACTCCTTTAGAAACTTTTCATACATATGGATTTGTTTAATGGCATATAAGAGGTGGATGTTCACATCAACATGTATAAACATGTGGAGCATTTCAGGATCAAGTTCAAAGGACATCCTTGGTTTAGAAACAGCTTGAGGAAAAGAAATTGGTTTCCTTAGCGGTATAGAAATAGGTGAGGGAATGGTTTCATATTCTTTTCATGTTTTTTTTCTTTACATTTTCATGGTTAAAATTGAATGGTGGTTGGAGGACATATCTTGAGGCATATAAATTTTTCCCTGATCTATGTACAATTGCACTTGCATTACCTTGGGGGTTAGGTAAAGGTTGAGCTAGAAGTTGGGAATAATTGGATGGTTTATGGTGACTAATGTGGGATGCAAGTTGACCAATTTAGGTTTCAATGTTCTTGATACTGGAACAGGTTAAAGAGGAAATATCATCCACTTCTCTTTTCCAGGGTTTCGTAGAAGAATAGGCTAGTTCCGAATTAGGATTACCTAGATTTTGGTTCTTGGGAAAGAGATTGTATTGGTTTTTGAATTGGGAAGGCTCATTAGGATAGTGGAATCTAAGAGGAGTATTGTTCCTTTGTTGTTGAGGAACAAAAGGATAGAGTTCTTGGAAGTTACCAACACCTAGACCATATTGGAATTGTTTTGGTTTTTTGATGAGGGTGTAGAGGGGGTGAGAAATGGGATTCTCATATCTCAAGATAGGGTTATATATAGAAGAGAAAGGCTGAGAATGTGGTTGGATGAAGTTTCAAACTATCTGACCTAATTGTTTAGGGTTGGTTTTCCTCTGAGAATATGCTTCTATAAGCTCATTTGGTCCAGATGATTCAGATTGATCCTCTAGATGTTTGGACATATGTCAGTAGGATGATATGGAGAGTTGTAGATTCCACAGTTTTTGATAGGTCCAGGAAACATTGATTGTGGAGAAGATGAAGTTGGGGATTTGGTACACATAGCTAGTTGTCGCACAAGACCTATATGTTCACTCATCCACTCGGTCATCTTGTTCGTCTCTATCAGCTGACTGTAATGGCCTTGTTTGACTTTAGAATGTGCTAGAGTATGGAATTGTTTTGTGTTTGAATCCATGTTGTTTATGAGATCTCCTACTGCTACATGAGTTTTATCTACAAGATCACCACTACTTGTGGCATCAATGAGGGTTCTCCCCATAGAAAATAACCCCTCATAGATGTATTGGATCATGATTTGGTAAAGGATTTGGTGGTGTGGAAAGGTTACAACAATATTTTTGATCCTCTCCCAGTACACACGGAGTGATTCATTTGGAAATTGATGAATACCACTTATTTCCTTTCGGATAGAAGTAGTCTGAGAAGCAGGAAATAAATACTCAAAAAATAGTCTCTTCATTTCATTCCATGTGGTTATGGAACCAGGAGGGAGGTATTTTATCCATGAAATGGAAGATTCATCTAGGAAAAAAGGGATTGATTGGAGTTTTATTTTTCCACAGTAACCCCTTGAGGATTCATTGTAGTGCACAATACTTGGAACTCTTTAAGGTGGAGATGTGGATCCTCACTAGCTAGCCAGTGGAAATGAGGAAGATGATGAATCGAACCCCATTTGAGTTCATTGTCAACCTATATATTTTGATAGTTAATACTAAGAGATTGTAATTCATATCTGGGGATGCGTGTTCTTTAAGTGTGTGTTACATAGGATGGGAAATATCTAATTCAATTGGTTGGACAAATACTGGTTCTTGAATTATTTGATTATCCCTAATGTTCATCCTATGTTGGCAAAGAGTTCGCTCAATTTCAGGTTTAATCAAATCTGAGGGATTGTTTGGGAGGCTACGGGGAATTTAGAGTTATTTTTACGAAATATAAAGATATTTTTTTCTTTTTGTTTTCAGTTTACGATTTTTATGTGGAAGGCGGGTTTTTCATTGTATTTTTTTTAAATTTTTTTTAAAATATTGTTTTTTTTTTGTTTTTTTACAATAAATATAAACTAACAACTAATTGAATTCACCATCACCAAAAAAAGGCGCCATTTTAATCTGTGGCTGGTTGTTTCCTATCAACCGGTTAAAGTTCTGATGCTATGCTAATGTGTATAGAAACAGTCGGGTTGAATCCTCAGTGATGATACATTTTAATAGTTGATTAATTGTAGTTGATATTATTATGATTGGGGGGATTGTTTCTAGAGATTAAATGAGAATATTAATTATTGGGGTTTGATTTAAAAAATTTATAATGATTGGGGTGAGTTCATTGTTGGGTATTTAAGAATATGATATCCTTAATCTTTGTGTTGTATTGCATTAAATTAATACCCACTTCACAAGTTGATTTTGATCGAAATTCCAAAGTGTTAAAGCTTTAATCCAAGCAGTAACATTACATAGGGTTCTAATCATTACAATTACATGTTTATGTTGATGTATTTTTGGTTCCAATAATCCTTGTAATCAACATATTAAACAAAACATGTCATTAATCAATGACATAAAAAGTCCAATATACACAATATTAACTCAAAGAATACTCATCGAGCAAAGGATCTCAATCACTTAATATCCCAAAATTATAACCCACCCAAATAGAATATTTACTCATAAATTTAATTAATTTGTAATCTGGTTATAATTTTTATGATGAAAAATTTAGAAGACAAGAAAAAGAAAGGGATAATAAAAGAGTGGTGCGTCGAACACACACACAAATGATGAAGGGAATTAAATACTAACTTTATATTGATTGAGAAAGAGAAATAAGGGAAGGGGATTAGAGTGTATATAAAATATTTTAAGAAAATTAATATTAAAATACAGAAGGTGAATGAGAATAAGAGATATTGAATAAAAAACTAACATTAAATCAGAATTACAATGAAAGATACCTACAAGATTACAAAAATGATGTACAAAAAAGTAAATGAAAAAAAGAGTGGGTGAAATGTCTCTAAAATGAATAAATGAGTATGGAATATACTACCAATCCCTTTACAAGAATTTTTTCTTGCCTATATGTTCTTCTAGCTTCTTAAATGCAAAATCTTTTGAAATGATAGTAGGGGATGTATTTATATCCCAATGTGGTGGACTGTTTGCAACCAAAAACATCCCCTCTACTTGCATCTCCAATTTGATATATTAGACAACCGAATCTCGAGATAAGATCTTATTACAAGTTGTAGAAAAATATATCCTCTGTCTACTCTGAATATTTAGTGGCCATTGAACTTAAGGATCAAATGTTAGGGCTGATTGATTAAAAACAGTCCATCTATCCATTTTAATCCCAACTTTTTTATGTCCAAAATGTGACTGGATTATTGAATAGCAATATACCTTCAAATCCTATTGATTTTTTCAACAAAGTAGGTCACATATATATCCTTTTTTACATTGAAAAATCGAATCTTTATTTGATTATTACATCATGTGATATGTCCTAAATAGTGTCCAGATTTTAATTCCTGGGAAAAATGTTTGGCTCGACCTCAATGCTTTTGTGGGACCCCTTGTTCTTGGAGTTGGGCCCTGAAATTTTTACCCTTTACTCCTTGCATTGTTTTACAATTTTTTGAGGAGAATTAATAAATTTTTACTTCTGTATTGGGCTCATTAATTTA
This sequence comes from Viscum album, assembly GCA_963277665.1. NCBI lineage: Eukaryota > Viridiplantae > Streptophyta > Magnoliopsida > Santalales > Viscaceae > Viscum > Viscum album. The sequence continues at coordinate 1,362,522,732 of OY728133.1, forward strand.
ATATTCATGCATGGTCTAGTTTCCTCCCAGATTCTGTGGGCCTTTTCTGTGGTCCTTATGAGCCTTCAAATGGTAGAGTTGTCCCATGATCCCTTATAATTAAATGTTGGATATTAAATTAGGAATCCTCAAAGACAAGAACGAAAAAATATGGATCAATAGGGTGATAGTTATTAATAAAATAGTAAACTGACTCAATTGGACTATTTATAAAAATGTTCAAAAATTATACTTAGTATTAAAACATTAATATTTCACAAAAATTATGCACATTTTATATAAAATAAATATAGAGATTATATAATACGTCATGAAAATATTAATAACATTAACTCCCCCACACTTATTCTTAAGAATGTCCTCATGTGAATCATATATAAAAACAAGACAAAATCATTTTCACTCACTAACACATATTAAAATTTTGTTTTCTCCAATCAGGGGCAGGTTAGAGTATTTCACTCATCCATATTGACATAAAACTAAATTTTTTTTGAATAAATGTTCTGAAAACAACTCTTTTTTATTGAAAAATTTTAGAAATGGAAAATGTGACACTCAATACTCACACCTCTCAATATGATGAAATTCATTTTTGGAGAATTATTTTTTCACCAACCAAAAGTGAAAATCATAGAGTTTGAAAATTATCTCAGATTTCAATACCTATCCAATGTGCACATAAATCAAGAGTTATTTTGAAGGGGGTATTCTATGTTTTTGGGATGGTAGGAATATAACGTATAAGGGAGATAAGAATAGGGGTAAAACACCAACATGGAAAAAGCAATGCAAATTTTTTTAAAATGAGACATTAAAGGAAATGGAAACACATATTTACGAGGGAATGAAAATGTGAAATAAAACAAAATAGTGGAAGTAATTATGAAGGGAATGAGAAGATGGAATATTTACAAAACACAAAACATCTCCAAGTGACATAGGAATTTAATGCATGTATTTCTTTCCTTTTTTTTAATGTTGAATGTCAAAAAAATCTCACACTCATATCCCAACCCAAGATTGATATCATCAAGAAAATAGTTTTAATAGTTATAACTAGATCATAAGATGAGTAATTGTGATTTTTTACCCACCCAAGACACAACCCGTTCTTATTTTCATTTTTTCATTTTATATATTTTTTTGGTATTTTGATTTTTATTTTTTTGACACTTCTCAACTATACAATATAAAAATATGTACATTCAAAAACCCCACTGAATGAAAACCTATCCCCCAAAATGAAATGGATTCTTGCCCTCATGAATATGATAACATGGTAAAATCAAGAAAGGGAACCGAAAATAAAATCCATTCCCCCCACATTGAAAAGTCAAAAAAGTATGCAATGAAAATACATGTCGATATTGTGTGGGAAATGGTATTGGGCATGTAATATGGATATGAATGAAAAAGATTTAATAGGATTGAAGGGGATATCAAAAGAAGGATTAATTTAAGAGAAATGGGAGGCTAAATGGATATTTTTATTCTCCTATGGATCAGAAAATGCCTCTATCATATTAATGCACAATAAAGTAGGAATTTCACATTGAAGTTCCACATACTCAAGACTCACCAATGGTGGTGAAAAACAAACATTTTGAAAAGATGGCCATATGTATCCTTGGAATGAAAGCAAATGGCTTTTCTCATGGGTGGGGAAATTAATTTTCCAAAATCATAAAATGAGAATTAAAAATTTATTGGTTTTGACACAATATTATTTATCATAATATGTGATTAAAACATAATATTTTTTAGACGAACAAATTTCTTTGAATCCAAAAAATGGTTGGACAAAATTTTAAAATTTTAAGGTGAGTAATCAGGATTTTTCTTTTCATATTATTGTAAAATTATAATTTTTTTTGATTTTTTAGGCTTTTTTTAGTTTTTTATAAAGACACACCGACACAAAAAAGAAATAGTAAATTATAAAATGTGATGAGGAAAGTGGAAAAAAAATGATAATGAGGTATGAAGAAGATGAAAGAGAGAGAGAGATAGAGAGAGAGAGAGAGGGAAAGAGGTTCCCCCTAGTTTGGTTTTGGCGGGTCATCATCTCCATTAGGTGGTTGGTCTACTGTGGATCTGATGGAAGTAGATGTGGTTTAGGAATGTGGGATGATACCTGAAAAAGAAAAATCATTATTCATCTAATGAAAAACTAAAATGAAAATAAAATTTTTAAAAAGTAAAAGAAAACATGGGTGGCCTTCGATGAAGCAATTCATTTATTTGTCTACAGCTGGACAATTGTAGTGGACTACCCAAAGTCTAATGGTGGACATAATATTTTCTCAACTCCAGTGTGCTTCTAGAAAAAAATTCCTTTAGGATGCATGATGATTCATTGAATAATTTCATCGATTCCTTTTTGTTTCTCTTACAATTTAATGGGGGTGGAAAGAGCATATGACTCCCCTCCCATTAGTCTACAACATGAGGAATAATTTATCCACCAAGTGATGGTTTTCTATGATTGGAAGTTTATGAAGATGTCTCAATTCTGAAGGTTCAATTATGTAAGGTTCATATAACCCGAAACCAGATAATGAGATCCCAATTACTTTTGAATCAATTATTTCATCACATACTAATGTTGAGTAATGAGGATCAGTGGAGTCATAAGACTGAATAAAATTATCAATATCCTTTAGATAAATTGTTTTTATCCAAATAATTGTATCTTTAGAAATAAACAGTGATCACTTTATTAATTATGGAGAAAATCTCACAACCTTCACTCCCATCGAGACAAAATAATCACATTGGTTTGGGGTTCACCTCACATATAAAAGAATTTTCATAATCCTTGATTGGAAATGATGAATGTTGGATAATCATGTTTGAATCAAAAAATGAACATGCATGTTCGTTTTCCACACTACCATACAAGTTTTAGTAGTGGATGTCAGAAGTGAGTTGGGATTCCAAATAGTATTCAAAATCATTTAGATCAATGGATTTTGCATTTGTAATGTAAACTTCAACATCTCCATTTCTGACTTGGTTAATGGGGATGCAATGTTCGCAAACTTCTATATCAATAGAACAAGAAGAACATGATGGATTGGGATTGAACGCACACTCAAAGAGACTTTCGTAAGCATGGATTGAGAATATATATTGATTCTCTGATAGGTATTGAATGGATTGAAAAATAATGAACTTGAACAGTTGGTCACCAATTTCCATGGAGAAGATGCAAATATCGAAATCAATTTTTGTTTTAGATGTTATAAGGAAAGGTATTCCAAAAATCAATGGAGAATGGAATGATTTTGTCTCAACATCATTGTCAAGGACATAGAAGTCAATTGGGAAGATAATATTATTCACACGATCAAGGACATCCTCAATTATACCCTCAGGATTAGCAGTTCTTAGATTGTCTAATTGAATGAAAACCCTTTTTGGATGTAAGGGACCATGGTATGGTTGGATAAGATGGATCTGGGCATGACATTAATTGATTCCCCTGGGTCTATGAGTGCATCATCAATTTTGGAACTTCAAATTTGGCATGGACCCATAAAATTTCATGGATATTTTCACTTTATGGGTATGGAAAGCTGGGTGTAAACATTTTCAAAGGTCCAGAAGATCATATTATGGTTACACAACTCCATAAATACATGGAAAACTTAGGGATTTTTTATGGAATCTAAGAGGGGAATGTTCACAATAACATATCTAAACATGTCAACCATTTCTGGATCAGGTTCAAAGGACTTCGTTGATTTAGAAACAGCTTGAGGAAAAGTAATTGGGTTCCTATATCGAATAGAAAGAGGAGAGAGAATGGTTTCAGATTACATTTCAAGTTTATTTCTCTTTTCATTTTCTAGGTGAACATTGGAAGGGTGTTGTAGGACTTATCTTGAGGCATAGAAATTTTCTTCCCTGGTCTAAGTGCAATTTCACATACATTACCCTTGGGATTGGGTAATGGATGAGTTAGATGTTGGGAATAATTGGATGTTTGCGGCTGACTAATGTGGGATTCATGTAGAAAAATTTTGGTTTCAATGTACTTGAGACTGGAATGGGTGAAGGAGGCATGATCTTCCACTACACATTCCCTTGGTTTCTCGGAAGAAGATGCTTTTACCAAATGGTGATTACCTAGATTTTGGTTCTTGTGAAAGAAATTGTATTACTTTTTGAATTGGAAAGTCTCACTAGGATAGTGGAATCTAGGAGGAGGATTTTTACATTGTTATTGAGGAACAAAAGGATAATGTTGTTGAAAGTTATCAACAGATTTACCATATTGGAATTTTTTTTGGTTTTGATGATGGTACTGAGGGGGGTGAGAAATGGGATTCCAATATTTCAATTTAGGGTTATATGTAGAATAGAAAGGCTCAGAATGGGGTTGGTTGATGTTTATAACAAACTGACCAGATTTTTGAGGGTTGGTGTTCCTCTGTGCATATACTGAATTGTGCTCCATTGTTCCAGATAAATCAGATTGATCCTCTTGAAGTTGTGTACATGTGTCAGTTGTATGTGATGGGGAGTTGGAGATTCCCTAGTTTTTGATAGGTCCAGGAAACATTGATTGGGGTGAAAATGAAGTTGGGGCTTTGATATCCACGTCATGTTTTCGCACAAGACCTGTATGTTCACTCATCCACTATATCATATTGTTCAGCTCTATAGGCTGACTATATTGGGCTATTTTAACATTATCATGTTCTAGATTATGGAATTGTTGTGTGTACGCAACCACGTTTCTTATGAGATCCCTTGCAGCTGCATGAGTTTTATCAACAACAGCAGTGCCACTTGCGACATCAATGGGGGTTCCCTTCATAGCCAATAACCCCTTATAGAAGTATTGGATCAAGATTTGGTCAGGGATATGGTGGTGAGCGAAGGTTGATACAAACTTTCTGAATCGATCCTAGTACACATGGGGTGATTCACTTGGGAATTGATTAATACCACTTATTTCCAATCGGATAGAATCTGTACGATAATAAGGAAAGAATATCTCTAAAAATAGTCGTTTTGTGTCATATCATGTTACTATGGAACTAGGAGGGAGGTAGTAAAGGCATGAACTGGAAGAGTCATCTAGGGAGAAAGGGAGTTCTCAGGGTATGATTTGTTCCTAAAAAACCCTTGAGGTTTCATGGGAGAGCACACTACTTAGAACACTTTAAAGTGTTGATGTGGATCCTCATCGACTAGCCCGTGGAAATGTGGAATAAGACGATTCAAATCAGATTTGAGTTCAATGTCAGCCTCTATATTTTGATATTTAATACCAAGAGGTTGGTAATTCAAATTAGGGGTAGTGAGTTCATTAAGTGTTTCATCTCTAGGATTGGCCATATCTAATTCAATTTGTTGGAAAATGACTGGTTCTTGAATTACTTGACTATCCCTAATGTTCCTCCTTAGTTGGAAAAGTGTTCACTAAATTTCAGGATCAAACAAATTTGAGGGATTGTTTGGGTGGATATGGGGTATTCAGAGAGATTTGAAAGAAATAATAATATATTTATTTTTCTTTTTGTTTTCTGTTTATGATTTTAATGAGGAAGGCTGATTTGTCATTGAGTTTTTTTTCAAATTTCTTTCAATTTGGTTTTATAAATAACTAGAAATTAATGACTACTTAATTGAACTATCCTCAGCAATGACACCATTTGTAAGCATGAAAATGTTTCGCCTATATGAAGGTCAATGTTCCGACTCTCTGCTAATGTTTATAGCTGGACTCAGTTCTAATCCTCAGTGATGATACTTTTCAATAGTCGATTATTTTTAGTTGATTGTTTTTTGATTGGGAGGTTTTTTTTTCAGAGCATAAATGATGTGATTAATGGTTGAGGTTTTATTTATCAATTAGATAAATATTTGTGTGAGTTCATTATTTGGGAATTAATCTTATGATATCTTTGAGATTTTCATTATATTTCATTAAATTAATACCCACTTCACAAGATGATTTTGATTAAAATTCCCAAGTGTTAAAGCAATAATTCAAGCTGTAACTTAACATAGGGTTCTAATTATTACCTTTTATTTATTATGCTATTGTATATGTGCTTCCAATAATCCATGTAATCCACATATTAAAAAAACATGTCATTAATCAATGTCATAAAAAGTTCAACATACACAATATTAACTAAAAGTATACTCATTTAGAAAAGGCTATCAATAACTTAATATCTAAAAATTATAACTCAATGAAATGGTAGATTTACTCTTCTATTTAAATAATTATAAATCTAGTTAAAATTATTATGATGATAAATTAAGAAGATAAGAAAAATAAAGCAATAAGAAAATAGTGGTGTGTCGATCACACACACAAACGATGAAGGGAATTAAATACTATCTTTAGATTAAATGAGAAATCAAAAGTAGGAATGGGGATTCAACCGTATATAAACTATTTTACAAAAAATAAAATTGAACTATAGATTTTGGATAAAAATAAGAGGTGTTGAAGTAGAAACATTCACAAAAACATTATTACAAAGAAAGAGACTTACAATATTACAAAAATGAAGAACACCAATGTAAATTAAAACAAAGATAGGAGAAAATGATTATCATGTGAAAAAATGAGTGTGGGAGGTCCTAAAAATACCTTGTAAAGGCTTTGTTCGTGTCAATATGTGCTCATCACTTCTGAAATGAAAACTCTCTTGAAAGGAGAGGATGGGATGTATTTATAGCTCAAGGTGGTGGACTGTTTGCATTCCAAAACTACCCCTCAACTTGTATAACCAATTTGATAAATTAGACATCCATATCTAGAGATATGATCTTTTTACATGTTGCATATAAATATATCCTCTTTTTAATCTGAGAATTTGGAGTCTATTTTACTTAAGGAGCCAAGGTTGTGTCTATTTGATTAAAAATAGTTAATCTGTCAATTTCAATCCAAAATTTTTGAAGTCCAAAATCTGAATAGATTGTTGAATTAGAAATATTCCTTCAAATCCGAATGATTTATTCAATAAATTAGGATGCCAATATATCCAATTTTACACCGCAAAATCGAAGCCAAATTTGATGATTTCGTCATGACGCATGTCCTGAATATTGTCTGTATTTTAATTCCCGGATAGAATGGTGGGCTGGACTTCAAAGCATTAGTTGGGCCCCTTGATCATGGAGTTAGGCCTTGAAATTTTTACCCATTACTCCTTTCATTTTTTTGTTTGTTTGAGTATAATTAATGAATTTTCACATCTGGATTGAGCCTTGTAATTCAATCTTTATGGATTGTCAAGTTTCCCCTTAGATTTTATGGGCCTTCTAGTGTGGTCCATACGAGCCTTCAAAAAGCAGATTTAGCCAATGATCCCTTCTAATGAAATGTTGGATATTGAATTTAGAGTCCTAAAAACCAGAACCACTAATTTCGGATCTTTAGGGTGATAGTTATAGATAAATTAGTAAATTGACTCAATTGGACTACTTCTAAAAATGATCAAGAATTATACTTAGTATTAAAACATTAATATTTAACACAAATTATACACATTTCATATAAAATATGTAAATAAAGTATATAATAAGGGATTAAAATATTAATAACATAATTTAAAAACAAAAAAACACATTTAATAAGGCTTAATAGAAAGATTATCCCATAAGAACAACTGATTTAATTAGGGGATAGATAATTTTGATCCCCAACCGCAATTAATAATCCCATTGTGTAAATAAAATTAATAAAAACACAACTTAATAAATATGTATTATTCAAAAAATATCCATATAGGAAGAAAGTTCCAACTGAATTTCAATACATTCCCTGACCATTCTGATTATAAACCATCCAGATAAATAATTTAGATTTTATTATTACCACATATACATAGTGGGGAATAAAATGGTTTTTTTATGTTGAATGTATATACCATAAATAGATCATTAAATACATTATTTAGGAAAATACCCTATTCCCCACTAAACTAAAATATTACAGATAAAATTAGTTTTGGAATATTAGGAAATAAATTTTATTTACTAATAACCATGGAAAATATTTAATTATAAATCTTGGTAACTATCGGTAATTATGGGAAGAGATTTGTTTCATTACTTTTATGTTAAAATAATGATTCTATTCACGTTATTAATTAAAATTTAAAATTGCATATTTTGTAAAATGTCAGAAGATTCAATTTTTCCCAATTCATAAAAAATGTTGGTATTTTTTTAATAATAAATCATTATATAACAGTTATAAACTCATAAAATGATTTTAATGAAAACATGGACATCAACAAAATTGATTCCTGAATGAGTAGTAAAACATTTTCAGTTATCTTTATAAAACTATTTTGTTCTCAAATAATTAGGATTAATATATAAATATCATAATATTACCTCAATAGAAACATAATCATAATCAATCTCAAATAATAATGAATCTTTTAAATAAAACATTACTTTTTTGATAAATTTTAAACCCTAAACATCATGAAAATAAAAATTTATAATTTAAAAATAATTAAAATTATTTAAAAAATATTAAATATATATAATATCAAAGGGTATCATATACACCACAAAAATGAAATAATTTGTGAATATGGTACATGTCTCACAAAGGTAAAACAAAGACAAGAAACCCTTACAGTGATCATGACATTGATTTAAGTGTTACTTAATTGTTTTATTAAATGTGTTAAATTTAAGTACTCCCAAAGACATGTAGATATAAAAGAATTAAATTAAAAATGGTTGTTTTATACATAATATCGACATAATATTTGAAATAAAGATGTGATATAACAAAATGAAAGGAGATTGAGTTATGAAACCCCTTAATAATATGGTAACATTCATGTCAAATCCCCTTGGATGAAATAATTGAATTTGAAGCTTAAAATCCCAATATGTATGAATAATTAATGATAGATCATGTAAAAGAGATGTATATACACCATTTAATATAAATTTTTTCATAATAGTAAAATATTCTTCAATGAATGGAAATAGAGATGGAATACCTTACCATTGGTCTAACTTATCGTGTATGTTCTTTATATTCCTAAATAAAAAAATATTTTACTTATTTATTATATTAATAACCTTATTCAATTTAAATATTCCATTTTATTTATTTATAATTGTGTTATATTCATTTACTTAATCATTTATGTTTATGATGGATGTTTGGATGATATTAAGTTCGTATGTCCAATGTGACTTCATTAGTTAGACTATGGTAAAAGAGGTAATTGTTACCTCATACAATACTAATAATCATGATATATTTTTTAATTTTAAAAATAAAATATACTAAAAAAACCATAAAATAATGTTATGAAAATTAAACTATGTTACAATATTGGATAAGATAATACGTAGGTACACATGAGTAACTATTAAATTTTCCAATTATCATGATGTAAATAACATAAGTATTTTTTTATAATTATATAATTATAATTATTAAATAGATATAGTATTATTTCATTATACAAATTTATAAATACCATCCATGTGATGCCATAATGAAGAAAGAATCACATTCTATCATGGAGGTGGTAATCCAAATGTACAGACAAACAACACTGTCTTCTTCATATGAATGGAATGGTAAAAAATATCATAAATAACATTTAAAAATTTGTAAATATTTCATAAATGTCATATATATACATTAAATCCATCAGCATAAATACATTTGAGAGTTGATTAATGAAAATTAATTACATTGGTTTGTGAGGCGGTAGTTATCCATACACTAGAATGCTGGTATAAATTTCTATTTTATGGTAGATATGATAGATGTAGGTTATGAAATTTATTTAATTATATATTAGTATCTAGGATATACTGGTGTTATTATAATATCATTGTTGATTAATATTTTAATGATGTGGTAGAATAAAGAAATAAAATATTCAGTTAAGAAAGATGCTTCTACTTTAAACAACCTAATTAGTTTTACAGAAAAAGACATCCCATGAGGGTTTTATAATCATATAAAAGATCCTATAAAATAGTAAGGATATGAAGGAAGATATTTTTGGATGTTTTTTAATATCCAAAAAGGTTTTTTAAATGTGAAAAAAATAAGAGATCTTCTGAAATTAATATGTTAGTGGAGGGTTACTTTTTGAATTTCATAAACATTAAATTATTATAAATTATTACTCATGTAAGAAATTGATTCAAAAGGATATATTTCGAATATATTGTCAGTATGGGTTGAAATCCTATCATTCTATAATATTTGGAAATGTATAGATTATTTGTTTACCTATATCTTTTTGTTTTCACCAATTTTAACAATTTTTAAAAATTACTATGATTACAATGTTTTTATTCATTAGGGGTCAATATAGTTACTATAAATGGAATTTTTTAAATAAATGGATCATTTATCATTTATTATAAAATATCATTAATTTTTTTTAACTATTCAGTTACCTTGATCATTTTAACATAAATATATAAACAAAATTAGAATATAATTAACGAAATATTTTCTAACAAGCTAGATTTAACAAAATAATTCACTCAAATAAACAAATCACTACAATTACATTACTTTTAGTATTTTCATAATCCATTACTTTTACTATGGTGACAAAATTAAATTATTTTAACTATTCATTATGAATTGAAATTATATTGGTCTTATTAAATAATATAAATTATAAAATTTTAAAATATGTAGTATTTTGGATCATATTATACCCCTATATGTAGTATAAAATCATTTAATAAATTTTTTTAAAAAAACATGACAGAATGTAGGTTTTCCAGAAAGATAATTTTCTTACATATAAAATGTTTTTATATTAAAGATTCAATATAAAATATTTTTTATGACCTAAATTATATTATTCATAATATATATAAACTAATAAAAAATTTGAATCTTTTTTAAGGAAAAATAGATCATTTAATATGATTTAAACGAAATGGATGTCTTTGATAAAAATTAGTATTTTCACTATTCATTGAAAAGTTCAATCTTTTTATAAAAGTCTAGATATTTCACCATAATATAATTTTTACAAGATAATTTAAAAAATGATATCATTTTTTCAATTAATTTATATATATATTCCAAATATTAATTATAATATATTATCATCGAAATCATTAATATCCATTTTTAAAGAACACGTATTTTTGAATAATAAATCCACATAACAGAAAATTAATTTTTTTTACTATACATTTATCCAAAATATTTTATTTATTGGGATCTCAATATATATTTGTTAATTAGTTTAATAATATTTATTCCCTCTAATTAATCATGATTTCTATAACAATTGTATTTAGAAAATATTTTCCATTAGTCATTTGCGCTCTCTGTTGCTTGTCATTTATGCCATCAAACATAATGTATTTTATTTAAAAATATTATGGTGTTAAATTCTCCACAACTTCAATAAATTGCATCTTCACAATTTTAACAGGATCTATAATATCAAGGGGTTGAAATTAGAAAATTAATTTGTTGAAACCCCACATTTAAAAGGTTTAATAAAACTGCCTCTAATAAGTGGGAATGGGAAATATGAATGTAATATAGTAAAAAAAATATTTTTTCAAAATATTAGAAGAATAATGAGAAGTGAAAATATGTACATGGGGGGAGAAAACTATAGCCCAAGGACTAATAAATAGTGATTGAGAACATGATAATATGAAAGTTGACTACTATATTGATGGTTGTGATATATATCAACATACTTATTTCATGATTATTACCCATAGATGAATTCATAACAAAATAATGTCTATATATAATATCTAGATATGGATTAGATACTAACAAACCACATAATCTCTATTTTACATGAACATTTTGTTTTTTATTAATAGACATATCTTTAATTTCCTTTATAATGTTATGTTCTCTAAAATATTTTTTAAATGTACATCATAAGGGTTCAACCAAACAATTTTTAATACCAACAATAAATACCATCACCATAGTATCCGAGAGCTTGTTATTACATTATTATGTTATCATAATATAAAAACAAATAAATCATGAAGGACAATAATGTTTTTGTAGTCCTTCTAATCTAGATATATATACGAAAATAAAATTACATTTGAAATCCTAAAATAATAATAATAATAAAATTAAATATTAAATATCCTTGAAATCTATCACAATATTATTATTCATATCCTGGGGAGATGAAATACATATGGGTGTGGTCATATGATCTGTAAGGGTAATTCACATTGAAAGAAATAATGAGAAAATAATTAATAATCAATATAGAATGTCAAATATTCGAAAAAAAAACTGATATTTAATAAATAACATTAGAGTGAATAATAATACACAATGTTTAAATGAGTATAAAATAAATTTATATAAGTATTCACATTTTCTTGAATCTTTTACATGCATATTATTTAGAAATAATCACATATAAAGAAGTTATTTATTTGTTTAATATCCCTGACCTGGTTCTACATCAAGTGACCAAGATGGTTTTCTACATAAACATTTCCATAACACGCTATACATAGTAGGATTTTGACAATTATAGTGAATGTAAGGAATATTTTGGGGAAAAAATTCCATTTGGTAAAGAGTTGGAATGATAGTTGAAAATAATGGTTGTGTAGCGTAAATAGAATATAATTTTTTTATTAAATAACAAGAAACTAAAAAATTATAAATAAAAAAATCACTAGTAAAAAAGATTAATAGGATATTTTAATGACAATCTAAATGAAACATAATTCCATGATAAAATTCATGAAGAAAAAATAATATTTATAATAGAAAATACTCTAATGACTCTGATCCCACACATCATGTCGGTCATGTCTCCCGGCTCAAACTGAACTAGCATTTTAGAAATCAATAACAATATACCATTCCCTCAACTAAACCTACATCCATGAAATCTATCTATGTAACAAATTTTTCCATTCTAGGGAGTTAGTAAAACTCTATATATTTTCACCACCATGTATAATAAAATCCATTATGATAAATGAACTTCACGAAATATAGAGATAAATATAGTATTATCTCTATATTTGTATACTGTGAATAAAGTAATCTTACTAATTCCTATGGTCTAGGTTGACATCAGGTTCATCTATATCTACATTGAAACCCTACTAGGTATCTATATCTAACGAGGATCCTCATGCATCAGGGTAGATCACCAAACTAGTGCAATATTTTTATAGTGAGGATGAATCAAATAAGTATATTATTAAAAAGTGGAATCATGCCATGGGATATCTAGAGTATCACCCTTAGGAATCTACAGACTATTCATTCGGTACATAGATATCTGATATAATCAAATACACTTCCCTTATGCTTCCTTTTCCTGTACGCCTTTCCCTCATGTGATATGAAAATGAGGCACCTAGCCCACAAGAATGAATATAAATTATTATTTGTATCTCCAAAAAATCAACAAGCCACTAATAATCCCATACTCCATAATCAATCACATCGATGTCACATAAGAAATGAAATATAATATTTTCTTCAGGTCCATAATAAACAGTACGAGATATATTACCACAAAGAAAAAGGAACAATGATCAATTCATCAAATTATTATTATATGACTGGTATTGTTTAATAAAAATAGGTTTCCAATTATTCCCATAACTATATCTGACTTATTTAAATTCTATTTTATCACTAATAAAATTAATATTTTATTTAACTAAATGTTTTCGAGGTGATTATACATTAATCAATCACAAATATTACTTATTATGCTAATTATTAACATTATTTTGACAATCAATAAACATTACTAATACATCTTATTTTCGTAATGTAAAAAAGGAAGAAATCCTCCATAAGGTCCAAGGATGGAACACCTATTCGGTGACCATTGCTCTCAGTCTCCACAACTATGGACCCAACAGTATCTAATGAAATGAATAAAAAATAATAACTATTTAATAGGTATTATCCAATTAATTCCATCATGCGTAAAATTTGATTGTGTGATCACAAATATAACACATACTATGGATAATTATATCACGAAAAAGGAAATAGATATAAGGAAGCCACCTCAATCCGATTATCAAAGAAACACTATCATGGAAAAACCCAAAAATATCAAAGGTAAGAATATCCTAATGAGACAAAACATCATACAAGAAACATGTTCAAAACCTGATTCATGTATCTTCAAGAGATCACACCTCTATAAAGGAGGTTAACATATGAAAGCGGAAAACAAAAAAGACGATCTAAGTAATGCCCCGACCCAATTTCCCAAGAGTCGTTGTGTTATTAAATAACATTTTCATGATCACAGGGGATCAAAATCATGAAAGGCCGATCAGTTTACTATCCATGTAATTACAAGATATATTCATAAGTTTTACATTTCATTATAAAAATAAAAAAGAACAACTACATTGTCTCATTACCTTATGCGTCCCTTATACTATCGCTACTGGTCAGTCCTAATATACTTCTATGAAACCTGGGAAAAACAAACATAGAAATGGGTGAGTTCAGATACTTAGTAAGGATAAAAATATAGATGAAACATTAAAGAATAAGAATAATCATTTAAGGAAATGTATAAGACTAAAACACAATCCTTTTAAACATAATCATCATAATAATATGGAAAAGATAAATCAAATTATTCCATTTACTTATTCACATGGATATTCTATAGTTGAATAATCACATGTAATATCTATATCCAATTTTATAATGTTGGAATGAATAATTTCTGACTTCATAACCACATTGTCATGTTCTTCTTCCATGACATCAAATAAAATTCTATCAAGGCCCTATTCCAAGACATTAGTTTGTCTCATTAGACCTACCGATGCATCAAGGAGCTATAGCGGGCTCCACCCATCAAATAGTAAGTCCAATGCATTCCTGATATGAAAAGGATGAAGCATATAATAAACATTAGTATTAAAACTAACATAAAAATGATAATAAATTAACAATAAACCAAGAATTGTATAATAATAGCACATCCATAGTCAAACATTTCATAACTCGTTCAATAAGATATGGAAGATGTTATTATAATAAATCAACCTTAATCAAAAATAATATGCTGTAAAGGATATTCACATTGTTCAAAATGATCAGTAAAACATTTTGAGATAAATATACCTTTATGTAAAATCATTTAAATGTCACCCATTAATAAAATAATTCATTTTATTGTGATTTTTGAATCACAAAATCCCATACCACTTTGAATCTTTTGAATGTAATTATCATTTTAATATAATTATGTCCATATAAATAAATCGTTAAATACTTTTGAAAACATGGACATTTATGAGAAGGATTTAGATGAATAAATATTTAAATCTTTTAAAATGATTGTTTATTTAAATATTTCCTTAAAATAATTATTTTTAAATGAATTTTATGAAACATGGAAATTGATAATAAATATGTACAAGAAAACATATACACATAAACAATCTCTGATAATAATAAGATTGAGTAATTAACCCTTACCTTGTACATTTCCTTAGTTGAGGGTCTGTTAACCTCTTGTATAATAGTTAAATCATTGCTATTAAATTATACACAATTCATATACATAAATATGATATTATATATGATCCTCTTATATTGATTTGATAAAAATATTATTGTAGTATCATCTCTTCAGGTGTTAACTGATTTGTTTTCCATAATATGGTTGGTTAGGTAAGAAATGTTTGTCATGGATATGATGTATTTGTTTCATATACAGAAATATATTATGTTCATAAACATTATTTTTAATCATAAAATGAAAATTATTCTTGAATGATTATAATGTGAAATGAATCTCAGCCCGTTCGTGGAGACGGTAATCTGTACGTATGAACAAGAAACAATATCAATACAATGATGGTGAAATATTATGTAATTGGATGGTATATCATATATTCCAAATCATTAAAATTTTATATTTATTATGTACATTAGTTATACTGAATATTAAACCCATCGAAATAATCAGGTGTTTGAATAACAAACTACACCATGATGTGGACACGGTAAGTCATATGTACGCACATATGGTGACTTTGTCATTTATAAGATGGATAGAATAATTAATATAGTAGTACCATATTTATAATAATATCATAGTATGTATAAGTTAATTTATTTATTATTTTGTTATGGAAACAACAATGAAAGAGGGTGTGGAAGAAGAAAAGAACTTGAAAGAGGGTGGTTAAATTATAACCTCTTCTTCGGGTGTTTCCCTTTGAGTTGATCAAAAGGGATCTATAGGTTGGATATATGATCAATTTAACGCCTCTAGGTTGAAGTGAGAATAATTGAGATGTTATTTGGGTTGTTTTTGGCAGAGAAAAATGGCTTTGGAGGTTTGAAATTAATAGAAGGGGAAATACCCTTTTATAATAGAGGTGAGGGTCACTTTTTGGAAAAACTTGAAATATTATTTTATAATAAAATCTTATTCAGTTTATAATAGCTCCAAAATTATTTATTTATAGGATATGGTTGGCATGGGTCGAAAAACTCGCAACCATTATTTTTAGAATTATTTAGGTCACCATATTAACCTTATCTTTTAAATTTAACTCTTAGTTAAATAGTTTGACATTTATAATGTCTCTTTGTATTTTTATATTATATGGTTAAAAAACATACTATAACAAGAAAAGAGAACTTCAATCAGTTAATTATTAATATACATATCCTTATATACATCCTTTGTCCAATCCTTATAATTTTAAAAAAATTATATCAATTAATAATATAGTATTTGTTTTAAAAAAAACTATTAAGTCAATTTTGACATTAAATAGAATTTTTTTTGAAAGCCATAAAAACCTTATCACATCGAATAAAATTTATTCAATCAACTCTAATATGTCATAAAAAACATTAAAATTTGTGTAAGTCATCATTAGTCTTAATATACATTTATTTAGATATTTATAATATAAATTATTGTAATATTTCATTACTAATTTAATAACAACATCATCTTTGTGTCATAAATAAATTAAATTATTTAATGTCTAAAAATTATAAATAAAATACCAATATGTAGGAAATTTTTTTATAATTTTAGTAAATATTTATCATCGAATTTATACTGTGTTCAATCTTATATTAAAAATAGTTTAGTAATAAACCATTGAATTTAACAATTTTACTCATCTCTAAATAAAATAATAATAAATGTCCTAATCTAATCCATGTAGACCAAAGAGAATCATATTTTATTAATAAGTTTATTTTTGGACGAATTACACTTATACAATAGAATTAGGACAAGTGTTTGGGTAATTATAATATCATTTTTACCCATAATTGCCCCATTTACTTTTAACTATGGTAAATAAAAGTCAAAAGATACTATACACCAAAAATTATTTTCATATTATTGAACCAAATTTTACTTACTCTTTTCAACCATGTCTCTCATATTTTTTAAATTCAACTCACAGAAGTAGTAAAATTAAGTTTTATGGAAATTTTCAATTTCCCCTAGAAGGTGTGTAAAAGGCAGTAAAAAGTTCAATAAATTTTAATACATCTAAACTTATTATAAAAGGAATCCAATGAATTAAATTAATCAAATATAAGTATAATGTATCTAAATTGACCCAAAATATATTTATATAAAATAAATAATTAATTAAATTAAAATTTGCTTTTAAACAATAACTTAGTTTTTATAGTATTCAACAAAAATTGAATGTTTTCAGAAATAAAAATTCACCCTAAGCTTATTTCTATACTCCAAATTCAAAAATGAAGTCAACTTTGAATAATAAAATTTATTAAATTTCAAATGGCCGGTATTACTATTTATAAATAGATATTTTGATTGGTTGTGGTGTGTTAAAACCCTATGTTACGTACAATGCATGCTACTGATTTATACAAAGGGAAACATACTGTGAAAGATTGGGGTGTTACATTATCCCCTACATGAAATTTTTTTCATAAAAATTACTAAAATATTACTAAAAAATGATTTTTTTGGTTCTTCTTCATATGTTCCACTGTATCCAAGAATGTATCCTCCATCTTATGGTTTCTCCATAGAACATTTACTGATCGCGTCATCTGGTTTCTCAGAACTTGTCCTCTGGTATCAAGAATTTTGAAAGGCTCTTCACAATTAGACAGATCTGGTTCCAGTTCAATTTCCTCATAGGTGAGTACATTGATTGGGTCAGACATATATTTTCTCAATAGTGATATGTGGAACACATCATGAACTTTGTAGAGACATTGAGTCATTGGAAAACGATAAGCCACAACTCCAATTAATTCTAGAATTTTGAAAGGTCTGATGTACCTGAGACTCAATTTTACCTTCTTATAGAATCCTATAACACCCTTCTAGGGTGATACCTTCAAGATAACATGGTCTCCGACCTGAAATTCCAAATACTTCCTTTGATTATTGGCATACCACTTTTTCCTGCATTGAGCTTCTTTGATGTGGTTTTGGATAATTTTCACCTTAGTCGTTGTTTGCTCAACATGTTTTGGGCCTATGAGTTTTTTTTCACCAACAACATCACAACAAGTTGGTGTTTAAAATCTCTTTATACATAACACTTCATATGGTGCCATCTTATTACTTGAATGGATTTTATGGTTATATGAAAATTATACAAGATGGAACTTTTGATCCCACATACCTTGAAAGTCATGTGAGAAATATCTCAACATGTACTCTATGGTTTTAATAGTCTGTTCTGATTTTCCATCAGTTTTAGTGTGGTAGGCAATGCTCAAATGAAGTTCAGTATCCAAGGCCTTCTGATGACTTTTCAAAAATCATGATGTAAAATGGGGATTCCAATTAGAAACAATCAATATTAGTACACGATGGAGTCTTATAACATCATTAATATATAGTTTTTCTACATGTTCAAGTGGTAAATCATCAATTATAGCCTGAAAATGGGCTTACATGGTAAGACGATCAACAATGAACCATATTCCATCGTTCCTTCTAGGATTGTTTGGTAGAACAATGAAAAATTTCATCATAATTTTATTCCATTTCCACTTCAGTATGGGAAGAGGTTTCAAGACTCCTCTAGGACATTTTCTTCCAGCATTCACTTGTTGAAAAACCATACATCTTGACACAAAATCAGAAATCTCCATATACATGTTGTCCCACCAAATATGTTTTTTTAAATATCTATAAATTTTTGTGCTCCCAGGGTGTATTGAGAAATTTGATCTATGAGAATCATCCAAAAATTCCTTTTTTTAGAACAGGTATATCTAGAACACAATATCTCTTACCAAATTTCAAAATTTCATCTTCATATCTGAAGTCACTCAATCTCCCATCATTTAAAACATTAATATTCTTTTGATACACCTCATCATTAGTTTACGATCATTTTATCCATTCTAGTAAAGATGGTTTTGAAATCATTTGAAAACATATTGATGTTTCACATTCCATGGTTATTCCCATATCGATTTTTATTAGATAGCTTAAAATTGAATCCCTTTCAACTCTCATCTTGTTCAAAAATCCATGATCGTTTCTTCTCAAAGCATCTACCATGTGAATTTCATTTATTAGGTGGTAGTGTATTGTGAAATCATAATCCTTAAGTAGCTCAAGCCATCACCATTTCCTCATGTTGAGTCTCATTTTTGAGAAAATATACTTCAAAGTCTTATTATTAGTATAAATATCTCATTTTTCACCATAGATATAATGTCTCCGTATCTTCAGAGAAAATATTACAGCTACTAACTCAAGATCCTGAGTTAGATATTTTTTCTCATGAATTTATAGTTTTTGTGATGCATAAGAAATAACTCTATCATTCTGCATAAGGACACAACCAAGTAATTTCATTGAAGCATCACTATAAATAACAAATCCATCATACCCTAATGGTAGAGTAAAGATAGAATAGTAGGGTAATCATCTCTTTGTTTCACCAAAAAATTATTCAAAGTCTTTTGTTCAATGAATTTTAACCCCTTGTTGTGTGGACTTGGTTAAAGGGTTAGCAAACTGAAAAAAATTCTATACGAAATGTCAATAATAACCTTCTAAACCAACAAAACAACATACCTCAGTTATACTCCTCGCTTCTGTCCATTCTTGGATTGCCATGGTCTTTGAAGGATCAACATAGATTCCATACATGGAGACAATATGGCCCAAAAAATAAATCTCTTGAATCCAGAAATCAAACATGAAAAACATCATGTATAATTCTTTTAATCTAAGGTTTTTCATAGTAGTGTGCATGTGATTTTAAAAATAATTGTATATTTATGATTATACCAAAATATCACCACTAAATTACACTATAAAGTCATCATGATACTCCTTGAAAAATATATTTATTAAATCCATCATGATAAAGGGTGCATTAGACAATCCAAAAGGCATTACTGTAAACTCGTTATGATCGTACCTGGTTCAAAATAATGTTTTTGGAATGCCTTCTTCTTCACACACAAGATATGATATCCATATCTAAGGTAAATCTTTGAAAAATATTGATCTCTATTATATTGGTCGAATAAATATTTAATGCAATTTATGAGAATCTTTTTCTTTATTTTTATAGAGTTGATCTCGTTGTAGTCAATTCACAACCTCATAGATCATTCATACTTCATATCAAAAATGATAGGGGTTCCCCATGGAGAAAAAATAGGTTTGATAAATCCCTTATTACTCAATTCCTCTAGTTGTTTCTTTAGTTCCACTAATTCTACAGTGGACATTCTATAAGGGATCTTCGATATGGGCCTTGAACCGGGAATTAAATCAACGGAAAAATCAATTCCTAATTCTAGAGGATATCTAATGAAATCCACTGGAAACATATCAACATATTCATTCACAATAGATATGTACTACATTTGAACATTCTTTTCCTCATCCATAATTATTTTATTCTATTCCTCCCCAATAATTGAATTTAGTAGAGCTACTTCGGGTGAATCAAAATAAGAATCAGGTGGTGACATTTATTCACTAAAGATAAGTTACTCATTATCGTCATAAAAAATTGTAACCTCCTTCTTCAGACAATAAATTTTCACATCATGTTTTGAAATCCAATCCATTCTTGAGTATTATTTCAAATTCAATAACGTGTATGATGATAAGATCATAAAATAAAGAATATTTGAATTCCATAAAGGGAACTGATTCAAAAAACCTTGTTGTGATGAAACTTCATTAAGGTGTTTGGATAGAAAAATCCCTTGTTACGTAAAATTAAAAATATCTAACTTTCATAGATGACTGGGAAGATATGAAACAATATGATAATCCAGAATCAAGTAAATCATTGGCTAAAATGGAGGAAACCATTAAATTACTATCCACCACATCTTTTGGAGCATCATCCTCAGCAGTAGTAATCTCATAAGCTTGACCTTACTCCCTTGGCATTTTTTGGTATGTTTCCTTGGATATTAGAACCTTCAATTTCATAAAGTCCATTTTATCTACAGTTGTAGCATTAAACATTGAAATCCTCTTTCGTTAACTTGCAATCACGAGCTTGGTGTCTTTTTCACCACACTTGTAACAGACTGTCATTCCTTTCATGAATGTATCGGGGTGTTTCTTCCCACATTTACTAAAGTATGGATATTCAACTTTTCCCTAAATCTTCTTATTTCCATTTCCAGAGTGATCAATAGATATCTTATTCTTTTTCTATTCTTTGAAGTCATGAGACTTTGATAATTATTTTTTTTCTTTATAGCACATGAAGCAATATCTTCATACAATGATAATTGTTGTAAAAATAATACTCGATGGAGAAATGGATTTAAAAAATCAAATAATCAATCAATCATACTCTTTGGGTTACTTATATAATATGATGCAGTCCTTGATAACCTTGTAATGTTAACCTCATACTTTGTGACATTCTCATCCTCTTTTTTCCTCAAACGTAGATATTTTTTTTCCATATCCATTGGATAGTCACGATGAAAGTAATTTTTCTAAGAAAATATCTTTAAACACCCTCTATTCATAGTTAAACACTTATTCATCGTACTTTTTGTATTACATTAACGAAAACCTTTAATCTGAATCTCCCATGAGGCAATAAACTACCATGAAAACGTTTTACCTTTTGCTACTCCCAAGTGCATGAAATATTTTCTCTATAGAACTTATCCCTTTTTAAGAAACTAATGGATTCGTAATCAAATTTAATTTTGGTGGTTTTTTCCTCATGAAGTGGTCTAATGTTGATCCTCTACATTGTGGATCAGGGTGTTACATAATGGTAAGGTTATTATTCATAACCTGAGTGAGTTGTTCTAGTATGGTGATAAGATGATAAGAACTAGTTGCATCACCAACTCCACTATAATTATCTTGTGTAGGAGGGAAATCCCTATATTGATATTGTGCGTTGATACGATTTCAATTCCTTCTACTAGGAGCCATATTAAAACAATGGCATATACTAGACTACATTATGAATAGATATAAATAATTCAAAACTTGTAAAACACTTAACATAAATTGAACAATTTAAGGATATAATCTATAATAAAAAAAATGTTTTATTTGAGGAGGTACATACTCATAAATCCATTATAATGGTTTGTAATGATAATGTGAATTATCCTAAACATATCCTACAGGAGAGTCGTAACCAAGAGTATAGCAAGCCATGTTGTCGTGTTCCAGGATACCCTGGGTCAAACGCAAAACACCTTGTTTGAGTTTTTCCACCAAGGTACATCAGTGTCAGAGCCGCTTCTGCATGATCTTATCCAGACAGGGATGTATTTCTTGGAAAATACTGAAAATCTCCACATTACCAAAATTCTAGGAAGTTCTTCAATACAAATCCACAAAATCTATCTTAGTGTAATGTGCGCTAATCAGAGTTTATCTAAATCTTGTTTCTAAGGTTTGTAATAAAATTCCTCTGATACTAACTATAACTCTCTTACCCCATTCCCCTAAATTTAGTGCGTTATTACATAACATTGGTATGATCACATGGGATAAAAATTCGAAAAGTATGATCAGTTAAGTATCCTTATATGTACTAGATATATTCATATGTTTTACATTACATTATAAAATGAAAAACAACAACAACATTGTCTCCATTCACCACATTCATCCCATAGACTATCCCTACACGTCAATCATAATATACATCTTCGCATCCTGGAAAAAAAACATAGGAAGGGGTGAGATCAAATTCTTATTAAGGATAACAATACAGTGAAAACATTCAAGAATAAGCATAAACATTTAAGGAAATGTATATGACTAAAAAATCCATTTAAACATAAAATTCATCATTATATGGCATAGATAAATAAAATAATTCCATTGAATTATTCACATGGATATTTTAATAGTAGAATAATCACATGTAATATCAATTGTTAATTTCATAATGTTGGAATTTATAATACAAGACATCATAACCACCAAGTCATGGCCTCGTTCCAAGACTACAAATAAGATTTTTTCAAGGCCATGTTACAAGACAATTGTTTGTCTCCTGAGACTTACCAATGCATCGAAGTGCTATATCAGTTTTCACTCTTCAGTAACTAAGTTCAATGCATTCTTTATGTGAAAATTTTGAAACATAACATAAACATTCATATTAAATATATCATATGTAACGTTAATACATTAACCATAATCCATGAATTGTATAAAAATAGAAGAACCATAGTCAAAAATATCATAATTCATTCAATACAATATCGATGATTGTATTATAATATATCATCCTTAATCAAGAATAATATCTAGTAAATTATATAGACATAGTTGAAACTGATTAGTAGATCAATTTTGAGAGAAATACACCTTTTTTGTAAAATCATTTAAATGTCACATATTTATAAAGGAATTTATTTAAATGAGATTTTGGAATCAATTTTTTTCATACCACTTTGAATCATTTTAAAGGAATTAACATTTTAAAACAATCATGTCCATATTAATAAATCCTTAAAACCAAGTTGAAAAAATGGACCTTAATGAGAAATATTTAAATGAATAAATACTTAAAACATTTAAAATGACATTTTAGTTAAATAGTACCTTAAAATAATAATTTTGAAATGTCTTTTATGAAACATGTTCATGTATAATAAATATGTCCTAGAAAATATTTACACATAAATAATCTCGGATAATAATGAGATTGAGGAATTAACCCTTACCTTGTACTTTGCCTTAGTTGAGGGTTTGTTAACCTCCTGTATAATTGTCAAATAATTGTTATAAAATTATTCAATAATAATATACATAAATATGATATCATATATGATCTTCTAATATTTTATTATTGATAATATTTTAGAATTATCATCTTTTCGGGTGTTAAGTGATTCGTTTTTCTTTTATATGATTGGTTACGTAAGCCATGTTTGTTATGGATATGATGTATTTGACTAATATAAAGAATTATTATTGTTCATAAACATTATTTTTAATAATAAAATTAAAATTATTCTTGAATGATTACAATGTGAATGAATCTCATCGCGTTCATGGAGACGGTAATCCGTACATACAAACGAGCGACAATATCATTATATTTTGGGTGAAATAGTATGTAATTAGATTTTTTATCATATATAAAGAATCATTAACATGTAATATTTATAATTTAAATTAGTTATACTCATTATTATACCCATTCCAAAAATGAATTGTCTGAATAATAAACTACACCATAATGTGGAGATGGTAAGTCGTGCGTACGCACGTATGGTGACTTTGTCATTTATAGGATGGATAGAATAATGAATATGGTTGGGACATATTTATAATAATATCACCATATATATATGGTACTGGATTTTTTAGTTTTTTATGGACAGAACAAAAATAGAGGAAGTGGAATAAGAAAAGAACTCGAAAGAGGGTGGTGAAATTATTACTTCTTCTTCGGGTGTTTCATTTCGAGTTGATCTAAAGGGAGCCATAGGATGGATTTATGGACAATATAATGATACTAGTTTTAATGGAGGATATTATAGAGGATAATTGGGTAGGGGTGGCCATGCCAAATAGATTTGGAGGTGTGAAATTAAGAGATGTTGAAGCGAACTTTTATAAGAGAGGCGAGTGTCACTTTATGAAAAGTACAAAATATTATTTTATAATAAAATAATTTTCCTTTTATAATGAATCAAAAATAATTTATTTCAAGGATACGGTGAGGATGAGTTGAAAACCTCTCATCCAATATGTTTTGGCAGTTTTAGGTATACATATTAACCTTATCGTTTTAATTTAACTCATAGTTAAATAGTTTGACATTAACTATGTCAGTTTCTATTTTTATATTATATTGTTAATAAACATAAAATAACAAGATGAGAAAACCCCAAGTGGTTTAGTATTAATATATTTAACTTTATCTTTGTTTTTTTCTGATCCTTATATTTTTAAGAATATTATATCCATTAATTATATAGTATTTGTATAAATTAACTAAATTATGTCAATTGTGACACTATTTAGTATTTGATTTTTTTAAATCCATAAATACATTATAACATCGAAAAAAATATATTTAATAAACTTTAAAATGTCTTATTAAGCTATAATATTAGTTAAATACATCAAAATGTAAAAATTTATATTATTTTGGATATTAATATTATCAATTATTTTAATATTTCATTATTAAGGAAATTACTACATCATTACTGTGTCATAAATAAATTAAATTATTAAATGTATTAAAAATATAAATAAAATTTAATTATATAGGAAATATTTTTAGATTTATAATGAATACTTATAGTTGAATATATATTGTGTGTATCCATAAATTAAAAATTGTTTTCTTATTAAACATTCCATTTAACTCTTTTAACTCTTCTTTAAATAAAACAATAATAAATTGACTAATGTAATCATTGTGGATCAAAGGGGATCATATTTTATTACAAAGGTTGTTTTTGGTCTAATTACACTTATACAATATAGTTAAGATATGTGTTAGAGTAATTATAATTTTATATTTACCCTTAATTAACCTATTTAATTTTAACCATGGTAAATAAATGTTAAAAGATACAATTCATAGAAAAAATTATTTTCATCATATTAAACCACATTTTACTTAATAATTTCAACTGTGTTTCTCAGGGTTTTGAAATTCAACTCACGGATGTGGTAAAATTATGTTTTAAACTAATTTTCAAATGCTCCTAGAAAGTGGGTAAAAGATAGTAAAAAGTTCATTTAAATTATATATGTATAAACTTATTATAAAATGTATCTGATGAATTACATTGAAAATATATAGGTATTATGTATACAATTTGACCTAAATAAATTAAAATAAAATAAATAATTACTTTAATAAAAATTTGGTTTTAATCAATAACATAGTGTTTTTCACTATTCATCAAAATTTTACTGTCTTCAGAAAAATACCATAAATTCACCCATAGCTAATTTTGATATTCTGAATTCAAAAATGAAGTCCATTTTGAAAAACAAAATGTATAAATTTAAAAATTCTATAATACTATTCATAATGTCAAATTTTATTGTTGGTGTTGTGTTAAAACTCCATGTTGCGCACAACGCATGATACTGCATTATTCCAAGGGAAACGTACCAGGGATATTTAAAGTGTTACAATCTATCAAGAGATCGAGAACTAGATTGAGACGTCCATAATAAAAAGAAAAAACTATAAAATCTTACGGAGTCACCCTATGGTTTGATATAGTATGATTCGTTAGAAAATGAAAATCATTTATTTATAAAACATGATTTTAAATATGGAAAAAAATGATGTTCATAACATGAAAAACATTCGTGATGTGAATTTATTTTTTATAATTTATGATGAAAAATGCATCACATAGTGTAAAAATAACCCTGATCGACTATTTCACAATGTGAACCTTTTTCACACCATGAAAACATTTCAAAATCCGAACTAGTTACCTACATGCGACTGGAAATATGTTTTTACCATTTAAAGCATCCATGATGTGATCATGTCTTGTAAATAGTTCGCATCCCAGATTATGTATAAAAAACATCAACAACCACAAAAGAATTTCATACCCATGTAGAAACTAGATATGCCTTGGAAAAATTTATACTATGACTCCATTAATTCAAAAAAACATACATCCCCAAATGATGGGACATGTTAAATGATAAAATAACTCAATTAAAAAATAAACTCAACCACTAATGTTTAGATAAGAAAATAAAACCCAATTAAATTAGGATCAAATAAAATTTTAAAGGGATGTACCTATAAAAATTAAGGCTCCTTCAACCACCCCACCATATAAAATGTAATCCAAGAGTTTCTCTAAGAATCACTTTGGATCATAATGAACAAGTATTCCCACTATGCTCTCATATCAGATTCCCCCTCCGTGTTTTCCTATTGACTATGCCTATGCTTATAATTCACACATATTATACATATAATATTTCTTGAGAGATGATTCTCACTATAGTCCACAACCCTTATGATATTATACATAAATAGAACATTTACAAGATAATTGAATTCATAAATATATACTAAAATAGAAGGCTTTGGATTATATCTCCAAATATAAAATATGTCAAACACACCATGCATGGAACTATAGGATTGTTGAAGGGAAAATTGAGGCAGTAATGGACTATCCCTCCGCACTATCTCGAAAGACCAAAAAATCCTTCGTCGTAGATTCCCTATTCCCTCATATGGAATTTCCCCAACATAGGTGACACTCGAATAAAAACATGATGACCCAAATCAAACTCTATTGGTCATCTACAATTGGCATTATAATATTTATGCCTACCCTATTCGGTCACTAACCTCGTCCAGTTCAACATAACTTACTCAGACAATTGTTGTATTAGACTAGGTCCACTAAGCATTGACTCACCTACCTTCGACCAACAAAGAGGTGAATAACATGACCTTCTATAAAAATCATCAAAAAGATTCCATTTGAGGGATACAAGTAATTTTTTTTCATAGGACAACTCTATGAGTGAAAAACACTACTCCCATGAGTAAGTAAAATCCAAAACATTGGATCATAACACATCTTATAAAATATTAATAGTCCATTCAGTATGGCCATTGGTCTATGGATAAATGTTTTTACAATAGAGAACTTATTATAAAAATAAATTTTTAAGACCCTAACAAAATAAGGTCGTGAAATTATGATACCAATTATGAAACAATGTTCCTCAGAACACCATGGAATTGAAATATCTCCGATAAAAAAATTCTACCAATATCATCAATAGTGAATGTCTCCTTGATGGGTACAAAGTTATATACCATAATAAGTAAATCCATAATCACCAATAATACATATTTATTTTGTATTTTAGTTGGTAATCATCTGACAAAATACTTTGTGACATCATCCTACTTCCACTCTGGAATCGGAAGAGGCTACAACAGCCCCAGAGGACTCTAATTCTCTTCTTTCACATGCTGATGGGTGAAACATCTCAACATTAATCCTTATACCTATTTATCCATTCCAAGTCGTAGAAGTATATATATATCATGAAACATCCTTTTCAAAAATATGTGTACCACCCATCTAGAAGCATGAAAATCCCACATCATCTCCTCCCCCAATCCTAGAAGAACCCATACTCAGTCAAGGATAAGAAGAACATTCTAGCTGCCATCAAACAATGTTGGTGGTGTCTCCCCACCATATAAGACGTCCCTCAGAGCTAATAACTTCAGATCAGATAACTTATATATCTTAATATATACAATAAACATAGGTATAATAGATTTTGATGGTAGAGTTACTCAACCTTGGGACTCCTGAACATCCAGACACCTTTCGGTAAAGAGTTCCTATAACAATATTTCTCATTATTACACATTAATTCATGATTTAACACATAACATTTGACTTAATACAACATAAATTATTTTTAATTCTAGTGTCTTTAGGAATTTCGAATACATCATAACATCTTTAACATGGGACAGAACAATATTATTTAAAACATCCTTAATAAGATCCTAAAATTTCCAGGGCTTTAAAAACCGAATGGGGTAACATGGGGAAAAAATAATAAATGGGTGAGCTATAAAGACTATTAAGGTAATAATTAATTTATAACACGAAGATGATAATACATTTGATACAATAGTCACATCAATGGGACCAAAATGTAATCTGAATAATAAGTCATGATATAACATTATTAGAATAACATGAAAAATGAGAAAAACACATAAATTACTACATAGTAAAAATAGGTCAAGGATAAATTCACTATGACTTCATGGTAGAAGATTTATTGTTATGGAATTAACGTCACTACCTATCCAAAACATGATGTATTAGGATACTAAAACATACCCAATGAATTGGATCACTATATTGGTGCACACAACATATTCATTTCATTTTCATGTTTTAGTGTTCCACATCAATCAGAAATCATGGATTCATTAATCATCATTATTTGATATGGAATTAAAGATTTTTGAATAACTATATTTATGTCCCCAATAAAATGTATATGTGAATAAATGTAGAAAACCCAAATAGAAAATGGGCTTGTTATTCCTTACCAATTTGTTTTGGCATGGATGGTCATAGTGAAAATTTGATAGCATAATGATGTCACTTACTGATTTGTAAAAATGGTTTGATGAGATAGAATGGTGTCTATATTAAAATTTAAATAGAATATCAAGGAATATGAACATGGAAAATAATATCCCAACATTATAAAATTGGGAATATAAGGTGTAATGTAATGAATAATATTTAATAGAGAAAGTAATCATAACTATAATGTTCCATGGTAACATTCGTACGTAATGGATTGTGGAAGGCTAAATGAAAGGGAAAGGGGAAATAATAATTTATAAATTAAATAGAATTTAGTTGGAATATAGAATAACATATTACAACAAAATAAAATGGAATTTATGTGACATAAAATAAAATAATTTCCTGAATAGAAATGGGAAGAGAGAGACCCCATAAGAAATTTTGTCATGGTAGCGGGTATACGTAAAGAATTAGCGAAGGATTAATGATAGTTAAATTGTTTTATCATAAATAATAAATAAAATGAAAATTATTTGGGTTACTTAATAACATATCCCAATATGAGGAAATGAAAATTAAGTAGCATGACCTAAAATAAGTGCTTGAATAAAAAACAGAGTGGAAGATCCCTTACATGAGTGAGTGACTCCAAAAGCCTTGTATTGGAATAAAGAGACTTTGGGGGTACATTGAGAGGAATATATATAGTGGGGGAAGATTATGTACATGCTAAATGAATCCTTAGTGAATATAAATGGTATATTCAATGTGTTTATATATGATAAGAGGTGGATTTCATTAATATTTATGTTTTGGACTCTATATACAAAATATTAAAAACCACAAAAAATCCAATTTTTTTGCCCATTGTTATTCCAAGTGGGATTGGTTTTAATTATTTTAAAATTACGATGTCCTAACTAAATAAAATAATTCCCTTTATTATGTAGATGTGAGTCACACTTATAATAAAATGATTTTTAATCATTAAAAATATTAATTTTTTTGTAGGATTTATAAAGGATTTATAATATTAATCCTGTAAAAATTCAAATTATTTTAAAGGGAACACATATATTTGGTGGTCGATATAATTTATATTATTCATTAAATCACTTTAAAGTGATTATGATGTCAAAATAAAGAATGTATATTTAAATTGTATTTAAATTTTACGTGAAATTTTGACTATCCGTATAAATTATGAAAAATTCACTGCTAAATAATTTCTATATTCTAATTCAAAAAAATAAAATTCATTTTATCGAAATAACTTTTTAAATATCATAATTTCTCATCTCCTAAATTAAAAAATACATTTATTTTGTAGTTCATGGTTTTGGAGAGTAAATGTTTTTAAACCCTCATAAAAATTAAATTTGAATTATTAAATATAATATGAACATTTCTATTTAATAAAAATTATTTTATAATATTTTTTTATTAAAATATAATATATTTTTAAAATTAATTAATTCCAAAAAATGATATTTCTTAATTGAATTTTCATATTACTTAAAAATATATTTTTGGTTTTATCGTATTAATTTTTTTTCAAACATATTATAAAATAATTTATAAAGTAAAAACAATAATAAATAAATAAAATAATAAATTAATTATTAGTAAATATAAATATTCATACTATTAGAGTTACTTTTTTCGGGTATTTGTTAAATTTTTTTTCCCTTATATAACCTATTTTATTTTTACCGTGGAAATTAATATTTACTACAATTACAATGTATGTCTTAAAAAAATTAAGGTCAACATATTAACTAATTTTAAATAATATGATTCAAAATATTACATTTGATTTCTTTAAAATCAATTCATAGTGGTGTAAGAATTTAATTTAAAATAAAACCGACAAGCATGCCAGAAAGATGTTTTCGACAACATCTATTTATCAAGGAATGGATGATTTCAATTCAACTATATAAACAATAATATAAATATAAATATGAAATCTAAACATATAATTTAAATAATTTCTCATCATATATTATTTTAATTAATTAAAATCAATTGGCATTTTTCATTTTAAAACATTTTTCAAAACAAATGATTTTGTAGCATAAAAATAAACATACACTAAAATTAAGTATAAATATGATTCAAAATTTAAATAATTTTAATAAAATTAAATAATACTTATGTAACCATGAAATAAAATTAAAAGTGTAATTATACTGTTAAATTTGATAATTTATCAATATAAAAAAAATGTATACATAAAACTATATTTTGCACTATTCGCCAAAAAATCAATATTTTTTGAAAAAATCAAAATTTTCACTATATGTTAATAATGATATTATGATATAAAAAATGGAGTTTTTTTTTGAAATAAATTTTTTAAATATTATATTTATAATAAATTTTTCATAAATATTAATAATTTTTCAGAAGAATTCATACATAAAAGTCTATCCAAATATTGATTGATTATTTTCTAATAATTTATTAGTTTATTTGGGACATATATATATTTAATAAATTGATTAACCCAAAAAATATCCAAAAAATTATTATAGTGGTTAATGTGTTCATATTTAAATAATACCGGTTTGTTTTGGATCAGTGTTTTGTATCACATAAACTATCAAACAATGTTCTCCCTTTTGAAATTGGTATGAAATGTTTTTACACTTTTTAACCTCTTTATTGAAAACTCACATCATATAGGGGGTTAATAAAATATCCACATGAAAAGAGAGAAAGGGAAGTACATAGTTCATAATATTAGCATTTTTTCATATAAGAAAAAATTAGTGGTATTTGAAAACATAAACGTGGCATTAAATGATTATAAATAACTATTTTAGTGTGCTATATAACATATTCTAGATAAATTAAATGTCCAAAAAACCATAAATCAATGAAAGATTAAATTATCATCAAATCATCAGAATATGAACACATTTTTTATATAGTATTATTTATCTATTGTAAAATAATTCCATTATCATTTAAACTAAACACAAAAGTAATTATAATTTTTTGACAATTATAAACAATTTCAACTTCAATATAAACTTTTCTCCAAAACATGATAATAATAATTTATTTTTTTATACCTGAAGCACTAGAATAAACATCTAACAGATCAAATAATACACCCATGAATTAAAAGACATCCCTCTTGTATATAATAAATATAAAATGGTTTGAATAAAGTGAGATAATACCATAGCACATTAGTCTACAAAATTATTTAATAGCCTAAAAGATTAACATAAATTATTCTGCAAATATTTACCAATATATAACACTAATAAAGTCAAAATTATTGACAATTATAACATGAAATGACATCTCATAACATTATTATTAAAACTCTTTGAATGGTTTTAGAATTCATATATGATAATATTTACGAGCATATGTTCCTCAGCCTAAATAAAACATCTCCCAAAATATGATTATTCATATAAAAAGAATTATATTTTTTTAATATGTTTCAAAAATTATTAATCTAACCATCCTTTAAATAAATCATAAAAAGTTTTATTAATGATTTTAAAAATATTTTTATACTTAAAAATATATTCCCATGAATTTAAAGGCATACCACATAATAAATTTAGTATTATGGATCATCAATCCCTCAATCATGTGTTTTCTAACATACCACATTTTCACTAAATCACTATTATATGTTATCATTATAATTCAACATAAATTTAAATTCCATATAGAAAAACCAATATAGAAAAACCCATTGATGTTTTTTGATTATTATATATATAATACCATTGATATATTGATAAATTTAAAATACCCATTCTTAGACACATTAATATATATACCAAAAAAAATTCACTAATATGGGTCCCTCCATAGTCCCAAAAATTTGAGATAGACATGCTTTCTTGTAGTGAAATAATATTTTTACTATAAAATATTCATCGTCTTCCATGTAATATTATATAATCAATGGGTTATTCTTGGTACAAACAGTGAATTACATCTCATAGTAATTTATTTTGAATTTATAAGTGTAAAATAATTCCATAACTAGTATAACATAAAATTATGGATTATTTTCTAGACTAAGAGCTTAGTCGTTGTTACATTCTAAGGCATGATGATCCTGAAATAACTGATTGAAATATCTTAAATATTTTAAATAGCACGCATGAATGTTTTTCCAAAAAAGTTGATTAAATTATAAATGAGTTCCCATATAATAAATATGAGGGGATCGTTGAACTGAAAATTCCCAGATTACATTACGAATGATTTAACAATTGAAAACGTGGGTCATTCATGGAAAAGTCATTGCGTGTAAAAAAAAGATTAAAAAATTTTCAATAAATTATTTTATTTCAAATGTTTGAGGAAAGGACTGGTTATTATTTAAATATATTATTATGCTGAAATCCAATGGTTAGATTCATAGAATTGAAGACTTTGGAGTATCATTCGATTGATCCTTGGGGAAACCTCTCAGGTGAATGATGAAAAAGTTATGAATGGAAGTTCGACAGACCTCAAGTTCAAGAGATCTCACCAAATATGTTGATGGAGCATCATTCTTCATCGGAAATCGAACAAGGTCATGTAAGGTTGTGTGATTGGAATTTTTTATTCCACGTTATTTATTTGTAAAATGAATGTTCATCAATAGACAAACAGATTTATTCATAGATAATTCATTTTAAAGGGTGTTATGATACATGGGGGGTTTTCATGGGAAAATATTTATCATTATTAATGAATTATTTGATTTTAATTTAATTGAAATTAAATGATATCAACACGAACAATGATCAGTGTCTATTAATCTTGATTGATGTGTGATTGTCTCCACCCATCCATTGTTTGTTGCGGGGGTTCATTGTTTTGCCCGCAGCTTGAAAAATCTTGATCAATCCTTAATTCAATCCCCATGATGGGAACAATGATATGAAATCGTAGATCAAGGATCATAACAAGATGACATAGGTGTGACAATGGATATAGAGTGATTTGGATGATGGTGGATTCACAATTTCACCTTATTTTCCATGATTCAAAAAATTATTTGTAGTTCCATATTACAAATTTATTTGGAACTAGAACATATTGTTTGAGGGATGAAGATTATTAGCTGAGATTATCCTAGACTACCAGAATGAATGTATTTGAGATCCAAGGTGACAGTGGTGTGAATGAAAATGGGAGGAAGATGAAGGTTTTTTGGAATTACCGGATACACATGACATGTATCCTAAGGATAAACGGTGTGTATCCCACTTGGAAGGACTAAGAATGTACTTGAGGATGTATAATGTCTTGGGGTGGAGTAAAAATGATGCATGCATTGTGTTTACTAACACACACAAAAAAATATGGATCATGTACATGGGATACCCCATGTACTGGTACACAGCAATGTCTACATGGTCTGATATTTTTTTACCGGAACACTAATAGAGTACCTGGATGGGACTGGGTGTAAAAGGAAATGGCGTGTAACCAATCTACATGAAATTTGATCCTCTATAATAATTGTACATGGATTGAATTTCTTGAGCCATTTACATGGGAAAACCCCAAGTTCAAGTGACACGACATGAATCCCCTTAAAAAATAGTGTACTCATTTATAAATATCATAGATATACTTTCCTTAGTGTCATGGAGAAGATTTTATAGGGTTCATTCCCCATGTCTTTAATCTAATTTTTTGTATTAATCATTTTTTACTCCTATTACTACGATTACTATAGAAGAACTTCATAAATATTTTTTAAGAAATACCCCTGAGTGACCCAGATTGGGATCCACTATTCATCCTAATGACCTTGGTAGTGTTCCGAGTATTGAGTGACCAATCCTTAAAGGAATTGATATTATACATAGCCGGTTAACCCAGATGGATTTGTTGGTATCCACTCAGATCTATATATGTGAACCTCGTTTTTGTTTTGTATACTAATTAGATCTATTAATGTATATATTTCTCATGAAGAGACCAAACTAGGAGTAACTATTTTATGGATGTTATCTGGGATATCATGATTATGAGTTTGTTATCCTAGATGAGTGCTTCATGTAATCTT
The DNA here is from genome assembly GCA_963277665.1 of Viscum album. Taxonomy (NCBI): domain Eukaryota; kingdom Viridiplantae; phylum Streptophyta; class Magnoliopsida; order Santalales; family Viscaceae; genus Viscum; species Viscum album. The sequence continues at coordinate 1,362,558,329 of OY728133.1, forward strand.
CATGTTGTAAATTTAGGGTAAATATACTATGATTGTGAGTTACCTATAGATTTTGTGTCTTGTTGAGTATATCAAGATATTCTTATTATATGTTTTCTAGATGTATACCTATATAGAGAAAATTGTATTTACATTTAGTATAAGATTTTTTGTTATTCTAGATGTCCTACTGAGTATTGTTATTCTCAACCCTAAATAAGATTTTCCCAAACATTTCATTTCTTGTGATGATGATTGACCTTTTGATGGAGTCTGAGGTGGACAAAGAACATCTAGTGCTTTTTGAGACTTGAAATACTGATGTCTGTTCCTGTAGCTTTCAAATATTAGTCCCAGTACATTTACATTTAATCTCCACTAATCCTACCTAATTCTTTATGGATGGATTGTATTTTTTTCCTATTTACTATTTGTACAACCTTTCATATTCTAGTTGTTGGATCTAGATGTAAGCATGAATTTCTTGTTCAATTGTTTTTATATTTTAGTATTTTTGGGATTAGATATGTGTTCATGTGTACAGGCAATTAAGAAGTTCCTTTGATGTTAGTTACATTCTTACTCAGTTCTAATCACTAGCCCCTGAATATTGGAGGTTGGATTCAAGAGTTTATGTAATGTTTCCACTAGGAAAGGTCAGAAAAAAAGATGTATTGAATCCAGGATCTACTTCTGGACTAGGAGCCATTAAGATTGGTTTAGGCAAACGATCTTATGTGTTTCATGTTTGGATTTCTCGATAGGGACACTTTTGTTGTTGTGGTGATTGGTGTATACATACACCAAGACTCTGATAACCTTGTTTTCAATTCAATACATGATAACACTTGTTGTAGGGAAAAGGATGGTACATTAATCATATATTAATGGGTTGTGGTTCCATGTCCTTCCTGAGTCATCTCCCTAAATATAATAATTAACCATATTACATTTTCTTTATTTTAGGATTACTTCTGGATGAATAATAGCTTGGTTTCAACAAAGAAATTCCGAGGATTATCACCATAGTGATGAGGATTCGAAACAAGGACCAGTTCTCGGTATGTTGACTATAGGTGGTGCTCTAGGAATACCACCAAATATAGTGCTACATGTAAAACCCACAATACTAATTGATTAAGAGAACATGCTTAGCATGCTTCATGGGATTCAGCAGCATTGACCCCTCATGTTAGGAGACGATCCTGACCCATAGGTGGATACGGATTAGCATGAGTTGGTGACCAAAGTTTTCCATCTCGTCTGGATAATTGCTGATTATATGTTCATCCTTGTGGTGAGCCTTCTTCATGGCTCAGTAAGATAATCATGGGATATATTTACCAACTATTATGAAAATGTGGCTTTTTGATGCACATATTTCGATCATTTCATTAGGGATACGTTCTCACCAAATACACTGAAAAATTTACTTATCTAGGAGCATCTTCAACTCCAGTATTGTATCATGATAGTGGAAGAGTATTCATCTAGGATATTCAACATCTCTTGGTACTCGATATATATTGTTCAAGATTAGTTCTTCATGGATCAGAAACTCAAGCAAGGTTTTCATAGAAACATATAATCCAACATTTTTTATATATTAATTACTACCAATTTTGGGATATTAGAGAGAGTATTGGTGGTTTCGAGTTTCATGGCAGAGCATATATAGCTAGTGGCTATTAGTAGTGGGTAAATAAGAGAGGATACCATGAAAAAAGGGGATCGACATTAGTATCAAAGACCTGAACATGGGATATGCTTCATTATGGGGTCTTTTGAGAGGGGATATGAAGTACAAAGTTCATTGTGTAAGTCTATTATACCCATTGAGAGACGGTTCTAGTCATGTGATGGGAAGGGGAATTTTCACCAAGATTGTCAAACCCTCCATATAGAGGATAGTGAAACTACGGATGGGCCACCGTGGTTGAAATAATTGTAGGAGTATGAAGGTCCATAGGGTGACAGATGTGGAAGAGGATTTGGGAGAGTAGTATGCAGTGGTCAATATTTCAACATGTTACCACCACCACCCCTAGGTGGTCCACACTAGGATCAGGGTGCCAGAGAATTAGGGCTGGGAAAGCTGTAGACGGTTGAGGATTATGTTCTCGGGGATCCCAAAATGATTTGATGTATGATATGTGTCTTTTCTAGCATAGTTTTATTATTTATAGACACATGTTCTAGTAAATACTTTCTCACCACATATCATGTTTGAGATATAAAAATCCATGTTGAATCATTAACTCGACATTTAGCTTGAATACTCCTACCATAGAAGACTTTGGGATCATAAACTTGTGCCAACAGTGTCACCTACCCCTTCGTGGTGAGAGTTTATGTAGGAATTTAGTGGTAGTAGTGTTGAGGCCATACAAAAACATTCTTATTATGGATTGGTAATCTATAGATCATACACAGATTGACTATTTGAGGTAGAGGGTTTGGTCTGTCCATAGTGATGGAATAGTGTTCTCATTTTTCTTATAAAATAGACACCAAAGAAGTGTAGGATGGACTTGTGCATAGGTGGGGAAAGTTGATTAATCAATTATTGGATAAAATAAACCATACTGAAATGTATACTATGAGTTTCCCATTTACATCCATTGTGGAAGAGTATAAGGATGACTTTCCTGATGATATTCCAGGTTTACCTCCCCTCCAATAGATAGACCTATGAATTGATATACACCTTGGGATGTCATAGATACCAACACCATCATATCGAATGGATCATGAAGAGCTTCATGAGATGACGGTATAGTTTGTGGAATTGTAAATTAAGGGCATTGTGAGACATAGTGGATCACCATGTACAATCCTAGTTCTTTTTTCCATGAATGTAGATGGTAGATTGAGGTTGTGTGTAGACTATTGGTGCTTGAACCCAATGTCCCTGATGAAATAGTATCCACTAAAAAGGATTGATGACCACTTTGATATGTTGATAGGGGAACAAGAGTTCTCTAAGGTTTAACTCATATTAGACTATCAACAGTTATGAGTCTGAGATGATGATATATTGAAGATTATATCTTGATTCCACTGTGGTCATTATGAGTATTTTGTGATGTCATTTGGCATTATGAATGCCCCGATAGTGTTCTTGTAACACATCCACCAGATTTTCTAGCCTTTCTTAGACTGGATTGTGGTATTCTTCATCTACGATATCCTTGTGTAATTTAAGTACAAGGAGGAGCATGAAAGACACATACAGATATATATGGATGTACTACGAAAGAACCATCATTATATAAATCTATCAATGATTCAGTCATGGATTTAGGTGATCCACATTCTATGACATGTTATCTTAATAGATGGAGTGGATGAGGACTCATCCAAGGATGAGGAAATGTTTTCATGGATCCACCTAAGATAGTGACGTAGGCATATAAATTCCATGGGTTGGAAGGATATTGCCATAGATTCATACCATAGGTGGTTGTTGAGTAAATTGTGTTATATAATGCATTTGGAATAGGCTTGGTTGTGTTCTAATGAATAGGAAAGTTGTGATTTCCTATGTCTCATGTCAATTGAGACCACATTATCAGTACTATGTGACCTATGATCTTGAGTTAGTAGTGGTAATATTAACATTCAATATATGGAGACAAGACCTTATTGGTGAGAGTTTTACAATCTATTATCATAATATAATTCTCAAGTATATATTCTCAAAGAAATATCGTAACATGAGTCATAAGAAATGGATAGTGTTTCTATTGGATTATGAATTTTAAATTTTTGATACTCATGTGAAGAGAAATGTGGATGAAGATGCTCTCATTATGAGATCTTATTCATAGGTATAGAGTGAAGAATATAATAAACTAGACTCATTGCAGTTATCATTTATGTATGTAGATTAATCATATTAACTTCAATTGATGTTTGTCACCAATCCTCTTTTTTCGTGAGTTGGGGAGTCATGTCCTGGGGATACTGACTGTGAGACCCTACATACTCAGATATCCACAGGGAATGATTCGGATGGATTTTCTAAAGGTAGAGAGTACATCATTATTTTTAGAGGATGTATGATGGCACCAGTGATGTTTTATCAGGATGTACTTTGATATTTTTATATGTCTGTTTTTTGGTACATCCCGGTGCATGAAAGTTTATATGAGACCTCTGACATCAGTATTGGTGGTATACCATGAAGAATGGAGTGGCATAGTTTGTTTCTCGATGCCTTTTCATCAAGTAAAGGATGAGCACTGTGTTCCAGCGAGTTTGGCTCAACACCTTTAGGTTCTACTGTGGATGTGGGATGTGATATATATGTACATCATGATGGTATTATGACATACATCTAGGTTAGATGATTTCATCTGTTTGATTAAAGATCTGGTCACCAAGTTGGACCACAACCTAGAAATTTGTGAGAAATGTTCATTAGAGTGCTTGGGATGACTCTATATGGATGAGATAGTCTATCTCCATGGAGTCCCATCGATAATTGTTTCTGATTGTGATGTTCTATTTACATCATGGTAGTGGAAGTGAATACATGAGGAATTTGTGACCAAGTTACACATTATCACAACATTCCAACCAAAAATTGATTGCCAAACATAATGACCATACACATTCATTAGGACATGTTGGGTCTTGAATATTGGATTTTGGTAGTATTTGGCAGGATCCCCCAGAACTTGTATTTTTTTGTACAAAAAAATCTACCATTTCACTATTAGTATGACACTATTCATGGTATTTTATAGATGACCCAGTAGGTCAACACTTTGATGGACTGACATGATAGAGTCACCACTCATTTGTGTGAAGTTGGTTCAAGCAACAATATGGAAATGATAGATCATACATGGGTGGATTAAGACTACATAGATCTATTATAAGTCTAACGATTATAGGAGATGAAGGCGCTTAGAGTTCGAGGAAGGTGAAATTGTTTTCCTAATGGGTTCACCATGATGTAAATTATAGAGATTTTGACATTGAATAAAGGGTATCTCTGAGTTTTATCTACCCCTTACAGATACTGCATAAAGTTGGTGAGGGGGCATACCTTTTAGATCTACCTCTATAGATAGACATGGTACATGATGTCATCCACATTTCATGGTTGATGAGGTATGTGCATGAACCATCACATTTTATTGACATGGGTGTGCTAGACATTGAGGAGGGAGTGAACATTGCAGAGTTCCCAGTAGAGATCTATGATTAGTAGGAGATAATCCTTCATGGGTGATTGATTCCTTTGGTGTATGTCTTGTTGATGCACAATAATATCCGAGAGATCACTTAGTAGAAGAAGACTCAGAACCATTCATAGTAAAAAAAATATTTTTTTAGTAGTCCTTATTTTTTATTTTATGGAAAAAATCCCCAAGTTGAAAAGAATTTAAGGTGACATATTTTCCTAGTATTATTTTTAAATTTTATATGGATTGTTTTCAAGAATATATGTTGAGATGATGTGAAATTATATGGCCTAGTGTTCCAATGATAAATGATTTAAATATATTAAATATATTTCATATCATGTGCATGTGGTTTTTGTAAAAATGGGTTAGAACATATAAATATATTTCTAGATAATATATCTGATTTTATCACTGATCTCAAACCATGATGTTTACTCTTGGAATAACATAACATTAGTTATGTCATATAATCAGAAATAAATAAAATTATTCAAATAAATTATTTTATTTCAGAAGTTTGACCCAATGAATAGTGAGTATTTAAATTGATTAATATGAAAAATTCCCCATTATAGTCATTTAACCTTAGAGCCTTCGGAGGATCATTGGTGATAGTTGTGGAGAAACCTTTCTGGAAAACAATAATGATGTTTTGAATTAATTAGTGATATACCTAATATTCAAAATATCATGAAAACAATGATAATGAGACATCATTATTAATTAGTGATTGAAACTAGTCGAGGTTGGGTATGTCTATTTATTTTATTATTCAATGTTCATTATTTTTACGATGAAATTGGATCAATGAACGTACAAATTGATTCACAGATTTTTGTATTGTATCATAGGATTATATTTGTGGGGTTCTGATGAGAGAATTTATATTATGATTATTTATTTATTAAATTTTCATTCTAATAAAAATAAAATGAAATCAACGTGAAAATCAATTGAGGTCCATTAATCTTGATTTAGTTTTATTTTCTACCCACATTCGTCAATTTTTTTTGTAGGTGTTCGTTGTTTGGACCACGACGTGAAAATTTTTTATCGATCAGCAACTATACACACATTTATTGGTATAATGATTGAAAATCATAGATCCTAAATCAATAAAAAATAATAGTGGTATGAAAAAAGAGGCAAAGAATTTGGTAATATGGTGGATTTCTGATTTCTTATTCATTCAAGTTCATCAGTAAGAAAGAAATAATAATCAATAGATCTATTTTTAGAATGGATTTGGTGTCTAAACATTTTGTTAAAGTAATGGTGTTTCTATTATTAGAATAAAATTATCTATCAGAATGATTGGAAAAGAGATTCATGGAGGTGAAGGACCTAATTCGAGTATGACAATGAAGAAGGTTTTCTAAAAAAACTGGGTACACATAGTGTGTAGCCCTTGGATACATGGAATGTATCCACCTTTTAATGACATAGTGTGTTCCTAAGGAATTATAAAAGGATTTTTGGGGGTACATGGATTGCATATACTACATGTAGACCCCCCACCTCCTTCCCAACATAACAAAGTCTTAATCATGTGTTGGGGAAACCAACTATACTGCTATATGAGCACCGACACACGGTCTGATGTCGTGTGCTGGAACAGAGCTACTGTGCACAGATAGGACCCAGTTTGTAGGAAAATGTTTTATAAACCCTCTACATACCATTTAATCCTCAATAATCCATGCACACATTTTAAATGACATGTTCCATTTACACATGTTTAACTCGGGGTCAAGGGTCACAATGGGTATCCACTTTACATGTTGTGTACTCTTCATTAAATGTATTAAATATATTTTCCTCTAAATCATGGAAAATAGTTTTTAGTTTTAGATCCCCATATTGTTTTCATAAAGGATAGAACAAATAATTTCCAACAACTAGGACTAGGATACCTTCCGTTGGAATTCATGGATAGAGTTGAAGGACCCCTCTCTAGAGAGGCCTAATGTGGTTTCATTTATTCATATTCATGCAATAGGTTGGGCTATGGTTATCAACCTAACCAATCATATAGTTTTCTGATCCTCTACTTAGTGGGTTAATCTAGATGGTGTTTTTGGTGTCACCTCATTTATATGGTTGTGATCCTCATCTATGTGTCATATTCTCCTCAAATCTATCAGTGTGTAACATTCTCATGGAGAGTCCCAACAAGAATTACCTATAATATAGATGTCTTTAATGTTATTTAACATAGGAGTGTGTTCTTCAAGATGAGTGCTTTAGAGAATATTTGATCTGAAATTATAGGGTAGGTATACAATGATTACGACTTTCCAATAGACTATGTGTCTTATTGAGTATATCTGGATATTCTTTCTACAAGTGGTGTGGACATATCCATGTCTAGAGATGACTAAATTTTACATTATTATATTCATTGTGTCTTTTCTGGGTGTCCTAATGAGTATTGATTTTCTCACCCCTCCATGGGAGTTTCCCACATGCGTCATTTCCTATGAATATGATCAATATCATGATAGATTCCTAAGAGAATTGGGAATTGATGGTCATTTTTGAGACTGGACAGACCGAGGTGTATTCATAAGGATTTCATAAAGTAGTCATAGTACCATTACATGCAGGTTGATCTTATGTTAAAACCATTTTGGTGGTGGTCTTGTATTTTTTCTATATTTACATTCTTTACATCATTCCATACACTGGTTTTTGGATATTGATGTGTGAATGCATATGTTGTTTAGACGTTTATATATTTCAATATTTTTTCGGCTTAGAGATATATGATTGTGTACATGAACATAAAAATTTCCTCCCATGTAAGATATATTCATTCTCAATGCCTTTCACCAGCCCCTATCCTATTGGATATAGGCTTGTGGATTCATGGCAAGGCCCTAGAAGGAAGGGTCATAACAAACATTATCATATTATCATCTCTAATATTAAATATTCCTTTTTGATGACTTATTTTTGAATTAAAAAATGTTCCAAATATTAATTTTCATTTTTTGATATCTGGTTTAGCATAATTAAAATATTTTCTACATCAAATTCCGTAAGATTGTGCATCTTTCCTAGGCGATTAAAAAATTATTAATTACATTGTATTTTTTCTCATTTACTCATAATTTTTGAAATTTTATATAATAAATGGAATAAAATAATGTTTAGTATTTTTAAAATCACATGTTAGTATTCAATGAAATTAACGTGATAAATTATAAATGAAATATATTTACTTAACATAAAAATTTATAGGCTCCAATATATGATATCAAGGATAAATTATCTAACATTGATACTTTTGTAATTTATTTATCCATTAATAATGGTACGAAATGATATTGGGAAATTACTAAAGCATATCCCCTAGAAGTGTCAAACCAAGTTTGTAGTAAGGCTCATTTTTTTGTACATGGTTATCCTGAGTTAGGCCTGAGACCCTTGTTTGTGATTTTACTATGTCTATATTTGTTCCATAAAAACATCCACATGTAGTATCTAGATAGGGATATATTTCCTTAGTAAACAACATAATCTATACATAAATAAATATATGGATGTTTTCATATAAATAGTATTAACTTTATGTCCTTCACTAATGTTTTCTAATCCTAATCTTATTACTAACTTATCATTTTATCTTATACCACATATAACAACCCTAATAATTATTACACTTTAATTTGGGATTTACTACATAAAATTAAACATAATTCAACCCAAATAATTGAGATGTATAGTGGTTTCGGGAATTAGTTTAATACCAGAACATGTAAAAAATGGGATACAACACTATTATTGAATACATCGTTAACATGCTTCAAAAATTTCAAAGGATTTTAAAACTGCATGGGGTAACCTGGGGAAAAACATAAGAAAATGGTGAGATATAATGTTCTGTAAGAAAAAAAAACAAGAAATTACCTGAATAAGATAATGACAATTATAAAATAGGAATATAAATGTGTTATAAAAAAAATAATTAATAAGAATTCATGATATAACATCATAATCATAATATGGGAAATGTGAAAAAAAAATGTAAAACATTGCATCATTAATATATGTCAATGGTAAATCTTCTAAGAAATCATGGTGGAAAATGTACTAAATAAGAATCAGGTTCTATAAATATCCAAAACATATATATCATTATACTAAACAATACCTAAATCATTGGATTTTGATCTGGGTGCACGAATCATGTTTATTTCATTCTCATTCTTATGTGTGTTACATATCCCATACAATATGGATTCATTCATCATCATAATTTACTCAATGATTAAAGAGTGTGGAATAAACACAAACACACACAGAGATATATATATATATATACATATCACCAAAAAAATATTTTCATATATGTGATCACCCTTGATCGTAAAATTGTTTGTTATTCAGTACACAACTTTTAGAAATGGAAGATCATGGTGAAATTTTGGAAGGAAAACAATATCACTTAAACATTCATAAAAATTTATTGATGAGAGTTAAATAGGTCTCTTGTGATATATAAAAAATGGGATACAATATGGACAATGAAATTAAATTTATAACATTATAAAATTTAAAATATAAGGTATCTGTTATTGAAGAACTTGAATAGAGAAAATATTCCTAACTATATTTTAGAATGGTGACAGGGGTACATAAAAGATCATGACTATATTAATGATAGTAAATGGAATCTCCAAATTTATAAATTAAATTTATAGTAAGGGGAAAATGGAAATAAATTATTTCATCCCATGAAAAAGAAATTTTGTGGACATAACATAATATAATTTATTGATTGGAAATGAGAGGAGATAAATCCTTAATGAAATTTTAGTATTTTAACGAGTGAATATAAATGATCATGTAAGTATTAATTATATTGAAATGGGTATCTAATCATGTAGATATAAAAATAATATTATTTTGGATATGGAAGAACATATACCAGCATGTAAAAATGGAAATTTAGAAGCATAACATATATGATGTTCTTGAATAAAAAAAAGAGTTGAAGATCCATTACTTGAGTGTGTGACTTCAAAATCATGGGAGGGACATCATAAGGGAATGGGGTAACCTTGGGAGGACTATATACTATAAATATTAGTGTATAAATGTGATCCATAATTATTGAGTGAATAAATATGTGATCTTGGGTGTGTATATATATGATAATATGGGGGAATTCTTTATTATTTATGTTTTGGACTCTACAGAACAAAAAAAATCAAAACCAACAAATGTATTTTGAATAAATTTTTTCGAAAATGGAATTATATTTAATTATTTTCTAATGAAATTGTCTGAAATTAATAAAATAATTCCATTTCTTAGGTGGAGGTGACTCAGAATTATAAATAAAATATTTTAAAAGACTAAAATATATTAATTGTAGTGAAGGAATCAAATATTTGTTTTAAAATTTACCAAAAAAAATAAAATCATATTATTTTAAAGAAAAAAGTATATATTTGGTATTGTATACCCTTTATAAGATTCATTACATAACTTTTAAGTGATTATGATTTTATAATACATAATGTATATTTATATGATATTTAATTTTTACTTGATAATTATGTACCCTTAAAGAATTACATAAATTTCACCACTGGATAAATTTTATGTTGATATTACAGAAATAATATTCATTTTATCTAAATAATTATATAAATATGTTATTTTTAAATTTTAATTTAAAAAATAAATTTATTAACCAATGCTTTGTTTTTGACAAGAACGGTTTTCGAACTATTATAAATTTTTTTATCCCACTTCATAAAAATGATATGATCATTTATATATAATAAATATTATTTTAAAATAATATTTTACTAATATATAATTTATTTATAAATTACATTAATTCCTCAAACATGTCTTAATTGACATTTCATTTTAAATAAAAATAGAATTTGTGTTTTATTATATAAATTGATTTATCAAACTTGATAGAAAATAATTCATAAGGTAAAGACAATAATAACAAGATATAATAATATTTTTAAAGAAATTTAAATATAAATATTGATGTTATTAGTGTTACTTTGTTTTTAGTCTTTTTTAAATTACTTTTACCCATATTTAACCTATTTTCCATTATTGTTTTAATTAATATTTATTATAATTAATATTCATATTGTTAAAAAATTAAGTAGAGTATATTAACTAATATTAATTACTTTGATTAAACATTTGGAATCAATTTTTTTAAAATAAATATAAATAGGTGGAAAATTTTAAATTAATATAAAACCCGAAAGCATGATTGAAAAATGTTTCTTAATAATTCAAATTTTTAGAAAAATATGATTTCTCATTCACTATATAACTATTAATATAAATATAGATATGTAATCCAAATAATATCCCATCAGGGGTTAATTTAATTAATTAAAATCAAGAGACATTTATTATTTTTGAACGGTTTTCAGAACATATGCATTTTTAGCTTAAAAATAAACTTATTCTGAAATACAGTATAAATATATTTTATAGTTAAAAAATTGTATAAAACTAAATAATAAAAATATTAAATTGAATTAAAATTATAAGGATCATTATTCTTTTTAATTAACTATATTATCAATATAAAACACAATTTAACATAAATAAATTTTTTTACTATACACTTGAAAATTTATATTTTTCATAATATTCAAAATTGTCACACTAAGATAATTATGATATGATAACATTAAAATAGATTGCATTTTTTAATATAAATTTTCTAAATGTTATTGAAAGTAATTATTATATATTGTTTATAAAAAAATATAAAGAACATTTTTTGAGAAAACATTCACAAAGTCATTACCAGAAATTGATGGATTTTTTTCAAATAACTTATTAATATATTTCTGAAATTTATATATTTAAAAAATTATTTAATCCAAATCATATTTATTAATTTTATATAATATTTTGAAATGTATATATTTAAATAATATTTTTTTTGAGTTCAGTGTTGTGTATCATATAGTCTATCAAACAAAGTATTCTCTTTTTGAGAAATTGAGGCATTACAGTTCTATCATCTACCACTCATCAAAAGTCTCTCTCACTACCTATGAATCTATGTTTTTTTCTTACAGCATTTATAATGATGTCTCCCTTTCCAGGTGTATAATCCATCTCAATGTCTCAATACTTCAAATACTATACCCACCTCCTCTACTGAATGCTCAAGTCATGCTAGAAAATTATATACTTAAAGATATTGTGGACTCTGGAAATAAAATACCACTTCTCCATCATCTCATGGAATGCACTACAACAACTAACTCTAGATCATGAGTTTGATAATTCCTCTCATTTTGAATCAGCTATTAGGATCCATACGATACAAATGGGATCTCCTACAACAGAATTACCCTTATATTTGATTCTTTATTTGTCAAAGTACACAATATATACTTTCCAGGAACTGGTACGGTGAGGTTTGGTGCTGCTGTGATCCTATTTTCAACTCTTGGAAATATATCTCACAATATTCCAAGAAAACAAACTTCACCCCTTTCTTGTTCATCCTGGACATCAGTGCTTCTTGATAAGATAATTAATAGATAAATAACTAGTGTTTACATTCTAAACCTTGAATACTAAAATTTTTAGTGAAAATATTGGGTCTCTCCCAAGATACCACAATTTAGACCTTCATTGGTTCCAATGACTCTATGGCCTCTAATATTACATTCCCTATGAAGTGAAAAATATCAATCCAGAAACAAAATTTTGATATATTTTTGTAAATATAATCCTTTATTAGTGTACATATGATGATTTCAAGATTATAAGAATTATCATCAATATAAAGGGAGTGAAATAAATATTTCATCGAGGAAGAAAACCAATTTATATTCAATGAACGTATGACATATATAGTATATTTGGGCCATGAAAACCTCTATTTTGTTTATTAGATCAAACAACAACACTGAAAACTAATATAATTTTTACCTTCACCTAAAATCACTCTATGGTTTTTCTGATGGTACACCCTCAATTATTGGTATTCTAATATCAAATAACTCGTAGATATGTTCTTGGAACCTCTCATATATCCATAGATATCGTTAATGTGTGGGATGGTATATGGTTTCTTGAATTTCAACATGTTAAATCACTAATAGTGCAAACATATCTGAAATGTAACATCAGCCTAATTAGAGAATATAAAATGTGATCCCAAAGGAGATGTACTAGATTGTAGAAAACCTAAAATTCAAAATATTTCAATTTAACTTTCAACTCATGAATTTAATTTGGTTCCATCGAATATCGTGAGATATAAAAATAGTATTACTCTCAAATCCAACTCAATCAAGTACTCAATATCTCGATTAGGTGGTAAGATGTATAACTTTCCAAAAATCAACCTAAATATGTTTTACCATAAGAGGAAAATTAGGATACTAAATTCCAGTTGTACCTAATTAAATAAATAATATCTAAACCATGATACAATCCAATATATGCTAAATTTTTCACTCACTACGAGACATAATATCACACTCAACCTGGTAAAAATAGATGCTCCCTACTAGACTGAGGATGAAAACACTCTTATGGTAATATTAATGTGACCCTATCAAAAAAATAAATAATCAATTCCTAGAATCTAATTGAAACCTTCCATTTCTAGATAAAATTGTTCACAATATAAATGGTGACCTCTAATTTCTAGATATAATTACATGAACTTCTTAATATTCTAGGATCGTATTCTTAATGGTGTATCGATTGTCATGGCACCATCTGAGCATTTCACAACAATGTCAAAAACATTATAACAAATACCGTATATAAAATAATGTGATTATTATATATCAAAAAAACATGGGTATAAGATATTATAATTACAAATAAGGTAGTAGATGTTACTATATCCAAACGAGGTGGAGGAGGCCACATAGTGTAGAAATGAATTACCCCTCTTTCCTGATCTCTAGTCTCACTGTCCAATGTAGCTCCCACTAAATATTAATTCCATAACTTTATTGAGGTATGTAATCCCCTGCCACATTGTGAACATCCATTAGAACATTAAATACCTTTACATTGAGTGGTAGTATAATATATTACAAACTCTAGTTTCTTTCTACATCACATTCAAATGACCAAATGTGGAATAATCCTAAAAATGATAAAAGATGACCCAAACTACCATAGACAATGAACTACACTATATGGTGTATACAATTTAGGTACATTTATACAATCCTAAAACACTACTAAAACTTCACCAAAATAAGGTCTTGAGGTGAAATTATACACCCTAGACTACTCTACCCACTGCTACCCTGATGAAACCTATCATAGCGACACTTATTTCTGGTAGAAGAAGAGTTCTTAGATTACTATGTAGAAACTATTTTGCCAGTACTCGGGGTGACTCTTAAATTCTCTTCTATTATGAGAGCTAGATTCGTCATGTATAATCAACTATTATAGTGAATTATGTTCACCTATGACCTGATCTGGTAGCTTAGTCAATTCTGCAAACTCCATTCCCACAAAATATCACCTGATTCCAAATACAGACAAAATAATTTCATTTCTATGAAATTTCAAGGATAATATCTCACTGGTAAGTTATCTTATGTCAGGTAAATTAACTAATGATCCTTCTTATCCCTCAATTTCTTTCGAATGAAGTGGTTTAAGAACATTATATCATTTACCTTCAAGGATATCCCCTCTTTCTACCCATCATTCCTTAAACTATCTCACCAATTCATGGATGGTATGTGAATCATGTAGGTAAAAATAATCACCCTTAAATATGTGTGTTTCTTGAGATGTCTAAATATTTTATTTGCGGACTCAGTCTAGAACCTAGCTTCTTGGGGACCACCCTCCATGATGAATTTAGGATGATGTTTTTCCCTGGAACTCTCTTGTCAACTCAGACATCGAATGCACAGTACAAACAATATCCCATTCCATGGATCACATGGCCTAAAAAATAATTTTGACGAGAAGACCATCAATTTGATTGTCATGATATATAAGTTTCTCTAGTTTGGCTGTGTTAAGAGCATATTGATTGTTTCTCACCTAATTCCCTAATGAATGATCAAATGGAGGTATTTTCAATAATAGAAAAAAATTATCCTTGTATCACATGAAAATATAAATGACAACGTCTACTAGTTACAACAATAGATAGACATGATCTCGTTGTCTCATTAAACCTCGATTAACAAGTTAAATGGTATAACATTAAAGCTTCATTCATTTCATTTATCATGTATATCAAGAGTTCTCATTTAGTAGTCTATACAGAGAAATATACCTCATAAAAAATAACTATCATGGAGAATTCATGTCAATATATATCCCTCTGTTCCTATCAGGATTCAGGGAAACTCATATTGCACCATACCATTCCACGATCATAAATCTCAAGAAACAATAACATCACACAACATGTGAATCAACCAAGGTTAAATAATATCAACTGTAACTAGTGAACACCATTATCAAAAATCTCCTCATTGGGAATATAGATTTCCCCTTATAAGGGTTAGATAATTCCATTAACAAGATCATTAAAAGTCTATAATATATCATTATATTCATTATATATTTCTTAAATATTAATGTAAAAGATAACAAACAGACCTTTTATAAAACATTTTAACATTCCAGACCACGAGCTCCCTCAATTGACCAAGAAAAATGGATTTTTGATCTGTGGTGCACCTCTCTGTATGCCAGAGGCCTCCAAATTGAAGTGAGCATGTATGGAGTAAAGTGGAGATACTATAACCTCCGATATAGAGTTTCAATGATGGTTTAAATTAATATATGAGTAGTGGAAATAACATAAACAATGTTTATGATTAATAAGAAACCCAAACCAAAAAATGAGAAAATACAAAAATCAAAAATATTAATTGAATATTCTAATACAGAATGAATGAAATTAAATGAAAAGATGAAATTCATGCAGTTAAAGGAAGAACAAATATCAAACCAATTTAGTAAGCCATTATTCAACACAAATTTCACGTGACCTGGTCTAAACTAGCATCCTTCAAATCTATTTGGGTACCAAACAAAGACCCATCTAATGTGTGAGTACATCTTAGTAGGTCAAAAAAATTGTTCCTAAGGAATCCATTTAGATAATTATAGTTATTGGAATGTAGTGATAAAAATATTATTTATTTAATAAATTAATAATACTCATAATGAAAACCCATGGATCCTTAAAGATCTGAGTTGAGACCCAAGGTCATCTAAAACAACTTCCTCAAGATAATGGGTTTCTCTTTATAAGGGATGATACTTTTACATTTGGATAGATCAACCAAATGGTAAAGATTCCCCCACCATGGATGAATCTACTTATAATAAAATTAACAATTGGTATCTTCTTGCAGGCTATAAAAATGGACATATAACATCCAAATACTATGAATCAAGTCCTTAGTAATCCAATATAATCATATACTACACAGTAAAGAATTCTATACGAGTGAGACTACCCCTTAAGCTCTAATACATGAAGCCCACATATAGCATCCCGCCTTTTTATCACATAAACATTCATTACATTTTACAAAACCGAGGATCTTTAAGGTTTAGTGTCTTGGAAACCAGGAACATAAAACATGAAAAGAACAAAAACACTCTTCTTAAACACTTGAAAGGCTTCTCCTTAAGTTCATCCTAGGTTCATTACTACATCTCATAACCTGGGGACATACATCAAAAGAAAGGATGAGCAGAAGGCCCAGCAAGGGAAACAAGTGAAACATTTTACATATGAACTTGAGATACATCAATAAAGTCATGAAAAGAACTTTAAGGCATGAAAATGAAATCATGAGGCATATCATAATAAAAATAAAACTTTTTCATAACTTGAAGATGTGGCTTAAACATTTAATATTGACAATCGTTTCGTTTCACCAAGGTCCATCCCCAAGGTGTCGTTAAAAATTATCAAGGTTATTCACCAAGGCGTCGTTAAAATGGTCATCTCTAGAGATTAAGTCTTTACCCAATGCATTGGAGGGCTATCAGGGCGCACCCTTAAATTTGCCTTTATTATCATGTGAGCCACATATATCATCATCAAACATTTCATAAATAACCCATATAGCATAAAATAAATGGGTTTCATTTCATAATCATAACGTTTTAAAAACTGCTTTAAAGACATGATCTTTACGTCACTTTAAAACCCACAGAAAAGGAAGGTGGGTCTCATGTATGTAAATCACAGAATTTAAAATAGAACATTTTGGTATATATGTGAATACCCATTTAGAAGAAAGAGCTTTGAGTATTCACTTAATAATATAAAAAAAACTTTAGAAAAAGAGAGAGACATTTTGAGATGGAAATTCTGCAGCATAACGGCTATGTTATGAGGTTTTAGAAGACATTAAAAAGAGAGGGAAAATGAGTCAAACATTCATAAATGACCCATAAAACAGTATATGGACAGAATAAGAAGGATACATGATCATGGTAATGAAATTTCAAGGACATACCATTTGAAATGAAAAACATGGAAGGAAGACAAAAATTAGATTTCTCTTATGAAAGTTCGACAGCCTAACGGCGTTACTTAAACTTCAAAAAAAACGATTTGAAAAGATCAAATAGGGTCTCTCATCATGTGAACATAAGAGTTCAGTATGATAGATATAGAGATAATTCCCCAACATAACAAAAATTAAATTGAAAGAATTGACATGAAAGTAGATCTTCAAAACGAGAAGGGTGAAGAACCACTTAAAAATTCGGCAGCCTAACAGCGCCACTTAAAACTTCAAAATACTGAATTGAAGCGATCAAATGGAGTCTCTCATCATATGAAAATAAGAGTCTAGTATGATAGATATAGAGATCATACCCCAATATAACAAAAAGGAACTTGAAATAATTCACATGAAAGTAGAACTTCAAAACGAGAAGGGTGAAGAACCACTTAAAAATTCGGCAGCCTAACAGCGCCACTTAAAACTTCAAAATACTGAATTGAAGCGATCAAATGGGGTCTCTCATCATATGAAAATAAGATTCCAGTATGATAGATATAGAGATCATACCCCAATATAACAAAAAAGAACATGAAATAATTCACATGAAAGTAGAACTTCAAAACGAGAAGGGTGAAGAACCACTTAAAAATTCAGCAGGCTAACGGCGCCACTTAAAACATCAAAATACTGAATTGAAGAGATCAAATGGGGTCTCTCATAATATGAACATAAGAGTCCAGTATGAAATATATAGAGATCATACCCCAACATAATAGAAATTAACTTGAAATACTTGATATGAAAGTAGAACTTTGAAAAAGAGAAGGGTGAGAGAATCCCTTAAAAAATTCGGCAGCCTAACGGCGCCACATAAAACTTCAAAAAAATTGAATTGAAGAGATAAAATGGGGTCTCTCATCATATGATCATAAAATATCAGTATGATAAATTTAGAGATCATGCCCCAACATAATACAAAGAAACATGAAAGACTTGAATGAAAATAGAACTTGGAAACGAGGAAGGTGAAAGAATCCCTTAAAAATTCGGCAGCCTAACGGCGCCACTTAAACATTCATAAAACGAATTGATGAGAGCAAGGGGGGGTCTCTCATCATATGAACATGAAATAGGAAGTAGGATGAATATAAAATAACATCCTCCAACATAAGAACATCGAGTATAAAAGAAAAGACATAAAAGAGATTACTTGAAAAGAAAGAGAGAGGTCAGATCCCTTACCTTAAAATGTAACTCTTAAACCTCAAAGTTTGGGACCTTGAGGGCTTGGGGGCACCTTGGGAGGGCTCCTTGGGAGGTAATGAGACCATAAATTCGTTGGGAATGAGTGGGGAGTCGAATGGATGAGATTAGGGCTTGGTATTTATAGGGAAAGTGAGGGGACAAGGCATTAATGGCCAAAGGACACCTCACATGTGCTTTTCTCAAACCCATGTGCTCTCCCTTGGCATTTATCATGGAGTTAGGCCACATGGGGCCCCCAAAACAATAATTCATCACCCTTGGCCGGCCAACCCTTAAAATAACTCATGAAATCATCATGACATAGCTATGATGTCATTAAACATACCGAAACCCTAAAACTGCATTTTTACTATTCACTGAAAATTCAACTTTCTCAGAAAGATCCCAAAATTTCACCATAATCAAATATCAACGCTCTGATTAAAAATATGAACTCCATTTTATAAAAATAATTTTCTAAATATTTTTAATTTAATTTTTAAATAAAAACACTATTCACCGAAAATTCGTTTTTTTCAGAAAAAACCCCAAAAATTACCATAGCATAATATCGGTGCTCTGAGTTCAAAAATGAAATCTGTTTTATAAAAATAATTTTATAAATAATTTTAATTAAATTTTTAATTAAAAAACACTATTCACCCGAAAAAACTAATACTTGAATAATAATTTATGAAACCATTATTTAACCATTTTATTGAATCACGTTACTTAATCAAGGTGCCTAGATTATTTTAAAACTTTATTTAAGTTAGATTACTAATCCATTTGGTCATATTACTAATCCTAATCATAAAATCACTATTCATAATTTACTATTCATCAAAAATCAAGTTGATCTTATTAGACTCCAAATTTCGTACTGAACATAATTGTAGAAGACCATTTTTTGAAAATCATTACACATTTTTAATTATTTAAGGTTTACACAACCATTTTTAAAATATCCTTTTTCTAAAATTCATCAAAAATATGCATACTATATTTATCCGGTCATTTCAAAATTCATAAACTTCATCATAAGAAGAAATCCCAATTTTTATTTAAAACAAGGATTACACAAGGCAGTTACGGTCTCGTTACATAGCCCCTTATAATACCAGCATAGGACCTAAGAGTAAGGTGTGCTAGGGTGATAGAATCTTGGGGCGGCTCAGTCAACATTGCCCGAGTAGTAATTTCTATCAGTTTTAACTTCTCGCGAAGGCGATTCTGTTCTAGCTTCACATGATGAAGTTCGGCTTGGATTTGATCCAGAGTAAAGCCCAATGGTGCTACCTCCTTCCCAAGCTCTGTTAGATGGGCTTTGATCGGTCCAAGACTACTAGGTGAGGCCATCAAATCTTCTTTCTATAATAGTTAACCAAGATTACTTATATTTGGAGACAATAATCAAAACATTTTGTTCACAGTGGTCATATTGACCGATGGTCATAAAACAATCAAAACCCACTTGTCTCATTTTAATTATAATCATGTTTATCAAATAAAACATTTTTTTTGAGTATAAAAATAAAATAAAATAACACATGAAATTAGGGAACAAGATTTATTCAGAATTTCGGGCCGTTACAATCTTCCCCCCTTAAGAAATTGCGTCCTCGCAATTTTTAAAATTGGGTTTTGAAATTTCATTTAAAGTCCCACATCGGAAAAAGTGTCAGTAACACCATTACTTTAAAAGAAAGAAAAGGAAGTACAAGGGCCACCCGAGTTTACTCATACTAGGATTCCATGTTGGAAATATGGACATGGAGGAGAAAACAAAGGGTAACGTTCTTAAAGGAGTGTGATAGAAAACATGATTAGGGGGAAGTTAACCACCAGAAAATCCCAAAATTATGATGTGTGTAAGCGGTCTTTGATTACCTAGTAGGAAACGTAAACCAACAACGTTTTTGTTTTACGTTCCTTTTAATAACTTTGAGGAATTCATTTACAACATAGAACAAAAAAAATAAGGAAATATATCTACCTTCATGTAGAGTTTCATACTTTAATAAGTTTCTACCAAAACTAATCTTTTCTCCAAACGATGAGCATTCAAAACTACTTGGTCTCATCAAAACACAAGAATCATCATCTAGAGAATCACATGATCCACAAAAGATCAACTATCTATTTCTTCTATCTTTAAAAATTATCCCAAAAATAGAATGGGTAAGGTAAAACAAATCTTCAAAAAGAATCCCATAGAAATGGAAACTACTTTTAAATCTTCAAAGTTCCATGGTACTACCCAATGTTCATCATAGACCATTCCGTAAATAATGGTCCTTAAGATTCCTGAAAATAAACCAAACTAAGATTGAAACCCAAATAAAAGAAGGACATGATAACATAGTCTTCCAAAATAAACTTCATTGTTTATCTCCAAACAACATCAACCACTCCTAACATCTTATAACAAAAGTAGATAACCTAAACATATTTTACCCAAGATAGGTTAATCATTCCCGTAAGTAACCTAAATTACTATAAGGCCACCTTAAATTCATTGATTCTTCAAAATATTTGTCAACCTTACTCCTCAATGAAGACACCGTAGTAATCTATTTACCTTGATCATATATGGTCCTCAAAATAGTGAACGTCTTCCAAAATAATAATCTTATTTTAATCCCCTAATCATCTCTGTCGTATTAATACGGCAATCGTAGCATTTCCTATCACATTGGTTGTTGGGACATGTTCTTCCATTTCCCGCCATTAACTAAGAAAAGAAGCTATAGTTAGGGGATTAAATACTTAGCCAATAATCATGAAAAGAAACTTAAAGCATCTAAGGATAACATGTAGAAGTAAAGTATACCCTAACTTGTGATCCCCTAGGTTCCCTTCTAGGTTATCCATGATCATATATTCTTATGTGAATATTTATTTTATTTTATCTTTGTTCCTTTAACAATGGTTCATACTAAGCTTATGAATTTACCAAAGCGTATCCCCCGGGAGTGTCGTAACCAAGAGTGCAGCAAGGCCCGTTGTCGTGTACCAGTTCCCATTCGAGTCTAGCTCAAAGCGGTGTTTTCAGGTTTTACCCCTATGTACATCTGTGCCAGAGCCACCTCTACCTGCTCGTATCCAGACAGGGATGTATTTTCTTGGAAACCCTTTACTCAATAATCACCAAAATACTAGGAAGATTTCCTATATTTAAACTTTTTTATAGGGTTCTTCCTAAAGTTTTCATATCCTAATTTCCACAAATAACTAAACCATCCTTTGATACCAACTATAGCATCCCGCCTTTTTATCACATAAACATTCATTACATTTTACAAAACCGAGGATCTTTAAGGTTAAGTGTCTTGGAAACCAGGAACATAAAACATGAAAAGAACAAAAACACACTTCTTAAACACTTGAAAGGCTTCTCCTTAAGTTCATCATAGGTTCATTACTGCATCTCATAACCTGGGGACATACATCAAATGAAAGGATGAGCAGAAGGCCCAGCAAGGGAAACAAGTGAAACATTTTACATATGAACTTGAGATACATCAATAAAGTCATGAAAAGAACTTTAAGGCATGAAAATGAAATCATGAGGCATATCATAATAAAAATAAAACTTTTTCATAACTTGAAGATGTGGCTTCAACATTTAATATTGACAATCGTTCCGTTTCACCAAGGTCCATCCCCAAGGTGTCGTTAAAAATTACCAAGGTTATTCAACAAGGCGTCGTTAAAATGGTCATCTCTAGAGATTAAGTCTTTACCCAATGCATTGGAGCGCTATCAGGGCGCACCCTTAAATTTGCCTTTATTATCATGTGATCCACATATATCATCATCAAACATTTCATAAATAACCCATATAGCATAAAATAAATGGGTTTCATTTCATAATCATAACGTTTTAAAAACTGCTTTAAAGACATGATCTTTACGTCACTTTAAAACCCACAGAAAAGGAAGGTGGTTCTCATGTATGTAAATCCCAGAATTTAAAATAGAACATTTTGGTATATATGTGAATACCCCTTTAGATGAAAGAGCTTTGAGTATTCACTTAATAATATAAAAAAAACTTTAGAAAAAGAGAGAGACATTTTGAGATGGAAATTCTGCAGCATAACGGCTATGTTATGAGGTTTTAGAAGACATTAAAACGAGAGGGAAAATGAGTCAAACATTCATAAATGACCCATAAAACAGTATATGGACAGAATAAGAAGGATACATGATCATGGTAATGAAATTTCAAGGACATACCATTTTAAATGAAAAACATGGAAGGAAGACAAAAATTAGATTTCTCTTATGAATGTTCGACAGCCTAACGGCGTTACTTAAACTTCAACAAAAACGATTTGAAAAGATCACATAGGGTCTCTCATCATGTGAACATAAGAGTTCAGTATGATAGATATAGAGATAATTCCCCAACATAACAAAAATGAAATTGAAAGAATTGACATGAAAGTAGATCTTCAAAAAGAGAAGGGTGAAGAACCACTTAAAAATTCGGCAGCCTAACAGCGCCACTTAAAACTTCAAAATACTGAATTGAAGCGATCAAATGGAGTCTCTCATCATATGAAAATAAGAGTCCAGTATGATAGATATAGAGATCATACCCCAATATAACAAAAAGGAACTTGAAATAATTCACATGAAAGTAGAACTTCAAAACGAGAAGGGTGAAGAACCACTTAAAAATTCGGCAGCCTAACAGCGCCACTTAAAACTTCAAAATACTGAATTGAAGCGATCAAATGGGGTCTCTCATCATATGAAAATAAGATTCAAGTATGATAGCTATAGAGATCATACCCCAATATAACAAAAAGGAACTTGAAATAATTCACATGAAAGTAGAACTTCAAAACGAGAAGGGTGAAGAACCACTTAAAAATTCAGCAGCCTAACGGCGCCACTTAAAACATCAAAATACTGAATTGAAGAGATCAAATGGGGTCTCTCATAATATGAACATAAGAGTCCAGTATGATAGATATAGAGATCATACCCCAACATAATAGAAATTAACTTGAAATACTTGACATGAAAGTAGAACTTTGAAAAAGAGAAGGGTGAGAGAATCCCTTAAAAAATTCGGCAGCCTAACGGCGCCACATAAAACTTCAAAAAAATTGAATTGAAGAGATAAAATGGGGTCTCTCATCATATGATCATAAAATATCAGTATGATAAATTTAGAGATCATGCCCCAACATAATCCAAAGAAACATGAAAGACTTGAATGAAAATAGAACTTGAAAACGAGGAAGGTGAAAGAATCCCTTAAAAGTTCGGCAGCCTAACGGCGCCACTTAAACATTCTTAAAACGAATTGATGAGAGCAAGGGGGGGTCTCTCATCATATGAACATGAAATAGGCAGTAGGATGAATATAAAATAACATCCTCCAACATAAGAACATGGAGTATAAAAGAAAAGACATAAAAGAGATTACTTGAAAAGAAAGAGAGAGGTCGGATCCCTCACCTTAAAATGTAACTCTTAAACCTCAATGTTTGGGACCTTGAGGGCTTGGGGGCACCTTGGGAGGGCTCCTTGGGAGGTAATGAGACCATAAATTCGTTGGGAATGAGTGTGGAGTCGAATGGATGAGAGTAGGGCTTGGTATTTATAGGGAAAGTGAGGGGACAAGGCATTAATGGCCAAAGGACACCTCACATGTGCTTTTCTCAAACCCATGTGCTCTCCCTTGGCATTTATCATGGAGTTAGGCCACATGGGGCCCCCAAAACAATAATTCATCACCCTTGGCCGGCCAACCCTTAAAATAACTCATGAAATCATCATGACATAGCTATGATGTCATTAAACATACCGAAACCCTAAAACTGCATTTTTACTATTCACTGAAAATTCAACTTTCTCAGAAAGATCCCAAAATTTCACCATAATCAAATATCAACGCTCTGATTACAAATATGAACTCCATTTTATAAAAATAATTTTCTAAATATTTTTAATTTAATTTTTAAATAAAAACACTATTCACCGAAAATTCGTTTTTTTCAGAAAAAACCCCAAAAATTACCATAGCATAATATCGGTGCTCTGAGTTCAAAAATGAAATCTGTTTTATAAAAATAATTTTCTAAATAATTTTAATTAAATTTGTAATTAAAAAACACTATTCACCCGAAAAAACTAATACTTGAATAATAATTTATGAAACCATTATTTAACCATTTTATTGAATCACGTTACTTAATCAAGGTGCCTAGATTATTTTAAAACTTTCTTTAAGTTAGATTACTAATCCATTTGGTCATATTACTAATCCTAATCATAAAATCACTATTCATAATTTACTATTCATCAAAAATCAAGTTGATCTTATTAGACTCCAAATTTCGTACTGAACATAATTGTAGAAGACCATTTTTTGAAAATCATTACACATTTTTAATTATTTAAGGTTTACACAACCATTTTTAAAATATCCTTTTTCTAAAATTCATCAAAAATATGCATACTATATTTATCCGGTCATTTCAAAATTCATAAACTTCATCATAAGAAGAAATCCCAATTTTTATTTAAAACAAGGATTACACAAGGCAGTTACGGTCTCGTTACATAGCCCCTTATAATACCAGCATAGGACCTAAGAGTAAGGTGTGCTAGGGTGATAGAATCTTGGGGCGGCTCAGTCAACATTGCCCGAGTAGTAATTTCTATCAGTTTTAACTTCTCGCGAAGGCGATTCCGTTCTAGCTTCACATGATGAAGTTCGGCTTGGATTTGATCCAGAGCAAAGCCCAATGGTGCTACCTCCTTCCCAAGCTCTGTTAGATGGGCTTCGATCGGTCCAAGACTACTAGGTGAGGCCATCAAATCTTCTTTCTATAATAGTTAACCAAGATTACTTATATTTGGAGACAATAATCAAAACATTTTTTTCACAGTGGTCATATTGACCGATGGTCATAAAACAATCAAAACCCACTGGTCTCATTTTAATTATAATCATGTTTATCAAATAAAACATTTTTGTTGAGTATAAAAATAAAATAAAATAACACATGAAATTAGGGAACAAGATTTATTCAGAATTTCAGGCCGTTACAATCTTCCCCCCTTAAGAAATTGCGTCCTCGCAATTTTTAAAATTGGGTTTTGAAATTTCATTTAAAGTCCCACATCGGAAAAAGAGTCAGTAACACCATTACTTTAAAAGAAAGAAAAGGAAGTACAAGGGCCACCCGAGTTTACTCATACTAGGATTCCATGTTGGAAATATGGACATGGAGGAGAAAACAAAGGGTAACGTTCTTAAAGGAGTGTGATAGAAAACATGATTAGGGGGAAGTTAACCACCAGAAAATCCCAAAATTATGATGTGTGTAAGCGGTCTTTGATTACCTAGTAGGAAACGTAAACCAACAACGTTTTTGTTTTACGTTCCTTTTAATAACTTTGAGGAATTCATTTACAACATAGAACAAAAAAAATAAGGAAATATATCTACCTTCATGTAGAGTTTCATACTTTAATAAGTTTCTACCAAAACTAATCCTTTCTCCAAACGATGAGCATTCAAAACTACTTGGTCTCATCAAAACACAAGAATCATCATCTAGAGAATCACATGATCCACAAAAGATCAACTATCTATTTCTTCTATCTTTAAACATTATCCCAAAAATAGAATGGGTAAGGTAAAACAAATCTTCAAAAAGAATCCCATAGAAATGGAAACTACTTTTAAATCTTCAAAGTTCCATGGTACTACCCAATGTTCATCATAGACCATTCCGTAAATAATGGTCCTTAAGATTCCTGAAAATAAACCAAACTAAGATTGAAACCCAAATACAAGAAGGACATGATAACATAGTCTTCCAAAATAAACTTCATTGTTTATCTCCAAACAACATCAACCACTCCTAACATCTTATAACAAAAGTAGCTAACCTAAACATATTTTACCCAAGATAGGTTAATCATTCCCGTAAGTAACCTAAATTACTATAAGGCCACCTTAAATTCATTGATTCTTCAAAATATAAGTCAAACTTACTCCTCAATGAAGACACCGTAGTAATCTATTTACCTTGATCATATATGGTCCTCAAAATAGTGAACGTCTTCCAAAATAATAATCTTATTTTAATCCTCTAATCATCTCTGTCTTATTAATACGGCAATCGTAGCATTTCCTATCACATTGGTTGTTGGGACATGTTCTTCCATTTCCCGCCATTAACTAAGAAAAGAAGCTATAGTTAGGGGATTAAATACTTAGCCAATAATCATGAAAAGAAACTTAAAGCATCTAAGGATAACATGTAGAAGTAAAGTATACCCTAACTTGTGATCCCCTAGGTTCCCTTCTAGGTTATCCATGATCATATATTCTTATGTGAATATTTATTTTATTTTATCTTTGTTCCTTTAACAATGGTTCATACTAAGCTTATGAATTTACCAAAGCGTATCCCCCGGGAGTGTCGTAACCAAGAGTGCAGCAAGGCCCGTTGTCGTGTACCAGTTCCCGTTCGAGTCTAGCTCAAAGCGGTGTTTTTGGGTTTTACCCCTATGTACATCTGTGCCAGAGCCACCTCTACCTGCTCGTATCCAGACAGGGATGTATTTTCTTGGAAAGCCTTTACTCAATAATCACCAAAATACTAGGAAGTTTTCCTATATTTAAACTTTTTTATAGGGTTCTTCCTAAAGTTTTCATATCCTAATTTCCACAAATAACTAAACAATCCTTTGATACCAACTATAGCATCCCGCCTTTTTATCACATAAACATTCATTACATTTTACAAAACCGAGGATCTTTAAGGTTTAGTGTCTTGGAAACCAGGAACATAAAACTTGAAAAGAACAAAAACACTCTTCTTAAACACTTGAAAGGCTTCTCCTTAAGTTCATCCTAGGTTCATTACTGCATCTCATAACCTGGGGACATACATCAAAAGAAAGGATGAGCAGAAGGCCCAGCAAGGGAAACAAGTGAAACATTTTACATATGAACTTGAGATACATCAATAAAGTCATGAAAAGAACTTTAAGGCATGAAAATGAAATCATGAGGCATATCATAATAAAAATAAAACTTTTTCATAACTTGAAGATGTGGCTTCAACATTTAATATTGACAATCGTTTCGTTTCACCAAGGTCCATCCCCAAGGTGTCGTTAAAAATTACCAAGGTTATTCACCAAGGCGTCGTTAAAATTGTCATCTCTAGAGATTAAGTCTTTACCCAATGCATTGGAGCGCTATCAGGGCGCACCCTTAAATTTGCCTTTATTATCATGTGAGCCACATATATCATCATCAAACATTTAATAAATATCCCATATAGCATAAAATAAATGGGTTTCATTTCATAATCATAACGTTTTAAAAACTGCTTTAAAGACATGATCTTTACGTCACTTTAAAACCCACAGAAAAGGAAGGTGGGTCTCATGTATGTAAATCCCAGAATTTAAAATAGAACATTTTGGTATATATGTGAATACCCCTTTAGAAGAAAGAGCTTTGATTATTCACTTAATAATATAAAAAAAACTTTAGAAAAAGAGAGAGACATTTTGAGATGGAAATTCTACAGCATAACGGCTATGTTATGAGGTTTTAGAAGACATTAAAAAGAGAGGGAAAATGAGTCAAACATTCATAAATGACCCATAAAACAGTATATGGACAGAATAAGAAGGATACATGATCATGGTAATGAAATTTCAAGGACATACCATTTGAAATGAAAAACATGGAAGGAAGACAAAAATTAGATTTCTCTTATGAAAGTTCGACAGCCTAACGGCGTTACTTAAACTTCAACAAAAACGATTTGAAAAGATCAAATAGGGTCTCTCATCATGTGAACATAAGAGTTCAGTATGATAGATATAGAGATAATTCCCCAACATAACAAAAATAAAATTGAAAGAATTGACATGAAAGTAGATCTTCAAAACGAGAAGGGTGAAGAACCACTTAAAAATTCGGCAGCCTAACAGCGCCACTTAAAACTTCAAAATACTGAATTGAAGCGATCAAATGGAGTCTCTCATCATATGAAAATAAGAGTCCAGTATGATAGATATAGAGATCATACCCCAATACAACAAAAAGGAACTTGAAATAATTCACATGAAAGTAGAACTTCAAAACGAGAAGGGTGAAGAACCACTTAAAAATTCGGCAGCCTAACAGCGCCACTTAAAACTTCAAAATACTGAATTGAAGCGATCAAATGGGGTCTCTCATCATATGAAAATAATATTCCAGTATGATATATATAGAGATCATACCCCAATATAACAAAAAGTAACTTGAAATAATTCACATGAAAGTAGAACTTCAAAACGAGAAGGGTGAAGAACCACTTAAAAATTCAGCAGCCTAACGGCGCCACTTAAAACATCAAAATACTGAATTGAAGACATCAAATGGGGTCTCTCATAATATGAACATAAGAGTCCAGTATGATAGATATAGAGATCATACCCCAACATAATAGAAATTAACTTGAAATACTTGACATGAAAGTAGAACTTTGAAAAAGAGAAGGGTGAGAGAACCCTTAAAAAAATTCTGCAGCCTAACGGCGCCACATAAAACTTCAAAAAAATTGAATTGAAGAGATAAAATGGGGTCTCTCATCATATGATCATAAAATATCAGTATGATAAATTTAGAGATCATGCCCCAACATAATAAAAAGAAACATGAAAGACTTGAATGAAAATAGAACTTGAAAACGAGGAAGGTGAAAGAATCCCTTAAAAATTCGGCAGCCTAACGGCGCCACTTAAACATTCTTAAAACGAATTGATGAGAGCAAGGGGGGGTCTCTCATCATATGAAAATGAAATAGGCAGTAGGATGAATATAAAATAACATCATACAACATAAGAACATGGAGTATAAAAGAAAAGACATAAAAGAGATTACTTGAAAAGAAAGAGAGAGGTCGGATCCCTTACCTTAAAATGTAACTCTTAAACCTCAAAGTTTTGGACCTTGAGGGCTTGGGGGCACCTTGGGAGGGCTCCTTGGGAGGTAATGAGACCATAAATTCGTTGGGAATGAGTGGGGAGTCGAATGGATGAGAGTAGGGCTTGGTATTTATAGGGAAAGTGAGGGGACAAGGCATTAATGGCCAAAGGACACCTCACATGTGCTTTTCTCAAACCCATGTGCTCTCCCTTGGCATTTATCATGGAGTTAGGCCACATGGGGCCCCCAAAACAATACTTCATCACCCTTGGCCGGCCAACCCTTAAAATAACTCATGAAATCATCATGACATAGCTATGATGTCATTAAACATACTGAAACCCTAAAACTGCATTTTTACTATTCACTGAAAATTCAACTTTCTCAGAAAGATCCCAAAATTTCACCATAATCAAATATCAACGCTCTGATTACAAATATGAACTCCATTTTATAAAAATAATTTTCTAAATATTTTTAATTTAATTTTTAAATAAAAACACTATTCACCGAAAATTCGTTTTTTTCAGAAAAAACCCCAAAAATTACCATAGCATAATATCGGTGCTCTGAGTTCAAAAATGAAATCTGTTTTATAAAAATAATTTTCTAAATAATTTTAATTAAATTTTTAATTAAAAAACACTATTCACCCGAAAAAACTAATACTTGAATAATAATTTATGAAACCATTATTTAACCATTTTATTGAATCACGTTACTTAATCAAGGTGCCTAGATTATTTTAAAACTTTCTTTAAGTTAGATTACTAATCCATTTGGTCATATTACTAATCCTAATCATAAAATCACTATTCATAATTTACTATTCATCAAAAATCAAGTTGATCTTATTAGACTCCAAATTTCGTACTGAACATAATTGTAGAAGACCATTTTTTGAAAATCATTACACATTTTTAATTATTTAAGGTTTACACAACCATTTTTAAAATATCCTTTTTCTAAAATTCATCAAAAATATGCATACTATATTTATCCGGTCATTTCAAAATTCATAAACTTCATCATAAGAAGAAATCCCAATTTTTATTTAAAACAAGGATTACACAAGGCAGTTACGGTCTCGTTACATAGCCCCTTATAATACCAGCATAGGACCTAAGAGTAAGGTGTGCTAGGGTGATAGAATCTTGGGGCGGCTCAGTCAACATTGCCCGAGTAGTAATTTCTATCAGTTTTAACTTCTCGCGAAGGCGATTCCGTTCTAGCTTCACATGATGAAGTTCGGCTTGGATTTGATCCAGAGCAAAGCCCAATGGTGCTACCTCCTTCCCAAGCTCTGTTAGATGGGCTTCGATCGGTCCAAGACTACTAGGTGAGGCCATCAAATCTTCTTTCTATAATAGTTAACCAAGATTAATTATATTTGGAGACAATAATCAAAACATTTTTTTCACAGTGGTCATATTGACCGATGGTCATAAAACAATCAAAACCCACTGGTCTCATTTTAATTATAATCATGTTTATCAAATAAAACATTTTTGTTGAGTATAAAAATAAAATAAAATAACACATGAAATTAGGGAACAAGATTTATTCAGAATTTCAGGCCGTTACAATCTTCCCCCCTTAAGAAATTGCGTCCTCGCAATTTTTAAAATTGGGTTTTGAAATTTCATTTAAAGTCCCACATCGGAAAAAGAGTCAGTAACACCATTACTTTAAAAGAAAGAAAAGGAAGTACAAGGGCCACCCGAGTTTACTCATACTAGGATTCCATGTTGGAAATATGGACATGGAGGAGAAAACAAAGGGTAACGTTATTAAAGGAGTGTGATAGAAAACATGATTAGGGGGAAGTTAACCACCAGAAAATCCCAAAATTATGATGTGTGTAAGCGGTCTTTGATTACCTAGTAGGAAACGTAAACCAACAACGTTTTTGTTTTACGTTCCTTTTAATAACTTTGAGGAATTCATTTACAACATAGAACAAAAAAAAATAAGGAAATATATCTACCTTCATGTAGAGTTTCATACTTTAATAAGTTTCTACCAAAACTAATCCTTTCTCCAAACGATGAGCATTCAAAACTACTTGGTCTCATCAAAACACAAGAATCATCATCTAGAGAATCACATGATCCACAAAAGATCAACTATCTATTTCTTCTATCTTTAAACATTATCCCAAAAATAGAATGGGTAAGGTAAAACAAATCTTCAAAAAGAATCCCATAGAAATGGAAACTACTTTTAAATCTTCAAAGTTCCATGGTACTACCCAATGTTCATCATAGACCATTCCGTAAATAATGGTCCTTAAGATTCCTGAAAATAAACCAAACTAAGATTGAAACCCAAATACAAGAAGGACATGATAACATAGTCTTCCAAAATAAACTTCATTGTTTATCTCCAAACAACATCAACCACTCCTAACATCTTATAACAAAAGTAGCTAACCTAAACATATTTTACCCAAGATAGGTTAATCATTCCCGTAAGTAACCTAAATTACTATAAGGCCACCTTAAATTCATTGATTCTTCAAAATATAAGTCAAACTTACTCCTCAATGAAGACACCGTAGTAATCTATTTACCTTGATCATATATGGTCCTCAAAATAGTGAACGTCTTCCAAAATAATAATCTTATTTTAATCCTCTAATCATCTCTGTCGTATTAATACGGCAATCGTAGCATTTCCTATCACATTGGTTGTTGGGACATGTTCTTCCATTTCCCGCCATTAACTAAGAAAAGAAGCTATAGTTAGGGGATTAAATACTTAGCCAATAATCATGAAAAGAAACTTAAAGCATCTAAGGATAACATGTAGAAGTAAAGTATACCCTAACTTGTGATCCCCTAGGTTCCCTTCTAGGTTATCCATGATCATATATTCTTATGTGAATATTTATTTTATTTTATCTTTGTTCCTTTAACAATGGTTCATACTAAGCTTATGAATTTACCAAAGCGTATCCCCCGGGAGTGTCGTAACCAAGAGTGCAGCAAGGCCCGTTGTCGTGTACCAGTTCCCGTTCGAGTCTAGCTCAAAGCGGTGTTTTTGGGTTTTACCCCTATGTACATCTGTGCCAGAGCCACCTCTACCTGCTCGTATCCAGACAGGGATGTATTTTCTTGGAAAGCCTTTACTCAATAATCACCAAAATACTAGGAAGTTTTCCTATATTTAAACTTTTTTATAGGGTTCTTCCTAAAGTTTTCATATCCTAATTTCCACAAATAACTAAACAATCCTTTGATACCAACTATAGCATCCCGCCTTTTTATCACATAAACATTCATTACATTTTACAAAACCGAGGATCTTTAAGGTTTAGTGTCTTGGAAACCAGGAACATAAAACTTGAAAAGAACAAAAACACTCTTCTTAAACACTTGAAAGGCTTCTCCTTAAGTTCATCCTAGGTTCATTACTGCATCTCATAACCTGGGGACATACATCAAAAGAAAGGATGAGCAGAAGGCCCAGCAAGGGAAACAAGTGAAACATTTTACATATGAACTTGAGATACATCAATAAAGTCATGAAAAGAACTTTAAGGCATGAAAATGAAATCATGAGGCATATCATAATAAAAATAAAACTTTTTCATAACTTGAAGATGTGGCTTCAACATTTAATATTGACAATCGTTTCGTTTCACCAAGGTCCATCCCCAAGGTGTCGTTAAAAATTACCAAGGTTATTCACCAAGGCGTCGTTAAAATTGTCATCTCTAGAGATTAAGTCTTTACCCAATGCATTGGAGCGCTATCAGGGCGCACCCTTAAATTTGCCTTTATTATCATGTGAGCCACATATATCATCATCAAACATTTAATAAATATCCCATATAGCATAAAATAAATGGGTTTCATTTCATAATCATAACGTTTTAAAAACTGCTTTAAAGACATGATCTTTACGTCACTTTAAAACCCACAGAAAAGGAAGGTGGGTCTCATGTATGTAAATCCCAGAATTTAAAATAGAACATTTTGGTATATATGTGAATACCCCTTTAGAAGAAAGAGCTTTGATTATTCACTTAATAATATAAAAAAAACTTTAGAAAAAGAGAGAGGCATTTTGAGATGGAAATTCTACAGCATAACGGCTATGTTATGAGGTTTTAGAAGACATTAAAAAGAGAGGGAAAATGAGTCAAACATTCATAAATGACCCATAAAACAGTATATGGACAGAATAAGAAGGATACATGATCATGGTAATGAAATTTCAAGGACATACCATTTGAAATGAAAAACATGGAAGGAAGACAAAAATTAGATTTCTCTTATGAAAGTTCGACAGCCTAACGGCGTTACTTAAACTTCAACAAAAACGATTTGAAAAGATCAAATAGGGTCTCTCATCATGTGAACATAAGAGTTCAGTATGATAGATATAGAGATAATTCCCCAACATAACAAAAATAAAATTGAAAGAATTGACATGAAAGTAGATCTTCAAAACGAGAAGGGTGAAGAACCACTTAAAAATTCGGCAGCCTAACAGCGCCACTTAAAACTTCAAAATACTGAATTGAAGCGATCAAATGGAGTCTCTCATCATATGAAAATAAGAGTCCAGTATGATAGATATAGAGATCATACCCCAATATAACAAAAAGGAACTTGAAATAATTCACATGAAAGTAGAACTTCAAAACGAGAAGGGTGAAGAACCACTTAAAAATTCGGCAGCCTAACAGCGCCACTTAAAACTTCAAAATACTGAATTGAAGCGATCAAATGGGGTCTCTCATCATATGAAAATAATATTCCAGTATGATAGATATAGAGATCATACCCCAATATAACAAAAAGGAACTTGAAATAATTCACATGAAAGTAGAACTTCAAAACGAGAAGGGTGAAGAACCACTTAAAAATTCAGCAGCCTAACGGCGCCACTTAAAACATCAAAATACTGAATTGAAGACATCAAATGGGGTCTCTCATAATATGAACATAAGAGTCCAGTATGATAGATATAGAGATCATACCCCAACATAATAGAAATTAACTTGAAATACTTGACATGAAAGTAGAACTTTGAAAAAGAGAAGGGTGAGAGAATCCCTTAAAAAAATTCTGCAGCCTAACGGCGCCACATAAAACTTCAAAAAAATTGAATTGAAGAGATAAAATGGGGTCTCTCATCATATGATCATAAAATATCAGTATGATAAATTTAGAGATCATGCCCCAACATAATAAAAAGAAACATGAAAGACTTGAATGAAAATAGAACTTGAAAACGAGGAAGGTGAAAGAATCCCTTAAAAATTCGGCAGCCTAACGGCGCCACTTAAACATTCTTAAAACGAATTGATGAGAGCAAGGGGGGGTCTCTCATCATATGAAAATGAAATAGGCAGTAGGATGAATATAAAATAACATCATACAACATAAGAACATGGAGTATAAAAGAAAAGACATAAAAGAGATTACTTGAAAAGAAAGAGAGAGGTCGGATCCCTTACCTTAAAATGTAACTCTTAAACCTCAAAGTTTTGGACCTTGAGGGCTTGAGGGCACCTTGGGAGGGCTCCTTGGGAGGTAATGAGACCATAAATTCGTTGGGAATGAGTGGGGAGTCGAATGGATGAGAGTAGGGCTTGGTATTTATAGGGAAAGTGAGGGGACAAGGCATTAATGGCCAAAGGACACCTCACATGTGCTTTTCTCAAACCCATGTGCTCTCCCTTGGCATTTATCATGGAGTTAGGCCACATGGGGCCCCCAAAACAATACTTCATCACCCTTGGCCGGCCAACCCTTAAAATAACTCATGAAATCATCATGACATAGCTATGATGTCATTAAACATACCGAAACCCTAAAACTGCATTTTTACTATTCACTGAAAATTCAACTTTCTCAGAAAGATCCCAAAATTTTACCATAATCAAATATCAACGCTCTGATTACAAATATGAACTCCATTTTATAAAAATAATTTTCTAAATATTTTTAATTTAATTTTTAAATAAAAACACTATTCACCGAAAATTCGTTTTTTTCAGAAAAAACCCAAAAAATTACCATAGCATAATATCGGTGCTCTGAGTTCAAAAATGAAATCTGTTTTATAAAAATAATTTTCTAAATAATTTTAATTAAATTTTTAATTAAAAAACACTATTCACCCGAAAAAACTAATACTTGAATAATAATTTATGAAACCATTATTTAAGCATTTTATTGAATCACGTTACTTAATCAAGGTGCCTAGATTATTTTAAAACTTTCTTTAAGTTAGATTACTAATCCATTTGGTCATATTACTAATCCTAATCATAAAATCACTATTCATAATTTACTATTCATCAAAAATCAAGTTGATCTTATTAGACTCCAAATTTCGTACTGAACATAATTGTAGAAGACCATTTTTTGAAAATCATTACACATTATTAATTATTTAAGGTTTACACAACCATTTTTAAAATATCCTTTTTCAAAAATTCATCAAAAATATGCATACTATATTTATCCGGTCATTTCAAAATTCATAAACTTCATCATAAGAAGAAATCCCAATTTTTATTTAAAACAAGGATTACACAAGGCAGTTACGGTCTCGTTACATAGCCCCTTATAATACCAGCATAGGACCTAAGAGTAAGGTGTGCTAGGGTGATAGAATCTTGGGGCGGCTCAGTCAACATTGCTCGAGTAGTAATTTCTATCAGTTTTAACTTCTCGCGAAGGCGATTCCGTTCTAGCTTCACATGATGAAGTTCGGCTTGGATTTGATCCAGAGCAAAGCCCAATGGTGGTACCTCCTTCCCAAGCTCTGTTAGATGGGCTTCGATCGGTCCAAGACTACTGGGTGAGGCCATCAAATCTTCTTTCTATAATAGTTAACCAAGATTACTTATATTTGGAGACAATAATCAAAACATTTTGTTCACAGTGGTCATATTGACCGATGGTCATAAAACAATCAAAACCCACTGGTCTCATTTTAATTATAATCATGTTTATCAAATAAAACATTTTTGTTGAGTATAAAAATAAAATAAAATAACACATGAAATTAGGGAACAAGATTTATTCAAAATTTCGGGCCGTTACACCACATGTGTCAACATAAATCATGAGTCATATACTGACATAACCAACATTCCCCTAAGAAACCCACCACCAAGAATCAATCCTCTTGATGTCACATAATCTCAAATGCTATGTTGTAAATTCTCATGGGTAAAATCAAATGTTCAAGATATATCAGCAGAAGTAACAATGATCAAGTCATAAAATTATCAATTTTATTTCTAGTTATGTTTCACAAAACATGGATTCCAATTTTTCGCATTATTATATAAAGCCTATTTAATTTATCATTTAACTTTGATGTCAGAATAATATCATTTTACCAGACATACCTATGGTGATTCCACTACAAGAAAACACACAAATTACATGTTTTGAAAATTCATATGATTAAGACAACTATATATCAAACATCCAATATATATTAGGGTTTTAATTTAAAAATTGACATGACTCAAGAAGGTACAAGGTTGGTACACATATATAGTGGAAATAAGTATCAATATCTTTTCTCTAGGCCCATAGATATCCATTGGATGGTTTAAAAAAGGATTATAATTTAACTAATATAATTAAATTAATTAGGTTGTGTCAGAGGAATACAGGTGTGGTAAAACATATTACACACACTATATATTATTAAATACGAAAAATTGGATCATATTTAGAACACCCCCATAATTCAAAGATCTAACCAACACTATCAAGAGAACACCAATAAAGAATAAAGGTGAAGGATATTAATAGGAAAACTATATCACACAAGAAACAAGTTAAAAAAAATTCAATGATGACCAAGAGATCAAACCTCTATAAAGAAGGATATTGGATTAAAGGGTTAACCCAAATGAAGGAACACATCAGAGATCAAACGCTAGACAGAGTTATCTTGAAAGGAATGAATTTCCCAAAAATCACATGGACTCATCTAGGGGTTCAAGAGAGGAGGTTTCATGGAGATATAAAAATAATTCATATGAACATCATAGATTAAATATATTAACCTGGCGAATTCATTCACGGAAATTATTTCACAACATGAATTCGTTGAGTTATAGGATACCGAAGAATCATATACCTTTAGGTTAAAATAACGTTGATAGACTTTTTCACAATGTGAACAAGTTTCATGACATGTAAATGTTTTACACTCTCAACCAGTTCACTGTATATTCTTATACCAACATTGACATCATAAAACATGTTCATGAAGTAAAAGTGTCCTATTAAAAGATAACATCCCATATTCTATTAAAAATCCAAACCACTTCCAAAGAAACTTGACCATCAATGTTTAAAGAAAATTTAATATCTAACTAAAAGTTGTTCGACCAAACTCAATAGGGTTATTATTGGAAGTATATGGGATGTTATAGATTTCATAATGATGGAATTCATAAACCACGACATCTAAAATTTACCTTCATAGTCTCGTGCTACGAAAATTTAAACTAGGGGACGACATACACCAAAATTAATTTAATAATACTAGACTACTGTTTTTTCTAATGATATCTACTATTTCATTATGTGGTTATGAAATTATGGGCCCCACCGATCACCTAATAAGTACAATTCATTCAATATATGAATAAAATATACTACTCATAGATATCAATTATTCAAAAAAGTTATATATATGAAGAACTAGAATACATAATGAAAATGATTTCACCAGGAAAACTAAACATAGATCATATAGATAAAGAATAAGGATTGTATCATTAAAAAATATAGAGAATAGAGAATACATTTTTTTAGTTTTTGATGAATGGAAATACAAAATATATATCATTAAATGCAATTTTTAGGAAAAGTACCATCACATTAAAACCCATGATTAAGAAGTAAAAAATATAAGGAATATTTGGAAATAAATTTTCATTGAAAAGAACCATTTTAATATATAATGTATGATTCAAGTCAATGATATGTTATGATGGAGGAAAATTCCTTTAATTCAATTTATTATATAACAAATATATCATTCATATTTTAGGAAATAATTAAAAAGTAATTCTTTTAAAAAATTAAAATAATTTTCCATTGAAACCATTTTATAAAAATCATAAAATTGGTTGAATTTTATAAAATGAATCACTAATGAATATTTTACAAAATTATTTAAACGATTTTGAGGATAATATTAATATGGAATATCTATTCTATGCTAATGATATCCTACTCTTCTCTAAGGATGGCAGAAAAACCATAACTTCTATAAAGACTATCTTTAGTCACTATGAGGAAGTCTCAGGTCAGGTCATAAGCTGGAGTAAATCCTTTTCTGTTTTTGGTGAAGGCGTTAGAACTGTTAAGAAGAATAAAGTGGCCAGAAGGCTTGGAGTTAAAAGGGGCTCCCTACCCTTTACCTATCTTGGACTGCCTATGTTTTGGGGGAGAGTGAAGAGGGTATACTTGGAGGATATTTCTCTTAGAATCACTAATCAATTGGCCAGTTGGAAGGGGAAATCAATGTCACAGGCGGGTAGGATTTGTCTTGTGAACTCAGTCGTCACATCATGGTTTGTGTATGCATTCTCACTATATAAGTGGTCTGTCGCTTTGCTCAGGGATCTTGCTCGCTTGATCAGGAACTTTATTTGGACTGGCTCAATTCAGCAGAGGAAATTGGTTACCGTTAAATGGATGGACTGCATTAGGCCTCTTTCAAATGGTGGAATGGGAGTTAAAGACGTCAGGGTTTTCAATGATGCTTTGCTTCAAAAATTCACTTGGAGGCTACTCGCTGGTTCTGATTTTTCCTTAGAGTTTCTTTTCAGCAGATTTTTTGACAGGATGTGTCGAAGGTCGAATGTGTACTTGAGGTTTTCTGTATGGGCCACAATTCGGAGTACCTATTCCGAGATCATGTTGCAGTCCAAGTGGCTTGTCTGCTCTGATTCTCATCTGAACTGTTGGACGACAAAATGGTTGTCCTTCCCTATTGATAATGCTGCTACTATTCCTTTAAACATGTGGTATCTTTCTGTTGGTGATTTGCAGGTCAATACACAAGCCCGAGCTTTACATCCTGCTACTCTCCAAGCGGAACTCTCAGCTTATGATTTCATGGATACAGACACTCTAATTTGGGATCCTGACATGGCTGGTGTCTTCTCCAGCAGGCTGGCTTATGCTATGCAGTGAGGCAACAATAATCCAACTCCTGCATGGGTGATGGCGGTGAGGACAGCTTACATCCCGCCGGCTGATTCCCTTCTCATATGGCGGATTTGGAAATGCAGACTTCCAATTCAATCTGCATTACAAAAGAGAGGTTTGAGTTTGGCCTCGGTTTGCCCACTCTGCCTTGCTGCGGACGAGTCTATTGAGCACATTTTCATCAACTGCAACTTTACTGCTCGGTTATGGCTATATATCACAGGAATTTTTCTCTATAGCTTGGATCTATCATCGGTTGGTTCACTACTGAATTCTTCTATACATCAGGAAAATAGTGATCAGGTTCATTCCTTGCTTATTACTGCTGTTGTTTCCGTTATTTCCTACGTCTGGAAGGCTCGGAATAATACTGTGTTCAACGGAGGAAGTCCCTTTTTCAAAGAGGGAGTGATGGCGGTTCACCGAAGCATCAAGCTTGCTTCGGAGAAGCAAACTGGCTGCATGCACAACAACATGGCTGATCTCATCTTATTACGATCTCTTGGTGTTTGTGGCAGGGAGAGAAAGCCGAAGGTGATGAAACACATTAGGTGGATTCCTCCAATTGCTGATTTTTTGAAGGTGAATGTGGATGGGGAAGCTTCTGGCGCACCAGGGCCTGCTGGTTGTGGTGGCGTCTTCAGGACCTGCCGAGGTTTCGTAAAGGGGTGCTTCTTTCATTACATTGGAAACGGTTATGCTCTTGAGGCGGAGTTATGGGCGATGATAAAGGCTATAAGGTATGCTGCTCATTATGGCTAGAGGAAGATGTGGATTGAATAGGACTCTTCTACTGCTGTGAAGGTTCTTAAAGAGCGGTCCAGGATGGTTCCATGGAGGATGCTCCCTTCTTGGATCGGCACCCTCAAAATTGCTGAATCGTTTTCTCTTGAGTTTTCTCATGTTTACAGAGAAGCGAACCAAGTGGAGGATGCATTGTCAAAAAGAGCAATCCTTGAGGTGAGTTCTAGCTGGTCCTTTGTTCTCCCTTAGTTCTGCAATGATTTTGTTCACAAAGATAGGATTGGTACTGTGTTTACAAGGTTGTGTAAGGCTCCCCCTTTCTGAGTGGCTTGTACTGTTTTAACTTTTATTTAATTTTATGGGAGCATGCCTCCTGGCTCTCGGGCTTTTTGGGTATTAATATGGAATAAAATGATTCCACACTAAGGAGAAAAAAAATTTCATTTAAAACACTATTTTGGTCTCTTTAGTATATAAAAATAAGAAAATGAGATGAATGCATGTACTTTTCATAAAAATCATATAGGAATAAAAGGATTTGTTTTATGATATAAATATCAAATAATACTTCCAATGGATACATAAATATTAACAGTCAGTAATAATGTTGATATTGTGAAATAAACTGTTACAATAGTGGTATTTGATGAATCATAACCCCAAGAAAGAAATAACATCAAATTGAAATTCTAATACCACGAATGTAACTAGATTAATAAAATAACATATCCAATTTTAGGAATATAAATCATATAAAATAAATAATTATTTATTATGAAGTATTTTCATTGACGTAAAAGTTATATGAGAAAACCATTCAATGATCATAACGTTGATGAGAGAATCAATAAATAGAGTGATTATGTGTATAAAATGTAAATCAACAAAAATACTAGTTTAAATAATAATAAATCAATAAAATTTTATATATAATGAATTCATAGAATAATAATGACAATGAAGAATATATTTAACCCAATTAAAGGATTTTTTTAAGAGACACCTTTCCACTTTATTGCGTTGAAGTAAAATCCCTATGGATTAAATAATTTTAATTTAATATTAAAATATTAATAAGTATATAGAATTAATGATATAATTTGTAATATTAAATTATATAAACCATATAAAATAAATTTTTCCATAACATTAAAATATGCCTCAATGAAATTAAATTAAGACAAAATCTCCAACCTCATGCTTGACCCATCATATAACTTCATTATATTACCGAATAAGAAACTTATGATTATGAAAAAAAACATCTTAAGAAGAATTTTTTACATTTTTATTCATTTTTTATTTATTATAATTTTATAATCTATTAATTATTTATATAGTTAAGGGAAGATGTTTTGATAATATTTAGTTCATATATCCAATGCAACCACAGTAGTTTGACTATTGGAAAAGTGGTTATTATTGAATAATATATATAATTGTAATAAAGAAACAATTATCATTTTTATATATAAATTATTATTTTCAAACCACCATATATATAGTTATGAAAATTGAATGACGTTACAATCATAGATATTTTAATCCATATGTGCTCATATGTAACATTTCCACTCTTCCATCATTATGGTTTGAAGAATATAAGAATCTTTTATTTCATTCAATTATTATCATTATAAAATATATATTATATTATTTTTTTAAATAAACTTATATATTCTATGATTTATATATAGAAATAAAGAATGAATCACATCACTTTGTGGTGGTGGAAATCCACATGTACACATAAACAATGTTATTGTCTTTCAATGAGTGGATTAATTTGACAATATTTGACAAATTAATTTTAAATAATGATAACTATGTCAATAATATATATATTTATATTTATGTGTGTATATATATATATAACCAATAATAATAGATATATTGAGTGGAGATGATGGAAATTAAATTTCAATGGTTCAAGAGATGGTAGTCTTCCATACTCATATGAGATTGTTTTTGTTTCCCATTTGATTGAAGAGGAGAGAGATATATCATTTTCCATTGACATAATAAAATCTATGTTTATAGGAGATAATGAAGATATTATATCTAAATGTTTGAATAATATTTGATGAATGTGGATGTTTGATCGGATTCTTTTGCTGGGGCACGCTCATCCGTCTGTAGGGAGGACGCGCTGCTTGTTACCCCACATTCCCGCTTTCCAAAGGCGGGCAGCATCTGTTCCTTGTTCAAGGAAGTCTGCTCCTTGATCGAAGCCGGGATGATGGGATGTCGGTTCTTCCTTGCATGGATTCCTCCTCGGAGCTCATCACCTAGTCAGGGTCTCCCTCATAGATTTAAGATGGGTTCGTGAAGCTCATTCCCAGTGACATATCTACATGGATGCTAGTTTATTACGCTGCTTCCATCAAGACGCTCCATGGGGTCTTTTCGGGGAAGAAACCTTCGGTGAGGAGAATGGTTACGTTGGGGAATCGTCAGCATGTCTGTCTTTGGTCCCTCATCACATGGCTTCTCGAGGGCACAGAAGCCCGAGGCATCCCACATCAAACGCGGGGAATGTGTACCATCTGAGGTTTTCCTCAGCTTCCCATGTTTAACATAGGGTATGACGTGAGTATAACGTCTTGTGGAGACGGATCGGGTTGAAGGACCCCTAGGGGGGAACATCGATGTTAGGGCCAGCACGTGGGAGGCTTCCCAGATATCATGGAGTGGGATGGGGTGGCATGATCTAATGGGTATGTGGCGGCCCGGGTAAGGATCAGGATGGATGGTGGAGTGAGACATGGGGCTTACCTTCTGAGACGGCCCAAGAGGGGGAATACAATTTATGGTCATACGGGACAGGATACAGTTTAACGTAATGCGGGACGGGATACAGTTTAACATCATGCAAGCCGAGATACATTTTAACGTCATGCCGGATGAGATACAGTTTAACGTCATGCAGGATGAAGGGTTTGGAGCTTACGCTCTGAGGCAGCCCAAGGTGGTAAGGGAACCGACATGGAGAGGTCGGGACGACCGGGTGGTGGGCTTGAACCTCGTGGAGGCTTCCTGCGTACTGTGCGTTAGCACGGATCAAAGTCCACGTAGTTCGCTGGGATGGGGCTTATGCTCTAGGGCGGCCCATAGGAGGATGTCATGGTCGATAAGCACTTTTTGCCCACGTGAGTCATGCTCGGTGTGAGAAACAAGAGGCAGCAGGGACCAGATGATCATGTCGTGAAGGGTGTGTCTATGAGAAGCGGAATGGGGCTTACGCGTTAAGCGGCCCAAAGAGGAAAAAGGGGATT
The DNA here is from genome assembly GCA_963277665.1 of Viscum album. Classification (NCBI taxonomy): domain Eukaryota; kingdom Viridiplantae; phylum Streptophyta; class Magnoliopsida; order Santalales; family Viscaceae; genus Viscum; species Viscum album. The sequence continues at coordinate 1,362,602,444 of OY728133.1, forward strand.
ACGTGTGGTTAGTGGAACATGGTGTCGGGGGTTACTCTAGGGTGGAGGCTCGTGGTGTGACAAATCGCAGTGGGAAAATGACTCCACTGGCCTTGGCAGGGGGGAAGTACGGAGATGCATGGGTGCAGTCATCCATAAGGAAGGCTAGGGGCTTACGCTCTAAGGTAGCACTTCCCCTGCGGAAAAACACCGCTCTGATAGGGAGGATCTCATTCCATGTGAGGAAGAGTGCATTCTTGTGGATAGGATTGGGCGTAAAAAATGTCCGAGCTGGGGGGACCCTGCGTGCGAAGCATGGGTTCGGACCACAGTTTAACGTCTTCTGTTAAGGAAGAGGTGCTTAGCAGTTTAACGTCTGGTAGCTTGGACGAGGTGGGTTTTCTCCACAGACCTAGGTCTTACATTCCCAACTCCCTCTACCACTTGTGGGAGGGAAGGCATCGGCAAGGCCATAGTGAAGGGGGCCACAGGGAAAACCACCGGGGGTCAACGTTAGCGTGGATACAGTGGATGGAACCTACGCAAGGAAGCTTCCCACAATGTCTTCTTCATGTCTGGCCATGAGGGCATCCCAAATAACTGGTGGGATGGGTTATGCACCTATGCGGTAGTGCACAAGCGGGATAATACCAAGGGCATTGGAATCGGTCCGAACAAAGGGATGTGAAAAGTGTGAATCACATGAACGACACTTGGAATGCAATGAGTGTGGAGTGGTGATAGAGGATAGCTGCTGAACATGTTCACAACACAGCATCCTGTCACATTAGCCTAGAATGGGGACAAACAATTTAGGGGTCGACTGCTGACCGTGTTCGAAACACAGGACCTGACTCAAAGTGTCACCCAAAGTCTTTCGGGGTGTTGGCCCAGGACAGCAGGAGGACCATAGGTCAATCATCCAAATAGATAGGGGGTCCCTCAAGACTTGGATGTGGATGAAGATCCGAATGAAGGACACGTAATGAGTGGGGTGGAGTGATGGAATGGTTGAACGGATTCCAATGCTCTTAAAACTACGCCATTGTAATCATGGAATTATTCATCTTATGCTTGGCTCACAATGCATCCCTTATTTGGAACAAGAGGCATCCTATGTTTGGAGCACAGGGTTTACTACAGTTTATAGTCATGTAGATAGGACTATTGGCATCTCATGCTTGGCGCACAAGGCATCACTTATTTTGAACAAGAGGCATCCTATGTTTGGAGCACAGGGTGTACTACTGTTTATAGTCATGTAGATAGGACTATTGGCATCTCATGCTTGGAGCATAAGGCATCTCTTATTTGGAACAAGAGGCATCCTGTGTTTGGAGCACAAGGTTTACTAGAATTTATATTCATGTAGATAAGACTATTTGAATCTCATGCTTGGAGAATAAGGCATATCTTATTTGGAACAAGAGGCATCCTATGATTGGAGCACAGGGTTTAATATAGTTTATAGTCCTGTAGATAGGACTATTTGCATCTCATGCTTGGAAGATAAGGAATCTCTTATTTGGAATAAGAGGAATCCTATTATTGAATGATAGGGCATTCTTCTCAGGGGAATTGATGATGAAAATCTCAACTCACGACATAGGAAACGAACGAAGAGGAATATTTCGACTCAAGCTGTTTCACAGTGTGCAGAGGAGTATCTCAAATCATGGTATTCTCTAGGTGGAAGGTCGGTGCGCATAAGGGGGCAATAGAAAATCCCGACATCCCAACCCGAGAAGTTTGCAGTGCGACTCTCCAGAAGGTGCGAGCCTCTATATTGTTGCCTTCAATAGGAGTGACTCACAGGATAGGCCGCACGCAATAAGGGATGCCTGCGCCCAATAGGGCAGGCATGCGTGGAAAACACCGGGTCAGCGTGCAATTCAGGGATGTGCACGAAAAGGGTCGAGTCGGTTCCCAAAGGAAGGGATTGCACGCAAAAGAAGGAATTGCGTGCAAGGGAAGGGGTGCACGCACAATGGAAGTCTTGCGCGCAAATTGGCTGGCCTGCACGCAAACAAAGGTATTGCGCGCAAGGGGTGGACCCCAAAGGGGATGGAATTTGGTCTAGGCCAGGGGATCTCGTGCAAAGGGCGAATCCCGGGGCGACTTGTCGCGGAAAAGAACCATAACTCGAGACCATTTTGCGTGCGCTATTACGCGCATGGGAGCAGCATCAAATTCCTCCCCCATATTGCGCGAGGGGGAAGTCGAATTGCGCGCATGAGAGTCGCATCGGATTCCTCAACCCCCAAACCGTTCGGGGTCACCTTCTATTTATAGGCGACCTCCGGCGTAGAATCCGGGCGGCGCATGAAATTCATCGCACCGAGCGCAGCCGGCGCGCCAAAATTCGCTGCGCAGAACCGGGGCGCGCAATGATTGCTCGCCTCATCGGCTAAATTTCGCAAAACCCAGTGATTCTACGCGCGGATAACAATTTTTCTCACAGATCCTCCTTTATTTCGCGCACCACATCCCAGGCCTCCGGATTTGGCCTCTGATTCTGAATATGACTTCTATTCGTCATTTTGAAACTCCCTCCGGGGGTTAAGGTCTTTTTTCGACGTCAATATTGGATAAATAAATAAAACAAAAAGTCTTGGTTAAGAATGTTACATATTCATCAAACAGCCTCTAATATTTTTGGACCAAAACTAATTTTAACATAATATAAATTATAATTTTTTTACAAATATGAAATCCATATATCGAAATTACCAGCATAGAATTGAATAAAATTAAATTAAATTTCATCCCGCAGTCGGGTAAACAATAGAGGTTTTTAATGTAAAAACATTCAAATGTTTTCTATGTTTTTATATTCAATTTCCATTATTAATTAATTATAATTACCTAAATTATATTTATCTGTATAAAAATTTTATATTTAATGTTTCAAAAAAATTTAATATATAATTTAACCATATAAATAAATTATATGAAAAATAATTTTTGAATTGAAATCAAGTATTTTTACATATTCATTAAGTAATGAAACAATATAGATAATAATGAAAATTTATCCTAACCTAATTTTTAGGTATCACTTATAATGACAATGTTAATTTTGTGATATTAAATCTATAAAACTTCAAAAAATTTATATTAAAAGGGTTCTCCAATAAAATGCGATAAAAATGCATTAATAAAAATATTTGTTTTTAAGCGTATAATTGGGTTTGTTTATATTTTACTTCTATCAAAACTATTGAATGAATATAAAATTTTTATTTAATATATTAAAAATATATCAAACTAATAATTATTAATAACTGTATTTATGTTATTAATATTAACACAACATTGTGGGTATAATAAAAATTTTCAATAAAAATACTCTTATATTGAATTTGTTCTAATATTCATTTTTAATGAATTATTAACTATTTATTCATTTTATATTTTTTGAAATTAATATTTTAAAAATTTTAGTGAATAATAATAATAAATTCTAATTTAACAACATTTCTATATTCTTTTACATAATATCATATTGTTCGATAAGACTCGGTCTTGCATGTTATACAGTCCACCATTGAAGGTCGGTATTGCGTGAAAAATATTCCTAACAACATGTTCCATATAAATGAATATAAAAATTATATTTCTTATGGGTCAAAATAAAATTTGAATTTCATACAACACAAGATGAACTTAGTCCATTAATATATATATAATAACAATTTTTTGTGTTGCTTGAAATGAAAAAATATTAAAAAGATTAAATTAATTCAAAAAATATATTTCACAAAATGTAAAGTTTTAACATTACTTTATTTTATGACTTATTATATCAAATTAATTAAAATATATTTTCCAACAATATAAATTCCTTTTATGAATCAATAATTGTGAGTAAATAAGGAATATATTCTGAAATCATCATTTTTTAAGAGGAATGGATATAATGAGTTTACATTAATTTAATTTTGATTAGCTAATGAACCTACTATTATTATGAATCTAATGAATAGAGTAATAAAGAAATATATAGATTATTTTTAATGATATTTATCGAAGGTATCATCGTGAAATATAAATTATATGTAATCCTAGACAATCAACAATGAATTAATTTTTAGACTCTTAGAAGAAAAGTGTTATATGAGAAATTTTGAATGTGTGAATTTTGGCAACAGAATACTTCTTTTATTGAAAATATTTTATCCATGGATTGAAACTAAATTGATCTTGTGAAGTAAAATGTATTAAAATAATACCATGTAACAATTTACATAACTGAGATATATAGTTTCATTGGGCTGGAAAGTTACTATCAATGATTTGATCAACATTTTCCTTGATTGTCTAACTCTTAAACAATGATTACATGAAAATGGTTTATATTATTTCAGAAAAACTAATGTAAATAATGTGTTTAATAATTTAATAGGTGATTGTTCAATGCACCAATGTTTATTCCACCTTCAAGAAAAATGTATTTTTTTTATATATAGTGATGCATTGAAGAATGTACATGATTTCATTCTAAAGAAAAATTACAATGTTATTGACTATGAATCAATGTTGTTAAAGAATCATGAATATAAGTATCCAAATTTTGATGTTGAGTTTTTAGCCATAATATATGCTCTAATGATTTTAATACATTATATCTATGATGAAATAAATTAGGTATACCAATATCATCACAAAATGAAATACATATTTTCATTGAATGAAATCAACATGGGGAAATGATGATGGATCGAGATAAATAAGGATTATAGTTAATTAATACACTAGAATACATTAACAAAAAATATTTTAGAATATGCACTGAGTAAGAAAGAACATGGATTTCAGACAAAATTTATGATTAAGAGGGATCATATGCTTAGGGATTTAGTAAAGGTGAATATTAGCTTTTTTAATTTAGGGGTGAAATCACTCGTTGTAAAATGATTAACAAACAATTTATTTGCAAATTATAAAATGTTATTATCCTCGTGATTTGAATTTTCAGTATAAAATGAATTCTATGAAATATAAGAAACTAAAAGACTTCATATATGAAGAAAAAATTATGAAATTTGGAAAAAGGCTATTTGTTCTATCTATACATGAGATAAATAGTTATTACTGGTTGATCTTTATAGATGAAATTTTTCTATACACAATTGTACAACTAATATATAAAAGTTTTTTGAAAAAAAATTATGGGATAATATCTGGATGAAAACATTTAATTGTGTATCCATATAAATGGGTTTTCAATAGGCAATGGCTAAGAGGGTTACTCTAAGATGAGTATCGATACCACTACGTATTAAAATGTGGAAATGGGATGCAATTAATATATAATTTTTCAATATATTAACAAATAATTCAATAATTAATTATACAATATCTGTTATTGTTGATCATGTCACAAAAATACGTACATATCCTTACATTGAAGGATGATTTACCTCTTGAGTGACTACTAGTCTTCTATATTAATATATTTTTAAAGATTTTTGGAACACCTATTTAAATTTTCCTTAATAATAATCCACAAGTTGCATCAATATTTTCAAAAATACAACAGAATTATTTTGATACTTTGTTTCATTTTAGCAATGCTTATCACACTCTAAATGATTGAAAGTCCAAAAGGATTATTTAAACATTATAAGACTTCTTTAGTTCATTTTCACATTAATTTCAAGGTATATGATATTAGTATATAAATTTTTAGATTTTTCCTATAACAATAACATCCATTCAATTATTCAAATTGAGTAGTATGAGGCATTATATTCCAAAAGATGTCTTACTCTAAATTTTTGGAATGAAGTTGGTAAAATGACATTTGTAGGACCAGAACATATTGAGGAGGAAAATGAAATATTAAAGACTATTCATATTAATTTTATAGTTTCTCAATGTAATAAAATTAATTATGAGGTTAAACATATTATATATTTTGAATTTAATGCATCATATCATCTTTTTTATGAAATTATCTCCATGGAAGGGTGTTATAATGATGGGAATGAATTAAAATCTAAGAATGATGTAAATCAAACCTTTTGAATATTGGGAATGAAATTTTTATATGCATTACTTATTAGAAATTGAACCATGTGTCTCTTAATTATATTTTTTGTTCCATATATCATTTTTATGGAAGGACACGACAGACCCAACACATATTCACCCCTATGATGAAATTGAATTAAAACACATTCAATATCACATTGAAGATCCAATATAGATTTTTTAAAATAGATAGTAGTGACTAAAGAATCAGTATAATCCAAAGGATAATGTACATTAGATAAGACTGAAAAATAGAGGAAGTGTTGTGGGAACCGTATGATTTTATGAAGAATACCCACACTCTTTTTTTAGAAAATAATATCCATGAAATCATTAATGATGTAATTTTTATAAAAGGTAAGAATGTAACACCAGAGCATAAATTATAGTAATTTAGAATTATATTTTTATATAACATTAATGAAATTCAGGTTTTATTATTTAAAATAACATAAATAAAAATTTTATTAGTTAAATATTGATTTTTTACAAAATAAGTAACAAATTCAATGAATGATGTTTTGGAATTTTACCTTAGAAGTAAAATTATATGAATAATTAAAAATATATTATATAAATATAACTAATTTTATATATAATAATGTGTAATAATATATATAATTATTAATTTAATGAATTTAAATTTTAAATAAATAAATATAAAATCATTTGAAATTGAAAATAAGTTTTTTAGAAAACTATTTTTTAAACAGTATAATGTCATTCCATTTTAATTAATTAAAATAATATTTATTGATAAATTTTTTAAATTATGTTTATATGTTATATATTTAACAATAATAATTAATGACTGTATAAGGATGAATAAAAATTATATATTAAATATAAGATCTTCTTTTTTAAAATTAATGTTTTAAAAAATTTGTTTTCGACCTGATTTGTGGGTAAATTTCTAATTTATGTTTTATCACTTCTCTGAAATGATTTTGATAAAATATTTTTCATATCTATAAATATAATAATTAATAAAAATTATTATTTTAAACTTAATTTCTGGACATAATTCATAGTAAAAATAATAATAATTTAATTACCATGTTTAACGGTAAAATATGTTTATCTGGTGATAACATGAAAATATATGGGTTAAAATTAACTAAAAACATGATTAATCCCAATTAAAAGGTTTTATATCATATATAACCTTATAAATCTAGAATATAATCCATTTTTATCCATTTTCTTGAAAAATTGTCTTGCAATTGTTTTAAAACATTGAAAATTTACAAGTGTACCACTCACCATAATTATAAAAGTGAATATTCTCGCTTCACAATTTCACACACAAAAATCTATATATCCAATAAAACCCCTACCAAATTCTCTCAAAATATACTAATATAAATTTATACTTTATGATCATCCCATAATAGTAACCCTCAAATCCTCAATAATATATAGAAATGGGGTTTTCTGAAAGAATGTAATCTTCTTCATCAATATCATTATTTTTTAGTTCATGATTTTACAACATAAATTTTGAATTTATAATTAAAATATAACAAAAAAACTATAAAATAGATAATGAGACGTTATTATGTTTATATAATAACATTTTTCCTTGTCCTCTTACATTAAATAGAAATTGAGGCTGTTGATTGTGTGCATGATAGACTACTGCCTTACAAACCAATGTGATTCATTTTCTGTCACCGCATATCATGTCTGGTTATAATATTGAATTTAATATATATATAATTTATTATATTATATTTATTAAATAAATATACTAATATCCCATATACCACTTTAACATCAAATCTATTAGAAAATGATCATTTCAATCAAGTGTACCTGTGGACTTCCACCACTATGAAGCAATGTAATTCGTTTTACATTTAATATTTACATGGATGATAACAAGTATTTTTAAGGATTATATATGATATATAGAATTTAATAATGATTATTTAAATTATATTTATTTATTAATGTTCTTTATTTCTATCTATATAAAAGTTAAAACCATGTTCATGTGTATGCCTGACCTACTGTCTCTATGAATATAGTGACTCATTTTTCGACCAATACCTTGTATATATATCAATAAATAAATATTTAATTACTATATGTAATATTTATATCATTATTAAAATTAAATTTATGATGTAATAATGATCATATTTAAATGAAAAAAAACTTTTATACCAAGAAGTACATGAAAAATATAACATATGACCCCTGAAAATGATGAATTTAATAAATAATAAGTGATAATGGAGTATTGAATTATTATAATTAGAAAATATATGATATTATGTATTTATATGTTTATGATAGAAATTATAATAAATTTAAATTTTTATAAATGAGTTAAAAATAACTTATAATGAATGACTTGCTTGAGGTAATGGTTTTTTTCACAATCTCATCATTATTCAGAATTGTTTAGGTATAATTATGTGATGGGGGAATTATGTTATATTTATTTATTAAAAAAAATATATTTTATTGTTATTTTTTAATGTAATAAAATTACATATTGTTATTCAATTTTCACTCTGTATGTATTCAAAATACCAAAATATTATTTTTAAGAAAAACTGACCAAATTTTTATACCTAGTTAAGAATATTTATTTTCCATGTACATATTTTAAATAAAATGTATAATATAATTTTTCTAATATTATCTAATGATTTATTTATGTAATTTTAATCTAGTTTTACTTTGTTTAAAATGGTTAAAATATAATTTCTTTTTTATTTTATAAATATTTTAATTTGGTCATTTTTTGAATAATGGGAAAAGAATATTTTATTTAACTTATGTGATATGAAAAAAAATTCAAACTATCATGAACACTTATTTATTTAAATCATCCTTTAGATGGTATCATGATTCATTTCAAGGAAAGTGAATTCATTAATATGTGGGAATATTTTAGATTTTGTGTAAGTTATTTCAAAATGAAATCTGTATATCCCTCAATAAATATTCCAGTGACCTTTTAAATGTATATTAATCTATGTGTACAATTTTTGGTGAATATGATGATTTAATGGATATTTTATCCATTATTCAATTAACCATATTATTGAAGATTGTTTATTATTATTTTTAATGATTAAATAGATATTGACATTTCATATAGTAGTAATTTACCATGAATTGTTTTTGATTATGTTTCACCCATTTTATATACTGAATACATTAGACATAGTAACTAGCGATATTGGAATACTAAACTCAATAAATACATTGGCAGGTTTCCATATGCAATCTAGTTTAGATATTTGGTGTATTCGCAATTTTTTCGCAATTTTCAAAATAAAACATTATCTATGAAAATGATGTCAGGGTATTTAAAGATCATATAAATATTTTTAATAAGTTGAGGTAATTAATTCTAAAATAATAATGATTATAAGAAAAAGAAATGAAGAATTTTATTTATCTTATTTCACTTTTTGTCGAAAGGTATTTTCATCATTTTAAATGAGTATATATGAATTGAAAATTAATAGTTCATTGAAAAAAGAAACATCAAAATGTTTTTAAGTAGGAATCAGCATTTACATGTTTTGAAAATGAATTATATAAACTACATATATAATGTTGAGAGTAATATTGAAAATTTAATTTATGAGATAAAACCAACACGTCTAATGGATTTAGTCTCTCAAACTTAATCATCAAACGAGGATATAATATCATGTGCTATGAGGATAGTGAAATAATTATCAAAGTCTTATGATTTTAAAGATAATAAATATAATATAAGGGTGACTATGCACTCAAGGAAATGAAATATGAAAAAATGAATATTTCATTAGATAAAATTATAACATGTAACAAATGTATAAAGAATCACCATGGAACATTTTTTTGGAATTTGTAATTTGCTTAAATTTTGGATAGAATAGATATCAGGCTCATTTTTCTTACGAAAATTAAGATTCAACCAATGATCAATTATATAAATATAAATTTATGGGGTACTATGAAAATTATTTTACCAGATGTCATAGTAATTTGCGTCAAAATATTCTATGGGATAAATTAAATGCTTATGAAATCACAACATATGAGGGTGAAGTTTTGATAGATGTAATGGTAGGTAATTTAATAACAACATAAAATTTATCCAATGATTATTTTGATTATAGATCTTTATACTCATTTATATCTTCCATTTTATAAATAAATTATATATTTCCTTATCATATTAATAAGATCATTATCAATCAATTATCATATTATAAACATCACTACAACAATGATATATAAGTTAGTTTCCATTATGAAAAACAAATATTCCATATTTTCTAAACATAGAATTATTCATATGGTTTATTTTGATATAATATTTGTTAAATAATTTCTTTCAAAATACATTTTAAATATTTATTTCAAAGAAAAGGTGATTAAGATGGATTACGCAGTTAGATTCAACCCCAATAGCTCTTCCGAATGAGATTATAGGGGAATAAGAGAAAATAAAATCTATGGATGGAAATAGTAATATTTAGAATTTTTATGTATATATTTTATAATAAAAAATTGATGTATTTTTTAATGAATTTGATAGAAATCCACTAGAGTTTGAAGTTGATATTTCCATTGATTTAATCTCAGATGATTGTCTCATATCAAGACACCAAATAAAATGTCCACTTTGTAATTAGTGAAAATAAAAAAATAAAAAGGATTTATGTAATGAAGGATTTTTATACCCCAAGTGTTTCACCTTGGGAATCCCCTATTAATTTCATTAAGAAGATAAATAAATCTATTAGTTTGTTAATTTATTACAGGGAAATAAATGACATTATGGTAAAGAATGCGTATTCTTTACCTCACATTGATCACTTATTCGTTCAACATCATGGAGGTAAATATTTTGAAATGATTGATCTTCATTCTGGGTATCATCAATTTTTATGTAAGAATGCTGATATTCTGAAGACAAAATTTTGTATGAGGTATTACATGATTATAGTAATCTCATTTTGTTTAACTAATGTGCCCTCTATTATAGTGGATATAATGAATAGAGTATTAATGGAATATAATGATTGATTTATTTTGGTACTTATCTATCTTATCTTTGTGTAATTTAAAAACTATTAAGACCATGATAATAACTTACAAATCATTATTAGGAGTCTTCGATGAAATGGGTTTTTTGGGAAATTATGAACGACTGAATTTGGATTTCAAAAAGATTATTTTCGTATCCATATTGTCTCTAATGATGTTATATATGTTGATCCAATGAATAAAAATGAACTAAATGAATATTATACACCAAAAACCATATCCAAAGTACATATTTTTGAGGATTTGGTTGGTTACTATTTGTGATTTGTTCAAAACAATTCTTGATTTCTTTACTTTTTAACCAAACACACACATGAAGAGGTTTGTTCATATTTATAGAGGAATGGTAGTAATGTTTTGTGTAATTTGATAGGATATTTTTAAATTCTCAAATTTATAAACTACCATTTGGAAATGATTTATTTTTTATATATAGGGATTCATTCAAAAAGAGAATTTATTTAGTATTTATGTATAATGATAATGTTATTACATATGAATCATGGTAGTTAAAGACTCTTAAATAACCATCCAACTCATTTACTTTATTGTAATTACTAATATTTTCTATTAAGATACAGATAAATTATTTATAGTGTGAATGATGTGATATATACACATATCATAAGGGTTGTCAAAACATATTTAAAAAAATATATGATGAGGAATAGAATATGGCTTGAACTAATTACAAGTTATTATTTTTCAATAATAAACTATATGAAAATGAAAGAAAGATATAAGACACACTAAGTTATAATTATTATGAATTTAATAGAAAAAATTGGATTAATTTAACTTATATGATCATGGAGTTTTTAAATAATGATATGATAATTATTATCAAATGGTAGAAAATATTGTATTTTCAAATTATTTCCAATCTATATATAATGAAAAATAAAAAAAAAGATATTATCCTAATGATGATAATTTATAATAGAAATTTAAATACATAAATGATGGGAAACTAGAAGACTTCGTATATGATGATACAATTATGAAATTTGGAAAGTGGCAATGTGTCCCATCTATTCTAATGTTAGAAAGGGGATTATTAGATGACTCGCACAACTAAAATTTCTCTACACACCCCTATATAACTAGGATATATATGGTTTTTATAGAATATTATGAGTATGATAATAGAAAGTGAGATGTTGCTGATTATGTAACATGAATATTGGTTGGACAATAAGTGAAGGGTAAAAGAAAATATCATATATTATTTAAGAATCCACTACCTATTCCTATGTTTAAATGGGATGAAATTATTTTGGGAATAGTCCATGGATTAAAAAATACTCTTATAAATAATGATACAATATGGGTTATTGTTGATGAACATTAAAAATATTCACATATCCCTTATATGAGAGAATATTTTCCTCGTGAGTGAAATTCATAGATATATATTTTATAATTTATAATATTTTTTTTGTGAACCTATTTAAATTATATCTAATCATGATCCATTATTTATTATGGAATTATTTTATAGTCTTCATAAGGATCTTGATATTTTCCGTCATTTGAGCACCTCTTATCACCCTTAAAATAATGGATAATCAAATAATATTATTCATACATTAAAAGACATATTGAGGTCATGATCATTTTACATTCAAGGATTTCATTATTAGTATTTACCTTTGGATGAATTTTTCTATAACAATAGCTTAAATTAAATTTTCTAAATAGTGATTTAGGATGCCTTATATGGAATGATATGATGTATAATATTTTTTGGGATGATGTTGGTGAATTTATTCTTATGGTATTGTATCTTGTTTAAGTGACAATGAAAAAGGTATCAAATATTTTGACAAAAATGAAATAATCTTAAATGTTGTAAAAGGGTTATGCATATAACTATAGGAATAGTTTTTAATTTGAATATGGATATCATGTTCTCATAGAAGTATCTCCATGGAATAATGTCATATGGTTCGATAATGAAGAGAAATTAAGGCCCTAGAATATCAAACAATTAATTTTTTTCAAATAATTAGATTTATGGATTACCAATTGTATATTACACTATGTATCTCAAAATACACAATGTGTTCCAATATTCATTAATATGGAATATTATTCCAATCCCAAAACACTTTTTCACCAATGATGAACTATAATTTAAACATGATCTATCTTACTGTATAGAGCCTACAGAGACCATATACACTAGATAGAAGGAATTGAGTATTCAGATAAATCCATTATTAAAGGTAGTATGGGGAAATTTTAATATGTAGGTAGAATTGTGAGAACCGTATGTTGTTATATAAAAGAAAAAAATTAGAAAGTAATATCCATGGAAATTATGGGAAGTAATTTTATATAGGAGGGAAAAATGTAACACATGAGCATAAATTATACTAAGTGAAAATTATATTTTAATTAAATTATAGAAAAATAAATGAATTTTAATATTTAATAGAACATAAATTCTAATTTGATTGGATGGATATTGATTTTGAACATAATTTGTTAAAATATGGATATAATGAATTTTTATATTTTCTCTTAAAAATAAGAATCTATAAATAATTAAAAATATATTATTCATATATTCCCAATTTAATATTTGATAATATTATTTTGAATAAATAAATAATTTAATATCAATTTTATAAAAATAAAAACAAGACCATATTTTGGTGAAATGGAATATTTCATAAAAAAATATTTTTTAAGACATAATGTCCTTATATTTATAATAAATTAAACTATATGAAATAATGACTGATTTAAATTAAATTTATATATTATATATCTAAATATATAAATTTAAATCTATATAATGTTGATTACTAGACATATTGTTAACGTAATATCAACTTATGTCTGAAAACGAATTTTTTGACAAACAATTTTTGGACATGATCTATTAGTCTATATAAAAGATAATTTATGATACTTCACTGAATTCAATTTTATAATATTGATTACATATTTAGAATTAGCATAATTTATATTTGGTAATAAGGACATCATAATTTTTTTGTCAGATTGTGAATTTTAATATGAGGCATGAACCCTTTAACGATTCAGTAAGAATATTTTTTTTCATATAATGAATGTGATAAATGGTTTGAGGAATGATTTGATAGAGTTTGGGGATTTTTTGGAGCATATTGATCTGTTTTATGTTGGAAAAAGAAGAGGCGTACTGTTGGGTCATTGTTAGTAGTAACCATGCAACCCATAAATAAGTGGAGCATGATCTGTAAACCATGTGGGGGTGGTTGTATGGTCATGTGAATAATGGAAGTGGGGTTCCAGAGGGGACCCACTTCATATGGGAATAGTTTAAAAAACAGTCCACCTAATCACATGGGTAGTTCCACCTAGCCTATAGCAGAATATGGTTGCAAGATGGTTTGACAAACCATGTGGCCTAAACATGCTTAGGGTCGGTTCCCTTGGATAGTGATGCTACATGGTAGGTACATAGTTTTGAAAATAGTGTTGAAATATTTTTATCCCATTAATAGTTGTTTAAAATGACCAATTTTCCCTCTATGTTATAAATCATTTGACTCCATGTTCTTCTTCCACCACATTCAACACCTCCCTCAAGATGGAGCTTTCAAATTCCTCTCAACCTAGAATAGAGAATAAAATATTTATATGAGATCTTGATCATTAACCGTATGTCAAATAGGAAGATTATTTGTAATCTCTTTAATAATAATCCTCCATTAAATTATATATATTTCTAAATGGAATGTTAAATAGATGAGGCCTCTTTTGACAAATATCAGGGAGTCCACCTGTTTTTTCAATTTTTGATGGTCTAGAATAATTCAAAGGCTATTAATGGATGATAAATCCACAACACATAAAAGGTAGGTGGTCTCATTATTTTCTTGAAATGTATAGTGATTCATATATGTTATCATTGTTCCATGCAATAAACATTCAAATCATCTCCTCTTGAATAGAGTTTTCATAAATTAAATTTATGTTCACATGTTTATATACCCTGTGGAAACTGTAATCATTAGTGATTGTTGGGAATTCCTTGTGGAATCACCCCTTAGAGGGTGTTTCTAAATTTGATAACATATCCCTGTAGTTCCTATTACTATATTTTCTATTAGAGGTGTCATTCATTCCCCATGTGAATGAGAGGATATTATTAGTAATATGAGATAGATTTATTAATGTGGATTGAATTAATTAAGCCGGTCTAAGCCTTATTATCCTAATTAATGTGATTGACCAACCTTAAGAGGTGGGATAATCTTATCCTATATAAATTAAATGGATGATAAAATTATATTTTATTGTTATGTTATTGTTATACATAGAGACCATGAATAAGTCTTAAGCCATGTAGAAGGAGGTGTATGGGATTTAACTCAAAACACCATGGATTTATGCATTAGTATAATTTAATTTTAATGAAATATAAATTTTTTATTTCACTCAATGAGAGATACAAGTGCAGTAATATGAATTCCATGGATGGGAACTCATGGGTGGTTGGTTTTACAATATTTAAACAGTGATACACATACCCCTCACTTGAAATTCTAAGGAAGGACTCCACGAGAAGTTTTTGAAATTATTACCTGAGTGTCACTTGGGATCCTTTCATGGAACACCGATGAATAAGTTAAAGGTAAATGACTTATACCATGCCTTAAGAAATAAAGGTGTTCCTATGAGGAATACCATGTATGGGTTTGTAATGATATGGATTTATATTATTCCCAGAGTGATATCAGGGTTTCGATGAAGAATTTCATGCATGGTCTTGTAAGACGACGAGTTCATATTACACATACTGTGACACTTGGGTTCCTATTACGGAACTCCATGCATATGAACAAATTCAAATAAATTTGTTGATTTATTATTCAATGTGATGTTTCTTATAATCCAAATAATATTATTGGATTTAGTCCAAGATTTATATATATATTAGAATTTTTATATTTCTTTCATCAAGATAAATGGAATGGGACGTGTTTATAACATATAGAGATTTGATACATTAGGGGTGCATGGGATATGATCTATTTCCCAATACTCATTTATAAAAAAATAAAATATGGGAAATATTATAGCGAATTTATTGGACATGTCAAAGCAGGCATTATTGGTGAAGTTCCCCATTCGGAACTCATATTGACATGGGTGTTACATATTCCATTTATATTTTGTATTATTACATGTACACTACTTATTTATATGTTTACATACTTGATGGATTAGACACAATTTCTGTTGGAATACAAAGAATATCTCACAACTTATTTAGGTTATCTATTTTTACCTAGATAGAACTCATGGATGTAGGTAGGAACAAATGTAATTATCCCACTAAGGATGTTAGATTTAACAATAATAGGATGGATTACTAAATAAATAGTGTCGAACTTATGCCTAAGATGTTGTAGGAGATATATCTTGGTATTTTTTAATTTTTATATCATATTATATATTAATTCTGCTCTATATCATATGTATTCAAATATTGTAAATCAACATGACATGATTATCCTCATTTTGTATGACATTATATATTGTTAATACCAATTTGTTTATTATCTATGTATGATTTACTAATTCCACTACATGTTATTTATTTATAAGGATTCATATATTAATTTTTATTATGATTATCCTTTCAACACTCTGATCATGTGGATATAGTCTCCACACTATACTCTTAAAAACCCTTTTACTAGTCATTATCCTATGAAATACATATAGGCATGATTGAGGACATGTGGCCCTAATTTTTACAACTATTATTGATTGTGCTGGTATATGATTTCAAATAGTGTTTTAGAGCTTCTTTTACAATTTTGTTTTACTATTTCAGTCACTAGACATGAGATTTTGAATGGGTTGGAATTTTCTAATGAGCCTGTTCCTAATAGTTGATATCCCACATAAAATAAATAAAAATTACATTGGAGGTGAATTGTTGTTCAAGATTATTCATATTAAATTTTTTTTGTGATTTCACAATTGGGTGACATATAAGATATGTTAATTGTATTAATGTTGATATCAATTCATATTTACCCTTATCCCGCTATGAAAAAGAGGCACCATTCTAAGCCTCACTATATAAACCCATAGAAATACATGTCATTCAAAGGCTATGACATATCGCATTATATTATATACATTATTTATAGTATATTTTTATATATTTACTCCTAGATTGTGTGTGGAATTTACATAAATAACATGTTAAGATATAAATTATGCATGAAAATTTTTGACCATGCTTATATTGATAATTCTATATTTTCATGTGTTATTTCATTGTGATATCATGTTATGTTTTACCCATGATCCAATATTATATTTTAGTTCAATTTTAATTACAATAATGTTGTTTTCCCATATATCATGTTGATGGAACCTTAATTAACCAATTATGTCGATTTGGAGGTATGAAACATTAGTTACATGGTAATAAAAATTTATTATTGTGATTAATTATGGGACAATATAATTTATAATATATATGGACCTTTATAAATTTGGATAGGTTACCCATATAGTCAATTCATCACATATGAAATATTTATTCTTAATTAATAAATGAAATTATTCTTGTAATGTCTCGAATTTTCCATGTATTTTTTTCATATTATATGGAATTATTTCGAGATCAGGCGTCAATATAGCACATAATTCCGAGGCCAGTGAGATCAGAAGGGTTGTTTGAACTTTTTTATGTTATGTGAGTCGGCACTTGTGTGCGGTAGTGGCAGTTTCCAAACTGATGCCCAGATTAAAATTCTGAGGGCAGCGTTGCGTCGGGGGCAACGACTTTACCAAAGAATGAGCCTAACCTTGACTGGTGCGGGTCGAGGGAAAAAGTTAATTTTGGGATATTTTATGTAAAATAAAATAAAATAAATTCACAAGTATATTTTATTTCTTTTATAGAAACATCCGCTGTAGCGCAGTGATGAGGCAGCTGTTTCAGTAATCAATGTCATGTCACAAGGACTCAGAAATAGAAACGATGACTCTTTAATGTCGCAGCGTGATGGGATGTCAAATAACATTATTTAGGATAATATATTTTTCTATTTGGTGATGATTGGGACAAATTTCTGGTGGATCCACGGAGCATTGGAGTAAATTATTAGTGGCGAATGACGATAGATCGAAGCAGCGAATCGCGGCGCCAATGAAGTTGAAGGATGTCGACGACGATGGTAGTTCAACCCATTTGTCAATGATTGATCCTTATTTAATGGTAGGGTTTTTTATTAAAATTTCTTTTCCCTGATTATGATTTAAAAAACTAACACAGATAAACCATGAACAAGTTGGTCTGCATATTCGTATGCTCTTGCAGGAGGGATTTCATAATGGTTTTTATGGTTTAATTAATCTAGATTGACGTTTATTGTTGATTTGTGCTCTGTTTAATCCTATTAATGCGAGTGGATCAACGTTCTGATGAATTATGGCAGAGGTTCGTTCCTCAATTTGTTCAATTGGTTTTCTTTCCCCCTATTCTTCTCATGTGTTCTTCGCGTTCTTCGTGTTCTTCACGGGGCGACGAACAACAGATTGTTGCGCACCCATCTTGCAATGAAATGATCTCAAACTAGAGATCTAACATCCCAAAGACCCTATGGAGGTGCAATGACCATGATGGATTATGAATCAGCTCGGATCGGAAGAGGTCGTTCTTTGAGAATTCGTCACGCGGAAAGATCAAAACATCTTTTTGGGGACTATAGGAGGTCTGGAAACACCGGAAGTAGCTTCGCGGCATCAGGTCAACCAAAACTCAAGATTTTTTAGGCAATCAGATAGCTAGATTGATGAATGGAGCATCACTGGAAGCATGACGGTGGAGGTCCGCGTTTATGGAAATTCCCATAATACATATCGTGTACATCCGAAGAACACATCGTGTAGTATGGGAGGTGGAATATAGGGTTTCGGGGGTCAGAGAGGAATCACATGGTGCATGACCCTGGTCAGACGGCGTGTTGGACTTTCCCTGATACTCGTTGTGTATTTTGGGAATTACACGAACAAGGGATGATCTACAAGGCTTTAGAACACAGCGTGTACAGTGTGAAATAGGCGGCTATGCAGAACTCGGTGTGTATTAAGGGGGTACACAGACACGGGATGGAGTACACAACCATGTACTCCATCACACGGTCAGGCAAGGAAAGTAAGACGGCTTACCCCGTGTACCGATTACACGGGTTGGAGTGCACAGGTTGATGACCATGTATGGGCACATGGCCAGTGTGCACGGAGCCAACCCCAGTCACTCAGACACAGTGTGTACACCATACTATATGTCTTGTACTCAGTTTTCTACACGATCGGCCTTACGACACAGGCCGTTGTACACGGGCTGTACCCGGGGTCATACAACACACCATGTAACATTTCTACACATCGTGTAATTTTTGGAATACGACATGGTCCTCTTGTTCATCATATTTTGGATATCTTTCGTTTGGGTAAGTTGCACTTCCTCTCGTTTCCCTATAGGTCAGGAACCATTTTCTCAAATAGGTGTATGATCCCATCAGTAGGACTCTCTATGATAGATTCAGGCATCCATACGAGATTCCCGTATCGAGATCCTTTATCCATTCATGACCCTAGGTAGAGTCTGGCAATGACGTGACCAACTCAACCAGGCGTCAGTCCACTACCTAGGAGATGAATTCTGAATGATGCGAGGAATCCACCATAGCCCTGGTAGTGATCCTCATCTGTGTATCAATATATATCCCACTCAATAGCGTGTCTCCTATAATGAGTGAATATATTTATCGTAACCTTATCAATCAGGAGTGTGTCTCCCGAAATGAGTGCATTTATCTATCATAGCCATCTCACTCAAGAGTGTGTCTCCCATAATGAGTGCATCTCTCTATCGTAACCTTCTCACTCGGGAGTGTGTCTCTCATAATGAGTTTAACTACCTATCATGACATTTCCCAACGTACAGTACATCTCAGATGGATATCATCAGAGATATAAGACTTGTGGAGTGTGTTCTCCTGGAATAAGTGCTTCGTGGAAATCTTGAGTTGAATCCCTAGATGGGGGTATGCGGTTGTGTGACTTGTATCTAGACTACTGGTATGGGTTTTGAGTATATCTTATTTGTTCTATATATTCCATAGACATATACTATACATAACTGACTGTACTGTTACTTTGTGTGCAGATTTGTGGTTTTTGGTGTCCTCTACTGAGTATTGTTATACTCACCCGTGAACGGGATTTTCCCTCACATGTCGTGTATTTTGTAGTCAAGAATCCTTTTGATGGAATCCAGGGTAGACCAGGACATGAACTAGATTTTTTAGTTCACTAAATTCTGAGGATTTCCTACGACTTCGAGCAGCAGTCCTAGTACATTTTGTCGTTACATGTTGGACATTTCAGCTTCAGACTCTTGTTTTGGTGGGCTTTTATTTTGGCCTAGTTTACATTTAGTACTTTACATTCCATCATACTCTATTGGTTGGGTTTAGTTTTATGAATGATTTTTTGTTCCTTAGTGGTTTTTACATTTCATTATTTGTGGCGTTGGATATGTGTGCATGTGTAAAGGCTCTTATGCAATGCCACCCATGTTAGTAATAAGCCTAATCGGTGTTAGTCACCACCCCCTAGCCTAATGGAGGTGAGCTTGAGGAGTCATGCCATGGGCCCCACTGGGACCGGTCATGACTGAGTGGTATTAGAGGTGGTTTGTTGTACCTTAGGACCATGATTCTGTGAGATTGGTTTGGGGAAACAGTAAGTGTTTCGAGTTCGGAGTTCAGGCCAGGGACTCTAGTGTTGGTGCGGCTGCTAATGTTTCCATACACCAGGACAATGATAACCTTATTTTCAACTTGGCACAGGGAAACACTAGTTTCAGGATGTAAAACAATGGTACATGCATCATATAAGAATGTGTTGTGTTTTCCATGTCCTTGTGTGTCATCTATCCAGATATACTCATTGAACGTGGTACATCTTGTTTGATTACAGGATGCCTCAGTGAGGCACAGCTACAATGATACAGCAGCACGATCATAAGGATGAGCCCCTTATTGACAAGGATTCGATACAGGAACCAGTTCACTAGGAATTTCCACTAGGTAGTGCACCTGCTATATCACCACCAGTGGAGCAGCCCGTGGTACCCTCATTACCGACCGACGACGACTGTAGGCTGAGCGCGCTACATGAGTTCCAGAGATCGAGACCCCTCAGGTTCTGAGGCAAGCCCGACCGTTAGTTGGATGAGGACTAGATTGAGGTAGTGACTGGATTTTTCTGTCTAGTGAGGACACCAGTAGACTAGATGGTGATCCTATGAGCGATCCTTCTTCAGGGTTTGGCAGGACGATGGTGGAGTATGACCATAAGGACTCACAATGAGGAGACAATTTTGTGGATGGAGTTTGAGAGACTATTCAGTGAGGATTTATCTCTAGTTACACTGAGTGATGTTCACATCCATGAGCTACTTCAGCTCCACCATGGCAGTATGATAGTAGCTGACTATTTTTCGAGGTTCACCAACCACACTAGGTACTCGATTGATATTGTCAGGGGTCATTACATCAGAGCTCGGACCTTCGAGCGACGACTACAAAGAGACATCTGAGCTAGTTTCGTGCCTCTATGAATTTCTACTTTTACTGGAGTTCTCAAGCGGGCCATAGTGATTGAGAGCTTCTTAGTGGAGTAGAGACAGCTGATGACAGTCAGCAGCAGGAAGATAGGTGTAGAGACCCTGACACCAGGGAGCCGATTTAAGGCATAGGTATCTGGACATAGGAAATGTCATAGGAGGACCTAGGGTAGAGGATCGATAGTCCAAGGCTCTCTGGATGAATCCAGTCATCATAGGTATAAGATATGCTACACGTGCGATGGTAGGGGACATCTCACTAGACCACCGAGGTAGAGGCAGAGAGTAGAGCAGACAGACCCGTCAGGTGGAATACATGGAAAAGGAGCTGGGAGAGGTTTGGGTGGTGGCAGACTCTTTGACATAATTCCACTACCACCTCCAGGAGGTCCACACCAGTCTCAGGGAGATGGGGGACAGGGACGGGTCGTGACAGAGTCGTATTAGAGGACACACTGTTGTACTAGTGGAGTTGTGGGAAAATCTACTAAGATAGTTTCATACATCCCCTTTGGTGATACATCTTGTATTGGGGATTATGTAATAGGATCTCCGACAACAGTTCTAGTGGTTAGGAATGAAAAAGTCAGTAGTGGAATTCATTTCTCGATGCCTTACGTGCCAGCAGGAGAAGGCTGAGCACCAGGTTCCAGCGGAATTTGCTCACACCTGGAAGTTCCAGAGAGGAAGTGGGATGGAATATCAATGAAATTTGTAACAGGATTACCACAGACGTCCAAGGGGAATGATTCCATCTGGGTGATTTTTTACAAACTCACCAAGTCAGACCACTTCCTAGCTATCAGGGAGCAAAGTTCTGTAGAGAGCTTGGGACGCCTCTACGTGTAGGAGATAGTTCGGCTTCATGTCATCCCATCGATTATAGTCTCAGATTGAGAAGCTCGTTTTACATCCTGGTTGATGAAGGGGTTGAAGGAGGCTTTTGGGACTCATCTATGCTTGAGAACATCGTTTCATCGCCAGATATATGGTCACGCTGAGATGACCATTCAGGTTCTAGAGGATATGTTGCAAGCCCGTGTCTTTGAATTTGGTCACAGTTGGGAGGAAGACCTTCCGTTGGTGGAGTTTGCGTATAAAAATATCTACCACTCCACCATTGGAATGGCACTGTTAGAGGCCTTGTATGGGAGATCATGCAGTTCACCGCTTTGGTGGACTGACCCCAGAGAGTCAGCACTAATAGGTCCAGAGTTGGTGCAAGCTACCACCAAGAAGGTGCAGATCATCCGGTATTGGATGAAGACTGCACAGAGCTGGCAGAAGTGTTATGCTGACAGACGATGGAGACCTATGGAGTTTGATGAGGTAGCCCATGTCTTTCTACTGGTCTCACCTCGATGATTGTTATGAATATTTGGCTGAGGAATCAAGCTATCTCTGTGGTTCATCAAACCATTATAGATATTGTGTAGATTTGGTGAGGTTGCATACCACCTAGCTCTACCGACGTAGTTGCATCGGGTACATAATGTCTTCCACGTGTCCCAGCTGATGAGCTCCATGCATGTCCCATCTTACAAAACCTTCGACTAGAGAGAGTTGGACATCGAGGATAGATCAACCTTTGATGAGTACCCTATGGTGATTAAGGATTGGTAGAAGAGGATCCTTCATGGGTGATCAATTCCCTTGGTGTTCATCCAATGATAGCACGAGAATCTTCAGGAGAGCACGCTGGAGAGGGATACCCATATCCATGCCCAGTACTCACATCTTTTTTAATAGCCTTTGATTGGATTTCCGGGACGTAAATCCCAAAGGCGGGGAGAATGTAATGTCTCAAATTTTCAGTTTATTATATTTTTTAATATTATATAGAATTATTTTGAAATAGGGTGCAAAGACGGTACATCATTCCAAGGATCAGTGATCCCGAAAGAGTGGTTTGAACTTTTTTATGTTATGTGAGTCCTCACTTGTGCAAGGTAGTGGAAGTTTCCAAATTTATTCTCGGATTAAAAATCATAGGGTATCGTTGCATCCAGGGCAATGACATTACCTATGATCAAGACTAAGCTAGACTGGTGCGGGTTGAGGGAAAAAGGTAATTTTCAGAAGTTTTAAGTAAAATATAATAAAATAAATGTGAAATTTTATTTTATTTCTTTTATGGAAACATTCTCTGCAGCACGGAGGCAGGGTAGCTGTTTCAATCATTAATGACATGTCATAATGACTCAAAAATAGCAACGCTGACTCATTAATGCCGCAACATGATTGGATGTGAAATAAATTTCCATTTTTTTATGATAATCAATTTTTCTCGTTGGCGACGATGGAGAAAAATATTTGGTGGATTCAGAGATCGTTGGAGTAAATTCTCAGCGATGAATGATGACAGATCGAAGATGTGAATCGCGGAACAAACGAAGTTGAAGGATCTCGACGATGACGGTAGCGTGACTCTTTTGTCAATGATCGATCCTTCCTTAAATATAGGGGTTTGTTATTTAGTTTTATTTTCCAAACTATTGATTTAAACGAAGAACGTAGATAAAAAACCAACATATTGATCTAATGATTCGTACACTCTTGTGGGAGGGATTTCATTGGTGGTGATTATGGGGGAATTAATCCATTTTGATTTTTTTGTTGATTTCTTCTCTGTTTAAGCTTATTAACGGGAGCATATCAACACCGTGACGAACAATGGTGGAGGTTCGTTCATCAATTTATATGTTTGGTTTTCCTTCCCTCGTTTCTTGTCAAGAATTATTTGTATTCTTCGCGGTGCGATGAAAAACAGATTGTTGCACACCCATATTACAACGCAACGATCCCAACCCGGATATCTGACATCGCAACAACCCTATGGAGGTGTGAAAGCCATGACAGACGACGAATCAGCTCGGATAGGAAGATGTCATTCATCTGGCGTTCATCATGCGGGAAGATCAAAACATGTTTTAGGGGCCGATCGGAGGTCCGAAAGCACCAGAAGTAGCTTAGCAGCATCGGGTCGACTAAAACCTTGGAGTTTTTGGGTGATCGGACGCCCGTATCGACAAACTGAGCATAGTCGGAAGTAAGACGGTAGAGGTTTTCATTTATGGAAATTTCCAGAATACACGACATGTACATTCAAAGAATATGCCTTTTAGTATGAGCAGCGTCAGCTAGGGTTTTGTGGTCAGAGAGGAATCACACAGTGTGTGACCCTGGTCACACAGCGTGTTGGTATTTCCCCGAATCTTGTCATGTATTTTGGGAATTAAACAGACACAGGATGATATACATGGCTACAGAACACGACATGTATAGTATGGAAGAGGAGGATATGTGGAACTCGGTGTGTATCCAGGGGGTACACTGACACGGGATTGAGTACTTGACCGCTTACTCCATCACACATCCCAGCAAGACCAGTAACACAGGTCACCCCGTGTACCGATTACACGGGTTGGAGTACCCGAGTTAATGACCATGTACGGGCACATGACTAGCATACACGGAGCCAACCCCAGTCACTCGGACATATCATGTACACCATACTACACACCATGTACATAGTTTTCTAGATGACTAGCCTTACAACACTGGCTGTCATATATAGGAAGTACACGGGGTTAGACAACACCGCATGTAACGTTTATACGTGCTGTTTAATTTTTTGAAAACGGAATTGTCCACATGTTCACCGTATCTGGGAAATCGTTCGTTTGGGTTAGTGAACCTTCTTCTCGCTCCCCTGAAGGTCATGCATCATTTCCTCACATAGGAGTATGATCCCTTTAGTAGGAATTTCTGTGACTGAGTTAGGCATCCATCCGAGAGGCCCAGATCGAGATCATCTATCCATTCATGACCCTAGTTAGAGTCTGGCATCGATGTGACCAACTTCACCGGGCTTCGATCCTCTACCTAGCATGTGAATTCCAGATGTGTCGTGGTATCTTCTATTTCCCTCTAAGTGATCCTAATATGGGTATTGAGATATTTACCCTTCATTAGTGTGTCTCCCATAATGAGTGCATCTATCTATCGTAAAATCATAACTCATGAGTGTGTATCACGTAATGAGTGCATATTTCTATCTTAACCTTCTCACTCAGATGTCTGTCCCTTGTAATGAGTTCATCTATCAATCATAACCTTCTCGATCAGGAGTGTGTCTCCCGTAATGAGTGTAACTACCTCTCGCGACGTTTCCTGAAGAACAATACTTCTTGTACGGACATCATCGGAGCTATAAGACTAGAGGAGTGTGTTCTCCCAGAATGAGTGCTTCAGGAAATCTTTGAGGTGAATCCCTAGATGGGGGTATGCGATTGTGTGACATGTCTCTAGACTACGGGTCTAGGTTTTGAGTATATCTTGTTTGTGCTATATATTTTGTAGATATGTACTGTACATAGCTAATTGTACCTTTACTTTGTGTACTGCTTTGTGGTTTTCAAGGTCCCTTAATGAGTATTGTTATACTCACCCCTGCACGGGCTTTTCCGACACATGTCATGTCTTGTGCAGTCGAGCAGCCTTTTGACGGAGTCCAGGGTGGACCAGGACAAGACTGAGCTTTCTGAGTTTCATACAGGCTGAGGCATTTCTACAACTACGAGCATCAGTCCTAGTACCTTTTGTGTTTACAGGTTGGACTTTTTATTTTTAGACTCTTCTTTTGGTGGTCTTGTATTCTAGCCTAGTTTTCTTTTAGAACATTACTTTTTGTCAAACTCTGTTGGTTGGGTTTAGTTGCATGCATGCATTCTAGTTCCTTAAGTGTTTTTACATTTCAACATTTCTGGGCTTGGAGATGTGTCCATGTATACAGGTTCATGGTAAATGCCTCCCATGTTAGTAATATGTGTTATCGGTTCTAGTCACTGGCCCCTGGCCTATTGGAGGTGTTCTTGGGGAGTCACGACATGGGCCCCACTAGGACGTGTCGTGACAATTCCCATCAAATGGAAATTATAATTTCAACATAATATTTGTTTTACTCTATTACATGAAATTGAAACACATTATAAGATTTCATAATACATGATAGAATATAACATAACCATATCTCTAACATAGTAGTGGGATGTTGGCAGTGTATCTTGTGTTTCTTCATGGCCATATTTGTGGACTAGACCATCGTTTAAGGGTGGTTATAGCGGCATGATTATTATATTAGAATATTTGTAATTATTCTATTATTATATATGTTATTTGGATCATTATAAAATATTATATAAGTTTTAAAACCATAATTTATAGAGCTATTCCACCAAAACATCAATGATTTGTTTGTTAGGAGGGTGGTGAATACGCTGATCTGGAGGTCGTGGGACCTAAGACATATGTATTACCTCATGTATTTTCAGTTGAGGAACCTCTATTTTCTTGATAAGGGAACCAACAACCATTTTCATGTGGGATTATTATAGATCATGAAGTAGATGTAGGGAGACCCATAAGATGACCCAACTATGGTAGAGTTGACTTGTGAGTTTCAAAAGCAACCAGAAACAATGTTTTTATGGAGAATGGTCCATATAATGTTGAATCATTGCATGAGGGAATGCTATATATCTTAATGATTATTGAGAGACCACCTGAGATGAGTGAAAATCACATTCTGTATATGCTACATGTTTCTACACAATTATGCTGGGATATTATTACGTAGGATTATCATCGTCAAGTTTTGAGTTGGATGGATTTCCCAATATCCTTCTATGATTATATCTATCACGAAATGTTGATCGACTGACAAAGCCATAATGATAATTCCCTAGGTGTAGGGTTAATTATATGTTGTGGACAACTATTCTTCTTTTTTGATGCTCTGTCACTACATATAGATCATTCTAGGTTAAAATTAATCACATGATATGATATTCAAGGATTTTATTATTCATGAAATCTGACTATAAGTGAACATATTTTTCTTGAATAACAGATCATCGAATGTAAATCTGACAATTTTTACTGAGCATATCATGAGTTAGGATAAAGGTGTGATCTATGGTGTTTCGCCACATATACCAAAAACTATTCCATATTGCAATACGAAGAACCATTATGTAACTTATTATAGGATAATCATTAGACAAGTGCTTAGGTATCAAGATGATATACCATCATTACATTTTTTCAGGACATATGACGACCTAGTGTATTGAAGATCTAGTTGAATGTTGGAAGTAACGAAAGATGGGTTATCATCAACATTTTTATATAATGTTACCACCAGTGTTTAGTGATAGAGTATCTACACTGAATCCTTGTGTAGTATTAGGTTAATAATCCCCTCATATGTTATGAAGATGGTGTAATAAATTGCAGTCAATCTAGGGAGGTGTCTGTGGCCGAGTGAGCCAATCATACGATTTATTATACTTGCATTGTGGGTCTACCATGTGAATTCTATCTATATCACGGGGCCATCGATAGGTATAAATATATGGACAGAATCCAGTCCCCGATGATCAGTTTGTCAGTCCACCGATTATTAGAGGTTTGATATTAGTAGACCCTACTTTAGTTTTCTTCATTATTTCATATGCTAACTTCCCACTCATTCATGCCTAGTTATTTTTTGTTGATCCTTGGGACCATGATTCAGTATTCTTGTGGCATAATGATACTTGATACCATATTGGGAGTATGATCAGGTAGTGTATTATAGTTAAAATACTTTCCACTTGATATTGGGGTAGAATTATTATGATTCTACTTCATCCATGAGATGATAGGAATTGACATTTTTGTAAAAAAGGACCGGTTGGATCCTTATCATGATTAGGTACATTTATTTCATCATATTTTGTGATTCACATCCATATAATGTGAAATTCATATTGATAAGGGGGAATGGGTTGTATATAATGGTCGAGTTAAACCTACACATTGTGGGCTGGGTATGGTGACAACCCGAATTTCTATTATTTATATGTATAATCCAAGATTAAATCATGATATTTTCACTCTGATTGTTGATCATTTATGAGAAATATTCCCTAAATAATTTTCTAGTATACATCTTTATATAGTGGTATATTTAACAATTGATCTACTTCTAGATGCAGAACCTCGATCCATTCATCCTTACAGGATGTCTACAATAGGGTTTTAAGAGATCTAGATAATTTAAGAGAAAATGGTTGCCAAGGGTTTCATAAGGACTGACACTCCCACCAAGGGTTTTCGAGTCATTTTCACCCAAATGTGGGAATTAAACATTCACCCATCATGGATTATCATTATTTGAACCTACATATAGTTATGAACCAGTATCCTCTGTCATATATAGATGACATATTTTACTGTCTTTGGACAATGTGGGTTATTTCTAATATCTATTTCAGGTCATAATACCATAATTTTCATATTAAAAGATCATATATACCTAATACAAATTTTCATAGTACATATGTCGTGTACGATTTATTAGTCGTTTCATTTGGTCTAATTAATGTAATAGAATTATTCATGGATTTGATTATTTTTTTCCACTCATACCCTGATTCATGTATGGTTATCTTCTAGGATGGAATCTTGGTGTACTCATCAAATAAAATTGAACATACCCAACATCAATATATTGTTTTGATCACACTAAAAGAGCACTTCAAGTATGATAATATCACCAAATTCAATTTTAGGATCAATAATTTCAGTTCTTAGGTCATATTATCTTTGAAACTGATGTATCAGTTGATCTAGAGACTGTGAGAGCCATTTTTTCTAGGGATATTCCCATGAAAATATTTGATATAAAAACATTCTTGGGGATGGATAAATATTATAGGAACATTATATAATATTTCTCACCCCTTGCAGTACAACTTAGAGGTATGACCAAGAAGGTTTTCATGTCTTCATGGTATTATGTATATGATAGGTCATTTCAAGAGGTGAAATTGATATTTAATTTAGTATTGATCTTGATTTTACTTGATATAATAAGATGATAATTGGTTTATTCATTTTCAACAAGATTTAGTATGAGAATAATTTTGATTTAGGGAGAAAAAGTCATGGAATATGAGACTCAGAGGATGGAACCCAATAAGTGTGACTACCTGATGCATGATCTCGATCTAGTAGCCTCTATACAGGTTTTCCATTGATAGATGCATTAATTATTGGTAGAGAATATTGTGGTGTACAAAAACTAAAATACAAACAAATATATTTCTACACAATGTGATTTGAATCACAAGTATTATAATTCGGTTTAATACATCTAGTCCTTTGAAATTGAGTATGAAAATAGAATTGGTAGAGACAATTCTTTCATATTCTCTAAGATGGACATCCAAAAAAACACTTTTGTAGTCCAATTGTTAGTGTAAATTGATGGCCCTCATAATTGATATTCACATGGAGGTCCATGACTATCATGGAGATCATGTAATCACATAATTATCTGTAACATATTCACTTCTTGATGGATAGAAGATGACACTGGTTTATGATACTGAGGTCTTTGTCTAGTGGAAAATAATTTCATGGACAACCCACTACATGGTTGGGTTATGGATGGGGATGAGATCTTTTGCATTCATAGGCATTTCTAGGTTATATTAGAGATATTAGTTGAGAGAATGTGAGAGAATCATTCTTCATTTTGGGTATTAAATATAATAATTATGAAAATGTACCATGATTCACAGTGTTAGTATTGGTCTCTTGGTATAAAGGAGGAGATATCCGGTTTCGTTACACAAGGATCCTCCAGCCAGTAGGTGATGCGAGAACACCAATGACTAGAAATTCATTCATAATAGTTTCAAATTCTTGATCAGAATTGTGAAAATTTGAAAATCAATTTTGTGATGAGATAACATAGGTTGTCATGGGAATTAAATTTAGTATGGTTAATTATGGATTTTTTAATGAAATGTTTCTCTCATTATACCTATCATAATGACCTTTTCATTGAATGATAATGGGAGGATATATGTTTGGGAGATATTACGCATTCACTATGTTATGTGTACTATTGTATAAAATAGAGATGATCATTTTTCATTGTGATTCTATAAGGGGTTTTAGAGGGAACTGAGTTCATAGGTACTGATGGGTACTTACTATAACCCATAGATCGGCCTTTAGTATGAGCATATGATACATGTATTGGAGGACATGATTCTGGCATGATTCAGTGATTTTGCAGGTACTTGGGAGAAAAACATAGATCTTTCTAAGTTTTATTAAAATAACATATTCCAAGAAACTATTTTTACGGATCCCTATGATGATTTATAAGGTAGTTCATTCCATTCTCCCCCATTGTTGGTTAGAGGCAAATGAGGTTGTGATATAATGATATTATCTCGTTTTTGAGACTTCAATGTATATATATATATAACCTATCAGGAAGTTCATTTGTACATCTCAGTCTATAAAAAATTCCTATGTTCACTGCCATCATCTATTGTTAGAGTATGAGTTTAGGGTTTAGGTATTCTTATCTATGTCGCCTATAATGGGTTATAGATATATTCAGTTCTAGTGTAAGTTATCTTCTGATTATGTCATTACTATTGATATTTTGGAGAGATTTGTGTCGGTATGCAATTTGTTGCAATTACCACTGAGGTACAAATCCATTCAAAATGGATTCTATGTATCTCTGCTTCATGGTTATCATTTCGAGCCATCTCATATTCTATATCATAATGATATTGACTAATAATGAATATTAGTCCTTTGGGAACTTTCCTATATATAATGTTCATTGGAGGATGATGGAAATATGAGGAATGTCTATTACATTAGTGCATGTGCTTTTGAAGCATGATCATGTATAGGATGATACATGGGAGTGCGATGCCAATGTACATAATCATTGGTATTAGTTATTCTCAAAAAATCATTACAACCCCTGGAATGAAAACTCAAGGATGAGTTGGTTTCTGATGGGGAGATATTAAAAACCAGATTTCTTATATGAGGTATAAACTCTTTAATTTTTAAACATTATTATTTTTTGCATCTAATGAATATATTTAATGGATTTAGGAAGAGTTCAAGAGAATATATGACTCATTCAGATCCCAGAGCTTTGTATTTTTGAGTATTATGCAGAGGTGTATGGTTGGTTCATTGTTACTAGTAACTGTGAGACCCTTATATTAGTGTAGCATAGTTTGTAAATCATGTTAGGGATGCCACATGGTCATGTAAAAAACAGAAAAGGATTTGCAAAGAGGGCTCACAAAATAAGAATGTGTTTTGAAATACTATACACCTAGTCAAAAGGGTATTTCCACTTAGGATGTAATCTTGTATGGGTAGGTAATTGTCAAACATATTGTGTGGCCTAACTATGATAGGGTTTGGTTCACTTGGATTGTGGTGTGGAATATATGGCACAATGTTTTCCAAACAATTTGGCCAAAATGTGATACCCATAAATGTTGGGTAAAATTACCATTTATCCCATTATAATTTAAATTTTTAACTCAAATATCTTTCTCATATATGAACAACACCTCACTCATGTTGGTTCTCCCAAAATCCGGTTATCCTAGTCTTGGAATGAACTTCATTGTTTGACCTTAGAAACGTTCACCATCAGTCACATTTGATTTGTAATGATGATCACCATAATTATGTTTCTTACATTCATTATTTATTTATGCATATTGAATTATAAATTCATGTGACCAATTTATACCTATATTTAAAGGGTTCATATATTTTTCCTATATCTCCAAATCTTGACAGAATCATAGGAATGTAATGTAAGAGGAATCCACTAAAAATATAATGTAGAAGGTATCCTAATTTAATGTAAAAGTATATTTATTTTTATATTGATTCTTTGTGCCACTCATCAGACCTTTTGACCATCTCCTCCTAAATGTATTTTTTATTAAATTAAATGTATTCCCATTATTATTTTTCTTGGAACACATGTAATCATATATGAGGGATGTGAACCTTGTGTTGAACCACCTCTTAGAGTTTTTTTACTAAATTTTATTGCATATCCATGAGTTTTATTTGATTATATTTACCTTTAGAGTTTAGATCTAGGCCACATGTAAATGGTAGATAATGATTAATTAAATGCGTTTGATTAAATAAACTGGATGTAATGTACTAAGCATAGATTGGCATTCTAAGCAAATGATATGTGATTGAACCATGTTTTTAATTGAGATACACATATAATGTGTAAATGAAATGGTCAATAGGGTTTGATACGATGTTTGAGGGAATTTTTTATCTGATAGAAAATGAACATTTGTTTTTCCATTTCGAGAGTTATACATGGGATCCGACAAGGAATACCATCGGCAGACTCATCAGGTTCATGGAATTCAAATAACATATAATTGGATTTATATAATTCTGTGATTGATACATGGTTTATTATATGAATTCAATGCATGGGGTCACATGGGTGATTGTTTTTACTTTAATCCAAGAGAGATACTTTGGTTTCATACATGGAATTCCAAGGGAAGACCATACGGGAATTTTTTGTTATTATGTCATGACTGAAACATAATATTCTAGTGTCGACCACTAGGGATAGAATAATATGGAAATGAATTTATCTCATTCCCCGAGTGGTACAAAGTATCCTATGAATAATTCAATGCATTGTATTGTAAGGTGTTTGGAAAATATTATTCTATGATCTATACTAAGGTACCAATGAGGTTCTCCATGGAAAGTATTATAAGGTAATTGGTTCATGTTACACATAGAGTGATACCTGGGTTTCACTAATTGAACTCTATTAATGGGATCAGGTTTTTAATAAGTTAATTTATTAATTATTAAAATTGACATATCTGATAAGCCAATAAACATTGTTGTAATCATTCAGAGCATTATATACTTAAAAAAATTATATTTATTTTATCAAGAGAAATTGTATGGTACATGATCATCCCATACATAGATTTTATTAACGACGCTTCCTATTCTATGAGTCAAGACTTGATCCTCATTTATAAATAAAATCATTAATGGGTTATCTTTTAGAGACTTTTTAGCATAGGTTGAAGCAGGCAGTATTCGTTGAGTTTCTTATTGGGGACTCATACCAACGTGGTAATTACATACTTGATTTATAGTTATAATTATTATATTCAATTTTCATCTATAAAGTTGTGAAAATTGGATTCATTATACATCATTGGTGGTGGAATTCTATATATATTTCACACCCTCTTCAGGTTGGCGATTGCTACCCATACTGAATTAATGGATGAAGGATATGAAAAATAAATGAGACTGGGTAAAAATGCTTTTTTTTATTTACTTGATTATATTATGGGAGAAGAGGGCCAATAATATACTCATCATACTATGGGATAAAACTTTTGGTTTTCAATCATTTTTTATTTCATGGTGTATATTCCTATTCCTATGTATCGTATTTATCCCTATTCAGTATATCAGCATTAGATGATTAAGATAATTTTTTATATGAAATTGTATTATGGGTTCTACTATGTTATTTATGATATATGGATGATTAAGTTATTACACAACAAATTTTTTTTTTTTATGATTCTTCAATTTATTTTTATTATGATTGCACTATGACATTCATAGATAGTGAGGCTATAGTCTCTGCATTGTACTCTTACAGACCCTCATTTCTATTCGGAATCCTCTATAATATAAGAAGGCACCATTGGAACCATGTATCTACAGGTTTGACTATAGTTATCATGTTACTTGTTCTGCTATGTCACTGTGTTTATCATAATAAATTGTAAAAAAATTGTATAAATTTATTTTCTATGGTTATGGCTAAAATATGTTTACCGGTGGTTAACTAAAAAATATGATGGTTAAAAAGACCTAAAAAATTACTAAATTAAAATTATATGTTAGTACAATTCCCTTAAAAATATCAAATTTGAACATGATTCATTATGCATTAATTTTTCAATAAATGTTAATTTTAAATTATTTAAAAACATTAAAAAATTACAAGTGTGCCACTCACCTCAATTATAAAAGGGCTTCTCCACTCCTCACTCACAAAAAAATTGATGAATTTTTATCAAGAAAATAGGTGAGAAATATTTCCAAAAAATCTTTATCAACATTCTAGATCTTATTTTATTCCCAAAAATATGAACCCTTGGGTCCATACTATGATATCTAACAATGGTGTTACTAAGAGATGGTAATCACCATATCAATGATCTTTCTTTTTTACATATGTTTTTACACAATAAAATATGTATTAATAATTACAATATAAAAAACCTAGTATATAATATATACAGATATTCTATTATATTTAAGGAATAATATTTATCTATATTTTCTTCCATCAAATGAGAAATGAAATCGTCAATCATTTGTATGATAGACTACATTCTGACGAGCAATTTTAATTTTTTCTACCACCTTCTATAATGGAACGATATAATGAATGATTTTTTATGTATTTATATGATATTTAAACCAGTATTAAAATTATGGAATTATAATACCAAGACTACCTTTTTTACCTTCCAATATGTGGGAAAAAAATATTGTCACTCTTGTGTATGTGGATACTACCTCCACCATGAAGCAATGAGTTTCATTTTATGTTTTATTATGACATTGATTGTAATTGGGAATGATTTAATTAATAAATATTATATACAGTATTTAACAATTATTTAATAAAGTATCATTAAAATTTATTTTTCTTTCAATCTATCATTCCAAATGTGAAAAAATCGCTTATTCGTATGTACGACCTACCGTCTCCATAAACAGTGCACCTTATATTTCTACCACTACATTTTATGGATAATTATATAATTATATATATATATATATTATATTTTATTAATATATTTATTTATTTTATACATATGATATATCCCTGATCAACGTTCATGGCCCAAAATTACTAAACTAAAACATCCAATAAAAACCTAACAATTAGTACTCGAAAATAATTAATTTAATAAATAATTATTGATTAAATGGCATAAAATCGTATTATTTAATCATATAGGATATTTTATTTATGAATATAATTATTATATTTATGTATAATAAATTTTAGTTATTATACCTGTTGCTAAAATCATTTACAATACAAGTCATATCCGGGGTAAATATTTATTTCACAATCGAATAATTATTCAAGATTAGTTATGTTTAAGTATATCTCGAGGTAATTATTCTATCATTATATCAAAACAATAATATAATTAATTTTTATAAATTTATTTATAAAAATAAAATGGGTTCCATTCATTTTCCTCTCTTTATTTACTATAGATACTGAAATAGTATTATCAATGTGAAACGACATTAATTTTATAACCGATTAATAATTTGTCTCTTCCATGTATATATTTCCTATGAAATGTATAAGAAAATATTTTTAATATTATTTAATGATTTATTAGAGAATATATTACCGAATTTGTACTTTTTTAAAAATTGTTTTAATTTATTATTCATAAATTGTTTTAAACAAGGTTTTTTCACCTTTTTACAAATGCGTAAGAGGAGTGTTTTATTTAACTTCTGATACATGATAAATATTTTCTATAATCATAATAATTCATTTATTTGAAGAATACCATACAAGTTTACAATATTTAATTGAAAGATAATATATTTCTTGATATTTGGTAAACTATTAGATTTTAAATAAGTCATTTCAATAAGATTAAGGTATTTCCCTTGTGATATCATACATTGATCATTTTAAAGTATTTTATTATATGTCAAAATTATTTGGTGAATAATAAATTTTTTTATTTCGGATGTAATCATCTCATACACTTTTCAATGTTACATTATGTAGGTTATGATTATGTTTATGTATTATATAATAATTTACATTTAGTAAGCATGTTTTATCATATAAAGGATTATATTTATTTTGTTTCACCATATTCACATTGTGAATTCATTGTAAATTTTATGTGAAGGGAAGGTCTTGATACAACCAATTTATGAATAGATATGTTCCATGAGGCAGACTAGTTTTGGTATTTGGCATGCACCATACCTGTTTATATTTCATTCCTTAGCCAAATTCTGTGACAGTAATATTATGTAGACAAATAATTTTCATTTAATTATTATCAACGAAGTTATTATTATATAGGGGATTATTTAAGTTTCTACATTGTCAATGGATTTAGCCTCATTTTATGTTATTATTTATAAGGTGTATTTAATTATTGTTTATCTGTTTCATATTATTTAAGTTTAATTTACTTTGTAACAACTTCATTTATATTCTTTCCCTTATTGATAATTTGATCTCACAACTTATTTTTTTCCATTCCTATATATATAAAGAATGGATCTATAAATGAAATAAGATAATTACGTGATGAAATATTAAATTTATCCTAAAAATTATTATATAGTAATAGATTTTTCTTATGTAATGTGTGAAACATGAATGTATCTAGAATCCTAAGAATATATAAATATTCACTCCTTGGTGATACAATTTCTTGTTCTAGTACCAATGTAGTAAGATAAACAATGGCTCAATGCTACTGGAGTCGGGGTGATGCAGTGTATATCTGATGATGTTTAGTAGAATCCCTAGGATATAGATTTAGGAAAACATATATTTGGGAATTGAACAATCTTAAAAACAATGATAATATATATAATAATAAAATAATATCACGGTATTTTCCTTTAAATTTAGATTATGTGGGTTCTTCTATCAATATATCCCTTACTAGATACTACAAGTTGACATGGTTTTAGAATAAATCCATCTTGATTCAGTAACCATAAAATTATTAGGTTCAGTATATCTTGGACATGATTTTGATACATGATTAGTGTTCCCATACTGCGCACCTAATTCCACACTCTTAGGGAATATTCATGGTTAAATAAAATTTTCATTACAAACTATAATGAAATATTGTACAATATTAAGAATATTTCCAATGATACTAATCTTTAGATTTTATTATTAGTTGTGAATAATTGTTTATGTTACATTATTTGTTACAAATGATTCAATGTTATAAATTATTTTTCAAAATGTTATGATCTAATCTATTGTATTCTATTGTGTAGATATAGATCCTAAAATATGGAATGTCAACTATATCAATGCATGTAATCCGGGTTGGGATTTCCCTGATATGAATGATAATAAATCTTGATATATAGGAATAGTTTGAAATGAAAAATTATAACTATATTAAGGCAGTTGACTTATGTCATGACTAATAACCATTTCATTGAGGGAAACCTGTAGATATGCAACAAGATGCACCAATTTTGGATAATATTTTGCATCATAACCCTTCATAATTCAATGGGACATCCAATCCATTTTTGGGAGATAAATTGATATCTTTTAAGGATATTATATTTCTTTCATTGGGATATATGGAAGAGAAAAATGTTTTCATGAAATTTTATCATCTTATAGGGGATTTAGATTATTCATGGTCATCGATTAAAATCTATAAGGATGAGGAAGAAATAAAAATCATGGAGTGGGGAGTTATATGTTACTTTTCCTTGAAAATATTTTTCTTGAGGAACTAGAAGATATTGAGAGATAATTCCATAGTTTATTTAACAAGGAAGATGAAATTTTTTATATTTTTTACGCCAAATTTTTAAGGTTAGAAACAATTGTTATATACTATGTACATAAACAAAAAGAAATAGATTGACAATTCCATTGAAGGGATAAATCCAATTGTTTGATGTACTATAGTCTCCCAAACCATATCATCAATTGGGGATAAAGTATCATGTACTATAAATATAGTGAACTAATTATCAATGTTTTATGACTTCGAAGAACAACCATATAAAAAGGGGTAGATGAGTACTCCAAAAAATAAAATTTAATAAAATAGAATAAGTGAAGGATGAAGCTTCCTACTCGTAATAAATGTGGATCAAAACATTTTAGAACATTATTTTTGGGGGTGGGTGTTTACATATTCTATTGAGATAAATGCCTTAAGGCCCAATATTTTATGGGAAATAAAGAAGCAACTAATGTTCAATGCATTAACTATAAGGATATGGGTATATATGAAAACGATCATCATAGGCATCAAGTTATGTTTCCTTAGAAATGGAAAATGGATAAAGGATTATATTTTACTATCACAAAATTTTAGGTTGATGTCCCTAACAATATGGTTTTTGGTACTTTAATAATAGTCTCAAATTTTGAAAATGTATTTTTTTATTATTTATCATCACACACTTTTATATCTTCATTGTTTTTTAAGAAAAATATATATTTCCATATAACCTTATGAAGTGGTTTATTGTTCAAGAATCCTATTAGAATCTCCCAACAATAGGGATGTGTCAGTCAGTTCCCATTATGAGATATATGTAATACAAATTTATTAATTTTTTTATTATTCATATTTTTTGATTTGATATTATTTTAGTATGGATTTTATTTAAAAATATGAAGAAACAATATATTGTAAATAGTATGTAATAATGACTCATCATGAATATATTGAATTAATTATCTTAATAGTAGATAATTCATCAATTGATTAATTCATATATTAGCCCCCAATAACACCATAGAATGAGTTTTTTAAATCATAGGACCATAAGAAATATATATATGGAAAATTAAATAATAAATTTGTAGATGTTTATATTTTATAAAAAACCCATCATATATTTCTAGATTAATTACATATAAATATACTAGATAATGAAGTTGAGTATTCTGATAAGTTAATCTTTGTTTCATGACCAATATCAAACAATCCCAATAGAATTTCCCCTAGATAATAATTTGATTTGAATAAGAAACAATATGAGTTGTGTAATAAAATATTTTATGCCTTATTGTTTCACATTGTGGATCCCCTAATCAATTTTTTAAATAATAATGATGGATATATAAGGATGGGAATTGATTATAGGAAAATAATCTTTTTTATGATTATGAATAGGTTCCCTCTACATCGCATTGATTACTTAATAAATATACATCGTGGAGATCAATATTTTTCAATCATATCACTTCTTTATATATATTAGTAATTTTGAGTAAATAAATAAGATATTTTAATGTTAAGTTTTTTTGTGATGTATGAAAACTCTTTATTTATGGTAATTCTATTTTTACTAACTCGTTAAGCCTTTTTTAAGGATGCAATGTAATGTGTATTCAAGGAATATTTTTATACTATTTTTATGATATTTTTATTATATTAATTGATGATTGTTTGGTGTATTATAATATATATGAGGACCAACAAAATCACTTGCTGATCGTATTTAATTTTCCTAGATGAAAATACATGTATGTAAAACTACCCATATTTTACTGCTCCCTGTATCAAATTATCCCCCTAAATTTATTAAGAAGATTTATTCTCAATTTTAAATGAACACAACGGTCTCTCTGTTGTTATGTATAACTTGGTAATGAACACATATCAGTATATAGGGGAAATACACCATTCCTTATAGAGAGTGGGATCCAAATCCACATTTTTTATGAGTTAATATTTTATTTAACTCTATGATCTAGTAGATGCCACACCAATGTAAATTTGGGTTTGTCCTTCATCAGTATATATACATACTATAGTTCTATAGTCTGATAATACAACTTCGAAAGCCCATTATCGATCTCATAAATGATAAAATAGAACTTGATTTCAATGTGCTTAAACCTTGAGTGATGGAATACATTTTTACTATTATTTATAGCACTTGAATGATCCTAATGAATTTCGATTAATGAATTCCCTTAATATTCCATATCATCAAGCTATTGGTTCCACCATTATAACTGCATATATGCTTGATTAGAAATAATAAACTCATTTTCATTGATTCCCTTGGAAATGAAAAACAGTTTCTTTCTTACCCAATATATAAAAAATCCACCAAGATATAATTTAACACATACGATTCATTTTCAATCATCTTATGATGTGTCGGATCTACATCAGTATATCCCAATAACTCTTATGAATATTATTCATTGTACATCAAATAAGAATCCACTTTGCCTTCCATATAGTAAAGGTTGACATTCAAAGACAAACATTCCATTTTATATCATGAAAATAGATCATTTATGCCAAAATGATATATTTTATACTGATTGAAAATTTCAAGAGTTTGTATTATTATTGTCACATGTATCTCCGTTCTATATAGGCATATGGTCCCATTCATCACACAGACCCCTTGAATTGTATCTCCCCCTTTTATCCTTTAAGAATTCACACAAATATTAGAATAGTTCATTAATATAGAGAGGGGTTCCACTAGAATCAACAAGAAGATGATTGTGGACAATCCATAAGGACTAACCCTTTAATATTTTCATAAAAACACTATACTCATTTTCTTCTTATGGAAACATCCTAGAAGACATCAACTATTATGGAAATATAACTAGATATTATTTTCCCACATTCTTAGTATTCTTATGATTTGTATATTTTGTATGCATGGCCTTTTCTACAATTAGGTGTTTCAATCCACTCTTACAAATTTCCTTATTTTCCTCTCCACTTATACACCACTATTCAGGTTTCTTCCTATTGGAAAGAATTGATACATTTGTATTCTACTCTAGTTTCATCGTCTATTTTAGAGATCTTTTTGTAACATTCAATTAAAGAAAAATTTATTCACCTGTGATTTCATAAAGTTTATCATTATTTAGTTTCTTTAGTTTGTTATATATGTCAACTAACACTGAAATGTTGAGAGTGAGTCCTTCATTGAACATAATTTTTTTACATATAACTAGGGAATCTCCTACATTTTTTATCCAATTTAAATCACATCATTTCCAATAGATTTATTGGGAGTTTAAATGAGGAGTCTCTTCGTACACCATTCATTATGTTTATCATGTTTCCTTGAAGACAATTAATAAGCATTTCATCATAGAAAACTATCCTCAAGTACATGAAATTTTATTATACAAGACTAGAGTTAATGATTTAATTTCTGGTTCCTTCACCTTCTCTATTTATTTTAGAATCCATATATATTCAAATTCCCCTGATTGGAAAATAGAAATGATGTTTCATAAAAAATAGACCGCATTTCATCATTTATCATATTTTATGTAAATGCGTCCAATGTTTTTCTATTGACTTTGATCCCTCAAGATTATTGACCCATACTCATGGTGTGACCCATTATTCAATAATAGTAGCATTTCATGACTAAATTCTTTTGAGTGACTTATCTACAATATTTTCCAAGAATATTATTCATATTCTCTAATTTAGAAATATTTTTGTCTTCATATAATAAAATATATTCTACAGCCTCAGATAAAAACATGATATATGACCATGCATCTGAAATAAATAACATTTTCATTAATTACAAACATTAAAACTATTTTTAAATATATTTATATATCCTGTATGATTTTCCATATTTCTTGAACTACTCATGGATACATTAGACTCATGGATGGGAAAGAGTTAATCATATTTCATATCAGAATTTCCAAAATCGAATTTCCTTTAGGATGATAAAATAATTTAATATTTTCCATCTATATCACATTTTTTCATATAATTACACTCATATAGAAAATAATGAACTAATAAATTAAAATAATAATTAAATTTGGGATTCCCTTTAGCATTATATTGCTCCACCTCTTTCTTCACTGATTCCAGATATTCTTCCAATTTTGGAATCCTCTTATCCTAAGATTCTAGTTTAGAACATAGTTCACTCTTGATTGAAATATCAATATCCAATTCTTGAGATATCATATAATCCATTTCATCTTACACCATTAAATTATAATTCTTCTACAAAAAATAAACATTACACCACGAATTATCCTATTGTAACCTAAATTTATGCTTATCTTATTCATTTAGGTGTATAACAAGAAATTATTATACTTCTTTCAAATTCTGAAATTCTTTAGAGTTTATAATCATTCACTTGTCACCATATTTTAGTTCCTCTACCTTTTCTAACATATTTGGTTCTTCATCATCTTGGGAATAATTATTTTCCCTCATATCAAAAGTCACATAGATATGAATTTTATTTAATCTTTTTAACATGTTGAACTCAATTTACAGTAATCGATTCTGAATATATAGATACATACATTCGACTTCTAATTTATTATCAAGTTCCTCGTCATGTAGACAAAATCTACTATAATGCTTCTTGTAATATCTTCATCCTCAATAGGTCCAACCTAACATGAAATTTCACGTTATACATTCATTCTTATAGAATCCTTCAATCGGGAAATAATATCACAATGAGATAAGTTTCTTCTTTCCCTCAACTAAATTAAACTTTTTATATAGATTCATACACACTACGTAATATCACTATACTTATACTTATTCATTGAATTTCTTCCTTTTCCTTATGTCATCTAATTAATAACATACATAAACATTAATTTTAACAATCGAATTAACCTCGGTAAAGAGAAGAGATCCCAAAAAAGTACCCCATCCATTGAT
This sequence comes from Viscum album, assembly GCA_963277665.1. Lineage (NCBI taxonomy): Eukaryota > Viridiplantae > Streptophyta > Magnoliopsida > Santalales > Viscaceae > Viscum > Viscum album. The sequence goes on from OY728133.1 coordinate 1,362,645,599, forward strand.
ACCATTTTTAGGATCTATAATGTATCACCCGAGACTTTTACGAGAAATATTTTGTTTTTATGTTATCAAAGGAATCTTTCCCTACACACAAAACTAGCTTGTCTTTATTTACACGCAATTGCGACCTTCCTCAATAGCTTGCATCGTACGCAATACCGAGTTTCACTAAACAACGATATGCTATTAAAATATTAATTAAACTGGCCGTTATAAATAGTAATACCCACTTTTTGAAATTTTTTTAATTTTATTTTTTAAAATGGACTTCATTATTGGATTCGGAATATCAAAATTAGGCTAGGGTGAAATTTTGGTATTTTTATGAAAACTTTCAATTTTTGATGAATAGTGATAACACTAGGTTACTATTTAAAAACTGACTTTTTATTTTAATAATTATTTAATTTATTTAAATTTATTTCAGGTCAAAATTGTTACATAATACCTATATATGTTCAATTCAATTCATTGGAGTCATTTTAAAAAAAAATTAGATATATAAAAATTTTAATGAATTTTCACTCTCTTTTACCCACCTCCAAGGAGAATGTAAAAATTTACATAAAACATAATTTTACCACTTCTGTGAGTGTAATATCAAAAATTATAGAGACACTGTTAATATCAAATACTAAAATGTGGTTCAATGAGATGAAAATAATTTTTGGTGAATAGTAACTTTTTACTGTTTTTTACCGTAGATAAAAGTAAATATGGTAATTAAGGGTAAAAATGTTATTATTATTACCTTAACACATGTCATAATTCTATTGGATAAGTTTAATTCGACCAAAAACAACCTTAGGAATAAAATATGAAAATTTTGGCCCACTTGAATCAGATTAGGACATTTATTACTAATTTATTTAAACAAGGGTTAAAATAGTTAAAATCAAAGTTTAATAACTAAATCATTTTTAATATACATTTATAGATAAGGTATAGTCGACTATAAATATTCATTTGAAAGATAAAAATATTTAATATATAATGGTATTTTATTTGTGATTTTTAGACTTAAAATAATTTAATTTACTTATGACAAAATGATTATGCAGTAATTATCTAATTAATGAAATATTGACATAATTGATGTTATAAATACCCAAATAAAAGTAATCTGAGACTTTCCATGAATTAAAAAATATATATATTTTAATATGAAATTTTAGTGATGATTTAATTAACATTTTTCGAACTAATAATTCTGTTATGATTTTCACAAAAATCAATTACCAAATAGTGTCAAAATTGACCTAAAATGGTTTTAAAAAAAATATTATATTATTAATTATTATTTTATTCTTAAAAATCTAAGGCTCTGCCAAATGACATATATAAAGTTATATATATTAATAATAAACAACTTGGGGTTCTTTTTGCTTGTTATAGTAAGTTTATTAACCTATAGTGTAAAAAAACAAGAAGACACGGTAAAAGAAAAATTATTTAACTTAATGTTAAATCTAAATGATACGGTTAAAATAGAACCCTAAACTTGTTTAAATTATATTGGATGAGAGGCCTTCGACCCATCCCCACCTTATCTTCAAAATAAATCAATTTGGAGCTATTAAAAACCAAATATGAGTTTACAATAAAATATTATTTTTAGTTTTTCCAAAGGTGCCCCTCTCCTCCATTATAAAAGGGAACCTACTCCCTCTCTTCCTCACACCACATTGAGCCTTCATGCTCGACCAACCCCTGAACAATTCTCTTCTCCACTTCCCTAGAAACATCCTAGAGGTCCTGGTCTTCTTAAAAGTCCAATTTTAGTGCCCTAAGTGGAGGTCTCAAAGAGGTGCTTCAAAGAAGAGGTAATGTCTGTTACCGATTCATTCAACTTTATTTCATATTCCACTTCTTCTTATTTAGTTGTTTCATTATGAAGTAATAACATCAGTATCACTAATATACAGATATGTTATTATAAGTATGAAACAACCCTATTTCACCATCTATCCATCCTTTTGGATAACTAAATCACCACACGTTCGTACGTACGGAATACTGTCTCCACGCCGTGGTGTAATCTATTTTCCACCACCACCTTACTTGGATGGTTATAATGGTGTAAATAATAACTATATATTATTATTTTAAAGTGATATTGTTTCTGAAGTAGTATAAATACACTCCAATACAATTCCACGATCATGGGAACGATATCATCGCTCCTGTGTACGTACGGAATACCGTCTCCATGATGTGATGCGACTCGTTCTACATGATATTCATTGAATAATGATTATATAAATGAATTAAATGCATGAATATGATATATATTACATTAATACCATTCTGGGAATGAGTTATCTCTATCCTAAAGAGATGAATAAGAATGTATTCGACAAAACACGCTTAAGAACAAAAAGTAATAAACACCTGAAGAACAACTAGCAATGAAATATTATTGATAAGAAGCTAAGAATATGGCCATATATGATATCATAACAATGAATATGATTCTGGAATCATTCAATGACATTATTTAAATCATTATATAGGAGTTTTGGACACTTACGAAGCAAATCAGACCTAAGGTAAAGGAAAATCCCGCAATCTCATTTTTATCCGAGATTGTTTATACTTCAGAATTTACTGTGGAATATTAATCATCCACATCCATGATTCCCCAATATGTAATATTTATATCCTTCGACAATTGTTTATATCCAATTTTACCCTTCAGTGAGTTTTTAGTAAAATATATGTAAGGAATCTTTTGTGGTTTTTTGTACGAGGTACTTTTTTACTTTTCCAAAAAAAGTACGAGAAGACTGTTTTTTAACTTATACAGCATGAATGGATTTTTAAAACATTATTTCCAAGAATATTCCTTTTCATGTTTTCAAGTTTATTTTTAATCAACTTCTATTAGTTCAAAATTATATGACATGTTAAGAAAGGAAGTATTTTTGAAGTAGAATGTATAATTTCCTCAAGAATTGAGTTCAAGTGTTTTATCAAAATTATTTTCCATCTAAGATAATATAGGGTTCTGTTTTTGTCCATATTATTACATTGATTTGATTATGTTGTTATGGAATTATTTTTATGAATTCCTTTATCTTATATGAATTGTTTTATGATGTCACGATGTTTAAGAATCCCATATTTATTACATGGGTTATGCAATGATGTATGATTTATCATTTTGTGGAACACATAAGAATGGTATCATTATGAGGTGGGTGGGACCTATATCTCCCTCCAATGCATTGGGTAAATATTTTTATCTCATGAGATAGACATGGCTGGAATGGCAGGTTAAACTGGTTCAGTGAAATAGGATTCAAATGAGGAGTGAACTCGGTTCAGAAATGGACATTGTCCGCTAAGATAGTCTTGGAAATGAGTGTTGACTAATAAGAAATTATTTTCTGTGATTATGAGTGTATGCCACAAAGTTTCATGTTTTATGTTATGATTATTGGGATGAAATTTCATAAATATAATTGACCCCATGTTATGAAATTATGATCTCTTTTTCAGGTTAAGATTTCCAAAATGATATGTTCTTATGAATATGATGTGATTGATATTTATTTTGTTTACCTTTAATAAGAATTTGAGCTCACCCTTTTGTATGTTTTCTTTCCCCAGGTCAGGAAAAAGGTTATTAAGTAGGATATTCCAAAAGGGACTCTAGTTATAAAGAAATAAGTGGGAGACAATGTAGATGCTTTATTAACCAGTTGTCTATGTTTCCCAGTTTCTACAGTCACTATACCTATATGGTCATTCAAGGTTTTGTTATATGTTGTAATAAGTGTACATCAATTTTGATGTATTAAAAATGTATGTAAAGTATGGGTCTTTATAGATGGTATCAGAGGGAGGTTATAGTCAACCTTTGTAAACTAGGATGTGAAAGCCTTAGTAAGAAAACTAAGGATAATTATAAGCATATAACACAATCTTAGTGTTGTAGAAATGGCCATGAACAACCTATGATAAGACCTTAAGTGTGAAACATTATTCTTGATTATGTGTTTTTCCTATTATAATTAGTGTTTCTCACACTATTCTTCTTGGTTTTAGTCAATGGCTGGAACCCAAAGGAACCGTGTTAATGCGGAATGTGACGGGCAATGAAATTATTGTCCCCCTGAGCAACCAAACATTATGGGAGTTGGAATGAAAAATCATGTAGCCATGCTCACACAACTTTCTCAAGCTATAAATCATGCAGGACTTCCAAACGAGCAAAGGAAGGAGAAATATTTTGTTGAATACTTCTTGAGGCAGCGTCCACCTTAATTCAGAGGGTCTTCTGATCCATTAGTGGCTGAACAATGGATCAGTACCACTGAAAAGATATTTTCAGTTCTTCAATGTTCTGAACATGATAATGTCTTATTAGCAGTTTATCATTTGGAAGGTGATGTTGATCAATGGTGGAATCTTATTAAGAATATGAGGCAAAGATATGAAATTGAGTCCATGGAATGGGATGATTTAAAGAACTTATTTTTCAATAAGTACTTCCCTCATATTCTCCGAACAAATATGGAGAAGGAGTTTCTTGGACTAAAGAAAAAGGATGATGAATCTATTAGTACCTATGAAGAAAATTTTACAAGAATTGCAAGGTATGTTTCTGGTATTATTATCCAACCTGATAGTAAGATCGATCGATTCTTTAGTGGCTTAAAACCAAGTCATCAAAGGGAGTTATCCATAAGGGACTTCAATAGCTACATGGAAATTGTTCGATGTGCTCCCAAGGTTGAGATGGAGATTGGAGTAACCCATCAGTCATATGGGTTTGATAAGAAGAGGAGAATGGAATTCAAAGGAAAATCTAAAGAGCACCCTAAAAAGAAGATGTGTTTTCCATTATGCTCAATGTGTGGAATGAAACATGGAGGAAATCATCTTAAGGGGACAAGCAAATGTTATAAGTGTGGAAAAGAAGGTCATCGGGCAATTTAATGTCGAAATAATGGGAAGAAGATGTATAATGATGAAAACAAAGGAAGGGATACACAGAATGAACCTACTACACTTAAATGTTTCATGTGCAAGGAAATAGGTAATTATTCCAATCAATGCCCTAATCCAAGGGTTGATGATGATGATTGACGTCAACAAACTCTTAAGGCCAAAGACAAAGGAAATTCACATGAAATTTATATCAGCGATGTAGAGTACGATAATGAAGTGGTGAAAGGTACCCTTACAATCCACTCTAAAGTACAAAATGTTTTATTTGATTCTAGATCGAGAAACTCTTTTATTTCTGAAGAATTTTATAAGGGTATCACTGTATTACCTCAACAGTTATATGTTGAGTTAGTTGTGACAACTCCTAATGGCACAACAGTCGCATCAAAAGTTTATAATTCTTCTCCAGTTGAAGTTTGTGGGAATGTGCTTCCTGCAAATCTTGTGATCCTTCCTATAGTGGAATGTGATGTTATTCATGGAATGGATTGGCTTTCTTTATATGGATCTCATATCAATTTCCAAAGAAGCGAAGTCACATTTCATATTCCATATCAATCTATGATCATCTATCGATGCAAGGATGAACATAACCTTCCAGTGGAAATTTCTTCCATATTATTGGTTTGGATTCCACTAAATTAAGGTTATTTATCTCAAATGGTTGGTGAGAAACTCATGATTAATAATATTCTCATTGTACGGGAGTTTGATGATGTCTTTCCAGAGGAATTTCTGGGTCTTCCACCAAATCGTGAAGTTGAGTTTTCAATAGAATTTTTACTGGGTGCTTTGAATATTTCAAAGACACCATATAGAATGGCCCTAATTGAGTTGCAAGAATTGAAGAAGTAGCTCCAAGAGAATCTTGATAAAGGATTCATACACCCTAGTGTGTCACCTTGGGGATCCCCAGTTCTATTTGTTAAGAATAAATATGCATCAATGAGACTCTGCATTGATTATTGAAAACTTAACAAGATCACTATCAAGAACAAATATCATCTCCCGTGCATTGATGACTTATTTTACCAACTACAAGGAGCTCAATAGTTTTCCAATATTGATCTTAATTTAGGGTATCATCAATTAAGGGTAAAAATGGAGGATATACTAAAGACCTCTTTCTGTATAAGGTATGGACACTATGAATTTATTGTGATTCCGTTTGGTCTTATTAATTCCCCTGCTATCTTCATGGATCTGGTGAATAGAGTCTTTAGAGACTATCATGATCAGTTTGTGGTAGTCTTTATAGATGATATTCTTGACTATTCAAAGAGCAAAGAAGAACATGAAGATCATTTGAGAATTATATTTAAGACCCGGAGAAAGGAGAATCTTTATGCCAAATTTACCAAGTGTGAATTTTGGCTTCAAAAAGTTACATTTTTGGGTCACATATTCTCAAAAGAGGGGATATATGTGGATCCAGAAAAAACAGAGGTTATCAAAAGATGGTCGAGACTAACAACATTAACCGAGATCAAAAGTTTTCTTGGTTTTTATGGATATTACCGACGTTTTGTGAAATATTTTTCACGATTATCTAATCCATTCACCAGGTTGACATGAAAAGGAGTTATGTTCGTGTGGACGGAGTAATGTGAAGATAATTTCAAGGAGTTGAAAAGAAGGTTATCCAGTGCACCTGTGCTCACACTTCCTTGTAGTGGAGAATAGTTTGTGATCTACAGTGAAGCCTCCCAGAAGGGGCTAGGGTGTGTTCTAATGCAAAATGATATGGTGATAGCTTATACCCCACGACAGTTGAAAATCCATGAGAAAAATTACCCAACTCATGATTTGGAGTTAGCTGTGGTAATCTTTGAATTAAATATTTTTAGGAATTACCTTTATGGTGAATGGTGTGATATTTATACTGATCATAAAAGTTTAATGTATATTTTCACACAAAAGGAGCTGAATATGCACCAAAGAAGATGGTTGGAGCTGATTAAGGATTACGACTGCTCAATTCATTACCACACTTGGAAAGCGAACAAGGTGGAAGATGCATTAAGTCGACAAGACCATGCAAGCTTATCCATGATGAGGATCACAAAAGATCCAATATTTATGGATTTACAAAGGATGGATATTTGAATTATAATGAAATGGAAAAAATGGTATCTTTCTAAATTGAATGTTCAACCATCTATACATGTGAAGATTAATGTGGCACAGAAATAAGATGTAGAGTTACAAAAGAAGGTGAGAAATGTTCCTGAAATCAACCTTGATTGTGATGGGATAATATAGTTCAGGAATCAATTTTGTATTCCTCCCATCCCAGAATTAATGAAGGAGCTGCTGGATGAGGCTCATAGTTCTTAATTCTATATTCATCATGAAAGCATAAAGATGTATAGGGACCTGATATAGTACTTCTGGTGGGATGACATGAAAAGATATGTTGCTGAATATGTCTCTCAATGCAAGGTTTGTCAGTAAGTTAAAGCTGAGAGACAGAAGTCTAAGGGGATGTTACAACGATTACCCATACCTGAATAGAAATGGGAAAGCATCACTATGGACTTTTTCGCATGACTTCCTAAAACCTACAAATGCAATAATGCTATCTGGGTCATAGTTGATCATCTTACAAAGTCTGCCACTTCATTTCTATTAGAGAGGATTTCTCTCTGGATCAGCTTGCCGGGATATATGTGAAGGAAGTGGTATGATTTCATGGAGTACCACTTTCGATTATATCGGATCGGGATCCGAGGTTTACCTCAATGTTTTGGCGAAGTCTTCAGCATACTCTGGATACAGTGTTGAGTTTCAGCACTACTTATCATCCTCAGACAGATATTCAGTCTGAGAGGAAAATTCAAACTCTAGAAGATATGTTGAGAGCTTGCTCTATGGATTTCAAAGGTGGTTGGGATCAACACCTACCTTTGGTGGAATTTTATTATAATAATAGCTTTCATTCCTGTATTCAGATGGCTCCTTATGAATCTCTCTATGGAAAGAAATGCAGGACTCCAAAATGATGGGATGAAGTTGGGGAAAGAATTCTATTAGGACCTGATCTTGTTGATGAGATGGCAGAAAATGTCAAATCTATTTAAAAACACATTAGGGAAACTCAGATTCAACAAAAAAGTTATGCCGAGAGTTTGAAGTGGGTGATAATGTGTTCTTAGGAATATATCTTTGGAAGAGGGTCATGAGATTTGGAAATAAGGGAAATTTGAGCCCTAGATATATTGGTCATTTTGAAAATATGGATCGTGTTGGGAATGTAGCTTACCGATTGGTGCTTCCACTGAATCTATCTCAAGTTCATGATGTCTTCCATGTATATCACCTGATAAAGTACATACCTGATCCTTCACATGTACTCAGCTCAGAAGTTGTACCGCTGGAGCAAGATCATTCTTATGAAGAACAGCCGATAGAGATTCTGTATCGTAGAGAAAAAGTCCTACAGAATAAGACCACTCGTTTGGTGAAAGTTTTATGGAGGAACCAATAATTAGAATAAGCTACATGGGAGCTTTAGGTATGATGAGGGAGAGGTATCCTCATCTGTTTGTTACAAAGTGACGAATTTCGAGGGCGAAATTCATTTTAAGGGGGGTAGAATGTAACACCCGAGACTTTTATGAGAAATATTTTCTTTTTATGTTATCAAATGAATCATTCACTACACACAAAACTATCTTGGATTTCTTTACATGCAATCATGACCTTCCTTGATAGCTTGCATCGTACGCAATACCGTGTTTCATTAAACAACGATATGCTATTAAAATATTATTAAAACCCACCGTTATGAATAGTAATAACCACTTTTTGAAATTTTGTAAATTTTATTTTTCAAAATGGACTTCATTTTTGGATTCAGAATATCAAAATTAGGCTAGGGTGAAATATTTGTATTTTTCTGAAAACATTCAATTTTTGATGAATAGTGAAAACACTAGGTTACTATTTAAAAACCGAATTTTTATTGAAATAATTATTTATTTTATTTAAATTTATTTTAGGTCAAAATTTATACATAATACCTAAATAATATCAATGAAATTCATTGGAGTCATTTTATAATAATTTTAGATATATAAAAATTTTATTGAGCTTTTCACCGTCTTTTACCCACCTCCTAGGAGAATTTGAAAATTTACATAAAACATAATTTTACCGCATCTGTGAGTGGAATTTCAAAAATTTGAGAGACAAGGTTAATATCAAGGACTAAAATTTGGTTCAATGAGATAAAAATATTTTTTGGTGAATAGTTACTTTTTACTTTTTTTAACGATAGTTAAAACTAAATAGGGTAATTAAGGGTAAAAATGTTATTATTATTACCCTAACACATGTCCTAATTCTATTGGATAAGTTTAATTAGACCAAAAAAAACCTTAGGAATACAATATGACCATTTAGTCCCACTTGGATTATATTAGAACTTTTATTATTAATTTATTTAAAGAAGGGTTAAAATAGTTAAAATCAATGTTTAATAACTAAATCATTATTTCATATAGGGTTATACATAAGATGAATTCGACTATAAATATTAATTAGAAAGATAAAAATATTTCCTACATAATTGTATTTTATTATTAATTTTTAGACTTAAAATAATTTAATTTATTTATGACACAATGATGATGCAATAATTATCTTATTAATGAAATATTGACCTAATTGATGTTATAAATACCCAAATAAATGTAATTTGAGACTTTTTATGAATTCAAATAATTTTTTATGTTAAAATGACATGTTAGTGTTGATTTAATTAACTGTGTTAGAACTAATAATTCTGTTATGAATTTCACAAAAATCAATTACCAAATAGTGTCAAAATTGACATAAAATAGTTTTTAAAACACATATTATATTATTAATTGTTATTTTATTCCAAAAAAACTAAGGTTCGGCTAAATGACTTAGATAATGTTATATATATTAATAATAAACAACTTTGGGTTCTTTTGGCTTGTTATAGTCATTTTATTAACCTTATAGTGTAAGAAAACAAGAAGACACAGTAAAAGAAAAATTATTTAACTTAAAGTTAAATATAAATGATAAGGATAAAATAGAACCCTAAACTTGTATAAATTCTATTTTATGAGAGGATTTCTACCCATCCCCGACTTAGTTTCAAAATAAATCAATTTGGAGCTATTAAAAACAGAATATGAGTTTATAATATAATAATATTTTTTGTTTTTCCAAAGGTGCCCCTCTCCTCCCTTATAAAAGGGCACCTCCTCCCTCTCCTCCTCACACCACTTTGAGCCTTCAAGATCGGCCAACCCATGCCAAATTTTCTTCTCCACTTCCTTAGAAACATCCTAGAGGTCCTGTTCTTCTTAAAAGTCCAATTGTAGTGCCCAAAGTAGAGTGATCAAAGAGGATCTTCAAAGAAGAGGTAATGTTTGTTACCGATTCTTTCAACTTTATTTCTTCTTACACTTCTTCTTATTTAGTTTTTTCATTATAAAGTAATAACATAAGTATCAATAATATAAATATATGTTATTATAACTATGAAACAACCCTATTTCTCCCTCTATCCATCCAACGGAAAACGAAATCACCGCGCGTGCGTACGTACGGAATACCATCTCCACACCGTGGTGTAATCTATTTTCCACCACCACCTTACATGGATGGATATAATGGTGTAAATAATAACTACATATGATTATTGTAAAGTTATATTGATTCTTAAATAGTATACATACACTCCAATACATTTCCATGATCATGGGAATGATATCATCGCTCGTGCGTACGTACAGAATACCGTCTCCACGATGTGATGCGACTCGTTCTACATAATTTTCATTGAATAATGATTATATAAATTAATTTAATGAATTAATATGATATATATTACATTAACACTATTCTGTAAATGAGTTATCTATAACCTAAAGAGAAGAATAATAATTTAATCTACAAACCACGCATAAGAACAAAAAGTAATAAACACCTGAATAACAAGTAGAAATGAAATATTACTAATAATAAGCTAAGAATATGGCCATATATGATATCATAACAATGAATATGATTATGGAATAATCCAATGAAATTATTTAAATCATTATACAGGAGGTTTGGAAACTTACGAAGAAAATCGTACCTAAGGTAAGGGAAAATCTTGCAATCTCATTTTTATCCGAGATTGTTTATACTTCAGAATTTACTGGGGAATATTTATCATCCACATCCATGTTTACTCAATATGTAATATTTATATCCTTATACAATTGTTTATATCCAATTTTACCCTTCGTTGAGTTTTTAGTAAAAGATATGAAAGGAATCTCTTGTCATTTTTCGTACGAGGTACTTTTTTACTTTTTCGTCAAAAGTACTAGAACAATGTTTTTTTAACTTATACGTCATGAATGGATCTTTAAAACATTATTTCCAAAAATATTCCATTAAAATTTTTAATTTTTAATTTTAATAAACTTCTTTTAGTTCAAAAATATATTGCATTTTAAGAAAGGAAAATGTTTTTGAAGTAGAAAGAATATTTTCCTCAAGAATGGAGTTCAAGTGTTTCATCAAAATTAGTTTCCATCTAAGAAAATATATGGTTCTGTTTCTGTCCCTATTATTACATTGATTTTATTATGTTGTGGTGGAATTATTTTTATGAATTCCTTTATCTTATATGAATTGTTTTATGTTGTCACGATGTTTAAGAATCCCATTTTTATTAAATGGGTTATGCAATGATGTATGATTTACGATTTTGTGGAACACATAAAAATGGTATCATTATGAGATGGGTGGGACCTATGTCTCCATCTAATGCCTTGGGTAATGATTTATATCTCATGAGATAGACATGGCTGGAACCGCAGGTTAAACCAGTTTAGTGAAACAGGACTGAAATGAGGAGTGAACTCGGTTCAGAAATGGACTTTGTCGACTAAGATAGTATTGGAAATGAGTCCTGACTAATAACAAATTATTCTCTATGATTATGTGTGTATTCCACAAAGTTTCATGTTTTATTTTATGATTATTGGGATTAGATTTCACTACTATGATTTACCACATGTTATGAAATTATGATCTCTTTTATAGGTTATGATTTCCAAAATTATATGTTATTATGAATATGATGTGATTGATATTTATTTTGTTTACCCTTACTGAGCATTTGATCTCACCCTTTTGTTTGTTTTCTTTCCCCAGGTCAGGAAGAATGTTATTAAGTAAAATATTCCAAAATGGACTCTAGATATGATGAAAAAAGTGGGAGACAATGTAGATGCTTTATGAACTAGTTTTTTATGATTCCCAGTTTCTAAAGAAACTATACATATACCGTCCTTCAAGGTTTTTTTATATGTTTTAATAAGTGTAATTCAATTTTGAAGTATTATCAATGTATGTAATGAATGGGTCTTTATATAAACATTGGGTTTACATGACACTACATCACAATATATTTCATTTTTTACTCTCAAATGAATTTTTTTATTGGGAGATATCAATATTAGATATTATATATTATACATCTCACACTTTGTGGGAATAAAATTTCCACTCTTTCATGAGATAAAACAATTCACTCTTTTATGAGATCAAACACTTAAATATTTCTTGAGATAAATACAATTCAATCTTTGATGAGATCAAAAAATTTTCTCTTTTAAGACATCTTGAATTTCTATATTTTGAGAGTTCAATTATTCAACTATTCCATGGGATCAATAATTTTATTCTTCCATGAAATAATGCATTCCGTGCTTGCATAAGGTAAATAATTTCACATTTCTGTGAGATAAAAAATCCACTCAAACTCTTCATTAATAATTTGACACACATCATTCATCAAAATACACAAACATCTTCAAAAAAACATAATTATCCTAAAAGAAACACTATGTATTATTTTTTCCCACATATCAAATCCAATATTACCGAAATTAGTCATCAATGGTTCAAATCATCCTTTTCTAACAAACCATATGAATTTCTTCTCATTTCACTGTCCACAGTGATCTATTTACCTAGTGTATCAATCAAATCATTTTCAATCAGTAATGATACTCCATCCATTTAAGCTATCTAAAATTAAAACAACTTTGCGCGAAAATGAATTTGCATCCCTTGTGATACATAAAAACTATGAATAAATCACCAAATAGGTAATGATTTCATATCATCAATGCATTTAACACAATAGCTAATCCAATGTCATTTTTGGGTTAGTTATTCTCATGAAACCATAATTTTCATGAAACCTATGAAACAACAAGATCTCTTTGTATGATAACACATCCAATCCTTGACCTCACTACTTCAAAATAGAATACATTTCCCTATCCAAAATCTATAAATGTGAGGTTGGGTAATGATATAAGTCTGACCTCATGATCTTAAAATGATATATAGAGTTGTTTTCACTAGAAATGATTGATTTTTCTGGTAAAATATATCATTGGTGATTACAAACATGAAAAATACCAAGCAAAAGGTGTGGAGTATCCCACCATGACAAGGAAACTATGTTTCTAAAATTAATAAGTCATTTATTTCCAAGGGGTAAATTGTTTTATCTTTTTAGGATGTACAAATATCATAGTTTTTAAATGTAAATACTAAAGAAACATACCTTTCGTATCAATAAATAACAAATTTATAAGTTGACATACATTAGATTCTTATAAAATAAACCCATCAAAATCTCTATGTATTTCTCATAATCCATCTTTTTCCTTGAATACAGTTGTATGCAATCAAACAAATCAAAAAAAAATTAGTCCTCATATATCTAAAAAATTTGATTCATCAATTATAAAATATGGATGATGTATTTGTAAGATGAAAAGGGATATAAACATATTTTCATTGTCTATATATACTTCTAAAAGTTGTCTTCTGAATATACTCCTACCTAACTCACAATTTGTGATATCATGAATGTAATTAGTATTTTAAGAACCAATGGGCTATCATAATTTGATAAAAAATATCTACATTTCATGGAATAGGATACTGATTATTTATTTTATCTAGGGTATGTTTAAGACAATCCACACAGTGTTTGAGGGGTCCACCTTCCCACAACTCAAGTAGAGCTAGTGTTGGCCACAAATATGAGATAAGTTGAATGAAAAAATTACCTTAAATCTCTCAAAAATTATATTTCAATTCAATCATTTGTTTTGGATCCATATGATATGATGGATGTGAGATAGGACATGTCTTTGGACGAAGATCAATCATAATGTACATTTTCATTTGGGTAGAAAACATGAGGATTTTTCAGGGAAAATATTTTGAAACTAATATAAATTGTTGGAAAAAATCTATTACTAATATCATAAATATCTACCTAGGTAATAATTTCTAACTAATAAGACATGAATCCAACAACCGGTACCATAATTCATTTTTTAATGGACTTTAAATCCTATTATCCTCTAATGAGATTCTCAATTCCATCCAGATATATGAAATTGACTTTAATATCATAACAATCATTGTGTTACTTTAATGATGTCAACCAATCCATACCAAAAATCATGAAAAATACATCCATGACATGTATAATGAAATAACTAATAAACATATCCCCCCATTATAGTTATAGAAATATATTTACACGTAATGGTATGCAATTATTTTGGATCCTGAGAAGTTTGATGTTTCCACACCAAATTCATCATATCAACATGAAAACCCATATAATCAACTATATGATATGTAATATATTATTTGGATTCACTCATATCAAACAAATATTTAATTAGAGTAGAATTCAAATTAATTGTATATCATTCCCTCAAAGGTCCTGATTCATCACCCATGATCATTTACCCATCTATATAATATTACATAACCATTGAAATTATCTCCTTAGTAACCAATTAATATTTGACTAGTTAAATATTCATTATGTTCTTATAATAAACATGCAAGGATTTATTTTTATAATGATAATTAATTTTATTCCCTCATCCTGTTGAAGCATACTATGCATGAGAATCATGAGACTTTTCTCTTGAACCAAACCATAGAGCACTGTGACAACAACACTGATGATGTCCCATCTGAGGGAAATTGTGACATTCTCTTGGTAGAACCACACAATATTTTTCATATATTCAAAATAGCTATAGTCAAAACATAGAAAATTACTCATTAGTTGAGGAGGAATGTTGACCAATCCCATGGTATGATTCTTTGATATACCACCCACTTGGGAATATGTGTTCCTCATTTACTTATTTCGATCATTGGTGTTCCCACTTCTTTACATAGGGACAAACATTCTTCACAAAATGTATTTACATATATGTTTTATTCTGATACCATCAATATATTTAATATTTTTATAACATGTAGTACAGTGAAAAAAATCATTTATTGAATTTATGGTTTCAACCATAACAAAAAAAAATCATTATTTAAAGGATGAACTTGCTGAAAATTCATATAAAAATAATACTAAAGTCATAAATTTAGTTCCATAATATGTTATTGATAGGTTCAACTCCTTCAGAATAATTAATTATTCTACTCTGTAAATGAAAAATGTGGGAGGAAATAATTTTTTTGATATTTAATCAATATACTCCCATGACATTCCATGGTCAAATTTACCATAAACTTATAATTCCTACCATTTTCATGAAAAATTATCAAGAATATATGTTTTCAACTTCATGTTTTGATCTACTGGTGTCCCATGGAAATCAATGATTTGATTCATCCCATAGAACCAGACATTGGCAATTACAATCTCAGAATCGAGCCAAATTATTCGTGTATTTAGCTTTTGGATTTGAAAATAATGGCCCACATTCCCTGGTTCATCATTCCTATTATCCTTATTAATTTCATATAAATCCTAAAAAATTAATTGGACAAGATTTTGGTTCACCTTTAGTTCATGTGAAACTATATTTTTAGATACGTATTTTGATAGTATTCTTGGAAGGATACCTAGATCCCTTCACTATAAATGGAACAAAATTCATTTTATCCTCTATCATTATCAATTAATGGTTATTACGTTCAATATTTCACAGAAATACATATCACCATAGATCATTCCAGAATTTATCCATCAATAAAATTTTAACAATATTTATAAATTATCAAACAATTCATTAAAAAATCAAGCACTTTTAATGTTTTTAAAAAATTTCACTTTTTTCAATTTTATGAACCATTTTACTCCAAATGGAAAATGAAAACAAACTGGTATGTCCAAAAAGAAAATAATTTCATTGAAAATTCATTGGGTAAATCAATTATAATGACATGAAATGTTTCCTTTAAGTATCGTAAAACATTAATGCACTCTAACACCCTTGTAACTTGATGTTCCTCATAAATTGGTTAGGTAAAAATTTTTATGCTCTGAATTTTATGTTCTGGTGGACCTACTCTTTTCTACCTTCAAAAGAGATATCCATATACCATTTCCCAACTATTGAATTAAAAATAATTGACAAAATTTTCCATAAAAATATATTAGGACTGACCAAGAGAGATATAATTTCTCCCAAAAATATATTTGATCAAAAATAAGATTATATCATTTTCCCTAAAACAATATCAAGAAAAAACAAGAATTATACCATTTTCCTGAAAATTGTTTATACTAACCCGGATTGATTCTGTTTGTAAAAACTCACCCCAAAACATTTGATTGACGAGTGACGAAGAAGCTACAAGGCCTTAGGTGACATCTCCCAGACACCAAAGGATAGAAATAAATTTCAAAAGGCCTAAAAATATTTGTGGATGATTTCCCCATTGAATGATAAACGTACAAAAAATAAATCAAATAAATAAAAAAACCTCTAAATGATGCATGAGTACAAAATGCCAAAAAAAATATAACCATACCAACAATCCATATTAGATTATATGTGTAAACCAAAACAAATACTCAAGAGGACCAAAAAAAGATCCAAAACTCAATACATTAATCTAAAATCAAACTGGAAACTCCCAAAATACTATAAAATACAACTAAAAAATATATTACCATGTTATCATGAATCATCAATAAATAAATGACATACTTTTATTTTTCATGAATATTATTATATGACATATACAAACACACAATGGTGTCCAATAATGCAGTGAGTCCTAACTCTGTAGGATTTCCCCAATTACTTCCCAACACATTACAATATGATTAAAATACATATAAAATTTATATAAAATAATTTTCAAATTATTTTTAATCATTCCAAATCAAATCCATAAAATAGTTTTCCAAGGAATGCAATAAAACAATTCCTTTAAATAATTAATCTATTTATACATTATACCTATAACTAAATCTCTACACACACACACCATTCATATCCAAGTGATAGTTTCATACTATTAAGAGGTCTTCCGTCAATCATTCGAGTAATCATAAGGTAACCAGTAACATGTTCCCCAATGGCACGCTCCCCTTCCACAGGGTAACATCTAATAAAAATGACCTCACTCCAACAATGTATGCCAAATCCCAATATAAACAATTAAACATAAAACCTTTAAATATTTAAAACATTTTAGAAAAAACATTCAATGAATCAATAAAAAATCATTAATTTTAAAACCATTATTAAAAAAAAATTATTCTTAGTCATTTTTCACAAACCATCCACCTTAAAAAAAATTTAAAACCCACCACTAAAGTGGTTTTCATCAGGTATCACATGAGTGTTTCATACAAATTTCCTAAAACTAATTAAATTGAATCTTATACTCTATTTTATAATCAATTATAGTAGAGAGAGAAGGAACCTCTATCAATACTGCTGTGAAAATTAATATAGGAATAAAAAACCCTCAATATTTGATCACAACTCAAGTGACCTTTACTAGACCGAAAAATATTTCATCATAAAACAATACCTTAAGAAAACATTTATATATAAGCAAAAAAATATATGGTTCAATGAGAGAGGAATAAAATCCATTTATATGATAAGAATGAATAAGAATATAAATTGACCAAAAAATATAGTCTTCAATGAAATTTAATTCACCTAATGATCACTCCAGGATTAATGGTAATAATCTCTCATACCTTTGAAGAAAATGGAATTCATATTATTGTAGGATTATGGAATATAGTGTTCTTAAGGGAAAAATAAGATTAAATCCATTTATATGGTGTTCCACCTATACACCATATGGTTAGTTTTATGGTTTGTAAAATAGGGAACCAACCATGGGTTTATACTATCTTAAGTCCATACCATGTATAATTGTCTTGAACAATTATATAACCCATGTTCCAACCATGCACTTCCCTATGTACATACATGTTTGGTTTTCCCTAAACATCAGCACAATCTACATAAAAATAACCAACTATGAGTAGCTACTATACCTCTTACCATATGACACACAATTTATTTGAAGGGTTGCAAGGTTTGTATATACAGTTCTCATACCATGCACCACTATAAAATCCACTAAAACATCAAAAAAACCTTTAAAAATTCCAACGACATGACCTGATTGTTATATATACCGAAAATAAATAAAAAAGAGTTATGTACGTCAAATCAGGGGTGCTACATAGTATACATTTTTTCATGAGAAATAATTTAAATTTATATATTATATTTTGAAACATCAAAAGTGATCATCCCTTCATTTATAAATGTGTAAATCCCCTCCTTTTTTCTTCACACATAATAATTTGTTTCATTTATCCAATCCCTAAAAAAATATTTCCTTTCTTTTCTACCCACATCATCGAGGACTTTTTTTGAAAATACTACTATGAAGGCTTTAGGGGTAAACCTAATTATTTTTTATAATGAGTAGGTGTTACTCTAAACTGAGCATTTAATTTTATTTTTCTTCTAAATCTTCCAAATATTATTCAACCAGTATGAAGTATTAACATTAGTATATATCATATATTTAATATTTTTATATTAATGGAATACCATGTATTGATCCTTTTTTCATCTAATGGAAAATAAAATCATAGTTATGATTAATAAAAAAATATCTCCTAGTGAACCGATGCAATTTGTTATCCATATCTACCACTCAATGATAGTTTTAATGAAATATTTTTAGTATATATAGTTTTCAATAAATATAAATAATTATTTAAATATAATATAACATATAATTTATTTCCATTACATTCATTAAAAAATGGTATTGTCATTCGTGCACATGTGAGGATTTCCACCTCAACAAAGCGATGTGATTCTTTTCCCATAATCATGTCACATAGAGTCATTATATATTTTTATATACAGAAATAATATTAAATTAATGTTATAATGATAATTATGGAAATATAAAATAGTACTTATGTTATTTACATCATCATCATTATATACTGGAATCATTACTCCTGAGTTTGTACTGCTTACCATCTCTAGGATTATAATATATTTTATTTTTCATAACGCATTTAATGGTTTTAAAAAAAACGTGTAATTGATTTAAAAAACTGAAAATTATAAGAAGAAATATATTCTAGATATGACTGAAAATTTTCCACTTTTTTTCATAGTCCTTGTATGAAATTCATTTTGGTCATATGAACTGAATATCATCAAAACATCTGATGTGAACATAATTGATAACAATATTGAATATAAAATTGTATTATATAGAATTAAAGCTAAAATAAAAAAGGAAAATTATTCTTAAATAATTAAATAATTATCATAAGTTTGTTATTTTGGAATAAATAGAACCAAAGTCACAATTCAGACCTTAAGTACGTTATTTCATCTCAATTTACATTCATTAAGATGTATTTTAATTTTATTTTCCTAATTTAATTCATATGGTGTTTATGTTTCCAATTTTATATTTTATATCAGAAATAGTTCATATTTCCTATTATTTTATGATTAAATTAAAATTATTTCATCAAATACTATTTTACATGAATCCTACAATGTGGTATGGGGCTTCATAACTCAATTTTGGGTGATTGGGTTATATTACTTCAACATTGTTTTGGATATTTAGGGATTGCATGTAAAATGAAATTTAATTACATTATGTTATATTTAATTTTTTTTATTTTAGATTTAATTTTTAAAATATTATCAATTAATTTAATAATTCTCAGTAAAACGATATTATCTTTGTTAGAGATTTTGTCTTAATTTACACTCCCATGATACATACTAGGCGTTATGATCCTATTTATTTTTATAAGTTGAATCAAATTCCCCTTTTATTTTATAAATTTTTAATATATACATGTTTACTATATTTAATGTTTCATTAATTGTTATTTATTTTTTGGGGGTGATGACTCAAAAATTATTAAAGTGGTAAGCTTTTATTAAACATTCTAATTATTATTTGGTATTTTTTTGTTCAATTATCTGATTGTTGTATTATTTTATATTTATATCATAAAACGAAACTATGTTATTATCCTATTTTCATTAATATAAAATATGTTATTTTTTCACTTACCACACATTATGTATTCAAGTTACTGATATCATGTTTTTAAGTAAAAATAGCTTTTTCTAACTCAGTGAGGAATCTTTTTCGTCCATATCCATATTTTACATAAATATATTAATGAATAATTTCAATATTATTTAGTAATTTAAAATGGAAATTTCTATCAATGTATTGATTTTAACAAATTTATTTAAAAGGGATATTATTTTCATTTTTTGGAACATGATATTTTGGAGCTTTTACGAAAAATTTAATAAATTTTTTATTTAATGTACCTGGAATGAATTAAATTTTCGTGAAATCATGATTGATAATTTATTTAAAGAGTATTTTCATGTTTTTTAATTATTTTTATTGAAAATATTATTAGTAATATTCAATAAATTATTCATTTTTTAAAATGGATTTCAAGTTGAAAAGGGTATTTTCATCAATAATGTTTTTATTGATTATTTTATTATATTTCTGTTAATTAATAATAATAACAAATTATTTTTCATATACAATAATGGTGATATGTTTTCAGGACACTACCCTTATTATTTCACTAAATTGTAAGTGTTTAGTTTGAATCAACAAATATAATCATTTCCATGGTAGTTTTACAATACGAAGGATTCTTTTAATTACATATGAAATTTAAAATTTACCATTTCATATGATGAATGAATTAGAGTTAGTAAATGAATGTTAAGGCCTTATAATTCCCCTCAATGAATCATTATGACTAATGAGACATAATAATTTGGGTATTTTGATGAGGCCTTACCCATTTATGTAATATGTCTTCAAATAAGGCCTTGATGATATGTCTATTATGTCTGGAATTATGCATTACAACATTATGAAATTAGTTATAGATTTCCATATGATTATTTTAAATGGTATTACATCTGTGGATATGTTTTAAGATCATGTGATTAGTTTTATGACATTATTTCATCATTATTTTTTCATTCGATATTATTCATCTTTCTCAATTGTTTTATTAATTAGAAAATGTTTTCAGTTGTTTTCCATTCCTTCTAGGTTAATTCATAATAAATCACGATATGTTAATCTATGAATACAACATTATAATAATTTTAATTTCACCTTATTTAATATCTTTAACCTATTATATGAATAAGGAATCATTGAATAAAATAAAGGATAAAAAAATTAAATTTACAATGTTTTTTTTCATTGTAATGTGAGATTCAAATATATATCTAGTTTACCAAGATAAATAACTTATTCAGTAATTCAGGAAATGAATCCTTATATCTATTTAAAATGTAACAATTTTAGAACTCACTCTGCGATACTGGTGACAAATTCCTCATATTCTACATAAGATGATGTTTAGTAGAAACATTGTGACCTAGATTCCAAAAAACAATGATTAGGTAACATATCCTTATGATTGAATTTGAGGATATGTCTCTATGTATTGTAATAACTTAATGTTCTTGTAATGTTTTAATTATATGGTATTCATAAAAATTAACCCCTTTATTGATACTAAATGTGGGTGTTAGTTCCACATAGAATCATTTTATGGTAAAACCCTCAAAAATTTATGGTCTAGTATATATATTCTATTACTTTGGTGCATATGGAGTTTGACCTTAACTTATACATGGGTTTACACTAAGGGGATATATATGGGTTAGCGTACATTTTACCTATAAATAAATTTTATATATTCAAGAATATAATATATAGGCACACATGTTATCCTACAGTGGAATGGGATAAAACTGAAATGTCTTGGGATAATATATTTAAGGATAAAAAAATATTTAATAAAATAGATATTATTTTAGATGCTTTAAGTCCTGGGAGTTTAACATGATTGTGGATATTTGGGGTGAAATTTATAGTAAAACAATACTTCGAATTACTATGTGTTTTAATGAAAATTTTATTTTCTGAATGATGATTTGATATTTTATAGAAATAATTTCAATTGTATTGAAAACATTTAGGATTAATATTATAAGTGATCTTAAGGTAATAATTTTCAATTATGATTATCATATTTAATGAAAAAATAAGATTTATAGAAAACATCAGTGGTTAAAAAGTAATTTTATAATCTTTGTAATATATTTAGGTGATCCGAAAAAATTTGTGAACATTATATGACTTATATTAATATAGTTTCCATATATCATGATACAACATTTCAAATCCAGAAAGGTTATGTTTCTTTAACCAATGATCGGAGAGTGACATGTTTCTATCGTTAACCACTGGCCTATGTGTTGTGCAAGTTAATATTAAATTGTTTTTAATCAAATGGATTGATGTTTAAATAATATGTTGATTATGGGAAACATATAATAGGATCATTTCTTCATGTTTATGATTTTTAGGAGAATAATGATATTTGATGAGACATTTTACACGTAGTATATATACGTGTGTGTAAATTTGTTTTAACACAAATTATTTTTTAGGAAAACATTTATTATGTATATATTGGTTTATGATTACAATTATGAGATTACCATTTATGTTAAAAAAGTAATTTATTTTTTAGTTTATTAAGGATCATATTTATGTGGGGTTATTTGTTTTTGAAATTATATATGTCAGACCTTTAGTTTTAATATTTAATTTTTTATATTAATATATTAATTCATCATCTGAAGGTTTTTTCATTTCAGTTATTATACTACATGTTGAGAACATAATGGGTTTTATTAAAGATTGGTTTATGTGATTGTTACTATTTTTTGGATTATATGATCCATTATATGTTAAATTTAGTTCTTGAGGAATACAAAAATACATCTTGGATATTCAATTTTTGGAGTAAGAAATAAATTTTAAATTGATCAAATCACAAAAAAAAATTATGAAATTGTGATTATGAAATTAAAAGATATATAGCATATATATTTTTGGGTGTTTATATATTGATATAAAAGTAATACATAAAATTTAGGAAAATGATATTGGAATAAAAAAGGTTATACAGTTACCTACATTTTCGATAAATAGTGGTCTTTTCACACATTAATTATTTATGGAGTTTTGTTTATCAACATTCTCTCAACCATAGACCCTATAACCATTTGTTTGTCCATGAGAATCAATTTTCTACCGCATATTAATATATTTACCTTCCATTAATCTTATTCACTTTTGTTTCCATTTTTTTCATTCAAGATGACCTTTGTATTCACTATTCTCTCTTTTTAAGAGGATATTTTATTAAACATTTTTCAAATAAGTTGGTTCAAAAAAGTTTTTTCAAAAGAGAAACCATTGAATTCTGAGTAGAGTTTCAAATTATTTGGAATCAATTTATGGAAGGTAGATATAATATAACACCCTGATATTTTAATATAAAAACATTTTTCTGATATGCTATATGATAAGAAATATCTTTCTTAAACGGAAGGAGCAATATATTATTTAAATATTACCATTATAATATAGAAATTAAGATGGAAGATATAAATAGGATTAAATTATTTATTATATATATATATATATTCTAATCAATATAAATATACTGATCAATTCATAGTAAATAATAACTCCATTTTTAGTATCTTGAATTTTTTCGTCGAAAAGATATTTTCCTACAAAATGTTTTTATTCAATTTCATGAGAAAATATTGAAATTAATTTATTGAACATTTAGGAATAAAATTAATTAAAATTAATTTACTTTTTAAATAAAATTGATAAACCTTTATTATGGCATATTTTTTTGGTTTTTTTTAAATTATGAGTTATCATTTAATATTGAAAAATATCATTTTTTTAAACTTTCATTATTTTAATTAAATGAATTAATTTTAAGTCTAATTATATTTTGGATTTCATATAAATGTTAATTATGATCCATTTTATTTCTAATAATCTAATTAATTTCATTTTAATTATTTATTCTCGTGATTTTAGAAGAAATATATTTTTTTTCAAAAAAATGAATTTTGTTCTGAAATTTATGTTTGTTGCGTAATGATTTCAATTTTTAATTAATTTGAGTAACATATAATGAGGAATTATTTAATTGAAATTTATAAATGATATATATATATATATATCTGATTTTTATTTAATATGTTAATTATTCATAGTGATAGAGTTATTATAATATCATATTTTCTTAGAAAATTCAATTTTCCTAAAAAAACTTTTCATCATGCTTTGTGAGCTTGATTTTTAAAAATATATTTTAATAATATGTGGATTGAATCATAAAAATTAAAATTAATATTATGAATCAATATTACATTTATCTAAAAATCTGATCCTTTTATTTTATGCCATTATGAATATTAATTATAGTAAATAATTATTAATACAGTTAGGGTGAATTAAGTAATTACTATAATAAAATAATATGATAATGAAAAAATAATTACCATAACCCATCTAGTTTTTATTTTATGTTTATAATTCAAAAATAAACATAATGTTTTTAATATAGCACATTTTTATCTATTTTCCTAGGATTTTGACATTTATTTTATTTTCTTTAATTAAAAGTAAAAGTTGTCACATAGTTACATTTAATTTAAATAATTCTTTGTGAAAATGATAAATAAGAACTATTTTTTATTACAAATATTTATATTAATTATAATTTTTTTATAATTGTAATTTACTTTTAATTTTTTGGGATGAAATAATTACCTTATATTCTTACACAACATCAACACAACATTTAATTAATTTAGAAATGAACAATTAATGATTTGGAAACATGGTTAATGTAATAAAATATAAATAAATTATTTTTTCAAAGAATATTTACATATATATAACTTTTTATAAAATTTATAGTTCATTTTTGTCAAATTATCATTGTTTATTGAGGTTATGAGGATCAATTTAAATTAATAGTTCCTTAAATGACACAAATGATATTTATAATAAAATATATTTTAATACATTATTTATAATTGATTAAATTCATATCATTGTACATGTTATTGTGATATGTTTAAATTATCAACCATGTTATATTTATTTTCTAATTATATATTTATAGTAAGTATATTATCCTATATATAGTAAAAACTTTATTAACACCGTAATATTAAAAAGTGTCAATATAGGTTATCTAAAAAAAGGTGAGGGTAAGAACCGAAAGTAAACATGTAAAATTTTTACTATATGATATTATTTTGACCCATAATCATCCAATAATATAAATATACCACCTTGGAGTTAAGTTCCAATAAGAAATAATTTTTATAAAATTTAAAATTTTAAAGAATTCAAAAAGTGATCATCCCATTACTAATAGAATAGAACACCCTCAACTATTTTATTAACATTTAAAAATAATTTTTATTGGAGAATAAATACCCAAATATATTAATTAATTAATTTCTCAAATCCTAGAGGATTTTGGTTATTTTAAAACCTTCATTTGGTGAATTTTTGTGAAAACATAATGACGTTGTTTGAAGAAGATGAATCATTATTTACTCAGTGTTTTCGTTTTATTTCTTATTTGATCTAGATAAAATATTATTAAAACAAGATGATGTAATAAATTAATTATATTTTATATAATGGGTTGTTTTTTTGTTAATATAATACCCTATATCAATCCCCTCACTCATCAAATGGTGACCTATATAGTTGTTCGTGTGCTTATCATAATTCCAACACATAAATTTCTATTATTTTGTTTCACCACAACTGATCATTTATTGTTATAATAATGGATTTACTATATATATATATATTCCCGAAATATTTATCATTAATTAAGGTTAATATATCATATAATCTCTTACATTTCTATTCACTTGTATATTATAACATTGTTTTAGCATACGTGTGGATCACAACCTCCAAAAAGTGATTTGTTTCATTTTTAATTACCACATAACATGAAATCTATTTATAATAATTTTTAAATAAATAATATTTTATTTTTTCATAATGATCATTCTAGAATTTTAAAATAATACCTATGTTTTTTCCATCATGATTATTGAAAAATGGAAATGTTAATCAGGCATATATACGTCTTATAATATCTATGATTGTAACATAATTCATTTTTCAAAACCAATTTTTATGGTTGGTTTAACAAGAATAGTTGAATTTTAAAATAAATAATTATCAATTTATTATTATTCTGAATATTATGTTATGATGACCTATTTTACCATAATTAAAATATAGAATCTATTTTTAACAAATGAACTGAACATAATCAAAATGTTTATCATGAACATATTTGATTACATAATTAAATATATCATAATATTAAATAAAAAATTGAATTAAAAAAGTAAATAATTTCTAAATAATGTAAATAATTATAAAAATATTATTATCTATGATGATAAAAATGTACATGAGGAGTCGAACTTAAGGTTAATGATATCATCCAAATTTCCATACATTGAGGAATATTTAATGGTTATTCACCAAATGACATTTATATGGGGTTTATGTTTCATATTTTACAATTTATATAATTAATACTTTATAAGTCATGGTATTTTAATTTTCGAATCAATTTATTATATATATAAATATTTGAATTGAATGTTACCAAGTTGTAACGGGTGTCATATATTAATTTTTTATTGTGTTATATTACATCTCCATTTTATTTGATATTATATGATTATGTGTGTATAGAAATATGATTATATTAGGTTGTATTTAATATTTTTTTCTTAGATTTACATTTTTCACCAAATCAATTAATTATTAATTATCACTTCAATAATATGATATTTGTATGATATTTCATCTCAACTTCCACTCCATTGAGACAAATTTGGTATGATGGACCTATTTATTTTTATGACGTTTATCTACTACACTTTTACATGTTATATCATTAATCTATTTATATTCAATGTATTTAATGTTTCATTATATTTAACATATTTCATTGTGATTATGATTCAAACATTCGCGAAGTTGTCATGACCCGACCCCACCCGGGCTCGAGCATCAACTACCCCAAGCCCGCCTCCATAGGCCAGGGGGTGGCGACCAGTGCTGAAGGCACAACAACTCGGGGAGGCCATTTCCTAAGTACCTGTACACACACACGCAACACACTCAATCCAACCGTGCAGAGTAAAAGAAAAGACAAGCAGAGTAATGTAAAACTGCTATATATAAACCACCAAAAGTGCATCGACCTCTAAACAGTACAAAGTAAGATGAAGGTAAACAGAAAAGGAAAAACGGAGAAAAACATTCCCAACTAGAAAAGTGACACATCCCGGCAATAGGTGAACAAATGAAAAACACCTGGAAGAGTTCCCCACCTAGTACCCGACTACGACCACCGCACGCGGTCCAAGCTCCCGAACTCCTATGCTCCCCTGATGTCATGACCAATTTGTCCATCATCTACAAATGGACACCAAGTGCGGGAAAAGACCAAGTAGGGGTGAGTATAAAAATACTCAGTAGGATACCCTGAAGGATCGAGGGAGCAACAAAGGAGGTATCTAAGGGTGAGCAGTAGAGCAAACAGGAAAAATTAAAGGAGTACAACTGAACGTGTAGTAAGGAGTACAGTAGAGATTCCAGCATAAACCAACAAGAGGAAAGAAGGTAGACTCATCCAGACTCAAGGATATGGAAACGGTGACAAGATGAACCTCCCACCGAGTCTTCGTTACCTATAACAGGAGAGTAGACTCATCTAACCACGAGAATCTAGACACAGAAAGCACGTGACATACCACACGCGTCTTCGTCTCTCCTGGAAGTATAGTAATCAAACTGAAGAAGTGGGTACTAGAACAAGGTATATACAAGTCTGTATTCTCAATCAAGAAGCCCATAAAAGACTGTAAGGGGATCTCCATCCCTTACCTTATCCCAAGAAAGTGAGTAGCCAACAATTTCAAAAGTAAACACCATCGATGCCCAGCATCCCACACGACTTCCTCGAACTACAAGTCAAGGGCTCAATCACCACACCTCGACAATATACGCGTTGGGCGGCACTGAATCGCCCGCACGGTTTTAGGTCGTGTCACAAGGACGTTTTTCGGTGGGGAAGGCACCCCTCATACTTGAGAGTTCTGGGGGAACGTCAAACCAAACCTCGTCATTGCCCCGCAGTCGTGAGGACTGCTCAAAGTTGACAGACGACCCCCTGCCCGCCCCGCTGGAGGGTCCCTGGATGACAATGGGTTCCTACTGGAGGGAGACCCGGAAAGAGTTGACGGATGCCACACATCCCAGTGCAGTACTAGGGTAATCCACTAGAGGGAGACCCGACTAAAGTCGGCGATGTGACCACTGCCTAGCACAGCTAGAGGTAACCCGGCATCGGTGACCACTGCCTTGCCCAGCTGAAGGTACGCCCGGCACTAGGGACCACTGCCCAGCCCAGCTGGAGGTAAGCCTGGCATTGGTGACCACTGCCCAGCCCCTATGGAGGTAAGCCCGGCATCCAGGACCACTGCCTTGCCCAGCTGGAGGTAAACGCGGAACTGCTCTGGCCATCCCATCTAGATGGTAGCCCACTGGACATCCTTGATGGATGGTACAACTGGATAGCCCTGTTCAAAACAACATCATCCCTGCTTGTAACAACCTCAGCCCTGCTAGTAACAACCTCCTGGGTAGAGGTTCAGTGCCCGCTTAAAGTGTTGGTCACACCGAATCCACACGAACTCTACTAGGGAACACGAAGGAACGAGAGAAACTCCCCTATCCACTTAGGTTGATCAAACTCCAATCTGTTGATTCACTGTCGAAGCGGAATGAGACAACTCATTCCAGAAAGTGGGAAAACAACCACACTATACGAACACCCATAGTCGCAAACTGTGCCATAGTCCGGTGAAAGGGCACGGTACTGAAACCCTCATAGCTGAAGAAACATGGGAACAAACCATCTCTGTTGTCAAAACCATCGAGAACAAATCTAGGTGGAGACCACTCAACCCTGCTGGTCAAACAAAAGAGCACTGAGGGACCCTCTACATCGCGAGAGGAAAAAGTACGCAAAGTAGAACACGACATGCACATGGGGCCCAAATGACGTGTGGCCCCAAGTCAACCCCGACCAAGCGCACAAACATTCTTAGGTACCAATATCCACATTTTACATCGCAACGCTCCCGTATACTCCCAGATTATACCCCGTATCCAGCCCAAAGGCTAACATGCACACGGCACCCAACATCAACGCAAAGGCGTAACGTAACAAATCCAACTTGCCACCTCAATGGATCAGGCACGACCATCCACATCTCCTCAAGCATTCACTTCACTCTCCCAAGAGTGAATGTGATCACATGCTAAGGGTTCTCTATAAACACCGCAGGAAGAACCACCACTGGGGAACCTTCACATTCCACATTTAATATGATCGTATATGAGGCTATGCTCACCTGAACAGATTACACCGTTGTAATCCTCATGGGAAAACATGACATATAGACTACTTACTCTCCTCAAATGGATATCCGATCGAAAAGTCACCAAAACCGCCTCATGTCCGAACGGTGTCCCGTGATCCCGAGCCTCGGCCCCAAAAACAGTCTGGCGCATTGCACAATTGCGATCCTCTCGGGAAAACATGTCAAAAAGACTGCTCACTTGAGCGCAACAGATGTCCATGGAAAAAGATGCATTCCGGCGCACCATGCATGAGCGGTGCTACGTGGGACCCACATCCCGGTCCCGAAACACAATGAATGGATCATACCATTGTGATCCTCTTGAAAAAGCACACATGGTGGACTATTCACTTGTCCAAAACGGTCACCTGGTGATATAAATGGAAAATCACCGTCAACGCCCAAACGACCATCGTGGGGCCCACACCATCATGCCGAATTAATTCAGGTGGATTGCGCCAATGCAATGCCCTCGGAAAAACACCCATAATCGACTACTCGCATGCCCTGAACAGATGCCCAATGAAAAAGTCGCTAAACACTGCTCGCAGCTCAAAAACACCCGACCACTTAACATCGTGTCGTGCCACCGAACCCCTCGTCTCGGGAATTGAAAAATCCCTGAGAACATTTCAAAATCTTCATCTCGATTCAAGGATTATGTGGCCATAGACGGTGCCCAATTCAGTCATCCTAAAGATGATTTATTATTCATAAATAATTTTCATAATAATAATAATAATATTATTAATATTATTATTATAAACTCATTATTTTTTATTTTTTTATTTTTATATTTGCCACGTCCCCTTTTTACTTCCTTATTCTTTTTTTCCCTCTGTCTCCCGAGTCCACCCTACCAGAAGTTCAGGTCTCCCGCGTCGCGCGCCCCAGCCGGCGCGGCTGATGACCCCCATGACCCGGTGCTCACCGGCACTGCTGCTCCCTGCTCGCGCCGAAGGCCTCGACCCAGGCCACCCCGGCCGCTCGCTCGCACTGAAGACCACCGCCCTGATCACCGCGCGCTCGCCTGACCTCCACCGCCTTCGATCGGTCGACACCGGCCGCGGCCAAGCCACCGCTCCTAGAAGCCTCTGACACCCGGTTCTGCCACCGTGAACTGGTCAAAGCCCCTCCAAACCGGCCAGAAACCCCCTTCAACACCTGATATCCGACAATCGACCGCGATTTGGTCAATACTCAGATTTAAAATACGTAAATAGCAACATAAAGCTCGTCAATTCTACTACGCACCAAGGGGCTTTGCTTTAAGATCAACTGGAAATTCAATTGTGTGAATCGAGGTCAAAGTAGGGGTTTTGAAATAATAAACAAAACGATGGACTCCCACCGAAAACCCCAAATTTTTGCCGGACATTTGCGGTTAGCTCAGGACTCGGATTTTGAATCTAAAAATTTAAATGGGAAGTAAAAAATATGAAATAGGAAGATATGGGATATTTAAAGGATTTTTTCAGGGTTTCAATGCCATAAAATGTAAACGAATTGGTGTGGGAATTTCAACAAAGAGGACAAGATCTGACCTCGTGGGACTCAGCCCGAAGCTTTTCCGCCGAACTGCTGGATCCATTTCCCCTTCCACCATTCATGGGAGGGAGGAGGAGGAGAATAAGAGGAGATGTTGAGGGAGAGCTTCGCCAGGAGAGGAAATGAGAGAGAGAGAGAGTGGAGGAGATGAGAGTTTAAATAAATAAACTATTTAATTAAAAGTCCTGACACCTAAAACAGCCGCTTCCAAAACCTCTGGCGCGGTCAAGATTAAGCTCCCCCTAGGGTAAAAACCACATCCTGAGCACAAAAGTGGTCTCAAAATTTGATTCTGACCTTCCATTTGAATGTTATAAAGCTGAACGGCCAAAGCCACCAAATTACGAAAACGCCCCTGGGGCCATTTTTCACAGACGGCCCGCGCCCGAAAAACTTATACCCCTCCTAGGGAAAACAGAACATTATGAACTCAACGGTGCCCTCAGTTTTCCAATCTGAGCCATCGTTTAAGAGATACTGGAGTGTGACCATTAAACGATTAAATTAATTAATTAATTTTTCTATTTAACGTTCCGGGAGCGGACAAGGGTTCCAAACATCCCACGCCGACATGTTTTATGTCGTTCCAAGGGTAAACAAACCATTCTGGACCCATTAGTACACTCGGATCTCTGATCTGAAACACCGTTTAGGATTTACATCATTTATTTGGCGTTTCCAGTGTGAACGCACTAAAAATTTAATTTCGGTCACTCCGGGGCTCGGAATCGCACGCCGTCTGATGGCACTGCTCTAGATTATCATCAAGAATATTCTGAAGTCTTCGAAGCAAAAACTGTGTCCTTAGATAATTCCCTCCTTCATTATTTTTGTCCCTGAAGAGAAAAACTAGGGAGCAACACAGGGTACTGAGCCCACACCCGACTCTTCCGTACCGAGAAGAACTCTCGCACTGCTCTGTGCCACCGCACACAGACCAAAGGATTGATCTGTTCATATGAGGTCATCCCTTGCTGATGTTGTGCACCTAATCCAGACATTGGGGTTAGGGAAAGGCAGTATAAAACCTCGCCACCCCTTTGGACGGTTTCAAACGGCCCGAAGGCTCTCAGGGGTAGCTCACCTCCCCATCCGAACCCTTACGTCACATGATGTGACTGGAATCATCGCCCGCACCTGGATCAAGACCCGGTGATTCCCTCCTTCTTAATATCCATATGGTGGAAGACCCATGGATATCTGGTCATGCAAGATTCCACAGTCGATGTCTCAC
This sequence comes from Viscum album, assembly GCA_963277665.1. Lineage (NCBI taxonomy): Eukaryota > Viridiplantae > Streptophyta > Magnoliopsida > Santalales > Viscaceae > Viscum > Viscum album. The sequence continues at coordinate 1,362,678,122 of OY728133.1, forward strand.
AGCCAAGGCCCTCTTACATGCTTGGAGGCGAAGGAGTCAACGCCATCGACTAAAGGAAAGGGTCCCATGCCTTTTATCATAACAACACAGGGTTATACCAACACCCTGTGCCACCCTGGTAACAACTCAAGAAAGAAGTAGGGAGGAAATAATTCCACACACAGATTCTATCAATTATACTACAAGAATTGAAGAGTTGTTGAGTATACCTCTTATCACCTCATGTTCTACAAGATCGTAGACATCCAAAACTCACGGCTTTCCGTGGTTCCAACTGTCAGCTCCCGGATCCTGACGTGGACCGCCTAGTAGTGATGGGAAGACCTCGTAAATCCATACCCCACTACCAGCTCCTCCCGCTCCTCTCCGCACCACCTCACTGGGTACTACTCTGATCATGCCGCCGCATCCATCGTGGTGGTTCACCTACTGCCTGCCCGAAACTCACTGCATGCCTGGTCAGATAGTCATGTGCCAGGTGACCTCGTCCATCGCAAGCATTCCACCGACTCTCTTCAGGCTTCACGACTGCCCTCCGTCACCACTGTGGTGTAAGAACACGCCCCTGAGTCCGGTTGTCGGAAAACCATTTGCGTCGAGGTTCTGCTTGCCGACGCCCGCTAGTTATAGCAGATGTCTCGGCTCCAACATGCCTGCTGCCACCACCAACTCTAGAGTGTGACAGGAAGCTCTCTGTCACCAACACCTTCTGTAACACCCCGGAATATGTAGAAATTCCGAAGGGTACTATGAAAACACGAATCTCTTAGCGGAGACCATGCTCAAACTTCCGTGCTTGGATGTTGTCGTCATGGACCATGTCTAGGTAAAAGCGTGCATGGTCTGCGAAACTAGACGCATACTCAACCATCGTCATCCCTCCCTACTGAAACTTCAGGATATCCTAAATCAAAACGAAGTGCAAGAAGGAGGGGAAAAACTCCTCATGAAATGACAACTAAAAGTCGCCCCACGAAAGCGATGACTCGTCAGGAAACTGATTCACAAGACTCCACCATCGCCAAACTGCTCCACAAAAAAGGTTTGCTGCCAAATCCACTCTCTGATCTAGAGGCATCTGCACAAGACTGAAAATCTGAACCACTGCATCAATCCAAACCTCTGCTGCCTGAGGGTATGGCTCACCACTAAACCTCAGCAGTCTCTACCGCTGGAACTAATGGAGCGCGCTCAACCTACGCTCAAGCTCTGTCCGCTCTGATGGAGCTATCTACTGCTCAACAGGTGGGGGTACTGCTACCCGCCTCACCAGGAGAATGTGGCTCGCATGATGGGTCCTGCACTGTGGCCTCGTAGCTCACTGGGTCATCATCATGAAACAAAGCTGGAATCATGGATGGCTATCTTTGCGGAAACATCCTGAATTTTATCAACGAGTACCGCGTTCAGATGAGCATATATGTATATACAAATATCAACAATGGGGAGCTGAATCAAGAAGAACAGTAAAATACTCAATCCTATGTGATGCACAAACCAATTTTACCCGCAACAAGTGTCTCAGCATGGAGAGTCGACAAGCGGGTTATCAAGTTCCTGGTGAATGGATACATCGGTTGCCGCACCATCACTGGAATCCCTGGCCTGAGAGCTACTCTCGAGACATGTTAACACAGATTCCCTAAATCCCAACCAATTCCTTTTATTTTAGGGACGTCCAAACAACGTCCTATGGAAGGAACCACCTCTGATACCACTTTGTCACGACCCGAACCTACACGGGCTCGAGCCACAACTACCCCAAGCCCGCCTCCATAGGCCAGGGGGTGGCGACTAGCACCGAAGGCAAAAAAACTCTATGAGGCCTTTGCCTAAGTACCTATACACACACACACAACATACTCAGTGCAACAGTGCAGAGTAAAATAAAATACAAGAAGAGTAAAGTGCAACTACTATATATAAACCACCAAATGTACATCGACCTCTAAATAGTACAATGTATGCTGATGGTAAATAGAAAAGGAAAAAGGGAAAAACACGCGCCCAACCAGAAATGTGCCACAACCCAGTAACATGTGAACAAAAGAAAAATTGCTGGAAGGGTTCCCCACCTGGAATCGGACTACGACCACCGCACGCGGTCCATAGTCCCGAACTCCTATGGTCCACTGAAGTCACGACCAACCTGTTTGTCATTTGCAAGGGCACACCAAGTGCGGGAAAATCCTAAGAAGGGGTGAGTATAAAAATACTCAGTAGGATACCCCGAAGGCTTGAGGGTGCAACAAAGGAGGTACCGAATGGTGAGTAGTAGAGAGAACATGGAAAAGTAAAGGAGTACAACTGAAAGTGCAGTAAAAAGTACAGTAGGGAGTCCAGCCCAACCCAACAAGAGGAAAGAAGGTAGACTCATACAAACTCAAGGAGCTGCGAACGGTGAGAATATGTACTTCCCGTAGATTATTCTCTACCTATAGCAGGAGAGTATACTCATCCAACCATGAGAAGTTAGAAACAGAAAGCATGTGGCATACGCCGCGCGTCTTCGCCTCTCCTGGAAGGAGAGTAACCAAACCCATGAAGTGGGTACTAGAACAAGGTATATACAAGTCCGTATGCTCAATCAAGAAGCCCAAATAAGATCATAAGGGGATCTCCAACCCATAGATCATCCCAAGAAAGTGAGTAGCCAACAGTCACAGAAGTAAACACCATCGATGCCCAGCATCCCTCACAACTGCCCCGAACTACACATCAAGGGCTCAATCACCACACATCGACACTATCCTCTTTGGGAGGCACTGACTCGCCCGCACGGTTTTAGGTCGCGTCAGAAGGACGCGTTTTAGTGGGGAAAGTACCACTTGTACTTAAGAGTTCTGGAGGAACGTCAAACCACACCTCGTCACTGCCCCACAATCGAGAGGACTGCTCAAAGTTGACAGGCGACCCCCTGGGCAGCCCTGCTGGAGGGTCCCTGGAAGTCGACGGGTTCCCACTGGAGGGAGACCCGAAAAGAGTCGACGGGTGCCACACTGCCCAGTCCCGTAACTTGGTAATCCACTGGAGGGAGACTCGGCTAAAGTCGGCGATGGGACCACTGCCCAGCCCAGCTGGAGGTAACCCGGCATTGGGGTCCACTGGACAGCCCAGCTAGAGGTAAGCCCGGCATCAGGGACCAGGGGCCAGCCCCTCTGAAGGTAGGCCTAACATCGGGGACCACTGCCCAGCCCAGCTGGAGGTAAGCCTGGAACTGCTCTGGCCATCCCTACTGGATTGTAGCTCATTGGCCATCTCTTCTGGATGGTACAACTAGGGAGCCCTGCTCGAAACAAACTCATCCCTGCTGGTGACAACCTCATCCCTGCTGGTAACAACCTCCTTGGTAGAGGTTCAGTGACCGCGTAAAATGTTGTTCGCACCGAATCCACAAGAACTCTACCAGGGAAGACGAAGGAATAGGAAAAACTCCCCTGGCCTCTCAGGGCGATGACACTCCAATCTGATGAGTCACTGTCGAAGCAGACTGAGACAACTCATCCCAACAAGTGTGGAAAACACCCACACTGTACGAACACCCATAGTTGCAAACGGTGCCGCAGTCCGGTGAAAGGGAACGGCACTGAAACCCCTTACAGCTGAAGAAACAGGGGAACAAATCATCTCTGCCAGCCAGACCATCGAGAACGAAACTAGGGGGAAACCACTCAACCCTACTGGTCAAACAAAAGATCACAGAGGGACCCTCTACGTCGTGAGAGGTTAATGTACACAAGGCAGAACACGACACGCACATGGGGCCCACATGACGTGTGGCCCCAAGTCAACCTCGACCAAGCACACAAACATTCTCAAGTACCAACATCCACATGTACTTCCCAGTGCTCTAGTATACTCCCATAGTATACCCCGTCTCGAGCCCAAAGGCTAATGTGCACATGACACCCAACGTCAACGCGAAGGCGTAATGTAACAAATCCAACTTTCCACCTCAATGGATCGGGTACGACCATCCACATCTCCTCAAGCATTCACTTCACTCTCCCAAGAGTGAATGTGATCACACGCCAATGGTTCTCTGTAAACACCACAGGAAGAACCACCATCGGGGCACCTTCACATTCCACATTTAATAATATCGCTTATGAGGCTCTACTCGCCTAAACAGATTACACTGTTGTAATCCTCAAGGAAAATCATGCGAGATATACAACTTAACCACCTCCAACGGATATCCAACGGAAAAGTCACCAACACCGCCTCACGCCCGAATGGCGTCCCATGATCCGAAGCCTCGGCCCTGAAAACAGTCAGCTGCATCACACCATAGAGACCCCCTAAGGAAAACTGGTCAAAAAGACAGCTCAGTTGATCGCAACGGATATCCAGGGAAAAAGATGCATTCCGACGCACCACACACAAGCGGTGCTACATGGGACCCGCATACTATTACCAAAACACAACGAATAGATCATACCATTGCGATCCTCTCGAAAAAGAACACCATGTGGACTATTCACTTGTCCAAAACGGTCGCTTGGTGATAGAAATAGAGAATCACCATCAACGCTCAAACTTCCCTCATGGGGCCCACAACATCATGCCGAATTAATGCGGGAGTATATCGCCAATGCAACGCCCTCTTAAAAACACCCAGAATCGACTACTTGCACGCCCCGAACGGACGCCCGATGAAAAAGTCACTAAACGTTGCTCGCAGCTCAAAAGACGGGACATGGGTCCCACACCTCAACTTTGGTATCAATGCCCGAAACCACAATGGAAATCTCCGCGTCGACGCCAGGGTCCCAACGCCCATGAAGGTGCTCAAAACGGATGTCAGATGCGTCCGCGCAGTCCAAAACAATAACCCCGCTGAGAAAAATGCCAAACCACTTAACGTCGTGTCGCGCCACCGAACCCCACATCTCGGGAATTTAAAAATCCCGGAGACCATTTCAAAACATTCATCTCGATTCAAGGATTGCGCAGCCATAGATGGTGCCCAAATCAGGCGTCTTAAAGATGATTCATTATTTATAAATCATTTTCATAATAATATTAATACTAATATTATTATTATTATTATTATTATAAACTTGTTTTGTTTTGTTTTCTTAATTTTCCGCATCCCCTTTTTTTCCTTCATCATTTTTTCCCTCTGTCTCCCGAGTCCACCCGACCCGAAGGCCAGGTCTCCCGCGTCGCGCCCCCCCAGCTGGCGCAGCCGACGACCCACGTGACACGGTGCTCGCCAGCACCGCTGCTCCCTGCTCGCGCCGAAGGCCTCAACCCTGGCCCCCCATCGGCCGCTTGGTCGCACTAAAGATCGCCACCCAGATCACCGCGACCTCTCCTGGCCTTCGCCGCCTTCCACCAGCCACCGCCGCCCGCTGCCGAGCCGCCGCTCCGAGCCACCTCCGACACCTGGTTCTGTCCCCGTCAACCGGCTAGAGACCCTCCAAACCAGCCAGAAAGACCATTCAACACCCAATATTCGACAATGGACCGCGGTTCTCTCAAAACTCGGATTTCATATTCGTTAACAGCGAAGGAAATCTCGTAAATTCTACTATGCACCTAGGGGGTTTGCTTGATGATCACCCAGAAAATCGACGTTGCGAATCGAGCTCAAATCGACGGTGCGAATCGGGACTCAGATTTCGAATAGGAAAATTGCAATGGGAATTAAAAAAATAAAAACTAGGTAGATATGGGGTTTTGAGGGATTTTGTAAGGGTTTCAACGCCATAAAATGTAAACGAACGGGTGCGGGAATTGAAACAAAGAGAACAGGATCCTGCCTCGTGGGACTAAGCCTGAAGCTTTGACGCCGAACCGCCATATCCATTGTCGCTTCCACCTTTCATGGGAGGGAGGAAGAGGATAAGGAGAGGATATGTTGAGGGAGAGATTCGTTAGGGGAGGAAATTAGAGAGAGAAGAGGAGAGGAGAGTTTAAATAAATAAACTATTTAATTAAAAGTCTTGACACCTAAAACACTCACATCCAAAACCTCCGGTGCGGTCAAGATAAAGCTCCCCCTAGTGTAAAAACCACCTCTAGATCACAACAGCGGTCTCAGAATTTGATTCTGAGATTCTGTTTGAATGTTTTAAAGTTCAACGCCCAAAGCCGCCAAATTACGAAAACAACCCTGTGGCCATTTTTCACAGACGGCCCGCGCCCACATAACTTATACCCCTCCTATGGAAAACGGCACATTCCGAACTCAACGGTGCCCTCAAGTTTCAAATCTGAGCCACCGTTTAAGAGATACTAGATTTTAACCATTAAATGAATAAATTAATTAATTAATTTTTCCGTTTAACGTTCTGGGAGTGGGCAAGGGGTCCAAACATCTCGCACCGACATATTTTATGTCATTCCATGGGTAAACAACCCATTCTGGACCCATCCGTACACTCAGATCTCTGATCTGAAACACCTTTTAGGAGTTATCACACATATTTGGCGTTTCTAGTGTGAACCCACTGAAAATTTAATTTTGGCCACTCCAGGGCTTGGAATTGCACGCAGTCTGAAGGCGCTGCTCTGGAATATCATCAAGAATATTAAATATTCTTCCACAAAAAAAAATGGGATCTTACACAAGTGGTTAGGTTTTATTTCCAAATCTCATCATTTTTCGAAATTATTTATGTTGAACTCTATTGGTGGGAGAATTATTCAATTTTTTTATCTTAAAACAATGAATATTTTCTTCTCCAATGGTTATTCCTAGAAATTATAATTTTTCCCTTTAATATTCAACTATAAAAGTATTCAGATTCTAAAATCTAGTTGTAAAGGTAAATAAACTTGTTTTCTACGTAGACAGGAATCTTTTTATTCTATATCAATTTTTTATCAAAAAAAATTAATATTATATTAAATATTCTCCATTATTTTATTAAATATATTTATGCCCATGTTTTACTTTTTAAAAAAGTTATTAAAAGGAATATATTAAAAATTTTCTAAAAATAATAATTTTTGAGTTTTTAGTAAAATGCAGAACGATTCATTATTTTAACATACTCAAAATGAACCAAATTTTATAATCATAATGACCACTCAATACAATGAAGATTATTAATAATGTATTTTTAGTTAATTATAATTATTTTTTTTCAAAATATTATATATATATATTTTAAGTTGATTTTGAAAGGAAAATCGTATTTACCTAGAAAATATTTTGATGAAATTATTAAGGTGTTTCTATTCATAAAATATAATAAACAAAAAAATTTCACATACCCTGATAATAATATGTTGTAATGATAACATCCTATTTCATTTTCTAGATTTTTTATAATATGTCATAATAATGAAATATTAACAATTCATATGATAGTTCTTCAATATGTATTCTTATTCTTATAATGTATTGAGTTATTGTTATCTTATTTAATATGATGAATTAATTGGACATAGTAAGAATATTATGATAAATTCTAGGGACTCTAAATAAATTAGTAGGTCTAATAAGACAAGAAATTTCCTATATTTTTTCAATGAGTTACACATTTATATATTATTTCAGGGAATAAGGCCTTGAATGTACGTTTGTATGGTATGGAATTATGGATTTCAAAATTTTGGGAATAGTCCTTGATGTCCATTTAATTAGTTAAATTTTTATGATATCCATTAAAAATTCTCAATTTCACATGTTTAGTTATATTATATTTTTTGAGCATCATTTATTCTTTCTATATTATTCTCTTTTCACAAGTTATTTATTAAATGTATTTTATTTTCATTGATTTTACTTCATTTATTTATTATACTATTTTTAATCAAGAAAATATATGATTTACATATCCCATAATATGGATTTAAAGATACCCATAATTTATTTCTATTCCCTAGGATATGATGAAGCAATACTTCAATGGGTTCAAGGATGCATAATATTTAATTTCATATTTTTTTTACATTTTATGTTTTCAAATGTATCATGAGATTCATGTTTGTATCTAGTTTAACAAGTCTAATAAATTATTCAGTCAATCGGGATATGATTTCTAGTATCATGTACTAATGTAATTACATAACCACTCGCTTTGGGATACTAGGATTATGTTCCTTACCGTTGTAAATATAGGAAGATAATTAAAAAAAATTGGAAGTTAATTTAGGAAAACATTTGTTAGGGAACATAATACTATAAAAAATGTGTGTTCCCTTACCACATAACTAGTTTGACAATATCTATGGGATATTCCTTAGAAAATATACATTTTCTCTATGAACTATTATGATGAATTAAGGATTTAGACCTATGAAAACATATGATACTACATAGTTCTATGTGATAAATTTAAAGTGTCTTAGGATGATTCATTTATGGTTAATCATGTGGGTAAAATCATACAATAATGTAAAATGAACCTATACTGATAGTTTTAAACCATGGGTAAAGCTCCCAAAACTGTACCCATAGCCTATTCCCATGGTTTTCAGAACTGTCGCTACTTAAGGTATCAGTATAGGTGAGGTGTATTTTATTATACCCATACAATGGTATATCTCTATACCCATATTTTGAAAGCCGTGGGATTATTAATTCAATTAGATAACTTATATGCATGCTTAAAAAACCATGTCTATGGGTTGCTACATACATTTTGCAGCAGACCCGTAGCCTTCTTCTGAAATGCCTAATATTATAAATAATTTAAAACAAAATACATACATTATATGATGTACATATTTTAAACATTTATTTTCCAACCAACAAATTACAATACTCATTATTCTATATAATATAGTCAAATATACACATTCATCCATCAAATAATGAAATTTATGTTATTACAAATCTGCACAAATATCCTTCCCATTATGTCAAAAATCAAGGGTGTCAATATCTTCCCCGTATCTAAATTGTCATCCTCACCATTAGTAACATCGTCATCATCAAAATCAACATCATCACTAACAGAATTATTTGGGGAATCAGCATCATCAACAACATCTTTGCCACCACCTAGCTCAATCGCTACTAGGACCATCATTAGAATTAGTTGGGGAGTAATCAAATGACAACATTGATTCCATATATGAATCAATAATGTTGGAATCCTCTGATAGAAGTGATTTATTTATAACCAACATAGATTTCATTAATATTTGGGTTATAATATTACTAATTTCACACTCCATTTTAATTTTTCTGCACTCCTCTAAACCAATTTTTTAATATCACACCCCAACCTTGTTTGTTAATAGTTTTAAATTATTTTAATTATTATTTTCTATTTTGGACCCATTTTCACCATTGTGCGGTCAGCCCACACCATTAAGGGTAACTGTACGGTGCCTACATGGATTACAAAGTGGGTATGAGTCATGGAACATGAATTTCACATGGTTTATAGGCATTGTGTGTCAAGTGTGAATCATAACCCAATATGTGGCCAGTTCTTGGTGTTGGGTTCGAGCGCAGTTTGCTAAACCGAGTACTTGACAACAATCGAACCGTGCGGTTTTTTGATGTCATAAATAAAAGGAATTATGTAAAAAATTAGGCTAATACTCATAACATATTAGAAGTATTTTTTTTAAAATATTATAGTTTTATTATTATTATTAAATTTTTTACTAATGTTATTGTTATTAATGTTATTAATGACATTATTATTAAATAGTTTTTAATCAAATTAACATTGATTTTTTTTAAATGGTTAAAACTTTTATTATTTAGAGTAATTTATTTATTATTATATATATAATCATATTATTATTATTATAGTATAATATTTTAAAAAAAGAACAAACTAGAACCCTAAGGTGGTGGCTCAACACCATTGTTCTTCCTCAATGTGAAGGCTACACTAGAGCAACCCTCCCCTCCAGCGAGGACTGTCTGACTGGCACGAGACCCCCCCCCCCAAAATACATGTCCATCTGTTGTGAGACCATCCCCCTCTTTCTACCTCAGGACAAAAGCACCTTTTATCCCCTTTTTGCTTGGTGTGACCCACATGTATCGGCTCTCTCCCCTTCACCCAACTAGCTAGCTCTGACACAAGCCCCTTCACTATGTTGTTTCCCTGTCCTAGTACAGTAGCCTGCATCCAGAAACCTTAATTTGTGAACCCAACTCCCATGTTTGGTGGTTTTCCTAAAATGTTAATCCTAGTTTTGCATCTTGTCCTCCATTCCCTAGAGTTTCCTTGAATCCCCTAGCCGCAAACACTCTCCTCCTTAGATTTATTGGATTCCATTTTGTTTTGGCTGTTTCTTCATTGAGTTAGGAAAACAGAAAATTTGGGGTTTTTTATTTGTGAATTTTTATCTATTTTTAGCCTGTGTGTTTGATCTGTGATGCTTCTCCCTTCCATTTGTTGAAGTTTCACTCCATCCGCAATTTATTTGAAGTAGGAAAATTCATGCATTTCATTTTCATTGTTTTTCTCAGATTTTTTATTTTTTTATTTATTTATTATCATTTTATGCACCTTCAGTTAACCTCTTTAAATATTTTTGTGGCATTTTAAAGTGTTTTTGTGTTATTAAATATAGGGTTTTACATGATTCTTGGTTTATTCCTTGTGTATGGAGCCTTATGAGTTTGAAAAATTCCTTTTGAACATTTTAGATGAAATGTGATGTTTGGATGGTGTTTTCAAAAGGAAGTTATCTGTTAAATTGGATTAAAACATGTTTTTGTAATTTTTGTTTGAAAATGATGGGATTTACCTTGTTATGGTTTGGGGTTTTTCTGAAAATGGGATTTTTGTTTATGTACATGTGTGATATTTTATACATGAGTGAAATGTGAGTTTTTGGGTTGAAAGGAAATGTTATTTTTGAAATTTTCTTTCAAATGTTTTGGTTGGTTTTCTAGTGTTCCACTGGATGAAGGCACCCTCGTGGGTGCACTAGGTGAACAAATGGTTGTGAAATCAATTGAGTATCGCACCCTACCACTAGTCTCACTCAAGAACACCCCATCTCCCTTACCTCCAATTTATATGAAATGGTTATTTGTTTTCCAAAATGGGGGAATTGGTGATTGTTATGTTCAAAAGATATTTCCAATATTTTTCCTCTTGGTATTCTCAGGTTTTCTTTGGAAAAATTCTATGGGCGAGTTATTGGAAAATAAAAGGGATGCCTATTTTCCATGTTGTGTTTGGGTGAAAGTGGATGCTAAAACCCATTTGGCAATTTTTTAATGATTGTTGGCTTGTATGTGCTGTAAAATCCCATTTAGATCATTCTTAGTTGTTTTTGTTTTAAGTTTACTTAAAGTGAATGTGGGAATGTTTGCTTAAATGTTTGATTTAAGGGAACCTTTGGCCAATTTTGTATAATGATATTATTTTTAGTTTCTTTTGAAATGGTTAATAAATTTTTTGATAAAAGTATGAGCGTTGTGAAGAAAAAGGCATGATTGAAATTTTATATTCGATGTTTTTAAAAGTATTTATGTGTGTGAATTTTATGAATCTTGTTTTCCATCATTGAAAAGATATGTCTGGAAAACCACTCTTTGTATTGACCTCTTGCCTCTTCTATCAATCATCTGACATGATGGTCCTCGATATGAGCCTCATTTTAAGAATAATAATTTTATGGCCTAGGAATTTCATTGAGGTGGTCTGGGTGGTTCCAAATTGTGAGTCATTCTTGGTTATATATATATATATATGGTTTTTTTAATGTGTGGAATACTGTGTTGCGAAAATAGCCTAGAAAAATAGCATATAAAGGGGGTTTACATAGAACGATTTTCGTACTAGTTTATATTACGCAATTACTAGTGGCCCATAGCATATGGATGTTTTTTTAATTATTAGGTTTGGATTGGGCCCCTAGGCCAAGCTAGCTAGGGTGACAGTCAGACATTTTGGTGTAATGTCTTCATTGAATTGGTCAGGCCATTGGATTAGTCACATGTATAGAACTTTTTGGCCTTCACTCGAGTTTCTAGGTTTTATGTGATCCTTTGACATGAGAAATATTAATACAATTGCCCTGACTGTGTGTAGAATCATAATCCTGGTCTTGGTTTTGGTCTATTCGTGAATATTTTTTACGTATTGTTGGTTTTAAAAACAACTTCAAAGTAGTTGTTTCAAAAAAAATTGTGTGCACCCCTCCTTCTTTCTATTCTTCATTTTTGAATTATATGGGAAATGGAAGTATGATTGTTAGTTTTCAAAATTCATTGTATATAAAATAACCTTATTTTTATTAACATATTTCAAACATGTATTATTCGATGTTTTTGGTATTTTAAAATGCAAGGATATTGTGTTTTACATTTGGCATCCCTACTAAGAATTTTAATGCCCTCTCCCATCTTATATTTTCAGATGCATGTTCAATTGCTTGGATTAGGTTCATGTTTTTTAATCCCGCGTGTGGAAGGATGTTTCTGGTTGGAGGTGACCGATAGGTCATATGGAGGTATGCACAGTCTCATTTTCATGCCATTTCAATTTTATTTTTCATCGTTTAATTTTCTATGTTTATTTGTCCATATTTTATTGGAAAAATCATTCCAAACTTTTCTTTTGATTCTTGACAATAGTTTCCAACCCTTCCGGATCATGAAAGCCCCTCAGGCCATTCCATCGAACGGTTCGAGTGACCAAATCATGGTCGACCCAAGTTTATTCATGAAAAAATTGAATTAGATGAGGCTCGTGATATTTGGGAGTTCAGTTGATAGAGATTTAGATTGTGAGGACTCATGAGGTAGGTTACAGGTTGGTTCATGATCATCACCACTCGTGACGAGACTGGAGTTACCAGGGTAGTCCGTGTTTTGAGTGTTTTATCTTGGGTAGTATTGGATTGAGGGATGATTATGGAGGAAAATAGCTTCATGTTTTGGCCTCATAAGGGGTGGTGAACCAAGTGAAGTCCAAGTTCCTTACTCAAGGTCCTCTTGGTGTTATTCCTTACTTGGGGCATGGCTCACCACCATGTCGCTATGTCAGATATATGCACTATTTTCACTTTATAGTGGGTTGTTGTTGGTTGTGTTTAATTTTTATCTCGATTTATGTGAGTGTGAGTTTAAAATTAAATTGATATTGAAATCTAAATGTGTTTCATTTAAATTTTTTTGAAATTGGTTAAGTGGGTTATAAAGGGAATGAAATTCAATAGGGAGAATTTTTTGTGCATGTTTGGATTTGATATGGGAAATAGATTTTTGAACCATGGAATTCATTATAGATAGTCACATGTGCATTGGTATGTGGGGAGTGTATGTAGGGTGGGGGAAGTTTATCACAGATAATGTAAGTGGTGTTTATTGGACATGCATATGATGGTTCAAAAGGTACCATAGGTTCGTTTTAAATTCATAAAAGTAATGGATATTTTAGGAAAAAAAATTACATGAGTTTGTAAATGTTTGGATTGTATTCATGATTCCCTTAGCTCGGGCATTTGCTTTGATTGAGCTTCTTCTTGATGTGAATCACAGTTGTATTTTTCTTGTTGTTCTAGGTATTCCACCTAGAAAGGTAACTTAGGATTCCAATGATTCATGACCAGTTTTTGATTATTTTCATGTGTTACATATCTATCAAGGTATTCAAATTCTGTTAGAGACAGTTGTGTGGTTATCAAATTTGGAGTGGGTCTTCGGGTTGTTGGGAACTCCAAATGGTGTTAATATTCGTATTGTCCCAGATTTATTTGATGGTTCTGTTCTAGACTAGTAAAGATGATATTTATAATCGTTGTTATAGTTTTTGGTGTGCTTAATGGTGATTGACTTTCACAAAAGGTTGCCATCAGGAACGCCGTGCGTGCTGGAGGAACTAGTCTCCATGAAACCATCTTCATTGGTGATGGAACCAATTTTTTCAGACCATTCTCTACTATGACACCAATAATGTATGTTATATCATTATATGTTTCCTTGTTTTATCCCATTGAAATCATGCCACCATTGTGGTAGTTTGAATCTTCAGAATGAATAAATTGTTGTGGACCATAGGATTAAAATTTATGACAGTGATGTAGGATACACTTCAGCAATCAGGGCCCCAACAAAAGGACTAGGGGTGAAGCAGGTGCATTGTCAGTGAGGGTTTGTGGAACATTGGTTTGGATCATGTTTTCATATATCAGGAGAGAAATATCCAATGTTTCCTTGTTCTATTCAAGTCATGGTCGTAAGCTTATCCTCACTAGGGAGGTGTTATGAGATTTCCCTACCACAATCCACATTGTTGTATCTTCACTTACCGAGGATTCTAAGTATCTCAGATTCATTGAAGGGGGATTAGGCCTAGGAATGCATGGACCTGTTCAAATTTTGTGTTTGGTTTCAGTTGTTATTGTTAGGAAGATGCTTGGTAAAATCAATGGGTGTTGTCTTTATAAAATTTCATTGTTCGTGTGCCTCTCTTGGTTTTCCTCTAGTGTGTTTTAGTTTTGAGGGGGATTCCTTCGTTCTGGTGTCTCGGTGTATCAGTTTTCCCCCTAAAGGCTTTAGATGTTTGTTCTGATGGTGGAACATTTTTATTATTCTATAGACTTAGGGTTAGATCAGATTTAAGTTCTTTCATGTCCCACCCTCATTGGGGTGGTATGTTTGGCCTTTTATATTTGTTTTAGTGGAATCCTTGGGCTTGGGAGAACCCTATCTTGTTCCCCCTTATTTTGAGTGTGGTATCATTTGGGTTGGTCAGGTTAGACATGGGGAATAAATAGCCACCCAGGAACTCCTTGTTTATTCTGGCTATGTTCGGGCATTGACTTAATTCATGACTATCTTCGGGCATAATGTCTTTATGGGGGAATACTGTATATTTGGAGGGGGTAATTTTCACACCCCAGCCCTGTTAGTTAATATTTTTAAATTATTTTAATTATTATTTTGTGTTTCTTTCCCTTTTTCACCATTATGCGGTCATCCCGCACCATTAAGGGTAACTGTACTATGCCCATGCATATTCCCAAGTGGGTCAATGTCATGGAACATCGATTTTACATGATTTATAAATACCTCATGACATGCGTGGAACATAAACTCGTAAGCAGTCCGTTCTAGGTGGCCCATTTCGAGCGCGGTTCGGTCAACTACGTTCTTGATGACAAGTGACCCATGTCATTGTATGATGTCCAAAATAAATAAAAGTTAATTTAAAAATATAAAGATAATACTTATACCATAGTAGTATTATTGTTATTGAAAATCTGATATTATTATTGTTAAATTTTTTTAATAATACAATTTTTATTAATGTTATTAATGATATTATTATAAAATAGTTTCTAATGTTATTAACATTCATATTTATTAAATAGATATTACTATTATTATTTAAAAGAATAAAATTATTATTAGAATTATAATAACATTTTATTATTACTATTATTATTAAGAAATTAAAGTGAACGGATGAAAAAAAATCAGAACCATAAGGCGGAGGTCCCCCCCCTCGTTCCTCCTCTATGCGAGGTCTTCACAGGCACATCCCTCCCCTTCTGCTTGACATGTCCATCCGACGTGAGCCCCCTTCCATGTCTAGATGGATCGATGTCGACCCACCTTTCCAGTCTAGCTGGTATGAGCCCTCCCCCTTCCTTGTCCAGCCAGCACGAGACCGACCCACTCTTTATCCCTCGACACAACATCCCCCTACCCCCTATTTTCATGTTGTGACCCACCGGCGGTGACCCTCTCCCCCCTCCCGGGTGACCTGCTCTGGCGCAAGCGCCTCCTACTAGTTGTTTTCATGTCCTGACGTGGCAGCCTCCCACTGAAAAACTTCCCTGGTGAACCTAAACCCCCCTAGTTCTGTGGTTTTATAGTGAACCTAAACCCCATTGCGCTGCACCACTTCCTTGATCTGGCGTGGCCTCAAATTTCCTCACAGATAACCCCCTCCTCCAGTTTATTGGATTCCATTTCATTTTGGTGGTTTTTTCTTTGATTTGGATAAACAAAAAATTTTAGTTTTTTATTTTTGAAATTTTATCATTTGTGTGTGTGTGTGTTAAATCTATGATGCCTCTACCTTCCATTAGTTTACATTTTGATCTATTTGTACTTGGTTTGATGTATCAAAATCCATGCATTTCATTTTCGTTTCTTTTCTGTGATGTTGTATTTTTTTAATTAATATATTATCATGTTACACACATCAATTGTTCCACTTGAAATCATGTTGTGATTTGCTAATGTTTTTTTGTTTTCGTTAAAGATATATTTTTCCAAGAATCTTGGTTTATTCCTTATGTATGGTTCCTTATGTTTTTGTGAAATTCCATTTGTTATTTTTGGGTGAAATAGTATGTTTTGGTGTGGTTTTTGAAATGTATGTGTTTTGTTAAATTAGTTTGAAACATGTTTTATATTTTGTATGTTAAAGGTGATGATTTCCCTTATTATGGTTTGGATTATGTCTAAAAATTTTCTTTTGGATTATTAACCTGTGTGGTATTTTATAAATTAGTGAAAAAGGGTTTTATGAAAATGGTGTATTAATGAAATTTTGTTTCAAATGTTTTGGTTGGTTTTATAGTTTTTCATTGGACGCAGCTACCCCCATGGGTACTCTGGGTGCATACATAGTTGTACAATCAAGTGATGATGGATCCCTATGGCTAGTTTCCCTCAAGAACTCCCCTTCACCCTCCCCTCCCATTTCATTGAAAATTGTTCTTTGTTTTCCAAAATGGGGCTATCGATTCTTATTGTGTTAAAATGGTGGTTCCAAAATGTGTTCCTATTCTTTTAGCCCATTTTTCCTTGTAAACATTATATTGTGAGTTGATAGAAAATGAATGGGGCATTTTTTTCGTGTTCTGTTTGGGTGAAAGTTGAAGATGAAGCCTGTTTGTCATTTTTTGAAAGATTGTTGGATTGTATGTGTTGTCAAATCCCATTTAGAACATTCTTAGGAGTCATTATTTTAACATGACATAATGTAAACATGGGTAGGTTTTGGTAAATGCTTCATTTGAGGGTCCATTTATCCACTTTAATATAAAGATGGTATTTGGGGTTGTTTTGGAAATGGTTAATGGGTGTTTTGATAAAAGGATGACCATTGTTAAGATAAATCCCCAGTTGGAATTTTAGATTTTTTGTTTATATAAGGAATGATGTGTGTGAATTCTATAAGACCCTTTTGGAATTGTTGAAACAATTTTTTTGGAAAACCCCTCTTTGGTATAGCAACTTGCCTCATCTTTTGATCATGTGATTGGTGGGTCCTTAGTATGGGCCCCTTTTTGAGAATATTTATTTAATGGAATGGGACTAACCTTGAGGTGGTCGTGGGGGTTTCATATTTCATCGCACGCTTGTTTATATTTATTTGTCTTGTTTTTTTTATGTGTGAATCACCTCTTTGTGAACATACCATAGAAACATAACATTGAATGTTGGTTTACATAGAAGGATTGTTGCACAAGTTTAAATAATGCACTGACTAGTGTCTCATAGCAGAGGGATGATTTTGTTATTATTATAATGGAATTAGGCCCCTCAACTAGGCCAGGTAGGGTGATGGTTCGACATTAGGGAGTTATAACATCATTGATTAGGGCTTTCCTTCAGGATGAGTCACCAATAAAATATGTATTGGTCTTCTTATGAGTTCCTAGGTTTTACAAGGTCATTTGATTCGACCACTATTAGTACCATTTCCCAGGGTGTGTTTAGAATCATAATCATGATAATGGTTTTGGTATTTTATTGATAAACACTGTACATATTCTTGGGTTTAAAAAGGATTTCAAAGAAGATATTTTAGAAAAATTTGTGGTCTCCCCTCTTAATTTCATTTCATTGTTTTTGAATTATAAGGGAAATATAATTGTGATTGTTAGTTTTAAAAATGTATTGTATATATAAATACATTATTTTTAAAAATGTACATCAAACTAGTATAATTGGACTATTTTCGTATTTGAAAATGCATGGATTCTATGGTTTACTTTTGGAGTCCCTACTAATCATTTTAATGCTCTTGCAAATATTATTTTTATAGATGCAGGTTCAGTTGCATGGTTTAGGTTCTTGTTTTGTCTACCCATGTTTGGAATATTGTTAGTG
Organism: Viscum album; assembly: GCA_963277665.1. NCBI lineage: Eukaryota > Viridiplantae > Streptophyta > Magnoliopsida > Santalales > Viscaceae > Viscum > Viscum album. The sequence continues at coordinate 1,362,696,138 of OY728133.1, forward strand.
TCGAAGGTGACCAAGAGGTTACAGGGAAGTATGCTTTGTCTTGTTTTAATTCTTATTTCAAGTATTCATTTTTGTCTTCCCATTTGTGGCATATTGTTAGTGTTGGAGGTGTCCAATTTGGACTAATATTTAGAGGGTGTGAATTTTTTCTAACACCCCAATCTTCTACGGTACGCTTCTCTATGAATAATACAATAGCGTGTGTTGTACGAAACATCGATTTCTAACACACCACAACCAATCAAACTAGCTGTTATGAATAGTAATACCCACTATTTGATATTTTTTTTAATTTTATCTTCCAAAATGGAATTAATTTTTGGATTCGGAATATCAAAATCAGCTTAGTGTGAATATTTTGTATTTTTATGAAAACATTCAATTTTTGATGAATAGTGAAACACGTTGAGTTATGGTTTAAAACAGAATTTTATTTAAATAATTATTTATTTGATTTAAATTTATTTTAGGTCAAAATAGATACATAATACATATAATTGATCAATGCAATTCATTTGATTCAGTTTATAATAATTTCAGACATATAAAAATTTTATTGAACTTTTTACCGTCTATTACCCACCTCTTAGGAGAATTCTACGAATTACATAAAATATAATTTTACTTCTTCTGTGAGTTGAATTTAAAAAATCCAAGAAACACAATTGATATTAGTAAGTAAAATGTGGTTTAATAAGATGAATATATTTTTTCGGTGAATAGTAACTTTTTTACTTTTATTTAATATGGTTAAAAGTAAATATGGTAATTAAGGGTAAAACATATATTTGTATTACCAAACATATGTCCAAATTCTATTGGATAAGTGTAATTAGACCAAAAAAACCTTTGGAAGAAAATATGATCCTTTATGTCCACTTGGATTAGATTTGTACATTTGTTATTATTTAATTCAAATAATTGTTAAAAGTGTTAAATTCAATGTTTAATAACTAAACCATTTTTCATATAGGGTTACACATAAGATAAATTCGACTATAAATATTAATTATAAATATAAAAATATTTACTACATAATGGTATTTTATTTATATTTTTATACATTAAAAAATTAAATATATTTATGACACAATGATGATGCAATAATTAACGTATTAATATAAGATTATAATATATGATATTATAAATAAATAAATAAATGTAATTATAGACTATTTATTAATTTCAATAATTTTAGAGGTTAATATGACATATTAGGGTTTGTTATAAGAATTTTATTTGAAGTAATAATGCAGGTATGAGTTTAGAAAAAACAAAATACCAAATAGTGTCCAAATTGACATTAAAGAGTTTTTTTAAAAAAATATTATATTATTAATTATAATCTATTCCTAAAAATCTATGATTCGGAAAAAAGACTTATAACATGATTTTTGTATGATTAATCAACCACTTCGGGTTAGATTGGAAGTATATAGTAAGTTTATTAACTATATAATATAAAATAGAAAGAGACATGGAAAATGTCAAACTATTTCACTAAGAGTTAAATCTAAAATATAAGGTTAATATAGTGTCCCAAACCTGTATAAAACCTATTGGTTTTGTTTTTTTCCCATACCAACCTTATCCTTTATGTAATTAATTTTGGATCCATTAGAACCCGAAAAATATTTTATTATAAAATAATATTTCTTTCTTTTCCTAATGTGACCCTCACTCCCCTTATAAAAGGGAACCACCCTTCTCTCTAATTAAAACCTTCATATCCAATTGGATCATCAAAATTAATCCCAAATACCATCTCAAATATCCTCCCTTAATCCTTGTGGCCTACATTTAGTCAGAAATCCATCCTATGGAGCCTTTTTGATAAAATCAAAAGGAAGAACCATAAGAAGAGGTATATATTTTATCGCTTCTTTCAAGTTCCTTTTTTCATACACTTCCTCATTAATTGTTGTTTCCATTATAAAATAATAACTTTAGTATCTTATATATTCTATTATGATATTATAAATATGGAACAACCATATTCATTATTATATCCATCATCTGAATGAAATGTCACCATACGTGCGTATGTACGGCTTGCCGTCTGCATGTCATGGTGTAATTGGTATTCAATACATTATTATTTGTATGGGTATAATAATGACGTGTAATTGAATTAAATAATAAATATAACATGATAATTATTTTGTATATATTATATACCATCCAATTATATATTATTTTAAAATCAAAAGATTTATATTGTCGCTCGTGCTTACGTACGAATTATCGTCTCCACAAATGAGATGAAATTGATTCCACATCGTATCCATTGCAGAGAAATTTTCATTTTATTATTAAAAATACTTTTTAATGACTTAATATAACTTTGAATATGAATAAGATACATCCTATCCATAACAAACATTACTTAAGTAACAAATCATACAAAGGAATATGAATTAGTAAACACCTGAAACGATGATAATACTATGATATTATTAACAAAGAAATGTTAAAATATCATTTATGATATTAATTTATATAATTATTCTTTAATTTAATAACAATTATTTCACCATTATAAAGTTTTTTTACCTACCCTCGATCAAGGAAATGTACAAGGTAATGGCTAATTTCACAATCTCATCATTATTCGAGGTTTTTTATACGTAATTATTTTCTTGGACCTCTTTATCATCCACATCCATGTTTTTTAAAAATGTATTTAAAAACATTTTTACTATTTGCTGGAGAGTGGGATAAATTCAATTATACCCTTATTTGAACTTATATGTTTTGAAATGAATCATTCCGTCATTTTCCAAACAAGGTACTTTTTGACTTTTTTGACAAATTTAATATAAGAATGTTTTTTAACTTATATGGTAGGTGTGTATATTTTCTGTCGTTATAAAAGTTTCGAAGAATCCCTTACAGGATTATAATAATGTTTGCATAATAAATGTTTTCTTTTATAATTATATGAATTTTAAATTATTTCAAAATAGAAAGAGATATTTCTCAAAAAAGGATTTGATTTCATCTATGCCAACATCCATTGGTGGATTTTTAGGTTATTTGAAGTTGATTTATTATGATACAAAACATCCATATTACATTTAAGGTTTTGTGATATGTTTGAAAATGTATGTGTTATTTTTATACGATTCATGGTTTATGGATAAAGTATTGAGATTTCGTACGCTATTTTTTTAATAAGAATGTTTCTGTTATGTTTAAACCTTTTCATTTAAGGAATGCATTGGAATTAGTATGTGATGGGTGGAACCCGCTATAGCTCCTCTCCGCATCGGTAGATATCATGAGACAAACTAGTGTATTGGAAAAAGGGCTTGACAACATCTTATTTGTAGTCATGGCACAAGGCCTTGACTCTGTGAATATAAAAGTCTGGAATTATGCATTTCATCATTATGAAAGTAGCTATAGATATTGCATGGGATTATTCGACTCGTATAATATCTATGTGAATAAATAAATGGAATTATTTGATTTTTATCTTTTACATATTATTCTAAATATTTTGTTTAAAAGGCTTTTGTTTTAGTCTTATACATTACCATAAATATTTATTCTTATTTATGAATGTTTTTTCTATATTGTTATCCTTACCGAGCGTCTTAGCTCACCCTTTCTATGTTTTATTTTTTCCAGGATGCAAAGTAGTATATTATGACTGACCTGTAGGGATAGTCTATGGGATCTCAGTGTTGTGTAAGGAAACAATGTTGTTATAGTTTTCCACTTTATTATGTAATGTAAACCTTATAAATGTATCTAGTACTTCCAAGGCTACTTACCTAATAGATCTATTGAGACATGATATTTTGTGATCATGCCAATGATACATAATAATGGACCGACTATGGGCTTCTGGGTTCGGGGAATTACAGTTGGTATCAGAGGATATTTATTACAAATGTTGGAAACTAGATTTAGATAAAATCTGATTAGAGCACATAGCCCTAAGATAGACTTTGAGGATTAGTATAGAAGAACTTCAAAGAATTTTGGAATTTTATAGATTTAGTGAGTTTTCCAAGAAATACACCCATGTCTGGATATGAGCAGGTAGAGGTGTCTCTAGCACATATTTCCTTAGGGGTGAAACCATAAAATACTACTTTGGGCTAGACTCGAAGGGGAACTGGTGCATGACAACCGGCGTTGCTGCACTTTTGGTTATGACACTCCTAGGGGAAATGCTTAGGATACTTCTCATTTTCATTACAAAACATTATTATATGTTTATGAGTATATAATTTCCCTGTGAAATTATTTTTATGATTATGGATTATATCCGTAAAATGTTCAGTTTATTTAATGTGTTTTAAAAGTTTGGAATTATGTATTTTGATTCATAAACTAATCTAGTTTATTCCATTATTTATAAATGGATCTAGTTGATGGAATGGAAACTGTGTCAATGCACGCACTCCATGTTGGGATTTCCATCCTACTAAAGATAAGTATAGCGGATCTGATGATACAACTAGTTCAGATCCACTTTTCACTATACTGGGACAACACACTCAGGTTATGAATAATAACCTTACCCATGTGGAGCACCCTGATCCATAGCATGGAGAATCAATGCTAGATCGCTTCATGAGGAAACAACCACAAAAATTCAATGGTAGTACAAATCTACTAGTAACTGAGCAATGGATAGTTTCCTAAGAGAAAATATTCCAAGCCTTGGGGATTAGTGAAAGGGGAAAAGTGGTCATGGCAGTTTACCGACTCACTAGAGTTTCTGATCAATGGTGGTCATTGATTCAGAACACAAAGGAAGATGAAGAAGTTTCAAATATTGAATGGAGATAGTTTAATGATCTTTTCTTACAAAAATACTTTAGTTACGACCATCGAGAAGATATGGAAAAGAAATTTCTCAGTCTGAGGCCAATGAAGGAAGAGAATGTCGCAAAGTGTGAGGCTAACTTTACAAGGTTTGTGAGGCATGCTGCAGATTATATACATAACCCAATAATTAAGATTGACCATTTCATTTATCTGTTAAAACTATTTCTTTGTTGAGAATTAGTCTCACAATCCTTCTCATCGTACAAATATATTGTCTCTTGTGCTATCAAGACAGAAAAAAAAATCTATAAGACTTATAACATTAAAGAAAAGCAAGAGAATAAGAGATCTGCTGAACACTTTGGAAATGGAAATAAGTTAAAGAAGGGAAAAGTTTAATATCCATCCAGTAGTAAATATTGGATGAAACAACCTGGTACTTGTCTGAAGGGAGTGGGAGTCGGTTACAAGTGTGGTGAAAAAGGCCACTAATCTCATGATTTCAAGGGGCAGATAGAGGTCGTCGATGTTGAATGCTACAATTTTAGAAAAAGGGGGCATTATGCGAAGTAATTTTCAAAGATCCAGGGGAACTTATCTCAGAAAAGGCCAAGGCATCATGTCCAAGCATAGTCTATCACTACTACTGAGGTTGAAGCTCTGAAATACATATTGGAAGGTAATTTAATGGTTTCCTCATGTTTATAAAATGCTTTATTGGATTCTGGATCATTTCATTGTTTCATATATTCTTAGTTTGCTATTAAAATTAGATATTTTACATTTCATTTAACAGTGGATTTGTCATTCTGAACTCCTAAGGGACGTATCATTGCATAATGTTTTATGCATCAGTCCCCATTATGTCATATAAATATTCTTTATCTATTGATATCATTTTAATACCCATTATTTAATTTGATATAATCCTCGGTATGGATTGGATTTTGGAAAATGATGAAAATATTTATTATAAGAAGTAGGAGGTTAGTATTTTTGATGATGATGATAAAGAACACCTAATATTTATAGTTGAATCATCACCACATAATTCTTATCTAGATCCACCCCTAGTAGCTCAACTAAATTCAATTAGTTGGGAGGAAGAGAATGAAATAACCCTGGGTGAGTAAAGGAATGTTCAAATAGAGGATGTACCTATTGTGAAATAATATGTTTAAGTGTTTCCAAACAATTTACCCGGACATCCGAAATAACAGGAAATTGAGTTTTCCATTGATTTAATTCTTGGTTCAAGTACCATATCGAAGACCCCTTATAGAATGGTCATTGTGGAATTAGTGGAACTAAAGAAACAACTAGATTAATTGTGTAATAAGGGATTTATTCGACCTAGTTTTTCTCCATGGGGATCCCCTGTCCTTTTTATTAAGAAGAAAGATGGATCTATGAGGTTGTGCATTGAGTACAGGGAGATGAATGCTATAAAAATAAATAACAAGTATCCCATACCTAATATTGATGACTTATTTGACCAACATCATGGAGCTAAATACTTTTTAGATATTGAACATCAATCTGGATTTCCTCTTTTGTGTGTGAAGAAGGAAGACATTATGAAAATAGCATTTCGAACCAGGTGTGGGCATTACGAGTTTAGAGTAATGCCTTTTGGATTGAATAATGCACCCTATATTTCCATGGATCGAATGAATAGAGTTTTCAAGGAATATCTTGGTGAAATTGAAGTGGTATTTATTGATGATATCTTGGTATACTCCAAATGATATGAAGATCTTGAAAATCACTTGCGCATTATCTTAAAAACTCTTAGAAGACATGAATTATATGGTAAGTTTACTAAGTGTAAATTTTGGCTTCACGAGATTTCTTTTCTTGGTCATATCATCTCTACGGATGGAATCTCTATTTATCCTTCTAAGATAAAAGAAATCCAAGAATGGACAGAACCAACACATATAACTGAGGTATGCGGTTTTACTCGTTTAGCAGATTATTATCAGCGTTTCGTCCAGAATATTGCTTGATTGGCTAACCCATTAACATATATCACACATAGAGGGGTTAAATTTGTTTGGAAAAGAGAGTGTGATGAATTTTTTGATGAACTGAAGATAAGGTAAGTCAATTCTCTTATATTGACTCTACCATCGAGGATTGACGGTTTTGTTATTTATAGTGATGCTTCAATGAAATGAGTTGGTTGTGTGCTTATGTAGAATGATTGGGTAATTTCCTATGCATCATGATAGCTAAATATTCATGAGAAAAACTATCCTAATCAAGATCTTGATTTACCAGCTATAATTATTTATTTGAAGACATGGAGACACAATCTCTATGTTGAAAAACATGAGATTTATACTGATCACAAGAGTTTGAAGTATATTTTTTCATAGAAAGACCCCACCAAGAAGCAATGATGTTGTCTTGAACTACTCAAAGATTGTGATTTAATGATACATTACCACCCGAGGATGGAAAATAAGGTGGCAGATGCTTTGAGTAAAATTGATCATGGAGTTTTGAACAAGAAGAGAGTTGAAATGGATCATATATACATGGATCTAGTAAAGATGGATATGGGAATCACCATAGAAGGTTAAATAACAATACCTTTTCAAATGGTTTCCAAACCATATCTACTAGAAAGGATAATCAGTTCTCAGACTGATGATTACGTGTTTCAAAAAAATATTAATGATGTGAATAATGGGAGATTGAGTGACTTTGTGTATGAAGATGGAATTTTGAAATTTGGGAAGAGAATTTTTGTTCCTGATATACATGATCTAAAAAGGGAATTTTTGGATGATGCTCATAGTTCCAATTTCTCTATACACCCTAGGAGAACCCAAAAGTATATTGATTTGAAGAAAAAAATTTGGAGGGATAAGATGAAGATGGAGTTTGCGGATTTTTTGTCAAGATTTATGGTTTGTCAACAAGTGATTGTTGGAAGGAAACATCCTGTAAGAGTCATGAAACCTCTTCCCATTACTAAATCAAAATGGGATGATATCACGATGGACATTATAATGGGGATACCAAATACTCCTAGAATGAACGATGCAATATGGGTTATTGTTGATTGTCTTACCAAGTCAGCACATTTTCTTTCTATAAAGGTAGATTCACCACTTGAATGGTTAGGAAGACTATATATTAATGAAGTTTCAAGACTTCATGGAGTAACACTGTCGATAATTTCTGTTCGTGATCCCCGTTTTACATCAAGATTCTAGAAAAGTCTTTAAAAATTCCTGGATAATGAACATCATTTGAGCACTACCTACCACCCCCAAACTGATGGGCAATCAGAACAGACAATTAAAACCTTAAAAGGCATGTTGATATCATGATCACTTGACTTTCAAGGTATGTGGGATCAATATTTACCTCGATTATAATTTTCCTATAAAAGTATCATTCATTCAAGTATTTTAATGGCACCATTTGAAGAATTATATGAAATGAGATATTGTACACCAACCTATTGGGATGATGTTGGTGAAAGAAAACTCATAGGCCCCGAACATGAGTAGGAAATGATGGAAAAGGTGAAGGTAATCCAAAACCCCATCAAGGAAGCTCATAGAAGGAATAAGATCAATTTCGATAACCTAAGGAATGATTTGGTGTTTCAGGTAGGAGATCATTTTTTCTTAGAGGTATATCCATGGAAGGGTGTAATACATTTTGGTATGATGGGTAAATTGAGTCCCAGTTACATCGGACCTTTCAAAATTTTAGAATGAATTGGGGCTTTAGCTTATTGTATGGCAATGCCGCCAAGCCTCACCAAAGATCATGATGTGTTCCACGTATCACTATTGTGAAAATACATGCATGACCAAAAGCATGTACATACCTATGATAAATTAGAACTGGAACCCGATCTGTCTTATTGTGAAAAGTATTTTCAAGGTTCTTGATACAACAGAACAAGTGATGAGAAACAGGATGACTTGTCGGGTAAAAGATCTATGAAGAAACCATAAGATGGAAGAGGAAACGTGGGAACCTGATGAACTTATGATGAGGAACCACCTGGGTATTTTTATGCAGTAACATTATAGAAATTTCCAGTACAAAATTCTTTGAAAGAGGTGAGAATGTAACACACAAAGCTTCCACGACACGCTTCTCTTTGAATAATACAATAGCGTTAGTTGTACGCAACATTGAGTTCTATCACACCCTAACCAATAAATCTAGCTGTTATGAATAGTAATACCCTCATTTTTGAAATTTTATAAATTTTATCTTTCAAAATGGACATCATTATTATTTTCGTAATATGTAAATTAGATTATGGTGAATTTTTGGTATTTTTTCTAAATGCTTTCAATTTTTGATGAATAGTGAAAAACACTGAGTTATAGTTTAAAACCGGATTCCAATTTAGATAATTTTATATTTTATTTAAATTTAATTTATGTCATAATAGAAATATAATACATATATATTTTCAATGTAATTCATTGGAGTCGGTTTATAATAATATTAGATATATAAAAATTTTATTGAACTTTTTACCCTTTTTTGCACAACTCCTAGGAGCATTTGAAAATTTACATAAAACATAATTTTATTACTTCTGTGAGTTAAATTTAAATCATCTAAGAGAAATGGTTGATATCAGTAAGTAATATTTTATTCAATAAAAAGAAAATAATTTTTTGTGAATAGTAAATGTTTATTTTTATTTATAATAGTTAAAAGTAATTAGGGTAATTAAGGGTAAAATGATATTATTATTACCATAAATCATGTAATAATTATATTGGATAATTTTAATTCAACCAAAAACATCCATAAGAAAAAAATATGATCCTTCAGGTCCACAAGGATTAGATTAAGACATTTATTATTATTTAATACGAAGAAGAGTAAAAAGTGTTAATTTCATGGTTTAATAACTAAACCATTTGAATATAGGGTTACACAAAAGATACATTCAGATATAAATATTAATTGGTAAGATAAATGTATTTACTACATAATAGTATTTTATTTAAATTTTTTATACATTAAATAACTCAATATATTTATGACACAATGATGATGCAGTAATTACCGTATTAATTAACTATTAAAATAATTGACATTATAAATATCAAAATAAATGTAATTTGAGATTTTTTATGAATACCACTAATTTTATATGTTAATATGACATATTAGGGTTGGTTAGATGAAATATTTTCGAAATAATAATGTTGTTATAAATTTATCAAAAACACAATACCAAATAGTGTAAAAATTTACATAAAATAGTTTAAAAAAAATTATTATTTTATTAATTGATATTCTATTCCTAAAATCTATGATTCTTCCAAAAGAATTATATAATGATGGTTGTATCATTAATTAAACACTTTGGGTACTATTGGTTGTATATAGTATGTTTATTAACCATATAATAATAAAATACAACGAGACATGGTAAATGTCAAACGATTTAACTAAGAGATAAATCTAAATGATAAGGTTAATATATTGACCCAATCCTGTCTAAAACCTATTGGTTGCATGGTTTTAGACCCATATCCACCTTATCCATTACATAATTTATTTTGGAGCCATTATCAACCGAAAATATTTTTATTATAAAATAATATTTATAGCTTTTCCTAAGGTACCCCTCACACCTCTTAAAAAAGGGAACTCTGTCTTCAATCTAATTCACACCTTCAAAGCAATTTGGCTCGGCCAAACTCTACCCAAATACCCTCTCAAAATTCCTCCCTTAATAATAGAGGCCTTATTTTAGTCAGAAAGCCATCCTATGGATCCCTTTTGATCAAAGAATATTGAATAAACCGAAGAAGAGATAAATATTTCATCACCTCTTTCAAGATCTTTTCTTCTTCCAATTCCTCTTTCTTTGTTGTTTACATTCTAAAATAAAAAATTCAGTATATTTTCTATACTGTGATGTTATTATAAATATGTCACAACCATATTCATTATTCTATCCAACCTTGGAATGACATGTCACCATAAGTGCGTACGTACGGCTTACCGTCTCCATGTCGAGGTTCAATTAATATTCGATACATTATTATTCGGATGGGTATAATAATGATGTTTAATTGAGGTGAATAATAAATATTAAATGATAGTGATTATGTATATTTGTTATACCGTACAATTTTATATTATTTTAATATCAAAATAATGAAATTGTCGTTTGTGCGTACGTATGGATTACAGTCTCTACGAACGCGATGAGATTCAGTCCCCATCATATCCATTCAAGACTAATTTTCATTAGATGATTAAAAATAATGTTTAAAGGGTTAATATAATTCTGAATATGAGTAAGATATATCCTATCCATAACAAACATTACTTATGTAACAAATCATATACAGGAAAATGTATCAGTTAACACCTGAAACGATGATAATACTAAGATATTATTCACAAAGCAATGTTAAAAAGATCGTATATGATATTAATGTATAAGATTCTTGTATAATTCAATAACAATTACATATCCATTATACAGTAGTTTAAACTACCCTTAACCAAGGAAAAGTACATGGTAACGGTTAATTTCGAAATCTCTTCATTTTCCGAGGTTGTTTATACATAATTATCTACTGGGACCTCTTTATCATCCACATCAATGTTTCTTAAAAAAAATTCAATTTTTTTTAATATTTACTGGACAATGGTTTAAATACATTTAAAACATTATTTGACATTATATTTTCTGAAAGGAATCTTTCTGTCGTTTTCCAAACAAGGAACTTTTTGATCTTTTTGACAAATTTAAGGTAAGAATGTTTTTTTAACTTCTACGGTGGATGAGACTATTTTATGTCGTTATAATTTCATCGAAGATACCTATACAAGATTATATGAATATTTCAAAAATATATGTTTTCTTTTAAAATTATATTAATTTTAAAATATTTCAAAATATAAAGAGATATTTCTCTAAAAAGGGATTTTATTTTTTCTAGGTAAACATCCTTTGGTGGATTTTAAGATTATTTGAATTTGATTTATTATTATACAAAACATCCATATTTTAATGAAGGTTTTGTGATATATTTTATTGTGGATGTGTTATTTTTATACCATTCATGTTTTATGGATAATGTATTGATATTTCGTATCCTAGTTTTAATACAAATGTTTATGTTATGTTTAATCCTTTTCATATGAGGAATTCATTGGACATAATATGTGATGGGTGGAGCCCGCTATAGCTCCTCGATGCATTAATAGGACTCATGAGACAAACTAGTGTCTTGGCATAAGGCCTTGACAAAATCTTATTTGTAGTCGTGGAACAAGGCCTTGACTATGTGATTATGAAAGTATGGAATTATTCATTCCCTCATAAAGAAAGTGGCTATTGATATTACATGTGATTATTCAACTAGTATAATATCCATTATTAATTAAATGAAATTATTTTATTTTTATCATTTCCATATAATACTGATGTTCAAGTTTAAAAGGATTTTATTTTAGTCTTATACATTGTGTTAAACGTTTAGGCTTATTTATGAATGTTTCCGCTAAATTTTTATCCTTACTGAGCATATGTTCTCACCCCTTCCTATGTTTTATTTTTCCCAGGATGTGAAAATATATATTATGGATGACCAAAAGAAATTTTCTATGGGATCTCAGTGTTGTCTATGTAAACAATGTTGTAGCAGTTTTCCACTTTATTATGTAATGTAAACCTTATAAATTTATCTAGTACATCCAAGGCTACAAAACTAATAGATCTTTCGATACCTGATATTTTGTGATCCTGAGAATGATACGTAATAATGCACTGACTATATGCTTCTAGGGTTGGGGCGTTACATTTTTCCTCGGCTGACAGCTAACTATTCCCTAGTTATCATCCCCTAAAACCAAACTGAAGTGATCATTCGACCCAATGATGACATCATGTTTATCATCAAGGGTCTCCTGGGAAGTCTATTGAAAATTTAAATAATATATTTAATTAAAAATTTTATATAAATATTTGAAATATAAATAAAAAAAGGTACAATAATTTCTTGTGTTTATGAATTTACTGCACTTCCATCTTTTTTCTTCCGACATGAGTAAAATAATTTAACTCGGGGTAGAAGAACATAGATTATCAGTATAGCTTTATTAAATTGAAATTAATTAGTGTACACTTATTAAAAAAACATATATAATCATGAATAATAATAAATTATAATTGGTTTTAATTAAATTAATTAATTATAATTTATATTGAAATCATTTAGAAAAAAATGCCAATCTAACTTATGGGAAAAATTTCCATTAGGCCCATAGTCCAATTTGATATAATTCTATTTTTAATAATAGAAAATTTTCTATTAGTCATATACACCAATTGGAAACTATAAAATAATTTCTAAAATTATAATTGAGCATTAGTTCTATAGGAAAAGTTTTGTTTATGCCTAATAGAATATTGTCCAATTGGAATGTAGGCCTAATCACAAATTGTTTTATTAGGCCTAATGGACAATTGTCCTATTAGTTCTAAAGTCCAATTGTCCATTAGTCATGTAGGCCAATTGGAAACTAGTATTATTCCCCAGTTGATCATTATTCCATTTGGCCAAATAGGCCAATTGGCCATTAGTCCTGATGGCTTATTAGACATTAGACCTAATGTCTTACAGACCAATTACCCATTAGGCATGTATGAAAATTGTCCATAAGGCCTATAAGAAAATTTTACATTATTTTTATAGGTAACTTGAACATTATTCCATTAGTTATAACATTCCAATTAAAAATTAGGTATATTGGCTAATTGTACGTTTTGTCCTTAACACTAATGGAGAGTTGGATAATTGTTCATTTGGACTAATTGGCCACTTGGTTATTTGATCTATTGGACAATTTTCCATTAGGTCTATAGGAAAATTGGTAATTATGCCAATACGAAAATTTGAAATTATGCAATTAGGACAAATGGATAATTTTCCAATAGGTCTATTGGCAAATTTTCCATTAGGCCTATGGGACAAAGTATAATTTAGGCCTAATAGGCTAATTGTTTGTTAGACCTACTGGATAATTTAGAATCAGACCTATTTGGTGATTTTTCCCTTGTTAATATAACCATATATTCCCTTAGGCCTATAGGGAAAATGGCCTTTAGAATTATATGTCAATTGGCACTTATGCCTAATGACCAATTAAACATTTTGGAAATATGACTAATACACCAATTAGACATTATTCCTTTAAGAAAACTTTCCTATCAGGCCTATTGGTCAATTGAAAAATAGGCCTAAGAGGACATTTTCCTATAGGCTTAATGGAATAATACCCAATTGTAATATAAAGATAATTGAAAAAAGGCCTATATGCCTAATTTCTAATTGGAACATTAGGCTTATATGCCAATTTTACATTAGAACTATTGGGTAATTGGGCATTAGAAATAATATGCCAATTTTCTAATACGCCTATTGGACAATAGGGCATTGGTCCTATTGGCCAATTGGACAATAGTAGTACAATAAAATTTTCTATTATTCCATTATGACAAATCGTCCAATTGGCCATTATTACTATAAGACAATTGACCAATAGTACTATAGGCCAATTTACCATTATGTCTATAGGCCAATTGGCCATCATGAAAATAGGATAATTGGACATTATGCCGTGTGTCCAAAAGCCAATTGTCTTATAGTCTTAATGGCCAATTGGAAATTTTTCCATTAGGCCCATGGGCCAATTGGCCACTATCCCTATAGGACGATTTGACATTATTCAATTAGGCCTCATGGACAATTTGACAATTAGACCTATAGGAATAACAAAAAATTGAATGATAGTAATAATGATTAAATAGATTATAGGGAAATTAAAATTTAGGCATATAGTTAAATTGGCCATTAACCCAATAAGAAAATTGGCCATTTAGTAAAACCACCAATTCCCTAATTTTCTACATGGCCAATAGGACAATTAGGAATTAGACTTATCAGTCAATTTTCAATTAGAAAAAATGGAAAATTAACTTATAGGCCTAATAGTCCTTTTTAAAGGGGTGTTTTCATCCTTTTATTAAAGGTATTAATGAAAATAAAACATAAAATCGATCATGAAAAGTGGACTAAGTAACAATATAAAGAAGGACATTATTTTAATTCAGTTATATATACCCAGTTCATCTCACACACGGGAATTGTAGTGCACCCAATGTGTGTAAATATTTCATTTAATATTTAATATTTTTATTTTTCACCGAAACTTCCTAAAAAAATCGAATAAAAGTAATAAGAATTATATTTTATATTAATTCCATAAAATATCTAGAATAATTTAATCTCATTAGTCGTTCAATGTGCAATAAGTTTTTAATATTGAGATTTTGGATAGTTAGGGAATGTAGGTACAAACTCTAAATTATAACCTAGTATGATCTTCCAAATGAAATACAATTCACGCTTATATGATCACCATAACTCCATGACAATAATCCACCTTACAATCTTATCAGCTTCTCCATTGAGAAATATAAAATGAATCTATAATGAACATTTTATTTAATATAAATACAAAAATAATATATATATAATTTTATAAAATTTTCTTACACATATCTTCTCCATTGATTTTCCATGATTTCTTTACCATGTTTCCACCATGAGATCGTTTCCAACTGTATTATATCATGCTATTTGGCTAATGTTTCCATTAAAATTCTAATAAACCTTCCATTATCACCAAACATATGATTTTTTTCATTTTATTCCACCATTATCTATGTCTAGAAATTTTAAGAATTTTTCATACATGTGCGACCAAATCACCTAGAAAATGATCCCACTAATAATGAAAAGAGGGGGGAAAAGAATAATAAAATCCTAGTACCATATTAAAATGATATAATTTTATATAGTTATAATAAAAAAACCTACTGTAGGTTTTTCAATAGATTATGATGGATTTGTGGGATATCCTGAATCCAAATCCTAAAAATGAAGTGTCTATTTCAATGCATGTTTTGGGTGGTCTTCATGCACTGGAGTGGAAGATGGAGGAATAAAATCATCAGATGGTGGATTGATGGAATTAATTGGATGCAGAGTATAAATTGTAGAATATGTGAAGTAGGCTAGGGGATACATCATTAGATATGGGTATAGTAAGGATGGGAACATCATTGAAGGCAGTATAGAAAAGGTATGGGATGAAGAGATTAAATATGATAATGGAGTCATTTGTGGGATCATCCGTTTTTGTGGCTTCAAAATTGAATGTGAATAATAGGGTAGATGAGCCAATGCTGAAATCATGGATAAAAAAATCCATGAATATAAGGACCCAACCTTGTTACATTACATAATCCTGATTTTATAATGAAATAACCTCCATTTACATTGAGGATCATCTTATGTAAATAGATTTCAACAATTGAGACATTATAAATTCATAACAATACACATTGGTATAGGTTGGATGCCATTAAAAGAGTTTCCATTTTTTTAGATATAAAACATTAAATCTTAATACATGATTTCATTGACAATTCATCAATAAATTAAATTGGATTAATTTTATGTCTTACACATCCTTATGACCTGTGGAAATCATTAAAAAAAATTGGATGAGCACCAAATTCTTAGAAATGGTTGCAAAATAAGGAAAAAACACATTATCCAATGAATTCTTGTAACGTATAAAAACAATTTCAAAAAATAGACTTGTCAATAATATATACTTACATTTTGAAACATGGGATTTAAAAAATATTTAAACAATACATAATAATATAAATATAACAATAAAAGTATATTGGGTCATTACAAACATAATCTTGTAACCCACTCGGCAACCATATAATTTGTAACCATCACGGCTACCATAAAATTTGTTAAACCATCACAGTTACGCTTGGAGTAACCATATGGATGACCTCCAAATTACACATACCCAATTAATTTTATGGAGTTATAGGTTAAAAAATTCCTCATAAAAATTACCCAATAACCAGAACATAATCATACAACCTGAATAATTTCATAAAAACATTACTTTTAGATGTTGTTAAATTGAGTTTTGGTAGAGGATTTTTAAGGAAAATACCCTTAGAAAAATCATATATTTCAAGTGAGACTTAATAGAGTGGATAGAATATGTATAAACTCTGTAAATACAAATAATTAAAAATTATACAAACAAAAACCTTTAGAAATACAATTTTAATACCATATAATTAACAATGTAAAAGGATATCCCAGAGATTGAAAATCAGGTTAAGAATTCCCTTTCCACAGGCTTGTATTAAATCAAAAATGTTTATAAAACCTATATAATGGTCAAAATATTATTATTAAAATCATAAATATACAGATCCATTTTAATAATACCTTATATGATCATTTTATTACATTATTTTACACTTTAATTGTTAGTATTTTGTGCCTTGCACTTTTTTTGGGGTAGTTCATCACATGATTTCCTTGATTTGTTCATGACGATTGTTCTAGTTAGTTGGAATTAAAACTCTTGAATTTAAATAGAGTAGTATTTAAATATTTACATAACCATAAATTATACCATTTATAATTTTGAAAACTTACAAGAGGATGATCCAAAAGTTAAAACATTAAGGTTATTTGTTAAGATTTTTTTGTGGCTCTTTGATAACAACGACCTCATTTTGTTTTATAAATAAAAACCATGTATACGATATAATTCCAAAACCATGGATGAGAAATAATAAATATGTTATAAAATAGTTAATCGATAATAAGTTTTCATGATAATACATGAAGTAATTAATGCAAATTAAAATGACATTGTCCAAGATGTCGGTAATTCGACACATCACCGAAAAAGTATTTAATTCCTTGAATATGTGGAGGAGAGGAAGAAGATTGATGAGGTATTTTCAATGAACATGATATAATATAGAATATAAATTATTCTAGAGCATTCATTCCTCTTCTATAATAGTATTTGTGGAAAAATAAGAAAACAACTCAAAATTTTAATAAAAATTGAGAAATCTCTCACGAAAATTCGCCAGCCTAACGACGTCACTTGAAATTTCATAAAACAGTATGATGAGAGAAAATGGGGCATCTCTTAATTCATATATAATATGGTAATTGAGGGATATATTTAGTTACATATCCCAACATTAGAAAAATTAAGTTAAAATTAATAACATAAATTGAAAGAAAAGAAATAAAACAAAAGGGAATGTTTACCTTTTGATCTCTTATCCTTGAGTTCCTTTTATAGGCCTTGATTTTTGGATTTTTGTTGATGGATGAAGCTCTAGGATCTGGGGGAGATCCTTGGGAGGATTTTTGGACTGAAATTAGTTATGGCTCATGGTTTGAGAGATTTGGGTGGAAGAGGGGAATGCGGGTGGTATTAATAATGGAGGAGATGGGGTATTTTTTATTATTTTAATCATTATTATAATATTTTTGCTCAAGACTATGAATAATATTAATTAATGTGACCCCAAATAGAAATAAGGGAATGTGAGTTCAAACCATGTGGGATTACCTCACTTATTATGTGATAAATAGTTTATTTACCATATAATTTGAATATACGTTATTTTACCGTATTTCACTATTCATCGAAAACTCAAGAATTTTATAAAAATCCAGACAATTCACAACTACCATTTCTCGATGTATAGATTTCAAAAATTAAATCCAATTTTTGAAACTTATTTTCTAAAAATTACTAATTTATTTTTAAAATAAAATCACACTTAATTTCTAAATTAATAATTTACAAACTATAACTGCTTTTATATATCATTGAAAATTAACCAACATGTCATTATCTTAAATAGCTATGAAAATAAAATAATAAAACAATTTACTATTCATTAGGGTCATATTACAATTCATAGTAATATTCATAAGGGTATGTTACTATTCACAAAAAAAACAAGTTGGTTTCATTAGACTCCAAATGATATACTAAACACAATTTTAGATGAATGTTTTTCAAAATTCATAACATAGAAGCCACAAAATTATTTCTAATGGATAGTTATAAATATATATTAAAAAAAGATTCATGGATTTACATTTATTTTAAAAAACCTTGCAGCATTATATTCTCCCCTCCTTCTGAAAATTGTGTCCTCATAATTTTATATACATATTTAAAAAGCCAGGGTACCATTCTCTCATAGAATTTTTGGGCTCCCATGTTTCTTCTTCTACTGCGTGGTTTCTCTAAAAAACCCTTACGGGTAGATTATCGTATTCCAGAATACCTATATTCTTCAATCAAGGATCTGAATTAGTTTCTTTTCATAAGAAAGGTTCTATTCCAGTTGAACCGCATCTAGGCTCAAGACTGTGATGAATCTGGAACATACATCTTCAACATTGAAACATGAAAACCATTGTGTACCTAAGACAAACATGGGAGAAAATCTACTCATTATGCAACTATTCCAACTTTCTCAGGGATTTGAAAACGACCGATGAACCACGGATATAGCTTCCATTTCTTACTGAAACAAATCACATTTTTCCAAGGAGATATATTACGAAAACATTGTCAATTACCTCAAAAGAGAAGTATTTGTTTCTATTATGTATATACCATTTTTCCATGCTCTGATCTATCCTCCTTTGATACTAGATCATCTTCACTTTCTCAACCTCTTCTTCAACAAATTTTGGTCCCATAAACTTTCTTTCACCAACATCATCCTAAAATGCTGGAGTCTGACACAACATCCCATACAATGCCTCAAATGGTGCCATCTCTAAACTGAAATGAAAAACATTATTATAAAAAACTCAAATAATGAAATATGTTGATCCCAACATCAATAGTAGTCCATTGAACAGGCTCAAGCATTTCCCCTGAAGTCTGAATAGTTTGTTCTGACTGGAAATCTGAACAGTCACTTGGTGGTACAATCGAGAAAGATGATAAAAAGACATTCTATCATGAATGGAATTAAAATGTTCATATTTTTTAAGCTGATCAATAATATCACAAATCATATTTTTACCTCAAGATGACTTTGGTTGTACTACAACAAAGTCAATGGATAAAATCAACCATTTTCACTCTAGAACTATAAATAACTTAAGCATCACCTTTGGTAACTAATGCTCTATTTTATCCTATAGACATGTAAACCATTTCCCAGTAAAATCAGCAATATCTCATTTCATTCCATCCCACCAAGAATAATATCGAATGTATATGTTCTTCATAGTACTTCCTAGATGAACCGAAAAAGGAGAATGTTGAGCTTCAAAGATCAATTAAATCTTCAACTAATAATCACAAGGCACACACATCATTTATCCAAATAAATAAGCACAATCATTATGAATGTTAAATTCTTACAACATACCCATATTAACCAATTCTACATTTTTCTATAGATCATTGTCATCCTTCCATGATTGGATAATTCTATCTAATAATTATGACTACACTGAACCCTGATACAATACCGAGGTATTTCTTGCACCAAAAAAATCTAATCTAAAATTCATAAAATCATTAATCAAGGGATCATGTTCCAAACATAACATGGTTAATGATGCATGATGTTTTCAACTCAAGGAATCTTCTACATTGTTTGGATTTCTAGGATGTAAAATAATAGTGCATTCATAATCCTTTTTTAGGTAAATGCATATTCTCTTCCTCTTTTTTAATTCCTTCTGAGTAAATATATACATTAGAATTTTATGGTCAGTATATATTTGACATTGGGATCTTTATATATGATGACTCCAAATTTTTAAATAAATAATCATTGCTGCCAATTTGAAAGAATGTGTGGGATAATTTATCTCTTGAGGATTAAGTTTTGTTGTTTCTTAAGAAATTACCTGATCATTCTACATCAAAACACAAACATGTACCATAAAAGAAGCATCACTATAGAAGAAAAACTCACCATTTCAGGAAGGCAAGACCAAAACTAGAGCATTCACCAATATCTTATTCAGTGCTGGAAAGCAAATATCACATTATTCTATCCAAATAAATATAACACCTTTTCATGTTATCTTAGTTATTAGGAAAGATAATAGTGCAATGTTCATAACAAAATGTCAGAAATAACCTGCTAAAAAAAGAAAACTACGAATATCTGTAACATTTTTAGGTCTTTTCCATTCATCAACCATATTTTATTTGGTAGGATCAACCATTATTGAATCCTTATTCAAAATGTTCTAATGAAATGAAATCTGTTTCTACCAAAAATTTCACCAGGAGAATTTTCCATATGGTTTCTTTTCCTTTATGGTTTTTAAAAACAACACTTAAATTTTTTTCATGCCCCACATTATCTTTATAAAATACTATAATATCATCAATAAACACAACCATAAACATTTCCAAGAACACATGAAATATTCTATTCATAAGATTCATGATTATATAAGGTGCATTAGTTAACCCAAACGACATTAAAAAAATTAATAATAATAATATATAGTACAAATTGCTGTTTTTGGGATGTCATCTGCCTTCACTTTCAGCTAATGGTATCCAGATCACAAGTCAATCTTGGAAAAGAACTGATCTCACTGGAGCTGATCAAACAAGTCAGCGATGTGAGGAAAAGGATTCTTGTTTTTAACAGTGATGTTATTCAATGATATATAATCAATGTAAAGCCACATGGAACCATATTATTTTTAAAAAAAACTAGATAGGATATCCCCTTGGTGAAGTGAAAGGATGAAGGAAGACTTTATCAAGAAAATCCTATAACTGAATTTTCTATTAAAGACGTTATATTTGAGACATATGATATTTTGGTTTTGAAATTGAATTTGCATCAACAACTAATCCAATTTTTTATTCGACTTCTGAATCATTTATGACACTGGGAAACTCTTTAGGAAAAACATCAAGGTATTCATTTTCCACTTGCACGTCATCAATCTGAACAATGCCCTTTTTTTCAAAAATATGAGCTAGATTGGTTTCATTTCTTTATTTAAACAATATTCCTCTACCATATATGTTATAAATTGTATGGTTTTGTTTCTAAAGCTATCGTCGGGGTAACACGCATCTGTCACGTAGGGGATGTGCCGGAGTAGCCCCACATTCCTAATTTCCAATGGCAGGCGATATTCGATCCTTGTTTAGGGATGTCAGCTCCTTGATTGCAATGTGATAATGGGATGTCAGTTCTTCCTTACATGTATTCCTCCTTGGAACTCGTCACCTAGTTCGGGTATCCCATATAGATTTAAGACATTGTTCATGAATGTCTTCCCAGCGCAATATCTTCATGGACACCTGTTCATTACATACCTTCTATCAGGACCTTCCAAGGGGTTCGGCTAGGGTAGAAACCATTGGTTAGGAGAGTAGTCACATTGTGCATCTCTGGCATTTTTGGATGCTAAGGAATTGGCATGTCTGTCTTATTTCTATTATTATAGAAAATCTTGAGGAAACGGAAGCCCGAGGCATCCCACATCAAATGTGGGGAAACATAAGCCATAGGCATGTACCTGAGGTTTTCATCAGCTTACCATTTGTAACATGGGGTATGCTGCAAGTTTAACGTCCATTAGAGACAGATCAGACTGATCAAAACACTGAATAAGTGGATCATATCGAGGAACCCCCTAGAGGGAACACCGATATTGGGGCCAACATGTGGACGGCTTCCCAAATGCTATTGAGGGGAATTGGGAATGAAGTGGCATGATCCCACCAAGATGTGGCAGCCCAGGTAAAAATCTGGATGGGCGATGGTTTCAAGATTGAGCCTCTATGAGACTTCCTACATATCCCCAATAAAGGGAATCAAAGTCCGCATAGTTCAATGATACGGTGGGACACCTGCAGAGGCAGCCCATGAGAATGGGCGCTTGTATGGGACCCAAAAGAAGTTCAACCTCCAGGTTAGGGCATGATCTTCCTGAGACACATGGGCTCGAGGGAAACTTCAGGATGTGAAAGGAGTGATATGGCATGAACCTCATGGAGGCTTCCGACATATCCCCATGGTGGGGAATCAAAGGAAACATTGTTCAGATGGTAGATACAGTTTAACATCAAGCGGGACAGGTATGGGTCATACACTCTACGGCGGCCCATGGTGTTGGAGAACCGACATGAACGGGGTCGGAACGACTAGGTGGTGGGAATTAACCTCGTAGAGGCTCCCTATGTACCATGCCATAGCATGGATGAAGGTCCCTTTATTTTGGGATGGAAATGAAGTTTAACATTATGCGGGATGAGAGAATTTGGGGATTACACTCTAAGGTGACCCATTGTGGATATGGGGCTTACACTCTGGGTCGGCCCATGGTGATGGGGATTGATCCACATGGAGGCTTCCTACGTAAAATGCCTTCGAACAGATCAATTTCCCATTAGTTCGATTGGATTAGGGATTATGCCCTTAGGCGGCCCATGGATATGAGTTCGGTGAACCGACGTAAAGGGACCAGTGGTCCAGGTGGGATTGAACCTCATGGAGGCTTCCTACGTATCATGGCTTGACATGGATCAATGTCCCCATAGTTTGTGTGGATTGCAGTTATATGTCATGCGGGACAGTGGGAATTTTGGGCTTACGCTATGAGGGGAGCCAAGGATGTCATTGTCGATGTTTTGTCTAAGCACACGTGAGTCATGCTCGGTGTGAGAAACAAGAGGCAGCAAGGAACCAACAATCACATCGAGAAGGGTGCGTCCATGGGAAATGAAGAGGGGATTACATGTTGAGAGGCCCATGGTGTCAAGACATACTCCATGATGGAGGCCCGAGGGTGACAAAGCGCATCAGGAGAGGGATTTGCCACCCAAGAAGAGAGGAGGAGACATGTTCCCAATCGCGCCCTCCGTTGTCCTTGGGACAGATGAAAGGAGAATCATGGATGCTGCCTCTAGGAAGGAATGCTAGGGGATTACACCAAGGTGGATGCCCTTCCTCACGGACATTAACCACTCTGATTAGAAGGATATTGTCACCTGTGAGAGGTGATCACATCCCCGCGGAGACGAGTGGGAATGGAGAATGTCTGAGGTGGGGGACCCTAAATGCGGGGCACAGGGCCAGGTCACAATTTAACGTCATGTGCTGAGGACGATGGGGCTTGGTAGTTTAACATCCTGCATCTTGGATGACGTAGGTTTACTCTGCAGCCCTTGGATATACATAACTGATACCCTATCCTCCTTGTGGAAGGGAAGGCATCGACAAGGCTGTAGCGGGGGGGGGGGGGGGGTTCATGGAGTAAAGCATCGAGGGGCCCACATTAACGTGGCTATGCGAAGATGCAAAATCCGTTTGTGTGCCTATGTGTGGTAGAATGAGGAAAAGAAACACAACGAGCGATATCGTCCAAGGGACTTTGATGTTACTCTATACGGGCCTAGAAGGACTTACGGGAGAAACATGCATGATGCAGATGCCTGGGGGGCACAAAACACCTGCAAATGGCACCCAGAAGAGGGGCATTGAGTGCTCGCGCAAGGTGGCGCCCAGGGATTACCGAGGAGGGGTATCAAGGGGATTTCGCGCAACCATTAAGTCTTGTGCGTGAAATAAGGGGGGCCTTGTGGGAAATACCCTTGGTCGTCACGAAATCTATACGATTTGGAATGGAATTGGAGATGAGGATTTTACGCGCAATGCAAAGAGATTGCGCAAAATGGAAGGTGCTTGCGTGGAAATGGAAGGGTTTCTGTGAAATTTGGAGGGATTGCGAGAAATGGAAGGGATTTCATTTTAAGGAAGGGGTTTGGGAACAATGGAAGGATTGCATGCAACTTGGTCAGCCTGTGCACAAAGGAAAGAATTTCAAGGAGGGGCGCGAACCCCGAAGGGGTTGGAATTCAGTCTAAGCCATGGGGATCTCATGCGATGGTGGACCTCGGGGTGACATGGCGTGAAAAAGAACCATACCTGGAGGCCATATTGTGAGTGTTCGGAAGGATAATTTCGCACACGAGAGGCTTTTTTAATTCTTCAACCCCCAAAAGGAAGGGGGTCACCTTCTATTTATAGGCACTTGGAGGTACGAAATATAGAGGTTGTGCAAAATAATCGCGCGACAGAGGAGGCGGAGTTCAATAATTTGTGTGAAGAAGGTAGCGACACAAAATATGAACTACATGGGGCACAAGCGTGAATTAATTTGGACCCTGCAGCAATGACCATTTGTGAATCCTGGAACTTTCCACGCAGGATACATTTTTTCACGCACATCACCATATTTTTCACGCATCCCCTCCAAGCCCTCCAGACCTGGTCTCTGAGTCCAAATATGACTTCGCTTTGTTGTTTCGAAACATTCTCCAAAACATATTTACTTTTCAACGCCTAAAAATTACCTCCCTCAGAATTGGCTCGACCAGGGGTTTCAATGATCAGATTCTGAGGGAAACCCCAAAATGTAGGGCTTCGTGGGTCTCCTACATGCATAAATCTGAATAGGCGTGAAAAACTCAGCCAGGCATGGAATCCACTTTTTCCACAGCATGGATCCCAGGCCTAGCCTATAAAATCATCCGAGGGTCCCATTATTTATATGAAATTTCTTGCGTGATAATCTTTGAGCTCTCATGTGTGAAATTTCTTCCACTCCTGTGTGAAAACTGCTTCAGCAACGCCAAATTCCAACAAGATTTGGTAGTATTTTATGCGCAAACCCAAGGTCTTCCACCCCATAGCTTGATATTTCACGATATACACTGCTTTTCCCTAATATCCTCCTAGACATCATGCTAGCCTTCTAGATTTTTCTCCACCTAATGACAGCTACTGAAACACTTGGTCGGAAGATGATGGCTGCAAACTGGGTTGATGAGGGGGAAGCCGCTTCACGCAGAGCTAAAATGGTCACAACATTGGAGGATTACTGTGAAAAAAAGGATCGTATCCAATAACCATAACCTATTCGACCTGCTAACAACATCCCCAAAGCAGTACGCCTTGTCTGATAATCTGCTGATGTGGGTCTTCAGCATTCTAGAGGAGGTCCCTCTGCCATGTTTTGAGGTTGATACACCACGGTGATGGATGACCCGTGAAGACGACCTTTCTCGACACAACATCACCAAAAATGGTCACCCTTGTAGGGAAACCAGGAATATTGATGTATATGTCTGGAATCCCAGAACTAGGACCATTGCTTGGGGTGATCCTGCTACAAAGTGCTCAGCGGCCCTCTACGTGAGCACCTTTTGTCAGAGAATCACTAACAAGACCATATGTTGGTTGCAAGAATGTGACCTGCAGTCCGGATGTAACTTCACCATCGAATGGGACTGGGCGTACTGGGTTCACCATACTTGTGACCAATTTGGGGCCGAGCTATGGCCAACTGTTCTATTTGAGGCGGTGTGGATATTGTAGTTCCAATTCTACTACCAGCTTGAGCTTGGCCCGGAGTTGTTCACCTGATTGTCCCCTGATACCAACACATTCCATCTTCACCATGGGAAATTCAGCATCAGTCTCTTGGACATCAATTGCATCGGGGGAATCCCTTTAGAGGGCCATCAATATAACGAATTTCTCCAGCCGATGAATATCTAGGGTGACAGATCACAAACCCCCATAATGACGTGGCATTTGTTGGAGCTGGCCAAGGAGATGCTGAGGGTCAAGGACTTCCTAAAGTACATCTCCTACAAGGACTGGTTCAGCCTGTTCCATGAGAGGGACCGACAAGTATAGATGACAGGGCAGGGAAGGCGTCATCCAAACGCAGCTCAGAGGAGCAAGAGCGGATCATACTAGATGGTCCTAGAGGCGGGGAACTACCTGTCATGGGAATATAGTGTGAATGAGACCAGGGACCCAAAATTTCAATACGCCAGATTCCTCACCACATTCCTATGCGAGTGGCTCCTGTCGGTGATGGAAACAAGGATGGGAATATGTCCAGTGACTTTGGTGATGGAGGGTATCATGGATGCCAAAAAGTGGTTCAATCGGTGGTTCCATGTGTTGGCCTGATTGTACACCATTCTAAGACGCATCTCGAGAGAGGAATCACCTAGGAGAGTATCTGGCCCCTTCCAGATCTTCCATGGCTGGGTTGCGGCTCATTGTGGCGGATACACTATCCCAGATGTTTTCCTTCCCCTGGGGGATGGCTTGCTACCCTCTCTGTTGAATATTTCAGGGGTCATGCCGATGACTCTAAATGTAGGGGGAGTAAGGATCTTGATTGGTAACCCTGCCAACATCCCCTTCATCCCATTCCCCACCCCAAATGGTCAGATGGTAGACAATGGGAAAGTCTCATTGTGGCATAGGGAATACTTCCAGAGTATCAAAGGTAGGGTTCTTGTGGCCCGGATTGATGGGAAAATCATATGCGAGCCTTATATTTCATCCAGGTTCTCTAGTCTATTCGGGTGCCTCCATAAAATTCCGAAGAGAGTATACACAGATGTCCAGGAGGAGAGGCATCCCTGCGTTCTTTGTCAGTTGTAGCTAATGTTCACAACATACAGCTCTGGCGACATCATCACCTCTCCTCCCACCAGAGTCGACGCTGGTATCTCAACCAAGTATGCTGAACATTGGGCCACCGCATACCCTGAGGGAATTTTGCGAAAATGAGTTCAGCAACTCAAGGTTTCCAGTACGGATCTCGGGCGACAAGAGAGTAGGCAGAGTGCCACTAGAGGGGGCAGATCAAAAGTACATCGGGCAAAGGGGCTCACACAGGCTCAGTCCTCGGCAGGAGGGGCGTTGCAAGGCGTGGTCGTGCACTCATCGCCTAGAAGAGGTGGGTCCCATGGATCGGACATAGAACATCTCGGGAAGCAAATAAGACACCTACTTCAACCTTCCCAAGATACAGTTTTTTCGGTGCAATGGTTGGCTTTCATAACCCTGCGGCAGTTAATGAGTACTGAATCTGACAGGCAGTAGATAGTGTGAGATGGTATCCAGCTGCCAGAAGTCGGACTTTTCTGGATAGTCGATAGTGTGAACATCCACCTACAACATTCATATCTAATGGCCATGTACACGTACGCATGCCAATGGTGTCGGCATGTGGAGACAACTCTCTTGGTGAAAGTGATGCTCTACCAGGGACATGATCTAGAAGTGATGCCACTGGGGAATGATGAAAATGATTAGTCGGAGGGCGGCGAGGCCGGAGAGGAGCAAGAAAGAGAGGGGTCGGGTGAAGGATAGGAGGATCCCCAGATGGTGAAGGGTCTCATGGGGCATCCCCCCAAGGGAGTATCCAGGTGATCGGCGAGATCACCGGCTCAGATATGGATGTGACCGAGCATCTCGAGGTATGCTTCGACCCTTATCTTCAATTGTATTATCTTTACCGTGATATTCCTTCACCCAAATCCCTTATCTCACTTAAGAGAAAACCAGCGTTGATCAAGAATCTCTTGTTGAAGGTGGGGAGGCAGCACCAATGGAACAAGGTGGCACACGGACACTCGTTATTCAGTTGATGAGCACTGAAGGATAACCCTTCGTGACAGCTCATGTAGCATCTAGAACACTTGAGGCTAGATCCTTGGTGTTCCTGTATGTTTCTTGCTTCAACTGTGGTAAATACTGTAAGACGACTCAACTGATTATGGTGATACTTGTATGTGCAGTGATCACGACATTGGAGGCTCGTCAGGATCCTTATCCCATACCATCCACAGGTGTGCCGATGAAAAATGTAACGCCCCATCCCGAACATGACTCCCAAACTGAGTTGGCCCTAGCAATTGGCGAGCAGGGAGCGGTGGACACCAGTGGCGCTACGGTTTGGGTAGCGCCGAATGTTGACGAAGGTACCACCAGAGTCGCGGCGAGTGAGGCTGGTTGATCAGACACTGAAGAACCTAACTCCGTGGGAGAAGCCTCCGAGGAAGACCCTACTGCCTTCCTGCTAGCTGCCTTCCCTGTCAATCGGCCCGCTGACCCTGATGAAATCGATGAGTCAGATTTGAAAGCGGCTAAGGAGAGCTGGATGACATGACGCATGGGATGGAACTCCATCTAATGTTTTCCCATTCATCCCCAGGAGGAATGGCTGAAGCGGATGGGGTCACCCCAAATCTGGTTGTGTTTTTTATGTGATGGAGGGGAAAATGCACAACACCTTCACCTAACAGTCCATGATTACATGGCCGAGAAGATTCATGACAGCAGCCGGCGTTCCGACAAAATCCAGTGCCAGGAGGAGTCAGAGAGTACTCGAGCATTTATGATGGTAGAGTTGGAGGTCAAATGCCTCGAGGAGAAGGCGAACGAACAACAAATATTCATTGCAAACTGATCTATGATCAGGGATCATATAAGGGCCCAGCTAGGGGATGCTCAAGAACAACTCATGGAAGCAAGTCGCCAAATAATAGAGCTCCAAGCTGAACAAGCACAGGCATAGGCCGGGGACAACGAACTGCACTCTGTGGCTACCGATGAAGAATGTTTCCTCAGGGGACGGGAGGCAGTCATGGAGGCCACTAGCCAAAAGGTTGAGGCGATGGAGATATCTATCCAAGAATCCAACCCCTTGGGGCCCTGTTTTGGAAAAACCCATAAATATATCTCGCCTTACTACCTTCTGTTGTTTTTTCAAACTGTATGTCTGGACAAATTTATTTACTTTCCCATTTGGTTATCATACATGTACCATTTCCTTAACATGCTTCACAATAATCCTGAAATAAATAGTGATCTGTCCATAAACTCACGTGGGCCATGAGAAGCAAAGGAGGCTCGTACTATAATTTGGTTTGGTCGTAGGAG
This sequence comes from Viscum album, assembly GCA_963277665.1. Lineage (NCBI taxonomy): Eukaryota > Viridiplantae > Streptophyta > Magnoliopsida > Santalales > Viscaceae > Viscum > Viscum album. The sequence continues at coordinate 1,362,725,638 of OY728133.1, forward strand.
TGTCATCTAATATTCGGGCATTAGAGATTCGATCCCGGATTTACAAGGATAAGAGGGAGGGCCAATCAAAGGTAGAGGACCTCAAAAAAATCACTGTATCTTCTTCTAAATGTGCTCTAGTGCACAAGCGGGGAAATGCTAGGGGAATTGGAATTAGTCAGAACATGGGGGAATGAAAAATGTGAATCATGTTAACCAAATTTGAAACACCATGCGAGGGGTGTAGAAATAACAGAGAACTGCTGACCATGTTCAAAACACAACATCACTATTGTGTTAGCCTGAAATGGTGACAAAAAATGAGGGTCGACAGCTGAAAATGTTTGCAACTCGGGACCTAACTCAAATATCATCGATCATCCTTCTAGAACATTGTGCCAGGACAACAGGAGAACCATAGGTCGAGCATCCGTACTATTAGGGGGTCCAATTAAACTTGATCAATCTTCTAGAATGTTGGCCCAAGATAGCAGGAAGACCATTGGTCGAGAATCCATACAGTTAGGGGTCCCTTCAAACATGAAATAGGATGAGGATCCAAATAAATTGGCATGCAAATCCAGAAAAGTAAAGTGGTGGTTTGTTCGAAAAGAATCCAACACTCCCAAGATTACGCCACGGTGGTGGAAGCACATTAGGCGGATGCATTAATCTGATAATGGATCATCCCTACATTGATATGGGATCTCTTTGGTGAGGGAACCATCACTTCCTAATGATATCATGGGGAATCCTGAACTTTTTTAGGGAAAATGTAGTAGTTACAACTCCTTTCAAGAGGTCAGGCCAAGGGGCCGACAGTGAGAAGGGATGGGATTTGTGGTTCTGAAGGAAGGACCCGAGATGAAATGTATGGGTGTTCCTATGTATCCTATATGGATGGGAATCAAGCCACATGTATTTCTAGAAAGTTTTTTAGTTTATGTAATTGAACTCAGACCCAGGATTTGTAAGGGATGTAATTGACACATCGTAAGGAGATTATCAAACCCGGCGTGAATGAGAATGAGGTACAAATTACCATGTGTTCCTTGGGGACGTGTTTTGGTCAAGGGACGGAACATGAAAGTTAGGATGGGCCTGTGGGGGAGTTCTTGGGCATTTCTACGTATTTCTTGTGGATGAGAATCAAGCCATACGTAGTTCTAGAAAGGGGGTGTTCCGGTCTATCCCTCGCACCCAAAAGAAGAATCATTTGATTTATATTGTTTTTCCATCAAGTTGAATGGGTTTTCAATGTGAAACGACCGACCTAGGGAAGAAACTCATGGCATCGCCACAATAATCAAGTTGTATACATGCATTGATAAATGTTATGGTAAATGACCGATACCCAATGTGATTCCCTCTATGATGAGTTCATCACAATGAAGTTTCATTTTCCGTTTTGTGGCCAAGACGATATTATCATAGTTTAGGGTCATGTGGTAGGACCAAACAATACAGTTTAAGGTCATATGGCTTGGACCTAAGGAAATGCGCATGATGTGATATGGAATCCCTGACGTGAATGAGGACAAGGTCCACATCATCGTCGTGCACAATTAATGGAGAGGAGCCTCGGGCGAGGAGGTTAGTGAGGGTCAGAGGATAAGGGGACAAAGAAACTATCTCCCGGATAACCTGGACCCGGATGCAATGTCCGGGTGATCCCACGTATCCCATGAAAATGAGGATCAAGCCAAACATATCCCTTAATGAAGATCTTAGATTATGGTATTAGTTCTCGAATATCAGGATCCCTGAAGGATGGCGTATTGTAGCTAGATCCCATGATGTGCGAAGGTTCACTGAGGGATAGTGCGAAGAGTGTTGAGATTCCACCTGGACATGGAAGGGTGGAACATAATGTAAATCATGTAACAAACATTAACTGCTTAAATGGGATGGCATTACAATAGAGGATTACTGCTGACCATGTTTTCAATAGTGCATCCTATCACGTTATCCTTAAATGGGGACACACAAATGAGCATCGACCACTGACTGTGTTCGCAATGTAGGATTTGTATCAATTTATTGTTTGAAACCCTCGGGGGCGTTGACCTGTAATAGTAGGAGTGACCTTATTCTTAGCATCCATGCGATTTTTGGGGGTCCCTTCAGGTGTGAAATATTACGGGGGCCCAAATGAAGGGGAACATGATGCTTGAAAAGTGGATGGAGGCTTGTCCAAATTGAATCAGACACTCCAGGTCCTAGACTATAATACTCATAGACCCATCAGGGAACCACTGCAAAGGGTCGAGGTGCTCAATTTGAGAGCGGCCAAGAGATGGAAAATTCCTTGGAGAAGGAGGTCATGGTGCCAAAACCCTACGAAAAAGAGGGAATAACCCTACACCGCACCTATATATCCCCCTTGTGGAGAGGAACAGGCCAAGGGGCCTAGGTGACTGGGAGATCGGGAGATCTCTATGAGATGGGGTTGGACCCAAAATCTAAATGTTCAGGATGTCCTACGCATCGAATAAGGATGGGAATCAATCCACATGTAGTTCTTGAAGACACCGTCTGAATTCATGTGGAATGACATACAATTTAACGTCATGTGGGATGACATACAGTTGAACATCATGCGGGATGACAGTTTAATGTCGCGTGGGATCATAATCCAGTTTAAGGTCACGGAGGACCCAATGCAGATTAAGGTCGTGCATGACCAAATGAGGCCCAAATGTAAGAAACAATGCAGTTTACAGTCGTGCATGACCAAATGTGTCAGGAAAAGTATTGCTTGGGGAACATGGCATTGGTGGGAGGAGTTATACAGTCACCATCCATGGTAACCAAAGAGTACACATCATTGGGATAAACCTTATGAACAATGAACGGTCCTTACCATTTGGGATCCAACTTGGGAGGTATCCTACTGCGGATGATTGGCGCTATGATGGCTATTACCAAGTCACCCTGCAGGAAAGAGCAAAGGCGAACCTTCTGGTTGAAATCTTGAGCCATCCTACTCTAATGCCTTTCCAGACTGGGCATGGCACGAAGCCTATTTTCATTCAATGATTCAAATTCAGCCAAACGGATCTCAGCCACTATATCTGTTGCTTTCTGGTCATATACCATCATGCGCAATGAGGGAAATTGAATCTCAATGGCCATTATGACCTTAGTTCCGTACACCAGGGAATATGGGGTCACCTGGGTGGAGTTGCGAGTTGTCGTCTGATAAGCCCATAGGGTGATGGGGAGCTTATCCGGCCAACTCTTCTTGTTCTGAACAACAATTTTTTGCAAACTTTTATAGATGGTTTTGTTGAATGCCTCGATATTCCCATGTGTTTGCATGTGATAGCGGGAAGTATGGTTGGAACAGATGTCATACTTGGTGTAAAACTTCTTCAACTCAGCTACTCGAATGTTGGTACCGTTATCGGTGAGGATATCGTGAGGAATCTAAAACATATAGATGATATTGGAACTCACAAAATCCACAACAGAATGGGCCTTGACTACCTTGAGCGGAATTTCCCCTACCCTCTTCGAAAATAAATCTGTAGCGGTCAGGATGAAGCTGCATTGGTAGGTTGTTGCTGGTGGATATGGTCAGATGACATGTAACCCCCAGACTACAAAGGGCCAAGAGTACTTGGTAGTATAGAGAGGATCTGGTGGATAATGCACAAATTTAGCATGAACATGGCACGCATGGAACCTCTTGGTGATCCTCATGTTGTCATGGATCATGGATGGCCAAAAATACCAGTCTCCGGACCTGATGAGACAGTTTTGACCCATCCTGATGGGCGCCACGGGAACCGATGTGAACCTCTTGAATGACCTGTGGAATCTCAACCCCTTTTATGAAATTGAGTAGAACACCTTTATACCCATTAATATAGAGAAATGGCTCAAGACTAGGACCACTCTAGAGAACAAACTACAGTACGCGATGACAGATACAATCACACTTAGCCTGATCAGCTGGAAGGCACCCATTTGGAGATACTTGACAAAAGGAGATCTTCAGTCGGGAATTGCTTCGACCACTGCATATGAAGAATCTGGGGTTCCTGACATGGAATTCTCGGTGGTAAAATGGATTAAACTCATGCCATCATCATCCTCTGGGGTGACAGGAACAATGAATATCCAATGTGCCACATGTATAATCAGATCATCCTGCTCGGTTTCTGCAAGCAACACGGCTAGGCTGGCCAAATCATTTTCTCAACTGTTTTATGACTGAGGAAAAAGGGTGACCTCTGGTCGAGAAGGGAACCAATCCATTAGCTGGAGGGTGAATTTTAAAAACGGTACGAACTCTAGTTTCCTGACTACATAGCCATCGTCGACTTGATTAATAACTAGATCAGAGTCCCCTTTCACATGAAAATGGGGCAGGTTGATCTCAAGGGCCATCTTGAGTCCAGTAATGAGGGTATGATACTCTGCCTCATTATTGGTATAGCCTTCCGACAACATTAATGTCTATGGTAGGATGGCTTGCATTGTGGTAATGAAGAAAATACCTAGACCCACTCTGTTGAGCCTTGGATCATTGAGTCTCTTATCGATGAGGCTCCAGGAGGAACCATCAATGTGAATCTTCCAACATGGGATATCATGATATTTCGAGAGTATTTCCTAATAAGGAAAATCCTTGTCCAGGGACTGGTCCATGGAGGATGGATGGGTAGCTATAAAGTCTTCCAATTCCTGCGACTTGATAGCATTTCGAGGAATGAACCTGATTTTGAACTACTGGAGAATTAATGCCCAACATGCCAGTCAGCCCTTCAACATGGGGAGTATCAGAATGTACATATGCTTGTCAACATGAGAGACTATTTTAACCTCATGGTGTTGTAGTTAATGTCGCAATTTAGGTATGGAAAATATCAGATCAAGGAACCTCTTCTCGATAGGGGAGTATCTAGTCTCTATATCGAGGAGCATGCAGCAAAGGTAGTAGAGGATGTTCTCTATCCCCTCATTGTTATTCTGGGAGAGATGGGAGCCGAGGGACCATTCCAGTGCAGTGACATAGAGGATCATTGACTTTCTAGGGAAGGGTGGAATCAAGACCAAAGGATGGATAAAATATATGTTAATCTCGTCAATGTTGGTCTGGCACACCTCGTCCCACTCATAAGCGGTGCCTTTCTTCAGTAGCTGAGAAAAGGGCTTACACATGCTTTCCAGATTCACAATGTATCGGCGTATGTAGACCATGTGGCCTTTAAATCCTCAAATATATGGAATATTTCTAGGGGGAGGAATCTGGATGATGGCCTTGATCTTCTACAGGTCAATCTTGATACCCTGATATCTGAAAACGAAGCAAAGAAACTTCTCGAATGTGACCCCGAAGGCACACTTCAATGGGTTCATCTTTAAATGGCAGGAACGGAGGAAGCTGAAAACCCTCTCTATGTCTTAGATATGTTCTTGTAACTAAAGAGATTTAACTACCAGATCATCCACATATCCCTCCACCAATGTCTCGAGGATTGGCTTGAATATGCGAGTCATGGCCCGTTGATTGGTGGCACCTTCATTTTTCAGTCCAAAGGGAATAACCTATTAACAGAAAGTACCTTGAGGTGCTCTGAATGCTGAAGACTCCTCATACTCAGGGGCCATCCAGATCTGATTATATCCATAGTAACCATCCATAATGGAGAGGGCTTTGAACCCAGCCGTGGCATCGATCAACAACTCTGTCACTAGAAATGGAAAATTTTCCATCAGACATTTGCGATTGAGATCTCGGATGTCAATACAGACTCTAATCTATCTATTCTTCTTCCTGAATGGCATGATTTTGGCTAACCACTTGAGGTACTAGATATCGTTAATGTAGTTGACCCTGCTGATCTTGTCAATATTGGCCTCGACTAGGGCACCGTGAGACATATGCATCTTTCTAGGAGGCACCTTGAACTCACGATGATTCATCAGATGACCGAGGAAGTGGATGGATACCTGAGGGTCCATTCCTGACATCTCATTTTAACTCTAGTAAAGTAAATCATAGTGCTGTTTAAAGAAGTCCATGTACCACTGATTCTCCTCGAGGGACATAGCGGCACAGATCAATGTGGGTCTTGGGTCTTCCTCGCTAATGAGGATCACCTGTACCAATTCATCTACCCTGCTGGAGACACCTTCCTCAAAGGAAGGGGTGTCCTTTATATCCTCTTCTACAATAATAGAGGGATATTCTGTGGGGGGATATGATTCATAGCTACCAGGGCCTGATGGGAGGCTGGGACCAGCTTGAGCAGCTATGGTCAAGGCATCGGGGATCTCTGGCGCTGTTGAGACCATATCTACTAAGGCTGTCGACCTGATCCCATCTGGTCTTCATCATATGGGGAAATTCATGAAAATATCAATTTAGTAGTGGCGCGTCGGCCAGAGGTGACTTATCCCAGCCTGAAAAAACAGACCAGTATGAAGCATTGTCGTTACCATGAGCCAGACGTCCCGAAACCTGATGGGAGTGGGAGGCTCTGGGATCACTGGATCGTGATTCTTGTAGGTGTATGAGGTGATTTCCCACCATCACCTGGACTAGGTAATATGCCTCCCTCTTGTACTGAAGACAACAAAAAATTTCCACATGTCGGGGGTCATGGCCTCCAACCGATCGATTAGAAAGACGTAGGTGTCATTTAGGCCTACCCAAGGGTCAGTCATAGCGTCAATGGGCTCAACATTGCTTGCCTCGACTTGATTATCCTTCCTCTTTTAATAGTCAACATACAATTAGAAGGCTTCAAAAGAGGTGAATGGAGTGTCATCACCTTGTATTATGTTCACTCTATCATTAAGGGTGTAATTGAGGCATTGGTGATACGGAGAGGGGACTGTCGCGTGTAGGTGGAGCCATGGCCTATTTATCAATGCATTGTACGTGGTGTCATGGGAGACAACCATGAAATCAGTGCTGGAAACTAGGCCACAGTACAGGGTCCTCAGATGGATCTTGACAACTGGGGTCTTCTATGTCCTGTCATATCCCTGGATTCATAAATATGAGGGAGTCAGTTCATCTTAAGATATCCCTAGCTCCCGCAGTGTCCGCATCAAGATAAGGTTGATCCAGAAGTCGATGTCAATGAGACAGTGGTGAACCTCCATGCCAATTAATCGGCCAGTGATTTACAACAGGCAGATCTGCCCCTATATGGGAGATCGTTCATCTTCTCTTGAGAACAAAATGATATCTTGGCATTTAGAATCCTCAACTACTTCGGCATGAAAAGATTCTACAGCTTCTACTTATGTATCAAATAAGAGTGTTCATATTAAAGCCTCGGTGAGTGCCTTTCACATATCTGACGATAGGTGAAGGGATTAAAGAATGGAATGCCTTGCTGAGATGTTGACGAGGTGCTTTATAATGTCGTACTTCCATGCCAGGTGCGAACTTCTTCTTGAGGGAGGCTGCTCTACGATTAGAGGCCTGGCGTGCCCTGCCGGATGCACTGGCGGCTGAGTGGAGCTAGGTATATCTCACTGATCACTTGAAGAAGCTCGGAGGGTAGCTGTTGGATGAGGACTGGACGGCTGGGATAGGCCTGTGGCTGGGCTAAGCTGTTCATGGAATGGTTGAGGTAGTTCTGCTCGATCCAGTTGAAAAAACGGTGGCGGATGTGGTCCTTCCGGCACCGGATGAGGAGGTTGTGTGTGCTACGTTCTATGCTGGACCTGCTTCCTGGTCTCAATGGCATGCATGGCTTGGCTGGAGGTGCCAACTTCAGTGCCTCAACGAATCATATGGTAGCGGCTCTGCCGACAGTGGCGTCTGCTGGGCACATTGGGGAGGTTTGCATGGTGCTACGCCGCAACGGGACTCGTATAGGGAATTACCAACTCAACACCATTAATTGATGCATACCCTAGATTTTCGCTTGATGAATCATCCACCATTTGGTAGATTATGGGTGATATTCCCATCTCTGGGGGCATAAAGTCTTTGAGAGTGCGAGACGAAGATGGAATTGGCGGGGTGTGTTGCTTTTTCTTGCGCCGCAGATGCCTACTCTTCTGGGATGAGGCCGGCTGAGATGATGATGCTGAAGTGGTGGCCATAGCTTTTGGAGGCTCTAGTTAATTCAGGCATGCTGTAATGATACCATGAGCATAGGTAACTTTTTGCGGGCCATCCAGTCATTTTACTTCACAGACCCACGGTCAGAAACCTATTGCCACTCACCGTCATCGTCGCTACCACTATCCAACCTTATGAAGACACATGCCACTTATGCCGAGGCTGAGCCCAACCTGACTATGTTTTTATCAATTTGATCTTAGATCCAGTCCTTGAACACATAGCTTTTCATGATGGTGTTCCCCAGGATCCGGTGATAAGGGCAGTTGTCGGGGCGGTCAATGAGATGATACTCCTCTGGCTTTCGGCACTTAGGTAAGTGCACAATTACCTTCTATAAGGCTTTTTGGAAGTAACCAGAGACCTGAGACTCACTGAACGAGTACTTAAAATTTTTTCTATCCAGAATGGTGGATCTGAGAGCCTGGACCCGACGAGGGGGTAGAGGAACCTGCCGATGAAGAAGAACATGATTAAATCTCCTAGGTTGTGGCGGCGCGTGGTGAGGGGGAACCTTCTGATTCTGAGGACACTATTGGGCTAGAAGATGTGCCTGAGTTGAAGGGCCTCTGTGAGGCTTCAGATCCAGTGCTACTTGTTGCAACTCCAGTTTCTTGGGGGATTCTATCTGAGCTACCATAGTGGGAACAACTCTCGCAACCCTCCTCTATGGGATTGCAGGAGGAAAAGGATGTGCCCGACTGGCCTGTTGTAGGGATTTTTCGAAGCGCTTGGCCTTATCTGAGATGTATCGGAACCCTCTAGGATATTAATGAGTGATCAATGATGGAACCAGTTATTTATTGAAATTCCCCATGCACATCATCAGTAATTCCTCTTAATTCAGTGGCATGCCAAGGGAGTACGTGAGTCCTTTCCACCGGGCGATGAAGTCCGTGACTCACTCATCGGGCCTTTGCTTTCATCCGAAGAGGTCTATGATGTTTGTCTTCCGAGTGGTAGAGATGAACTAGTAGAGGAACTGCCTACAATGGTCCTCCTAGCTTGTGCCAGATCCCTAGGGGAATTGGTTGTACCAGAATAATGTAGGCCCCTATAGTGTCTGAACAAAACAACACAATTTGGCGGCATACTTCTGTGCTGGGGTCCCTAACATAGGCCCACACCTTGAGTTGAAGTGGGCTAGGTGCTTTGGCGGGTCGCCCATCCTGTTTGGGGAGAAAAGGTGGGATTTCTGAATCATGGGGGTGGCGACATGTCATCCACCCATGCTGGGTATGGCTTACCATTTGGTGGGACTTCCACCTGTCGTGTCTCCAATGCATTTAGGCGGCCAATGAGTGCCGCCATTGGATCATTTGGACGGGGGTCTCGGTCCTGACAGGGATCCCTTACCACGAGTGTGTTGCAGGGATATTCAATGAGGTAATCAAGCTCACATGCATGTGGAGTGGTTGGTGGAGTGACCCTTGGGGTGGTTGGAGGTGCCCGGGCAGGGTTCTCTGGGTGGTCGCATCATTCAGGAGGGATCGGCGAGACATACTGCGCCTTCTTTCAATGTGCTTCGGATTCCGCCCTGTCAGCAAATACGACATGATTAGGGTTTTTAGGGGATTCTCAGAAAAGGGTAGTTATTCCTGCTCCTGCATCCCCAGCCTAGGATCACCGTAGTTGGGTATTCACTCTACAATGTGTTCAGCCAGTAGTTTATCGACTAACTTCTTCCACTGCGTAAGCTGTTGGCACCACATGGCCTTCTTAGTGTCCTCTTCTGTCTACGGCACTGAGGCGGAGGGTTGGAGTTCTTGACAGCTCCAATGTTCTGTTTTCCCTTACTGACGTTCAAGCTGGGTACCAATGCCTTAGTGGGTTGAGGGAGACCTTGGAGGTTCCTATGTTGATGGGTAACCCTTCTCGATGGGTCAAGTGATGGAATGTCCTCAGGGTGGACATTACCATCTAGAAGTCCCAGTTCATTATCCCCTCCCAACAGATCGGTCATGTTGACCACCACTCTTCTTGGGGGTATGCCCTCATCATCACCTAGCCAGTCGGGCTGCCGACGAATTGCTCTAAAAAGGATGGATGTGTACTTCCCCCAGCCAAAAACTTGCATGTGGGGGGTTTCATCCTCAATAACATTAAGGAGCACTTGAAAAATCTGATCTCATTACTGTTGGAGGACCCTATGGTGTCTAGGTGACTCAGGGTGTCGGACCGCAAGGAGTGTGGCCAGGTCAACCAGAGGGAATTTCTCACAGATGTCTTCAACCTGCACTTGGCTCTCGGGATAAAAAACTTGCCAATGGAGAAAACGGATGGGATTCACCCATACGGTTCAACGGAAACATTAAAACTCATTCGGTGTGAGAGATTTTGGCGTACAGTAAATCTATCATGTGACCGACCAAAACATTTCAGTGAAGTGTCCTGCTGCGAGGATTGTCCAGAAGTTCAACGGCTCAGATCCAAGGTCTGGCCTTTGATTTCACCACTCAGCAACTGGGGGTGGTTGAGGAAATGGAAGAGGCACGGAGGTATAATGCTGGGATAGAAATATGGGTGGTGGAGAATACAGTGAGCATACTCATTGTCCACCAAACCTTGGACTATCCTCTGAGGATTGTAGCAATCTGGCCGCCATATCACAATATGATGGACCAACGACTAGATCTCCTGGCATAATAGCAGTGTCTTTCATGGGTGGTTTACACCCCAGCTCATCCATCATTGACCCCAAAGATAGCTCTGAGGTAGAGGGTGATTCCATAGACGATGGTGGCGACTGTGTGGTCGGCCCCTAGAGACAGGCCAGAGACTCTTCCTCCAAAATATTCCTTCAGAGGGAAACAAGGATCCTATGGTATTCAGATTCTAGGAGCACGAGGATGATGCACATATTTCTTACCACATCCATTGAATCAGAGGACTGAGGAGAGGGCTCCTAAACTGAATCGTACTATGCCTCGGAGTTGATAAGCGGACTGGTCTGATTCCCATCAATCCTTCCCCAATATTTCTCTTATGGCGGCGATGACCTGCTCTCCTGCCCTTGGGTGGATCTTCAGGGTAGGGATGATTTCCCACATGGGGTCCTCCAGCTGCACTAGTGCTAGTGTGGAGGTGGTTTCCACTCGAGGAGGCCAGGGTGTGAGGAGCACCATGAAAAATGTTGAAAGGAACATGGGGAGGACCTCTGTGCTGGCGGTTGAATGGACATGAAATGCCTCCCTACCAGTAGTTTGCGGCACAGGGAGTGACCACATACCAAGTGTAGTTAGTGTGGGAGAGACCCCTATATGGATTGTTTCTTTCATGGGGAAGAACCTCGCTTGGGATGAAGGTGGCACTGGTAAAACCCCCAAACCGAGGTTGGATGCAGGGAAGATCAGCATGTTCCATAGTGGTGGTGCGGAGTGAGCCTCTGTGTTGGGTGGAACTATTGCGGACTGGTCCGAGGTGGTCAGCCCCTATGCTGATGATCAGGAGAGTCGACCCAGCTTGCCCGTGGGGCATTTGGACCCTCGATCCAGGTCGGGCAAGAAAATGCCCCTACTCTATGTATGCAGGGAGTTGGAGGTATGAGTCAGCGGTGGCTCGGCCCACAGTAGTCGCTGATGTTGATGCCCCACTACAAGTGCCTTCTTCCCTTTGTTCCTGACGCTGGAACTGGGTCAGATGAACAGGAGATGGTGTTGCATGTGCGTGGATTACCTGCTCCTTAACATGGGGAAGCGGGCGGCGGTGCTGACACGACCTGGTGGGGGCCCTAGCTGAGATCCCTTGAAGTGGGACTCTGATCCGGCCGACCCGGACATCCCCTACCTTGTCTACATAGGGGAGCGAGCTGTCAAGGAGCTTTGGGGATATGTTCCTGAAACGATTGAACATTGGTGTGGGGAGTAGGGTCTCCCTGTGCGGCCCTCGGGGGTGGCGTTGACAGTGATGCATGGCTGCCTCAAGATCCAAGGGGTCATATCACTAGTGGGAATTACTCCCTCCTTCTCGTACATGCATACAAGGTCATTAATTACCCATTTTTGGAGAATATCCTATAGGGAGAGGGGGAATGGGTGCCCGAAAGTTGTGGCAGTCGAGGCCATTGTGGAAGAGATAGCACCATACGAGGTAGCCGCGTCGATATTTCCCTAGCCCTTACGCCGGTGGGTAGGAGATCGATCTCTGAATGCAACAACCTGATTCCTGAAAGTTGGGAGATGAACTCAATAATACTGTTAGGAAAATAAATTGACAAATAGTGCCCGAGAACCATTCCATCTTCCGTGGTCAGAAAGAGGGATCCACACTGAAAACATCACAGAACAGAATGATCACCATCCTGACTGTCCCAAATTCTGGAGAGTATCACATCAGGCCTGTTTGGTGGGACCTGATACTAGATGACGGGGTCAGATAACATGATAATCCATCGATTCCCCTAACATTACTAGCCTCCATTCTGAGGAGAAGTGATTCACTATAGGTTCACCATTTATCTGATTCAAAAGCATTTTTCATAGATGCATGCATCTGTCACGTAGAGGACGCATCGCTATTGCCCATCATTCCAGCTTTCCAAAGGTGAGCGGCATCCATTAATTGTTCAGGTATGTCTACTCCTTGATCGAAAATACATGATGAGATGATGGTTCTTCCTTTCTTGTATTCCTCCTCGAAACTCGTCACCTAGTCTAGGTATCCCTCATATATTTAAGATGTAGTTCGGGAAACTCTTCGCGATGCCATATCTTCATGGAAACTAGTTAATTACATTACTTCTGTCAGGACCTTCCAAGAGGTCCGGCCAGGGAAGCAACCTTCGGTTATGAGAGTAGGCACATTGGGCATCTCTAGCGTGTCTCGATGCGGAGGAAATGGAATTTCTGTCTTATGTCCCTTATTATAGGGCCTCTAGAGGGCTTAGAAGCCCGAGGCATCCCACATATAACGTGGGGAAACATATTCCAAATGCCTGTAGCTGAGGTTTTCCTCAGCTTCCCATGTGTTACACCGGGTATTCCGCACGTTTAACATCTTGCGAAGAATGATCAGACTGATTGGAACACTGATAAAAGTGATCAGATTGAGTAACCCCATAGAGGGAACACCGATATTGGGGCCCGCATGTGGGCGGCTTCCCGAATGCTATTTAGGGGAATGGGTAATGAAGTGGCATGATCCCACCAGGATGTGGCAGCCTGTGTAAGAATGAAGATGGGCGATGGTTTCGAGCTTGAGCCGCAAATATACTTCCTATGTAACCCCGTGGTAGGGAATCAACGTTGGCATAGATCGATTATACGATGGGACACGTACAGAGGCGGCCCGTGAGAACGGAAACATGGATGGTTCCCGGAAGAAGTTGATCCTCCAGGTTAGGGCATGAGATTCCCTAGACACATGGCCTCAAGTGAAAGGCCAGGATGTCACATGACTGATGGGGTTGAATCTCATAGAGACTTCCTACGTATCCCCATGGAGGGGAAAAAAAGACAACGTAGTTCAGATGGATGATACAGTTTAACATCCTGTGGGATGCGTATGGGGATTACACTCTATGGTGGTCCATAGTGTTGGGAAACCGTCATGAACGGGGTCGGTACGACCGGGTGGTGGGCATGATCCTCGTAGAGGATTCCTACGTACCATTCCTTAGCACTGATCAAAGTCCACGTAGTTCGGGATGGAAAAGCATTTTAACGTCATGCGGGATGGGGGAATTTGTGGCTTACGCTCTGAGGAGGCCCATGGTGAATATGGGGCTTACACTCCGAGGTGACCCATTGTGGTGGGGCTTGAATCTCGTGGAGGCTTTCTACATACCATGACATAGCAATTATCAAAGTCCTTGTAGTTCGGGTGGACTGGGGATTACACCCTGAGGCGGCCCATGGATATTGGTTTAGTGTACGGACATGAAGGGACCGGGGGTCCATGTGGTCTTGAACCTCGTGGAGAATTCCTACGTACCATGCCTTCACATGGATCAAAGTCCTCGTACTTCGAGTGGATTGAAGTTTAATGTCATGCGGTATGGGGGGAATTTGGGGCATATGCTATGAGGTGGGCCAAGGTGGTCATGGTAGATGCTTTCTCTAAGCCCACGTGAGTCATGCTCACTGTGAGAAATAAGAGGAAGCAATGACCCGACTATCACGTTGTGAATGATGCGTCCATGGGAATTGAATATGGTATTTTGTGTTGAGAGGCCTATGTTGCCGGAACGTACTCCAGGATGGAGGCTTGAGGGTGACAAAGTGCATTGGGAGAGGGATTTGGTACCCAAGAAGAGAGGAGGAGCCTCGTTCCCTATAACGCCCTTTGCTAGCCTTGGAACCGATGAAAGGAGGAGTAGGGATACTGCCTCCTGGAAGGAAAGCTAGGGGCATACACCAAAGTGGCAGTCTTTCCCAGCGGAAAAATGCCACTCCAATATAGAGGATATCATAACCTATGAGGGGTGATCCCATAGCCATGGATATTATTGGGTGTGGTGAATGTTCGAGGTGGGGGACCCTACGTGCGAGACACAGGGAAAGGTCACAGTTTAACATCATGTGCTGAGGATGATGGCACATGACAGTTTAACATCCTACAGCTCAGACGAGGTGGGTTTACTCCACACCCCTAAGACATACATAACAGGTACCCTCTACTCCTTGTGCGAGGGAAGGCATCAGCAAGGCCGTGGAAAGGGGTGTTGTGGAGAGAACCATTGAGGGGTCCACGTTAGAATGGATATGCGAATAAGAAATAGCCGTTAGCATGACTATACGTTAAAGCATGAGGAAAATAAATGCAACGACCGGTATTGTCCAAGGGAATTTGAAGTTACTCTGTACGATCCTAGAAGTCCGTATGAGAAAACCATGTGTGATGCAGTTGAATGGGGGGAATAAAACACCTGGGAATGGCACCCAAAAGAGGGGAATCGGGAGCTCGTGGAAGGGGGCGCCCTGGGAGTACCGAGCAGAGGTCCTATGGGGATTGTGCGCAACCTTTAAGGCTTGCACAAGAAATAAGGGGGGGCTTGTGCGAAATACCCAGGGTCGATGTGAAATCGAGAATATTTGGTGAAAAGTTGGATCCGAGTCATTTACATGCCACGAAAATAGATTTTTTGAAATGGAAGGGGCATGCGCGGAATGGGAAGGGATTTCGCGCAACTTTGTGGGATTGCACGCAAGGTAATGGATAGCGTGCAAAGGAAGGGGTGTGCACGTAGTTGAAGGATTCCGAACAACATGGATGGCCTGCGCGTAAAGGAAGGAATTTCGCACAGTGGGGTGAACCCCGAAGGGTATGGAATTCAGTCTATGCCATGGGTATCTCATGTGAAGGCGGACCCTGGGGTGATTAGGCGTGGAAAAGATCCATACCTGAAAGCCATATTGCTCGCACGCGGAAAGAGAATTTTGCGCACGAGAGCAGTTTGAATTCTTAAACCTTGAAACGAAAGGGAGTCTCTTTCTATTTATAGGTTCTTGGGGGTATGAAATACAGGGGCTGTGCAAAATAATTGTGGGACAGAGGCGTTAGCATGCATTAATTTGCGCGCAGATGGCAGCGGCGAGAAATATCAACCGCGTGGGGTGCGGGCGTGAAATAATTTCGCTCCTACGCCAAGGACCCTTTGCGAATCCTGGAACATTTCATATGGGATACATTTTTTCATGCACATAACTATATTTTTCACACATCCCCTCTGTACCCTCCGAACTGGGTCCCCAAGACCGAATATGGATTCACTTTTTTGTTTTGAAGCATTCTCCAAAACATAAGGGCTTTTCGGCGTCTAAAGTTTTTATTCCTATATACAAAATGAAACAATTTCTGAAAAACAACTTCGTTATCTCTACATTAAATTTTAATATGATAAAAATAAAAACAATCTATTCCTAGAATTACATCAAACTCAACTAATGATAAAACAAAACGGTTTATGGGTAATGTCTTTTCCTAGACCCCAATATAATTATTTTGATAATTCCTCTTTTCTATAATACTTTCCACTAGTTTTTTAACAATAAGTTCTACTATCATATGTTGAAGTGATATTTTCAATTTACTAGAAAATTTCTCAATGATTATTGAATGTGTAGACCCCGTATCAAACAAAACATTAGAAAAATCTAAGTAAACTAACAAAGTACCTAATTCAACATCATTGGATGACATGGCATCTACTGTCATAGTCACAAAAGTTCTCAATACATCTTTATACTAATAATGTTGCTTCTTTACATCATTTGGATCTTTCATTGGGTAATAATTTTCATAGTGACCCATCTCACCACATTTAAAAAACATAATAGTTTTCTTATATGAATTAGTCATAGGATCATTATCATTACAATCTCAGGCCATATGTCCAATCTAACCACATATAAAACACTTCCAATTTATTCTAAGACATTCCCCCGGGTGTTTCTTGCCACACTTTTCACAAAATAGAAACTATGTTTTATTACCATTAGATTTCATTGGTTGATTCATTCCCATCACTTACCATCTAGACATATTCATTTACTTACTTCCAAAATTCACGTGATCATTACCAAACTCCATCTCTACACTCTCATCACATTAGACATGTTTCTGTTAAATTTTGAATTCATAGGAGGCCAATTACTGTTGATACCTTGGTTTTAGTCGAGAGTAAATGCAGTGGATTTTACAATAAAGATCCAGAATAAGATTTGGAGCATACCTCACTAGTCCAGTGAAGTCATCATCATACACATCCACTAAATCTTCTTATTTTTTATTAAATTCAAGGAATATCTTCACCATCCTATTTCGCAAAACCATAGGAAAATATTTTTCATGGAAACTAATTTTAAATTCATCCCATTCTAAGGCATCAATATCAACTATATGCATGATATTCATTAACATTTACCCCCAATAATCAATTTCTACTTCAAAATGATAAATGTAAATACCTACCTTTTGATTGTCTGAACATCTGTATAATAGAATATATATTCAAGGGCATTAATCCATCCTTTAGATGTTACTGGGTCAGAAGATCCATTAAATGAAGGAGGGTGTTGTTTTATAAAATAATTAACTATTTTTATGTTCTATTGTGGTACCTATATATTATCTCTTTAATGGATTCCATAAAAATTGATTTCTTGAGTTGGAAGATCCCTTATTGTAAAAAACTACTCAGTTCTAATCCTTACCATTTTAGGCTGCTGATTCAGAAGGATGTCTTTATATTAGTTCCTCTCCTCTTAAGATTCCCTGTTTCTTCTCTAGACAACCATTCTGAACAAACATATCTTTGACTAATCAACATGGTAATATTTAAATTCTATTACATTAAAAATTAATCATATAGTAAAAATCAGTTATGGTATTCTTTTAATAGAATAATAAACCCTAATGTTATCTAAACCGTCTTCTAATACAAACTATAAGGACCCAACCTTGTTACATTTAGAAATCTTGATTTTAGTCAAAAACATCACCTACATTAACATTGATGATCTTTTCATGTTAATATATTTAAAGAATTGAGAGATAATACATTAATGACATTACACATTGTTACAGAGTGGATACCATAAGAACAGTTTCAATTTTTATAAATATAAAACATTAAATCTTAAAACATGATTTCATTCACAATTAATCAAACATATAACATGGATAATTTATTTGAATTAAAAATCCTTATAACATATGAAAATAATTTAAAAAAATGGAGGAGCAAAAAAACCTCATTATGGGATGCAAATGAAGGAAAGAGCACATCAGTTCCTGATTACCTCTAAACATATGAAAAAAATTTCAATTGACAAACTCATAAATCATTTATACTTACTTTTTGAAACATGATATTTATAAAAGATTTACAAAATAAATAATAATATAAATATAAAAATAAATGTATCTTGGGAAAGTACATACATAATCTTGTTAACCTCTAAGTTACCTTATAATTTGTAACCATCATGGCTACCTTACAGTTTGTGTAACCATCACAGCTAAACATGGAGTAACCATAATACTGACCTCCAACATACACAAACCAAATGAATTGGAGAGAGATAAAGGTCCCATACTTCATCATTAAAATTTTCCAATAACGATAACCTAATCATACAATATAAATAATTTCATAAAGGAATTGCATTTTAATGTAGTAAAATCGTGATTTAAAAGATGATTTTAAAGGAAACCACCTTAAAAATATCATATAATTCAAGTGAGAATTAATAGAGTATATACAATATCTATAAAAACTGTAAATACACATAATTAAACATAATATAAACAAATCCCATCCAAAAAAAATTTCATACCACATAAATAACGAAGTAGAAGCTTGACCCAAAGAACGACAATCGAGTTATGAATTCCCTTACCTCGGTCTTGTATTAAAAAAAACATGTTTAAACATCCTGTATAATGGATAACATAGTGTAATTAATAGATTATAGAAACATATATATCTTTATAATACCTTTTAATTTCATTTCATTACATCATTTAACATATTAATTGTTAGTATTATGTTCCCTACACTATTTATGGGTGAGTTCTATACAAGATTTAAATGTTTGGTTCCTGATGGTTGTTCTCATAAATTGGAATTGAAACTCTTGAGTTGGAATGGAGTAGTATTTACATATATTAGTAACCATAAATTATACCCATTATCATTATGAATACTTATAGATGGATGATTTATAATTTAAAACATCAATGATGTTCGTTTAGATCGTTATAGTGGTTCTTTGATAACAACGACCTCATTTTGTTATGTAAATTAAAACCATGTGTACATAATAATTCAGAAACATGTACTAAAAATAATGAATATATTATAACCTGGTACAACCATAACAATTTTTTAATGACCATCCTTGATGGAATTAATAAAAATTTATATCACATCATCTATGAAGTTGGAAATTCGACACATCACAGACAATGTTTTTAATTCCCTGAATAAGAGGGGGAGGAAAATAAGATCGATGATGAATATTCCATGAACATTGAAAATAAATAATATACATTATTTTGGTTTTTTAATGTATCTTGTATAAGAGAATTTGAGAAAAAATAATAAAGAACTCAAAATAAAAGATAAATTGTGAAATCTATCATGAAAATATGGCACCCTAACGATGTCACTTAAAATTTCATAAAATAGATTGATGAGAGAAAGAGGTATCTCATCACTAATAAATTATATGTGATTTAAGTAATATATTTAATGAAATAACCAAACATATTACAACAAAAATTAAAAATAATAACATATAATGAAATAAAGGAATGAAAACAATGGAGGATGTTTACTTCTTTATCTCTTCTCATTGAGATACTTCTTAAGGCCTTTGGTTTTGGCCTTTTGGTGATACCAGTAGATATAGGACGTAGGGGAGAGAATTGGGAGGAGTATTGGGTAGTACATAGGTAAGGCTCCTGGCATTAGTGGTTTGGGGGGAATGAGGGGAACGAGGGTGTTATTTATAGTGGTGGAGAGGGGGTATTTTTTATTATTTTAATCATTATTATAATATTTTTGCTCAAGACTATGAATAATCTTAATTCATGTGACCCAAATAATAATAATGACATGTGAGATAGAAAATAGAATTCCTACAGCACTTATGGTGTCATAAATAGTGTATTTAACTGATAATATGAATATATGGAATTTTAACATATTTCACTATTCATAGAAAATTGAAGAATTTTTTAAAAATCCCAAAACTTCACCATTACCATTTCTTGACGTGTCAAATTAAAAAATGAACTCCATTTTTTGAAAAGAAAATTATAAAGATTTTTAATTAAATTTTAATATAATATCATACTTATATCAAATATAAATAATTTATAAACAATAATTTCTTTTATATCACATTGAATAATTATTCAAGTTGTCATTATCATAAATACATAAGAAAATAAAATAATAACAGAATTTAATATTAATTAGGTTCATATTACTATTTATATTAATATTAATAAGGGTTTGTTACTATTCACTAAGAAAACATGTTGGTTCCATTAGACTCCAAATGACATGCTAAAAAAAATTATAGATGACCATTTAAAAAAAATAAAACATAGAAGTGGAATAATTAATTTTAATGGAGAATTATAAATATCTATTTAAAACAATGTTTCATGAACTTCCATTAATTTTTTTAAAAAAACCTTGGGTTTTTACACCAAAGACTCAAATGGATGATTTAAAATTACGGTAGATGGGGTGTCTGTAGGTTGGTCAGTTTTGGAATGGGTATGATGGGTGCTATGTCTTGGTCAAGTAGTATCAACAATCATACCCATTCTAGAAAGAATAGGAGTCAACTTTGGAGAAAATAATTGTATATAAAATATTTATTAAGCAATATTTACATGAAATTGTATGTAATGAAGATGAAAAAAAATACAATTATTATATTCACTAAGGGAAGTGAAGGAGGCAATGTACACTCATGTGCCTCTGAATGAGGATCAAATGATCACTTCCTTTTATTTTCTAAAGAATTTAGTATAATATAAATATTAATGGAATGTAATTTTTTTAGAAACAGTTTTTATAAATCATGTATACAACATATAAGCTAAATACGGTTTAGGAAATGTCATAACATCTATTAAAAACAATAATTTAAAATGACCTAATATTAAAAAAAACATATATTAAACCTTGTTTTATATATGGAAATGAATCCAATTAAATGAAACAACACCATACAATAATAAAACAATCATATCATTCAAAACTATAACTAAATTAACGTAAATACAGTAATACATACATCATAAATTCATATTAAGGTAAACTGAAAGAACAATGAAGATATATTGTTGATTCTATATATTACCCACCACTACTTTAGGTTAAACATCAACTATCACAATGGGAAAAATTGAATCATCAAATGAAATATGTTGGTGAAAACTAATGGGGGAATCAATGGTATAAACATTATTACCACCATAATGAAAAATATGAATACGGATTACATCATTAATGAATGTGTAATCAGGTATCAAATGATCTTTCACATAAAAAACGATTTTTTTGGTTTTGATTCCAAAATTTATGGTTTATTGGTTTGAAAGAATCAACTCTTGTCCATAACTATAAATCCACAGTCATTAATCAATGCACCCTATCATGTCATTGAACCAAACGATTTATATTTCATCCTAGTGAATTGACCTTGAGCATAGCAATCCAATAACTATATTTTCCTAACAAGGACATATTAATACACATCTTCATATTGACGATGAATATCAGATGCACTGGAATCTAAATCTACTCTATATGTTATCATAACTCTATCACGCTGTGTTCTAATTTTCTTCACCTGATGAGTCGTAAAAAATTAATACCCATTCAAAATTAATTATTTCTATTCATGATATAATGAATTTGTACCAAAATACAAAACTAATTATTATTGAGAAACTAGGTAAAATGGTAAAATCAATAACTAAAATATTTATGAATAATACAATGAAAAATATATCTATATTTTAATATAATTAAGGTAAATGGGGATCCTTTTATTTCATCATAATAGGGATCTCTAGTCTATGAAAATCCTATATCCTTATTAAATGTAATGATCTATGAACTCTACATATAATTTTCTTAGGTTCACAACATAAAATGATAAAAAACATTTAAGGTATTTCTGAAATTACATAATCTGAGATAACATATAAATATTAAAATTACATAATTGATATATCCTTCGAACATACCATAGTTAAAAAAGAATGTGTGATGTGCCATATCACAATTTTCATGGCTTAAAGATTCCAATGTATATGAACCATCAATTCAACCTATTTATGGATGAGATGGAAGCAAGTGATGAATCCCCTTATACAGGTCATATTTATTTCTAATTGGCTGGTTGTGTCTCGTTCTCACCTTAGACAAATACATTGAAAAAAAATCCACACATTCTTGATCCAAGTAACTTCCCACAATAAAATCTTAATTATAATTCTTGTTTTAGATATATTGTTTACTGTTGAACATATTTCTTTCAGTAGGATACATCCAATGAAAAAAACCAGTACCCCAAAAAATGTTTTTGTTGGAAGATATACTGTTAAATGCAACATGATAGTGAAAAAGTAATGAATAAATTTTTTTACATCTCACACAAAATTAAGGGTTTCTCTGGGTACATTTTTATCAACTATTCCTCATATAACCTTTTAGCATAATTTTCTATAAAAATAACACAATCAAATAACATTCAATCTTACATTATATGATAGAAAATGAAGAATTTTTTTGGAATAAATTCATGAATAAGGGTGTGATAATCATGAGTTCTAATGGATTTTATTTTGAAATCCATTCTATTGACCCCTTTAGATATATTGTGGAATAACCATCCGGAAATTTTATATTCATAATTATTGATAGAAATTGAACTCTCTCTGATGGTGTCATCACATAAGAATCACAAAGAACATTCCATTTGTTTTTCAGATACTAAAAAGATGTAGTTATGGTCAAATATGATAATGCTACAAGTCTCAATAATATCAGAAGTCATATTTGGTCCTCCCCTTTATATTTATAGTAATTTATAGAAACATTTTTAATTGATTTATCTCAATGTAAATTATATCTAAACAATGCAATAAAAAATTGTTAAACTAATACAAATAATAAAAAAATATACGTCTCCTTTTCCAATTTTATGTGAATTTAATGGAAACAAAATTCCCCTTTTTAGATTGTTACAGAACATCCTCTAATAAAAAATGGAAATTATTCACGTATTTAAGAAAATCACTACCCAAAAATTTGATGGTCATTTTTTAGTTTCAACTGTATTATAAATCCTTCAACGAATCACCATTTATTGATTATCGATTGGCATGAATCCTTAATGCCACATGAAACTAAAACTATGGTGATATATAAACCCTCTAAAATGGTTATTTTTCATACATTGAAGACATGATATTTTCCGATCATTCTACAACAAAAAATCATTTTTTATGTAGGTAAATCATTTATAGTATTGACATGGGAAACATAAATCTAAAATATTTTTTTGAAGAAGCATCGAATATCCATAGACCCATATCCTAATGATTATTAAACTCTCATATTAAAGGACATAATTAGAAATATATATAATTTCTAGGATTATATGGTCCATATATCTGTATACTCAATCATGTGAATGTTTATTCATACACACCCATGATGGAATTTTATAAAAATGAATAAAACATTTCGCATGTAGTGAGTAGTATGAATCTAACCAAATTAATTAAAACCATTACAGGATAAAATTAATATGATATTAAGAACCTCATCTTCAAAATGAGGATTTTGTGCCTCAAATTATCACCATAATAATGTATCTATTGGATGAATAAACTCATCATTACCTTTAATTATCTCAACATCATTCCATTACATATTCTCTATGATTTCTGCAGAAATGAATAAATTTTGATGTTTGAGAATCAATGGAAAGTGCCACATTATTTTTTTTCGTTGCACATGAGATGGTATCCAATTTATATTTTTATTCAATCATGATATAAGACATTATTTACATTCAATACAACCATATGTTTCCTAAAATAATAAAATAAAATCTTTATGATAAGAATGAACTTCATTAGTATCAATCCACTATTCTTAATTAAATTCAATTACATGTAATGTTTTATGGAATATCTACACCATCAATAATTAAGCCCTTCGGAAATGCAAGAATATAATAAAGAGAGGTATTTGAAATTCAATACAAGGGTTTTCCTATGATATAAACTCATTAAAATTCATACTTTCCCATTTTAGTGCATTCTCGATATTCTTGTGTTACGGAATCATCCACTAACATTTTCAATCCCTCAACATAATCATCTTCATTATTTTCCTCACGTTTATTAAAACCATTTTATCCTTATACAAATATACTATCTCTCTCATGATGATTCATGATTGGAAACTTATCAAATATCAAATTCACAATACTAGTTCTTTGTTTTCATTCTGGAATTGTATAAAATTGTCTCGACTCCCCGTGATGATTCCAAAAAAATAGTATTTTTGAAATATAGATTTTATTATTAGACAACTAACTTCTTCATAGATTATCCATTGTATTACAACAAGATTATAGCATAGAAACAAAATTCAAACTCCATATAATGTATTGTGAAATGAAGAATATATAAAAATTAAAAATTATTTTGATACTCATCTGATATTTGATTTTAATGATACATCCATATTCTATCTATTCTACTACATGTTAAAATTTTTACATTCAAATCAACAATAAAAAAATTATTAAAAAAATCATTATAACCAATTTTAATATCAATGTCATAAAATCGTACTAGTAGCTATAAAAAATAATCAAATTAAATAAATATTTTATATGTGATGACAAAAAAACTAACCCTGGTGGGTGTCATTAACATTTAATATTTCAATATCATGGTCAATATCCAAATATATCCCCATGAATATCAACAAGTTCCAAAAATTAGTGTAAAATGTTAAAAAAAATTCAAAATGTTTTATGAAATGAAATGAAAATACATCAAAAGTGTGTTATAAATGAAATTATTCGTCATAAATGTTTTTAAAACAAACACACACTCATACTTTCATGGATAAAAATGAAATTTTTTCTTAGGAAATTTATTCCTAAACTATTTTTAAAACAAAATTTTACACATTAAAGAACAAACCCTGTCAAATTCATTTAAAAATAGTTTGAAATAACTATATGATTAAAATTTCACATTGATTCTTCTAAATTTTTTTAAAAATATATTAAAAAACATAGTGATGTAAACCACATATTTATAATAATCATATTATTAGTAACCACTATGTCAACCCACACAAAATTTGAAAAGAACAAGAACATTGGTTCGAGAATATAATCTATGAACCTGGAGATAAAATCATTATACAAGATGTCCAAACACAGTGTATGATGTGAGATGAAGCTATTAGGATACAACCATGAGTTCATTAACTCGTTTTATTATAGAAGAAAATTTGAAGACAAGGCTCAGAAAAATAGATTTCCATTTTCACTTTTAATCAATGGAAGATAAAAAGTATAAAATAGGCACTTAATTAATTGGCCATTAGGAATAATGACTAATTGGATTATAGTCATTATAGAATAATGTTCAATTATCCTATAGTCCTAATGGAAAATTGGGTTGTTAAGAATAATTTCATAATGGAATGTTTGGCCTAATTTCCAATTGGCCTATAGGCCTAATAGGACTAATGTCCAATCCGCCTATATGACTATTGGACAATCGAATTATAGGAATAATGGGACCATAAATATTTAAGCCTAATAGGACCTCTAGACAAGAGTCTGATGGGAAAAATAGGCCATAGTCCAATCAGACATTATTCTATTAGGCATAATAGTGAATTGTCCGATTAGACAACTGACCAGTTAGGAAAAATAGATTATTAGAATATAGTCGTAAGGGCCAATTGGTCTATAGGTGTAATAGGTCAATTATCCATTAGGACTATAGGCTAATTGGAAAATAGGCGTAATAGGACCATTTGAAATTATTTTATTAGGCATAATGGAATCCAGGCCATTATGCTAATTGATGTATTTATGTTATAGTTCATTAATTTATAAATTTTCCCATTATGCCTATAGGAAAAATAAGGATGACTAAAATGACCACACAAGAAATGAAAACATGGACCTAGTTCATAGTAGGGATTTATCATACATCTATCCACTGAGTCACTCTTTGTAGTATCCACAGTTAAAAACCAAAAATATTTCTTTTACATACAACTAAGGGGGTCTATACAATGCACAACCATTACATATAAGGACCCATAATTAATCATTGAATAATATATCTATTTAAACTAGATTTCATATCACTATATTCAAAATAAAATTTTCAATTTAGTGGTTTAGAATGTTAAGAAATAAATCATTCATATCACCCCATAAGAATTAAAAGTTTGTACCATTAAAACAATATCCATTTCTTCCAAAACATTAAATTTTAACACAAAAGAAAAACATGACTTCTTTGAAAATATTCATATCATTTAACATGGTTTCTTTATTTCTATTATACATCTTTATAACATATGAAATGAATTTAAAAACATGGTATGGGCTTAAAACCACAATAAGGTATATATAAATAAGGAATGAATCCATTAGTCCATACATTCTTATAATCATATGAAATCATTTTCACGAAGACATACTTCTCACCCATATTTACATACATTGTGTAACATGAGGTTTCTATTTAACATTATTGATAATATATAAAACTCTAAATGTATCATGGGGAATCACATAATGATATATTATCTGTCGAAACTACCTTATGATTTGTAACCCTCACAACTATCTTACAATGTAACCCTCATGACTACATTATGGTGTAACCATCATAGTTACACATAGAGTAACCATACAGTTGACCTCCAACGTACACACACTGAATTAATTGAAGGGAGATATAGGTATAACAATACATCCTAAATAATTCCCAATATGCAGTACATAATAATGAAAAATTGATAATTTCATTAAAAAATTTCTTTTGAATTCAGAGAAAAATAATTTTAAAAGATAAGTATTAAAGACAAGTCTATTAAATTTATCATATAATAGATGTGAGAATTATAAAAAAAGAATATGTGTTTAAACTATAGTTAAAAATAATAAATCATGTTATAGAAAAATTCCTTTCAAAAATAATCTTAGTATCACCTAATAAAAGAATTATAGGTGTAACCCAAAGAATGAAAAATGGATTAAGAATTCACTTACTTTGGGTTCATATTTTGTAAAAGATGATTAAATATTCATTATAAAAGATAAAGGGTGTTGTTAATATTTTAAATAATTAAAATAATATTTATAACATCTTATATGATCGTTTTAAAAAATTATTTGACCCTTCTATTAATAATATCTTATTATTTCTATTATTTTGACTGAGTGCTTTACATGATTTCCATGGTTGGTTCCTAAAATATTTTCTTTTCAAAATAATGTGAAACTCTTGTAGTGGAATGATGTGGTGTTAATATTATTCAATAATATTATGAAATTCCATAAGTTATTTTTTTATATGGTATTATGTTGAATCATTAGATAAATCATTAGTGATATTAATTTTGATCAATTTGGCGGTTCTTCAATAATCAAAAACTTTTTTAATAATATACATCCACTATTATTAATATAAGATTGATACAGAACATAAGAGATGTCATATAATAAATTTTATAATCCTTTTCAACCATTAATATGGTTTTACAGCTATCTTAGATGGATTTAATGTAAATTGAAGACACATTATCCAAAATGTTGGAATATCAACACATCACGGATGATGTTTCAATTTTTAGAATAAGAGGAAGAGGAGAAGAATACTGATGATTTATTTTTCCATTAATATGATAAAAATTCATAATATATAAAATAATGTATCTTTAATACCTCTTGGAGAATAGTAGGTGGATAGAGTGAAAGAGAGAAAAATAATTGAAATGAAAACTGAAGAAAATGAAATATGATTTTTATTGCATGATCTATTATCCTTCAAAACGACGTTAATGACTTTGGTTTTGGCATTTTCGTGAGACCAATAAGTCTTGGATGTGGGGAATATACTTGGGAATAGTATTGGGATATATTTAGGCAATTACCATAGTTTTCGAGGTGTGAGAGGAAGAGGGGGCGAGGGTGGTATTTAATGTGGTAGAGAGAAGGGGTTTTCCATTATTTTATTCATTACATTAATATTTTCCCTCTAGACTACAAATAGTATTGATTCATGTGACCCAAAATAGTAAATAAATAATGTAAGGTCATACCATGGGTTATTACATAAGTCGTGACTCTAGGAAAATTGTATTGAACATATAATGTTCATGTAATATAAATTACAGCATTTATCTATTTATCAAATATTTGAGTATTTTAGAAAAATACCAAAAATTTACACTAACCATTTTTCAATTTTTAGAATAAAAAAATAAATTTCATTTTATCTAAATATTTTTTAAATATGAGAAAATTATATTTTATATAAAATAAAAATTTATTCAAAAAATAACAATTTAAAAAGTATAATTTATTTTAAAAAACATTTAAACACATTTAAAGTAATTGAAATTTTGTTAAATACATTCAATGGTGAGGTTAATATACATATGATCAGATTACTATTCATAATTGTTAAATTAATATTCCTAATGGTATGTTACTATTCTATAAAAATATTCCTATGAAACACAAAAAAAACATATTGATCACAATAGTGTATGTATGTTTTTCAAAATTCAAATCGTAGAAGAGGAAAAATTATATTTAATTGATAGAATAGAACTATATCCTTAAAAAATGTTTCATTAGTTAAGGACTAATGTTTTCATGATTTTCAATTTATTTTAAAAAAAAGGGGGGTGTTACATTCTCCCCGCCTTATGGAAATTACTTCCTCATAATTTTATTTATTTATTAAAGAAGTGACAGTACTTTTGCCTCATAGAATTTTTAGATTTCCATGTTTCTCCTTAAAACATTTGGTTTCTCCATATAAACTATACATGGGGGATTACAATATTCCAAAATACTTGTTTTCTTTGATCAAGAATTAGAATAGGTTTCTCTTCATAATAATGGTTCCCTTATAGCTGAATGATTTCTAGGATAAAAACATGATATGAATCTAGCACATACATTCTCAAAATCAAAACATGAAAAACATTGTGTAGCTGAGATAAACACAAGAGTATGGATACCTATCCAACTATATCTAGGATTTCATATGTTCTAATGAACAATGGAATCCGCTTTCTTTTCTTAACAAAACAGATAACACTTTTTATGGCGATATTCTAAAAAAACATGATCACCTACCTCAAAAGAAATGTCTTTCCTACAATTATCTGCAAAATGTTCCTACCTTCTCTAATATATCTTCATGTGATGATAGATCATCATCCCTTTTCTCAGCCACTTCCTCAATTAATTTAGTCCCCTAAACTCCCATTCCACAAATTCATCCAAAAAATATAGAGTTCGACACCACTTCCCATATAATGCCTAAAAAAGTGAAATATGTATACTGTAATGAAAACTAATTTTAAAAGAAAATATAACTGAATACATTTATTGATCCCATCTTCCATGGTAATCCATTTACTGTTCTTGAAATATTCATCCATTGTATGATTCACCTATTCTCACTACCTATCTAATTGAGGATGAAAATCGATAATAAAATTTAATTCAATTTACAATGACTTCTGAAGGCCATTTTAAA
Source organism: Viscum album (assembly GCA_963277665.1). Taxonomy (NCBI): domain Eukaryota; kingdom Viridiplantae; phylum Streptophyta; class Magnoliopsida; order Santalales; family Viscaceae; genus Viscum; species Viscum album. The sequence goes on from OY728133.1 coordinate 1,362,755,018, forward strand.
ACATAAAAGTGAACTTGGAAACATAATTGTATATAATGGAAAGAGGAACTCCATGTAACATGACATTATTATTGTGTTACAGTCGAGAAAACTGATTTGAAGACAATGTATCTCGAATAGGAATGAAATGAGTAGATTCAGTCATTTGATTAACAATAACCCAAATTGAATCATTATCTCGAGAAGTATTTGGCAGTACCATAATGATGTCCATGGACATATTTTTTCATTTCCACTCTTGAACTGCTAATGGTTTAATCATACCCTTCGGTAACAACCACTCTTCATTATCATGTTGACATGTCAAACATTTGATGGTAAAATCTACAATTTCACTTTTCATTCCATCCAAATAGTAATAATCACAAAGGACTCTGTACATCTCTGTGCTGCCATGATGAACTGAAAATGGAGAAATATGAGCATAGGAAAACTATTCTTTCATCAAATGAGAATCACAAGGAACACATAATCTCTTTCCAAATCTTATAACACAATGTTTATAATGGTTAAATTTTGACACCATACCCATTTTTAAAAATTCTTCTTTTTTCTGTAACTCCCTGTATTACATTCGAGCAGGATTAATTATTCCTGAAAAATATGACTACATTGAAACATAAAAGAAAACAACATAATTTCATGCACCAAAAACATTCATGCCAATGTTCATTAAATAATTAATCAATGGGCCTTATTTTTACCGTAACGTAGTTAATGATGCATTTTTTTTTATCACATGGAATCATACACTTATAAACTTTTCCATGATTGTAATTGATCATGAAACCATAATATGTTAACAATTCAATCCATATTATTTACCTTATTTTTAATTAATTTTGATTGAATATATACAACAATATTTTGTGGTTAGTATATATTTCACATTTTATCTATATAATTGATGCCTCCAATTTTTTAAATAAAAACACATAGATTCTAATTCCAAATCATTTGTGGGATTATTTAACTAAATGGGGATTTATTTTTCTTGAAGCATAAGCAATTACCTGATCAATCTGCATTATAACAAAACAACTTCACTTTAATTAAGTATCATTTTAGATGTCAAACTATCCATTTCTGGAAGGATGGGCCCTAAATAGAATATTCACCAATCATCAGTTCTATTTTGATAAAAAAATTCTCACATCACATTTCATAGTATATTTATGTCCTTTTTGAGTTAACCTAGTCAGTGGACTTGATAAATATACAATGTTTTCAAAAAACCTATTATAGTATCCTATCAAACCAAAAAAAAATATAAATCATATTAAAATTTGTGGCTCCAGGCCATTTTTGAACCACTATCAATTTAGCATGATCAATAGTTATTCCATCTATAGGAAAAATGTGACCAAGGAACAAATGTTTTTTAAAAAACATTCACAGGTGATGAATTTTTGGGGCATTTTAATTTATTTTATGTTTTTCCAAACAACCCTTAGTTTTTTTCATAAACCTCTAAAATGATATAATATTCAAAAATATGATCAATAAAAACAACCACAAACATAAACATGAAGTCAAGAAATTTACTATTCATGAGATCCATTAATATAATAGGTTAATTATTTAATCCAAATTGCTTAATGAAATTCATAATTACAATATCTATTTTAGAAATAATTTTTGTAATTTCATAATCCTTCACCTTCTGTTGATGGTACTTTGATCTGAAAACAATCATGGAAGAATACTGAGGTCCCTATAACTATCCAAAAAAGTAATCAATCTGAGGAAAATGATACATATTATAGACAAAAAAGTAATTCAATGATGTAAAATAAATTCAATTTCCCTTGGATCCATATTATTTTTAACAAAAAAACATTCTCTCCCAAAGGTGATGTTCCAAAACGAAAGAATCCGTTATGAAGAAACTCATGAAATTTATTTTTCAATTCTTGAAGTTCCATTTTATCCATTTGATAAATGCGATTTGAAATATGATGTTCATAAAGAACTATGTCAATTGTGAATTCAACTTCTCAGTGTTGTATAACACTGGGATAATAATTAAGAAAAACAAAAATTTAGTCATTTAGAACTACAACATCATAAATCTAAATAGATCCCTTGTTTTCAATAATATGCGAAAGATAACAATCATTTCAATATTTCAATAGTTTATCAGACTCTGATATGTTATCTGTTATATGGGTTCGTTATTGTGTACAAAATGAAACACTTTCGGAAAAACAAATTCTTTTTTGCAAGAATCAATATTAGTATGACTAAAAAAATGCTAATTTGTACCCTAAATTAAATCAATATCTATTATGGAAAAAACATGGTAGGAAGGTAAATTCATTCTATAGATAAAAATATAAAGATTATAAAAATTCCCTTTTTTGGTATTATTATCCTTGGAGTTTTAACAATAAGTTCTCATCTCATTTGATGAGGTGAAAATTTTAATTATCCATAAAATATCTCAGAAATAAATGAATGTGTAGACCGTGTAACAAAAAATACTTTATAAAAACATTATTAAATAAAATAATTAGCTGATAACACTTCATTAGATGGACCGACATCTGATGACATAGTCATAGAAGATATAACTACACCTTTTTGCTTATAGTCTGGCTATTTTCGACCACTCAGATAATTATTTTGGAATAAAATTTCATAATGACTCATCTCACCCCATTTGAAACACATTAAAGTTTTCTTAAATAAATTTCTTTAAAGATCATTTTCATTAAAATCATAGGCTGTATTTCCTAACATACCAAATCAAAAATAATTCCCAGTTTTTCTAATACATTCCCTAGGGTTCTTTTTAACACTCAGTTCAAAAACTGAATATTGGACATTCTTACAATCATATTTCATTGAGTGATTATTAACCATAACATTACATACAGACCTCCTCTTATATTTTTTTTTTGAATTAAAAGTGTTCATAAAGAATCTCCATTTCTACCATCTTAGAAAACCATAGAAGTTTCTCATAACTTTTGAATTCATTGTAGGACAATACCCTTTGATATAATGGCTTCAAACCTAATTAAAAGTGATTGATTTTTTATCAGGATCCTAAATAAGATATTTAGGGTACCCTTTTAGTTTTCTTAAGTTTCCATCATACACAGTCACTAAATATTTCTCATTTTGACTCAATTCGACAAATTTCTTCTCAATCCGAAGTTGACCCACATTTTGGAAAAAAATCAAGGAATATACATTCAAATTCATCCCACTCTAACCTTTCAATATCTTCTCTATCATTAACATTCTTGACCATTGAACACTATTGAGTAGCTTATCCTTCAAAATGATAAATGGTATTTCAATACATTTGATTATATAAACATCACATAACATCAAATATCGTTTCCTGGTCATTAATCCATCTTTCAACTGCTATTGGTTCATAAGATCCACTAAAAGAAGGGGTCTATTGCCTTATAAAATGTTACAATATTATCATGTACCTTTGTGGTTTCTATGGTGGTTTTTTCATGGATTACACCATAATTTATTTCTTGCATCAGCTGAGCCATTACTATCAAAAATTGCTAATTTCTAGTTACCAACATTATCAATAGGATATTCGGAAAGTTATCAGCCTCTCAGTTACTTCCAACTGCAATTTCCATATTTCATCTGTGAAAAACCATTCTAAACATACATTTTATAGAATAACCAACATGGTAATCATTATATTCCATAACAATTCATCATAAACCTCAAGTGGAAATAATTTATAGTAATTATTTGACAACATACTTACTCCTAAAATTATCTAAATTGTGCTCTAATTATAATGGACATGATATCTCGGGTCCATTCCTCTACTAAAATATGGTATTTGTGGTGTTTTGGGTGGTAAACGTGACATATACAAAACACATTTCAAAATTTTCAATTCTGCTAATTATTTCATCGATTAGAATGATAAGAAAACTTCTATCAATGTGACCGATGTGAATAATTCCATCAGTGAGACTGATGTGAACAGTAGCATTGGTGAGAGCGATGTGAATAGTGACATCAATGAGACCAATGTGAACAGTACCACTAGGGAGACCGATGTGAACAGTTCCATTAGTTAGTCATTCTATGAATTGATCCATCATATCAGTGAGTGGTGCTGTGAATAGTACCATCAGATCAGTGAGTCGTTGTGTGATCCGTTGTGTGGATCGTCCTCATTTAAATAGTATCATGAACCGTTTGAGGTATGTGATTTTTTTCTTCTCTTTTTATTTTATGTGAAACTATAGAGTGGACATGTTTTAGCCCACTAGATCACAATTGAATTGAAATATTAAAATTTTCAACTAGATAAATAAATTCATATCAATTGTATTTTATTGAATCTTGTTTTTCGAGATAGTGTGATATGTATGATTGAATTTTTATTATTTCATTCTTGATGTAAATTGGTATTGATCAAAAAGATGAAATTAATTGAAATTTGTTTGGATAAAGATAAAGAGGATTATAAATGAATCAGGTTATTAATGTTGTAATTTTATATTAATTTAATTGATATGGAAAGCATGTTTAATCAATCTGTGATATCTTACATTTATGGTTTCTCAATGTTGGAACCTAAAAAGAATAAATCAATTAAATTGATATGTATTAATGAACTGGTTATTTGTTAAATGAAAATTCGTTTTAGTGTTCTGAGTTACCCTCTTTCTTGTTTATTGTACAAGAGACTAGTTGATATGATGTTTGTTTCCCTACTTCTTGTGTAGTGATTTGAGCCTGGATGGGTGTATTGATATGTGGGGACATGGAAGCCCATTGGTTCTGGCAGTAGTTTTCATCTAGAGTGGCAATATGCATCATTTTATGCATGCAGGTTTCGGGAAGGAAACAATATATGATGGAACTTGTTGGATGTTAATGTTTGGATTATTGTTTTTTCATGATAGTTTTTTATCTTTTTTACATTCCCCTCATCTCAAGGAAGAGGGTTGGATTACCCTCCTTCCAAAATGGGAGATGATGTGTGGGGTATTCCATGTCCTTTCTGTGTTTAGTTTCCCGAGGGAGGATGGGTATACACTCTTGTTATAGGTGGAAAATAAATGATGGGTAGTTCACCTACCCACATTGTTGAACCACTTGTGTTTAGTAGATTATAATGTTTTTCTAAAATTCCTAGGAATATGTTAACGTAAAAATATTTTTAATAAATGACCGAATAAATTATGTTAACCCAAAAGGTTGGAGCTTGTTTGGACCCAATGTAGAGGTTTCAATTTAAAGGAAAAATTAACATTCGGTGTGATGCTAATGAAATAAATTTTGGATATTGTTAATGGTTAATTAATTTTTAAAGAATTATTTAATTTAAAGTGAAATTGACAAAAAGGGAATGATCTAATGTAAACTATCTCTTTAAATGGTTGTGTGATTATAAGATACCTCTTCATAAATGTGGTGGCCCAGATTTCGGGAGATGCTAACTGCAGTTGAGTCTAACACTAGGTTATACCCATATTGTAGTTGTGAGCTATAATATATTATATACTTTTTCTATCTCTATATGCTACTCCACTCTTTACGTTAGGGAAACTGACATCTCAAGGATTCTAGGCCTCTTCGGGTTTATTCCCCATCATTTTGATGGGAGGACGGATGGACGACTACCCCCTTTCCCCGGTCTCTTCTCTTAGAAGTTACTTGTGCTGGTAGGCACAACAATTTGTTTTTTTTCATATATGTGTTTAGAGGGTTGTAATGGATAGTGGTTATTCACACACCTATATTATGGATATATTTTTATATGGACTACGAAATGTATAACATGTATATGTTGTGATTAACTGAGGATCCTTACTCGGTATATGGTCTATAATGGCTTGAGGTTTAATACATGATGTATGATACATGTTATTAGAGATATATTGGATCCCCGAAACTATCTAGTTACATTTCATATATAGTTGTTGTGGTTTTTTTGAATTAGGTGCATGTTTTTGTGCTTAACCCAGGTGTTTGCGAGAAATCCTTTTTGGAAAGAGATTGGATAAGATGTACGACTTTGGGAAAAAATGGAAAACCAGTGGGGAGGTAGTAGTGGGGTACCCTTTATATTATTTATTATATGTTATACGCATGAATGAAATTGTTGCAGAGAGTATCCAAGGTGTGGGAGGGAACATAATATACATGTTTTGTTGACGAGTTAGTTTCACTTGTCCATCACTATTCATTATCATGATTTCTTTACATTTTCACAAGAGGCTCTGTGGAGGATCCTACGTAGTATACTGTTATACTCACCTTATGTATATATAATAACATTATTTCAGGTCACATGGATAATGTTAGTGTTCGGGATTCTTTCTACTAGCATGGGGTTACAGGAGGTGTTTGGGATTCATGGTTTTTTCTATTTTTAAATTATTTTGGGTTTTTGGATTTTTCCACATTCATTTTTTGTATTTTTGATTGACATTAAATATGTGTATATGGTATTTAATTTATATTTAAAGATGTTTTGGATTTGGTTGGTGTATGTCTTATATATATCTTTCGATGATGTTTTCTTAGAGGTAAATGCCTCCCATTTTTTGTTTTTATTATTCACTCGGTGCTAGTCACCAACACAAGGCCTATTGGAGGATGGACTAGGGGGTCATTATCTATCCTCTCACATTGCCAGCCCTGGAGGGGTACACCTTGTTAGGAGGGGGTTGTGATAGAGAGGAATCAAAGGGATGTTGAGGGATATGATATAGTTTTGTGTTAGGCACAAGTGATGTAGCATGTGTTGGTAGATAAACAGTTCCAATCAATTTTAGCATGTAATGTAATCACTAGAGACCAGCTGAGACATAGGCATTTAGGGCCCCCTGTTATCTGATACATTAGCCTTTTTGTTTAAAATATCTACTAAATTAAAAGATACTACTAGCATAGTATAGACCTAGAAAATGATCATGCGTCATTCCTATTTCTGGAATTGTTTGAATGGGTAGACCTTTGGATTGGTTAACCAAAAATTAGTAAAATAAAATAATTAAATAATTAATTTTGATTCTTCTATTTTCCATGTTTAATAGATCTGACAGATTTTTATTTTATAGGTATGGCTCTAGTTCAACGTCCCCATCAGGATCTCATAGAAGATGTCCACCAGGCTATACCAAAAGATCATAGTTGGGTTGAGGTCGATGACGACGACACATGGAGGAGGAAACTCCAAGAGTTACAGTGCTAAAGTCTACAAAATGACGAGGGCTACATTACAGATGCAGTCATAGAAGTCTAGTTGGAGGAGGTCGAGGTAAATTTCCGTTCATTCTGTTCATAGAAGGAGCACTTGGTGTCCTTGGTTGTGACGATGTTGTGTGGAGCATTGAGGAAGTGGCGGTTCTTGATCCATTGTATCAAGAGGAGTTAGAGATCCCATGGGAGGAGTTCTGAGAAATGATTAGGGTCTACTTTATTTCTTCAACTACAATTTTATCTAGTTTCTAGGAGTTTCTTACCCTTCAAAAGGGGATGTCCAATGTGCGAGAGTTTTTAATATATTTCAGGAACATTTTACGAAATGATTCATACCTATTTTCAAATGAAGAGTTTAGGGAAATGATTTTTGAGAAGGCTCTGCATCCAGAGATCTTGCACCAGGTCACCCCATTTTTTCTGAAGACATACATTGAGGTGCTAGCGAGGATAGTGGTCATCGAGAGGACATTGGATAGAATCATATCATCATGTGAGGGGTTTCATCATGATTCCCCATGAAGAAGATTTGTGGATCAGGGTTCTTGTTTTTAATGGAAAAAGAGTTTCTATTTTGCCGAGGGTAGGTCCCAGCCCTCCGAATCTCATTTCTCTAGGGGAAGAAGCAATGCGTCTTATGCCCAAGGATAATGCCGATTTGTTTCTTATGTTTGTAGAGGACATCATCATCGAGAGTTCTCGACATCCAGATTAGTCATTGTTCACTAGGTGTTCTGCTCCAGGTTCGTCCGTTGAGGATTTCCCAACTAAGGTAACAGCAGCAAGTAGCACCAACATTGGATCAGTAGAGGTTAGATGGGGTGAACAGTGGAAAACCTCGCGACCCTCCCAATCTTTCGGTAGCAGTGTTCCGCAAGGTGGTGGTTATCATCAGGGTTAGAGTGGCCATGGAGTTGGTTGTGGACAATTTCATGCTTTAGTGTTGCCATTTCCAAGAGATACGGATGTCATTTGAGGTACCCTTTGAAAGTATTCTATAATGGTGTATGCCATTTTTGATTCAAGAGAGACACAAACCTTCAAATCACCTACCCTTGTATATGCATTGGGACTAGAGATTGAGAGGCTTTCAGTACCCATGGCGTTGACAACACTAGTTGGAGGTCGAGATGACATGTTTGAAGTATGTAGAGACAATGAGCTAGTGCTCGGGTAGCACTAATCTTGGGGAGATTATCAATGTTTATGGATACCAACATTGGATTTCATCGCCGACATGGATAGGTTGTATTTGGTGTAGGCTATCATGTATTACATAAGGAGTCAGGTTGTATTCTTCGATTCAAATGGAGAGCCAATGGTGTTGGTTGGTGAGCGAGACCCTAAAATGGGTTAGTAGTAAGTTCATTCAATATCATCCAAAATTTCTGATCTAACTCTGGTTTCTTTAGTGGTTCAGTAGTTAGAATTTCCTTGGGTCATAGAATAGTACCATGATGTTTTTCTATAGGAGGTTTTAGCATTATTCCCTCGATGAGAGATCAGGATTCGGATTGAGTTGCAACCATGAGCATCTTGTATCTCTGTTTCTCTATATAGGATGACCCCTTCTGATTTAAAAGAGTAACATATATAGATTAATGGCCTGTTACAGTGCAGTTTTATTTGGACATCTATGTCACCGTGGGGTTCAAAAGTTTGGTTCATGATGAATTTTGACCATAATTTGCTGTTTTGTATCGATATTCATCGCTTAAGTAATGTGATAGTGAAGAATCACAATCCTGTTATGTAGATTGATGATTTATTTAATAAAACTAAGGGTGAATGTTTTATTTCAATGGTAAAAGATTAATCAAGATATCATAAGATGTGTGTGAAGGATGAGGATATCCAGAAGAATGTTTTTGTTGTTGTCATGTGCATTATGAGGTCATTATAATGTCATTCACTGTGAGAAATTGTCCATCTATGTTCCTGGTATTGATAAACGCGGTGTTCCATGAGATCCTATATATGTTGGTGGTGGATTTCATCAAAGAAATCCTTTGGTAATCCATGACTGAGGAGGAGCATACCGAGAATGTACACGCCATCTTGGGAGTTCTTATTCAACATCAAATGTTTGGAATGTTTTAAAAGTGTGAGTTTTGGGCTCGAGAATTCAATTTCATGGAGCGTGTTGTATCCCAAAAGTGAGAATATATGGATACATCGATGATAGAATCATTTGTGTCTTGGAAACCCCAATCAAAGTGGAAGATCTGTTATGTTTTCTTGGTATTGAAGGCTACTACAATATGTTTATAACCGATTTCTCTCCGGTTGCGGCTCCTTTGAGGGAATTGAACATGAATGATTAGGTGTTTATGTGGAATGATTAGTGGCAGGATGCTTTCGATCATCTAAAGAAAAGTTAATAAGTGATCTAGTAATTTGTCTTCGAATAGATGGTATTTAGTTTTCTATTTTCTGTGATGCATTACATCTCAGATTGGGCAGTGTTCTGATGCAAATGAGCTCAGTTATTTCGTATGGGTCTTTGAAGATGGGTCCTTATGAACATAAATATGACACACATGATCATGAGTTTGAATCTGTGGTGTTTTCTCTGATGTTGTGGATACATTACCTCATTGGTGAGTACTTTGTGGTTTCCTCTGATCATAATAGTCATAGGTATGTTTTCTCCCACCGTGACATAATCTCGAGACAACATCGGTTGAGGGAGTTCTTATAAGAATAAGACATTGAAATATCATATAATCCTATAAAGAGGAATTTTGTGGCTGATGCGATGATCCCAAAGTAACGTAGTGATGTAGTGCACAAATCTGGTGATTTCAAAAGAGTTATGGAAGAACATTCTTCATTACATCTGGATATGGGATAAGTTGTGGGTAGATTGTGTCTTTATTAGATGGCGGAGCAGTAATATCTACTGTAGTAGTTGGAAGTGTAACAGTTGGGGGATGATGAGGTGGGGGTCTGGAGAGACCGAGTTGTTTGTGGCGAGGACCATGATGGTTGGTATGAGGATGAACAACACCGAGTATTGTATCACATCAGGCTATTTGTACCATTGGAAATGTGAGATACCATTCTTAGATTGTTCCATAGTTTACCTTTAGTGGTGCATTCGGGCATGAAAAAAAAAATTATCAAGCCTTGAGGTGTCAGTTTTTGTGGCTTGGGTTGAAGCATGCTGTTGCGGAGTTTGCGTCTCGATGTTTGGTGTTCCAGAATGTGATGGTCGAGCACCTCTCCCTTGTGTTTTCTTATATCCATTATATATTCCTCAGTGTATGTGAGAGGACATCTTAATGGATTTTTTTAATTGTTTACCTCGATATCAGGGAGGGCATGATGACATTTGATTGGTAGGTGATCATTTAATGAAATCATCCCACCTTATATTGATAAAGGATCATAGCGTAGTGGATTTTTTGTTGAGGCAATATTAGGAGGAGGTTGTAAGACTCCACAGAGTCTCAAGGATGATCATTTCCAATAGAGATCATCGATTTACCAATAGGGTGTGGAGATTTCTCTAGCATGAAATTGGTTCTTAGCTATACCTTAACACTTCTTTTCATCCACATACAGGCGATCAAACTGAATGGACTATCCAGACTGATGAATAAATTCTTCACTCTCATATGTTCTAGATTTTTTAGGTTCGTGGATGAGGTACTTACCCTGAGTGAATTTCACTTATAATAATAGTTTTCACTCCACTATCAGTATGGCTCCGTTTGATACCTTTTATGGATGAATTTTAGTACTCCATTGTGATAGACTTGGGTAAGAGAGTCATCAATTCTCGAATCGGAAAAATTAAAAACTACAACATTTATGATTTAGTCGATTCATGAAAGGATGGAGATATTGTAGGATCATTTGAAATAATATTCCAATCAAAGTAGGAGACATATTTTGTTTGATATTGGGGATTACGTGTTTCTGAAGGTGAATCTATGTCATGGGCGACAATGGCTTAGTCTTGGGTGTAAGCATTCTCCGTAGTTTGATGAGACATTCCTGGTGTTTGCTGGTGTTGGATTCATGGAGTATCGAGTAGAACTTCCTCTACAAATGATACAGATACATGTAGTTTTCCATGTGTCACAGCCTCATCGTTATCTTCATAATGAATCTCATTTCACTGATTAGGGAGAGATATTTGTTGATGATGATGCTACCATTTAGGAGCATTCTATGGAGATCCAAGACTGCAAAGATAATGTGTTTCTTGAGTATTACATTCCCTTGGTTCGTGTCTTGTGACGAAAAAGGGGTGTGGAGAAGAGTACATGTGAACATGAGTCAAAGATACGTTCTTAGTACCCCATGTTTTTTGATGTTTAACTCTTTTGTTGTGATGATGTTCACTTTTTTGGTTGTAGACCATTGGTGTTTAAGAGATGGTTTTCTTTGGTTTCTTCTTATAGCTTTCTCAATTTTGAGAGGTATCGTGATGGGTGGTTGTTTGGGCCTCGTATCTTTTTCCATTTTGGTGGATTTTTATTTCTTGAGGATGATAATGTTTTCCGAGGTATTTGATGTAATTTATGGAACCACTCTGGTCCATTCCTCTGCAGAAATATGGTGTTTGAGGTATTCTGGGTGGTCAAGTTGACTTATCCCCAACACTTTCTCAATTTTCCAATTCTGAAAATAGTTCTACTGGTGAGACTGATGTGAATATCTCCATAAGTGAGACCGATGTGAATAGATACATCAATGATTCATTCTGTGAATAGTATTATCAAATCAGTGAGTCATTCGGTGAATAGTAGCATCAGATTGGTGTGTCTTTCTATGAATAGTACCATTGGATAGGTGAATCGTTCTGTGAACAATACCATTGGATCAGTGTGTCCTTCTCTAAACATTACCATCAGATTTGTGTTTCCTTTTTTGAATTGTACCCTCGGATTGGTGTGTCGTTCTTTGAACGGTTCTAACAGGTCGGTGAGTCATTCTATGAATAGTACCATTGGCATTGGTGTGTCAATATTTGAATAGTACCATCAGCATTAGTTTTTCATTCTGTAAATAGTACCATCAGATCAGTGAGTCGTCCTGTAAACAGTATAATTAGATTTGTGAGTCATTCTATGAACAATTTTTCCTTAATCGGTTGGTCTAGTATTGGAAAGTCATTATGTGAACACTATTTCTAGACCAGTGAGTATACAATGTTTCTATGAACAGGGGGATTATGTTCAGTGAGTCATTCTATTTACACTTTTTCCCGATTGTTGATTTTTCAGTGTATCTAGACCATTGAGTCTATAGTGCTTCCAAAAATATAAGTCTATAGGGTTTCCAGATCAGTGATTCTAGACTGTTTCTAGATCGACGAGTAAACAATGTTTCCACGATCATTGATTCCAGTATTGGTGGGTCATTCTATGAACCGTTTTTCCAAAACGGTGAGTCTATAGTGTTTCCAGACTAACAACTAAACCATGTTTCTAGACCGGTGAGTCTACAGGATTTCCAGAACTGTGATTCTATTGTTTCTCTATACTGATGAGTCTATAGTGTTTCTATAATGATGAGTCTTTAGTGTATTCAGACCAGTAATTATATAGTGTTTCTAGAACAATTTTGTAATTCCTTTTCCAAATTTCTAGATTTTTCTTGTTTTGCCGATTTAATTCTTTCATTGACGTAAAATTCAATCAAGGACTTTTTTATGGGATTCAAGGACAAATAAAGTACCAGAACTCCTATATTAACTTTCCTAAGGACTAGGATACATTTACCTGGTCAAACCAAGTACTTTAATGCAATCAACATTTAATGGAATATCTAGTTGATCTAAAACCGATGCTCTATTAAATATATTAAAGGGTAAAGATATCATCGTCCCATAATATTCCTCTTATTCTATGGTGCGAGATGATAAAAACTTTTATTTCATCCTGTAGGAGTCATGCGATCAAACAATTATCTGTGGATTAGTTTCCCTCAATGTTCTTCTTGTAGGAAGTGCAACCTCTATTTTAGTGCAACTAAGCAGTATCCATCAATCTTTGATATAAGGTATGATTTATCATCTTTCTATTAGGTTCATCTTCTCTTGTTTCTCCTTTCCACATTATGTAATGTGATCTACAATATTCTAATGGAGTTTCATAGGTTTTGGTTGGTATAGTCGGGCCACATCACAATCAAGTGGATGTAATTGTCATGGGTGGAGGCGATCATGATCTATTGTCTGGATCATTCTCGTATAAAGAATGCCAAGAACAATTTTATGTTGGGTATTTTTTGCTTCTATTTTCTTTTACATGCAACAATATATAGAATATTTTTTATCCCACTGGAACATAAGGTAATGAACAAAATAAATTTTTGAAGCAGATAAATAAATTTGTATCGATCATATGCTACTAACTTTTTTTTCTACATAGTGTTATATCTCGTCTTCCCTTGTTATATTATCATTCTTTTTGTAAAAGTTTAATGATTTTAAATATAGAATTAATTTAAAATGGTTTTTATAAAGATAAAGAGTCATGTAAATTAATCTGGTTGTTGTTGTTGTAATTTGATGTTAATAAAATTGATGTAATAATCATGTTTAATCAAATTGTGATATCATACCGTATATGTTTCCCAAATATGAAACATATAAATAATAAATCTATTAATTCATGATGGAGTAAATTACTAGTTGTTTGATAAAAGATAATTCCATATAGGGTTTTGAATTACCCTCTTGATTGTTTAAGGGCCAAGAGCCTAGTTGATAAGATGTTTCCCATCCTATTTGTGTTTTGATGTGAGGATAGATTGTTGTAGTGATATGTGGGGGCATGGGGGCCCATTGGTTGTTCTAGTAGTTGATTCCTAGAGTGGCGATATGCATCATTTATACATGCGGGTGTTAGGGAGGACACGAGAGATGATGGAGTGGGTAGGATGTGAATGTTTGGATTCTTGTTATTTCTTGTTGGTTTCTTATCTTCTTTACTTTACCAACTACTCAAGGCAGATGATTTTCTTAATATCCTTCCAATAGGGGAGAAGACACATGCGGTATTCCATGTTCTTTACATGATTAGCTTCCAAAGGTAGGATGGGTCTACTCTTTTTCTATTTGTGGAAAATATTCAATGGGTAGTTCACTTACCCACCATGTTGGTCCCCATGTGTTTAGTAGCTTAGATAGTTTTCCTTTAAAGCCTGGGAATATGGTAAAGTAATAATGTTGACAATAAATGACTGAATAAATAATGTTACTCTATGGGGTAGTAGATTGTAGGGATGAAATACTAAGGAATCAATTTAATGGAAAAGAGGACTTTGGGTGAGATACTAATGAAATATAATATTTGAATTTTTAATGGTCAATTAATGTTGAAGGAATTAATTAACGTATTGTGAAACTGCTTAAAAGTTAATGATGTAAGGTAATAAATCACTTTAAATGGATGGGTACGTATAGGATTCCTAGTCATAGAAGTGGAAGCTGGGATTCCGAGAGACATTAGCTACAGTTGAGTCAATGACTAGTATATGACAATAGTGTGGTTGTGAGCTATTATATTTTATGTACTTTTTTTGTTTTTATATGCTACTCCACACTGTTAGTTAGGGAAAATGAAACCCTAAGGATTCTGAGCCCTGGGGAGAGTTTTCCCTAATAATCTGGTGGGAGGATGGATGGTTGACTACCACCTTTAGCCCCCACTCTCATCTCATGGTAGTTACTTGTGCGGGTAGGAAAAATGATTTGTGTTACCCTTATATGTGTTTAGAGGTCCTTAATGGATTGGGGTTATTCACACACATTTATTCTGGATATAGTTCCCAATGGACTACTATAGGTGTAACGTGTATAGGATGTGATGTCTTGAGGATCCCTAATCAGTGTATGGTGATAATGGCTTGATGTTTAACATCTAACATATGATACACATTAAGTGAGCTATTTTGGATCCTAGAAACTTCCTGGTTACTTTGATTATGTTGACGTGGTAGTTTTGTTGTGGTGTTTCGCACCGGTGTCGATAGGAAAACTTTGTTGGAGGGAGATGTCATAGGAGGTGCAACATTGGGGAAAAGAAAAAAATAGTTGGGATGTAATAATGGGGTACCCCTGATTTTATTTAATACATTTCATACTCTTGAATGTGATACTAGGTGAGAGTAGCCATGTAGAGGTTTCACACGTAGTATACCTATTTAGGTGATGAGTTAGTTTTACTTGTTGTTAACTATTCTTTAGCATACATTATTTACATTTTCATGAGAGGATTTGAAGAGGAACCATTTGAGTATAATATTATACTAGCCCTATGAATATATATAATTTTTTTATGTCACATAGAGCAGGTTGGATATTGGGCTGGTTTCTACTAGCTTGGGGTTATAGGAGCTGTTTGGGCTTCGTGATTGGTACTGTTTTTAATTTCATTGGCATATTTAGAGTTTTTCCTTCTCAGTTGTAGTATTATTTCAGGAAATTTCATATGTGTACTTGATATTTATTTTAAATTTCTATCTCAAATGGAGTTGGTTGGTGTTTTTCTTATCTCTCTCTTTTAGATGTGTTCTCTTAGAGGGCAATGCCTCACATTTGTGTGTTTACTATACCCTTGGTGCTAGTCACCAACTCGGGGCATACTGGAGGTGGGACTCAGGGGTCACTACCTCCCTTCTCACATTTTAGGCCTAGGAGGGGTACATCTTATGGGGAGGTGGTCATGACACTAATACTAAATTTAGGGATCTAACCTTAAAAATTACATAATCTTTCTATTTCAACCCGATTTAAATTCGTTACATTCCCATCAATCCTTTAAGTTTTTAGTTTTAAAAATTCATGAAGAAACTAAATAAAATCATTCCATAATCATGAATAGTGGTTACATTTAATACTTTATCCATTTCTTCCAAAGCATAACATTTTAAACACAAAACAACAAAATCATTTCATTAAAAAATCTTAATAGCATTTAACTTGAATTCCTTATTACTGTTTCACATCATTATAACCTATGAAAAAAATTTAAAAACATAGGAATAATATAATATTCTCAGTAAGGGATATAAAAAAATTAAAGAAACCATTAGTCCATAAATACTTATAATCATATGAAATCATTCTCACAAAGACATACTTCTCACCCATATATATTTACTTTTTGAAACTTAGAAAATTCTATAAAACATTAAATAACATATATAAAACCATAAATTAATCATGGGTAATTACATTCTTATATTATAACCCACATGGATACAATATTTTTTGTAACCTTCACAACTACCTTACAATGTAACCCTCACAACTACTGTATGGTGTAACTATCATAGTGTCACTTGGAGTAACCATACAAACAACCTCCAACATACACATACCAATTGCATCGTAGAGTGATATATGTACCACATTCAATCATAAATAATTCAATATAACTTTCTAATAATAATGACATGTAAAATTAAAAAAAAACATTTCATTTGAATTTTGTAAAATATAATTTTTAAATTGGATTTTTAATGAAAAGTCATTTACATTTATCCTATAACTGATGTGAGAATTAATAGAATGAAAATAATATATGTTTATATAGTATATACATATAATAAATCATAATATAGAAAATTTCATTAAACAAATAATATTATTAAAAAATTATAAATGATGTAGTAGTTTAACACAAAGAACGGAAATTGGGTTACAAATTTCCTTATATCAGGTTCCTCTTACATGAAACATGTTTAAAAATATTTTATAATGGTTCAAAGGGTGTTATTAGTATTTTATATAATCATAATCATGTTGTTAAGATATTATATGTTAATTTTATAACATCATTCAACCCATTTATTAGTATTATTTTGTTATTTCCACTGTTTTGATTGTGTTCATTACATGATTTCCATTGTTTATTTGAAAAGGATTTTCTTGTCGAATGAATGTGAAACTCTTAATGTGGAAAAAAGGTGTTAATAATTATTTAGAATATTAAATTATTCCCTAAAACAGTTATGTTATATCATATTAGTATGATTCATTAGATAAATATTTACTGATATTCATTTATATAATTTTAGCAGTTCATTAATAATAAAAAACTCGATTCATAATATACCTTTAATATTATTCATATATGTAAATAAACGGGGATAAGAAAAGTCATATAATACACAGAAAAATAATTTTCATCATTAAAATGGTTTTACAACTATATTTGATGGAAATAATGAAAATTGAAGACACATCATCCATGCTGTCGGAAAATCGTCATGTTGTGGACTGTGATTTTATTTTTAGAATTATAGGAACTATAGAGGAAGAATGATAATTTATTTTTACATGAAAATAATTAAAATACAAGAAATATATAAAACTGTAAATTTATTTCTTCTTATAAATGAGGACGTGAGGAAATAATAATAAATGATAAGAATTGAAAAGTAAACACAAAAAAAATGTAAGTGGATTTTTACCTCTTGACATCTTCTCCATGAGATACTATTTATGGCCTTATGTTTTGGCCTTTTTGGGATACTATGTTGTCTTAGACATAGTTAAGAGGGTTTTAATGTGTATTTTGAGTAATTTTTATAGTTATCGTAGATTGATATGATTGAGAGGAAGAGGGGGATGGGAGGGAGGGTGAGGGTGGAATTTATAAGGGATGAGAGAAGGGGTTTTCCATTAATTTAATCATTAGTTTAATAATTTTTTTCAAGAATGTAAATTTTCTTGATTCATATGACCCAAAAAAATAAATAGAGAACGTGATTTCGAACAGAGTGTTCTTACATCATCTATGATACAAGGAATATTTCATTTAACATATAATGTATATAGACGAAAAATTATTGTATTTCACAATTCATAAAAAATTTGAGTATATCAAAAAAATGCCAAAAATTCACCGTAAACATTTTTTAAACTGTAGAATTTAAAACAAATATTTATTTTATCAAATTATTTTTATAAATATGAGATAATTAATTTTTAAATATATTCTAAATTTATTCTAAGAAACAATTTTTAAACTAGAACTGATTTTATAATACATTAAAATATTAATCAAGGCCTTATAAATTATTAGAAATACATTCATTGGGGAGGTTACCATAATTTGTTTCATATTATTATTCAAAAGTTTTACATTAATATTAATAATGGAAAGTTACTGTTCACCAAAAATAAGGTTTCTCCTATCAGACTCCAAAAAACATACGGATCACAACTGTGTATGTTTATTTTTGGAAAAAAAATAGAAGTGTAAAAATTATAGTTAATGGTTATTTTACACCTATCACCATAAAACAAAGTGTCATTATATAGTGACTAAAATTTTCATGAATTTGTAATTATTTTTAAAACATTGGGGTATTACATTACTAACCTAGTAATTTACCACCACTACCCTATTAGCAACATTGATCTACTAATTGAATAAAAATTTATGTATACCATGTACAATAACATCATTAGGTAAAAATAACAAGCCTATATTACAAATAACTCTATCAAATCATTCTCATCCCTTTCACTACAATCAATGTTGTCCCATTACACAATCAAAACATGATTCACGTAACCAACCATCTGTTCCATGGATATTAAAAACAAAAAAAAATGATATTTGGAAAAAAGGGAACTGTCAACAATCAACATAAAACAAGGTGTCAACTGGGCCTTCACATTCATACATACAATATAAAGAATTCAAAATTTTCGTAAAAAACAACATTACATGCCAACAAAATTAAACAAGGAAATATATTCATTAAAAAATATGACCACATAATTTATGGGATACCTTTGTTCATATTTTGAATCTAATAATACCTTCAAAACATGAAATTCCTCTTCCAAAAAAAATTAACCCACATTGGAAGACTCAATTTTCATATAATAAAAAAACATGTGTGTTTCAATATAAAAACCCATATAATATTATCATACGTAATGTATTTATAGAAAACCAGTATCCATTAAGATACCATTTCAATTAGGAAATTCCACCCATTGTCCACATGAGAAAAATTCAATATAAATCAATGTAATAAAAAATTGAAAAACAAATAACATCCAAACCATGACGAATTAAATTCAACAAATGAAAATATTAAAATAGATAATAAATTATAGGAGATAAAGAAAATTTTACCACTCAAAAAAAGAAACAAAAAAAGATCTAACCAAAGAGTGGGGTGCCTAAAATTGCGTGGAGAGGAAAGTGGGTCGACCAAAATCACCCGAGAATAGAAGAGGGCAGATGATGTCATTAGAAGAAGGTAGTTTAGTTTCAAAAATCGCTTGATGGGAGGGAGGATGCTGAACAAGGTCTCTATTGGGAATCAAGGATATATAGACACATTGGAGAGTCGTAGGGATCAAATGAGGACGAGGTGGGGAGTATCCTGGGTGTGATTTAAATATTTTGAATCCTACACCAACAGTATATAAAATCAATTCGTATAGACAAACATATACCAATATAGTTTAAAAAAATGTAGGTATAGGATTAGATAGGAACCTCTATTCCATTGGTTCTTCTAAACCATGGTTATAGATCCGTCGGATTATGTCCCTTTTATAGTATTGAAAGATACTCCTTGTGAGGAGTTATGCAATGGGATTTGATTATAGAAATTTTGGGAGGCAAATATGGTAATAAAACCCTAGTGTTCTGTATATGTTTAATGAATTTTTTGTTTTATGAATGATTATTTAATTTTATATGGACATATTATAAAAAACATTAATAACTTCTATGGTTAGTATGAATATTTATGTTAAATTATTAACATTCTGCTGATATTATCTAATTTTGAGTAAAAATAAGTTGTATAGAAAAACATACTAGTAAATTGTTTATTTTATGATTAATTTTATTTTTGAGAATATTTATTTTATTTTTGGAAAATTTATAAGAATTATATTAATATAGTTTTATAAAATAGAAAACCTACATAACAGGCATCAACCTATCATATTCATCAAGGTTGTGAGGCTTTAACTCACAACTGATGTTTTAAAATCGTTAACCACATACCAATGGACTGTATAAGGTACTAGATAATAAATCATTGTATTTAATAAAATGGTATGATGTATTAATATTAATTTAACTTTTGTAAACATTATATAGGATCGATCTTTTATGATTTTATAGGATTTTGAATTGAAGAATGAATATTTGGTAGATGTTTTATTGTATTGATATATATATATATATAAATTAAGTTTAACATAAATTATTTTTTTGGAATAATGTAATTAAATATATTGAGTTATAAACTATTGGTTAAGAGATATCCAATGATGAAAAAATATTATTTAATGTTGAGTTTGTTGGGGTTAGTTGGGTTTTAGAGATATTTATATTTGGAATGTGTATTGTTAATGCTTTTTTTATATAGAATTTTGGAGATTAATGTAATATTTATTCATATTAAGGACTATTAATTTCATGTATTCTCATACACTATATAAAAAATTTGAAATTTTAAAAGAATAAGGAATATCTTCTAATTATTTTTTATTATACAATCTGTTAAAGTTAGATTTATTTCTTTTGGCATTGTAAATTCATCTATGATATTAATTTCAAGGTTTATGAAATGAGGTGAATATTGATCAATGTATATCTAAATGATGAAATTTTTCTTATTAAATAAAAATATATCAAATAATTATGTTTTCTAATATTCATTATACTGATAGTAAAATAATTCCTCAAATTTAGGAAATGGTTCTTTAGGAAAAAAATTATACTTTTTCCTTTACTTTTTATTAATTAATGGTCTTTTCACCCTTCATAGATTTATGTATTTATATTTGTCAAATATCTTATGAATATGTTCTTATCACTCTCCATTAGACCTTAGGAATTATTTTTCTCCTCTTTTTCCATATTTTCAATACCAATTAAATCTTCCCAATTTGGAAACATTGTTTTCTGTGATTCTAAATTACCATTGTATTATCCCATCCATCTTTTTAAGAGGGTGTTTTATTAACCCTTTTATGATGACAGTTTTCCATAAAATAATATTAAAATATAAAACTCCTTATTTATATGTGAAAGATAAATTATTAAGACATATTGTATTAAATTTTTGGAGAATGCAACAAAATAATATTTTAAAATAATAACATTAAGTTCAATACTATATACAGCACGCAATACTGAGATTAAACAAATAATAAAATATAAAAATAAATTATGAGAAATATAACCCAGCTATTGAATTATTATGTATAAATAGGAATAATATTAGTATAAAATTTATATATATATAAAGATCATAATTAATTTAAATATATTGATAACTTATTAGTAAATAATTACTCAATTTTTAGTAACATCATTTTATGCATTAAAAATGATATTTATTGATTTTTATATGTAAATATTAAAATTATTTTCATGAAATATAAAATATTTATAAAATTAAAAGGATTTATTTCAAGAAATTATCATATTTAAATTATATTACTGAGAAATTATCATATTTTTTATGAAAAGTTAGGTTCTCAATTTATAGTGAAAATATTTATTTTTGTAAAAAAAATTATTTCTTTTCCTTAAATAAAGTACATTAATGTTTGATAATTTGGTATATTTTCTTTTGAAGATAAATTTCTTCAATTTAAATTTAAATTATATAATTAATTATTTTTAATTTGTATTTCTCATTATTTTGGTATAAAAATATTTTTATGCCTTAAACGGATTTTTTTGAATGTTGTTTTTAAATCGACAAATTTTTTCCATTTCAATTAATTAAAATAAACCATAATAAGGTATTATTTAAATGAAATTAATATATTATATATCTATCTATATGAATATAAATTCATATAATGAATATATATAGTAATTGAGTTGATGTAAAAATCATATTTTCCTGGAAAAATATATGTTCATAGAATAGTACTTGTAGTCATGCTCTACATGTTAAATTTTAAATTAAATATTTCCAAATAATTGTATTGAATACTGATAAATGGATTCTATATTTGGATTTTGGTGTTCCAAATATGGTTATTATTTCCCTTTTATTTTTATTAATTATGAATAGTAACCATAATAAATAATTATCACCATGGTAATGCTAAATAGAGAAACTAATGATAAAAATAATATAACATGGAGATAAAAATTACCATTAAACATGAAATAATTTTATTTTATTGGTATATTATATTAATAAACATTTAAAATTATAATATATTTATTTCTCATATTTGATGATGATTTTATCCTTTATGTTATTTTATATTAAGAAAATAGTAAAACGCTTCTCACTTGATGTTAATTTTTATAATACATTGTTATAGGGGTGACGATAAAATATATTAGATTATAAGTACATATTTTAAAGGTAAATTATTATTTTTCATGGTAATTTATTTTTAACTTATAGGTTTTAACTAATTACCTTAACTGATTACGCAACACTGAAGTTATATTTATTCAAAAAATATAATAATAAACTAAATAATTTTAAAAATATTTAATGTAATATAAATTGTAAGAATTAATACATTCCATGTATATGATACATAAATATAATATTTTATCAAATTTTTAATTTATTATATCTGAATTCCTTTTATATCATTATGTTATTATGGTCAATGTAAATAAATTGTTCCAAAAATTAAATTAAATAATTTTTATAAAATATAATATTTTTAAACTATATTAAAATTAATAAAAATATTATCACCATAAAATAGAATTTTATATAATTTATAATATCTACTATGGTCAATTTATTATCCAATTTCCATATTCTATAAAATATCATGACCCCTAAAGAATATAAAGTATGTTTCCACTATAATTGTCTAAAATGGACTACAATGGTTATAAAAAAATAATAATGGTAAAAAACTAATATAAAAATGCCGAAATATTATTTTAGGATAGTAAAATTACCCATACATATCATATATTCCTAATGAATTATTATTGTGCCATTTTTACTTGATAAATAATATATATTAATTTAATACTTTGACAATTATAAAATTTCTCATCCCCTCAATTATACAAAATAACCACCTTCATTTTATTAAGACAAAAAAATTTGATTGGTTCATATCTAAACTTCCAAATTCAAAAAAATATTTCCACTATGAAATCTTATAGGCCTTTTTTTGATTAAAACAACCTCCTATTAAAATATTTTATTTAAACCAAAATTGGCTGTCTGAAGAAGATGTATCCTTATTAACATTTTTTTATTTTGTTTCTTATTTTTACCTCCTTCATATCATATTAAACTATACTGACATAATAACAGATTTATCTACCTTATATATATATATATATAAATTTCATAACCTATATTAATAAACTCTTCCACAAAATGGGAAATTAAACTGTCATTGGTGTGCGCAATGGACTACCGCTTAAAAAAATGTGGTTATTTAATTTCCCACCACATCTGTCACTACTAGTATAAATTATAGATTTACTTACCATATAGAGATATATTTTTATGTTTATTACACAACATATATTCATATTCTTTTCCATTAAAAGTTAAATGAAATTGTCATTCGTGTGCGCGATGGAATATCACCTACATACCATTGTAAATTTCCCCACCCCTTACTTATAAAAAGAAACCTCCACTATTTCATTCACAAGGGAAAATTTTTTGGTTCATCTATAAACTACAAATATTAGTTAATTAGTTCCATTAAAAATTGTATAGTCCTTATTTTGATTAAAAACCATCCTATACAATCATTTGGGGAAAACCAAATGTGGTTGTCTAAAGAATATGCATCCATGTTAATTTTTTTATTTTGTTCCTTATTTTTACCTACTTCAAATAATATTCAACCATTATGAAATAATTAAATCCAAATATACTATATAGAGATATATTTTAATGTTAATTACATAACCTATATTCATATCCTCTTTGATAAAATGGGAAATGATTGTTTTATGAATAGTATAAAATACCACTGTTTATTAAAAACTATTTATTCTCTTAATGAATTTACAAATTTAAATTATTAATTATAATGGATTTCAAAGATAAATTAGTTTATTATAATAAAAAATAATATAATTTAGGTAAATGAAAACATTTTTATGTTGAGTTTTATTTTAAAATCATTTTATACATTTGAAAACCATCTTTTTTGAAAAACCTGATTTTCATAGCACTTTACAAGATAATTATGAACGGAATATATAATAAATGTAAGGATTTATAATGTTAATATTTATTAAATATTTTAATCATTATATTGTATATTATTTAAAAATTAAATCTTAATAATTTTTTCGATTATAAATATTAAAAATTGTATAAATTTAACACCATGTAAAAAAGGTAAAACAGGTTATCCTTGGGTAAAAATACATGAAAAGCCATTAGTTTTCATATTAATTAATATATGATGAAGTTATTTCAATCTTTGTCACTATGGTATTGTTTGTTAATTTCTAATTTGGAAATTTTCAATGAAAATGACTTATATAACATTTTATGTAAAGAACAATACAAAATTTCACTCTTTTGTTTTAAAATATCTATAATGTTTTCACATAAAAAAATATGCATTTTTTGAGAAAATATAAATAATTATTTTTTGGATGTTAAATTATTTTGATAATTTTATTTATTTATAATTTTATGAAATAATCTAATTAACATATATACTACCACAATGATGAAATAATAATTCTTCAATTTATAGTAAAATAAAATAGTGTATTTGAAAAAACTAAAAGATATAAAATATGATTGATTTATTATTTTCCTTGAATTTATTATGTAAATATAACAGTTTAGGTAAATTTTAAGTGATGATATTCTGGTTATTATTTATTCTCTATATTATTATGTTCAATGTAATATAATTTTTCCAGAAATTAAATTAATGATATTTTATAATATATAATTTTTTATTAAATGATTTATAAATTCTAACATTATTATATTTGGACAACTAATTGGGATATGGTTTCAAATATAAACCTTGGAACATTATTTATCAAATTTAAAATTTATGGTAACTATTTTGATAATAAAATATAAGATCTTTCTTATCATGGTAATTATCAAATCATGGTTAATATTTGTTAAAACAAAAATGAAATGAGTAAAAAATTAAAAACGTGATAAAATTTTATTAGATTAATTAATATTGACCCATAATCATATTAGTTTATAAATATATTATTTTGGATTAATTTTTCCATTTAATTTTTTTATTAAATTAATATTTTATGAAATTATAAAAGTAACACTCTCGTCACTACTAAAAGGGAACCACATATATTATTTTATTAATAATTAAAAATATTTTTTATTTAGAAAAGGCATTACCATATTACATATATAATTCCCTTAACATGTTCTATTGTAATTATATTGAATATAAAACCCTCTTAGGTTGGATTTTTGTGTATACTTAAAGAGTTGTCTGAAGAATTGGAATTGTTCTTAATTGATGTTTTTTGTTTTATTTCAATCCACACACATACATTAATATTCAAAAATGATGATATAATAAAATAATTTTCAACCATATACAAATATTTTATATTTTTAATTTTATGACCTATAATAGTCATATCATCCACAAAATGGTAAACAAAACCTTCATTTATTTATACAGTGGACTACAAACTTGTGAACCGATGTAATTTCTTTCCCATCATCACATATCACAAAATTTCATGATGATGCATTTAATTTAAATATATGATATAAATGAAATAATTAAAATTATATAAAAGTAATATAATTTATATTTTCAAAGGTCTTCAATTATTAAACGATGTTAAAGTTGTTTGTGTGTATATTTGGATTAGGAACTCCACGAAGCGTTGTGATTCATTCTTCATTACTACATAAAAAAGAATGGTATAAATATAAGTATATTAAAAATAATATAATATTTATGTTCTAATTATAATTATGTAATTATAATATAATAATTATGTTCTCTACATCATCATAATTAAAATATGAAAATGTTACTCAAGCAATCGTACACCATATCATCCCCATGATAGTGACATTGTTGTTTTTTCATAATCATGGATTATGTATTATTTAAACTATAATTATTATTTTAAATAATTATACTTGTATAATTATTACTATCTTGGAGAGGGTGGAAGAATTATAACATTTACCATATTGAAACTACTAAAATCACATTGGCATGAAAAATTAAACATCATTACAAAATCTTAAGGAGAACTAAATTCATTACATAAGTAAATATAATATGGTATTAAATATAATAAAATCAAAAATCAAAAATCAAATATTTATTAATAATATGGATAATTAATATAAATTTTATTATTTATTATGATAAAAAATGTACCTGAGTAGTCTGTCCCGTGGTAAGGGGTTTCAAAAATCAATTTAATTTCACTGGGATATATTACATCTTCAGTATTTTCAATATTATGATTTTTAGGTGTGTAATTAGTATTTATTATTTTATATTTTATTTATATTTTTTTTATGTGTTCACATATCATACTCATAATAAATTCCTAGATAAAATTCACTTCAATATTTTGAATTTGGTAATAGCATTTTTCATCGCTTCCACTCCATTGTGGAATATTTGTTATTAATAGTCTTTTCATTTTTATGAAGTCTTTCTACTACCCCTTTGATACATTATGTAATGAATATATTAATATTAATTATATTTAAGGTTTCATTTTATTTTATTTATTCAATGGGGGTTATGAAAAAAAATGTTAACAATGTGATAAAGGTCATTTCACAATCTATTCATTATTTAGAATTACATATTTTAAGTGTTTAATGGGTTAATTATTTGATATTTATATCTTAAAATCATTTTATTTTTTTTAGAGTATAGTTATTTATATAATTTAAATGTTTTATTTCACTTTCAACTCAATGGGTTCTCTAGTTAATGAAAAAAAAATTAATGAAAAATGACTTCTTTTTCAACTCAATCATGAATATACATATTAAATTTCCATATATACCCTAAAATTTATAAATAATATTTTTTGATATTATAAAATTAGTTATTAAATACATTTTTACCCAATTATGACTTGTTACAAAAGGGTTTAAATTTTTCTTCTTGTTCTTTTTAGAAAATGGTATCTTTTGACAAAAAACAAATCATTTTAATGTAATCCTTATTTTAAAATAAATAACATTAACACAATTCTTCCACTATCATGACCAATCATTTATTTAAAGAATAATTCAGATTTATTCATGAATCATATAAAATGATATTTATACAAGAGTTTTTTAATGTTATTTTTATGATATTTTTCTTCATCAATGATTATTACCATTTATTATTCCTATAGTATAGTAGGGATATGATGTTATAATACCGTAATTATACATTCTCTAGGTAAATCAGGATCTACTTTACCGCCGAAATATTTTAAATTTGTATTATAATTTTTTAATGTGATTATTATTTTTTATTTATTGAATTTTTATTATCCCCATTTATATGTTTAATTCACCTTACTTAATATATGAATGGAAGATACCATTATGTCCCCTTGAGGAATTAGTTGATATCATGAGACAAAATAGTTTGGTTATTTAGAAATTCATCCTTTTATTAATAATATTGTGTTATAATATATTGAAATAACCCTTAATTAACTATCTATTTTATAGAAATATATATAAGATAACTTTGAGGTGAAAAGGGATATCTTTTTAGACAACACATTTTAAAAATAAATAATGTCATTCATTTTTAATTAATTAAAATAATATTTTATGATGATTTCTTTAAATTTAAATTATTATTTATATATATGTGTGTGAATTTAAATTCATATAATATTTATTACTATTCATATTGTGAATGTTTGATCATGTTAGGTATGAAAATTGATTTTTTTTTTAAATCAATTTTTTTGTCCCGATTTGTAGGTCTATTTTTAAATTAAATGATGATACTTCTATGAAACAAAGTGGATTCCATATTTTTTATTAGGATAATTAATATTAGGTAATAAGTTCTAATTATCATTTTTCATAATTAATAGTAAAAACAATAAAACAATAATTTCTGTAAATATGGTTAAAAATGATTTATAAGGGCTAGTCTAAAAATACAAGAGTTAAAATGACCTAAAAATATATTTAACACACAATGGTTATTTGGATTTCCAAAATACATTATCACATTAATATATAATCAATTTTGGTTCCATTTTTCCTTATATGTGACTTGAAATTATTTTAAAACCTTGAAAAACTCAACTCAATTGTAAAAGGGAACCTCATCCCCTCACTCCTACACATCCATTGATCAATTTATATCAAATAAAAACATTAAAATTATTACCCCAAGATCATTATATTAATTATAGTGATTTTTTTCATCCAATAATATCATCCATATTGTCTATAACAAGAGATATGGTGGACGTTTTTCATAGGGAAGTGAATCATCTTCATCATGATCGTTCTTTTTTTACATATTATTTTACCACCTAATTTGTTATAGTTACAAATTTCAACATTATTATAATAGTTCTATGGTTGGGGTAAAATCATAATAAATTTTCTTATAAAAATTATCAAAACCTATACCCCTTCCATAAAATGGGAAATGAGATTGTCCATCACGTGTTTGACGAACTAAAACCTCAAAAACTATTGTAATTAATATTCCATCCCCACATAACATTGATGGATTTGATAATATTTTTAATATTTTTATATAATAATTATTATAAATTTATATTTCATTAATTATAATTTCAATTAAATGTTCTTACCTTCAAATATTTCGAAAAATGATAATTTTGCTCATACGTATGTTGGAACTACCACATCCATGAAGCGTTGAGATTCATTTTCCATTTTATTTTTACATTTATGGTTATAAATAAAAAATTAATGAATATATATGATATATATGATCAATTAATAAATTTTTAACGGATAATTACTCTATTACTTTAATTTTTTTCCTTTTTTTATAAAAGTGAAAATAATGTTCATGCGTACATTCCACCTAGCATCTCTATGAATGATATAACTCATTTATATACATATTTATATAATAGATAAATATAAATATAAATATAATGAATATATATGATATTTATACCATTATTAATGTTCTTGGGATTATGTAATTATGATAAATGTACATGGACTGAAACCACCAAACTAAAACATACATGAAAAATGAGACATATGAAACCTGAAAAAGAGGAATTTAATATATAATTATTAATAATTTGAAATTTAAATGTTATAATTGAATCATATATTATATTTTAATTATGTATATGGTACGGGTAAATAATTATATAAAATTTAAATTATTCTATAAGAGTATTAATTTACATTCAACTCAAGTTAGACCCAGGGTAACAGTTTATTTCATAATCTAATCATTATTCAGGACTTTTTTATGATTAATACTCCAATGTGGGGATTATGTGATACAAATATCATAATACCAAAATATTTTATTATTATTTATTTAATTTAGTAAATAAATAGTTTCATTTCATTTCCCCCTATTTAGGATCTTAAGAGACATAAAAATGATTTTATGAAATATTGGCCTCTTTTTTGTAACTGGTCAAGAATATATCTCTTCCATTTATAAATATTTCAATAAAATTAAAAAAAATAGTTTTATTTTTATAAAACAATTATTTAAAAAAATTACTTATTTTTTAATTTTTATTAAATTTTTTAAACATAATGTTGTTTTCATTTTCATAAAAATGAACTTTTTATCATTTTAAAAATGTTTGAAATGAATATTTTATTTAACTTATTGTAAATCAAAAAAATTTCTAACATAATAACCACTCATTAATTATAATATTACTTTTAAGTTTTTTGATATTAATTTCAATGAAATATTTTCCCTAATACATGGTTAATTCTTATATTTTAAATAAATTATTTAAAAAATAAATGGGTTTTCCAATAAGAAATATTACAATGTTCTTTGTAAATAATATTCATCTAGGAAACAAATATTTGGTGACTATTATACTTTCATGGGGTCTTAATAATCAAACACCATTAAACATATAACTCATTATGGGAAAATATTATGTAATTTTTTTTAGAATTATTGACATATCATATTCTTGATTTATAATAAGAATATTTATATTGATTTTGTTTCACCCCATTAATATGATGAATAAATTAGACTTAATAATTAAAAAGATTGTCCTTATACTTGATGCATCTGTAGTTATCCTAAGACATCCTACTGCGGGTATTTTTCATCCTCATTATATGTTTATTCATGTTATCATTGAATGAGGATATTATAGTAATATTATGGTATTTAGAATTATGAATCCATAAATTATAAAAATAGTTTTTATTTTCCATGTGATTATTTATGTTCTCATATAATCAATGGATTTAATACCATTTTAATGGTATAAGTTATATGGAATAATTTATTTTTGTTTATCTCATACATATTATTTATGATATATATACTTTGTGATAGATTCGTTTAATCACACACCCTTCTTAGGAATATTCTCCCTCCTTTATCATGTTTCTCATTCCACAGTATAAGAAAGAGGGATCTATGAATGAAATTAGAGAATTACTAGAAGAAATGACATTGTTCGCAGAAGAATTGTTATATTATATATCATATCTTATTTTTCAATGTGGAAATAGTGAATATATATGTGGTTTCTTGTTACTATTAAACAATTCATTCTTTCAAGATTTAATCCATTTTATTTTTAAAATTTCTTAAAATAACCACAAAATCCGAGCTATTGGTATTGGGGTGTTTAATTTTCTATCATAGTATGTTAAGAATATACATTGGTAACTATATTTAAGAAAACATATGTTATCTAACATAACCCTATGAAGAACAATGATGATGTAAATGATTGTATAATAATGTAATATTCAATTTGGTAAGGTAGATATAATATGGTTTTCTTAGAAATGAATCCCTCTCTAGATTTTACATGTTGTCAAGGTTTTGGAAGATATGAATCTCGAGGTAATAAATCCAAAAAAGTAGTTCATCTATATATTGGTTTTCATTCTATTCCACAGTTAATATGCCATTAATATACACATATTTTGACACTTTTGAATGATATTCATGGTTTAATTCAAATATTATTTGTACACTAATTTACTATTTTGGAAAATATTAACAATAATATTAATGAAGAATATATGATGAACCCTAGAATAACTATGAAAAAAATTTCAAGGTACATCATTTATTATTGATGTTTTGAAATTATAAATTATGCTTGATAATGTTATGATATAATTCAGTGTATATCATTGTTTAAAAATGTGTCCTAGTGGATGAAATGGGAAATATGTCAAGTAACCCAATCTATATAGGGATTTACCTTATATGAGAGATAATAGTGATGGACATGGATATAAAAAAACTTTATTTTTATTGGAGTAGCTAACTCAGGTTATGACTACTTTTCTTTCTCATATGGTGCAACATTCTAGTCTAAAATGTGGTAATTTAATTGTAAATGGTTTCATGTATCAACATATTCCATTATTCACTAGGACTACCAATCCATTTGTGACTGTGTAATTATTAAGTTCATTTGAGGATATATTCATTTCTAAATTAAGTACTGAAGGATAGAATGTTTTCAAAAAAAAGTTATCATCTCATGTGGTATAATGATCAATAATGGTCAATAATACAAAATTATAAGGATGATTATGAAAAAGAAAAATTCATAGGATCGATTTTAGGGTACATTCCTTGGAATTATTTATCTCATGATAATGGAGTGGATATGGCCAAATTATTGAATGGCCTAAAGGCCATCAATTTTTATTCATTTTTTTATAATCCCCATTTTAAGGGTTGAAGGGGAACTATTTCATGGCCTGCATTCTTCATGACATTAAATTTACCAATATTCTCAGAGGAATTTATATATATTATAACTACTTAAAAATAACCCTCTATAGTGAATGGATGATGATTAGATCTCCACCTTCACATTGATGTTCAATTAGCTATCATGTATAAAGATTAATATTCTAGGTACCAATGATATTTTTCATACCCTCTCATTCTTCCAAATCTGATAGATCTTCCATGGTAAATATTCATACTCTAAATCATCATCTGAAGCTTTTTTACTTGTAAAATATATCTGGTTTTTATCTGCATATCATTTGGGATGAAGGAATTTAGGTGGTTCGAACAACATAAGGAGGCCTAAAAGCCTTACTCACCCAATGTCCTGGGTGGAAGAAAGTCCTTAATGACTCCATGAAAAAACTCGTGGCCCGACGGTGAATATTTCTAGCTGCTACAATAATAAATAGTATAAGATAAAGGGCCTTTATAAAGTTCCTGGTATAGTATCTATTGAATTATTTCTATAGTACTCTAAAATATGCCTCTACCCAGATTTGATCCTACGTATCATGGAAGAAAATGAAGATTCCTCACCATCCATGTTGAGGCTCAAGTGTGGAGTTGACATGGATAGACAAATTTGATACCTATGAAAAAAGTAATATGAAAATTTTAATATGTTTCCAACCAAATTTTCAAGCTCCGAGAGGCATGTTATAGATTATGTACATAATCAAATGTTTATTATTAGTCACACCTCGACCCGAGAATCCAAAAGTTGGTGCATTACTTTCATATATTAGCATGATTACATGGAGTAAAATCTCAAAGGATGGATCAATTTAGAAGTCTGGGATTCCCAGATGACATACATGGTTCTAATAATAAAATGGGAAAATTAAATAAAACATGATATAAAATAAAATTAAATGAACTGAATCATTGAAATATTATTTAATGTTTTCGTCTTCAAAACCTGGGGAAATGAAAAATAAATAATGTTGAGATTAAATTACCTGTAAGGTCAAGAAAATATAATGAAATAATTAATCAATGTAAATAATCTAAAATGGAATGGTAAGTAACTGATAACACATTCCATTCAAATATTATATAAGGAAATATCCAAATAGAATTTTATGAATCTGAAACACTTTCCACTTAATCAATAAAATGAATATCGAATACATCAATATATATTTTGATAAGGAATATTATGGATGAATAATATCTTAAATATCTATGAAGGAAATTGGTAACGATCGATTTCTATAACATACTACTAAGGATTCATGACAGGGATCTATTACATTCAAGGATGCTTGCCAAGAATCGATTACATTCAATGTTTAATACCAACAATATAATATTTTCAAGGAATCATTCCAAAAATCAAATACTATTAAGAATTTTTTCCCATAATATAATACATTAAATGATTCATGTCAATAATCTAATACATTTAAGTCTTTATTCCAAGAATCTAATACATTGAAGGCTACCAGGCAGGAATCTAAGACTTTCAGTGTG
This sequence comes from Viscum album, assembly GCA_963277665.1. Classification (NCBI taxonomy): domain Eukaryota; kingdom Viridiplantae; phylum Streptophyta; class Magnoliopsida; order Santalales; family Viscaceae; genus Viscum; species Viscum album. Next base: position 1,362,788,604 of record OY728133.1, read on the forward strand.
ACCACCATCTAAAAAATGGTATAATGTTTTGGAAATAATTATATCCATGAAAAATGATATGGATATTTATATAAATTTTAAATTAAAAATGACTAAAATAAAGTGATTGTTTTCAGAAAAAAGATAACAATCTCAAATGGAATTGTTATTTCTAATATAACAATTAACAATAATGTTTTGGAGAATAATATTTGAACATTCCAAAGTGTCACATGTGACAGTCAAACATTAAAATCATAATCTCAAAGATGTAATGACATTAAATTAATCTTATAATTCATGATAATCGAATTATTCATGATATTATCGGAAAAAGTTAGTATATACACCACATAAAATTGAATTTTGATATAATAACAAATAAGTATCAATGGAATATAAATTGAGATGCAACTCCTTTACTTAAACTTCATTTTGTTATGTGGTCTCTGTCATCCTATATAGTGGTTTAAAATATTTTTATAACTTATAAGATAACAATATCCATTTAAAAATATGTAATATTTAATTACAATTTTTTATTAACCTTTTGTTAACACTCATTCATTATATTAACTACTTTGGTTGTTAATTTACTAGTTTTCTCAAGTATGTTTTGACTTGTGATTTATTGTTCCTATTAATTATATCATAATATCATAATCTCAAAATTTTAAACCATGAATTAATTTTCAAATATAGTAAATTTATATGCTTTTATGTTAGTTTATAATATTTTTATATTATAAATAAAGTTCTCTATTCATGGAGATAGTAGGTCGTACGTATGTATGATCCCTACATTCATTTCATTTTCATATTAAAAGAATTAAAACTAAATGATACATATGTATATTATAATTTTATTATCATATCTATATTATATATTTTACATAGATTTATTAAATATTTCCTTCATACATTCCAAGCATAGAGTTAATGAGTCATCTGGCTTTAAGGGGGTGATAGTACTCACTTACTCAAACATTGTTATCATATTTTCATAATAAGGAATGTATTAGGGGATATGTTATAAAATTGTTACAAAATAATATATACATAATAAATATCATATATAAAATATATATATATACTTTTTACATCATAATTTTAACTATGATAGGTGGTAAAGGAAAAATGAGTAATCATCATTTCGTGAGGCAGTAGTTCTCTGAAAATATAAAACGTATGTTAGGAACCCATAAGATAGAGTTTTGTGTAACTGTAGGTATGTATTTTTACATAAAAAAATTCTATTATATTGAGTATATTGTTTTTGTTACCTAATCCTTTAATAATGATATTTTATGTTGTGGAGAATGAAAAATAAAATAGATATCTTGAATGAATGCATTACAACGTAATCATCTAAATCCTTTTGGTTTACACCAAAATGCCTCCTTGGAATGATTCATGCCCAAATAGAGGCATCTATGTCAAGTGGATGGATTTTGGGAGATTGTTTTGGTATATTTCGGGTGATCCAATGGGTCTTGAGAGGTTTGAAGAAGTGGTAGAGTGCTTACCTTTTTATAGTGGAGGGGGTGTATCACTCTTGTAAATACCAAAAGGTATTCATTAATTGGAGGCCTAACATACCTAATATTCTTAACAAATGAACATATATTTAAATAAATGTTAATAATGGTCGATTATAACCCACAACATATAAAAATAAGGGCATTATAATAATTTTTTCCTTAACTTCTATGATTCCATAATTTTGTCATTTTGGTTTTTATTAAAAAATCTAGATATGAATTCAAATTAATTTTACTATTTAGACTAAAATGAAGTGACATTTATTTTTATACATAGTATCTATGAATTCATAAAATGATGTATAATTTATAAAAAGATATTCCATTGAGTTTCGGATATTATTTTTTTAAGAAAAGCATGTGACACGCTCGAACACTTCTTAATCCCAGACTGCATTAACAATGTTTTTACTGTATATGGGGCTTATATGATAATTATAAAAGATAAATTGGTCCATTTATAGAAAATATTTAATATTTATTAACACATAAATATCACTTGTAATAATATAAAATTTTTATTAAATTTCAATCATTTAATAAAATATCACTACTTGTAAAATAACACCAATGTCAATGTTGACATTATTTATTTAATATTAATATTAAAGTATAAAAATATATTTGAATTAAAATATATTATGAATACTTATGTGAAAAATGATTTATAAATCTATATAATTAAATTATTACAATATTTCAATCAATTCATTTTACTTTTAATAGTATAATATAATTTATTTCAGTTTGTAGTTAACTAAATAATCCATATGTTGGTCTTTCATAAGAATTTTAAGTCACTAAACCATATCTAAAAAATATTGATTAATTATTATGATAAAAATTCCCCAATTATATTTCCAATGTGTTTTTATAACCTAATTTATATTTTTATTTACATATCTCAATGTTTAATTAATGATAAATGTAAGGAACATTCCCTTTTTTGTCTTTCTCCCTTATTTAAAATTTATATTGTGAAATTACAGTTAATAATATCCCATTAACCAATAAAATTAAAACCAATAAGAGATATGTTCCAATTATTAGTATCCAATGGATTTTTTTTTATGATTCTAGGTCATGATGTTCTTTTGTATTATGGTATAGTCCCTTATTATGCTTAATTTCTCCTTGATTAACCTAATGAATTTTAATTACATTCACTAAAACAATTTCTAAAAAATTAATTTGATATTATTGTAGAAATAGTATTTTATTTATTACAATATTTTTTTTTCTATTTTTCAAAATAAAAATCTCAGAAGATGAAAAATTAATATTAAAAATAGTCTCTCACACGTTGCGAGAAAGCGGGTTTTTAAAGTTGAATAATTGAAAGGATCAACATGTTTTGAAGTATGATAACAATATAAAAACATTTTTAATTACCTATATTGGATTTTTTTTTCAATTGATCTATATTGACTTTAAAAACCAATTCATTGTATAATTTAACACTAATCATTATTTAAATGAAAATACCATTTTTAACTAAATTGTAGAAATTTCAACTACTCATTAAAAAATGAGGTATCTTCATAAAATTATAAAACAATTCAAAATAAGTTAATTTAGAAATTATAAATTAAAAAATTATTATTTTTTAATTAAAACAGATTACAAAATTCATTATTTAGATTAAAAATAGACTATCCATTAAAATTCGGTTATACACGGACTTGTGAACAACATAATCCTATGTTTTATATTGAATAAGCATAACATGGTGTCGCGTATTAATATAGATAAAATAAAAATTATGTTTCTTTGTAAAATGAAAATATAGTAATATATTTGGTTTTTGTAGTCTCCCAACATTATTTAAATTGAGGCTTCTCAATTTAACTGTGATCTCACAATCTAGGGATGAATATTATTTAATAAATTATTATTGAAAGAACAACATCATGAAAAGGGATAATAGCACATCAACATAATGAGATATAGATTAAAGTATAATGGCTATGTAATTAGGTTTTCTAGTTTGAGGTATTCGGTTCAAATAGAATCGTGGATATAGAAGAAGAAAAAATCCAATAATCATGTTCTGATCAAGAGTGCTAGAGAACATGGTTTGGAGAAAGTTAAAAATCAGAAATGCCTAAATCGTTGATGTTATAAGGGGAATTTGATTAATTAATAACTAATTTACTAGGATTTTTTTGGTTTCAAGAACATTTTTCATGGAGTTGAGTAATTATTTCACTCTATAATAATATAAGTAAATTTACATACATGGTGTGTTTATATTAGAGCAATCTTATTCCTTTTTCTATACCATGAACTAATACTTCTTCTTATCTTAAAACTAGATTCCTTGTATAATTATTTAATATATCAATTCAAAAATACACATGAATAGTTCAACATAAACCATTTCATAAATCATTAAAAATTCCAAAATATTGTGAAGCAACACTTTAGAATGATGTCTACCGAATTTCCAAAATTATCTTATCATTAGAGTTTAACACACATAAACCATGTATAAATTTTCACATTCATAAACATGTGAATAGATTCATCATTTTACCTCTGAAATACGGTAATATCTCAAATTACCACAAATCATTATTTCAAACATATATCCATCCATATTCCTTAAGTAAGTCTAATGTTATTGGAAATATTTTTTTAATCCAGAAGTGTTGTGAACCCCATCAATGATATCACAAAACAATTTTTGACATGTAATTAATTAGTTCTGTGGTAGTAAAAAATTAAGCACGTGAATAATTTCTTTATCATTATTTTAACATCTAGAAACATTAAGGGTTGTTTTACATCAATCATGTTTTTTTAAAATGTATAACTTTATACTAAAATATTCTTCCTGGTACTATTCCACATATGATCTCAAATACTTAATAAAAACTTATTTCAATAAAATCATCATATATTCGATAATTCATAAAACTTGTACATCACTGATAAAATATTCAAATGACATTATTATTTAATAGTAATTTTAATAATTCTTATATATATTTGGAAATATCATTACTTCACCATTATTCAATAGAATATTTTGGGGTATATTACTTTGATGAATGACACACTGATTTGTATAGTGTCCCATCTCCTTGTAGTGGAAGAATTTAATATTTCAATCTTATTTATATCAATTTCAATAAAGAACATGGTTTATATTTTTTCATCACTCATTACAAACTCCAATCCCTCTATTAGTAGGAAGTAGAGTGTTTCTTTACACAATTAGCACATTTTGGGAAAATTAATCTTTCCTTTCACCTTCTATGACTCATTCCCTTTTTCATGGGGCTGAAATGGACTATTCTTATTTTATATTTCTTTAAAGACATTGGAATTAGGGAATTATTAACCATCCTCATTTATACATGATACTATGTCCTCATATGATGAGAATTTTTGGGAGACTATTACTCTTTGAAATTTTGTATTATGACCATGAATGATTACTTCCTTCATACTCTTTGGATCATTTGCTTCAGTGAGGTTAAATTTTTTTTACATGGTCAAATTTCATAAAAATGAAATATACTATATTAAATTATTACATAATATATAATTCTTAATATGGTATAACAAATAAATTTATACATCATGAATCCTAGAATCATTTATTTTGGATGTATTGGGGGATCATTAAATCTAAATATTTCATAATGGATTTAAAATAAAAAGTGAGTTATCCTAGGAAAATCCCCTAGGAGTTTCAAACCAGGTTCCTAGTAAGGCTTGTTTTCATGAACTAGGTTACCCCATGTCGGTCCCGGAACAACTTTTGTATTTATTACACCACTATAAATCTATTATAGAATCATGTTAACATGAAGTATCGATATAGGAATGTATTGTTGGAATACCCACATAATCTCCACATTACCTAAATTATTTTATGTTATTATAAAATTATCCTCAATGTATATCATCAGGTTATTTTTTCTAATTCATGTTTTCTAAATATATTATTAATTTTTTTTTCTGAACATACAATGATACCACTATAATGTGCCAACCCCAAAAGCTCAGATCATTTTCATTAATTTATTAAATTAGCATGATTACAAGGAATACCATCTAGAAGGACTGAACTGTTTAGAAGTATTAGAATACTATATTTTATACATGATACCCATAATGCATTTAGAAAATAAAAAGATAAGATGATATATAATAATAATAAATAAGCTACATCTTTGATTGATTATTCAATGTTTCCTGTTTCATAACCCATGGAATGTAAACATTACAATAGGGAACTCAAATGATGGCTAAGGGTAAATAAATAATATTAAATATGGAATCTATGGAAATAATCAAACATGTAAAAATAAATAATTTATATCTGATGCATTTAAATTAACTAGACAATGAATTATAAATTTAGTCATATAATAATTTGAACCACCTTCCACCTAATCAATAAATTGATAATAGAATAAATCCATATATATATCAATGAAAACTCTTATGGATAAATAATAACTAAAATATATATTAAGGAAATTCCAAAATATGGATATCAATAAAATACCACTAAGGCTTCGTTCTAACGATCTATTAGTCTTAAGGATACATGCCATGACTCTAATACTCTCAATGATTCATGCCATGAATCTAATATATTCAAGGCGTCATGGAATGAATATAATAATACACAAGCTTCATGACATGAGTTTAATAAAATAAAGGCATCAAAAAAGAAATATTATACATTCAAGGCTTCAATCAATGTATATAATAAATTCAAGGCTACATTCCATTAATCTAATAATTTAGAAGTGTACATGATATAAAAAATTGTATATGGTTTCAGCAATATTCATAACCATGAAAAATGATATTGATATTTAAATACATTTACAATTAAAATCTACTAAAATGAATTCATTGTTTAATGATAAATTTAACAATCTCAAATGGAATGGAGATTTCAAGGATATCCATTATGAACATTCTTGAGAAGAATAATATTTACACATTCCAAAGTGTGTCATACTACATAAAAAAATTTGAATCACAATATCTACAAAGGAGTGAAATTAAATGAAATTTATAATATCAATTTAATAATAGTATTAATTATATTACATGAAAACGTCATTATACCCACCTTGTAAAAGTGAATTGGGACATAATCTCAAATAAGTATCAATGAAATGAAAATTAAAATGCAATTAACTTAACTTAACATTAATTTTGTTGTGTGGTATCTATCCTCCTATATTGTTGTTCAAAATATGTTACTAACTTATAGAATAAAAAAATCATATCAATACCATCAGATTTTAACGTCTCATAATATATTTTTACCTATTTTGTAATACTCTTTCATTAATATAACTACTTCATGTGTAAATTGCCAAATTTTCTCAAGTATGTGTTGAGTTTTGATTTATTATTCTTATTAATTATATAATGATTTTATAATATCCATAATATAAAAAAATTAATTATAATATATATTTAGTATATATGTATTTACATTAGATAATAATATTTGGAGATTATACATGAAGTGCACCGTTCGTGGAGACGGTAGACCATATATACGCATTAACGCTATATTCGTTTATTTGTAAGTGTAGAATAATTAGATGTTAATGATAAATATGAATATTTTATTTATAGTATCATATCTATGATATTTATGTCACGTATGCTTATTAAATATATCCATCATACATTCTATGTATATTGTGAATGAGACACATCACACTGAGGGGGCGGTAGTCCACACTTCCTCAAACATTGTTATCGTATTAACATAAAATGTAATTTATAATGGAATGTGTTATTAAATAATTATAGATGAATAATTACATAATAAATATAATATAAAACATATATAAATAGATTTTCTATTATAATTTCCACGATTATATGTGTTAATGGATAAATGAACAATCATCGATTCACGAGGTCGCATGATGTTGTACCCAGAAATAGTATGTTCATTACTCATTAGATGGAGGTATGTGTAATTATAATTTGAAAATTTTATAAAAAAATATAATAATATATTTAGTATACTGGTTTTGTTATATAATCATAGAATACTGAGACATTAGGAGTAGAGAATGGAAATTTATCAAGATATCTTGAGAGAAGACATTACCTCCAAATCTGGTAACTTTTTTTCATTTATACCAAAAGGATTCCATGGATTGTTTATTCTGGAAGAGAGGAATCTTGTTCTTGGGGAGAAATATTATGATACAATTTCTAGAGATTTTTTAATGAGCCAATGTGGATTGAGAGGTTTGAGGATTTGGTAGAGTTATTGTATTTTCATAATGGAGGTAGAGTGTTCCTCTTATAAATACCAAACAATATTCATTAATGTGAGGTATAACTTTCACAATGTCCCTCCAAAATGAAAAAATATTGGATTAAAGTAGAATAATGGTATATTTAAAACGTAACCATTCAAATATACCAGCATTGTAATAATTTGGTTTTGTTACTTTTTGGATTCCTCAATTTTATTATTTGGGTTTCTATTAAATAATATAGTTTTATAATATAATTAATTTACCCATAATGAATAAACAAAATTGATATTTATTTGGAAATATGGATTTAATGAATTATTAATAATATATATGACTAATAAAATAAAATTCACTTGTGTTTTAGAAATTAATTTCAAAACCAGTGCATGTGATGTGCTAAAACATTTCTTAACACGTGCAACATTAATGATATTTTTACAGTATATGAGTCAATAACATAATTATAAAAGGAAAATTGTCCAGTAACAGACCATATATAATATTTTTTAACACTTAGAAATTAGTTGGCATAATAATGTATTTTTTCAATAATTTCATAAAATATCAATTATTGTTAAATTACAATAATGCCAATTTTTACATCATTTATTTAATTTTAATATTCAAAAATCAAAACAATATTTAAATTGAAATATATTACTTTATAAAAGTGTTAAATTATATATTAATCTAAATAAATATATACATACCCTAATCCAATCAATTCACTTAACTTTTAATATTATAGTATCATTTATTTTCAATTTTTATTACATAAATAATCACTACATTGTAGTTTCAAAAGTATATTAGGTAACTAAACCATATATAACAGTTATTTATAAATTATTGTGAGAAAAACCCCATTTATCATTCAAATAGATATGTATAACTGGAAAAATTATTTTTTATACATATGTCAATTCTTTATATATGTTTAATGTAAGGAAAGACACCTTTGTTCTTTTTCCAAGATTAAATGTTAATATAGGACACTTACATTTATAAATATCCAAATAACCCATTAAATTAGAAAAAATAGGTTATACAGTCAGATTATTGGAAGCCAATGGATTTCTGAAATTTTATACGTCATTTAAATCCTTAATATTACGGTTTAGTCCCATATTAATCATAATTTTACATTAATCATTGTAATTAATTTAAATCACATTCAATAATCCTTTTGGTCAAGAAAATTGATTTTATTAGACCACAAATATTGATTTGATTAAAATTATGTCTCTATATTTTTCAAAATTAATATCGTAGAAGGAAAAATATTAAGATTAATGTTAAAACCACAATCATGGAGAGAAATCAGGTTTTTAATGTAGAAATAACCAATAGATAAAGATGTTTTTAGATCTAATTTTAATCTTAAAAAGATTCCAACGACCTAAAATTGATTGATATTTTCATAATGGACATGTAGTGATATTAATAGTAAATTTAGTTTATAATTTAACTCTTATCATTATTTAAATGTATACTTTGTGTTTACCTAAATTGAATTAATTTTCAATATTCATCAAATAAAGATGTTTTTTAGAAAACTACCAAAAATTCTACATAAAAAAATTTAGACATTCTGAATTAAATTTTATTTAATTTTTTTTTTCAAAAAATTCATTAATATTTAATAATTTAGTTTTCAAATAGGTTCTTTATTAAATAGGGTCAAACTCGGTCACAAATATAATTTAATCCTGTGTTTTATATTTCAAAAGCATAATGTGGTGTTACATATAAATATAGAGAACTAAAAAATATATTTTAATCTAAACATAAAATATTGTAATTCCTTAGGGTGTCACATGATTAACAATTTATTATATTGTTTTAAGACAATCAGATGAAGGGTTCTAGTATTCCAACCCATCTAATTGTATTAGGAAATTGTATCTAGAGCACTCAAGATATAGAAATATTTCTCCAAGTCTAACGACATTAAAGGAATATAATATTAGAATAGGGTGGTTGAGAAAACTTGAAATGGAAATATGGTAAAATGGATGAATGGAAGTTTTTATTTTCTAACTATTATAAAATTTTAAAAGAAACAACAATTAACATGCATAATGGGAATGAGAGTTTACATCAAGTGTGGATAAAATATCCTTTAGGAATATGATTCCAAAGTTAAGAAAGAAGATTCAAATATTCAATTCATTATATATAAAATTATTGGAAACTATGAATATGATTTTCCTAGATGTTAAGAGAATTATCCTTAGAAAATAATAATAGAGAAAGTATAATCGTATACTATCACAATAACTTTTTCTTACATCCCTAATGATATAGTGTAATGAACTTTAATTGTGGACTCAAATTTATCCAATCATTTATTTGATAATATATCTTTTCACTATTTTATGTAATCGATATTTTCTATTAAAATTATAATTTTTACTAGAACCATAAGAAATAAATTATTTATTCAAATTTCCACCATAATATGGTCATGTTATTCATTTATCTTTATGTAATGTAAACGTTTCTTAATTTACTCACATTATTATTAAACATATGGTTAATCCAATATATTCCTTTTTATCGACATTATGTTGAAATATGATGAAAAAAAGTTACATAAAATAAAAATAAATAAAAATTCTTTATTGTGATATGGAATTTAATATATAAGTAGGGGATACTTCATCATTTGAGAAATACGTAGATACACCCCAGTGGATCGTCAGATGGTGATTTTTGGGGGGATTGTAGTCACAATAAATGATGGAAAATGTAATATTCATATTGAGGATGGACCAATTGTACAAAAATATATTAAATTATATCTATATTAATTACTTAGATACCAACCATTGAATAAATTTGAATTTTTATTTGATTTAATAAATTATATAGGACCTATATCACAGACTCTATATGAAATTAAAAATATAGAATAAGTGGAATTGAATAAAAAACTATAATATTTATATAATATAGTATTTATATGACCTATTTTTTAACATTGTGGAGACTATATTATTTTCCTTCAAACGATATATATAGGTATATGACGTTGTTTTATTATTATCTGAAAATCAATTATTTCATTATAACGAACAAGTGTCTTATACCTCTCATGGACGATTTTTTTTTCATTCAGATGTTCAATAATTTTCAATGATTAACCATCATTATAGTTATTATCAAATGTTATATTTGAATAAAGATATTATTTATAATATATTTCATACATTGTATAGATCATATGAGTTTATTTTAATTCTATTTTGATTTACTAATTCCCCCTTTTTCTACAAATATAATGAATAGTGTTTGGATGGAATACCTTGATGCTTTTGATGTATTTTCTGATGATATATTGGTGTATTCTAAATACAATAATTACCATGACAATAATATAATGATCATTTTTTGCAATCTTAAATGAAAAAAATTATATCAGAAAATTATCAAGTATAAATTCTAGTTTAAGAATATTTATTCTCATAGCCATATTTTCTAGTAGGATGGAAAAACAGTTGATCTAGAAAATAAAATGATGTCAAAGGATTGCATAGACCAATGAGAGTTACCAAGATATATAGATTCTATGGTTCAATAGGTTATCAGAGGTTATTTTTTGAATATATTTCTCATTTGGATATCTCATTAAGCTTGTTAACATGTATTGTGAAAAAAAATCATATTGATTTTTTTGAATATTTGTTTTCATGAATTGAATATGAGATTAATAGATGTCCTTATTTCACACTAACATCTAGAAATGATGGATTTGTGATCTATATTATTTCATCAAAGAAGGGACTTGGTTGTATCCTTATATATAATGATAATGTTATTGCATGTGTATCATGGTATTTAATGACTCATAAACATAACTATACAACTCATGATCTAGAGTTGGTACCCATAGTCATTAGAATAGAGATATAATGACATTAAATATAGGTATAAATATGTGATATATTCAACGATCATAATCAGAAATACATATTATCATAGAAATTGCTCAATTTAATGAAAATATGATGTCTCGAGATATATATTGATTATGATTAATCAATACACTAACATATAGTAAACACAAATAAGGTTGGGGATACACTAATTATTGAAGAACATAAAGTTATGATAAAATTAAGGATTTACAGGGATCTTATGCACATAAATTTATTATATAGGGATATAAGAATTATCAAGGAATGGTATACATAACTAAATTTAATAATTATTTTCAATCCATATTTATTAGAAAAAATAATAATTTCTTTGCGTGATGATGTACATTTTCATATGAAAATTAAAAATGAGAATTATGGGAAATTGGAAGAACTCATATATTAAGATTGGTTTTTTAAATTTATGAAGAAGAAATGTGTTCCATATATATCTATTGTAAAAGGGAACTATTAGTTTATTCTCATAGCTAAAATCTATTTATACACTATGGTATCAACATGAAGAATTGGGAATGGATGGAACATTTTTGGTGTGATAATATGATGTGGGGAATTACTAATATTATTTCAGCATGCATGGTTTGAATATAAGTAAATAAGAATAAAAAACATCCAAGATGATTTATGTAGCTTATACCTATTACAATTTTTAAATGATAGTACACTACAATTGAATTATTTACCACATTACCAATGGATTATAGAATGAATGATGCAATAAGGGTTATTATTTATTGCCTTACAAAATAAAAACTATTCCTTCATACAAGGGAAGATTTACCTATTAAATATCTTGTATGAATTTCTATTAATGAATTTGTAAGGATTAATAGAACAATTATTTAAATTATATGTGTGAATTATCTACGATTTGAATTTAAATTATGGAAATGTCATTATAAGGATCCTGATAATAAGCTACATTTGAGAACATATTGTCACAGTCAATCCAATGAGTATTTAAAAAGGACTATTCAGACAATGTAATAAATGTTGATGACATTATAAATTTACATTCAAGGTATGAGAGATTAGTATTTACCCAAGGTATATTTTTCATATGAAAATAGATTGTATTATATATTTTGAATCATGTTCTCTAAAGTATTATCTGGATATAGGTTTTTTACACAAACTTGTTGGGATGATGTTGGTTAAAGGAAACATGTTTGAAAAAACAAGTTAAGGAGAAAACGATAATGTTAATTAATGTTCATAATTATATCAATGAATCTCAATGTATAAAAAATTCATATTTTTATAAATAGAGAAAATATTTGGAATTTGAATTGTGCGATCATGTTTTCATTAATGTATCTCTATTGAAGGGTTTTCTAAACTTCAATAAGAAATTAAATCTAATACCTATGTAAATAATTCCTTTTGAAAAATTGTAAATAATTGGTTATGAGGATTAAATATTGTAAATTCCATCATGTACCACTAAAGTACGTGCTTGGTTTTTATATATCATTATTAAGGAGGTACATTCTAGACCGAAAACATATTCTCACCTCTGAAGTAATTGAATTAGAAAATAATCTAGTCTATCTATATTCTTAACACTATATAGTATGCATGGTGGAATTAATTAAAAATAATTAGAATGGTTCATCATAAAAAAAATTAAATAGGGGAATTAAACGTTCTAATTTAAGGATGTTATGAATAACCACCCCCATTAGTTTATAAAATAATATCCATAAAAAAATTTCAGATTAAATTTCTATAAGAGTGATGAATCTAAAAGAGAAGAATTAATTAAAACACAAAATATTATATTTCAATTAAACTATAATAAAATTTACATTTAAATTTTTAATGAAACTATAATTATAAATTTTTTGGATGATAATTTATTTTTAACTTAATATTCCCAAATATGCCTAGATTGGATTTATGAGAATTTCACTTATAAATAAGGATATTTGAATAATTAAAATATATAATTTAAATATTTTTATTTTTTATATAAAATGTTATATTATATATAATTATTAATTTATTTATATTCAATTTTATTTAAATAATGATAATACCATCTGGACATGAAAAACAATATTTTTCCAAAAAAATTATTTTTTGAAAGGCATAATATCATTCAGTTGTAATTAATTAAGAAAATATTTCAGAAATAATTATTTTATTAGAATTTTATTATTACATATATAAATATATGAATTAAATTCTATATAATTTTATTTATTAGTTATAATGTTTATTTATGATCATCTTATGTTTGGAAAAAAATTAACCATTTTTCGATATATTGTTCATGTCTAACTTAAAATTAAATTCTATCACTTATATAAATTAAATTTTATAAAATGTAATAAATATTTGGATCCATCATAATAAATATTATTTAATAACTTGAAATAATTTTTTGATCGTCTTGAATATTAAAATAAATAAAAAAATAATTACCATGGTAATGGTTAAATTTGGTTTCTTAGGGTTAATCTAAAAGGGTAAGGTTTAAAATGAATGAAAAACATTTTTAAACCCAATTAGTATGTTATATATTTAAAAAAACCATATATCCTTCGAATATGAACCATTTTGGATCCATTTTTCGAATAAGTTCACATCAAATACTCATAAAACTTTGAAAAAGTACAAGTGGGACACTCTCTTCTATTATAATAGGGTGTGACCTCCCCTCACTCCATCACACTCCATGATATATATAGATCACCCAAACACTACCAAAATTTATCCCCAAAATATTCAGACACATTATAGATATACTGTGATTCCAAAAATTCTAACCACAACACCGTTGATAAGAGATCCAAATGATGTTTTTTCTAAGAGAAGATAATCATCATCACTAATATATTTCTTTTCATCTTTTTCTTTTACCACCATAAATTTTGTGTTTATATTTACAATATAATAAAATATCATCTACCATATAATTACATTCTATTTGGTTGATTTTAAAATATTTTTCAACATATATTATCCTAAAATGGGAGGTGAAATCATTTATCACGTGTAAGACTCACTATCGTACCAAGAACTAATGAAATCATTTTTTCATCACATCCTCCCACAACTGGAAATAATGATATTATTCACATGTGTATTTATGTATGATATTTATGAAACAATTTTAATTCTATAATTATAATCTTATATCTACATTCTTATTTTCCAATCTATTAGAAAATTATAATGTTATTCATGCATATGTGTGGACTACCACCACCATGAAGTGATGCGGTTTTTTATTTCACTTTATTTCGACATGGATGAAAATTAAGATATATTTTATGAATATATATGGTATATATTTTATCATAATTATTTTATAATTTGAATTTTCTATAAACCTTTCATTCATTCCATCTATAAAAAGGTGAAAACAATATCCATCCATACTAACGACCGACATCTCCATAAATGGTGTAACTAATTTTTCTACCTCTTCTTTTTTATGGATAGATATAAATATATATAAATTTATAATTTATATAAATATTAATTATTTAATTATTAACAAATTTTAGATGATTAGACCATGATCATTGTACAGGAAACAAAATTATAAAGCTAGACCTTTCCTGAAAATCCATATAGTTAATAGAGAAAAATAATGAATTTTATAAATATTTATTGATAAATTGGTATTAAAATGCTATAATTGAATCGTATATGATATTATCTATTATTATGTTGTTATGGTATAGAATTATAATAAATTTAAATTATTTTATAGATGGATAAAAGCACATAAAATGTCAAGGGGACATGAGGTAATCATTTATTTCACAATCACAACATTATCTAGATTAGTTATGTTTAGGACTCTACTGAAGGAATTAATTTATCTATTTAACTAAAACCCAATATATTATATTCTAAATTTGTTTTTTGTAAAAATTATATATTTTTCATTCATATTCATATCTTCAACTACTAAATACTGTGAATTACTTTTTTTTATGGAAGACATGAATTGGTTTTCTACCACGTCGAGAATCATTCTCGTACATGTCCATAGTTCCAATAATATAACTAAAAGACTATTTTTAATATTAAAAAACTCTTTAATAAATACATTTTTAAAATTTTTTGTATTTTAAAAATGTTTCAAATTGAATAATCTTGTTTTTTACAAATAATTTGGTTTTTGACTTTTTATGAAAGTGAAAAATGAATATCTGATTTAAATTATATGGAATGAAAACAATTTTCCAATAAAATTTCTTATAATTTATTTTAATATGATTTAATATTTTACTATATATCATTTAAATAAATGTTTTCATTAATATTTGGAATTTTTTGAAGTTTTTATGATGTTGTTTCAAAAAAAATGGTATTTCCTTCAAAAATATTCCAGTGATTTTTTAAATTATATTCCACTATTTCAACATTATATGGTAAGGATTTACCAATGATTTAATATTATCTACCATTATATTTATTAATTTAGAAGGGTTGTGATTATGATTACTGATTGGATAATTTATTAACATTTCATAGAATTGTTTGTCAATATAAATTCTTATATTTATTTTTCTTCACCCCTTTCAAATGATGAATGAGTTGGAATTAGTATGTGATAGGTTAGTTTCTCTATTTCCACTCAAGTCATATTTAGTCCAAATAAGAAAATCTTGTTTGGGTATTATTCAAATGACATACATTTTTATGTTTGTTGTGTTGTTAGATGGCCTTGATGGCATTATTAAGATGTTTGTCATTATGAATTCAATCATTATGTATCAAGATATTTTTATCCTTGTGATTTAATATGTAATTTTGTATCCATGTATTTATTATAATTATTATTGTATTATATATATATAATATTTTATTATATTTTATCTCATCTTGATTATTCATGTATTATTTACATAATGAACGCTTCGGTTATACCATTTCCCATACTTATCATTTTATCTCACAGTTTATTTAGTTTTCCTTTCTCCATGATATGAATAAGTGATATATGAATGAATTTAGAGACTTATTAGAAGATAAAATCGTGTTTTCTCATGAAATATTCTATTATATTTCAATTTTTATGTAATGTGGGAGTCATGTTTGTATCATGTCTCCTAAAACTATTGAAATATTCTATATAAATATCTAAAACATTATATCTATAATATTGAATAATATAAATTATTATAATTCAATATAGGGTATCCATATTACCAAATTAACTATTTATAATTAGAATAATTTTATTTTATAATAACCTGAATAATTTTAATCAAATTAATTTTTTTTTTAAAAAATTCTTAATTTCAAAATGTTTTTATATCAATATTTAAAGGAAAATTGATTTCAATGATATAAATTGACTTATTTATAATACAATTTAACTGATTATACTTTTATACCCATTTTAATGTGAAATTCTACAATATAAATTAATAAAAACAGTTTGTTTTCAATAAAAATTTGTATTTTTCAATATTTATAATGAAATATATATTTTTAGCAAACAATAAATCATTTAATATTAAATAGTTTTATTATAATGATTGAAAATAATACAATTTTTACAAATAAAATTTCATAATGTTCTTGAAAGTAATTATAAATTTTCAAATAAGAATTAATAAAAAAATGTGTTAAAAAATTTATTTTTAAATAATGAAATTGATTTACATATAATTTTGGGATTATTTAATAATAATATATTTATATATTTATATTGAGTAGGACCATTATAAATATTCCCTAAATTAGTCAATAGTATTTAAAAATATTGATTCTGGTGCTAGGTCATATTTATAATATTTATATAATATATTTACATGGCTATTTAATATTAGTGTTGCATGTTGTATACTATATTGAAAACAATTTCATTTTGCTAAAATACTTGTTGGTATTTTCAACCCACCTTTAATAAATTTTGTCCTCGCACGTTAAAAATGAGCAAAAAAAAAAGATTTTTCCATTTGAAAATTCATTTTGGGAAAATTCATATCGTTAAAGTATTAATAAAACATAGTCTTAAAAGGAGGGAAACCAAAATACAAATGTCATCTAAAATAACAATAAAATATTATTATATATAGGAGAATATTAATAAAAGATAAAAAATAGACATGGAGTATAAAAAATAATTCACAAGGACTAATATAGTATAATTGAGAACATTGTTATGATAAATTTAATGACAATAAATCCCTAAATATATGATGGGTGAAAAGATAACTAATTCACTCGAAATGGATGTAAATGTATAACCATTTTATTTCGATATTAATTTCAAAATTTTGTTGTATTCCTTTAATATACTAATTATTAACACTAAAAAAATAATTATTTTATATCATTTTATTTAATAAGAATAATTTGATATGTTGGTTTTAATTTTATGAATTTACACTTCAGTTCAGTCTCCAATAATTGAGTATCCAATATAATTTTTATTCCTAAAGCACTAAAATTAAATTTTATGGGAAAATATATTCCACAAAAGAATAGAATGCTACTACTCATATCTTTAATAAATCCTAAATAGATCTCAAAATATATAATAATAGCCAAAATGAATAAACCTTCATAAGAATAAATGAAAAACTAATCTATAAAATTCAACAATATAACCAATGTTTTGATATAGATCATTCTATAATAATTAACATTACCAACCAATAATCCCCAATAATTGAAACATTAAAAATATTTTAACATAAATGGTTTTAGAATACCCTTTATATTACTCCCCAAAATACATAATTAAATTATTTCCTAATAATTTTTTAAATTTACCCTAAAATATATATATATATATATATATACAACCAATAAAATGTTTACAAAAATGTCATTAATCACCTCAAAATCATAAAAAAGTAAAAAAATGTATTCATTTACTCTGATTCCTAAAATAAACCTAATAATTATTCAAAAAATCATTCATGTACAAATTATTTTATATTAACTAGTATATCACATAGGACTATGCTAGTCAACGAAGCCTTATAACTCTTTGTTTGTGTGTTCATGATTTGTGGAATGCCCTATGTGATGTGTTTTTTCACATCATGAAATTTTTCCTTTTAAAAAAACTATATTATTATAATTCCTATAAAATTCAAAGAAATATTATGAACATCCTAAATAATAAAATTAAAGACCAAACAGATTTTTAAACACTAAGGTTTTCTATACAACATATTTTTTCGTAAAAATTATATATTAATAATTTATTTTTTTACTTTAAATTTATCTATCATATTGACACTAAAGGTTATAAATACCATTAAACGTATTTCCACAAAATATGAATTCAATTTTTTTCTGAATTATACTTTACAATATATCATATACTAAATAAAAGGGAGTATTTCTTAAAAGTATTTAAAAATATCCATAATATTAATAAAAACCCATCACATAAATCTTAAAAATGGTTATCCATGACTTTAAATTATAATCATCCTTATACTTATCACCCCAATACCATTTAGGTTTATCCCATATTACTCTTCATATTATTGGTTTCTATAGGATCCGTTTTCTCATTAATCATAAACTTTTATAAATGATATTTGAATCCACTCAATCATATCCCCTAGGAGTGTCTAACCATGTATAATGTAATGCCACCCACACAGTACAACAGAATAATGGTTGATATATATTTCAATAAAATTATTTGGTGATTATTATTAAAATATTCATATATTCCAAAAACACAACAACTATATTTTATAGATATGTATGTATTTCATAGAAAACCTTAGAATCACTAACATATTAAAACTATAAAAAAAATTTGAAAAGAAAAATCTTTAATGTGTGTCCTTCAGTTATGATCTAGAATCATTGTTTTCATAAATCTTGTTCCCATGGATTCTTTTAAAATTCAATAAATAGAAACCATTAATACCGCCACCCAATTATCTTAGAGTTTGTGGTTACATTATTACATTGGCATAAGATATATGTAATTGTCTCTTAATGTATAATGATGAATAGTAGTCTTTATAAAATTGATATATAATTGAATCTCACATTTTATATCTAGATATAATATAAAAATTAATAAAACTAAATATATTTCATCCTTAGACTCATATACATGTTTCTTCTTCACATAATGGGGAAAGGATCAAAAATAACGATAAGCATAGATTCTCTATAAGGGTTACATACCACAAAAGATATAATATGTAAATACAGAATAATCACAATAGAAATTTAAATAACTAAAAAAAATTATGTAATGAATTAAATGATAATGAATAATAACATGTATGGTGTATATGACGATAAAATTTTTCCATATAAATAGTTGTCTGATTTTTAAACGTGTACATTGATATTTCTAAATTTATTCATGTGGACATTAATAACTAATTTCAGAAGTATGGAATATATAGGTTTATTAAAAATTAATAGACCAAAAAATATTAATCTCTCAATATCATATATAAATTGTTATGGCCCCGACTAAATTGGCTCACTACATTGTCTCATGAGACATGTTGATGCATCGAGGGGTGATTCAATTCCGATCCCCACCCATCACATAAAAAACCCAATACATTCAACATATGAATAAATAATACAACATAAAAAACATTCCTTATTCAAAAAATATTTGTGTATGAATATAATTCTTGGATAATGACAGTAATTTCACAAGTCAAATTGATCAAAAATTACCCCGATAAATAATGACGATGTTATTATTATCAAATAATCCCAAGGAAGAATAAAAGTTTTTTTTTCCATCATCAAGTGAAAAAACATAAAATTTTAATTAAAGAATTCTTGATGAAAATATCCTTTTCACATTGAATTTCACAATGAAAAACAAAAAATTTATTGGAAAATGTATGGTAATATTAAAATAATTTAGTGTACATTCTTGTAAAAATTTCATTCATTCCATTTATATTATAATAAATATTACATTCACATTTACAATGAAATATTAATAATTAACTTAATTAGAAAATTTATAAAAGATTCATTTTAAAATATATTTTTAAAAATTCAATTAAAAGAAAAAATGAATTCAAACATTCATAGATAAATTTTACAAAAAATCATGATAACATTTTATTAAATCATGGACATGGAAGAAAATAAATCTCTACTAAAGAACAAATAATGTCTATTTTTCGAAATATTATTAATCTTTTGTGTACAAAAATGTTAAAAATGAGTAGAAAACATTTTATTTCTCAAAATATAAGATATGAATTTATATTGGGTCTAATATAGAATGGTCATAAAATTACCTTAGTATAGACATTAACTTATACAATATCAATGCTTTATAAGACTGTGAAATAATCAATTGCCTCTTTGGTGACATTTGAATCCTAATTACCAGTAAATGAATATCATTAAATTAATATTTAAAACCCATTAATATAATGGGAATCAAGATATATCATTTCAAAGAAGAGTACATACACCTTATAAATTAATATTGGGGTATAATATAAAATATGTAATAACCAAGATAGCTTTCGATGATAAACCCTTATTATGATCACTACATTAATGTTAAAATTAAAAAAATTTATAAATGCAAAAAAGACATGTTTAAATACTACATAAATAAACAAGTCAACATCAAACATTATCTTGACAGAACATAATAAATGATTAAGTGATTTATCATAATTAAATAAAATTTTGTTATAAAACACTAACATCGTATTTATCTCAAAACCCCATGGATGAAATTATTTGAATTGAATCATAATATACCATAAGGTATAAAAGATTCATTATATTATAAGTTAAATTGAATAATTTTTCAATGTATAAAATAAATTCAGTGCATAACATAAAAACATGGCTTAATGATTTAAAATGAAGACAAAATACCTAAAAAATATCATATAATTTAAGTGAGAATTAGCTAGTGAATTTCTTATTTGTATCATATGTAAATCAATCAAAAATTGGTGAAAATAAAAATAAAATAATTAATCAAATAATTTTAGAATATAAAAAACACTAAGATGTAATATAACGAAAGAGAATGAAATTTAGTTATTGAACTCCTTATTCTAGGTCTAACTCATCAGGTACATTCATTAAATTCCCGAATAATTAACTTGTATTAATTATTTACCTAAATATGAATAATTTTTAGGTTTATTTAACCTTTCGATTTATTTAATAGAATCCTATATTTAACTACGTAATAAATTATGTTCATATCCTATTTTTTCATGATATTCAGTTCATATGTCCAAATAAAATTAAATAATATTACTATAGTAAAATAAGTAATTTCTTAATCATATTTAGAATAATAATCATATTTATGTAATGAATAATCAATAAGTGAAGGTACATAACTAAAAATGAATGTCATTTAATCTATATATTGATCACGAAGAATAATATAGGTGGGTTAGATAACGATAAAATAATTGAATGTAAAAAATAAATTGAGAATGAAAATTATACATGGATATTATTAGAGATAATCGCTTGGAAATTACAATCTGATTTTAAAATGAATTAATTCAGAATGTGAGACATCATAAACATACTGTTAATGGTTCATTATAAGAAATCATAAAAAAGGGGTATGTACTTCACTAGATACCGAAAATATTATGTCTCATGAGACCTATTGAATCATCAAGCCTCTATAAAACACCCCTCCCATCAGATACTAATTCCAATGTATAAATTAGATGAATGGCAAGAATAAAATTTCAATACATAATCAAAATAATAATTATTATAGAAAATCATGGATTTAAAATTTTAATATTTCTTGATTCAAATTATTCTTCTACTATCTAGAGAAATAAAAATTATGGAATCATTAAATCATATCCCCCTTGGAGTATAATAAAAAAGGGTTATTATCATTACTGAATATAAATACCATAAATATTTCATTAATATTTTTCTTCAGAAAAATAATTTTTTTTTATTTTAAATCCACTTTTAAAAACTAAAAATTTCTAGTATATTAATAAAAAATTAAATGAAAGAAATTATGACAATTTATAAAATAATATTCAATGTATTGACCAGTATTATTGGAAAGAAAATTCTATTCCTCCCTTGTAGGTTATAATAAATATTTCATTCACCTTTTTTGTAAAAATTTAAAAAGTACCATGTTCTGATATAAGAAAATGATTCCTTTGAATTATTTTAAAAAATAAAAAATGTGTAAAAATGAATTTAATTAAAAATTGAATAAAATAATAATTTTCCATTAATAAATTTTAATGAAAATATAGAAATATTATAAAAATAATCCAAATAGTGTAGAAAAATAATAAAATTTTCATTTAAAAATTGATACCAGTATCATTTGTACATAAAGAGTTTATGTAAAAGAAAAAAAATTTAATTTATAGATATAAACAGAATATTATAGAATATTTTGGGTTTAATATAGAAAGATATACTAATTTGTTCATCAAATAATTAATTATAAGAAACCCAAAAATTTATGAGAATGTGAAATATACCATCAGCAATTTGTAATCTTTTAAATCATAACCCCCGTAAAAGAAATAAAACTAAATGAGAAATTAAATACTCTTAATATAAATCTATTTTTTATATAAATTATCAAATGGGATGTTGATATACATCATAAAAATATTTAATTGTATAATAACAAAAATTTATTAACGTATAAGATGTTCTGAAACCAATCTTAAAATAATCAATATTATGATTTAAAAATAACAAATTAATTTGTTTAATTTAGAAAATGTAATCCAAAAAAAATTAATATAAAAATAAAAAGTCAACATCCATTACACAAATAATCAATGAATATAAAATATATTTTAGATGTTGCATAAACCAATGGAAAATAAATTGGGTTATGAAACCCCATCACTTGAGTACGACACTATATGTACATTTTATATCTTCTTGAATAATAAAATTTTGTTAATTATTAACACACTTATGAACCATTTTAATTTTTATTATTTCATTATTCTATTTAATAACATTTTATATTTAATTATGAAATTATGTAATTTCATGTTAATTTTTTTGATGATATTTTGTTCATATGACCAAAGTGACTTCATTAGTTTGACTTTGGAATAATGTTTCGTTATTTCATATTCTCCCAAATAATTTTAATTAAATAATTATATTATAATACATAAATTATAATTTTTAATCCCACCATAACATTTGGTTATTAAAAATGAACTACGTCCCAATCATATCGATGGTAAGACTTCTGTATTCATGAGTTACATTTCCATTTTTTAACAATCAACCTAGAAAAAACATAAGTATTATTTTACCTATCCAGAATAATTATTACCTACATAAATATGAAACAAAATTAATGTAAATATTTTTTATCCTTCAAAACATTAAAATATTCATTTTTTATATACATTTGAATGGAAAAAAATTAAGGATGTGGTCAGATGCTCAGTAAGGGTTATGTATAGAGGAGACTATCATTAATAAATATGAAATAGTCAATACAGAAAGGTATATAACTGAATATAAAATCCATTTAATCATTAACCTGAGAATTAATAATAATATGGAAGTAATAAAAGTTGTTTTAATAGTTTCATATAACTAATCACATGATCCTCAAAATTTTACATGGATATCATAAATATTAAATAATCACATGGACATCAATAAATAATAACATAATGAGGGAATAAATAATTCCAGATAACATAAACATACTATTAATTCCCCACTCTAGGACATAATACATAATGTTGTAAATCCTACACCAAATATCTAATGTAGTTTATCTTAAGAGACATATCAATGAAACTAGGGCCTTTAATGTGATCCTACCATCACATGCCAAGTTTAATGAATTTAACATAGGAACCAAGAAATTAAAAAATAAATAACAAATAAACATAAACAATCATATTGATAAACTATCATATGAATTTATAATATTTTTGAATAGAAAATAATCATAAAACATCCAGATAGAGAATAATAATTGTATCATTAAAACATATCCCCAATAAATTATAATGAAAATAGTGGGTTATTGTCATTTATTTATAGAAATGGGTGAGTGGGAGAATGGTGATCTTCCTTGTCTCTAAGAAAATTAGCAAAACTGGCTTCGTTCGATCTCGAAAAAGAGATAATATTCAGACAGTCAAAGGGAAGGGAGGCTTCTGAACCATCTATTTACCGAAATTCAATCTCGTTTTTTGAGGTTGTTATGGCACCCTCTGTACCTGTACATGGAATACCAACTATTCTCAAATGTCTAGTGGATGAATCCATTGCATTAGCGGCAGATACGAAGGCGCCTATGAAGCTTCAAGATCATTATAAATTCTCGGTGTTAGGTCTCTCCTCTTATGAGAGTGTAACAAAATCCTTGGCATATGTGGATCTAAAAAATAGTAATTTTCAATGTTGGGGTTCTCATGATGGAGACATGTACCAATTGGGAAATTTTAATTTCATGTTATTTTGGAAAGAAGGGATAATATAAATACGATCTGGTGAATTGGAATCATCAACCTCATTCTAGGTTTTTTTGGATATCAATTTGGGATCCTAACATCAACCCTTTCAAGCAGCAACTTTCCATGACATAGGTATGGAGAAAACACCATGGGATCCTGTTGGTTTACTGGTATCCCAATATTCCCAGTGACCATGACATTAGATTGGGAATACCAATGAAGGTTGATCAGCAGTCCATTAATGGCTATCTAGTCTTGTATACACGAGTCCTTAATGATATTTCCATGGATGTTTCACCTACTTGTCAGATTTTTCTTTTATGGATCATCATAAATTGGAGGTCTCGTTTGAATTTAAAAATATTCCCAAATTTTGTGATCATTGTAAAATGTTTTATTATGTGGTCAATAATTATTGTGTTCACCAAATAATGTTAATGCCAGCTCCTACTGCCTCTTCCTGGAGGGTGGTCTCTCGAGGAAAGGGAAGTGAAAAAACTAGAAAGGGGAAGGATCATGAAGCTCCTATGAGCAAGGGGCCACATCAGAAAATACCTTATCATGGTCTGACTTAGATGAGGAATAGGATCAACATCTCAGTCACCATGGGAGTAAATACAGTATAAGGGATGAATTTCAAGAGGTAAAGGAGGGTTACTCTATCGATTTCTTCTTGGTTTCCCTTTCTTTTTGGGTTGTGGACAACATCTTTAAGATCATTAATAATGATTTAAAGCCTATGATGGAGGCCAAAAAAAATATTTTAACTATCCTAATACATTTGGAGTATGGGACAATGAAAATTGATCTAGGTCATCCCAATTTTTAGGTTCACTGTTATGACACACGTGATCACAAGAACTCATTTCAACTGCAGCCTAACATAGGGGATGAAGTCATTGGATTGTCAAGGACTCAGATATGTGAGCACTAGATCCAATGGAGGAACAATTCCCTAATAATGTTGCACTATATTTTTAGTAAAGGACTGACATTGTCATTATACATATGCATACCTAGTCTATTATATAAGATTCTAAACCTGGGGGTCCTACCTCTTCTACAAGATCTTCTCAGAAATTATTGGACTTTGATACCAATAGAATGTGGGGAGTAACCCATAAGTCAAAACATCAATGAGGGAAATATTTTGGAACTTCCTGGGGCTGGAAAACCCTTACACAACAGGTTCCATTCAACTAATTTAACGATAACTCAATACTGAAATATTAGGAATTTCAAATCCAATGAAATTCTCTCTTAATTGGTGAAATTTTTTTATCAACGAATGATTCTACCTCCTAAGATGCATCCAATATATGGGATCTCATGACAAGGTCGGTAAATTTGTGTATAATGGTGTGGTTAATCCAACCATTGATGAGGAGAATGTGCATATTCTCACCGGTAGTTTCATGGAAGATAGTAAAAAGTTGTATTTCTCAGTTTTCTACAGCTATAATAAATACACTGAATGGATATCATTATGGGACCAAATCAACAACCTGGCATCTTCAATTATGGATCAATGAATTTTTATAGTTGACATTAACTCCATTTTTCATATGGAGGGGAAGATTGGTCCTGGGGATGGCACTACCTCAATTGTTGAATTTTGTGACTACATTGAGAATGATGGTTTGACAGAAGTCAATATAGTTAGATCCAAATTCACATGGTATAGAATACACCTTAATTGAATGAGATCTAGTAAAATTTATAGGGCGTTTGTAATTGATGTCTCATGTGCATGATAGAGGCCCATTTCTTGCATCACCTAGGCCAAGCAAAATTCATATCATCACCCTATTCTGGTAAGTTTATTGAATATAGAGAGGATGTATCCAATCCCATTAATATTTAATAGTATATGGGCATCCCTCCCATAGTGTTCAGTGATTTTTCAAGAAACATTGGGCTTGGGAGCTTGTGGTCTTCACACATTGGTCTATCTCTCTAAATCCATGCTCATGAAAATAAAACAGAGGCAATGGATAGAATGAAATTTCAGAACTTTGGATGCAGAAATTGATGGGATTGAATGCCTCTTAATTGAATTATACAAGTCACTTAATGAATTTCACATTTTGGGGTCCTTAAACCGGAATTTGAATTATCTTCCAATCTTGGAAATCTTCTCATACTTTGAGATAACATCCAAAAAGATAACATTAAAATTAGGTGGCTCTAAGAATGAGACAGAAACACGAATTTTTTCACTTTAGATGGGGAATAAGTCTAATAGAGCTTCAGATTTTCTAATGGAAGGGATCATATTTTGGACAATATACTATAACTTGTAGTGCATATATTCACTAATTACGGGACACCATTTAATGTCCCCCATAAAGGAAGAATAGATAAAGGAATACATTATTCTAAATCGTGTGACGAAAGAGGATAATAACTACCTTAACTCAATACCAATGGATTTTTAAATCAAAGATACTGTGTTTGGAATCAATAAGGGAATCTATAAGGCCCCATCCTTAAACCTTACTTAATATTGATTTATTATAAGATTACACATTGAGGATCTATTCGGGTTTAGAGTTTTAGAGAATTAAATCATAAAACATGCATTACATTCCACATTTAAACAAAGTGGTTACGTAAAGATAATATTCTTCTTTCCAATTAATGGAAACATATTTAAAATAATACATGGATTCTTTCTTGACAGTTCCTTGACACTATCATCATATCATGTACCAATCCCTTGACCCGTGAAAAAAATTTCAAAAAAACTTGGGATGAGCATAATAATCTCAGTAAGGGATATAAAAATATGGTAAGGAATCATGGGTACATATATACATAAGAATGAAATCATACTTTACCCATAAAACATAAGAACTTTAACATAACTCATCAAATCACGAATAAATCATAGAAATCATAAGACATAAAGGTAACTTGAGGCATTCATAACATTCTTACGTAGGGAGTAACCCTCTTACCACATCGGAAGCACTTTCCAGAATTCATAAGACATTCCACAGCATGCCTTTTGCCACATTTATCACAAACTGGAAACTTAGTTTTCTTACCGTCAGACTTTTTTGAAGAATTCTTACCTTCCTCCGGCCACCTCGGTCTCTTCTTCTGTTGGTTGTTATAGAACACTTGATCATCAGAAAACTCCATTTCTACCTTCTCAGCACATTGAACAAGCTTTTCATAACTTTTAAACTCACGAGAAGCTAATGCCCTTCGATATTTTGGCATTAATCCTGAGTAAAAACGATTGATTTTACTATCAAGGTCTCGGATAAAATTTGGAGCATACCTTTCCAATCGAGTGAACCTTTATTCAGAGGCATCCACTGAGTCTTCCTCTTGCCTCAATTCCAAGAATTTCTTTTCCATCCTAAGTCGAAGTACCTTAGGAAAATACTTCTCAAGAAACATACCTTTGAATTCATCCCAGTCGAGCGCATCAATCTCATCAGCTTCCCTGATATTTTTAACCATCGACCACCACTGATGTGCTTCACCCTCCAAACGATAAATAGAAAGACTAACCGTTTGATTGTCTGAACACCCCATGACATCAAAAATATTCTCTAGTTCTTTAATACACCCTTCAGCAAGCACAGGGTCAGATGATCATCTGAATTATGGGGGATGTTGCCTCATGAAATGTTCCACCACTGACATGTTCCTCTGCGGTTGATCTTGCTGGTCACGTGTATGGTTACCACCGCCATTTATCACTTTAGTCAACTGTGCCATTACTGCAACAAACTGTTCAGTTCCAATTCCGACCATCTCAGGATGCTGATTTGGAAGGTTATTTCCTTCTGCATGCCTTCCTAGCACTACTTCCCTGTTTCCTCTGTAGAAAACCATTCTGAACAAACATGTCTTAGATGAAGCAACATGGTAATATTCAAATGCTATATCATTTCAATTTGACCATAAAAAAATTTGAATAATCATTTAATAGAATTATAACTGCTAAAGATATCTAAACCAACCTCTGATACCAACTATAAGGCCCCATCCTTAATCCTTAATTAATCTTCAGTTATTACAAGATTACACATTGAGGATCTTTTCGGGTTTAGAGTTTTAGAGAATTAGATCATAAAACATGAACCACATTCCAAATTTAAACAAAGTGGTTACATAAAGATAATATTCTTATTTCCTACCAATGGAAACATATTTAAAATAAAACATGGATTCTTTCTAGACACATCCTTGACACTATCATCATATCATGTACCTTTCCCTTGACCTGTGAAAAACATTTCAAAAAAACTTGGGATGAGCATAAAAAGCTCAGTAAGGGATATAAAAATATGGTAAGGAAACATGGGTACATATATACATAAGAATGAAATCATAATTTACCCATAAAACATAATCACATTAACATACCTCATCAAATCATGAATAAATCATAGAAATCATAAGACATAAAGGTAACTTGAGGCATTCATAACATTCTTACGTAGGGAGTAACTCTCTTGGTTACATTTGGAATACCCATCACAGTATATTCCCTAAATCTCTTCGGAGAAACCTTAACCTTACACTCCTTCGCGTTACCCAATGCATTGGAGAGCTATATCAGGATCACCCGCCATTAGTTTATCACAGAACCACCCGTCTTCATAACAATGCCCAAGAACCTCAACATAATCGTATCACATAAAAAATGCATATATGAAACATAACATTTCCACCATTCAATCACAAGATATCAATACAAAACATTGATATAAAAACATTATAAGAACCATTTTCAATACCAAAATAGAAGAAAAGTAGAACATGGTAATTATTTTTCTTTTTAAAAAAGGTATGGCTTGTAGAGGAAGCCGAAACTCAAATAAAGGTCACAGCGGCGGAGAAGTCGTTGTCGCCGCATAATAACGACAAAAACATTCCCTTTTTTCGTTTAGTAAATTATTCATATAAATAGGATTCCTTTTGGATAAACTTAAAAGTCAAAGGGGTTTATACACCATATAAAATAAGGTTGTGTATAAAACAAAATATGCCTCAATGAAAGGAGATTGAGACGAAGTCCCATACCTCGGGTCCGACTTGACTGGTCGTTCTTTAATATCCTGAATAATAAACAAGAGTTATTTTCTACTTGATTAAGATCCTTTCTCATGTTCATTATTCCTTATATATCACTTATTTCCATGTCATGAACACTATGTAATTATTTAAGTTAATAACGGTCATTTTAACGATCATTGGTACTTGAGTAAAAAATAAACCCTTTATAATTACATGTTGTTCATGTATCCATTATATCCAGAATTATAATCATGATGTATATATCATATATATCAAGTATATACATGCGTATATAAAATTACATAATCATTTATAGGTAAGAAATGAAATGCACCGTTCATGGAGACGGTAAGTCGTACGTACGCATGAACGCTACTTTCATTTCTATTTCGTATTTTATAGAATAGAATCATAATGATATAAAGGTATAGTATAATTCCAGTATAATATCATATTTAATATCATTTTTCCATCCTTTATACGTCCCACATATGATATTTAACGAATCAAATCACTTTGAGTGGGAGATAGTCCACAATTCCTTAAATGAAGATATCGCGTTTACCCATATTGGAAACCATAAAGGTATACCCAAAATGAAAAATACAGAAGCTTAAATAAAACATAAAAATATTATATATCATATATAAACATATATACTTATTAATGTCCACCTTT
Organism: Viscum album; assembly: GCA_963277665.1. Classification (NCBI taxonomy): domain Eukaryota; kingdom Viridiplantae; phylum Streptophyta; class Magnoliopsida; order Santalales; family Viscaceae; genus Viscum; species Viscum album. The sequence goes on from OY728133.1 coordinate 1,362,819,461, forward strand.
GAAGGTGTTAAAAGAATATTGAACAATCATCGTTTCGGGAGGCATAAATTCACCATCCACGAAAACAGTATGTCCTTTAACCATTAGATGTAGGTGTGTGTAAGTGTAGCTCAAATACATATTATAACAACATCCTAGTATATTTAGGATACTGGAGTTGTTACAAAAGAAAATAATAAAAAGATTTTAGGGGGTTGGAGAAGAAAAATCAATCAAAAGGACTCAAAAGAAGACATTACCTTAAAATCGGGTAACTATCATAGATTTGAGCTCAAAGGCTTTCTTGGGAAGACTTCTGCCCAAATTGAGGCTTCAAAGAGTAAGAGAGGGATGTGGAGAGCCAAAATGGGCAGGGGTTGGCCGAGCCAAAGGCTTTGGGAGTGTGGGTAAGGAGGTAGAGTTGGGGGCCTTTTATAAGAGGAGAGAAGGGGCACTTTTGGAAGGTAATGAAAATTCACTTTATTTTAAAATGGTCTTCGGATTAAGAGGTCCCACATTGATGTGTTTCGAGGATAAGGTGATAAGGGTTCTAAATCCACCCATCCAATAATTTTTTTCCACATGTAGGTCTTAGAGTTTACATTATCATTCCATTTTATTTAAATCGTTAAATAATGAGGTCATCGCTGCATCATAATGGTGTCATAAATAATTTAATTTATTTAAAGTATAAAAATTATAAAAAAAATACTATGATGTAGGAACACATTTTAGATTTCCAATGACTATTTATAATCAAAAATAGGATCTTTATAACCTGATGTAAAATGTTTTTTAGTAAAACATTTCATGTTTGTGTCATTTTTACTTTTACATTAAATAAAAAGTTATATATGTCATTTCCCAACCAAAGTGGCTCCATGGGGTCCCCAAGTTGACCCATGGATTTTCTTGGTCTGCCATGACACATCCAATGAGGGTAGGTCATGTGTCATGCTCATCTCATTTTATTAAAGCATTATCATTACCTTAAACTACACTAATTAACTCTAATCGCGATTAAGAACTTAAGAGTTACTATTCACCAAAAAAATTATTTTAATCTCATTGAACCACATTTTAATTATTAATGACAACCATGTATGTTGGATTTTTGAAATTAAATACAAAGAAGTGGTAAAATATCATTTAAACGAAAAATCAGTTTTTATAAGTACCACTTAGTGGTTTCACTATTCATCAAAAAATTGAAGTTTTTCAGAAAAATACCCAAAATTCACCCTAAGCTATATTTGATATTACGAATTAAAAAATGAAGTCTATTTTAAAAAATTCAAAACATATAAGTTACATTAATTAATTTAATAATTAATTTCCACTGTCATGACAAATAGCGTGTTTTTATGAAACAATACGTATCAAAAGATTGACACCAGTTTAAGTCCAATTTCAAAGTGAAATTGATTCCATTGACCACCATTGGATTAAATGGTAAAAATATATTCTAATTTCACTTTAAAAACAATTAAAAAGATAATATAATCATATAAATAAATTATATTAAAAAGATGTTTTGATGTTAAATGCAGTATTTTTCACTATTCTTTAAAAAATGAACATTGTCTGAAAAATACCAAAAACTCACACAAAGTAAATTTTCATGTCCCAATCATAAATAATAAGTTTATTTTGAAAAATATAGCTTATAAAATTTTCAAAATATATATTTAAAAATGGTTTTCCATCAAAAGGGAGTAAAATAATCTTTTAAAAAATATTAGTGTCTTCCATGCTTAAGATTGGATTTATTTTCATTTTATGCCTATAAAACACTCTGTAATTCATTAATAGACATAGATAAAAATATCAATTATTCATTACATACTTGGGATGTTACATCCTTCCCCCCTTTAGAAAATTGTTTCCCCGTAATTTATTTACTTATCGAATAAATGGGGGTACTTATCCCTCATTGCATTTTCAGATTCCCATGTTGCCTCTTCCATCATTTGGTCTTTCCACAAAACCATTACCTGATTAATCACCTTATTTCGTAACACATGCTCCATGTGGTCAAGAACATGGACCGGTTGTTCCTCATAAGATAGGTTCTCTTCCAGCTGAACTACCTCTGGACTCAAAACATGAGATGGATCTCGCATATACTTTCTCATCATCGAAACATGAAAAACATTGTGTACCTGAGATAAACTCGGAGGTAAAGCCACCCAGTATACAACTGATCCATCTCTCTACATAATTTCATATGGTCCAATAAACCTTGGACTCAGCTTTCCTTTCTTACCAAATCTCATCACACTTTTCCAAGGAGAACCCTTGAGAAATACATGATCACATACCTCGAAAGATAGATCCTTCCTCTAGTTATCCACATAACTCTTCTGCCTACTCTGAGCTATTCTCATGTGTTTCTGTATCAGCTGAACTTCTTCGACCAACTCTTCTACCAATTCTGGTCCCATCAACGTCCTTTCACCCACTTCATCCCAGAAAGCTGGATTCCGACACCGCTTCCCATATAATGCCTGAAATGGTGCCATCTGTATACTGGAATGAAAACTGTTATTATATGAAAATTCAACCAAAGAAAGATGTTGGTCCCAACATCCCTGATAATCCATAGAGAAAGAATGTAGCATATCCTCCAATGTCTAAATTGTTCATTCTGACTGCCCATCTGATTGAGGATGTTGAGCTGTACTAAAATTTAATTCAGTACCCAACAACTTATGAAGGCCTTTCCAAAAGTTAGAAGTGAACCTGGGATCACGATCTGATACAATGGAGAGGGGAAATCCATGTAACCTGACTATATCTTTAAGATACAAACGGGAAAGATGATCTAGAGTGAAGGTATCTCGTATAGCAAGGAAATGAGAAGATTTAGTCAAGCGATCAATAATAACCCATATTGCATTATTACCTCGAGATTTCTTCGGTAATCCGACAACAATGTCCATGGATATATTCTACCATTTCCACTCTGGAACTAGTAATGGTTGAAGCATCCCTTTCATTAACTTCCGCTCTGCTTTAACCTATTGACATGTCAAACACTTCACAATAAAATCAGTAATATCTCTTTTCATTCCATCCCACCAGTAATACTCCCGCAGATCTCTGTACATCTTAGTACTACCAGGATGAACTGAAAACGGAGAACTATGAGCTTTATATAACAACTCTCTCTTTAACTGTGATTCACAAGTCACACACAATCTCTTCCCAAATCTCAAAACGCAATCATTATCAATGTTTAATTCAGGCAACACACCTTTATGAACCAACTCTACATTTTTATGCAACTCACTATCTTGCTTCTGTACTTTCTTGATCCTATCTGATAGAGATTATCTCACTGATACTTGAAAAAAAACCAAAAGAAATTCCTGCACCAACAACTTTTATTCAATGTTCATCAAATCCTTAACCAAAGGATCATGTTCCAAACGCAACATTGCTAATGAAGCATTACTTTTTCGACTCAAAGAACCAGCCTCTTTATTTTCTTTTCCTGGATGGTAATGAATTATACAATCATAATCCTTGATTAATTCCAGCCATCTCCTCTGTCTCATGTTTAACTCCTTCTGAGTGAATATATACTTTATACTTTTGTGATCAGTATATATTTAACACTTTACTCCATAAAAATGATGCCTCCAAATTTTTAAAGTGAAAACAACAACAGATAATTCCAAATCATGAGTAGGATAATTTACCTCATGAGTATTCAACTATCGTGAAGCATAAGAAATTACCTGACCATTCTTCATTAGGACGCAACCAAGTTCTTTCAATGAAGCATCACTGTATATAACAAACTCACCATTCCTGGAAGGTAGTTCCAAAACTGGAGCATTCACCAATCTTCTTTTCTATTCCTGAAAACAATCATCAAATTCTTTTATCTAGATAAACATAACACCCTTCCGAGTTAGCATAGTCATTGGAATAGATAAACGTGAAAAATGTCTACAAAACCTTCAGTAATAGCCTTCCAAACCAAGGAAGCTACGAATCTCTGTCATATTTGTGGGCCTTTTCCATTATTCAATAACCTTTGTTTTTGTAGGATCAACGGTTATCCCATGTTCAAAAACAATGTTACCAAGGAAAGGGATTTGTTGCAACCAAAACTCACAATTGCTGAATTTTCCATACAGTTTCTTTTCTTTTAATGTTTGCAAAATAACCCTTAAATGTCTTTCATGCTCCTATTTACTTTTAGAAAACACCAAAATATCATTAATGAAAACCACCACAAACTTATCGAAAAACTCATGGAAAATTTTATTCATTAAGTCCATGAATACAGCAGGTGCATTGGTTAGCCCAAAAGGCATTACTAAAAATTCATAATGGCCAGATCTTGTACGGAACGCGGTCTTCGGAACTTCTGCTTCCTTTACCTTCAGCTGATGGTACCCTGATCTCAAGTTAATATTTGAAAAATACTGAGCTCCCTGGAGCTGATACAAATTCATTTGATGGCCCGACATCTGCTGAAGTATTTGCAAAGGATTTCACCACCCCTTTCTTCTTGTAGTATAACTACTTCCCACCACTCAATCTCTTTGTCGGACACTCATTTGCATAGTGAAACATCTCATTTAACTTATAATATTTCACTAACTGTAAATAAGATTTGGTCTTACCATCTCCCTGATCTTTTCCAGTGCAATCACGAGCCTTATGTCCCATCATACCACATCGGTATCACTTTCCAGAATTCATATGTCATTCCCCAGCATGCCTTTTGCCACATTAATCAAAAACTGGAAACTTAGTTTTCTTACCGTCAGACTTTTTTGAAGAATTATTACCTTTCTCCTGCCACCTCGGTCTCTTCTTCTGTTGGTTTTTATAGAACACTTGATCATCGACAAACTCTATTTCCACCTTCTCATCACATCGAACAAGATTTTCATAACTTTTAAACTCACGAGAAGCTAATGCCCTTTGATATTTTGGCTTTAATCCGGAGTAAAAACTATTGATTTTACTATCAAGGTCTAGGATAAAATTTGGATCATACCTTGCCAATCGAGTGAACCTTTATTCATAGGCAGCCACTAAGTCTTCCTCTTGCCTCAATTCCAAGAATTTCTTTTCCATCCTAAGTCGAACAGCCTTAGGAAAATACTTCTCAAGAAACATATCTTTGAATTCATCCCAGTTGAGAGCATCAATCTCATCAGCGTCCCTGATATTTTTAACCATCGACCACCACTGATCTGCTTCACCCTCCAAACGATAAATTGCAAGACTAACCCTTTGATTGTCTAAACACCCCATGACATCAAAAATATTCTCTAGTGCTTTAATCCACCCTTCAGCTAGCACATGGTCATATGATCCTCTGAATGATGGGGGATGTTGCCTCATAAAATGTTCTATCACTGACATGTTCATCTGCAGTTGATCTGGCTGGTCTCGTGTATGGATACCACCACCATTTGTCTCTTTAGTCAATTGCGCCATTACTGCAACAAACTGTTCAGTTCCAATTCCGACCATCTCATGATGCTGATTTGGAAGGTTATTTCCTTCTTCATGCCTTCCTAAAACTGAGTCCTTGTTTCCTCTGTGGAAAACCATTCTAAACAAACATGTCTTAGATGAAGAAACATGGTAATTTTAAAATGCTATATCATTTCAATTTGACCATAAAAAAATTTGGATAATCATATAATAGAATTTTAACTCCTAAAGTTATCTAAACCAACCTCTGATACCAACTATAAGGCCCCAGCCTTAAACCTAACTTAATCTTGAGTTATTACAAGATTATACATTGAGGATCTTTTCGGGTTTAGAGTTTTAGAGAATTAGATCATAAAACATGCACCAAATTACACATTTAAACAAAGTTGATACATAAAGATAATATTCTTTTTTCCTATCAATGGAAACATATTTAAAATAAAACATGGATTCTTTCATGACACTTCCTTGACACTATCATCATATCATGTACCTTTCCCTTGACCTGTGAAAAACATTTCAAAAAAACATGGGATAAGCATAAAAAGCTCAGTAAGGGATATAATAATATGATAAGGAAACATGGGTACATATATACATAAGAATGAAATCATACATTACCCATAAAACATAAGCACTTTAACATACCTCATCAAATCATGAATAAATCATAGAAATCATAAGACATAAAGGTAACATGAGGCATTCATAACATTCTTACGTAGGGAGTAACCCTCTTGGTTACATTTGGAATACCCATCACAGTATATTCCCTAAATCTCTTCGGATAAACCTTAACCTTACACTCCTTCGCATTACCAAATTCATTGGAGAGCTATATCGGGCTCACCCGCCCTTAGTTTATCACAGAACCACCCGTCTTAATAACAATGCCCAAGAACCTCAACATAATCGTATCACATAAAACATGCATATAGGAAACATAACATTTCCACCATTCAATAACAAGATATCAATACAAAACATTGATATAAAAACATTTTAAAAACCATTTTCAATACCAAAATATAAGAAAAGTAAAACATGGTATTTATTTTGAATTTAAAAAAAGGTATGTCTTGTAGAGGAAGCCGAAACTCAAATAAAGGTCATCGCGGCGTAGAAGTCGTTGTCGCCGCATACGTACGACAAAAACATTACCTTTTTTTGTTTATTAAATGCTTCGTATAAAAAAGATTCCTTTTCGATAAATGTAAAAGTCAAAGGGGTTAATACACCATATAAAAGAAGGTTGTGTATAAAACAAAATATGCCTCAATGGAAGGAGATTGAGAAGAAGTCTCATACCTCGGGTCCGACTTGACTTGGTCGTTCTTTAATCTCCTGAATAATAAACTTGAGTTAATTTCTACTTGATTAAGAACCTTTTTAAAGTTCATTATTCCTTTTATATCAGTTATTTCCATGTCATGAACACTAAGTAATTATTTAAGTTAATAACGGTCGTTTTAATGATCATTGGTACTTGAGTCAAAAAGAAACCCTTTATAATTACATTTTGTTCATGTATCCATTATATCATGAATTATAATCATGATTTATATATCATATATATCCATTATATACATTCATTTATAATATTAAATAATCATTTAGAGGTATGAAATGAAATGCACCATTCATGGAGACGGTAAGCCGTACGTATGTATGAACGCTACTTTCATTTCTATTTCGTATTTCATAGAATGGAATCATAAGGATATAAATGTATATTATAATTCCATTATAATATCATATATAATATCATACTTCCATCCTTTATACGTCCCACATATGGTATTTAACGAATCAAATCACATAGAGGGGGCGGTAGTCCGCACTTCCTTAAATGAAGATATCACGTTTACCCTTAATGGAAACTATAAAGGTATGCCCAAAATGATAAACACAGAAGCTTAAGGAAAACATAAACATATTATATATCATATATAAATATAGATACATCTTAATGGACACCTTTGAATGTGTTAAAATAATATTGAACAATCATCGTTTCGGGAGGCATAAATTCACCATCCACGGAAACAGTATGTCCTTTAACCATTAGATGTAGGTGTGTGTAAGTGTAGCTCGAATACTTCTTATAAAAACAACATAGAATATTTAGGATACTTTAGTTGTTACAAAAGAAATGAATAAAAAGTGTTTAGGGGGTTGTAGAAGCAAAATCATACAAAAGGACTCAAAAGAATACATTACCTTAAAATCGGGTAACTCTCCTAGATTTGAGCTCAAAGTCTTCCTTGGGAAGCCTTCTGCCAAATGTGAGGCTTCAAAGAGTAATAGAGGGATGTGGAGATCCAAAATGGGCAGGGTTTGGAAGAGCCAAAGGCTTTGGGAGTGTGGGTAAGGAGGTAGAGGTGGGGGACTTTTATAAGAGGAGAGAAGGGGCACTCTTGGAAGGTAAAGAAAAGTCACTTTATTTTAAAATGTTATCCGGATTTAGGAGGTCCCACATTGATTTGTTTCGAGGATAAGGTGATAGGGGTTCTAAATAAACCCATTCAATAGGTTTTGGCCAGGTTTAGGTCTTATATTTTACAGTATCATTCCATTTTATTTAAATCGTTAAATAATGAGGTCATCGCTGCATCATCATGATGTCCTAAAAAATTTAATTTATCTAAAGTCTAAAAATTATAAAAAAATACTATGATGTACGAAATCTTTTTAGATTTACAATTAATATTTATAATAAAAACTCTGATCTTTATAACCCCATGTAAAAATTGTTTTAGTAAAACATCTCATGTTTGTGTCATTTTTACTTTTATATTAAATAAAAAGTTATTTATGTCATTTCCCAACCAAAGTGTCTCCATGGGGTCCCCAAGTTGACCCATGGATTTTATTGGACGGCCATGACACATCCAATGAGGTTAGGACATGTATCAAGCTCATCTCATTTTATTAAAGCATTATCTTTACCTTATACTACACTAATTTCCTCTAATCGCGATTAAGAACTTAAGAGTTACTATTCACCAAAAATTTATTTTAATCTCACTGAACCACATTTTAATTCTTAATGAAAATCATGTATTTCAGGTTTTTTAAATTCAAAACACATAAGTGGTAAAATTTCATTTAAATGAAAAATCAGTTTTTATAAGTACCACTTAGTGGTTTCACTATTCATCAAAAATTGAAGTTTTTCAGAAAAATACGAAAAATTCACCCTAAGCTATATTTGATATTCTGAATTCAAAAATGAAGTCTATTTTACAAAACTCAAAACATATAAGTCACATTAATTAATTTAATAATTAATTCCCACTGTCATGACAAATAGCGTGTTTTTATGAAAAAATAAGTATCAAAAGATTGGCACCAGTTTAAGTCCAATTTCAAAGTGAAATTGATTCCAATGACCACCATTGGATTAAATGGCAAAAATATATTCTAATTTCAATTAAAAACCAATTCAAAAGATAATCTAATCATATGAATAAATTAGATTAAAAGCAGTTTTGATGTAAAATGCAGTATTTTTCACTATTCATTAAAAAATGAACATTGTCTCAAAAATACCAAAAATTCACACAAAGTAAATTTTGATGTCCCAATCATAAAGAATAGGTTTATTTTGACAAACATAGCTTATAAAATTGACAAAAGATAGATTTAAAAATGGTTTTCCATCAAAAGGTAGTAAAACAATCTTTTAATAAATATTAGTGTATTCTATGCTTAAGATTGGATTTATTTTCATTTTAAGCCACTAAAACACTATCTAATTTATTAATAGACATAGATAAAAATATCTATTATTCATTTCTTACTTGGGATGTTACAGAATCTATCCAAGGCAGGTTTTGTTTAAAAATCAATTCATTCATACATATTGAGAAATCATGAATGATGATGTTTTCCTCCTTGTTAATAATTTTTTTAAGAATGATAATTTCCCTAGGGTTTTACTGCCCTTTTTATCACTGTTATACTGACGGTTGTGAATGCATGTGAGATATTTTAGTCTAGGCTAGTTGTTATAGTCAATACCATTTACAAGGTGATTACTAGAATTCTGGTAACTAGACTTGCTCATGTCCCAGAAAAGATCTTATCTTTGATTTAATTTTGATATTTGGAATGAATAAATATTCAAGACTTCTTACTCACCTCCTCAGAGTGTGTAAATATTCTAAGAAAACAAACAAGAGAGAGAAACATATCACTCAAATTGTACGTTACCAAAGGCATAGAATCAATGTACTAGGGTTTCATTAGAAGTGTTCTAACAAAATTTAGAATAAATTGAAAATTCATCTATAGGATCAGGATACTTTTTGAGTTAGCCCGTGTATCTATTATTATAAAAGGGTCCTCGGATGGATGCTTTACTTTATCCAGTGGTTGCATCTAGGGGATTCCCTCTCAGATATTATTTTTGATATATCTAAAGATTACCTTAGTGGAAGTTTAATTGATATGGTGAAAAAGGGTGAATTATCTTCAATCAAGGAAGGCTGAGGTAAATATTCTCCCTCTCACATATTATTTTTTAATGATATTTTAATTTTTACACAGAGTGTAGAAGAAAAATCAACAATATAACAAAGGAACCCAAACACTATGAGAATTTTATAATCAAGTCATTAGGTGGAGAAAAATGTTCATATACATTGGAAAGAGTATTTCATCCTCAAGAAAGTCACTCCTCACCTATAACATGGAAAAAATAGTGGTCACTCTGCCCTTAGTCTAGCAGGATGTTCCAATGTTCTAGGGTAAACCCCGACAGTCACAATTTTCAACAATGTAGCATCAAATGAGAAAAACCCTGACCTCTTGGAAAATTATTCCCCTCTCAATGGATGTATGTAACTTCCTTGTCAATAATGTTGTTATCTCAAAGCTAGTATACACTTTCATGGTTTATCTATGGCCAATTTATATAATTAAAAATCTCAACATGATGCTAAAAAATGTTGTCTGGAGTGGGAATATTATGGAAATAATGCTAATTACTACCACATTGAGGGAATATTGTTAGCCCTACAACATGGGAGGTCTTGCAATCACGAATTGGGATGCCTTCAATCAGTCCCTACAAGATATGTTTGAATGGAAACTCATTAACAACATGTCTGACTCCCTATAATTCTTATGGAATTGGTTCATGGAAATAGTTATTGAAGGAAAAACTAACTTTTTGGATTCCTCCATATTGACTGGAATTAAATATTTTTTCAATAATATTATCATTCACTCAAGATGGATGGTGAATAAGGATTATTCTATACATTTTTGGAATGAAAATTGGAATGGAGATCCACTGATCAAACAAAATAACATGGAGGATACTCTCATTGATCATAGAATTACAATTAGGGAGAAACTAGAAAACAAGGAAATGGTTCCGAATGATGTTGAATAAATGATTAATGGTTATGACTTCGTTATATAAGAGGATACTCTAGTCTAGGAGGGTGCTGAAAATGGATGGATTGGTTCAAAAAACATTTAAAATCATCTGATTGATTGGGAAAAGAAGAGGAATGTGAAATTTATCAAAAAAATGGATGGCACCATCATGGTTCACACTCTTATAGTGGATGACTCTCAATAAGTTTCTAGTGGATTCCATCTTTCAAAGGGTTGGTGTTACCCTATATTCTCTATTATTCCTTTGTAAGCAGCATAGTGAAGATGTGAAAAATTTATTAATGAGTTTCAAGGAATCATCTTCTCATTTTATAGATGTGACATAGTTTTTTTGATTACCTATCCACTACACTACCTCAGTTGGAGTCTTTCTCAGAGATCTATTTAAATTCACTCATTACAAGTAAATAAAATTGTTGTTTCAAATTGATTTTGCAAAGACACATCACTCTATTTGGAGAAGTAGGAATGCAGTTGTGCCCAACAGGTCAAGGTTCAATGTTGTCTATGCACTAGAGTCGATCCTCACTGCAATGAATGCTTCCAAAAGCCAACACTATGAAACCTATAGAAATATTGTCAATTATTAAGTGTTCTTTCGGTGGGTAATCATTGATGGAAATTTCCCGGCCCCTTTGAATACCATGGAAATTTTATGGACTCCACCATTTGTAGGAACGGTCATGAGAATCACATCTAGAGATTTGAGGAGAAATCAGGGCCTCGTGTGTTTTGAATCCGTCTTTAGGGATGGAATTGGGGACTTCATTTAATATTTATATGGAAATTTAGGATGTTTCATGGAATTGGAGTTGGAAATTATGGGGCTTTTAATAGAGGTCGACATCGATATCTATAGAAACTGGAATAATTTCAGGATTTAATGTGACTCTACTACTCTGGTGCATGCTGGTAGAATTGGATAGAGTCATATATCATTGAGGCTAGCTGCTAAATAGGAAAACTATATTGAAAAGCTCCCATATTTTACTTACATTATCATCCATGCCTTCCGGGAGGCCAAATATATTACTTATAGGCTGGAAAATAATGTGGTATGTGTGGAAGAATGTAACCATTTGACCACCTTCCCCGATGATGTTGTTTCTCTTTTACTCTAGGATGAATGTTTAATTACATCATTTTACCTTTTCTAACTCTTATACATTCTATTAATAAAAGGGAATAAGTGATCACCTTTCTAAAAAAACTCCTTTTCAATTAGAAAAAAATTTAAAAAACTAAAAACTCTAATAATATTAATAAAATTATTTTATTAAATATAATTAATGAATATTTTAAAATAATAGTCAAATAAATCGGGGTCCTTGATAGTATGAAAATTATATTCTCGTTGATTATTTTAATATAATGATTTCTTTTACATTTTAATTAAAAAGAAAATAATTATCCATGTTCATGAAATGACAAGAAGATTCTATTAAAACTGTTTTTGAAAAAAATTAAATCATGGGTAACAATGAAGTTAACAAATAATTAGATAATTTTACAAATATTATTTAATACATATTAACAAAAACATTCATATAGAGGAAAAATATTCCAAATTGATTCAGAAAATAAGTTTTTTTTGAATAAATATTTTTAAAATATTTATTACATAAAGAGTATAATGTGAATTAAAAACATATACATTCTTGGAAACAAATATGGATAATAAAATAAATTTGGATTAATGTATAAATATAAAATAATACCCCTATTAGATACATAAAAATAAATAATCTTGAATAATAATAATAATTTCAAATAAACCCTTACCACTTTGGTATATTTTTAATCATAATCCCATATATAAAATAACGTCAAGTGAAACATTTAAAACAATGAATATAATTATATTCTTGATATAACATATAATATGGGTAATCAATACACCTTATAAAATTTAATAGATTTATAATAGAAAATATGTCTCAATATATAAGATATTAACTTGATGGTTATTACAAAGAACGTACAATTGAAGTTAAAAATTTTTTGATGAAATTATTCGATGTATCAAATTTAAATAAACATAAAATACTGGAAATGAAATATAAAAAAATTAAAATGAATATCACCAATAATCAATGTTTATTAAAGACAATGAATAAGTAATATAATCCAATGAAAAAAATGAGTTGTGCAACCCCATACCACTTAGTATCATTAAATAAGAATACCCTTCGATGAAATAATTTGAATTAAAATATAATATACCATAAATTAAAAATTATTCATGATATAACATGTTATAAATGAAATATATACAGTCTGTAATATAAATCATGTCCATAAAATTAAAATATTACTCAATGAAAGTACAATGAGATAAAATCTCCTACCTTAGATCAATCTCATCACATAAGTTATTTATTTTATTTAATAATATAATTATGTTATTTATATAATTTCATAATAAAGTTTTCAATATTATTATTAATTTTATTTTATGTAATAAATTATGATATTTAATTATGTAATTAGTAATTTTTTCAATAGTCGTCGTTTGCATATTTAGTTCATTAGCAAAAAAAATGAATTTTGTAGTTTCACAATTGGAAAACAGGTTATTATTATATCATCTCCATAATAATAATCATTAAATACATATAATTTTTATACCAAATAATCATTTTTATCCAACCACAAAATATGGTTATGAAAAATGGATTATTTTACAATCATGGATACAATAAGTTGTATATACGCATGAGTAATATTTTAATTTTTCAACAATCATGATATAAAGAATATATGTATTATTTTATCATTACATGACTATAAATATGGAATACATGTAATATAATTTTATTTAATACACTTATAAGTGTCATTGTCGTGATGTAGTTGTAAAACAAATGTGGTAAATCGCTTCTTGGAGGTGGTAATACACGTGTATGCATGAAGGATGTTATCATTTATTAATTAATATAATGATAAGATAATATATGATATAATAAAATTATATAATGAGAAATCTTTCTATAATATCATATATATATATATTAAATAATTAACTAAACCTATCTTTATTGGTGGTGATTGGAAACTAACTACAATAGTTTCAAAGGTGTTAATATACCAGAAACACAGACAACAATTTATTTATCCATTTGATGGAAAAAGAGATGAATATATGATATTCAATTAAATTAGAAACATCTTAGTATATGTGTGATTCCATTGTTATTATATAATAATTATTGAGTACTATTTTAAATAGGTGGTAGACAAAATAATACAAAATTTCTCTTTAATAATGATACATCTTCTTTAAAAAACCTGTTTTGATTCACACAAAAACATCTAAAGAGGATTTTATAATAATAAAAATTATTGGACAATATTGAAAGATAATTAGTAATGGATTTATTAAGGTATTTTCCAATCCATAAACCTTTTTATATTTGATGAAAATATTGGGGAGGAACCATTTTATATGTGCGGGGAGGGGCATTTTATAATTTTTTAAATTAATTAATTAAAATAAACTATTTCTCAAGAGAAAATGGATTTAAATTTATATTATTCAAATATAGGATGATAATGGGTTGAAATTATATAATTAAATAAAATTTTTATTAGTTAATTTTAGGTATTTTAGTTATCATTTTGTTATAACTAACCCTAGCCCTTTTCTGACAATTACAATTATAAGAACGTTCTTACTCTTTAGGGGTCAATATAAAATCCATATATGGAAAATTGGATAATAAATTGAAAGTTGTTTATATATTAAAATATATAAAAATTAATTGAAAAAAGATTCTATTTTAATGAATTTAAAATAATTTAAAAAAAAAATTATTTACTATACAAATTCATAAATTTCATTTGAGGGGCTGTTAAATTACATTTACATTAATAAGATAAAAAAAATATTTGAAACAAATTAATCAAAAATTATATTACAAATTATATTTATCTATATAGTTCATGTAGAGAAATAATACATTAAAATCATTTTACTTTTACCATTTTAAGGGAATTTATTTTATTTTTCTATTAATTCAATGAATATTATGTCAGTGTTGTGTTAGAATTTAAGCTAATTACTTAATCAATGAATCATAAAAAGTAAATTACCATGATAAATAATCATTAATATTTCCCATTATTATGTATAACATTATTTAGTTTTATTCTATCCCTTTCACAAAATGTTATAGAAATTAAAAAGGGGAAAGTGAAATTTTTTACTTTTCTATATATAAAACAATATAAAATTCAAAATCATGTCAAAATGACATTGAAATGCCAAATATGCAATTTTTGTATGATTATGGTGGAAGTAATTCAATAACATACATATAAGGAAATTGTTATGTTCATTTTTAACCCTTACCATATTATTATTAACCATAAATAGCTGATTTAATATTACTGTGCTGATAATTATTTACCATAGTCACTATTCATAATGTCAAAAAATGGGCATATTTAACAATTTCAAATAACCACATTTCAAATATTCAATATATTTTTCAAGATTAAATTCATATAATTGGATGAAATAACTTTAAAATTATACTCTTAAGGGTCATCAAATAGATGTTTTTCAGGAAAATGCATTTTTGAAGGAAAAATTATATTACATTAAATTAATCACTATTAATATTCATTAAATCAATTCCAATTCCCATAGGTAGATATATACGTTCTATATTTCACATAAATCATTCCAAATTAGGGTATATTTTAATTAATAAAAATGTAAAAATATTATTCACTTGAAAACTATTTAAAAAATTTGTTTTAAGCATATAAATTGATTTCTTACAAATTCATGATAATATCTTATTATAATGAAATTAAATAGATTATTCTAATTAAAATTGATAATATGTCAAGTTAGGATGAATTAAAAATATAATCGTTCATTATGTCAAATGATTTTATGAAATTAAATGTCAAGTCTACAAAAATCCATTTTTTTCTATTCATTAAAAATGCATATTTTATAAAAATAAACATAAAATCACCTTAATATAATTTTACTTTTATGATTTTAAAGATTTCAACCATTTTATTTTACATGTTTCAAAAATATATAGATTTTATTTAAAATATTTTCTAATAATAATCAATAAAATCTATATTTGGAGATAATGTACTTTTGAAAAGTAAAATGATGTAATTATAATTGACATATTAATTAGTCAGAATTTATCAATTTATTTATATTTTTTATCACATTATTTATATAGATATATTATATTATATTTAATCTTTTATACAACAATAAATTCAAATACTTGGTTCTAACTATCATATTTATGTAATATATATCATGGGTAATATAAGCATGGTGTTTTGTTCCTTATACACTAGTGAACATAAGGATTTTATTTTAATATATCAGGATATCACAATTTCACCACCTATATTAAATTCCATCATTGCAGTTTTAACATTCACTCATAATTCAAGGGTTTAATGTTTGGGAATTCCTTTATGGAAAACACATATCATAGAAAGGTTAATAAAATCTCATCTTAAATAGAGGATATGGAAAATGTGATGGTTATTTATAATAAAAAAACTATGTTTCCACATAGGAAAACATTAATAGGAACTGAAAATATGAACATTAAGGGAAAAACGTATACGTAATTAATAATAGAGAGGTACCAAGAAAAATGTCATGATAATATTAATGACCACAATTCCATAAATCAATTATGGGTGAAAAGAGCAATAATACATCCTAAATTAATATAAATATTTAAATATTTTCCTTCAATTTCATTTTCCAAAATTTTATGGATTTTTTTACTATCATGATAGAAAAAACATGATAGTATATTTATATGATATCTGTTTATTTCATAAGAATAAATTAATCCTTTATTTTTTCGTCGATTAATTTCTACTTTAATTTTTATTCTTAGAAATGAATATTCAAGATGATTTTTTATACTTTAACAACTACAATTTCCTTTTAAGGGATCATATAATCAAAAATAGAATAACAATATATTACTCATATATTTAATAAAACCAAAATAGTTTTCAAAATGTAAGATAATTCTTATAATGAATAAACCTTCATATGAAGAATTGATATATTAATCTATAAATTTGAGGAATAAAATCAAATGTTTAACTTAGATCATTACACAAATAAATATCCCTACATCTGAAATAACCTTATGTACCACAACATTAATGATTGTTTTAACATCGATGATTTTCTCATTCCCTTCATCTAGAATGTCTAAATACATAATAGCATTATACATAAACAATATGTTCTCTTATACCTAATTATTATATATATATAACTAAACGTAATAAAAAGTAATGGCTCGGACCTCTTCTATCCATTCCATTGTGGAAATATAGTGTCTGATGTTTTCTGGGAGGTCAAAGTGACTTATCCCCAACACTTATCCAAATTTATTATTCTATAAATAATGTTTCTGAAAGTGAACAATGCCAACAGTGACTCATTGGTATTGTTGGTGTTAGTGATTTACTGGTTTTTCAGCATCAGTGAGTCATATGTACTGTCGGCGTTGGTGATTAATTGGTAATGTCGCCGTCAGTGATTCATTTTTAGTGTCAAATTCTGTGATTCATATGTACTATCGGCATCAGTGAGTCATTTTTTATGTTCATGTCACTGAGTTTTTTGTATTTTTGGCATCTGTGATTCATTTATATTGTCATCATCGATGAGTCATTTGTACTGTCAGTATCAATGATTCATTGGTATTGTTGGAATTAGTGGGACATTTTTACTTTCTAAATCAGTGAGTAATTTGTACTATCGGTGCCAATGAGTCAATTTTTACTATCATCATTGGTGAATCATTGGTATTGTCAGCATCAGTGATTTATTTGAGTTTTTGGTTTCAGTGATTCATTTTTATTTTCGATGTTGGTGAGTTATTTGTAATTTTTTCATTGGTGAGTTAGTTTTATAGTCGTTTTCGGTCATTCACTTGTAATGTCGGCATCAGTGAGACATTTTTACTCTTGGCTTCAGTAGGTGTACTATTTTTCCAGCCATCCATAAGTGTATAATGTTTCTAACTATTGGTAGGTGTATAATGCTTCAAACCATCGGTAGGTGTATAGTGTTTCCAGCTATTGTTAGGTGTACTATGTTTCCAAATTCCTATAGGTCTCCCATTAAACATATTCTTTGACAAAAAATTTATTCAAGGCATTGTTTTAAGGGATTTTATGCTGATTCAAAGACAAAATCTTCTATCACAATTATTCAATGTCTTGAGATGCCTTTACTTGGTCAAACCATGTGGTTTAATGCAATCTTCTTTTAATGTGAAATCCAGTATATCTTAAACCGATAATCCACTAAATATAATAAAAGGACAATATATCTTCCAAACTTGTTATAACATTTTCTTCCCTGGTGATAGAATCTTAAACCATTCCTTCTTCTCATAGGAGTTGTTTGACCGAACCTTAATCCATGGATAGTTTTCCCTAGATGATTATTCCTACTGCATGTGAACCCCCAGTTTATATTTCAAGCCGCAAGTATCAATTAGTCATCGATATAAGGTATGATATACGTATATTGTTGTGTTTTCTTCGATCCTTATTCTCCCTTTCCCCTTACCAAGTTATTGCAAGTGATATCCCAATTTCTAATGGAGTTTTCTTATGTTTCGGTTGGTGAAACCGTGACACGAATTTCTCATGTGGATGTAGTTGTCGTCGGGGAGGCGATCATGATCTGTTGTGTGGATAGTTCTCATGTAAAACACATCAAGAACCTTTTGAGGAAGGTTATTCATGGATTCTCTATTATTTTATGTGCAAATATAGAGTTAGCATATTTATCCCACTACATATAATTAAATTAACATAATTAATATTTGAACCACAAAACCAATTAGTTATCGACTCCATGTTATTGCCTCTTATTTCGATAGATAGTTTAGTATCTATTCTTTCCTTGTATATAAGGTCATTCATGGTGGAAATTTATAAAGAACAGAAACTGGGATTAAATGAAATTATTTTTCAACGAGATAGAGGAATGTAAAGGAATCTTTTTGCTGTAGCAATAAACAAGTTTAATTGAATTAATTGATGACCCATACGTATATTTATTCTTGTTAATAATGAATTAAATGCATGAAATTTTTTTTAGTTAATTATAGATATCTCACTGTTTAGGTTTCCCGTAGATCTAACCTATAAATAATAAATAATTTAATTCCATATGGTTTAATGAACGAAATATTTGATAAACGATAATGTTGGGTAGGGTGATTAGTTACACTCTTTCATGTAATATTTAGGGCCATGTACTTTGGATCCATGAATGTACATTATATATTAAGGATATATTAATTGTTTAAGGTCCAAGATCCCAGTTGATATGAAGTTTTTTTCCATCATCATTTGTCGTCATGTGAGACTGGATGGATGTTGTAATATGTGGGGGTTGGGAGGCCCATTGGTTGTGGTAGTAGTTGATGACTAGAATGGATAGATGCATCAATTTATGCTTGTTGGTGTTGGGGAGGACACTAGAAATAATGAAATAGGTTGTATGTGAATGATTGGATGGATTCATATTATTTTTGGTTTTTTTTATTTTCTTCCATTCCCTAATTATCTAGGATTTCATTCCTGTTTACCCTCCTTCTAAAAGAAGAAATGGCGTCTGAGGTATGACATGTTCATTCCGGTTTTAGCTTCTCAAGTGAGGATGGGTATATGATTCTTCAATAGGAGGAAAATTCATGATGGGTATTCCATCAACACACCATGTTGATCCCCTTTTGTTTGGTTGATTCAAATATTTTTCTAGAATGCCTTGGAATATGGGAAAGTGGGAATTCAGTTAATAAATGATTGGATAAATGATGTTATCCAATGGGGTTGGAGCTTCCTGGGATGCAATGTTGAGGATGAAATTTAAAGGATCATTGGATATTGGGAGTGATTATATTGAAATATAATGTGGAATTGATAATGGATAATAAATATTAAATGAACTAACTAACATAATGTGAAAATGATAATAAGGGATAAAGTAATGTGATGTATCCCTTTAAATTATTTTGTACTTATAGGAGACATTGTCTTAGAATTGGAAGTTGGGAGTCCATGATACATTAGATACCTTTGATTATAATAATAGGTTGTTCCTATAGTATAGTTTTGAGCTGCATCATATTCGGTACATTTTTTTATACTCTACTCCACCCTGTCAGTTATGGAAACTAACACCCCGGGGGTTTTGAGCCATGGGGGTGTGTTTTCCCCATAATTCTGGTGGGAGGATAGATAAATGACTACCACCTTTGGCTCAACTATATTCTCTTGGGGGTTAATTTTCCTTGTAGGAAAACTAGTTAGTTTTCCTCATTTAAGCAGGTAGAGGGAAGTAATGGTATGTTACTATTCACTCACATATATTCTGTATATAGTTCTTTATGGACTACTATCGGTTTATTGTGCATAGGCTATGATTTTTTGAGGATCTTTACTCAGTTTATGGGCCTTAATGGATTGAGGTATAATTCATGATGTTTGATACACATTATACGAGTTGTGGAGGATCTCAAAAACTACCTAGCTACATTGGCTACAAGGATGTTTTGGTTGTGTTTCATGAGGTTCATGTTGTGGTGTTTCACCCTACTGTCTACTAGCATTCCATGTGGTATAGATATGATTAGGACGTGCAACTTTGGGGAAAAGTGTAATACTAATGGGGATGTGGTAGCGGGGTACCCCTGATATTCATTATTATATTATAAAATTTTATATATAATACTCGGTTAAATAACCCTGGTGAGGCTGGGAACAATGTATACATATATAGGTGATGAGTTAGTTTCACCATTTGTTCAATGTGGTCTACGATGATTTAATTACTTTTTCACGAGAAGCTCCAAGGAGGATCCTACTAAGTATACTATTATACTCACCATACGCATATATAAACTATTTTTTAGGTCAACTGGAGGGGGCTCAAGATTATGATGGTTAATATTATATCGTGGTTGCATGAGTTTTTCGGGCTTCATGGTCACTTCCATTTTTTATTTCTTTTGGTTATTTCAGTTTTCCATTTTAGTAGTAGTAGTTTATACATGACCTTAAATATATGTACATGGGATTTCTATTAAATTTATTTATAAGTTGGATTTGGTTGGTGTCTGTATTATCTATCTCTTCTGCATGTGTTCTCTTAGAGGAAAATGATTCCAATTTTGTGTGTTTATTATACCTTCAGTGCTAATCGCCAACCCATGCCCTACAGGGGGCAGGACTCGGGGGGGGGGGGGTCACTATCTTGGTTATCACATTGCTGGATTAAGAGCGGTACACCTTGTGGGGAGGGGGACATAAATTTTTTTTATCAGAGGCTCTCTTTGAGGGATAGGATGGTGTTTGGGGTTATTCATAGGTGATGTTTCATGGGATGGTAGGGAATGAGTATCAGTTATGATTAATAAGTGATGTAAACACTTGAGACCGACAGTGACATAGGCAGTTTGGGCCCCCTATGATCTGATTCACCAACCATTATGTTTTTGGTGTCTACTAAATGAGGTGATATTGGATGCAGAATAGAGACATAGGAGAATTATCATTCATCATTCTTTATTATTCTTGTGATTTAATAGGAAGACCATGGGACATGTAAATCTAAAATGAATAAAAGAAAAAAATTTAATTATTTTATGTTGATTATTCCATATTCTAGGATTAAGAGATCTAATTTTTTGTCATTTTATAGGTATTGTTCCAGGTTGATATACCCAAGAGATTTACGTAGAAGATGCCCAGTAGGTTGTGTCGGCATCTCACCACATGGTAGAGTTTGAAAAAGATGAATCTTTGAGGGGGACACTATAATTATTTCAATGCTAGAGTATAAAATTTTAAGAGGGATCCGTTTTCAATGCAGTCATAATAGAATCATTGGAGAAGGATGATATTGAATTTAACTGTATATGTGTACTGAAGAATCACTGAGTGTCTTTGGTTTTGAAGATGTTGCATGGGGAAGTGTGGTTTTTGTGGTATTTTTTCCTTGGGGATCGAGAATATTTTGTGATATCATGGAAGGAGTTTCCAGACAAGTTCAGAGTCAAGTTAGTTTCGTCATACACGATGTTTTCTAGTATCTAAGAGCTAATTACCCATCTCTAGAAGATATCCAATGAATGGGATTTTGAAATATTTTTCTTGAAACATTTATGAAATGCTTTGGACCTGTTTTTAGATGAGGATACTGGGGAGAGTCATTTTTGAGGAGGCTTTGTGAGAAAAGATCTAGCACCAGGAAACCCCATTTATACTGAAGACATATCTTGGGGTTTTAAATATACATGATGTCGTTGAGAGTATGTTAGCTAAAACTAGATATTTACAAGAGTTAAGTAATTAGGATTCCTCATGATGAAAATATGAGGTCTGGGGTTTTAGGTTTTTAGGTGAGAATAGTTTTCGTTCAGTTGGGGATAGCTCTCATCCCACATCCTTTAAATACTCTAGGTGTATTGTCTCTTAGGCCTATTCAGTGGGATCATGAATTTTTTTCTTGTGTAGGTTGAATTAATCAGCATTCACAATGATATATCATTTAGAGAGGTCAATGTACACCAGGTGTTCCGCTCTAAGTTCCCTAATTGAGGTAGTTCCAGCTGATGTCATTGCAGTAGGTTGCACAAGCTTTGGATCCACAGTGAGAAGATGGGGTAGGTAGAGGACAACCCCTTGACACTCACCATCCTCAGAGAGTAGAGTTTTTCTATAGTGGAATTCATCATCAAGGTCCGATACGAAATAGACCTGGTCGTGGTTATCATCATGATTTAACAATGACAATGCTATATTATCCCGATGATGTTCAAGGAACCCTTTTATTTTTTTTATACATATTTAGTTGCCTTATTTGACTTATTACCCACATACCTCCTCTTATCACATTCCCTTGTCCAAGCTTTGGGACATGAGGTTTAAAGGCTTCTAGTTCCCAGGTTGTTGACAACAACAGTTAGAGGTTGAGCTTATTTGTTTGATGTTTATAGGGACTATGAGTTAGTGATGGAGAATCACCAAACAAGGATATATATTCTTTAATTATGGATTAAACTTTATTATGTCATCCTCAGTATGGATTATTTGTATTTAGTGCATGCTGTTGTGGATTTCTTCAATAGGAGAGTTATGTTCATCGATGCTAATAGAGGGCCAGGAGTGTCTGTTGGAATGAAAGACCATATGTTGGGTCCGAGGATTGTTCCATACATAACATCCATGATGGTTGATTTGATGTTACATTCTCCATAGGTTCACTAGTTTTGGTTTCTAAAGGTCATAGAAGATCACCCAAATATCTTTCAAAAAGAGGTTGTAGCATTACCCCCATGATTAGAGATCATGTTTGAGATTGAGCTACAACAAGGAGTGTCTCGTATCTCTTTGTCTCCATATAGGATGGAACCTTCTGATTAATGGGAGCTATGTATACAAGTCGATATTATATTTCATTGAAATATTATTTAGGTGAGTGTATAACGATTGGGTGTACCAGTTTTGTTTGTGAAGAAGGGTGGAAATATTTTGTGGTTGTGTATCAATTATCGTCGCATGAACAAAGTTACAGTGATGAATCACTATACTTTTCCATAGATTGATAATTTATTCAATCAACTGAATGATGAATGTTAGTTCTCGAAGATCAATTTTGGTCATGATATCATCAGATGCATGTGAATGATGGGGATGTCCCAAATACAACTTTTTCTTTGTTTTCATGGGCATTATGAGTTTGTTGAAATGTCATTTGGTGTGAAAAATTATCCAATTATGTTCATGGGGAATATGAATGAAATCTTGTATGAGTTACTCAAAATGATTATGGTGGTTTTCATAAATGAAATTGTTCTGTACTCTTCATCTGAGGAGGAGCAAACAAAGCATCTTCACACCGTTTTTGGAGTTATTCGTCAACAAAAGAGGTTTGGGAAGTTGAATAAGTATGAGTTCAGCTATTGAGATTATCATTTCTTATTGTATGTGGTGTCCTAGGTGGGAGTAGATTTAGATCCATTGATTATAGAAGTATTTGTGTCCTAGGAAGCCCCAAAGATAGTGGAATTGGTGAAATGTTTTATTGGTCTCCTAGGCTACTACAGGAGGTTCGTAGTCGATTTCTCTCTGGTTGTGAAACCTATGAAAGCATTGACCAATAAGGATCATGCATTCATGTTTTCAAATTAGTGTGAGGCAGATCTTGATTATCTAATGGAGAAGTTGGTAAATTCTCTAGTTCTTGGTCTATCGGTACAAAGTGTTTAGTTTTATGTTTTATGTGATGCTTCACATCATGGGTTTGGTTGTGTTCTGATGTAGTTTGATCAGCTATTTCTTATCAGTCTCAACAGTTTAGTCCCTATGAATGTGAATATGTGACACATGATATTGATGTAGTAGCGGTGGTGTTTACTGTAAATTAGTGGAGACATTACCACATTAGTGAGTGCTTTGAGGGTTTCACCAATCATAAGAGTTTAAGGTATGTTTTCTCCCATCATGACTTGATCATGAAACATTGTCAGTGGATAAAGTTCTTACATGAATAAAAATTCAAAATATCATATACACTTTTAAATTGAAATGTTGTAGCTAATTCTCTAAGAATGAATTCACATTGTGATACTGTGTAGGAATCTGATGATTCCTAGTGGGTGATGGATGAGCATTCTGCATTACTTCTAGATACTGTAGATGTTGGTGTGAGGTTAACTTTTTCAATTTATGGTTTAGTGATCTCTAATGAAATAGGTGGTAGTTTCCCATTTGGGGGATCTAGAGGTAGAGGTCTAGAGAGACTAAATTCTTTTGTCCAGGCCCAAAATGGTTAGTTTTCGTGTGAAAACATCGAGTGTGGTATCAGGTATGTATTTTCACTTCTCTAAAAATTCCTAAATTCATTCTAAAATGGTTTCATATTTTTTCATTAGAGGTTCATACTACTGTTAGAAATATGTACTAAGCCTTAAAGAGTTAGTTTTGGTGGCCTAGGATGAAACATGAAGTTGGGGAGATTGTGTCTCGATGATTAGCCTCCTTAGGGATGTAGTATGAGCACTATATCCTAAATGGGTTGATCCAAACATTAGATGTTCCTCAGTGGATGTGGGAGGATATGTTAAAGTAATTTGATACTAGTTTACATCGTTCTATGGAATTACATGATGCTATTTGGACAGTAGTGGATCATTTAACAAAATCATCCCACTTTATAGTTCTCAAGGTTTCGATCGCAGTAGAGGTATTGTTAAGGAATTATTTAGGGGAGGTGGTGAGACTCCACAGAGTCCCACGGAAGATAATTTCCGATTGATATCCTCATTTTACATCTACGACATGGAGAGGTATACATCATGCTTTATATTCATAGATATGTCATAGCTTTTAATTTCATCCATAGATGGATAAAAAGACCGAGAGGACCATCTAGACTCTTTAAAACTTGTTGTGTTCCTGTGTCTTGGATATTGGAGGTATGTGGATGAGGCACTTACCCTTCATGGATTTTTCATAAAAAATAGTTTTCACTCAACCAATGGAATGAAATCGTTTGAAGCCTTGAATGATTGACCATTCAAATCTACATTGTTTTGGACTAGGGTTTCAGAGTCAGCAAGTTTCATATAGAAATGGGTACAAAACACAACAATGATGGTTAAAATAATTCATGATAGGATGAAGGTAGTGTAATAATGTTATAAATTATATCTCGATCAAAGGGGGTGGGACCTTTGGAGTTTGATGATATAAATATCTTTTTTTCTAAAAGTGACTCCTTATCATGGTTAACGAAGGTTTCGTTGTGGGAGTAAGTTTTCACCCTGATTTTTTTGGCCTTTTGAGGTGTTGGTTCTTGTTGGAGTCATGGTGTATTGAGTATTACTTCCCTAGTAGAAAATCTAGATACAAATTGTTTTTAAAGTGTTTCAACTTTGTTTTTATCATCATGATGACTCTCATGTATTTGATTTTCAAGGGATCGATATTGATGATTATGTCTCCATCTACGAGCATGCTATGATGATCCATCACTATAAGGAGTAAGTGTTGTTTGGGAATTATATTTTCTTGGTTCCTGTCTTATGGAAACATTGTGGAAGAAATGGAGAGTACATGGGAAGCTGAGTCGCATATACATGCTTAGTACCCTGAGTTGATTGATGTTTAACACTTTTCATGTAACGATGTTCGTTTGTGATTTTATACCTTTCATTTTTATGAGATTGCATTATTTTTTTTCTTTTTTGGATTTATATATTTTGAGAGGTTTCTTTATGGGTGGTTGTTCAAACAATTTTTATGTTTCCTATTATGTTGTTTTTTAATTCTCGAGGATGAGATTGTTTGAGTGGTTTCTGATGTAATGGCTCAGAACTCTCTGGTCTATCCAAATGTTGAAATATGGTGTCAGAGGTGTTTTGGGAGGTCAAGGTGACTTATCCCCAACACTTTAAAAAATTTATTGTTCTATGAATAATGTTTTTAGATGTGAAAAGTGTCATCAGTGAGATATTTGTACTATTGACGTCGGTGATTCATTTGTACTATCTGCATCGGTGAGTCATTTATATTATCGGTGTCGGTGAATCATTTTTATTGTCTTCCTCAGTGATTCATTTGTACTGTCGGTGTTGGTGATTTATTTTTATTTTCAATGTTGGTGAGTCAATTGTACTATCAGCATCAGTGATTCATTTTCAATATCGGCGTCAATGAGTCATTTGTACTGTCGGCGTCAGTGATTCGTTTATTCTGTCAGTACTAATGATTCCTTTCTACTGTTGGTGTCGGTGAGTAATTTGTATTGTCATCATCGGTGAATCATTTGTACTAGCGGCATTTGTGAGTAATTTTTAATGTCGTCCTCGGTGATCCATTTGTACTAAAGACAATGGTGATTCAATTTTACTATCAGTGTTAGGGAGTCATTTTTTATTTTCGGTGTAAATGAGTGGTTTATAATGTTGGTGTTGGTGATTCATTTTTACTGTCTGTATCAAAAAGTTATTTGTTCTCTCAGCGTTGATGAGTCATTTTGTACATTCAGAGTCAGTGGGTCATATTTTACTATCAGCGTTGGGGATTCATTTATACTATTGTCATCAGTGAGCCATTGGTACTGTCAATATTGTTGAATCATTTCTATAGTTGGCCTCATGAGTCTTTTGT
The DNA here is from genome assembly GCA_963277665.1 of Viscum album. Lineage (NCBI taxonomy): Eukaryota > Viridiplantae > Streptophyta > Magnoliopsida > Santalales > Viscaceae > Viscum > Viscum album. The sequence continues at coordinate 1,362,846,533 of OY728133.1, forward strand.
ATTGTTGCTGTTGGTAGGTGTAGAGTGTTTCCAACTATTAGTAGATGGACAGTGTTTCCGGCTGTACATAGTTGTTCAGTGTTTCCAACTAGTGGTATGTGTCAAATTATTACAACTGTCAGTTGGTGTACAATTTTTCTAATATACTACAGTTCTCTCATTTAACAATTTCTATGACCAAAAAGAGAATTCAAGGCCTTATTTTAAGAAATTTTTGCCCAATTCAATCCCATAATACTAATATTAATTTCCTAAGGCTCGGGTTTTATTTACATGGTCAAAATGTGGTTTTAATTTTATATTTTTTTAATGGGAAATATAATGTATATAAAGTCACTACTCCATTAAATCATCTAACATAACGAGATATATTCCTCCCTTATTTTACCTTTATTTTCCCTTGTGTGAGTTTCTTAAACCATTCCTTCTTCCCATTAGAGTGGTGTGATCTAACCTTGATCCGTGGATCATTTCCCCTGGAATTTTCTTCCTGTTGCATGTGCACTCCCTTCTTTGGTGCAAGGATCAAGTGTCGATCTGTCATCGATAGAAGGTATTCTCTACCTATGTTTTTGTGTTTTCATCAATCCATATTCTCATTTTTCTCCTTTACATGTTATGAAATGTGGTATTAATCTTTCTAATAGACTATTCTTGGGTTTTGGTTGGTTCGGTCATGCCACAACGTCCTCGGGTTGATGCAGTTGTCATGTTGGAGGAGATAGTGATGTGATGTGTGGATCGTTCTCTTATAAATATCATCATGGTCCTTTGTAGGTATTGGATTCAGGGATTCTGTATTCATTTATGAGAAACTATAGTGTTAGAATGTTTTATCTTACTGGATAACAATAGATTTGATATGATAAATATTTTATCCATAAAAATAAATTTTTATCAATCATATATTATTGCCTCTTCTTTTCTGAAGTAATGTGATATCAATGATGGAATTGTTTAGAATGAAATTCCTGAAAATTATTAAATTGGGATTAATTGTAATTATTTTTAAAATATAAAGAGGCATGTAAATGAATCTGGTTGTTGTTTTTGTGGTAGTATTCATTTTTTATTAAATTATTTAGTAAGCTATAGGCATGTTGATGCATGTCAATAAGGAATTAAAGGCATGTAAATTAATTATTTAGTTATTTTTTGACAAATTATTGTTTAGGATTCCTAGAGTTGGAACCAATAAAATATAAACTGGTTAATTCCAAATGGATTAAAGAACTGGATATTTGATAAATGATTATGTCTGCTAGGATTTCGAGTTACCAAATTTTTCTTAAGGTCGGGTTCCTTATGCATTAGATCCATGAGTTATCATTATGTATGAAGTATATATTCCTTTTTATGGGCCAAGAACCCAGTTAATATGATTTATTTTTCCATAGTCTCATGTTGTGATGTGATCATGAATGGATGTTGTGATATGTGGGGTAAGGGAAGCAAATTGGTAGTGGCAGTAGTTGATGGCTAGAATGGAGGGATGCATTGGTTTTTTCATGAGGGAGTCAGGGAAAGTTAAAAATAGTGGACCATCCATTCCCTTTAGTATTTTTTATAGAATTCCTGGGAATATGTGAAAGTGTTAATGTAATTAAAAATAAATAAATAAATTATGTTGACCCTGGAGTTAGAGATTTGTAGGATGAAATATTGATTTTGAAATTTAAATGTATAGTAGATTTTGGGTGCGATTATAATGAAATATAATGTGTAATTGATAATGGTTAATTGATGTTTAAATAATTAATTAATGTAAAGTGACAATCATAAAATGTAAAAATTAATCCAATGTACCTATTTAATTGATTGTGTTCTTATATGATACATCATCATAATACTGGCAATAAGGAGTCCGTGAGATGTTAGCAATATTTGAGTATAAGAATTGTTTATTCCCATAGCATGTTTGTGAGCTATAGTATATTTTTTACATTTTTTGTTCCTATATGATACTCCACCCTATCAATAAGAGCAACTAAAACCCTTGGGATTCAGATCCCAAGGGTTTGTTTTCCCCAACATTATGGTGGGAGGATGGATTACTGACTACCCCAATTGACCCCACTCTATTCTCATGGTAGTTACATGTTCTAGTAGGGACAGTGGTTTGATTTCTCCATATATGTGTGTGCAAGGATATAATAGATTTTGGTTATTCAAACCCAAATATTCTAGATATATTTCTCTATGGAAAACTATAGGTGTAACATGTATTGGCGGGGATGGTTGGAGGATCCTTACATGGTGTATGGATTGTAATGGATTAAGGTATAATGATGGATATATGATATAAATTATTCGAGCTGTGGTGGCACCAAGAAACACCCTGGTTACGTTGGTTATGTGGATATAGTTGTTTTGTTTCATTTGGTGCATGTTGTTTTGCTTCACCCAAATGTCTGCTAGAATTCCTTTTTAGAGAGGGATTCTAAGGACATGAGACAATGGTGTAAGATGAGAAACCAGTGGGGAAGTGGTAGAATGGTACCCTTGATATTCATTATTATATTATATTATCATGTATGAAATATGTGGTGATAGTTTCCATGGTGAGGCTGGTAACATTGTATACCAATTTAGGTTATGAGTTAGTTTTACATGTATTTCAATGTGATTTAGCATGATTTCGTTACTTTTTCGTGAGAGGATATAGGTTGAATCCTACTATGTATATTTTTACACTCAACCTAAGCCTATATAAACTATTTTTCATGTAACATAGAGAAGGTTGGAGATCAAGGAGGTTATTACTAGCTTCGGGTTGCAAGAGTTGTTCATGCTTCATGGTCAGTGACATTATTACATTGTTTTGGTTCATTCCTTTTTTTCATTTCATTTGTAGTAGTTTTATCATGAAATAACATATGGGTAAATAGGATTTCATTTATATTTCAGTTCGAGTTGGAGTTGGTTGGTGTCTATAATATCTCTCCTTTTTTACAGGTTCTCTCTTAGAGGGTAATGCCTACCATTTTGTGTGTTTTCAATAACCTCGGTGCTAGTCACCAACTATGGGCCTACTAGAGGTGCTACATGGGGGTCACTATCTCCCTCCTCACTATGCTGGCTATAGAGGCGTACACCTTGTGAGGAGGGGGTCATGACATGATGTATCTCATAAAATATCATTAGTCAACGAACAACATATAATTTTAAAAAGATTTTACCATATGGAATGTTTCAAAAAATCAATATACTATTTAAATTTCAATCCATTTGAGTAAAAATATTAATATTAACTATTACATTATGTTGCACCCTTGCAACTGTTCGATTGTGTTTTATGCCCCATGACCTTGAATGATACAAGATTTTATCACTCAATATGGGTGTTATACTTTTTATATTACTAAATTAATATAATTCAAATAACATTGACAATAATATCATGAAAATGATCAACAATAACATTATTCATCAATTCACATTTCAACAACCACGGTTATATATACATGTTACTTTCTCATAAAAATAGATAATATTAAATGATTATTATAAACCTGAAAATAGAATCATAGTAACCACAATGGTTACCAATATCTTTAATCTCAAGTTTATAAACTATTAATGTTTCATCCACAGAATAAAAATTTCAGTAAAACACATATTAATCCCAATGGTTTTGATATGACCAATATCTCCCAAAAATTCCATAGTCATGTTAATCTAGACTAAGAAAATACAATAAATGTATGATCTATGATTTAAATCATATTATTAACATTATAAATATCATCCCATGAGACTTAAGGTTTATCCAAAATCAAATTTAAATATCATAGGTTTCCATATGTTCTATTCGTTAATTTTTTATAATTTATCATAGAGAAAAAGATAATTAACCAATGAAAATCTTCCATAACTGTCAAAAAAGGTGCATATTAAAGAAACCCTCATTATTCAATTTAATGATACATAATATATTCTTGACCAACTATTTTCCTTGTTAAAACACCCAGATGCATACTTATAAAAACATAGTCAACATGTAGTATCCCAAAAGAGAAGTATTTCTACGAAAATGGAAAAATTTTAACCTTACCAAATCATTGGTATTTTATCATATTCTTAGAGTTATCCTCAAATTATGTTATAAGATTATATTCCCTAATTTATATTTTCATTAATCTAGTTCCCAAGGATTCTATTAACCATTCTATTAAACTAAATCTAAAGATCGAGACCTTAGTATCCCTAATCAAGTGTTCACTTAATAACATTAGCACATGTAATAATGAATCATATCATGAAAGAATTAATTCTTTTGTACTATTGGTACATAGTATATATACTTGATTGTCAAATTACTTTTGAAATCATAAAATAAAAAACAGAGTGACTGTATATATTATTCATCCATGAACACATTCAAATATTCATTCTAAACATCATGGGAAATGAAATAAAAATAATTGTGTTCTAGAATGCTTAGAAATAGTTACATAAAGTGTAAACTATCATGTTTCAATATATAATATTTAATCTAAAATGGTGAATAACTAAAAAAACCATTCATTTAATCAATAATATGAGAAAATGTATATTATGTATGGAAAACATGATGATAAAATACATCCACAAAACTGATCATATTAACTCAAATATTATCCATGGATATCATAAATATTCAAATAATCACCTGCAAAACAATAAAAAATATCATAATGATGATATGGATAATTCAATACCTAAAAAACATAATGTGACGGCCTCATGCACAGATGTATTATATAAATGCGTAAGGCCTCCACCAAAAACCCAAAACTAGTTTGTCTAATGAAACCTTCCTACTCATCGAGGTGACGTCGTGGGACTCAACTATCACTTACTATGTTATTTTTATTCATCATATGAAAAGAGATAATATAAATTCAATACATAATCTACATAAACATTCATATTGAAAAAATCAGATACAAAATCATAATATTTCATATTTCAATTTGGTTATAATCAAATAAGATAAATAATAGTAATTTTATCTTTATAACATAACCCAAGTATATTATAATAAAAATAAAGGGTTATTTGGTTAAAGGTTAGAAATATTATAAAAATAACAATAAATCATTCTGAATGAAAATACTCATTTCATTTTGAAATCTATTTTAAATATATATATATATATAATATTAAGAATTTAAAACTAATTAAAAATCATTTTCAAAACATGTATAATAATATTCAAATCAATTAGTTTACATAATTAATGGAAATTTTTGTTTATTATTTTTTAAGATAAACTTAATTTTATATTGAATTTTCTTATAAAAGTAGTAATATATCATGTTATGAAAATGAAAAAAAGTTTCAATTAAATCCATTTTTTAAAAATTGATTCATTTTTAGAAATTTTATTAAAATATATTTTTATAATATTAAATATATTTCATAGAAAAAAATAGTTATAAATATCGATATGGGAGAAAAAGATTCATGACCAATTATAAAAAAAAGTTGGGTTTCCTTAAAGACATGATATTGGTATCTTTAGTGCATAAAGTGTGGATAGTGAATTTAAAACATATAATTTTTAGGAATAAACATAGAAGTATAAAATATAGATTCATTATGATTGAATGATCATGCAATTATTTCATCAGGGTTTTAAACATAAATAATCATAAATAATGATGAGATATTGAAATAAAACATTAATATTAGGGAAACATTTGAATCATAAATCAGGGAGAATAAATAATTTCAAATAAAAAATTAAATACCAAAAATAAATAAAATTTACTGATTTTAAATAACTAATGGTTTTTACATACACATCATAAAAATAAATAAGTAAATAATAACAAATTTTACTCAATAGAGTGAATTTTAGGATGAAATATCTTACAACGATCATTATGGTTGAAGTGATAATTAATTAATCAAATTATTATTAGTTTCAAATTAAAATACCAATAATAAAATTTCAAATATTTCATAAACTAATAAAAACTCATTTACTACATAATAATATTATTTAAATTGTAATGAATAATTAATACAATGCAATTAAAAGAAAATGAGTATTGAAACCACATACCTCTTTGTAACTTTCACGTGAAATAACCATGGTTGAAATAATTAGATTTAAAATATAAAATAATATGAAATGTTATTGATTCATGATATGATATATAAATGTGGATTCATATACGAAAACTAAAATAAATTATATTGATAACATTAAAATATAACACAATTAATTGAAATTATCTATGGTATGACTTGACATGTACATCATTTATTTTCCAAAATAATCAAATTAACTTTATTTTATACATTCTTAACTTCCCTTTTCATGTTTATTATTTATTATATTTTATTTGATACTATGTTATATTTAATTATGTAATCAATTATGTTCACATTGATGGTTTTGACGAGATCCTGTTCATATGTCCAAAATGACATTGGTAGTTTGGCTACGGTAAAATTGGACATTGTTACATTATCTACGAAATAGTAATCCTGAAATAATTATTATTTTTATATATTAATTATACCCTTTAAAACATCCATGATATATGGTTATTATAAATAAACAACGTTACAATCATAGAGATGGTAATCCATACATACATAGGAGTAACATTACCAATTTCAACTGTCAGGATGGAAAGAGCATAATAAATCTTTTAGTTTTCCATAATGATAATTATAAGATAAATATCTTATTATTTATTTAAATATATTTTTAGATATCAGCCTTGGGATGTGGTTATGAAAAATGGATCACATATCTTCAAGGATGTGGTAATATACATGTACACACAAATAGTGTAAACATTTTCAAAGGAATAGAAATGTAAATAAAATATATGATATTTTATCGATCAATAGTGATAAATATTTCAATAATATATTACTTGTATTATATGAATTATTAAAATTATATATGGGTAGTGATGATGGAAAAAAATTATATTGGTTCGTGAAGGGGTAGTTTTTAGTACAAACAAACAAGTGATTAATTTACCATTTTCTAGAAGAGGAGATAGATATAGTGTATTCCACTAACATAAACAAATATAAATATATGTGGTAAAAATATTGGTTTATGTAAGAATGTTTTATAAATATATAATGTATTTTCTACCATTAAATAGAATAAAAATGGCCTGTTATGAATGATACCTCTTCTGGAGAGAACATCTTTAGGATTACACAAAAAACATACATAAGTGTGTTTTTTAATCAACAGAAGTATTATAAGAGAGGTTAAATTATTTAGTGGAGGTATTTATATAATCATTTATTGAACAAAAAGTCTTTTGAGATGTTCAAAAAACATTATTTGAGGATCCCATTTATAAGTGAGGGTTGGGGAACATTTAGATATTAAAAAATTATTAAATTATAAAAATTATTTATTTTGTGAAAATGGATACCAACTAATATATTGTGAATAAATAATTATATTGGGTAGAAATAATATCCTCCAACAAATTTTTTTCAAATTTAGAATAGGGTTTTAAATATATCTTTTTAGTTTTACATTTCTTAACCCATTTTGACAATTATTGGAAAAACAATGTTTTTACTCTTTAGAGGCCAATATAGTTACTATAAAAGAAAACTCTGTTAATATATAGAATAAAGTTATTATTTTAAAAAATATCACAGTAAATTGGAAATATATTATATTTTTATTAATTTTAATTCATTCAATAAGATATTATTTATTATAAAATCTCTTTAAGTTCATTTTTAAACTACAAATTTACAATGTTTTTGGGAACTATAGAATGGAAATGGAATTCATATATAACCAATTAAAACATCTCCAAGATGTTTTTATCAAAAATATTCATCGAAAACGCTAATTTATTCATATTATATTACCTTTTGCATTTATAAAATCAAATATTTATTTTTCTATTAATTGTAAAAATATTGTGCATAAATTCATAAGAATTTATTGTAATTATTTCATCAGTAAAAATTAAAATACAATTACCATGATTAAAATATAGTTTTTAATTTAAAATAATTTTATATATTCTAACATAGATTATAATTATCTTACAAAATATTATCTATATTAAAATCAAGATACTATCATTTTTTACTTTTCTTTATATAGAATAATTTAAATGTAAAAATCCAAATCAAATAGAGAAGGGTTATATATTGAAATATTAAATGTTTATGCAAGAAATATACCTATATAAAAAATTGAGGAATGTTTTTTGATCATTTTTTAGTCTTTATTATATTATTTTTTACATTATTTACCTAATTTACCATTATCGTGGTGATAATTATATATTATAGTAACCATTCATAATCTTTAAAAATTGTAGGGGAATATTGAAAAAAATTTGACCTCATGATTCCAAATATTTAATCCATATTTTAATATTACATTACAAGAAGTGGAATAATTTAATTTAATATTAAACTCACAAAGGGCCGGGAAAATCCGTTTTTCTGAAAAATGCATTTTTGAAGGAAAATATGATTTCACATTAACTATATGAATAGTATTTATCGTTATATGAATTTAAATACATATAAATAGATAAAAATATATATAATTTAAATATATATAATTCTTTTTTCGGGGGTATTTTAATGAAATATAATTGAAAAACTTTATGCATTTTAAAATTGTTTTCAGACAAATATTTTTGATGCATAAAAATATATTTCTACAAAATTCATGATATATTATAATTGAAATGAAATTAATTATACTATTCTAAAAAATATAACTTTAGTAAAATTAATACCATAAAATATATAATCAGTCGTTAAATTAGTTGATTTATTGAAAATAAATATTAGTTTTAAAATTTGATATTTTTAAACTTCACTAAAAACCGAACATATTTTGAAAAATCTGAAAATTTTACCCTAAAAAATTTTGATATGATGTTTTGAAATATGATATCAATATTTTATATAAAATTTCAAAAATTTGGAAAATTTAATTATTATATATTATCATGAAAATAAATTAAATCCATTTTTGAAGAAAACATATTTTGGATGAATAATATTAATTAAAAAAATGTGTTACTATTTATGAAAATTTTATAATTATATTTAAATTGAATAAGAAATTAATATGTATTTTTATATATCATATTTCTTTCAATCATATTTATACCCTCCAATTCAGTACCTAGTTTATAATGATCATATTTAAATATTATATTTCATGAGTTATTTATGCTCGATATTTCATGTGGTATATGTTATCAAACCTAGTATTCTTATTTTAAAAAATTTGTCTGTTATATACAATAAATACATTAACCCTAGTATCCACGATCTGGTGGTTAATTTTTTACTTTTTAATAAGACACATGTGATCGCTTCCCAAAGGAACAATTAGTCTTGTAGTCTTGGAAACTCGATACATAACTGAATCTAGTCGTACCATTGAAAACAAAAAAATTCCAATCATTATTAAAGTCAATATTATGCATCCATGAACTCAATACATTATTAGTTCTTCTTATCCTAGGATATAGAAAAAAACAATGGTGATCTCAGATTCTTATTAAGGGTTGTATATAGCTGATGATATCATGGGTAAATAAGATATAATAAATATGTAAATGCAAATAACTAAAAACACATTCCATTTAATAGAAAATATGAGCATGAATAATAATATTGATATAGTAAATGATGATTAAATGATTCTATATAAATAATCACATGATATTGAAACTTATCTGGGGGTATTTTTAGAAAAAATTACAAGGGTATTAATAACAAATTTCATAATTATGATATTTATAATATCATTTATCATAAACATATTTGTTAAATACTTTTTCTAAGTTGTCTTGAAAAAATATGTATTGTATTAAAGAAATAACAAAAGTAATCTATCTCCTGAGACCTACCAAATAATTTAGGGGCTCTATCAGTACTATCTAATCAATAAATAATTTAAATGCAATAATCATATAAAAGTGCTTAAGAATAAATCAATACAAAATTATCAAAAACATTCTTATTGAAAATCAATAATATGAATTGTGAGTGGAACTAACAACAAACTGATTATAAATTATCGATAAAAAATAATTATTTAATATACTAAAATATATTCCAAGTGTTTTAAGATGGAATTAAATTATTATTAACTTTAATGTATGGAAAACCCATAAAAATATAACTAAAAATGTTCATGATGAAAATACAATCTTTTATTTTAAAATAATATTTAAAAAAACATACAGGATATTAAAAATAAAATTTTCTTTGAAAAAAATCAATGAATTGTTTAAAATCATCATTAATTCAATTATTTGACATGTTTGTTGGAAAATTTCGTCCATCTCATATAAGTCTAAAAAAATTCCATTCCCATTTTTTATACAAATTCAAAAAGTACCATGTTCATTGAATGACAAGAAGATTCCTTTTAAACAATTTTTTCATTTTAAAAAAACACGAAAAAATTTATTTAATATGTCATTGCAGAATATTTAAAATATTGAATAAATATTTTTATTAAATTATTTATAGTGATGAAAAAGATTCATGACAAAATATGAAAACAAGTTATATTTACTTAGAAATATTATTTCAAAATAATAGTTTTTTAAGGAGTTTATATTCAATGTAAAAAATATTATTTCCATAAATAATTATTATTTAATAAAATAGAATTTTTTTAATATATGAATATATAATAATTTAAGAATTAATGAATTAAGGACATGTAATCACAAGTAATGATGAGATTTTAAAATAAACCCATACCATTTTGTTATCTTTTTTATCATAACGCCCATGGAAGAAATACAAAAAAAACAAAATATTAAATACCATAAATATAATGTTATTTGTTATATAATATATCAAAGTTTTAGTATACAGAGATCATAAAAATATGTCTGCGTATAATATAAAATATGTATAAATAGAGTTGAAATTGAGACAAAATCTCTTATAAATATCATACTTTTGATGTGAAAATTAATCAATGAATTTATTATGTTTAAAAAAATGTAAATACACATAAAATGTGTAAATAAAACATAAAATAATCAAAATTTATTACACACATAATCAGAGAATATCAATGTCAATGAATAGGTTATATAACCCATCAAAAGGAAAATATGTTATGAAACCACTTACAAGAGGTCTGAGATTTTGTGTGGATTCTTTATCATTATGAATAATAATTTTTTTAATTATTTAATTTTATAAGAACCTTGTATAGTTTTACTATTAATTTAATTTTATTTAATATAATTATATATTCAATTATGTAATAAATTATGTTCACATCAGAAGTTTTCACAATATTTTGTTCATATGTTCAAAGTGAGTTTAGAATATTGACTATGGTAAAAGTGTCCATTGCTCAATAATATCTATAATATTAATAATTATATAACTATCTATTTTTCAGATCATTTATATTAATTTATATATCCTTAATATGTAGATATTAAAAATGAAAAATATTAATAATCATGGATTGGGAAATCCATACGTACACATGAGTAACTCTTCCACATTTCCTTACCACGATACAAATAACATGTGTATGATTTTATGATTAAAAATTATCATAAAAACATAAATATCATATTATTTATTTAAATATACTTATATACATCACAAATGTAATATAGTAATGAAGAATGAATCATATTACTATATGGTGGTGGTAATCAACAGTTATGAACAAACGAAATTATAATTATTCAATGAATGTTGAGATAATAATGTTTCAAATATATTACTTTTTTAGAATGATAAATATTAAATTAATATGTCATATATATATAGAATAAATATATCATCATATATATCCATGATATGAAATTATGGAAAATGAATTACATTGGTTTGTGGGCATGCAGTCCACCATACACAAAAACAAGGGACTCATTTTCGATTTTATAGAAGATGAGATGGATTTAGATAATTTCATTAACATAAAAAATATCATTATATGGGATATACATATAATTTTATATTAGTATGGTTCAATTAAATTTTATATAGGTGGAGATGTAATAAAAAATTGGATGCACAAGAGGAAAATGAACATATACCCATGGTTTTGGAAAAAAAATATGGTTATGGGTATTTAATGGGAACTTATACAGAAGATTTTTGAAAAATTGTGGGTATATGGTTTTTCACAAGACGTATACCCTTGATTTTTTAAAACTATGGGTATATAGTTTTTTATGACATATAAAAGTTGTTCTAAAAAAATATTGGTATATTTGATTTCTATACCAATGGTTTTCCAATACTGTTTGTATAAAATTCCCATGATAAGATAGGGGAAAACCAAATTCCATGGAGGGAAAAAAATCTACAGGAACACCTATGGACACATTATCCACATATATCCAAAATTTAGATAAATATATATAATTAAATATATATTTCAATTCCTATAATCCAGTGTGGTGTAGTGGTTAGGAGTGTGAATGGTATATAGGTGGTCTGGGGATTGAAACTCGTAGCCTGCAATCAATTAAAACATATTCCCATGGTTTTGAAACTATGGGTTAAAGGTTAATGACATGATGGGATACACATATTCCCATGGGTAAAAAGCGTGGGTATATAATTTTCAAACCGTTTCTATAACATAGATCTATACAAACAGCTAAACTCACCATTATTTCCAAAAACTGCTGGTATAGACTATACCCACAGTTTTGGGGGCTATACCCATAGTTCAAAAACCTGGGTATATGTGCCTTTTCCTGTTGGGTAAAGAACGATAATTATTATTTATATGTACTAATTATTTTAACACCAAAAGATATCCTTTGATGGTTTCTTAATCCAACCAAGGACCATAGGATAGGGTATGAGAAGTAAAGAAGGATTGTGGGGAGGTCATGTCTGAAAAATGTTTTTCTTATATTTAAGGAAAATAGAAGAGGAGCGGAAATATTATTAGTGAGGGGAGGGACGCATTTTGATGTACATAAAGAATCTGATAAACATATATTATCATTCATTTATTTTTTTCAAAATGATATATTTTTAATATATAATTATTATGGTTCAAAATAATATCATACAATAAATTCTCTACAAGTTCAGATTAGTTTTCTACCATTATTAATTTATATTAACCTTCATTATCCATTTTTAAAAATTACAACGATAATAATGTATTTACCCTTTAGGGGGTATGATAGTTACTATTAATTGATATTTTAAAAACAAATAGACCATGGTTGATATTTTCAACGTTATCCCATGAACTTGGTTGAAGATTGATTTTTTAGAATTTTCATTCATTAAATAAAATATTAGGTATTATGAAATATAATTAATGTCATTTTTTGAAATATTAATTTACATTGACCTGAATACCCTAATGAAAAAAGGGAATTTTAATATTAAAATTCCACACATCCCTATCATGTTTTATTTAACAAAAAATTTAATGGATCATAATAACTCACCTAGAATATATTACTTTATGTATTTTCAAAAAAAATTATTTTAAATTTATATAAATTAAATAAATATAGAATCACTATTGTGTATGATGTTATGTTATTAATATAGTTTCTAAAAAATATAAATTAAAAATATTATGAAATGGTATAATAATAATTCAATATATAATCAATATAAACATTCGTATTGAAAAACTAATATATGATATTTTAATATATCCTGATTCAAAATGATCATCAAATATCTAGAGAATGAATACGGATAATATACGTACAACATATTCCAGGTGGAGTATAAGAAAAATAATGGGTTATTGAAATTATTGTATATAAATAACATTAAAATGTCATTACAAACATTTTTAAGAAACATAAACTTATCATTTTGTCACCCACTTTTTTTAAAAAAAATATTAAAAAATAAATGTTATTTTAAATGAATCATTGATTTTTTTAAAAGATTGTGACATAAATTATTGTTCATGATGGATAAAAAACATCATTAATATTGAGTAAATTAAATCAAATATCATATTCCAATTATTCAAAAAATAAATCAAAATTTACAGTATCAGGAAAATGAAAAGATGATTAATTATTAATCAATTAAAAAAAATCTAACATTAGAAAAAAATAAATAATTGGAGAATATTAATAATATTATATAATATTTTTTACAATATGAATACAATTGCAAAATATTCCCTATCCAGTAGAAAAAAATGATTTTCATTTTAAAAAAATATTTCCAAATATTAAGAAATTAAAGAGAGAAAAATGAAAGGAAAACATATAATTTCCATAAATAACCATATGATAATAAACTAGATTGGTTTTAAGATATAAATATCAAAAAATTCCACCATTTGAGAATTAAACATTTATAATCACAAATAATGTTGATTTTTTTTAAATAAACCATTACTACTACTGTAAATTTTGAATCATAACCCAAATAGAGAAAATAAATCAAAATAACATATTATATACCATTAAAATAAATAAATAAATTATATATCATATACATGGAACATAATATAAACCTCTTAAAAATAAATAGTTGAATAATACTAAATATTTCTTAGTGGAGTAGATATTGAGACAAAATATCAGAAATTGATCATTTGATTGAATCGAGAATTAATACATGAATTGATTCTGTGTATCAAATTTAAATCCACATAAAACTTGTGGAAATAATATGTAAAATAATACTAATTCATTACACACATAATCATGGAATATTGAAGATAATGAAAAAGTAATATAACTCAATTACAAGAAATTCAGTTATGAAACCTCTTACCTCAGGTTCGACTCATCGAGTACTTTCATTATATTCCAAAATAAATAAAATTATGTTAATTATTGAGTTTATTATTTAAAAATTTTATTTTAATTATTATTATATTATTTAATTTTATGTTATATTTAATTATGTAATAAATAATTTTCACATATGATGTTTTGACATTATTCAGTCCATAAGTCAAAATTACATCGATTGTTTGGAAATCAATAAAATGGGATAATTTAAACCATAAATAGATTAGTAATAATGAAATAATTTTAATATCCTGATATCACTAATATGTATTAAAGCAATTATAAATTATGGTTATAAAAAAAAGAAGCTATAATACAATCATAGAGATTATAAGATGTACTTACACAAGAGTAGCGTTTCCATTTTTATTGATCATGGTGGACAGAACACGTGTACTATTTATTATTTATAGAATGATCATTATAAAATTAACATCATATTATTTTTGATATACAATTATATATATATATCATCTATATTATAAAATAATGATTAATAATTCATATCATTTCATGAAGTTGGTATTCCACATGTACACACAAACAATGCTGTCTAATTTAAAAAATTGAAATGAAATAAAATAAATTATATATAAATTATATTAAAACAAAAATATTTACTGAATATCACATTTAAAAATTTAATTACTCCTCATAAACAAATATGAGATATGATAATGCCAAATTAATTACATCGGCTTGTGAGACAATACTCTACCATGTATAAGAATTATAGTTTCATTGAACATTTGATTGAATTGGAGATAAAAGTTGGATATATAAATTAATATTATATATATTTTATTATATGGGAGATATATGTTATAATATATCATCATGGAAGAATGAAATTATAATAAAGTGGGGAAGAAATTTAAAAAATTATTGGTTAAGAATGTTACCTCTTCTTTAGAAAACCTCTTTAGGATTACACCAAGTTCCTTCAAATGAGGGATTTATAATAAAAATATTTTTATAAGAAGTGTCCAGGGATGTAATAAAGGTATTTGGTGAGGTAATAGATGAAAATAAATATTTTATCTGTGAAAAAAGAAGAGAGTTGGTGCTATTTCACAATTTAAGGGAGGGGCACTTTATAGAATTTCATAATTTATTAAATTAATATAAAATATTTCCTAGTAAATATGGATAAAAAATAATATATGTTGAATCTATGATGAGTGTGGGTTGAAATACTACCATCCACAAAAATTTTAAAAATATTTTTTTAGGGTTTTACCTTAATCTTTTTGATTCCCCCACATTATCCATTTTTTGACAATTTCACTGATGAAAATGTTTTATTATTTAGTGGTATAGATAGTTACAATAAATGAAAAAATGGAACATAATGGTCCATTTTTTTAACCCATATAACAATCAATTGGTAAAATATAGGATTTTTAGAAACATTAAATCATTTAATAATTAATAAATTATTATATAAATTCCATTAGTGTATGTTTTGGAACTATTCATTTTCATTGAAATTAATAATATCAAGAAAGAATTTAAATTGGAATATAATCAAATCGAACATCCATCAAATTTTATATATAGAAAAAACATTCATGGTTTATAATAACTCAGTATGATTATATTAATTTTTTTTCTTTTAAACTCATTTATTTTAATTACTAATAATTTAATGAAATATTATGTTTGTATTATGACAGAATTTATGGTGATTAGATAATTTGTTAAAATTATTTTAAATTTATATTATGAAATGGGATATTAATAAGTCAATACATAATCAACACAAACATTCTTACTAAAAAAACTGAATTTTAAATTTTAATATTACATGAGTTAAAATGATAATGAAACCTCTAACGAATGAATTAGGATGGTATAATTTCAACATATCCAGAGTGGTGTATTAAAAAAATAACTGGTTACCATGCTCTATTAAAATAAATACTATAAAAATATGATTAAAAATAGTCTTAAGGAAAATAACATTTATATTTACAAATCACCATTACAAATAAAAACACTCCAATAAATTTAAAAAAAACATTTTCTTTGGAATGAGCCATAGAAATTTATAAAATAAGATTTGATGATGTGACTGATCATGATAGAGGTAATATTTCATTTATTTTAATTATATTAAAAAATAATCCTAACACATATTCTATAAAAAGTAGAAAATAATCATTTTCAGAATAAACTAAGATGGTTCCTTTTAAACTAATTAAGAAATATCTAAAATTGGGTAAAAGAGTATTCAAAATTCATAATAGATTATCATAAATATTAAGTAATATATATTATGGAAATATTGATACGGAAGATAAGTATTCCTCAAATATTTTTAAAAAATAAGTTATTTTTCTTGAAAATCATGATTTTTGTATATTGATTACATATAGAGTGAAAAGTTAAAGGAAAAATTATAATTTATAAAAATAAAATTATGAGATAAAATATATTTTTGGGCTCAAGATATAAATTTCAAATAATTACCCTATAATTGACTTTATCATAATGAATAATAAATAATTATGTGATTGTGAAATATATCCTTACCACTTTGGAAACATTTCATCCTTAACCCCGATGGTAGAAATTAATAAAAAAAATTAAATACCATTATTAAGAATATATTAAATATATAACATATCTAAGGGGTATTAGATACACTTTATAGGAAAAAATTAGTCCATATTACAGAATATGTCTCAATAGAGTGAAAATTGAGATGAAATATCTTATGTAGATCCTACCATTGAAGTGATAATAAGTCAATGAATTTATTACGAGTATCAAATTTAAATCCAAACAAAAAATTTGGTATAAAATATCAAATAATGACAAATTTTTACAAACAAACTCATATACTATCGAAGACAATGATGAATTAATATAATTCAATGAAAAGAAAATTATTTATGAAACCCCTTACATAAGGATCAACTCTCCTCATTCATTCTTTATCCTCTAGAATAATAATAATATTTTAAATATTCATTTTCTAAAAAAATCATGTTAATTAGTATTTTTATTTTATTTAATATCATTTTATATTTAATTATTTATTTTTTATGTTCACATAGGACGTTATGATTGTATTCAGTTCATATTTCTAAAGAGATATCAATGGTATGACTATGAAAAAATATGCCACTATTCCTTCTATTCTAGAATTGTAATATTTAAATAATATTTATTTTTATATATTAATTATAAATATCAAAACCAAATAAAGAATAATGTACTTAAAATGAACTATGTTACCAAAATGGAGATGATAAATCATTTGTACACCAGAGTAACGTTTCCATTTTTTGAAGATCATGATGGAAAGTATATAAGTATTATTTTATATTTATTTAATGAGAGTTATATTGTATTTAACATTTTAGTTATTATAATGCTCTTATATTTACTATCCATGTGATAAGTCAACGAAGAACAAATCAAATCCCTTCATAGAAGTGGTAATACACACCTATTCCCAATTGACAATATCATCTTTACAATAGTGAATATTTAATAAAATATAAGATATATTACCCTTAAGGAAATATAATTACTACATTAATATCATATATATATATACTTTAAATCCATTATTATAAATAGTCATTAGAGGCGATGATGAAAATTTATTTACATCGGTTTGTGGTGTGGTAGACCACTGTACACACTAATGACAGCGTCATTTCCAATATCATGGAATATGATATAGATGTATGCAATTTAATTAACATCATAAAATCATATTATATTTTCTATTATTACGTTATTATAAAATTAGTTTTTAATTATAATTGAAGGAAGGGGATAATAAATTAAATAGAACATGCATAGCTAAAAATGATTCCACGTCTCCGGAAAAACTCTTTTAGTATACACAAATAGTCTGGCTAAAATGTGTTTATAATAAATAGTTGGACTTAAGAACAAGATTAAATAATTAAGTATTGGATTTTTATTGGTAATGGTTGAGCCAAATGCATTTTTATGTGTGATGAAAGTAGGTGAGGAGGTACCCTATTATATGTGAGGGGAGGTGAACTTTTGAAATTTAATAGAGTATTAAATAAATATAAGTTATACCTTATAGAAAAACAAATCAGAAAATATATATTTATAATATATAATGTCTATTATAGAAATAATGTCATAAAATTAACGTTGTAAACATTTATATTTAGGTGTTACACTTATCGTTTTGTTTTAACTACAAATAACCATTTTCCCATTATAGTGGTAACGATGTTTATACTTCATAGGTGTCAAAATAATAATAAAAAAGTAAAAATAGAAAATAAGTGGAATGTGGTATATATTTGATATTTTATTAAAATCACTTGGTTTATGATATGATTTTTTATTATTTTAAGACTATTAATAAAATTTGAAGTATTATTAAACATTATTTATATTATTTTTGGAACTATCTATTTGCATTAACATTTATAAATCAATATTGAAAGGGAATTGTAATAAAAACAATTAAAATAGCCATAAAATGTGATATTTATCGAATAAATTCTTGGAATACAGTAAGTCACACAAATTATATTACTTTTAGGATTTTTTAAATCAATTATTTTGTTTTTCAATAAATTTAAGAAATACTATTTTTGAGTTTTGTAAGCATTTAATGTAATTTTATAATTTATAAATAATATACATAAATTTCTCTTCTGAAAATTATTTATTTATTATAAAAATAATAATTAATATTCATCCTTAAATTTCTTCTGTCTATATGTAAACTCATAAAATATATATAAAAGCATGAGTGTGATATTTCTATCAATTTCATGACTTAAAATATTATATAGACCATTTTAATGGACACTTTTCGAATAAAATATAAATTATTTATCCTATGTAGTTTTTGGTATATCATAATTCATCCAAAAATTATTAATATAAAATATTGTTTCCTTCTCACTTTGTTTTAATCATGGTTAATCAGATTTACCCAATAACTCTAGTGAAAATATCTTAGTGTTTGTACTATACATTATAACCAAAATATTATGTTTTAATTGTTAAATAATATAATATACGCTAATTAAAAAAGTAAAATATATATTTCCATATTTAATCCCTATATGTTTTCAAAATTCATTCTAAAAATTTTCAAAATATATGATGAAAATAATTTTTTCCCAAAAAAATGTTTCTTATGTATAAAACGTTAAAATATATATATATATATATTTAAAAAAAATTTATTCCGAGGACATAATTGGGATTATTAATAATATAATTAAACCTATGATACTTTTAAAATAATTTTAATGAGAAATAGAAATTTGTAAATTCTTTAAACTAAAACGCAGTTTTTTATAATGATAATTATTTTTCACAATTCATTAAGAAATGAATCATTTCTCAAAAATTTAAAAATTTCAATCTAATAAAATTTTAAAATTATAATTTCAAAATAATATCTATTTTATAAAATAAAATATAAAAATGATCCAAAAACTTATTATAACATTTTCTCATGAAATTCAATAAAAAGAATTTTTGATGAAAATATATAATTGGAAATAAAACAAATTAAAAAAAATTGTTTCTTAGATAGATATTTAAAAATAATGTTTTTTAATCATTAATTGTAATTATATTTCATATTTTTTTATCCCTATTCATAACATAAAATTAAATGTATAGGTTATAAAATTTATATTCAAATAATATATTTTGTGGGAGGTTTGTGTTCGGTGTTGCTTGTTATATAATCTATCAAGTGTAATGTCATTATTTTAATATTTCATGGTGTTACATTATCCCAAAATTTACTAAATCACATCCGTGTTATTTGAAAACGAACTCAGAAATCAGGGGTGATTAATTTAAAAATTCTATTATGGAAACCATACATTGTAAGATGGTTAATAATACTTCCTCTTAAAAAGAGATAAATGGAAATACATAGACATATAGAGAAAATATAACTATTTATTCAAATAGAAGAACATTAATCATAAGATACAAAATCGAATTTAACGGTAGAACTATTTTGTAATGAAAAATGATGTGATATAAAACATGTTTAGGAGTATGTTAATTACTAGAAATCCATAAAACTATAATGGAAAAAAATACCATCGACTACTAAGAAATTATTCTAAATGTATAAATTATTTTACTTCATGATTCTTTTTAAAATGAAGAGTTATTATTTTACTATAAATATAGTGAAGAAAAAAAATATAAAACATGATATTAATTATATTTCAGAATCACAATTTCATTCATTGGTTGTGCTTCAATCATTATAAAATTTATTTCTTACTCCAAGAATTGAATATAAATGATGATTTTTTTTGTATTCAACAAGCAATAGAATTAATTTAATGAGATAATATATCCCACAATAGAATAAATTTTTTCCCCTAGTATCAACATTAAAATTAATAAATTTCACTATTTGAATGATAATATCCAAAATGAATAAAAATTCATATGAAGAAATAATACATTAATATCTAAAATTAATGAACAAAACAAATGTTTTGATATAAATATTTATATTAATAAATTACCATAAATCACAAATAAATAAATAACATTCATCTTCCACCTCCAAATATGTAATAACATTCATTCTAGATAATCCATTATGTCATACCGAATGATTATATTTATATATCTCCACCCCCTAAAACATATCCCATATTATCATCAATAACCAAAAAACATTTAAATTAAAAAATCATTATTCATATAATGTGATTACCAAAATAAAATTAATATTTATCAATCAAATTAGTTGAATGAAAACAATTTCATATTAACCAGAACATTACATAGTCCAGTGGTAGGTTAATAAAGATAATTTTTCTTCACACATACTATTTGTTTAATAGAAAAAGACTTCCAAGTATGGTTTAATAATCCAACCAAGGGCCCAATGGTATTGTAAGATAATTAAGGAAGGGTTCTGTGTGGGTCATGGATGAAAAAATTATTTTTATATTTAAAAAACTATTAGAGAATAGGAACAATTATTAGTGAGGGCATGGCCACTTTTGGAATTTCGTAGTGTTTCTAATTAAAATAAATTATCGTTTATAAAAAAATAGTTCTCAAATGTTATATTTTTAAAATATAAATTTTATGGTTAAAAATAATATCATCTATTAAATTTTATACAAGTTAAGATTATTTTTCTACCATAATTTTTTTATTTTAAACAATATTAACCCATTTTGAATATTACAATGATGAATCATTATTACTCATAATGGGACAAGATAGTATCTATTAAAGTAAAATTGTCCTATAAAAGATCAATGGTTTATATTATCATCCATATCCTAAGCACTTTGTTGAAGATATATTTTTTGCAATTTTCAATCACTAAATAAATTATTATGTATTATAAAATATAATTAATGCCATTTTTGGAATTATTCATTTACATTGACCAGAGTAACATAATGAAAAAGAGGATTCGAATCTAAAAAATTCACACTTTGCTAACATTTTTTATTTAACTTAATATTCGACGGAACACAATATATCACCTAGATTTTATTATATTAATTATTTTTAAAATCCTTAACATTATATTTAAATCAATTAAAGAAATATAGTGTCCATATTTTATAATAATTTCTTTTAATTATATAATATCTAAAAACTATTAATAAATTAATATAGGGAAATTTGATAATAAAAATTCGAATTTATAATTATTATAAACATTCTTATTAAAAAATAATATATTAAATGATAATATTTCACTACTCAAAATGATCATGAAATATATAGATAAAGAATAATCCTAATATAATTACAAAAAATTCCCAGTGGAGTATAAGAAATTTAATTTTTTATTGACATTTTTGAATATAGAAAACTATAAAAATTCATTGAAAACACTTTTATGAAAAATACACTTTTCATTTTGACAGAAACAATTGAAAAATAAAAAATGTTAATAAAGAAATGTTATTTCAAATGAATCAGGGAAAATTTTTTAATATAATTTAAATCAATGATTGGTCAATATGTAGGGAAAATTTCATTAGTAGTGAGTAAATTAAACCAAATATTACATTAAATTTTTTAAAAATTCAAATAATACAATAATATGTAAATGAAATTAAGATTCATTTTAAATCATTTCAAAAAAATTAATACAATAGACAAATATATTTAATTTATAATTGGAGAATATTAATAATATTATATAATACTTATAATTCAAATATGGATACATAAGAAAAATATTTCATGTTGAGTAGAAAGAGAAGTTGATTTAATTAAAACAAATTTCACTATATCAAGAACATAAAGAGAGAATGGTGAAATTAAATCATATAATCTATATAAATAACTATATGATAATAATATAGTTTGGAATTAATATATAAATATAAAATAATTCCATCATTCGACACTTAAACATGTTTAATCCCAAATAATGATGAGTTTGGGAAATAAACCATTACCACATTGGTAACCATTGAATCCTAACCCATATAGATGAAATAAATCCAAATAAAACATTATATGCGATAAATATAAAAACAATAAATGTTAGAACATATAAATGTGGAGTAATATACACCTTAAAAAAATAAATACATGAATAATACTAAATATGTCTTAGTATAGTATATATTGAAACTAAATTACTAACAATGATCATACCATGATGCCAGAATTAATATATGAATTGATTATGTGTATCAAATTTAATTCCATGATAAAAATGTGGAAATAAAATTTAAAATAATTATAAAGACCAATATTTTCCATGTATATTTTATTTTATTATATGGACCTATTTTGAGGCTGCGAAATCTGATGGTGTTTGGTACCTGTTTCCCTCATAATCTGGGGATGACCGCCTTGATGGGAGGTTCAAACATTCCGATCAGTTTCTGACGAGTTTGTTCATAGAATAGGAAACATCCAATGATTCCACATCCATTCGGACATAATTTCCAATGGTAGGTGCTCATTACATTGTGTATTAATAAGGCTGAAAAATTTCCATTGGTTGAGAGGATGGGAGGTCGGACTCATCACACCTTTTTTAGGGGAATTACTGTCTACTCCAGGACACTCTTTATAGATTTAAGTTATGTTTTTGAATCCTTATAAAATTACCAAGTATAAAATGATCTTTCCTTCAGATCTGACAATCAGTGATTAAATATGTAGGAAATTTTGAGAATCTTTTGTATGTATTCGAGGTTCTTCATCGATAGAGAATCATCTGTATTTATTAGAGATTCTTGGTCAATGGTACCCTTCGACACATTTATATAGAAATCTCTTGGTCATTATGATGACCACGCTGGTTTTAAAGCCACTCAATGGGGCACTTGATGTTTATTGTCATTCAGAATGATATGGATTATTTTAGAGTTGGGATCAAACACGTCGACGGGCTACCCACGAATCCTTTGATTAGAAAAGGAATCAGAACCCACGTAGTTCGAGTAAGGGTGTATGATGTATATGATTGATGGCTCAATGAAGCATGTCACAATTACTTTTACACTCTAAGCTCGCGTGAGTCATGCTCAGCGTGAGAAATAAGAGGTATTGGTAAAAATTAGACAATTGTTCCATGGAATATGCAATCATAAGAAATAATGTGGGGCTTATGTATGTATCACTGCACAGATAAATGAAGGTTACGATTTACATTAGGGAAGAAATCCAGGAACAGGGTCCATAAGGGTATATGTGCTTCATGGAGATTTTGAATACTCTAACTTGTGGCTTACTCCTGAAAAGGATTCCCAAATTAGGAGACGACTTATGATTGGGCTATACTCCTAAAAAGGAATCCCAGATCAAAGGTAAATTAGGACTGGTTATGATAAATTAATACTGGGGATTAATCTTGAGGAGGATGCCAAAATTAGGGGACTGGGGCTTACTCCTGAAGAAGATTCCCATATTTGAGATAGAGGCTTACTCCTGAAAAGGAGGCCCAGGTTAAGGGATTTATGGTTTGGGGCTTAATCCTGAGGTGGATGCCCAAATTAGGGGATGGGGGCTTACTCCTGAAAAGCATTCCCATATTTAAGACTAGGGCTTACTCCTGAAAAGGAGGCCCAGGTTATGGGAATTAAGGTTTGGGGGTTACTCCTGAGGAGGATTCCCAAATTAGGGTACTGGGGCTTACTCCTGAAGAGGATACCCATATTTGAGACTGGGGCTTACTCCTGAAAAGGAGGCCCAGTTAAGGGAAATAAGGTTTGGTGCATACTCCTGAGGAGGATGCCCAAATTCGGGGATTGGGGCGTACATCTGAAGAGGACGCCCATATTTGAGACTTTATGAATTGGGGCATACTCCTAAAGAGGATTCCCAAGTTAAGAATTATGACTGGGACTTACTCCTGAAAAGAAGGATGCCCAAATTAGAGGACTTTGGGCTTAATCCTAAAGAGGATGCCCATATTAGGGGACTTATGACTGGGGATTATTCCTGAAAAGGAGACCCAGGTTAAGGATTCTCTCATCTTAAAGGATGAGTTTGAATGAATGAAATCTCAATCTTTAGTGACATAAAGATGTGTAAATCACTAGGTTTTGAGAGATATTCGACAGAATTCCTATCAGATAAGGAATTCTAATCAATAAATCCTGCCATAAATGGCTTTGAAGAGTATCTTAAAGGCTGAATCTTGAATAGGAAAGGTGGAATGGATTAAGAGGTCTGAATTGGGCAAGAAGGGCACCCAAAATGGAAGGGGTTCCCAAGTCATGGAAGGCGCGCATGTACTGTGTGCGCGCGCAAGTCCAGGTCACATAGGTATGCCTTTGCGAAACATGGTGTACTTGCGTGACGATTAACCATCAGGGTAATACTTGAGCGAATCCTGATTAAAGCCTTTAGAATCCTATTGAGGTTCTTTCAGAAAAGGGGCGCGCAAGTTCTTTTGAAGGAGTAAGGTGGCACGCAAGTGTGGCCTTTTCCCTTAAGGGTTGGCCACTCAGGTGCGCAAGTGTTGATGAGTTTCAACACTTAGGCCTTCCTCCCCCTCTTTATATCTTCCGTTCTAGATAAGAAATTACCTTAGAAGTGTTTCAGAGGCTTTGAAAAGAGACTAGGGTGACAGGAGCTCAAATCTGAGTTTCTGGAAAAAAATACTCCATGAATGGGGGGCCCACATGGTCTATTTATAGGAAGGAGAAGACCCCGGGCGGTTACCACTTAGGTTGCGCAAGTCACTTGCGCGACCACATGCGTTGTGCAAGTGGACTTCCACGACAGTGATAGAACTTGCGTGGCACATGTTCTTTTGATCCCTTGTTCATGTCTTTGTCGATTTTTTATATTTTCTTCAAAGGATGGATCAATTTGTTCTAATTCATTTCCCTTTTTCGATCTTTAGATTCTATGACGAAATGAGCGTCAACAAAAGTCCCCCCTCAGAGTTGGATCTGTAGAGAATTGAGGATTTGACTCTGAGGAAATTGATAATCACAAGGAAATAGGGCCGCGCAAGGTAGGGCGTGCAAATGTGCTTTGGGCATGCAAGGCCTGACGTGCCGGGATACGGCCCTTGATCACATAGGGTAAAATGCGCAGGGTCCTAGCCACATCTATAAATAGAGGGCCTAACTTCCGTACAAGCATCCAGATTTCCGGACTTCATACCTTCGAGATCTCGCCGCGCAGGTTGATATGTTTTCCGGTGTTTTCCTTGATGTCGCGCTACTATCAAGGTATCTGGGCATGCATGATGATACTTTCACAGAAAATACTTGTGCGGCACATCCATACTTGAGCTCCATAAATCCATTGCCATTTTTCTGAATTTTATTCACAAATTTTAAGAAAAATAAACCCATTTATGAGTTAGTTTATTCAATTTTTTTTGTGCAGATTCAATGGCTCCCAAGAGAATCGAAACAGTTGATGAACTGGCTAGCAAGAGGATTGATGACATGATGAAAATTATTGGCCATGATTACTATGATATCTGCGACAACACTTTCCCATATTTGGCTAAGTACATGAAGAAATATCATCTTAATTTCCCACAGAGAATCTACTTGTCCCTGTATGGTCACGGTCATCTGCATGGAGTCAATGTTCCAAATGCAAATAACTATACACCTGAAATGCAGCTGCACTACTACTCCTCTATTTCGGGTATGTTGTTCATTAAGAGCAACAACAATGGTTCTATCCTTCAAATTCTCCATCCATGCCATTTCCTTACAGATATGAAAATGGAAAACCCATGGGGTGAAATGTTTTCTGCTACCGGTTGGTGGAGAGAAGACAAACATGGCATTATAGAAATATCTGAAAATATTACTCTCTCCAAATGGCACTTTACATCCAATGCTCCATTCTCAAATCCATGTATCCATCTTCCAAGTCTCTTAGACATAAACAGATTCACTATTTGATCAGCAGAAAATTTTCTCAAACTGCACTCAAGAACATCATTTTACAATTGTTCCAAGAAGAGCTAGTATCACTGCATCTCTTATTATATCTAGTTGAATGAATGAATTCTAGGTGTTTGCTAATGAATATCGGGATGTCGTAGATCAAATTAAATGTTATGTTGAAAGCCTCGTGTAATTCTTGAAAAAGATAAGAGACTTGAGTCTATGGATGTCCTTCTATCTCCTATGTATCAATGAAAAACACTTTCATCTTCACTCATTTGTACCTGCATCCTCTTTTGTTATATTCTTTAGATTTTACCTAAGACAATTGGCCTAGTAAGAATAGTTTGATTTTTACTAGGATTAATGTAAATAACCCTACAAACATCGAACCTTTTAATTTCTCAATATTACCTAAATCATAGAAAATGTATGTTTAGTGAGCTGCGAACATGACTTTTATTCAGAGTTCCCTTATCATTTGTGGGCAGTTTAAATTCATCCATGCCGGACATAAAAAAGGATAATTTTTAAGGTCTAAATATCTTTGACTGAAATGGATTATAATTGAATCAATTCCTTGAAAATTCATCTGAGAGCATATTACCATACTCAAGTATGAGAGAAAATATGTAAGCTATGACTTAATAATATTTGAATCTGAGGAATGATATGAAAAAGAGCCAAAAGGCATTAGAAGAAGTAGTTTCCAATAATGAAGTTACCATTATTTAACAAACCTGTTAGGGGGTTGAATTATGTAGGGCCACCTAAGGGCATTGGGTGCATAGTTAAATTAAATAGTATCTTTTGGATAATAAGTCTGCTATGTAGACTATTTATACAAGGCTGCCTATGGGCACATGCTACATTGTCATGCAAAAGAACTCTTAGACATTTACTTTCCTAGTGCTAAAATCCAGTGAATGTTTATGGAGATTCAAATCTTCCGAAGTATAGAGTTTGCTGTATGGAATGATTTACTTGAATATGGAGAACTTATTTCCAAACAATATTATCGATGAACTAGATGAATATCACTCCTACGAAGGTCTGATCAAAACGTAGGGAATGATAATATAATCAATAGAATTGAATACTTTCAGATCAGGAAAAAGGATATGGGACAAATATGTTAAGGATGACTATTTTGGCGGATCCATACATACTGTCGTTTAAGACAAATACGGACAAAAGAGTCATTCTTCCCATGAATGAAGTTACCACTATCCGACAAACCCGTTATGGGGTTGAATTATGCAGTTCCACATAAGAGATTGGCTGCATAGTCAAATAATAGTATCTTTTGGCTAACAAGCATGTTATGTAAATTGTTTATGCAAGGCCGCCTATGGGCACGTGCTGCATAGCCAGGCAAAAGAACTCTCAGATGTTTGAAATTTTTGTGACTAGATGTCATGAAATGGGTTATGACGATCTGAAAATGTTTAAGGTTAGGATTATGTCACATAAAGATGGGTATTGTTCAATGTATACAGAGATACATAGATCAATTCTATCCATTATCATGTTGTGGCTGGGTCCTGAATTGAAATGTTGGACTTCACTACGTATCCCATAAGGATAATAATCAAGCCATACGTAGTTCATAAACTATAGTTTAACGTCGTGTGGGACAAAAGGATTAGAGATCATAGTTTAGGGTCATAGACCTTGGACCATTGTAAGAAATACACAGTGTGTGTTTTCATGGGGACTTTTCAGCGAAGGGACTGAAAGTGGAATTTGGGGTTAGGCCCAAAGACATGGGGCTGGATTCGAGGGACACTCGATCGTTCCTACGTATCCCATATGGATGGGAATAAATCCCACATAGTTCTATAAATACAATTGTACAAATATGGTTCGTACATGTGGAGGGTGAAAGGGGACTTTAGTGAAATGATGGATTAACCCATGATAAAACGTCCGGGCATTGCCATGTATGCATATAGTCTTTGAAATGAAACATGATTGAAAAATCAATGAAATTAATGGATCCCTCTCAGGTGAGGGTATCAAAGAAATTTGTAGTTTATTGTCATACTGGAAAAAATATTTGTATAGATTAACGTCGTATAACATGGATGAAAGTGAACCAATGTAAAGATATTGATTCTAAGGGTGGTTTCATGAATCAACATTGTATGAGATGGAGATGAACCAATGTGAATAGATTGGTTTTGGGATTGAACCTTGGGAGGTTGCCTACGTACCAAGCCTGGAATGCAAGGATCAATGTCCACGTAGGACAATTAAATAATGAATTAATGATCATGTTGTTCTTGGGGACAACGACCTAAAAAATTATTTTGGGACTTACACATGTTTAGCGGCTCAGAGATAGTGTTATGGTTGAGGTTTTCTCTAAGCTCACGTGAGTCATACTCGGTGTGAGAAACAAAAGGTAACAAAAACCTTAACGATGCATAGTTTAATGTCATGTAGGACATATAAAGGGATAATTCAGTTTAAATTATTGCAGTTAGGACTATTGGTGCTGCACAATTTAGTGTCATGTAGCAGGGACAAAATACAGTTTAATGTCATGTAGGACGTATCACGGACTTTTTTTTACAGTTTAGCAACATGTAGTTAAGACGATGGGGAAAATAGAGTTTAACGTCATGTTGGACGAAAGGGGGACTATGCAGTTTAATGTCATGCAGGGAGGAAAAAAGAGTACACCATTTAACGTCATGTTGGACGCATTAGGGACTTTTTCACAATTTAACGTCGTGTTGGACGAAAAAGGGATGATACAGTTTAGCATCATGTTAGACGAAAGTTTCAATAGTTTAAGGTCCTATGCATGGACCATGGATGGTGCAGTTTAATGTCATGCTGGACGGTGTTGTAGTTTAAGGTCATACCGGACCTTTGATGATTATGTAGTTTAACGTCTTTCCGGATGTAAGGGACTTTTATACAGTTTAGTGTCATGTAGTTAGGACGTCACATTTTAACGTCTTGCTGGACGTAAGGGACTTGCAATTAGTTTAGGGTCATATGCATGGACCATTGATGATGCAGTTTAAGGTCATACAGGACCTAGTTGTAGTTTAAGGTCATACTGGACCATTTAGGGAAATTTTTCACAGTTTAACGTCATGTGGAAAGAAAGTACAAATAGTTTAAGGTCATATGTATGGACCGTTGCTGTATAGTTTAACGTCATATAGCAAGGAAAATAAAGGTACTTTTCAATTTATACAAAATACTTCTTCAAAAATATGGAATTGGGTGGATTAGTGATGAGTTCTCCATCCATTGAGATTAATGAATAAGCTCCATTGGAGTAGACCCTATGTATTGAATAAGGTCCTCCCCATTTTGGATCAAGCTTGGGAGGTTTATTTCCTAGTATCATTGGAGTGCTGAGAACTAATACCAGTTCTCCCTGAGTGAATGAATGAATACGAACTTATTTGTTAAAAGCTCGTGCTATTCGATTCTCATAGACTTCCAAGTGGTGAAATTTGCACAATCTTTTCTCATCTAACCATTCCAATTCATTCAACCGCTTTTGAGATTGTTCATCTGTAGATGATTGATCGCAAATGGAAACTCTGAGCGAGGGTAGTTGAACTTCAATGGGCAAGACGTCTTCCATTCCATATACTAATGAATTTGGATTTGACAGAGTTGCAGTGCGGGTGGAAGTCTGATAAGCCCATAAAGCATGAAATAGTTTATCAGGCCATGACCTCCTATCTTTATCCATCATCTTTTGCAGTATATTTGAAAGAGTCTTGCTAAAGGGTTCTATCTAGCCGTTGGCCGCTGGATGATACCGAGATGAATGGTTGGATTTGATGTTGTATTATTGATACAACTTCATCACCTCGGATGAACAGAAATTGGTTCCATTGTCCGTCAATATGGTATGAGGGACACAAAATCTGGTAATGATGTTAGACTTTATGAAGCTAACAACACATTTAGAACTGACTTCCTTGAGAGCTATTGCATCTGCCCATTTGGAAAAGAAGTCAGTAGCAGTAGGAATGTACTTAAACTGCATGGCCGTAGCTGAAGGGTAAGGTCCCACCACATCCATTCCCCATGTGGTAAATGGCCATGAGTATTTAGCTGTATGAAGCAACTCTGGAGGTTAATGAATGAGGTTGGAATGTACTTGGCATGAATGAAACATCTTTGTGAAATCGACACAATCTCGTATCATTGAAGGACAAAAGTATCCAAGCCTTCGAATCCGATCAGACAGTCTATGTCCAGACTGGTCGGCACCAAAGACTCCTGCATGCACTTCTTTCGTGACAACCATTGTCTCTTCATCATCAATGTATCTGAAGAGAACTCCATCAAAAACACGTTTGTAGATAATTTTATCTAGTTGATTTGTGCTATCATAAAGAGTAAAATTAACCACACATCGCCGGATTTGTTATTTCTCATCTCTATCAGGTGGAAGTGTTCCATTTTGAAGGTATTCCCTGATAGGTGACATCCATCCTGTACCATTACCATACAGTTCAGGAATGGGACAAATTTCATTAATTTCCTATGTTCTAATTCGAATATAAGGTGAAATTGCACGACGGTGGGAAATACTAATGTTTGTATCATCCTGATTTGGACCTGCCAAAGCTGTGGCTATATTAGCCAATGCATCAGCTTGGGAATTTTGTGATCTTGGGACATTAGAAAATAACGGTTCCATAGGGAATTCCGCCATTAAATCTATAACGTAATCACACAATGGGATTAGTTCTTCTTTTCTGATGGCATAATCCCCATTGACTTTTTTGATTACCTGGTCTGAATCACATTTCACCAATAAGTGATTCACTTTTGCTTGATGTGCTAATTCCAAACGTATGATGAGAGCTTGGTATTCTGCTTCATTATTGGTACCACCTTCCCACAATAAGAAGGAATAATGTTACTCTTCCTTTTATGGAGAAATGAGCACAATTCCAAAGCCATCTTTGTTGAATTTAGGATTTTCCATTTTCCTCCCTGTTGGACTTCTGGAAGCACCATCAAAATACATTTCCCATGCCTGAGGACATTCTTGAATATAGAAGACTTCCTCATCAGGGAGTTCAATATATGAAGATGTATCTTCTACTGAAGGGTGTTCATCTAGGAAATCAACCAGAGATTGGCCCTTTATCGCCTTTTGAGACACATACTGAATGTCGAATTGCTATAAAATAACTGTCCACCTTGCCAGACGTCCTATAAGCATTGGACGACTTAGGATAAATTTGAGCGGGTTATTTCAAGATACCAATTGGACCTCGTGATGTTGCAGGTAGTTTCTCAACTTCTGAACTACAAAGATTAATGCCAGGTAGCACTTCTCAATACTTGAATACCAGGTTTCTGCTTCAAGCATGCTTCGACTGAGATAGTAGAGACTGTTTTTATTCCCAACATCATTCTATTGAGCATGAAATGCACCCAATGATTTCTCTAGAGCTGTCACATAGAGGATAAGTGGTCTTACTACAAATGGTGGCATGAGTATCGGTGGACTCAAGAGGTATTTCTTGATAATATCGAATGCATCTTGACATTCTTCAGTCCACAGGTATGTGACTCCCTTATTCATCAATTTGGTGAAGGGTAAACTATTTCCTGCTAAATTGGCAATGAAATGCCGAATATAGGCTAAGTGTCCTTGAAGTCCTCTTAATTATTTCAAACTTTGAGGAGGTGACATACCAAGGATTGACTTGGTCTTCTCAGGATCAACATCAATACCACGATTGCGTACAACAAAGTTGAGAAATTTTCCTGAGGTTACCCCAAAAGCACATTTTAAGGGGTTCATCTTCAAATTATGTTATCGAAGCTTGCAGAATATTACTTCCAAATCATCCAAGTGATTAGAACGTTGTTTGGATTTTACTACCAAATCGTCTACATAGCATTCAAAAAACATCCCTAAGAAGGGTTTGATGATACGATGCATGGAATGCTGGTAAGTTGTACCTGCATTCGTTAAGCCAAAGGGAATTACCCAATAGCAAAACACACCCTAAGGGGCTCTGAAGGCTATAGATTCCTCGTCTTCTGGGGCCATTCGGATCTGATTATATCCGGAATATCCATCCATGAAGGAAAGTGCTTCATAGCCAGCTGTTGCATCAATTAGATGTTCTGTAATCAGAACTGGGAAATCATCCTTAGGAAAATGCAAATTAAGATCTATGAAATCTATGAAAACAATAATTTGTCCAGTATTTTTCTTTACAGGGACAATATTAGCCAACCATTTGGGATATTGAACTTATCTGGAGAAGTTATCGTAGATAATCTTATACACATCAGCTTCAATTTTGGAAGCATAACTTGGGTATGTTCTTCTCACGGCTTGCTTAAATCCTCAATGTTCTTCAGGTAAAATGAAATGATGAGTAGAAACATCAGGATCAACCCCTGGAATTTCATGTATAGTTCCAGGAAAATATATCTCTCTTTATCTTTAGAAATGAAATATACATCTCTTTCTCTTCAAGATTCATGGCCGCACTGATTGAAGTGGGACATGGATCTTCTTTTGTACCCAGATTTATTTCTCTGAGTTCATCCATAGTGGTAGAGATACCCTCTTCAAATGCTGGAGGATCATCTCTGAGATCTTCCTCTTCTTCTTCTTCATGTGTTATTTCTTCCATTTCTACTTGCATAGGAGATGATAAAGTAGAATACTGATGATCCGTAGAGATGTCAAAATTTTCATATCTTGAAGAAGAAGATTCCATTTCCGACCCAACTAATGATTAAGGGTCTTATTTGTGTAATAAAGAGGAGATTATGGATTGAGAATCAACATCATTGTTCACCTACGATGTTGCTATAACTTCTTCTGGCCTAATTGGCGAAGCATAGACTTGTTGGATTTCAGCAGATGAAGTGAATACGTCACCATTTGTGCATTCATCACTGCTTGGTAGATTACCAATTTCTCCCACGTTGTCTGGCTCGATTTCCATAATTGACATTATGGATCTTTCTATAAGATTATTTTGATTTGGGTCTATCTTGTCAATTTGACTGATAGGCAACACATAATCTGTACTCACATGAGTAAATGGATTTACTAGAATTTTTTCAAAACCATATGAAGCATTAACTTTGGTAATCTCCTTTGTTATGGATTTCTCCCTTTGCTTCATGTGATATAATTCCGCCTCAATGTATTGAGACTCACATGTCTTGAACGAGGAATTATCACCATACAATGTCCCAACATGACCATCAAAACAATATTTTAGACATTGATGGTATGATGAAGGGATAGTCGCGTGTTTATGTAGCCAAGGTCTTCCAAGAAATATGTTGAAGACTGAGTCTTGATCAACAACCATGAAATCTGAATTGGATACAAGATCTCCAAACTGAGTTCCGAGTGTAACATCACCCAGTGGTTCATGTTCATTTTTATCATATCCCTGTATCATCATGGTGGAAGGAGATAAATCATATTCCGTGAGGCCCAAGGGACGAAGTGTAAGAATGGGCATGAGGTTGACTCCTGAGCCATTATCAATGAAATCTCTTCGAACATCCATGCCACTGACCTTTCCAGACAAGTAAAATGGTCTAATATGTCAATGAACAACATCATCTTCATCTTCATAAGTAAAAGATATTATTGAATGGTATTCTGCAGGATTATTCTCTATGTGATAGACTTCAGCTGCAGAAATTTCAGTTTCAAACTTCTGAGGACTTGACAAATCCTCGACGAGTGCTTCCTGAAGATCATTTGATAGATTTAGAGTAAACATAATTGATAACTTGGCTGTTATTTGGGCCAAGTGTTTCAATATATCATAATTTTGATCCAATGGTCTGTGTTTCCCAATAGGAATATGTGGTTTAGCAAGTTCCTTGGAAGCAGATTCTTTGGAAGTTGATGCATCTTGGATTTGGATAGGAGTTGGCAATATTCCTGGTTTTGGGTGATTAAAAGGATTATATCCATTTACATGCTGAGTGGAAGAAGATGGAACCTTCAACCGGTCTTCCAAAATAACTATGACATGACTAAATTTTCTATGTGTATAAGAACTTGCTTGTTCTTCCTGAGCTCAGTGAAGGTCTCTACCACGAGTTTCTGCTGCTTACACAGTTCTAGCCGGGGTAGAACTGGAATAGTGGCTTCTGAAATATCAACGTCTCCCCCTGTATCCTGATCCCCTGGAACTTCCTCTGATTCCTCTGTTTGATATAGGGAATTCAGGCTCATTGAAATAGAAACTTCGACTGGCAAATGGATCTGTTAATTTAATCATATTAACATAACCTATGATTAACTCTTCATCTGATGAAGACTCTGCCCGATTAGCCTATTTAGGCTGTTCCGTTTGGTGGGGCGGTGCCCGTGGCTTTGAAGTAGATGGCATGATGTCCGCCAAAGTCGAAGAAAACTTATGCTTTGACATATAATCATCTTATTCTGATTATTTTTCTTTCTTTGAATCATGTCGTTTCTTTGAGGACATTCCCTCTGACGAAGAGGGTTTTTCCGTAACATTCATGGCATAAGAAACAAATGGTTTCTTTAATTGTGTTCGCAAAATAGCATGAGTTCAACTGATTGTATTTCTGACCATCCAATCATCATACTTCTTTGCATTTTTGCTTTTGACTTTTTTCCATTCACCTTTCTCCTCTGGAACTGTAGCAGTGCCACATGCTACCTAGGCTGAGGAGCCTTTTAATGTGACTTGTCCCGATTCGACCATCTTTTGCAGGAAGTCTTTGAAGAAAAAAACTCCTCGATGGGATTCCCCAACATTTGATGAAAAGGGCAATAATTGGGATGGTCTTAATCTCTTTTCTTGTTTGGCCTCTTGGGAATTGGCAATTGAACCAAATTGTTTTCCAGAGCCGAAATGAAATAACCAAGAACGTGTTCATTTCAGAAAGAGTATGTTTTTATCTTCATATCCTCAAATTGTTTTCGTCTTTGACCTTTTTGATCGTCTGGATGAAAAGGCCTTTGTTGTTGGCGCTCAGAAGGTGGAGCCCTTCGAGAAGATGAAAGTTTTGAGGTAAAAATATGTACTGAAGCTTGTTTAAGAATAACTGTAGCAGTTTCTACATTACCCATTCTCCTTCCTGGAGCTGATGGAATTACACGATATTTAGCCTTAGCCAGTATAAGGGAATCTTCAATCTACTGAGCGATTTAAGTAAGGTCTTGAAACCTTCCTATGTATTTCACAGGGATTAATGGCGTGCGAAATTCGTCACACAGATTTTCCACACAGATTGGAAACAATTATTCTTGAGGTAGTGCCAAACACATGGAATATGTTAATCCCTTCCATCAAGCAATGAAATCAGAGATCCTTTCATTCTCCCTTTTCTTACAGTTTGTAAGATTGAAAACTGTTGTCTTTGGAAAAGTTGAGTTGAACTGAAGGAGGAATTTTTGGCGAAGATCCTTCAATCCGGTAATTGACCGGGATTGCAAGATTGTATACCAATCAAGAGCTGGTCCTTACAAGTTTTGCACAATGCATCTGAGTTTCACTACTTCTTGCTGCTTATGATTTCCCATCATAGGATCACAAAACGACATGTAATGCATCAAATTTGGTTCAGGGTTGCCTGATCCATTGAAAATAGGGAATACAGGGTTCCCAAAACTGGTTGAAGGAGAAATTGAATCTTCCCATTCAGGGTAAACT
This sequence comes from Viscum album, assembly GCA_963277665.1. Taxonomy (NCBI): domain Eukaryota; kingdom Viridiplantae; phylum Streptophyta; class Magnoliopsida; order Santalales; family Viscaceae; genus Viscum; species Viscum album. The sequence goes on from OY728133.1 coordinate 1,362,883,319, forward strand.
TTCTTTTCTGGTTGAACTTGCGTACGCTTCCCTTCAATAGTTTCTAACCGAGCTGTTAATGACTCAATAGTAGTTATTAACATTTGAGAAACTTCAGGTTGAACTTGGACTTGGGTAGGTGCAATTACTGGAGCATGGACAGATGTGGCGATTGGTGCTGCAACTAATGGTATCACTTCTAACTGTTGTTGCACATGACCCGTAAGATTAGACTTCTGAGGGTGTACTGATAGAGGAGTATATTCTTGATCCATCTCAGTAGCTGCAACAAATTTCTTTGACTGAATGACTCCATAATGCTTAAGAAGAAGACTAATCTGAAGTAGTTCTGCATTCAAACTTCTTAATTCCTTCATTTCTTCCTCTTGTTGTGCAAACCTCTACTCTAGTGAGAGCGATTGACCTTCTCCAGAGGAAGGATATGTAACCAGGTTCTTTCCCTTCCCACTATTGGATCTTTTTCGTAGAGGGGGAAGTGGGTTACTAGAAAGATTACCTAAGTTCTGAGTAATACGTTGACTTCGTGAACACACACCTTCTTCATTTATGTCGGTGCGTACATCTTCATGATCAGGAACCTGTTCATCTGAGTCCCCTGAGTGAGCCTCATCTGGTGGATCAGCTACAACGGAATTGATGACATTGATTGATGCATAACTCATCACATCCCTTCTATCAGCATTTCTGTGATATTGTCTTCTTCCATGACATTGATGAGACATTTCCTTTTGTTGATTTGATCCCTCAGTAACTTCTTGACGAACCGTAATTTGGAGGGAATCCCCTCATAATTTCGCTATTCGTTCCTCTTGAGGATTCTTCCCCAATCGAGAATAGACCGACTTTCTCTAAGGAGGGGATTGATGATTCGAAAAAGTCCCCAGTCCAGTGGACTGGGGCTGTTCCTACTGTTCTCTCTCAACACCTCGAATGTTTTTTGTTGATTGCGAAGGTTGGTTTAAAAGAGTCCACAATCTGGCAAGCGGGGTTGGTTCTTCACATGCTATGTCTGAGACTTTCTTGAAAGTCGTCCTGATCCTGTGAACCTTAGATCCGAAATTAGAAGGATTCATTACCTGTATCCGCTTTTATCACTCGGTTCAAAAGATCGTTGGATGATTTTTGACACTTCTATCACTTGGTGACATGCTTGCTCCAAACGAGAGGCCTGTTCAATATTCTCGTTATCTTGATGCAAGAGTAATTTGACAACTTTTTCTTTGTATTCGTGATTTTGAGAGGAACTAGTTGAAGCCTGTTCTTGGGAAATCTTTTGATTACAAACAAAGCCCATTGATTGTGGATGGCCATGGGCAATAACATTGCATTAGACCATTTTCGGCGATCTTTGCTGACTGGAGAGCACCGTGAAATGAAGTGCTCCATGAACACCCCATCCCTTGACACGAATACTAGATGGGGCATTGGAAATTAACTGACGCAATATTATTAGTGCACCAAATCATTGATGTTGAAGGGCTCTCTGCTGCTTTTCACCCTTTGGATATCGATAGACTGATAGTGATGCGAAATCAATCTGACGTTGTAACCCTTCTATTATCGTAATATGATTTTCATATTCATCATAAGATAATTTTTTATTTTTCAACTGAAAAAGTTTTTTCCATATGTTGAGAAGAATATCATGAATTTCATATTCCGTCAACATTTCTGGAATATTATACTGAGAGTCAGCCAGAGGCCAAATCATGACTGGCACATCACCTTTCGCCAGTTGTTTTCTCATGTTCAGAATTTCTTCTTTATCATTTTATGAAGATTATTCTACCTGATTTGACCAGATTTGGTGTGTCCATGTTGCTTCATTGGATTCAATAGGATTGGTAGAGAAATAATTGATCAAAATAGAAGATGCATGACTTAGGGGTGGTTCAGATAATGATATACACTCTGGGCTATCTTCTGATTGAGAAAGTATTTCACCTGCTAGTGATGAAGCATCAAACATGACTGGTTTCACATTTGCAAGTGCATTAAGATAATAGGTTTCTCTCGGCACTACATTGTCCAATGGATCATTTTACGGGCAATGTGCATCCCTACTGTAGAGAGGACTTTCGCAGTGAAATTCATCATCATGGGGAGGACCACCATAATGGGTTACAGCAAAAGATGAGATCTCTTGCTCCATGGTCTTCTGACCACAGAGAGGGTTCATGTGTCTCTCATTTGAAGATGAAACTTCGATATCGAACAAATTTTCATGAAGCAATCCTTCATGAGGAAGTGTTTGTTGATGACCTTTGGAATTAATGTTCCCACTATTTGGAAATCAGGGAGTAGAATCTTGAATTTCAACAGATAATTGTCTGAGGGATTCAAGAACTCCAGTATCGAGCAAGGCCTTGTTACAGATTGTCTCTTGATCTCATGATTGTGCTGAGCATGTCTTTTTCTTAGATGCCTTCTTACTCGCCTTGGAAACCACTTGTTGACGAAAGTGGTTGCTCTGAGCAGGTGTATATGCCTGATCAGGAAATATGGCCAGGTTAGGATGACGACCTCTACTCAAATCAGGTGTATGTTCCTGACTTGGTTGTCCGTTTGATATAGGGGAGTATTCCCCACATCCCTCTTGGACTGGAATAGATGTTTGTGTCTGTTCCGGAGTGAATTGTTGATGTGTCACTCCACTGGTAGGGATAGATTTATGTGTCTTTCCCTGAGATGTCGCTGAAGTTGTTATAATATCCTGGCAGGCATCCAGAATATGAGCAGGTATTTCCTTCTGCTCTTTCACCATTGACAGAATATGCTGGTGACTTCAGCTGCCAGAATAGGAATATACATCCATTCTGGGCATGGATCAGGTGTATGTGCCTGCTTCTGTTCTCCTTTTCTTGTCATTGAATCTTCACAGTACTCAAGTGTGGGGGTAGAGAGTTGAGTCTGCATTCTATTTGTTGTTAGGGCTTTCCGACTAAGTTATTTGAATGCTACCAAGCTAGACTATTGGTAGGATTGATTAATACTAGCAGGTGTATGTGCCTAATGATTGCACTTCGCCAAACGTGGTTGAAGATATCCATCATATGTAGTCAGACGAGCCTGCTGACTAGCTGATGATGTATAAACAGGTGTATGTTACTGCCTATAGTACTCCACCGGAATTCCCTGGAGGTATTGGCGTGATGGTACCAGACGAGTCTGTTGGACATCGGAATTATAACGGGCAGGTTTATGTGCCTTCTCATTGCTTGCCACCATGTTAGGTTGGTGGACTTCTCCGTAGATGGAAGAGATGAGAACCTACTCACTGTTGACCGGATTCCGCATCTGGTGGTTCGTCTTGCTTGCTCGGGTTCGAGGAACCTGAGCCGAACGCCTGGAGTCGGTACCCTCATCATGTTGAGGGCACACTGCCGCACGATTCTAGTGACGATTGTTGGTGGGATCCCTCAGGAAGGACTCCTGTCTGTTTGAATTAAGGTATTGAGGGACCTAATCATTCACTTCCCTAGAATAACGGAGTGAATGGGGATTGCGTTCCGAGGATAACGACCCGAAACGGTTGGAAACGGTAGGCAACACCGCCTTCTTCTTGATCATTGGTCGTCGTTTTCCGGACGACCGATGTGAGTTATTTACTTGGAGGTCTTGTCGGGCAGCCTCCAGAGTTGGGATGGTACCCTGTTGATGGTACTCTGTAACCAGTGCGTCTGATACCCAGCATCGAAGATGCTGAGTAGGTGATATCTTCCTTAGAGCGGACGATGATCTAGGAGGAGTAGCAGCAGTGGCATTTACAGCAGCAGTATTCACAGGTGTGAACTTGAGAGCAGCCATTCTAGAAATGTAGAAGATCTTGGAAAAGAGTGCCATTTTGATATAACAGACGTAATCAATATAAATTTAGCCACTACATATTTTTGATGAGCACATATGTCAAGGATTGTTTTTGTTGGCCCTCTCATTGAGTTTTAAATAGGGGCCTAACAAATGGGTAAAACATTATTTTAACTTGGTTAAGGATTCATGTTGGGTTCACCATTTTTATTTCCCTCAGAATCCGGGGATGAACGCCTTGATGGGAGGTTCAAACATTTCGATCAGTTTTTAACGGGTTTTTTCGTAGAACCGGAAACATCCAATGATTCCACATCCATTTGGACCTACTTTCCAAATGTAGGTGCTCATTAGTTTGTGGAATGATGAGGCTTAGGAATTTTCATTGGTTGAGAGGATGGGAGGTCGGACTCATCACACTTTTTTGAAGGGATTTATTCTCTACTCTAGGACTCTCTTTATAGATATAAGTTATGTTCATGAATCCTTATTACATTACCAATTAGAAAATGAGATTTCATTCAGATCTGACAATCAATGATTAAATATGTAGGAAATTTAGAGAATCTTTTGTATGTATTCGAGGTTCTTCATCGATAGAGAATCATCTGTATTTATTAGATATTGTTGGTCAATGGTACCCTTCGCCACCTTTATATATATATCTCTTGGTCATTATGATGACCATGCTGGTTTTAAAGCCACTCAGTGGGGCACTTGAAGTTTATTGTCATTCAGAATGACATGGATTATTTTAGAGTTGGGATCGAACCCATAGATGGGCTACCTATGTATCCTTTTATTAGAAAAAGAATCAGAACACACATAGTTCGAGTTAGGGAGTATGATGTTTATGATTGATGGCTCAAAGAAGGATGTCACCATTACTTTTACACTCTATGCTCAGGTGAGTCATGCTCGGTGTGAGAAACAAGAGGTATTGGTAAAAATTAGACAATTATGCCATGAAAGATGTAATCATAAGAAATAATGTGGGTCTTATGTATGTATGACTGCCTAGATAAATGAAGGTTAGGATTTACTTTAGGGAAGAAATCTGAAAACAGGGTCCATAAAGGTATATGTGCTTCATGGAGATTTTGAATACTCTAACTTGGGGATTACTCTTGAAAAGGAGGCCCAAATTAGGAGATGACTTATTATTGGGCTTTACTTCTAAAAAGGAATCCCAGATCAAAGGTAAATTAGGAATGGTTAAGAGAAATTAAGACTGGGGCTTACTCCTGAGGAGGATGACCAAATTAGGAGACTGGGGCTTACCCCTGAAAAGGATGCCCATATTTGAGGCTGGGGCTTACTCCTGAAAAAGAGGCCTAGGTTATGGGAATTAAGGTTTGGGGCTTACTCCTGAGGAGGATGCCCAAATTATGGGACTGTGTCTTACTCCTGAAAAGGATTCCCATATTTGAGACTGGGGCTTACTCTTAAAAAGGAGGCCCAGGTTAAGGGAATTATTTTTTGGGGCTTACTCCTGAGGATGACGCCCAAATTAGGGGATTGAGGCTTACTCCTGAAGAGGATGCCCATATTTTAGACTGGGGCTTACTCCTGAAAAGGAGGACCAAGTTATGGGAATTAAGGTTTGGGGCTTACTCCTGAGGAGGATGCCCAAATTAGGGGACTGGGGCTTACTCGTGAAGAGGATGCCCATATATGAGACTTTATGAATTGGAGCTTACTCCTAAGGAGGATGCCCAAGATAAGAATTATGACTGGGACTTACTCCTGAAAAGGAGGATGCCCAAATTAGAGGACTTGGGGCTTACTCCTAAAGAGGATGCCCATATTATGGGGCTTATGACTGGGGATTATTCATGAAAAGGAGACCCGTGTTAAGGATTATCTCATCTTAAAGTATAAGGTTGAATGAATGAAACCTCAATCTTTAGTGACATAAAGATGTGTAAATCACTAGGTTTTGAGAGATATTCCAAAGAATTCCTTTTAGATAAGGAAGTAAAATCAAGAAATCATGCCATAAATGGCTTTGAACAGTGTCTTGAATACTGAATCTTGAATATGAAAGGTGGAATGGCTTAAGAGGGGTGAAATGGGCAAGAAGGGAACCCAAAAAGGCAGGGGCGCAGAAGTCTTGGCAGGCACGCAGGTACTGCATGGGCGTGCAAGTCCTATTAGCACAAGTATGCCTGCGCGACACATGGTGTACTTACACGACGGTTAACCAGCAGGGTAATACATTAGAAATTCTTGATTAAATCCTTTATAATCCTCTTGAGGTTTTTCCAGAAAAGGGGCACAAAAGTTCTATTGATGGAGTAAGGCGGCGCTCAAGTGTGGCCTTTTCCCTTAAGGGATGGCCTCTCAGGCGCGCAAGTGTTGATGAGTTTCAACACTTAGGCCTTCCACCCACTCTTTAGATCTTCTGTTCTAGGTAAGAAATTTACTTAGAAGTGTTCCAGAAGGTTTGAGAAGAGACTAGGGCACCGGGAGCTCAAATCAAGGTTTATGGAAAAAATCCTCCTTGAATGGGGGGCCCACAGGGTATATTTATAGGCAGGAGAAGACCTCTGGCGGTTACCACTTAGGTCTCTCAAGTCACTTGCGCAACCACAGGCGTCGCGCAAGGGGACTTGGGCGACAGTGATAGAACTTGCGTGGCACATGTTCTTTTGATCCATTGTTCATGCCTTTGTCGACTTTTGATATTTTCTTCAATGGATTGATCAATTTGTGCTAATTCATTTTCCTTTTTCGATCTTTAGATTTTGTGATGAAAGGAGCGTCAACAGTACTGATACCCGAAGTTCTCAAAATAGTATTTTAATCATTTTTAAGGTACATTTAGTAAATGTTTGAGTAGGAAATTCTAACATTTTAACTTGTTCTCAGAATTGAAATCTAAGGGAAATGTTGAACTCGTAGCACTGGGATTTTCTAATGGGAGCATTAAACTCGACCGTATTGGGTTGATAGAGGAAGTTGGTTTTTGTAGTTTTCGTGGAGAATTACTAAAATAAATCAAATACATTTTAAATGTATTAAACCTCTATTTTAGGTTTTGGTGTACGGGACCACAATGGATGTTTAGGAATTTAATGCAGGGCATTAAATGTCAAGTTACAAAAAAATGTGTAACAAACCTACATGTAATTAAAGAGGTTTTTTAAATGTATCAATTAATGAACCTCTGTTAATTATGTGCTATGAAGATAACTCACCTCTTCTATATCATTGGTATTTAAATTCTTTTTAAATGGAGTGGTGTTTTTGAGATGAGGATTTTGGAGAAGCCTCTTAACGATGAACGGATCCATCAAACATGAACTGAAGATCGTCGTTTGATCAGCATCGTTGGAGGCATGCTTCGCTATCGACAAACCCTAACCCATCATCAATTTCATGGATGCTCTCCCACAAGTCATGATGTAGGGTTTTAGGTAGTCTAAATTTCATGTGTTGTTTAATTAATTATCTTATCCCTTTTATGATTCCATAATGGAGGGCACGAGACAAATGAATAAATCCATATTCCTCCGCCTCTAATTTTATTGTAGCGTTCTACACAGGTGAATTTTTTGGTTGGATGAAACCAAAATTTGAGAGTCAAACATGGAAGGGGACGACCCGAGAATCTCGTATGTGTGAATGGATGAAAAAACAAACCATCATGACTCACCCTGTGGCATGTAGAAGACAGTCGGCAACCACTGTCAGCAGGAAATGGCATCGTCCATCACCGATTGACCGTGGTGGAGGAAGCACACCATTGCACATAGCAGGAGGAGGCCACGATAGTAGGCCATGCCAGTCAGTAGGTGGTTGGCACCAGTCAGCTGCAGAGATGGTGGCAGCGCACTGTATTGTGCTGCAAGAGGAGTAGGTCACGAAATTTCAGTGGTGGCTATTGAGTAGGGTGGTTGACAAAGGCTGCGAAGGTGGATTGGCACGCCGTCATGCACTAAATGAGGTGTTCACGACTCAGAGTAGTTGTAGAGGCAGGGACCCACTCCCATGTGGGTCATGTGGGTGACAAGTTTACGCCACATGGTGCCGCCACTACAGATCACGTAAAACATAGATGTTTGAGAAAAAAGTCGTGATATTTCCCCTGGTCCCAAATATGGCGGGCCCCGTGCCCTCTTCCAAGTGGGGCTATGCTCACAAATGGGTCGAGTCAAGCCCCCCTGCAGGTCAGGACGCACCCCTTGTGGGCTGGGTCATGCCCCCCAGCGGGATGACCTCCGCCGCCTGTGGGCTGAGTCGTGCCCCCTGCGGGCTGGACATGCCCCCCGGTGGGTCAAGTCACCCCACCCCCTACGGGCTGTTTCACGCCTCCAATGGGCTGAGTCGGGCCGCAGTCCAGCGACATAAGTATGCTGCTTCCAAACCCAACTAGGCCGTTCTTGGAAGGTTCGGGCTGGGCGAGGTCGGACCTGGGCTGGGTCGGACAGACCGCGAAAACTAGACCCGGACCCATCCAAGCCCCTATCTCACATAAAATTCAGTAAAATTAAATCCAAAAGTTCTTTTAATGAACATCTATAGTGCTAGGATCCTAAGAGAGAGTCTATCCTTTTGTTATACTCCACTTGAATTTTGGAGAACAATAGAGTGTGACAGAGTTGGATCGAAACTGAATCTTACCAGGCCCTCGGTAATAAAATGCAAAAACACATATATTCAGTGTCTGATTGAGGCGATTTTTTTCAATTAGGAGCCCCTAAGACATGGAGGTTCTTTGGGTTCCTACTTTGTGGAGATTAGTGGTTGTCAAGGTACGACCAATATCTTGAGGAGGTAATTCTACAAAACTCAGGAGAACTGGGTATTGGGAATCCTGTGGATGGATATCTTTGATGTAGCGACCTTGTGTGGATCAGAATAGAAGCCCTGGGTAGATCAGCATCATAGCTACCTAACAAGGAAAGCTTTAGAGCAGCCTATTAGTGATCAACACCTATAGTCCCTGATTTGATCAGAATCTAAAGAAACTAAGTGGATCAAAATTCTAACGACCTTATGTAGATCATCATTTCAGTGACCCCGCATTGTTCAGCATTCTTGTGACCCTGTGTGGATCAGCATTAGCATGAACCAATGAGGACCAGCCTTAATGTGGTCTGTTTTGGAACAACGACTTGCATCCAAGAGTGGATTGATAAAATAACAACTTATTGGTGAATCATTTGTTGAAATTCTAAAAGGAATATGATGATATTACACAAAACTAATCATTTATTTTTCTGATCTCTGATTTTTATACATATTTTGAGATTATTATTTATTTGTTCTTTGTTATTGAGGTCTTTCTTTGTGTGTTTTCCTTTGTGGAACATTTGGGGTCCTTTAAGAGTCTTGAGTTCTCTACTAAGTATTGTTATACTCACACTTGCACGGGCATCGCCTGCACCTTGTTATGTCTTGGGAAGATGGTTAATAACATTGATCGATGTTTGGGATCCAAGTCTGGATGATGCTTAGAGGTGGACCTTTAGACATGACAATCCACAGTGAAAACCAACTTTGAGTGGCACCTCCCATTCATGTTGGAACCCTGGATGGAGAATCTGGGAGCTGCAATTCGATTGTAGTTGTACTTTTTAGATGGGGTTGTATTCTGGCCCACTTTATATATAGTTCACATCCCAATTTTTCTATACATATTTACATTTTGGATTTCATCATTTATTATACATGGTCAATATGTTTTTAGGTTAAAATGAATTTCCTTCCCATTTATAAGGATATGTCTTTCAGTTCTAGTCTCCAACCACTTGCCTATGGATGATGGACTTAGGGTAGTCATGGCACTGGCCTCGAGGGACGGTTCATGAAAACGTTGTGTCAGAGGAGTCAGTTCATCTAAAAAACTGGAATCTGATCTTCTTAATGGAGCAATAGTGTTATGTTTTATGAGTGTTGTTTTCATTTTGGGGAGTCCGGTGTTGGTGTGGGGGCTGACATATCCATGCACATGGACCCTTAAATCTTGTTTTACATATGATGAGGCTTCAGTGCAGGGCCCTCTTAAGATGATAGTACGATCCGGTGGTGTACCAGCTGCACCAATACACATGGTGAAGCCTTTGTACCAGACCCACCAGTATAAAGTTCACGTCACCTGACTACATTTCATGAGTTTTAGTGACAGAGGCCTATGAGATTTTGAGGCGAGATGGATCTGCTGGCAGCTGAGGACTAGCTGGAGGTTGTGGCTAGAGTTTTTTTCCTAGTTGGAACACAAGTCGACCAGATGGTGATTCTAGTAGGTAGTCTTTTCCAGGGAGTAGCAGGGAGATGGTGGATCCTAAATCTCTAGATTCATGATGAAGCGACCCCCACCTATAAGTTTTTTAGGGCCTCTTCAAGGAATAGTTCATTCAGGTGACTCAACACTCTATGTATATATAAGACATGCTAAACCTATAGCAGGGAAGCCTGACTGTGGCCTAGTACTCAGTGAGGTTCACTGAACTAACATGTTACTCTCCCGACATGGTGTGAGATCCATTATTTTGGGACTGGACCTTTGAGCAGGGACTCCGACGGGAGACCAAAAAATCAATGGTATCTCTCAGCATCCCAACGCATGCTATAGTGTTAGATAGAGCACTCTGGGTGGAGTGCCTCCTTTCCGAGCCGACACCAACAGTGAGACCCATCATCGAGAGTCACATAACAGAGTCATTTATGGCTTGTAGTAGGTAGATAAAACAAAGGGCCATGTGGTCTAGAACTTCGGGTGGACTTCCTCATGATGTAGGGTCAGAGGTGTTGGGCTTATGAGGTAGATCAAACCCGCATAAGAGAAGATTGTGCTTCATGTCTCTTAGGTAGGGTCAAATGTCTCGCGACTACCTGACCAGCCGCACTGATGACCAGCAGGCGTTCGAGGTACCATCGAGGCAGAGGCATAGATTTGAGCAAGGTGATCTGCATGTAGTAGATGGATGTGGCAGAGGAGATGGTTGTGCAGCAGTTGGTGGGAGATAATTCAAGGTGCTACTACCACCACTCCCAGGTGGTCCACCCTGACCAAAGGGAGCAGGAGGACAAGGATGTGGGTAGATCTAGGAAGTTGAGGCCTATAACTATGACACTCTAGAGATGATTTGGGGTACAATCTGTGTCTACTCTACCTTAGTTGCATTACTTACTGATGCAAGTGACAGTCACTCTTTCATTTCAATGGCCCTCGTTCGGTGCTCAGTGATTCTTATGGAGCTGTTCGCTCAGTCCTTACGTCTAGAGACTCATACAGTAGGGGATTTTATTATTACAAAAAGGTGCCTATAGTGTGAGATTACTCTAATAGGAAAGGTATTTGGATGGGATCCTCTAGTAGCGACGTTGAGGCCTTACGACATTATCTTGGGCATGGACTGCTTATCTATAGTTCATGCTCATATTGACTAAATTAGGCACAATGTGCAGTGTGTCATCAAGGATGGGATTAGGTTTTCCTTCACTAGTGGGAATGGAACCATTATAACATGGGATGGATTTACCCAGAGAATGTTACAGCCAATCACACATAAATTGGATAGCCTTACCCTTTGAGAAGTTGATGTTGAGAGTCTGACCAATTCTATAGTGGGGGACTTGTATGCGAATTTCATCCCGGATGTTGTTGTAGGACTACCTCCTCAAAGTTCGGTAATATTCTACATCAACATGTACCACGAGAGGAAACCTATATCTACACCATCATATCAGATGCCTCCCGCGGAGCTTCGTGAGTTATAGGTACAACTGGAGGACTTGTAGAGGAAGGTGTTAATAAGGTCCAATGTTACACCATTGGCAACCCCGATTTGGATCACCAAGAATGATGATCGGAGTTTGAGGCTCTTTGTGGATTATCAGCGCATGATCCTGTTGACAGTGAAGATATGGTATCAAAATCCATGGATTGTTGATCTCTTCGATCAGGTAAAGATAGATCTTTGGTTTTCAAAGATAGACCATATACCCAGCTATAATCAACTCATGGTACAAGATGAGGATGTGAAAAATACTACATTAAGATGTCATTATTTCCACTCTATGTTCTTGGATATGAAATTTGGAATGACCAACCCCCATGCATTGTCTATGGGCCTCATGAACCGAATCTTCCATCCATACCTTGATTTCTTCACGATTGCTTTCATTGAATTCATCTTGGTGTACTCGGCGACAGAGGAGGAGCATGCAAATCATCTGCAGATAGTTCATGATACACTATGAGAGAACTCGAATTATAGTAAGTTCTGGATGTTCCTATTCTGGATATAAGAGTTACCCTTCCTATGACATGTTATCTTGGATGTTGTAGTGTTATTGGACCCAATGAAGATAGAGGTTGTGTTTGCTTTTGAGAAACACTGTAGTGTGACTGAGGTGCAGAGTTTATAGAGTCTGGAAGGGTACTACTAGATATTCATACATGACTTTTCAACTGTTGCAGAACCCTTGTCAATGTTGATGAAGAAGGTACATCCCTTCGTGTGGATGGAAAGATTCCAGCAGAGTTTTTGGAGCTTATGTAGTGACTGATGAGTGCCCCCATCTTGTGGAAACCCAATGAGGGCATTTGGTATGTAGTCTACTATGACATATCAGGGAAAAGACATGGATGTGTCGTGATTCAGGAGTGAGAAATGATTTATTATGGTTCACGACAGCTGTGAAAAAATGAGAATAACTACACTACCCATGACATGTTGTAAGTATCAGTGGGATTCACCATGTAGATGTAGCGACACAACATGATGGGTGAACCGTTTACTATTCTATATGATCACTAGGGTCTTAGGTATATCTTCTCATAGAAGGTTCTGAACCTGAGACAATGATTATGGGATGAGATCCTCCATGAAAATTACTTTGAGATACTCTATACTCCTGTGAAGGGGAACGTGGTAGTAGATTTACATAGTAAGAGTTCTGGTGTATAGTTGCTGAGTGAGGCAACAGAGCAGCTAGCCGTGTTGCAGATATAATTCATGTATAGAGATGGAGAATCTTACCTCCCATCTATTATAGTCACTCGCCCACTCCTTCAGCAAGTTAGGGAGCCACAACTTGGGGACATTGAATATGAGGCTTAATGTGCTCAGATATCCTTAGGACATGAAACTGATGGATTCTATAAAGGTGGGGAGAAATTAATCCTCCTCATAAGATCCACTATAGTACCCGTGGTGTTATGGGAGTAGTTGTCTAGGGTGTTCCATACGTCCCTTCTGGTGGTACATCCTGGTAAGGAGAATATGTAACAGGAACTCTAGTGTCCGAACTGGTGGAAAAGGATGAAGAAATAAATGGCTGAGTTTGTTTCATGAGGTATCACTTGTCAGCTAGTGAAGGCCCAAGATCAAGTTCCAGCAAGCTCCGTGCATCAACTCAAGGTTCTAGAGTAGAAGTGGGATGACATTTCCATAGATTTCGGTACATGGCTTCCACGTACATCCAAGGGCCATGATTCTATCTTTATGATCATTTACTTACTCTCCACACTGGACCACAACCTATACATCTAAGAGTGGGGATCTATATAGGGATTGAGATGCCTATGCATATAAGAGATTGTATGGATTCATGGGGTGTCATTGGTGATCTTCTCTAATCACGAAACATGTTTCACTTCATGATTGTGGAAGGGATTTCAAGAGGAATTTGTGTCTGAACTACATTTGATCCTTGCCTTTCATCCTGAAATGGATGGTCAGATGAAGCAGACCATTCAGACACTGGAGTACATGATTCGTTCTTGAGTCCTAGATTTTGGACGCAGTTGGTAGGGTCACATTCCCTTGATGGGGTTCACATACAACAACAACTACAACTCCACCATCAGTAAGACACCAATTTAGGCCTTGTACGACTGGCTATGAAGATCACCTCTATGTTGGACTGACCTAGGGGAGTATACACTTATGTGTCCAGAGTGGGTACGAGCTACCACTGAAAATGTGCATATCATCCAGTAGCGGAAGAATACTGCATGAAGCAAGCAGATGTCTTATGCTGATAGGAGACGAAGACCATTGGAGTTCGAAGAATGAGAAAATTTCTTCCTACGAGTCTCACATAAAAGTAGCTTGTAGAGATTTGGTTGGGGTGGTTATCTATCTTTGAGGTTCATCGGACATATTCAAGTTCTTAGAGGAGTTGTCGAAGGGGTGTATCGCATAGATATTGCCCCACAGATGCATCAGGTGAATTACATTTTCCATGAGTCACAGTTGAAGAAGTACATGCATGATACATCAAACATTATTGACTAGGGTGACCTGAAAATTGATGATGGGGAAATGTTTACAGAGGTTCTAGTAGAGATTTAGGATCGATAAGAGTAGGTCCTTGGTGATACATTGATACCTCTGGTGCATGTTCGTTGGCATGACGTGAACCTTTAGGGGAGCACATGGGAGCGGGAGGGTCAGATTAATGCTCAGTCCCCCCCCCATTTATTTCCAAAGTCTGTGTCATGTCTTTCAGGGATGAAATTCTCTATGATGGGGAGAATGTAAATACCCATATTTTCAATGTAATGTTTTAATTATATGGAATTATTCTGAGAGTGTGTAAACAGATGGCGTTTGGTTCCGATGCATGGTGCTCCAAGAATAGAATTTTATTCTTTTTTATGGTACATTTAGTAAACGTGCGAGCAAAAAATCCTTTCTTTTGAATCAGTGCTCATAATTCAATTCTGAGAGCACTGTTGAACTCACTACACCCAGATTCGCTTATGGGAGCCTAAACCTAGACAATAGTGGGTTGAGAGAGGATGATGGTAGTTTCAGTTTTCGGGGAGAATTAATAAAATAAATTTAATTTATTTTAAATATCTTCCACCTCTATTTTAGGTTTTTGTGGCTGGGACAACAAGGGGTGGTATGAAAATGAATGTAGGACATTAAATGCCTAGTTTCACAAAAATGTATAACCATACTTCATGAAATTATATAGATTCATTAATTACACCAATTAATGAACCTCTCTTAATTTTGTGTGGTAACGATAACTCCCATCTTCTATCTTTTTGGTTTTTGAATTTTTTGGAAAATGATTTGTGATTTTGAGTGGAGGATTTTATAAGACCCTCATGATAGAGAATAGATAAATCAAGCAATAACTGATGATCATCCTTTGAGTGGCATCATTGGAGGCTTTCTTCAGGATCGATGAACAACAAACCATATTAAAATGTGGGATGGTCTTAAATAATTCAAGAGGTAGGGTTTTTTCATGGTTAAATTTCAAGAGTTGATGAAATAATTATATTCTATCTTTTTAACATGATATTGTGGAAGGTGCATGCCAAAGGAACAAGGCTCTCTCCCTCCGCCTCTTATTTTATCGTTGCTTTCTACACGAGAATATTTTTGGGTTGGGAGGAACCCAAATTTCACTGTCAATAAGTGAAGGAGACGACCTGGGATTCCCTTAGAAGCAAATAGATGAAACAATGAACCAACAAAGCTCACCTGGTGGCCCACAAAAGACCACCAGCATGATGATACTTGCGACTTGCACTGGAACACAAATGTGGCGGCCAGCACCGGCCAGTTGAGGTTGTGGTGGTGTGTCATCATGAACTGCAGGAGTAGTTTGTGACACTTTGTCACTATGGTAAAAAGTCATTCGAAACTACTAGGCATATGAGATGGTGGTGTTGCACCATCACACTCCATAAGGAAGAGGAGGGCACAACATTTCACCTGTAGCGATGAGTAGGGCGGTCGACACCGGTGAGCTTTATAGGCAGAGCGGTGCACCGTCTCATGCCATTGAAGGTGGCTATGACACAAGGCCACGAAGAAGGTCGGAACCCACTCCCTGCCGGTTCCGTGGGGGACCAGGCAGTTCCACGTTGCACTGCTACATGAGATCTCAAACGGAATAGTTGTTCAGGAAATGGGGGAGGTTTCGTGCCCATGCCAGCTAGGGTGGATCAGTACCCTCTTGCGGGCCAGTCTGCACCCCCATCAGGCCTGGCCTCACCCCCCTCCAGGTCGGGCGGCGCCCCCTGTAGTTCCAGACATTCCCCCCACCGGTTGGGCCGTGACCCACTTCGAGTCAGGATGGGCCGCGCCGCCTGCGGGCCGGGCCGCTCGCCCCTACATGTTACCCCCCCATTCAATCGAGGCCCTTCCCCCCAGTGGTATAGTCCATACCATGACCTAGCGGGATGATCCCACCACTACCCCGTCCAAAATGGATGGCCTAGGAAATTTCGGGTCGGGACGGGTCGGACCGGACCTGGAAACATCGAATCCCCAGTTTCTCTTAAAATGACATAACTTGAAATTAAGGTGACTGTATGAGGATATGTTTGTGGCATTGGGATCGTAGGAGCAAGAAGGCCCTTTTCATATAACCCACTCGAATTTTTTAATAAGTTGGAGTATGGTCAGGTAGGATCGAACCTGAATGCAACATGGACCTCAACACTAAAACGCATGTAACTAACAGACCGGGTGTCCGATTGACGCGCTGTCTATCATGTTGTAACCCATAAGACATAGAGGTACTATAGGATACTCAAATAGGGAGCTTAGTGGAGGACGAGTTATGACCTATATCTCTAGAAATATATTCTACAGAACTCGAGTGCACCGGATATAGGGAAACATGTGGATGTCTGTCTTGGATGTAGTGACCTTGTGTGGATCAGCATCATAGAGATCCATGTGTGGATCAACATCATAACTACATGAGGAGGACCAATTTTTGAGTGTCTCATCGAGGATCATCACCTAGAGACCATGAGTGGGTCAGTAATAAGCAACACTATGTGGATCATCATTCCAGCGACCCTGTCTGGACCAGCGTTTTGGAGACCCTCTATGGATCAACATTCTTGTGACCCTATATGGATCGGCAGTAGTGTAACCTGATAAAGACCAGCATTATAGTTTCCCATAGTTGAACAATTACTTATTTCCATTATTGGATCAATAATAGAACAACATCATTGTGGGTTAGTTGTGGAAATTCTAAAAGGGAAAAGGTGATATAGCTCAAAACTATTCATCAATATTCTTGATATTTGAGTATTATACCTCATGTGAGATGGATATTGATTCGTGGTTTCTGATTAGGGTCTTTCTATGTGTTTTTTACTTTTTGGAACTTTGGGATACCTTCGGGGGTGTCGGGGTCCCTACTGAGTATTGTTATACACTACCATAAATGGGATTTTCTCGCACCATTTTGAGTATTGGGTTGACGAATGAAATATTTGACAAAATATTTGTAGCTAGGGATAGACGGTACTCGGTGGTGGACCATTAGACGTGACAAGATGCAGTTATGACTGACCATGACATGTACCTACCCTTTTTGTACTAACCCTGTTGGGCGATTCTGGGAGCTATTTTTCTTTAGTTATTTTACTTTTCAGTTGTTCATGTATTCTGTCCCCAATTTCGTACAGTACACACCACCATTTTACTATAAATAGTTAAACCATGGATTTTATTCTGTCATTTATATGGTCATTGTGTTTGCAGAATTAAGGACAATGTCTACCCGTTTACAAGGATATGCCTTTCGGTGCTAGTCGCCAACCCCTGGCCAATGGAAGTCAGTCTTGGGGTAGTCACGACACAGGCCTTAGGGGATGGTTCATGACAACAATAAAAATTCATTACACCCATAATAATGGAATATTGATGACAATGAATATGTAATATAACTCAATGAAAAAAATTGAGTAATGCAACCCCTTACCTCAAGACCGACACCTCATGTGTGTTCTTAAAAATCAAAAATATTAATATAATGGTCATTATTAATTATATTAATAAAAAATAATCATTTATTATTCGATTTATATTATTTAATTCGTTGTTATATTTAATTATGAATTAAAAAATGTTCACATATGAAGTTTTCATGATTCTCAGTTTATATGTCCAATGTTACAATGATTTTTTAGAAATAGATAAAATGGGATAATTTACACCACCTATAGAATAATAGTCATGAAAATATTATAATTTTCATATATCACTGATATATTTAAAACCAACTATAAATTGTGGTTATAAAAAATGTGCTACGACACAATCGTAAAGACTATAAGATTTACGTACACAAGAGTATTGTTTCCATTTTTCAATGATCAGGATGGAAAGAACACATATACTATTTATTATTTATTAACTATTTATTATAAAATTAATGTCATATTATTTGTTTAAATAAATTACATATATACTACATCTATATAATGAGATAATGGAGAATAATTTACATCACTTTATGGAGTTGGTAATCCACACATACACACAAATGATGTTGTCATATTATAATAAATGAAATGGTAAAAAATAGAAGATATATTAATTTTATTAAATGAAAAAAATTTAATTAATAGAATATTTAATCATTAATCATTCATCATAAACATAAACGAGATGTGGTGATTCCAAATGATCTACATCATCTTGTGAGACGATACTCCACCATACAAATGAATTATAGTTTAATTAACCATTTAATGGAAGAGGAAATGAATTTAGGTTATGATATTAACATAATAGCATCTTATATAATGCGAGATTCATGATATACTATACCATCAAGGTTGAAAAACATTTTTTGTAGGTGGTGAAGAAATATAAAAAATTGCATAGTCAAGAGTGATACCTCTTCTTTAGACAACCTCTTTTCATTTACACCAAACTTCTTCCAATGAGGGATTTATAATCAAAATATTCCTCTATGAAGTGTTCTGGGTATTAAGGAATTTATTTGGTTAGGTAATGGATGAAAAAAAGAATATTATGTGTGATGAAAAGAGGAGAGTTTGTGCTCATTCATAAATGAGTGGAGGTTTTCTTTATGGAATTTCATAATGTATTGAATATAATATAAAATTTATTTTAACAAAATATTGTTAAAAATGATATATTTTTTAATATATGACGAGTATGGGTTGAAATACTATCATCCACTAATATTTGGGAATGATAAGATTAGGATTTTACCTTTATCTTTTTGTTTCCCCCACATTATCCATTTTTTTAAATTTCCCTGATAAATTTTTTTTATTATTTAAAGCTATATATATTTACAATAAAAGAAAAATATGCCAATAAATGGTCCATTTAATATATTTTTGACAATCTCACCATCAATTCTTAAAAGATAGTATTTTTAGTAATTTTAAATCATTTAATAAATAAAAATTATTATATTAATGTCACTAATGCATATTTTGGTAATATTCATTTACATTGACCATAAAAACCTCAAGAAATAATGAAAATTTGATTATGATATACCCTCACTTCCAAAACGTGTTATTTTTACCAAATACAATTAGTAAACAATAAGCCGCTATGACTAGGTTATGTTTTTTTACTTTTTAAATCATTTATTTTAATTATCTATAAATTAAATAAATACTACGTTAGTATTATGAGTGAATTTATATTAATTAGATATTTTTTAAAATTATAAATAAAATTATATTATGAAATTTCAGTATAATAATTCAAGACACAATCAACATAAATATGATTATTGAAAACCCAAAATTTTAAATATTAACATTTCATGAGTCAAATATATCATTAGACTTCCTAATAATGAATTAAGATGGTATCATTTCAACATATCCATAGTGGAGTATAAGAAAAATATTTTCATACTATTATTGGTGAAAATAAATACCATCCAAATATCATTGAAATAATCTTATGGAATATAACCTTTTTTTGGAAACCCACCATAAAAAACTAAGACTCTCCAATAAATTTGGAAGAATATTTTCCATGTAAATAATAATAGAAATTAATAAAATAATATTTGATGATATGAGCGATCATGATATAGGGAAAATTTTATTCATGTAAATTATGTTAAAAAAAATAATTTTACATATTTGGTAAAATGTAGAAAATTATCATGTTTAAAAACAAAAATATGGTTCATTTTAAACCATTTTTTAAATATTATAAATCAGGTAAAATAGTATTTAAAAATAATTAGAGAACATAAAAATTATTCATCAATATATCTTATGAAAAATATTGATAAGGAAATAAAAATATTCCTCAGAGCATTAAAAAAAAGTTAGTTTTCTTTAAAATAATGATTTTGTTATTTGGAATAAATAAAGAGTGGAATGTGAAAAGAAAAAATTATAATTTTTAGAAATAATAGTAGGATAAAAATATATTTTGGGTTCAATATAAAATTTTATAATAAGTAATCTATTATAGACTTAATCATAAAGTATAATTAATAATGAAGAGATTGTGAAAATTTTCCTTACCACTTTGGATACATTTCAATAATAACCCCTATGGTAGAAATAAATCCCAAAAAAATTAAATAACATTAATATAAATAAATCAAATATATAACATATATAATGGGTATTATATATATATCATAGAAATAAATGTGCACATATTACCAAAAATGTGTGAATAGAGTGGAAATTGAGATGAAATATCTTATGATGGTCATACCATTGAAGTGATAATAAGTCAACAAATTTATTACATAAATAAAATTTATATCCACACAGAGAAATTAATAATATAATATAAATTATAAAAAAAATAACAAACATAATATGACAGTATCGAAGACAATGAAGAAGTAATATAACCCAATGAAAATAATTTTATTCATGAAACCCCTTACCCTAGGATCAACTCCCAACATTCATTATTTTTCTTCCCGAATAATATACATATTTAAATTATTTATTTTCATTGTAAAATATTTCATGTTAGTTATTATTTTTACTTTCATTAATATGATTTTATATTAAGTTACTTATTTAATTATGTTTACATCATACATCATATTGATATTGAATTATGATTACATCGTACATCATATTGATATTCAGTTCATATTTATGAAGTTATATCGATGGTTTGACAATAGAAAAATATGTCATTAATCCAAAATTTCGATAATTATAATCATTAAATAATTATTTTTTATATATATAAAATATAATTTTAAAACCAACCATAAAATATTGTTGTTAAAAATGTGCTGTGATTCAATAATAGATAAGGTAGGTCATTTGTACACTTTAGTACTGTTTGCATTTTTAATGACCCTAGTGGAATGTATATAAGTATTATTATATTTATAAATAAAGATATTTATAATATTTTTCTAAATTTCTTTATTTACATACACTTATTTTTACCATTAATGTGATGCAGAAATGATGAACAAATCAAATCCCTTTGTAGAGGTGGTAATACATAGGTATGCGTGAATGAAATTATCACCTTCAAAATAATGAATCTTTAAGAAAATATAATATATATTACACTTAAATAATGATCAATATTACATTAATATCATATATATATATATATATATATTAAATATATCATTATAAATAGTCATGAGGGGTTGGTAGATAATTATTTACATCTGTTTAAGGGTGGTAGATAGTCATACACACTAAGGATGGTTTCATTTCCAATTTGATGGATCAGGAAGTAAATGTATTCAATTAAATTAAAAAAACAAAATCACATTATATTTTCTATTATAATTTTATTTTATAATTATTTTTGAATTATATTTGAATAAGGTGGATAACAAACAAAACCAAACATGCACGGTTATGAACGATACCTCATTGTCAAACAACCTCTTTTTTGTACACATATAAACTCTATAAAATGTTTTTTAATAAAAATAGGACTTTAGAAAAAGATTTGATAACTAAGTATTGGATATCTATAGGTCATGGTCGAACCAAAATGCATTTTATGTATGATGATAAGAGGAGAGTAGGTTCCCTTTTATAAGTGAGGGGAGAAAAACTTATGAAATTCAATTTATTATAAAATTAATAAAAATTATATCTCATAGAAAAAAAGATAATATATATATATATAATTTTTAATGACTATCATATAAATAATATCATCACATTAATGTTTTAAAAATATCGATTCAGTTTTTACCCTTCTCGTTTTGTTTTAACTACAATTCACCATTTTCCCCATTACCGTGGAAACAATGTTAATAATATTTTAGGGTCAAGATAATTACAAATAATTTAAAATTTTAAAATAAGTGGAATGTGGTTTACATTTGAAATTTTATCTGAATCACTTGGATGATGATATGATTTTTTGGTAATTTTAAATCTTTTAAAGAAATATGAATTATTTTAAACGATTATTAATCTCGTTTTGTGAACTATCCATTTACAATAACCATAATATATCAAGATAGAAAGGAAAATAGAATATAAAAAATTAAAATTTCCATAAAATGTAATATTTTCCTAAAAAATTCATAGAATACAATAAATCACTCAAATAATAAGACATTTCGTATTTTCAAAATTAGTAATTTTATTTTTATATAAATTAATGAAATTTTAGGTAAGTGTTTTATATGTATTTAAGTTAATTATATAATTTATAAAAAATAAAAATAATTTATAATTCTGAAAATAAAATATTTTTTATCAAAATAATCCTAAATATTCATACCTAATTTTATTGTCCCAATGTGAACACATAAAATATTAAAAATCAAAAGAGTGATATTTCTATCATTTTCCTGAATTAAAATATTATATAGACCATTACAATGAAAAATAATTTAATAAACTATAATATAAATATCCTACAGAGTTAAGGGAATATAAAAACTCATCCAAAAATAATAAATATGAAATTTGGTTGTCTTATCACTTAATTTTAACCAAGGTTAGTTATATTTACCAACTAACCCTTGTAACAAATTATTAGTGTTTTTACTGTACCTTATGACTATCATGAACCATCCCCCTGGGGCCCATGATGTAACTACCTCAAGCCTGCCTTTTATATGACAGGGGCTAGTGACTATACGCAGAAAGGCATATCCCTATAACAGGAATGAATTTACATGGAACCTATAGAAACACACAATCAAAGAACACAATTCGAAGGAACCATGATGTAAAATACTATAGTAAAAAGTGTACTGATGTTAAAGGGGCCAGAAAGCAAGCCCAACTAAAAAGCACTAGTACAAATCCAAAGAGAAAATAGATCATGGATCGTCAACTTACGATATTACTTGAAGGGTAGGTACGACTCACGATCAGTAGTCACTATAGCACGTCATATCAAATGGTCCACCTTTGAGCACCATCCATTCCTGGCTCTTTCATCCTCAATCAACGTTGTCCATCGTCTAAAAAAGACACAATAACGTGCGGGCATAGCCCTTGTGGGGGTTAGTAAATAAATAACCAGTATAGACCTCGAGACCCCTGAAGTTCTCCGAGACTTCCAGAAAGGAAAAACCACAAAGCAAGACTTCAATCTCAATACATGAAGCTGTCATCAACTCAATAGAGGTACATTCCAATACATATACCTATGTTATCAAAATATACTTATCTCATTCATTAAGGAACTTCAGGCTCTAAATTTTATGTCATTCGCACAACTGGACCATGAAAGAAGAATACCCCAAAGGAAACACCCTGAAGGTGAGTGTACCTATAAGGTAACACCATGAATGTAACACCATGAATGTTATAATACTATAAAGGTAAAACCAATAACGTAAATCCAAAATGGTAAAGGACTCAACACACAACATGCTTAACTAAAGCACATAAGTACATATTATTAGTCGAGATGCTAGATAATATTATTCTGTTGAGAGGCACTGCTGTTGTCTATACGGAGTCTCATACACACAAGATCGTTGGGTAATAACACCAGCTGACCCACTCTGGTTCAAACCAACTCAAAAACGGTATGCGCTGGCCAACACAGGATCACTAAGCATTGTCCCACACAAGATCTGACCCACATAGGATCAGTAATTGCTGACCCACACAAGATCTCTTAGTAATAACCTCAATAAGATCTGTATCCAACCTCCGCCTGACTACCAACCACTGGATTCCCGCACAATGTACATTTGATTCTAGGAGGATCCACTCCTCAAACTATCAGTCATATCTAAACATCCAGGAATATCTACTAGTAACTAACCCAATGTTCCTCCATGTCATGTGGTTTCCAAAGTGGTAGACAACGTGTTAACCGGACGCCTAGTCTGTGACATATAAGCATTTTAGTTCTCAGGGCCTAGTTGGAATCAAGATCGATCCAACCCATTCATACATAAAATATCATCAAAACTCATGTGGAGTATACCAGAAGGACCATCTCGCTATATGGCTTCAATTTCCAAAGATTTTTCATCAAACCAATGACTGAATGTCAAGTTATGGTCCTTTTAGTGAAACTGGGCCTCGAAGGGTGGGTCGCCCCAGTTTGGGCTGACCCAACCCGATTATTGTCGACCCAACCCGGTCCAGGTCTGACCCAAATGGGCTAGCCAATGGTAGGACACATCCCACTGGGCACACGTAGACTACTAGAGCGGGCCCCGCCCTGGCCAACGTTGGGGCGGTCCCCTGTTTCCCTGAAAGGCCAAGAAACTGTTTAGTTTCCTCCACAGTTTTAGCACCACATGGAGGTGCCTGCTCTTCCACGAGACCCACAGAGAGCACGTCCAACCACTTTAGTGTTGAATTCACAGATACAGTAGTGGTGCATTGTTACCTCCTCTTGCGATCAGCCGATGTCAGACTCTTGTCACGTCATCCGCAGCTAAAAATCCATGACCACCTTCTCTAACACCATGCATGGTCATGCCATCCTCCCATCCAGGGTCGGATGGAGCCAACCACTGCCATAGATCACAAGAACCAGCCATAATCAGTCTTCTACATGTCCCCAAGGGAGATCTAGTTAATAGTTTTTCATTTGATCACATCTACGGGTTCCCCAGAATGTCCACTTTACAGCATGACCCTTCGTTCTGGATTCCATTCAACTCGAAAATTTTTCCACTTAGAAAGCCTAGATTAAATAAGGTGGTGAAGGGTTTGGGCCATGTTCGGTTTTCCCACGCCTTCTGAGTTATCTTGAGAAAAAGATGGAATAAATAAAACATTCATCATATAATTGAATCAAATCATGGATAAATCGTACCTCATGAATCTGTTGGAGAATGTTTGTGATTGAAGCTGGGTCGATTTTCGTTTTTCCTGCAAAAATCTTCCAATGATGCCGCTCAAACAATGATATTCAGTTCCTAATTGTGGGTTCTTTTCTTCATCAATATCCTCAAGATCTTCCTCCTCATTTTACGATGGAATCAAAACACCAAACATATAAAGAGTTAATATAAATTTTCATTTAAGATTTGATTCATTTATTTCAACTTAATGAATTTTATAATTTAAGGGAATGGTGGTTACAAATTTTGAGTAACTGGGAATTTAATTTCCTACATTAAATTCCCCACCACCCTCTTCTGGTCCCTGCCACCTAAAATTAATAGGAGAGGTGGGAGGTTATGATTAAAATAAAATTTATTTATTTTACCTAATCCTCCATGGGAAATGCAAATATCCACTTCTCCTATTGACCCACTACGGTCGAGGATAAACCTCCCTTAAGAAAATCTCAGCGCTGCGATTTCAATTGTGCCCTCAGATTTCAATTCCAATCATTAATTCAAAAGTTAGGATTTCCCGTTCACATGTTTACTAAACATACCTTAATGAAAGTTTGAAATTCAGTTCTGAGAACACCATACATCGAAATCAAACACCATTATATTTAGTAGCATCCGAATAATTATATATAATTTAAAAAAATTACATGTAAAATATGGGTCTTTACATTCTCCCCACATTAGGTATTTGTGTCCCCAAAAGCCACAAAAAAGAATAAAGATACAAATTAGGGTACTTAGCACGAATTTAAGCATCATGTTCCCATGTGCTCTCTTAAAATTTCCCATCCTGCCCTTGAATGAGCATCATAAGTATCTATCGTCTCGGACTGACCAACTCATGTCAATCCTTAATCTCTACTAGAACCTCTGTAAATGTCACCCCATCATCAAATTCCATCTAGGCATGGTCGATGATGTGAGATGAGTCATGCACGTATATCCTGTGCTAGGATACATGGAAGAAATCGTGCCTTCCAACTATGGTGGTGGTACCATGCGGTATTCCACCTCGCTAATCATCCTAAGTATTAGACAAATCCGATAAGCCTTGATGATAACTTTCAGCCCTATCAAAATCTCAAAAATCCTAATCGAGGTGTGACCCATGGGAAGACAAGGTCTCCCTTCTCTAACTTCAAAGGTCTCCATCTCCTATTACCATAAGACTTCTTTATTTTCTATGTTGTCTTCATTTTCTCCAGAATGATCTGCACCATCATAGTAGTAGCTTATACCATCTCTGAACCCATATGTGGTGACTCCCCTGGGTTTTTCCACCTTAGAGGTGATCTGCAAAGTCCACTATACAAGGCCTCAAATGGTGCCATACAGATAATGGAGTAGAAGATATTGTTGTAAAAAAACTATACCAAGGGTAATTGAACCTCCCAACTGTGGAAAAAATCTAGGATTCCACCACAAATCTAGTCATGTAATGTCTAATGGGTGCTCTCTATCTGACCATATGTCTATGGATGAAAGGCGGTGCTCAATTGTAGCTATGTCCCGAATGAAACCTGCAATCCATTCCTCAAACGGGATGTAAAATCTTTGTCATGACCAGAGACTATCATTTTTGTAACCCCATTAATTCATACAATCTCTTATACATTGAGGCGTCCCAAGACTTCTACTGATCTCGCCTCTCGGATGGGTAGGAAGTGGGATGATTTGGTCACTCGGTCCACGATCACCCAGATGGAATCATTTCCCCTAGACATATTTGGAATACCTATCACAATTTACTTGGATATACCAACCAAGTTACACTTTGACACCTCTGTTGGTTGCACAATGCCTGATGGCACTTGATGCTCGGCCTTCACATGCTAACATGTGATGTGTCCTGAAACAATCTATACCAATGCTTTCTTCATCATCGACCACCAGTAATGACGTCGGAGGTCCTGGTACATATTTACCACAATATGATGTACCTCTAGAGTGGAAATATATTACTCTATCAACACCTCCTCCTACAGTTCCACTGGAACTATGGTATGTATGCTGAAGAGGATGACATGGTACCCACCCATAGAAAATTTATCAGGTTCTTGTCCTAAGGATATCTGAGCACGTCGAGCCTCATAGTCAATGTCCCCATGTTGTGCCTCCCAAACAAGGTGAATTAGTGGGAGTGTGATTGTTGTATAATGGAGTTAATATACTCTATCTCTATCCAAAAATTATATATGTAACACGGCAAGCTACTCTGTGGCCTCACTCAGCAACTGTAAACCAGACCTCCTGCTGAGTGCGTATGCCACTGTGTTCCTCTTTTTAGTTGTGTAGACTATCTCAGAGTGATATTCTTGAAATAACTTTAGTGAATTCAATTGTCTCAGGTTCAGGTCCTTCTGAAAAAAGATACACCTGAGACTCTTGTTATCAGAGTAGGCAGTAAAACATTCTCTCATCATGTAATGTCATCAAATCATCAAGGTGAAGACCACTGCTTCTAACTCCATGTCATGAGTATCATTGTTCTACACATGATTTATCGGCTATCAGGAACCATACGTGATCACTTCTCGCTCCTTCATGCTAACACATCCATGTCTGGTCCTTGATGTGTCATAGTATATTACATACCCAACGTTCTCTTTTAGTATCCTCTTGATTGGGGAACTCGTCTGTCACTTCCTTAGATTTTGAAAACTCTACTGGATTCTCCCTATATACATGGAGGGTTGTCCCTTCTCTTTTAATACTGACACAGGTGCCAGAACTCTATAAAAGTTAGGCATAAATCCCTAGTAGTACCGAGCCAAACCTAAGAAAATCTGCACCTCAGTCACACTCATGGGTGGCTCCCTAGAAAAATCAACCTATATCTTCTTCATATCCACTGCAAATCCATCATCTGAGATTATGTTTCCAAGAAATTGGACCTCTCGTATTCAGAACTGGGAATTCGAGATATTATCATAATGATGGTGCTATTGGAGTGTATCCAGTAATATTTTTAGATGACAGGTATGCTCCTCCTTTGACACTGAGTATATCATGATTTTGTTGATGATGTCCACCAGAATGAGATAGATTTATGGATAAAAGATCTTATTCATGAGTTACATAAACAATTAAAGGGCATTGATCAAGTCAAATTTCATATCCAAGAACTCATAGTGTCCATACCGACATATGAAAGCCATCTTTTTTCACATCCTCATCTCATACCCTGAGCTGAGTATATCATGATATGAGGACTGCCTTCGAAAACCATTGGGCTCTCATTAGTTGATCGAAAAGATCATCAATCCTCGGAAGTGCATAATTATTCATCATGGTCACCTAGTTTAGGCGCTGATAATCCACATAATGCCTCAAACTCTAATATGCCTTCCTGGTGAACAAAATCGTGGCTGCACAAGGAGAAAAGGTATATGTCATGATCCACTTCCACTACAAGTCCTCCAGTTGTACTCATAACAGACGAAGCTCCAGGAGAGCCATCAGATATGCTGGTGTAGATATATTTTTCGTCCTGGGGTGCATGTCGATTTAAAAGTATACCTATCTACATATAGGTAGTCACATTACATCATCCTAAAATACATTTCCATATTGTTCCACCACTACATGATAGCTCGGACACTCGATATCAAGTTCTCTGAGGGTATGGCTAGTCAACTGATGAGTGATCAGTTGTACCATCCTATGGGAAAGTCAATCCAGTGCAGTAGTGGTTCCCTTCTCATCAGTGAAGGAAATATTGGTCCCATATTTGCGGGCACACAACACTTTTCCACAAATAGATTCTATATGAGCATGGAATGTGGATAACTAGTTCATACCCATGATAATGTCGTAAGGCCCTGACGTCACAACTAGAATATACTAGTCGAAGCTCTCAACACCTAGAGCATGCTGACATAGATGAAACTGTTGTTTCCTTATCTAATCTTCTCCCCTAAGGGTTTCTAATTGTAAGGATCATGCCAACGTCTCCACCGAAATCTCCGAGAACCGAACGAGACTTGTGCCAATGAATGAGTGACTGGAACCCGTGTCTAAAACTAATACAACTAGGGTGGAGTAGAAACAGATCATAACTATAATAATATCATGATTTTAGTGGTTGTAGGCCTCATCTTACTAGAAGTGAGCATGTCCTTATCATCATGCTCCCAATTGTCGGGGTGGACCACCTAGAGGAGGTGGCGATAGAACCTCAAATCGCCCCCACTGCCTGCTACACAGCCAGCTCCTCTGCCCCATACGCAACCCTTTAGAACTCTTTAATCAAACCTATGACTCTACCTTGTACTTCTTTTTACCATCTTTTGGTTGTCTGTATTGTTGGTCAGGCAGTCGCGAGCCATGTTGCCATCCCCGCCGCATGAGTAGCACTTCCTGCTCTTCATCTGTACTCATCGATCTCGTAATACCTACACCATCGATATTATATCCTAAGGTTATCCTCCTGAAGTTCTATCCCTCTTGGGCCCCTTTTTCATCCACCAAATTCCTATCATTGATGACTCTACTATCTGACGTCAAGTGGTGGCTCTCACTGTCGGTGGCTTCTCAGCTAGGAAGATCAACGCCAAAATCCCTTGCTCTTGTACCCCAATTTGGATCAGAATGCTGAGTGATATCATTGATGATATGATCTCCCATCAAAGAAAATTCTCAAAGGTCGGGTCCCTGATGAGAGGGTCTCGTACCATTTCAGTGGAGTAGTGGGGGTGATTAGTGAAAGATGTCGAGTTCTGGTCCATGGTAATGTTTCCCTCCTATATGTTTAGGAGCTCCTATATATGAACTGAGTGTTGATACCCTAAGACGAACTCTTACCTAAAAAGTTCCATAACGTCCACCCAGGTGAGGGTCTCCTTGTTGTGTAACTGGAGTGCCAGACTCAACCATCTCCCAGCTACTCTCTAGAGGATACTAAAAGCTAGGATCACCATCAGGTTAGCTGGTGTCCCAATTAAGTAAAAAAATATGGCCATGACCTCCACCCAGTCCTCCACCGCCTGCGAATCCATCTTGCCTCCAAACCTTAGAGGCCCCTTCTATTGAAACTCATGCAATGCACTCATTCGGTACACACCCCCTACTGGTGGGGATAGTGGGATCTTCTACCCAACAGTGTTAGGTGCTATTGGTGCACAACTTGAAGGTGCTAACACTGTAAGAGGGCCTCACACTAAGGCCTCATCACTTAGTGGGCCATCATCATGTACACTCTCAATAATACTGGTTGTCTGTCTATGTTGAATAATCCTAAAAGATAATATGTGTTCCACTGTCAGAAAGATATACCTGTCGATCTGACTCAATGAAAACATAAGAAAAACTATTCAAAAAACATGAAATTAGTGTTTTCGTGCATTGATTTAGAAATCATAATTCATGGTCTTAGTGTATGGATTTGATAGCCACTGCACCAACATTGGATTCCCCAAACGGAAATCCACACTCAAACAATTAAAACTATTTACTCATTGAATATATCATAGTTATAGTTCTTCGGTAGAAATGACTTCTTTGATACCAATATACCACAACCCTTCCCCCAGGGCCCATGTTGTGACTACCCCTAACCTGCCTTATATATTCTATGGGCTGGAGACCAGACCTAAAATGCTGTATCCCTATAATGGGAAGGCATTGCCTTTGAACCTATAAAAACAAACAATCTATGAACAGAATAAGAAGTAACCCCGATGTAAACTGCTATAGTAAAAAATATACTAAAGGTAAAGGGGACGGATTACAATCCCAACTGAAATATACTAGTACAAATGAAAATAGAAAATAGATCCATGATCACCCATCGAGGATCCTACCTGAAGGGTAGGTACAACTCACGGTCAATAGTCACAGAAGCTCGTCACGTCAAATGGTCCACCTCTGAGAACCGTCTAGTATTGTCTCCCTCAGACTCGAACAATATTGTCTGTCATCTGCACAAGACACAACATGGTTCTAGCATATCCCATGAAAGGGTGAGTATAATAATACTCAGTAGGGACCTCATGGCCACCGAATGTCTCCGAGAGTTCCCTAATGGAAAAACCACAAAGAAAGACTTCAATCACAATGCATGAAGCTGTTATCAACTCTACTTAGGAATATTCCCATAAAAATACCTATGTTATCAAAAGATAGTCATCTCATTCATGACATAACTTAATGATCTATATTTTAATCCATTTTCACAACATATCCACAAAGGAAGTATACCCCCAAAAGTAACGCCATGAAGGTAACACCATGAAGGTTAAAGTACCACAAAGGTAACACCACGAAGGTAAAAAGATTGAGGTAAAAAGCTCGGCTCACACCAGGAATATATAAAGAACATAAGTATAGATGATTAGTTGAAAAGATGGATCATCTTATTCTATCGGGTGGCACTGATAATTTCCAAACAGAGTCTTTCCCACACATGATCAATGGGTACTAAACCCCGCTAACCCACATAGGACCTGATCCACATAGGATCGGTATGTGCGGACACACAAAAGATCCCTGGGAACTAACCCGCATAGGATCTGAACAAAAATAGATCAGTAAGTGCTGAAAAAAAACAAGATCACTTGGTACTAACCTTCTTATGCTATGTATCCCACCTCAGCCACATTTCCAGCCACTAGATTCCCGCACTAAGCATGCTTTATTACAGAAGGATCTGCTCCTCAAGTTATCAGTCATTTCTCATCTACCATGAAGCTCCACGAAGACGTATCCCAAAGGACCTATATGTCAGAAGGGTTCGAACGCGATAGATGGTGCGTCAATCAGACGCCCTGGTCTATGACTTATATGTGTTTTATTTATGAGGGTCAGGTTGTATTCGGGTTCGATCCAACCCGGTTGTACTCTATCAACCCTAAAAACTCATTTGGATTATACCAAAACGACTTTCTTACTCCAAGGGTCCCAGCGTAGTAGACAGTTGGTCAAATGGACACCCAAATTTCAAGTTATGGTCCTTTTAGCGAAATTTTGTCTTGAAGGGTCCAGGTCCGATGGGAGTCAGTCGGTCCTACCTGGCTAGAATCGGTCTTCCCCAAACAAAGTAGGTTTGGGTGGACACAACCCAGTATGAGTCCGAACAGGATGTGCGGGTTCTAGCAGGCTCTACCTTCCGGGACGCGGTCAGGCCCAACCAATAGGGGTGGCGTGCCTATCCCATAATGGCATGACCCATTGGGCTCCCGTGACCCAGCCCACGGAAGAAAAACCCAATGTACTCATGTGGCCTGACCCATGGAGGTGTAGATAGCGTTGGGGAATGGCCCACTGGGAATGCATATCCCACTAGGGTGGGGCACGCCATAGCCGATGCGGGGTGGGGGTGTCCCCCAGTTTTCTCGAATAGCAATGCGGCCTTTCAGTTTCCTCTACAGTAGCGATGCCACATGGAACCACCTCATCTGTCATGGGACCCGCAAATAGAGGGTCTTGATGTAGCGTCGTCAGAGCCACAGATCCTCCAAGGGTGTTCCACTGCCTCCTCCTACGGCTGACCGCTACCGGTCTCTACTCGCATCCACCACAGCTAAATAGATGTGACCACCTTCTCCGGCAGTGCACATGGTCGGGCCGCCCTCCCTTTTTTAGCCGGCCTCTGCTGACCGCTGTTGGCCACTGTGGCAGTGAGCTAGGTCCCACTTATATGGTTTTGTGAAATGGTTCACCACAACCACTAAAGCAAGCTGGTTCCGACCACCGCCTTTGCCCACTGGCGACATTCGTCATTGGTCTTCCACAGGTCCTTGGGTGAGCTCTGGTGACATGTTTTTCCATCCTATAATATCTATGGGTTTCTTAGAACATCCTATTTGCCGCATGACCCATTTTTCCATATCCCATTCAACTGGAAAAATTTTCCGCGAATAACGCATAGATTATACAACGTGGTGGAGGTTCCGAGCCTTGTTCATTTGGCCCGCGCCATCTGTGTCAGCTTGATAAAAAGAGTGAATCACGAAAATATTCAAAAAATATTGGAAACGTATCAATGTTAATCCTTACCTCGTAAATCTATTGGATAACATTCACGATTGAAGGTGGTCAGTGTTCATCATTCCTGCAAAAAGCTTCCAACGACGTCACCGGAACAATGATCTACGGTTCTCGACTGTGGGATCTGTTTTTAGTCAAGAGCCTCAACATCCACCTCCTTTCGCCAACATAAACCAAACACCCAACCCAGATGAAGATTTAATATCACTCCTAATTTTTGTGGTGAATCATTTATTTAGAATTAATGGATCATATTAATTAAAGGTATTGGTGGTTAAACATTTTGTGTAACCATGAATTTAATGCCCCACATTAAATGCACAACGACCCTCTTGAGGTCCCCGCCACACAAAATTAAAAGTAGATGTGGGAGGATATTTTTAAAATAATAGGTATTTATTTTATAGAATCCCCCATGAAAATCCCAAAAATCAACTTCTCCTCTCGAACCACTGCGATCGAGGTTAAACCTACCTTAAGAGAATCATGGCACATTGAGTTGACTAGTTCCCTCATATTTCAATTTCAATAACTTGTTCAAAATTTAGGATTTCCCGATCACATGAGTAATGAATGTATGTTAATAAAAGTTTAAAATTATGTTCCTGCTACACCAGACATTAGAATCGAATGACCTCAGATTTTTCATCTTTAGAATAATTCTATATAATTATAAAAAAATTTCATGGAAGATGTTGATCTTTACAATGACCAAAAAATTATGTTGGTCATATTAAATAATATAATTTACTCTGAATAAGAAATAGAATAATTTTTACCAAATTTAATTTATACATGTTTCCCTCATTCAGTTTATAATAATTTTGAAAAGTATATTTAAAATAAGTTCTTTCAAAAAAGAAGGGTTTCATAAATATAAAACGTAAATATATATATATATATATCACATATAATTGATTCAAATTACATAAATTGAGTAATTAATAATATAATTAAACTAATTATACTGTTAAAATAATTTTAATGAGTAATAGATCTGTGTAAATGCATTAAACTAAAATGCAGCTTTTGATAATTATAATTTTTTTTTCTATTCATTGAAAAATAAATATATTCATAATATTATAAAAATTTAAATATAATAAAATATTGAAATTAAGATTTATAAAAAGATATATTTTTATAAAATAAAATGTAAAAAATTTTAAAAAATTATTTATAACATTTTCTCATGAAATACAATAAAATTCATTTTTTATGAAATCATATTTTTGGAAATGAAATAAAATTACAAAAAATTATGATTATTTGATAAATCTTAATAAATAAATTTATGTTTATAATTGGTTATATATATATTTAATAATTATTTTAACCCTATTCATAACATAAAATTAAATGGATATGTTATAATATTTATACTTAAATAATATATTTCATGGGATGTTTGAGGTCGGTGTTTTGTGTAGTATTATAATCAAACATAATGTTAATATTTTAAAAAAATTTGGTGTTACATTATCCCTACATTTACTAAATTCTATCCTTGTGATGTGAATACGAATTAAAAAATTAGGCATTTTACAATAGCAAATTTTATTTTAGAAAACCCACATTGTAAGATGGTTAATAAAACTACCTCTTAAAAATAGAAATAGGGAAATACATAGGTCATATAGAATAAAACTATCTATTATTCCAAATATAAGAACATTAATGATATGTTAAAATATCAACTTTTAAATTAAAATAATATTCTATGGTAAAGGAAAGTGTTAGAAAGCATGTTAAGGAGGAAGATAATAACTCAAAATCCATAAATCTATAAGAGTTAAAAATCCCATCGACTTCTAAGAAATGATTGTAAATGTATAAAAAAATTACTTCATTATACTTTTCAAAATGTTGAGGTATTTTTTTACTATCAATATAGTGAACATAAAGAAATATAAATACTTGATATCAATTTTATGTTAGAATCAACATTTCATCCATAAGTTATGCTTCAATTGATTTATAATTTGTTTCTTACTCCATGAATTGAATATCAATAATTGTTTCTTTATTACCCAGGTACTAAAATTATCTTTTAACATATCATATAATACACAAAAAAACGTTTTTCCTTTTGTCACTAATAAAAAAAAATAAATGTCAAAAGTGTAATATAAGACAAAAAATGAATAAACATTTTTATGATGAACTAATACATTAATATATTAAATTAAACAAAAAAATAAATGTTTTCATATAAATCATTCATTAAAAAATAACCATAAATACAAATAAACCCCTAGTAACATAACAATTAAATAATGTTTTTACCTTAATTGTTAACTCTTACCATTCATCTTACACCTCTTAATATTTAAAAAAATTATTAAAAATAATCTTTTACATTTAACAAAAGTCTTATATTTAAATATCTACACCTACTAAAACATATCCGATAATATCATTAATAAAAAAAAATTCAAAACTATTTGATCATATAATTTGTTTCCCAAAACAATTTTAATATTTCTCAATTAAATAAATTGAATAAAAACAGTTTCATATTAAAAAGAACATCACATAGTCTAATGGTATATTCTTTTCACTTATCCCCCTTTTTTCTGGTTTCAAAAACTATGGAATTTCCAAAAGAAATTGTTTTCACCCAACATATGCATTGTCATTTTTCTAAAACTATTTTAATATAATTACAATTAAATTTCCAAAAATCATGATGAACATCCTAAAAAACAAAATTTGTTATCAAATCAGTTTTTAAGAAAAATACTTTTCTATATAAATTATTTATTCCAAAAAATTAGATAATACAAATTGAATATTATTAATTTAGAATAAATGATCATATTAACACTATAGGTTATCATTACCTTTAAACTTATGTCAAAAAAATATTAAATATATATTCCAGAAATAATCTTGAATCAAACTAAAATAATAAACCATTGTATTTTATTCCTTAAATTTATATATAACTATGATTAATAATATTCAAATCCCATGAAATAAAACCTCAAAATGGGTATCCATGACTTTAAACTTA
Organism: Viscum album; assembly: GCA_963277665.1. Taxonomy (NCBI): domain Eukaryota; kingdom Viridiplantae; phylum Streptophyta; class Magnoliopsida; order Santalales; family Viscaceae; genus Viscum; species Viscum album. The sequence continues at coordinate 1,362,919,143 of OY728133.1, forward strand.
TGATCATCCTTAGACTTATCATCCCTATATTATTAGGATTATCCAATAACACTAACCAATTTCATAGATTTCCATAGATTCTTTTCTATCATTCATTATAATTGTTTTTAAAAAATGTGGATAAAATAAATCATACCCTCTAAGTGTGTTATACTAGTTTTATAGTAATGGAAAATCACAATCCACCAAAATAATGGTTAAAATATAAATATAACAACTCATTTTGGTATTATTACCACTTGACAGATTTTATCCAAAATGAAGTCCACTTGTAGTACCCATACATAGATGTGTTTAATAGAAAACCACATAATCATTATCTTAAAAAAACATTATATTATTATTCTATCAATATAAATATCCTCAATATCTATTATTGGGTAATGTTCTCTAATCTAGGTTTTTCAAAATCTAGTTCTCATAGTTTCTACTAAAAATATTATGAGGCGAACTATAAAGACCATGACCCTAGTGGCCTCGATAGAGTTGTTAATTTATTATATTTTCATAATATAATAGTGATCTCATAATAAAGGTTTAACTAGTTTCATAGCCTTGGTAAATTTGATATATATTTTAAAATCATGTTACTTTTAAAAAATAAAATAAAAAATAAAAGTAATTTAGTTTTTTGTTATATCCCATCATGGGAGCCACTGAACCTAGTCAATTGAGCTGCATTACCACATAACCTTGTGTTTGAATCCCTATAATGTAGTGAATTATGACTAGCATCACGTGTCGACTGAAACATCTCGGAAGACTATATAATCATTCCAGATAATACAAATAGTAAAAATAAAGATAAAAAAAGACAAGTAAAAATAATAAATACCATAACATCACATATCACATTCCTAATTGATAAATATGCTAATAAATTAATATTGTTCAATTTAACATGTCATGATTGTCCAAAGTGCCTCATACACAAAATAAGACACAGAATATAATCCCCAAAATTTGTCCTCGCATCATTTCCAGTTCTTACCTCCATGCTATATCACATATTAGCAGTAGAACATTAGGCTTTCTCTCTAATTTTATCTTACAACCATGATTTCTTCTTAGCAACCCAATAGTTTCCCCAGAAGTGTGTGAGTATTACATAGTAGGACCCCAACAATATAGTCTACAAAAATATGTAGTCTAATATAGTGTATAGAGAAGTAAAATAAATTATATAAAGATAGTAAATAATGATGGATTCATTATTTAATAATATTTTATTTCACCACATTTTTTCTCGATTCCAAGTGACAATCATATCCATAAAACCTACTACACACCATGCTCGTCATCTCCTCCATTTTTTACACAATTCACAGGACAATATACCAGGAGAATCCATCTAATTATCTGACCAGGATTCCAAACACAATGCCCAACAATCCAAATAATAATAAGAAACTCGATGTCTATACCCTTAGAGTCAATATCATCATTCCATCTACCTAAAATTAACATGAATAGGGGAACATGGGGCATCAATTTGGTCCACCCAATAGAGAGAGGTATCAGTCCAATATCCCACAAACAATTAGTTACATATCTATGGTTCATAATTAGTGAAAGTTTATCAAACAAGAATAATAGGGTTACACCTTTTCATTTTATCAGACATTCCTGGTTATTTAATCTCAACATGTTAATGCTTCCCGTAGCAGGAAAATATCAACATATATACTAAAATACAACCATCTTTCACCCTTTTCACAACATTTATCTAATAGGATACACCTCTATTACCATTTATCATTATTACCCAATTAAAAATGACATCTCATAAACTTATTAATGTTATGAAAACGATCCATTTATTCAATGTTAACATAATAAACACATATATAATTGTTTAAATCTCATAATCCATTCAATTTATCATTTTAAAACTCAATTAAAATGTTCCATAAATTGGTACACCCCCTAGGTAAACATAATAATAGTATAATCATCTTAAATGGATCTAATCGGGATCATGAGGGTCATGGAACATAACTTACACACTAAATTTATAATTTTATACCATGTGATAAAATTCTCTACAAAATGGATCAAAATAACAACTACATACTCATAAATAAGCATAAAGACTGTGGGATATATCCTATAGACCAACTAACTCATGTTAGAAGAATAATTATCTATTAAAAAAAACCCTTGACTTAAGACCAAACAATACTAAATTCCCATTATTAGATCTATTGGAAAAACTGGGATTTAGGTATTCAAGAAGAAATAAAATATTCCACCCAGAATCTCCCAAAAAAGTGATGAAAGAGGCATGGTAGACTCACCTAAAGATTTTATTCACAATCGATGATATTCCAAGTGAACCAATATTGAGGGAGATGAATTCATGATAGAGGCATGAGCCCATAGTTTGTTACACAAGAAATCAAAGGTGAAGAATAGAAGAAAACTAGTTAAGGTTTTCATATATCCTTAAGTGAAAACATGGTAATTTTCAAATCTTTAATGAAGTGCATAGTTTCTCCACAAGGTTGGAAAACCATTCCATAATTAGGAATCACCCACTTTCAAAAAGTATTATATGATGATTGGTTTGACTGATCCAACCACATGGTTTGAAAAAAAATGTAGTTGTTGTTATCTCTCAATTGTCTATTAGTTCTCATGAGCTATATGGTCTCTTAGGCATATATTAATTGTTTTCTAATTGTACACCCTACTCTTTGATGCTTCATAGTTATTGTGCACGAATAAAACTAAAAATTTATAACTATGAAATAGGTACTAAATGAACACTTTTTCATTATTTTCATGTCATTATTCCCCTAGATTACCCTGACACTTTTCAAACTACCATGAATCATTACAAAGTAAAATCAAAATTTAATGATGTTTTTAGCTCCTTAAAAGCCCAGGATCATACAAAATCTCCACCTTATAACATCACATCCTCATGATCACTCCCATGCATCAAAAGGCACCAATGGTAAAAAGGTTTAGCCATAGGGCCTACATATCCACCTCAATCTCCTATATTTCAAAAATAAATTTCCAATGCTTCCAAAAAAATTGGACCAACAATATAATCATTAACAGTAAAAATTGCCCACTTTGACCCACAATACGAACCATATTCTCCTCAAAGGATTCATTAGCCTCATGCTCGACATTATCAAAATCAATCACATGATAGGGGTCTAGGTGATACAAACCAAGATATAAAACATGAAAAAATATTTTCTATAAGACCATACTACTGTTGAATATACTATCGTTACACCACAAGTTTGATCCTCTTCATTATCTCAAATGGTCCCAAATACTAAAGGGCCAACATTCCCTTCCTATGAATCCAAAGGTTCCTCTATCATGGTGATAATTGAATGAATACATGATCACCCACTTTAAATTCCATAGTTTTATGATTCTAATTTGTGTATAGATTTTGTATACTCTATGATACCCATATGCTTCACAATCAACTAATCATGCTCCGATGTCTACTTCATGAGACTCTATAACAACAAATCTGATTCACCCACTTCCATCCCACTCAACCATAATCAATATGGCCAAATATAGATTTCCTCATATGTTTCCATATATATAGTCAATGTTAACTTTTAGTATAGGTGAAATATTTTATCTCTAAGTGTTTGTTAGATGATAAAAAAATAATATGACCCATTCCATCAATATTTCCTCTAGTACCTAGGTAGTACATTCCCATTTCTCATCCGTTTAGGGGTGGAAATATATAATCAATAACAAATTAGTACCTAGTGACTATTGCAACATTTTCTAGATGCATGAAGTAAAATATATTTAATGATCTAAAAAAGTACGCATAGGTACCCCATGAATACAAAATATATCTTATACATAAAATTTGACCAAATTGATGATGGGGAAACTCTCTAGAATTAGAAAGAAATGTGATACACATTTTAACCAGCCCATATTAAACAAAATCATATTGTTCTTCTAAGGCATACTCGGAAATCTGACTCCAATAAACTAGATAACATCACCCCAATTAAATTTTTCAAATATAAATAATATATATATATATAACCCACATATGTCATTGATGTTTAACCTTCACATGTTTACTGGTGTGGAGTCCTATCTCAAAACCAGTGATAACATTTTTCATTCTAGGACAACTATACTATCTCAGAGGATCATGAATCATTTTTTTCAAACTAGGGTTCACATCCCACATTAGATAAGTAAACTCATATTTAATATCCTCCAAAATATAATTAATAAAAAAAATAAAACCAAAAAAATTAATAATATCAAGCACATTAATTGCAGAATCAGACTGTAGCTCTCCACCATCAAAAAAATCTCTCAAAGAATGAAATTAATTTTCCTCATAATAACTCTACTAAACACAACTTTGAATAGAGGCTTTAATAGATAATTACATGAGTGTAACAAATTCAATATCTCCATAGTCACTGAATTGGATGTTAGTGAACAAGAGCATCATCATTTAATGAAAACTAGACTCATGAACTATCTGACTCTACATCATTTTTCTCAACAAATCGACAACGTTGTTTCCATTCACTATAATATATAATAGCTCACATTAGAAATAAATTATATACTTGACCCATATATATAATCATATATTCAACAATTACTATAAAAATATATAATTAATCTATTGTGATTGGTATAACTGATAAAATTATCACCGAGAAAGTAATTTCGCCATAATTTCAAAGCCTAAATACTACAAATGACTCAAGATCAGGTGTAAATTAATTTTATTCTTGTGGCCTCCACTATCATGATCTATACAACACAACTCGATATCCATACATTTAAAATGGCATGTGTTCAATCCCAGACTTGTTATTGATCAAAGTATACTTCTTACCTGAATCTGGAAAGATCTGAATCAGTCTTGTACAGAAATTCTTCTTCAATACTTGGAAATAATTTTCACATGATTAATACAACACAATAAATACACCTTTAATAGGTAGGCATTATAGTGAAGATACTATGTGGGTAAATTACTAATGGAAAATTAATAAATAACCCTATAATCCCATAATTATTTGGATATCAAAAAAATTCTTTTCATTCTACCAAGTGTCCAAGATTAGAATATTTTCTTGGTCCACTAACTCCAATACACTAACATAATGTGACCCAACAAATTTACCTTATTGATCCATAAATAACACATTGATACCTAGGTGCATATATGATTCTATAAAAATGTACTTAATATGATTTAAAAAAGAGTGGCATGATCCGCATGTGTCTGGAAGTACACCAATAAGTTCTCTTCAAAGACAACTTCGAACTGATCTAGGTATGGGTGAAGGATTTGTTTCATAAAATCCATTATCAAATAAGAAACCTCCATTAATGAAAAATGTTATTATTGTAAACTAATAAAAACCAAACATTCTTAAAGAATAATTGATGGTGTGCCATAAGGTATCAAACATATTTGATGATATCATGATATCTAATCAATCATTCAGAACATTTATGAACCCTTCAAATAGTCAAAGTGATCGTCAATACATGGATGTGGATAAATTTTTTAATCATTATCTAGTTAAACATATGTTAATAAAAACAAAAATCTAATGTTCCATATGAATTATTAGAAAACCAATCTGTTAACCCCAAGGTGATGTGCCTGGACAGATTAATCCCATATCATCTAGATCCTAAAATATTGATTTAAACAATTTAATTTTAGTTGGTTCAATTTTTTTGGTGGAATAAAAATTAACTCATCTATAAGAACAAGCTCAATCATAAACACAATCAGTATCTCTTTTCGAAAACCTAATAAGTCCTCAAGAAATATATCCAGATATTTACTTATATGTATGGAGAATACATCATGCATAAATACCATTTTGTGAAGAATAATACTTTCCACTGAGGTGTTGAAATAACAAAAATTTATAGGAATTGGACCATTAAGGACATAAGTGTCATCCTCATGAGATATGAATATCATACTACAACAATAAAAAATTGACAGTAGTCTATTATGTACAAACTAGTACATTCCCAATATCAGGTGAAAATCTATCATTTTAAGAACATACAAGTCTGAAATGAAATGATCCCCACCAAACTCGAGGGAACAACATATACATAGATGAATAGTCTTAGATAACATCCCTACGACATGTCGATCGAAATAACCACAAAACATATAATCAACCACTTGAACCAAACTATTTACAATCCTAAAATACCTAAAATAATGTGAGGATCCTATATCAATTGATTCAATGGATATTCGTGAATCTATAAGAATCGTACCCTGAATAATGAAAGGTAAAAAATCCCCATAAATGAATTCATGTTGAACTACATTAAAATAGAATGTCCATATACCTTATGCTCTTATCGTAGTACACTAGGTTTCACTGAACTCTTTATAAAAATTCACTTGTTATAATGTACCACATATTCCACCATAACTGATATTGCTAGTGGAAATCCAATTACCGGACTTGTATGCGGTAGCTGATCCTCTACTGGAACTCAACATCACCCTAGGACCCCCACCATTACCAATATATAATGGGGTAATATAGAACCTATATATTTGACCCATCCACCCACATTATTTGAACTCAACTAGTGGTTGAATAAAATTATCTCACACATGATCAGGCTATCTACATTGATAATTGATGATAAAACTACATCCCTAAGAGATTGATCTTTTCATTTGGCCACTCTATATGTGACTTCCCTGATTAGATTCCTAAAAAAATGAATCATATTTTGAAAATAAATACCAATAGATCTCCGAGATGAATCCATTTTTCTTCCATATGATCCCTCTTTCAGTTTCAACATATAAATGAGATTATAATCCACTGCCTTTGTAAATGTATTCAAGAAAAATAACATTATCAATGTCATGATCTCACATAAATGTCTATATAGTAAACTCTTTTCCTTATCTCCCTTATATTATATCATCATCGGGGGAAAATTATAAAATCCGGTGAAGTAGCCATCATAATCTATTACTGACATATTTCTCTGTTCCAAACACAAAAACTATTCTGTGTTCCTCTACTTCATGATTGTGTGGTTGAACGTCTTCATGAACATATCTTATAATTCATTCCAATCCATGTATTACAACATCTCATCTAGAGCCTGAATATGACATTACTACTTCACTAATGCATATAACATATATGTTTGAACTCTATTATCTTCCTAGGAGGAGTTTGTAAGTAATCCAATAATAAATCGTGGACTCATAGGACCCAGGCCCACCCTCTTCAGCAATTTCTATGTGGTGCTACATATAACAACCCAACTATTTGTTACACACTAAAACATGATTTGTTATATAAACATCATTGGATACAACATAATGATCGAGAGTTACAATGTCTTTGGGGATTGGGATCATTATATAACAACTTAAAACATGATATACAACATCTATATCAAAAAAATACTTTACATGACCACTATTTTACCTCGTGCATATCATTGCATGGGATAACCTGAGGACATGCATAAGAAAAGGGTGAGCTATAAAGCTCACTAAGGGAATAAACATTTAATAAAATGAAAATATAATACATGTTAGACAATAGGAATATCAATTAAGAATAGGAGAAACATAAACAAACAGGCATGATAAATCATGATTATAATATGGAAATGTGTCAACAACACTTAACAATGAATTTAGCATGATCCAAATCTCATTGCACATGGAGCTTGAGTAAACACTCATTGAACATGAAGCACAAGTAAACCATTATTTTAATTGAATTAGAATTATTCAACACTCATTTCAAATGTCTTATCATGATACTATACTTTACCCAATGCATTGGAGTGCTAATAGGGCACACCTTTCTTAAAAAATTTCATTTCATGCATAAGTGTGCCACATTGATCATATAACATGGAATCAATCAACATCATAAGTTAATAAATAAATAAATAATTTTTAATAAATAAATTACTATACCATTAAATATTTATATGGTCTCAATGGTGAATACCCTTCAAAGTGACTTGGTTATGGTATTCACTACACAATGATCTTGTCTTGAAAAAATGGGGTGCAATTTTGGCAGCATAACAGCGTGACATAAGGATTCATGAAAATTGTTGATGAGAGAGAAATGGGTGTCTCATAATATGTACATGAAATGGATAGTAATGGCTCCATATAGTTACATGTCCCAACAAATATAATATAATTTAGATGCAAAATATAATAGAAATATTTGGATGTAAAAGAGGAGAGTGAAATCCCTCATAGAATTTCAGCATGGTAACTGGTGTACATAGGTGTCAATAATGAGAGATAAAGGCATCTCCCATCATCCAATAAAAAACATGGTAGTATGGGGCATGAGATAAATCAAACCAAAACATTTTTAATTGAAAAAAAAAACGGTATAAAAACATAATGAAAATTGTACAAAAATGAGAATAGAAGAAATCCCTTACTAGGAAGTGTGATCCCAAAAGCATGAGAGAGGTTTGATAGTGGATTCATTGAAGAATAAGTCACCTTGGGAGGATTATAGATAGAGGTAGTTAGGAATTGGTATAACACCAAAGGCATTGTGTGAAGAGGAATAGGGAGAATGGGTGGGTTTATATTGGAAAGGATATGGAATTCTTTATTATTTAGGTTTGGGACACCTCGCATTAAACTATTCAAAAACAGAAACCAGCCCATGGTTTTTTCAAAAGGGGTGTAGAAAATAATATTTAATATTAAAATGGTATAAATTCTTAAAATAATAGAGTTTCTTATGTGGAGGTGAGTCACACTCTCATGGAAAATAATTTAAAATGAAAAAATCAAATATATGCATTGAAGAGACCACTAATGCTTTGTAAAATTAATAAAACAAACCCAAATTCACATTATTTTAATTTTAAAACATATATTGATGGAAATAAATTTTATAGTATTTTATTACATCACTATTGGAACATTATGATGTCATAAAACAGATTTTATATTTAAACGCTATTTAATTTTTACCCAAAAATTAGACTGTCTAAGAAAATTATGAAAAAATCACCAATGGATAATTTTTACATATTAATTCCAAAAATAATATTAATTATATGTAAATAATTTTCTAAAAATTTTAAAATTTAATTTAAAATAAAATCTGTCATTTATCAAAAATTCATGGGTTTTGGAAAAAATTAGATTTCAATCCATAATGAAAATTAAAATTGAATTCAAAAAATAATAAAATATTTTATATTTGATAAAAATTAATTTAATAATAATAAAAATAATATATTATTAAAATATTGTTGTTCTCGATTCTTTCAACGGGGTGCGCGCGTCCGTCTGCTTGAGTATGAAAGGTTAAGTTTTTTGACCATCATTCCTCCTTTCCAAAGGATGGGGGAATTCATTGATTATTCAGGGACATTTGATCCTTGAACGAAAAGGGATGATGGGATGTCAATTTTTAATTCTATGGATTCCTCCTTAGAACTCATCACCAAGTCAGGGTCTCCTGTATAGATTGAATTCATTTATTATGAAACTCTTCCTAGTGCCATATCTTCATGGACACAAGTAAATTAAATAGCTTATGACGGGATATTTCAAAGGGTCCAGTCAGGGATGAAACCTTCGGTTAGGGGAGTAGTCATGTTGTACATCACAAGCATGTCTGGACACTGGGAGCCTAGCCCGTCTAGGTTTCTTCCCCATATTATAGGCCTTCTCGGGGTGCGGAATCTCGATCCATCCCACGTCGAATGCGTGGAATTTTATGACATGGGAATATAACTGAGGTCTTCCTCTTCTTCCCGTGTTAAAAATAGGGTATTCCATGTGTTAACATCTGGAGGAGATTAATCAGACTGATCAGAACACTGATTAGAGTGGATCAGAGGGGTGCAACCTCTAGAGGGAAATCTGATGATGGGACCAATGTGTGGTTAACTTCCAAATTGTTGTTAAGGGGGATGGGGAATGAGGGGGAATGACCCCACCAGGATACGGTGGCCCAGGTAAAAATCAAGATGGATAATGGAAGGTTTAGTGAAGTAGATGTATAATGAGATGGAGTCATCTCGAGGACGACGGTGATAGGGGATTTCAACGGCCTACCACTGGATGGGGTCATAATGTCTTACCACAGGATGGGGATGTCAATGACTTACCGCTGAATGGGGTTGACATCGGCTTACCGCTACATGGGCTCAAAATGTATTACAGCTTACTGAGGTCACAACAGCTTACCACTAGAGAGGGATGTCAATTGCATACGCTGAATTGGGTTGACAACATCTTACCGATGAATTGGAATGTCAACGGCTTACCTCTATATGGAGATTTCAATGGCTTATAGATGAATTGGGTGGGAACCGACGAGATGATGGCCTAGATGGCAGTGTGTTGGGATTGAACCTCATAGTGGATTCCAACGTACATTACCTTATCAAGGATCAAAGTCCACGTAGTTTGGGATAGTGTTGGAGAATCGACATGAAGGGGGTCGGAATGACCAATGGTTGGTGGACTTGATCCTTAGGGAGGTTTAATATGTAAATTTCCTTGGAAAGGATCAATGACCTCGTAGTTCAGGACATGGGGGAATTTGGGGGTTATGCTCTGAGGTTGCCCAAGGAGTTGGTGAACCGACATGAAGGGATTTGGAACCAGCGGGTGTTGGGCTTGAAACTCATGGAGGGTTCCTATGTACCTTGCCTTGGCAAGGATCAAAGTCCACAGATTTTGGGATGCGGTTGGTAAATCTATGTGAATATGGTCGAGACCAATGGATGGTGAGATTGAACATTAGGGAGGATTCCTACATATATTGTGTTGTCAAGAATCAATGACCCTGTAGTACAGGACATGGGTTTTGGTATTATTCTCTAGGCTTACCATGTAGGATGTCATGGTTGGTGAATTCACTAAGCCCATGTGAGCCATTCTTGGTGTGAGAAACAAGAGATAGAAAAGACCTGATGATCACATCATGAATGGTGCATCCTAGGGAAGTGGACTGGGGATTACACATAGTTAAGTACCGAAAGTGGAAACATGGGCTTACCAATGGTTAGAAGCCCATAGAGGAACCAAGGGCATATGCCTAGTTAGCTTCACAGATAGGAAATAGGGTCTTATGGATGGTTAGCAGCCCGAGGTGATGGATATTGGGACTTACTATAGGGTGAAGGCCCTAATGGTGACCAAGACCATTTGGATAGGGACATGGCACCCGGGAAGAGTGGAGGAGAAGGGATGCTACCTTCCTCTAGGAAAGCTAGGGGATTACACTAGGGTGTTATCCCTTTACTCTCACCTAACGCACGGGGTTTGGTCACAGTTTAACGTCATGTGTTGATGACAATGTTTCTTGGTAGATAAACATCTACCAGCTCGGACGAGGAAAGTTCAATCCGCAACCCTAGGACATACATAATTGATAACCTCCCGCCCTTGAGGGAAGGAAGGAATTAGCTATGCATTGGAGAGGCGGTGTTATGAGGTGATCATATTGGGGTTCCACGTTAACATGGCTATGTGAAGAAGCAATAGCTGTTCGAATTCTTATGTGATGGACCATGAGGCAAAGAAATGCAATGTGAAACTCTGTCCAAGGGACATTGAAATTAATTCGTATGATCCGAGAGGGTCGAACAAAAAAAGGGTGTATGACGAAAAAAAATTGGGCATGCGAGGTGCCTGAAAATTATTCCAGAAAGAGATCCATCGAACACATGTGGACAATGGGGAATATTTTTGTGAACAAGGAATTATTGTGCAGAAAATTCTGTTTCGGTACACAATTGAGGCACTTGGGCGGAAAAAAAGACCGGGCCGTTGAGCAATTGAGCCGCTTGCGTGACAATGGTGGGGTCAGTGAGCAATAGGAGAGGTCGGGTGAATAAAGGGGAGCCTAGGTTTTGTGTGCAAATAGTGGAGATTTTCTGTATGTCGTTTGGTTTGCACGCAATTTGATGGGAATGCGCGTATGGGATGGGACTCGAAGGTATTTGGATGTGGGTTAAGCTCGAGTGGTATCGTGTAAAGGCAGATCCCTGGACAGCTTATCACAAAAATACTGTACCTGAAAGGCATATTTTTCACATAGGAGTTGTGGATTTTAGACATAAGAGATGGATCATATTATTCAGCCACCAGAATATGAAGGGGAACCTTTTTATTTATAGGTGATCATGGTCTCCCAATGAATGCATAAACAGGTCTGCGCAGAAGTATTCATGCTAGTGTCAGCAACGCGAAAAATCTTCCGCACAGGGGCAGCATGTGAAAAATTCCATGCCCATAGTCGGTGGAATGAGAGTTTGTGTGCATGGTTGAATGTTTCCAAGTGGCATGGGAGTTGGTTCAATGTGGCGACAGTTGTTGTGCGACGCAGTAGATTTCCCCTAGGTATGGAAAATAGCCTTGGTTCCCGCATTTTTCTACAAGGGAGATATTTGTTTTCATGCCCACCTGATATTTTTTTGCGCGGACCTTCTGAGCCCCATGAAATTGATCACCGGTCAAAATACTTATTTACCCTGTCGTGCCAAAATCTCTATCAACCCTTGTGAAATTTTCAATTTCTACAAATTCCCCCCTCGGAATCGGATTGGAGAGGGGATGAAAATGTCGGATTTCAAGGAAAATGCCAAAACAGAGAACTACCTAGAGTCTGTGCGTGAAAAACTCTTAGGTGGATAGAAAACCAGGAAGCCACATGAAAATCACTTTCCACGAGCATGATATTTCTATGATCTGAACATATAAAAGACCATTTATGGTCCCCCTGTATATAGGTATTTTTCTCGCAAAACAAGTCCAGAGATCTTGCTTGCGAAAAACATTCCCTGGCATTCATGAAAAAATGATTCGGTTGCGGTTAATTCCTCAAATTTAGTCGCCGTTTTACACGCAGACCAGAAGCTTTTCATGCCACGACCTCAGTTTTCTGTGCCTACTCCCGATTTTTCATGTAGCCTTCTAGATTTTCATTCCAACTCCTTGTTTTTTGTGCTGCCTCTTTAAGACCTCACTGGAAGAAGATATATGCCACTCATGATGACACTGAGTGGGATGCTTTGTTCGCCACTCAAAGGGTTGATATGGTTACCAACACTATGTTTTATGGTGCTTAAAATAACTTATCCAACAACCATACACTATTGAACCTATTGACACCAACCCAGAAGGAGTATGCATTATTTTACCATTTGCTGATATGGTACTTCGGTATTTTGGCAGAGGTACCTGTGCCCCGATTTTAAGTCGACACAACGTGGTCATGGGTGACCCATGAGGATGACCTACCTCGATATTATATCACCAACTATGGACATCCTACCTGAGAAACTAGGCATTTGGATGTTTACATCCTAAATCCTATGATAAAAACCATCTCGGTAAGTGAACCTGTCGTAGAGGACTCCCCGACCAATTACACAACTACTTTTCGACAGAGTGTCACCAATGAAAAAATGGCTGGCTGCAGGATTGGGATCTACCGTCTAGGGGGAATTTCACCATTGAATGGGCCTGGGTGTATTGGGTTTTCCATATGTGTAACCAGTTTGGTGCTGAACTACAACACATTTGGTTGTTCACTGCGGTGTGGACGTCGTAGTTCCATTTCTACCATCTACCCGAACTTGGGCCTGAGCGGTTTACCCTATGGTCCTTTGATAGCAATAACATCCATCTTTGCCATGGGGAATTTGGAATCAGCCATTGGGGAACTCATTGAATTAGTGGTATCCCTTTGGATAGGCACCAGTAAGATTAATTCCTTCCAACGAAGAACATCTCTAGAGACAGATCAGGAACTCATATCCTAACATGGCATCTGTTGGAGCTGTCTATGGTGAGGTTGGGGGTCAAATACATTTTGAATGAATTTTCCTACAAAAAATGGTTTATCTTGTTTCTGCAAAAGGATCCAGAAGTCATGATTCTAGGGAGAGGAAGGAGGTGTCCGACTGTGGTACAGAGGAGTAAGAGAAGATTTTATAGGAGGATCCTAGAGGTTGTGGAATATCAATCAGGGGGATTAAGTATAAATGAAACTACGGACCCAAACATCTAGAACACCGAATTTTTGGAAATCTTCATGAGTGGGTGGCTCCTACCAGTGAGTGACACCAGGATGGGATTTTGTCCAGAGATATTAGTGATGGCTTGAATTAGTGCCGCAAATCAGAGGTTCAATCTGGGAGTCCCCATGTTAGCATGTTATGAAACAATATTGGGGAACATTTTGAGAGGGGTATCAACAAGGAGGATATGTGGTCCCCTCTAGATGACAGACAACGGGGAGGGTCACTGGTGAAAAGAGAATACTTCCAGGACATTAGAGGTGGGGTGCTTGTGGCCCGAGTAGATGGCAAGTTCCTTTGTGAGCCTTATGTGGCAACATGATTTTCCATTCAGTTTGGATGCCTCCAGTGGATATCGAAGAATGTGTACATAGATGTATGGGCTGAGTGGAATACCTTCATTCAAAACCAAATGTGGATTATGTTCACATCCAAGGGCTTTGGCCACGTACTTACCTTTCCCCCACCAGAGTTGATGCTTTCCTTTCAACATAATATGCCGAACATTGGGTTGTAGCAGACCCTAAGGGGATTTTTCTGAAGCAAGACCGGTAGTTCAAGGTAAATAGTGTATTACCTAGGTGGCGAGAGAGAAGACAGAGTGCTGTTGGGGAGGAATGGATGGAAGCATGTTGAGCCGTTGGGCCCACATGGGCTGGGACTACTACAGCAGGAACATCGCGCGACATGGCCTCACCTTCATCAACCAGGGTGAGAGGGGATCACAGTGCGGTAAGGGAATTTTTTAGGAATAATATAAGATATATACTTCAACCATCTGATGATGTAATATTCCCGGCTCTATGGTCGGCCATGTCGACCCTACAGAAGTCGATGGGCATCGAATCCCTCTGGAAAAAATGATACGAATCAGAATCCAGCTGCCTGATATCGAACTCATCCTAGTTGATGACTGGGTAAACATCCCTCTTCATCATGCATACATGACATCCATGGATGCATATACACACCAAATAGGTTGGTGCGAGGAACCACCCCTCCTGGTGAAGGTAATGCTCGACCCATAGCATGATCCAGAAAAGATGCCACCCAAGGATGCCGATAGTGAAGAGGAGCCAGAGGGAAGTGAAATAGAAGAGGAGGTGGTGGATGGAGAATGTGAAAGAGGTGGTGAAGGCTAAGGTGAAGGAGAATAGGAGCTCGAAGGTGGAGGTACATAGGGGACGTCTGACCAAGGGAGTCTTCGAGAGAGTGGCGAGATCATTGGCTGTGATGTAGACATAACTAAGATACTTGAGGTATGTTTTAGCCCTTATATATCCCACATCCCATGGTTTTTTTTACCCTCAATCAGATCTACTTATTATTCTCTGGGTAATATTGGATTTGAACAAGTGTCTTCATTTGAAGGGGGGGATGAGGTGCCAATAGAACAATGTGGGAGCTGACTCCCATTAATGAGATAACAAGCGTTGAGGGATCCCCTACATTGATAACTCATATAGTGGCTAGAACTTCTGAGGCATATTATTTGCGATCTTGTAATTTCATTACATCAACACTGATATTTAACATCATAAATCTTAGTTGATCAGGGTTTTCATATTTTGGGCAGTGATTACAGCCTTAGAGGCACATCAGGCTGCCAAATCCAGGTCATCGGTAATCGATTCAATGAAAAATGTGTAATCTCATTCCGATCACACTTCCCAAACTGAGCTGGTTCCAACACTCACTGAGAAAAGTCTGTGGATATCAGTGATATTAATGTTGGGGTGGGGTGGAAGTTGGAAAAGTAGCTTCAGAGACCATGGTGAGAGAGGAAGGTTTCCCAAGCATTGAAGAGCCTAACCCCTTGGGAGGAATACTCGATGATGACACTACTGTTGGTATCCTGGATATTTTCCCCAACTATCGGTCTCTAAATCCTGAGGAGATAGATGATTCTGATTCGAAGGCGGCTGATGAGAGCCGTATGATGCAGCACAAGGGGTGGTAATTTATAATGTGCCTTCTCGGTTAGCCTCAGACAGATTGGATAAAACGGATGGGATCGCTCTACACCTGGTTTCACTTTCTCTGTGCTGGATGATTGGATGCTCGTCGTATTCATTATATAGTCCCATTAAAAAATGCCTGAGAAGTTATGAGAGGGAAGCCAATGCTCTGACATTGCCTGGTATTAGAAAGAGTTGAGTACCCAAGCATTCTTGAAGGCGGATCAAGAGGTCTAACACCTTGAAGAACATATAATAGAAAAAGATGTATTCATTGCCAACTATTCTGAGAATGTGGAGAAATTGAGGGCCCACCTGGAAGATTTCCAGGAGATGCTTGTGGTAGCAGGTCACAAAATGAATGAACATCAAATTGAACAGGCGCAAGCATAGGTAAGGGAAAGTGCACTACACTCTGTCGTCATTGATGACGAGAGGGTTCTAAGGGGTTGGGAAGCAATCCTTGTTTTATCCAAAAAAAATAAAAAAATATTATATTTTAATAATTATTTATTTTTTTGAATTAAATATTAATTTTATTTTAAATGGGATTATATATTCAATGGAATACAAGACTCGCAACAACGGGTTTCATTGAAATCTTATGTTGCACACTAATAATATAATATTATTATTTAAAATGGTAGTTATCACCTAGCCATTGTATTGGTGGGAATAAATATAACTAACTAAAATATGATAATATATGTTAGTTGAATGTTTTTACTTTCATCCAATAAAATTCATAGGCTTAAAATGTAAATTAATATAATTATAAGAATAATATTCTTTAAAATGGCGATTTACCACTTTTGATGAAGAACCCTTTTTAAATCTAGTTTTTTCACTTTTACATATTATATAAAACAAAATAATTTTCATCTTTAAAATAATGTCATCAAAATTTTCTTTGGATGAAATTTTGAAATTTTTCTGATAATGAACATTTTTATTGAATAATGTATAAATAAAGCATTTTAATTCAAACCGTCTTTTAAAATAATTTATTTATATAGTTAGATTATATTTTTAATTCATTTTAAAGTGTAAATAGATTATATTTCTACCATTTAATCCAATGTTGGCCATGGGTTCTAATTTCACTTTGAAATTGGACATTAACATGTATCTATATTTTGATGGTTATTATTTCATAAAAACACGCCTTTTGTTTGGATGACAGCAATTAATTATAAAATTAATTAATACAACTTATATGTTTTAAATTAGATAAATAGACATAATTTTTTAATTTGGAATATCAAATTTATCTTAGAGTAAATTTTTGGAATTTTTCTGAAAACATGCAATTTTTTAGGAATAGTGAAACGAATCAGTAGTTGTTAAAAAAAATAGAACATTTCATTTTAATAAAAATTTACCACTTCTTGTGAATTGAATTTAAAGAATATTACATACATGGTTTTCATTAGTTAGTAAAATTTTGTTCAATGGGATGATTTTTTTTTTGGTGATTAATAACTGTTAACTTTTATTAACCACAATTAAAAGTAATTAGGGTATGTTTAGGTAAAAATAATGTTATAATAATACAAAATTACCTTAACACTTGTCCTAACCTTATTTGATTAGTAATGGCCAACCAATAAAATCCATGGGTCAATTTGGGGACTCCATGGATCCACATGGGTAAGATAATAACATTAATAACTTTTTATTTAAAGTTAAAATAAAAATGTGAAAAACATGTATTGTTTTACTAAAACAATTTTTATATGGGGTTATATAAGTTATCATTTCGACTATAAATATTAATTTTAAAACTAAAAATATTTCCTGCATCATGGTATTTTTTTTATAATTTTTACACATCAAAAAAATAAAATTATTTATGACATAATAATGATGCAGTGTTTACGTCATTAATGGATGATTTAAATAAATAAGAAGATAAAATTTAAAACAATATCCAAAACATGTAAAATTCTTATGGGATGATTTTATTTTTAACATGTACCACCTTATTCTCTAATTTAATGTTTTTTGACCTTTATTATCCTAAAATAATTATATACTTAAATAATATTTTCAAACGTTCCAAAAGTGCCCCTCATCCCCCGTATAAAAAGCCCCCACTTCCTACCCATTTCTCAAACTTCTCAAGTCCATTTATTGTCCAAACTCTGCTCCAATAAGCTCACAAGACCTCTATTTTCCTCCTAGAAGCCTTACCTTATGCATCAATCACTTCAAGAAACCCTTTTGGTTCAAACCAAACGAATTTACACGATTTAAAGGTAACGTCTTCTCTGAAGTTCTTTTATGTTATTTTACTTCTCCAAACCCATAAAATCTATGTATTACTTTCTTCAATAACAAAACCAGTATCCTAAATATAAGAGGATTTTTTTATGGGATTTATTTGAGATACACTTACACACACCTACATCTAATGGGTAAAGAGCACACTATTTCAGTGGATGGCGAACTACTACCTCACGAAGCATTGATTGTTTAAATATCTCATTCCACCTCTCATGTCGGCCATTATAATGGAACTATATCTATATATGATATATATAAATTTTTTTCCTTTATTATAATGTATTTTACTTTTTATAGAATACCTTTATGGTTACCATAATATGTAAACATGATAATTTCATTAGAGGAAGTGCGGACTACCACCCACTCAAAGTGATATGACTCGTTCATTCCATATGTGGAACGTATCAAGGATTGAATTTATAAACATATGTAACATATATGACATAAATATTATACTAAAACTATAATATACCTATGAATCACTTTGTTTTCATTCCACAAAAATACTAAATAGAAATGAAAGTAGCGTTCAGGCGTAGGTACTGCTTACTATCTCAGGAAACGATGCATTTCATTTATTGTCTCCAAATGTTATGTACTATTATAAATAAATATATATAATGGATATATATATGATATATATGACATATAAATGATGAATATCCTTCTGGATATAATAGAATTTTGACCACATGGACAGTTTTTAATTATAACAAGTTTATTTTTTATGCAAGTTCCGAACATTGACAAAAAGTCTGATATGAGCACAAATAATTAAATAATAGTTATAGTAATCTATTAAGTAATATAAAAGGAATAATAAACATGAAAAATATTCTTAAACAATTATAATGTAACTTAATTTTATTATTTAGGAAGGACAAGGAAAATACGAGCGAGTCAAGTCGTACAACGAGGGAGGGGATTCTTATCTCACTTTTAATTCCGTGAGATTTACATCATTCACTAATTATTCATAGAATGTATTGGATTTTATACAAACATTGGATATATAATATCAGGATTATCTGTATATTCATGTTATTCTATGATTATTTTTGTGGTTAGTAATTTTTGGTCATGCGATTCGATTGAATACAACATGGAATGAGATTTTGATCTCACTTATTATTCCTGTGAGATTCATGGTGTATTTGCCACAATTTCCTATATTGTGGTGTATGTACTTCAAATTATTGTACTATTTTTTAAATATACATTAATTAATGGGTATTTACTTATTATTTACATGATCCTTTTTAATGGGGTGTTTTTATTGAATGTTATCAAATCGGTAAGGGAACCTTTCACCCTCCACTTTTAAGTCAGGACTTCCTTTATGTTATGTCTTATAGTTCCATTTTTTTTATGTGGGGGTTTGTTATTAAATATCCTTAATATAATAAAATTCATGTCCAAATTATGAGAGAACCTTTATTCCCTCATCAATTTATTTTTTTAATTATTATATGATGTCATTATGCTGCTGAATTTTTCGTAAAAGAAATTGCATTTTCTCTTTACGTTCATGTTTCCTTTCATGTCGAATGTCATTAAAATTTCCATACAATGTTTATGTCATAATTGTATTCTTTATTTATACTGTATTATAATTTATTTATGAGTTTTTTACTCATTTACCATATCATTTTACTATTTTCTAAAACCAAGTTACATAGTCGTTATGCCGCAGATATTTTGTCTTAAATATTCTATCTCTTTCTCTCAAGAATTTCTATTTTTTATGTATGTTAATACCCATAAATATTTCGTTTCAATGGTTGCTCATAAATATATAAAAATGATATATTTTATTCTATATTTTACATACATGTAACCCTCACTCCCTTTATAGGGTTTATAAATGACTTAATGATCTTATTTTTTTAAAACGTCGCGATTATGAGATGAAACCCATTTCATTAATTCTCAATTAGTTATTTAAAAAATGTTTTATTATGATTTATGTGGATCAAATGAAAATTAAGAAATAGTAAGGGTGTTTCCTGATAGCGCTCCAATGCGTTGGGTAATGAATTAATCTCTAGAGATGACATGTTTCACAATACCTTAGGGAACAACCTTGGTAATTTTTATGACACATTGGGGACGAACCTTGGTGATATGTTCATTAATGTCTGAATGAAATTTTGTATCCACATATTCATGTTATGATTCATGTTTTCTTCATTATGATATGAATATTCTTTAATTTCTCTTGTCTTTATGTTTTATTCATGTTCTTATTAATATCACAAGTAAACTGATTCCCTTGTTTACCCATACTGGGACTTCTGATCATCCTTTCCATTGAATGTACTTCTCCAAGTTATGATATGAAGTAATTTTACATAGGATTAACTTATTATGATGCCTTATAAGTGTATTAGAAGAATGTTTTATTTTGTTTTCAAGTATTATTGTTCCTGATTTCCAAGACACGTGACTTTAAAGATCCCCAATGTGTAAAATGTAATTAAAAGTTATGTATTTAAAAGGTGGGTTGCTATAGTTTGTATCAAAAAAAGGGTTAGTTATTTATGGAAATTAGCTATGAAAACATTAGGAATAACCATATTAAAAAGTGTAAATATAGGAAAACATCCTGGTATTTTGGTGAGTGTGGAGTAAGTGGTTTATCGAAAATATACATCCCTCTCTAGATATGAGCAGAACCATCTTAATGTGTGGGGATGAAAATTATTGGTATAATAAAACCTTTAAGGTTAAAACATGTTAGGGTTATTTTTTTAGTTTTATAAAATGGAAAACACGTTGACCGTGTGACAACCCATTGTGTCGGACAAAGCTGTATTAAGTGAACCCACAACCAATGTGTGATTGGGTTTTATCACCTACCCCTGGCCTATGTGAAGTCCCCGGTGTTTATGACTTATTATTTTAAGTTAAATTATTTTATGGATCAAGAATAAGTTGAATTTCGGAACTTATGTTTTATCAAATGGATATCCTTAGTATAGAAAATTTATTTGGTGATTAAATGATAACAGTTATTTTGGACGATGTTTTATATTTTGGAATACAATATGAATATGGAAAATAAAATACTACAAGATTTCATTTATGGAAGAATGGTTGAAATTATTATTTTTTACGAATCTATGTATTTATTGTAGACATATGGTGATTTGGGTTATTTTTGGAAAATGATTTTCCTAGCATACAGAATATTTTATTAGGTTAATTAAACATTAGAATGATACTTTTAGAGTAGTATATGTTTTTTGGTGAAAA
This sequence comes from Viscum album, assembly GCA_963277665.1. NCBI lineage: Eukaryota > Viridiplantae > Streptophyta > Magnoliopsida > Santalales > Viscaceae > Viscum > Viscum album. The sequence goes on from OY728133.1 coordinate 1,362,940,730, forward strand.
ATGTTAAGATTTATTGTGGAAAAATATGTGATTAAACTCATCGGAGTTTTGGGTTTCAATCTTAGTTTGGTTTATTTTGAATAATTTTAAGGAGGATTTTGTATTGAATTGTCTTTCTTGAACATTGGGTACTTTCTGTTGAAATTTGGAGATTAATTGTAGTATTTCATTTTATAATGGATTATCCTTTTTGGGGATTATATGATCGCATACTAACCATTTTGGATTTATTTGATTTATAAAGACAAGGTAAATATATAGTGCTTCTTTTGTAGATTATGTGATTAACTAGAAAAATATTATTGTGCTTTTGATGTGAGCAAGCCTTTTTGAATTCTCTTTGTTGGGAGAAAATAATTGCTTTTTTGTATAAAGTTATTAAAGGATGAATCGGTAATTGAAGGTAAATATATTTACTTATGTTTTTATTCAATTTAGTAAATGAATTCTTCAAAATAATGAAAAGGAACATAACACAAAAAAATTGTTGGTTTATGTTTCCTACTGGGTGATCCAATATTGTTTAACAGATCATAAGTTTGTGATTTTATTATGGTTAACTTTCTCCCAATCATGTTTTCTATCACACTCCATTAGATTTTGACTATTTTTTTCTCTTACATATCCTTATATTCCTACATGGAATCCTAATATGGGTTAACTCGGGAGACCTTTGTACTTATCTTTCATTCTTTTAAAGTGATAGTTTTACTGATTTTTTTTCTAATGTGTGACATTCAATAATGTTTCCAAGACAAATTTTAAAATTACGTGGACACAATTTCCAGAAGGGGGGAATAATGTAACATCCACAAAAAATAAAGCATATGAAAATTTCCTATTTATTAATATTTTTAAAATAAATATTAATTTTATTTTAAAGGGGATTTTATATTCAATGGCGTACTTAACATGAAACAACAGGTTTCTTAGACATCTTACGTTGTACACTAATAATATAATATTATTATGTAAAATGTTAGTTAACACCTTTCCATTGTATTGGTTTGAATTAATAGAACAAACTTATATATGATAATATATGTTTTTTAAATGTTTTTTACATTCATCCAATAAAAGTCAGAGGCTTAAAATGTAAATGAATAAAATTTTACGGATAATTTACATTAAATGGGAAATTTACCTCTTTTGATGGTGAACCCTTTTTAAATATAGTTTTGGTCACATTTACCTATTATATTGGAAAAAATAATTTCCATCTTTAGAATTGGGACCTCAACATTTACTTTGGATGAAATTTTGATATTTTTCCGATAATGTACATTTTTAATGAATAGTATAATAATGCTACATTTTAATTCAAACCAGCTTTTAATCTAATTTATTTTTATGGTTAAATTATCTTTTTAATTGTTTTAATGTGTAAATAGATTATATTTTTACCATCTAACCCAATTTTGGAAATTGGAAGTGATTTCACTTTGAAATTAGACATTAACAAGTATCAATCTTTTGATAGTTATTATTTTCTTAAAAACGCTTTTTGTTTTGATGAAGGAAATTAAATATAAAATTAATTAGTGAAACTTATATTTTCTGAATTTGGTAAAATAGACATCATTTTCTAAATAGGAATATCAAATTTATCTTAGAGTGAATTTTTAAAATTTTTATGAAAACCTACTTTTTTGATGAATAGTGAAACCAATAAGTAGTAGTTATAAAACTGAATTTTTAATTTAAATGAAATTTTACCATTTCTTTGAATTGAATTTCAAAAATACAACATAAATGGTTGTCATTAGAAATTAAAATGTGGTTTAATGTGATGAAAATATTTTTTATGAATTGTAACTTTTGACTTTTATTAACCACGTTTAAAAGTAATTAGGGTAATTTTAGGAAAAATAATGTTATAACAATAAAAAAATACCTTGACACTTGTCCTAAACTTATTGGATGAGTAATTCCCGACCAAAAAAATATATGGGTCAATTTTGGGACCCCATGGAGTCACATGGGAAAGACAATGACATTAATAACTATTTATTTAAAGTAAAAAATTTCATAAACATGTATTGTTTTACTAAAACAATTATTAAATGGGGTTATATAAGATATCTATTCAGCTATAAATATTCATTGTAAAACTAAAACTATTTACTACATAATGGTATTTGGTTTATAATTTTAACACTTCATATAAATAAAATTATTTATGACACAATGATGATATAATGTTTACGTCATTAATGGATGATTTAAATAAATAAGAATATAAATAATAAAAAAATATCCAAAACTGGTCCAATTCTTATTGGATGATTTTATTTTGAACATAGGACACCTTATATTCTATTTTAATGATTTTTGGACTTTTAGAAACCGAAAATAATTATATAATAAAATAACTTTTTCAAACATTCCAAAATCGCCCCTCCCCCCCCCCTTATAAAAATCTCTCACTTACTACACATTTTCAAATTTCACAAGACCTTGGATCGCCCAAACTCCACTAAAATAAGCTCCCAATATCTCTCTATTCATCCTAGTATCCTTACCTTAAAAATAAAGCACATCAAGAACCCATTTTGGTTCAAACCAAAGGGTGTTACCCTATTGAATGGTAACACCTTCTCTTAAGTTATTTTGTTTTATTTTACTTCTCCAACCACCTAAAATATTTTTATTACATTCTTTTATAACAATAACATTATCCTAAATATAAAAATATGTTGTTATGAGATGTATTTGAGCTACACTTACACACACCTCTATCTAATGGGTAATGAACATATTGTTTCAGTGGATGGAGAACTACTACCTCATGAAATCATGATTGTTCAATTAACTCCTAGCACTTCTCTTGGTGTCCATTATGATGGAACTATATCTATATATGATATAAATTATATATTTTTCTTTATTATTCTACATTTTACTTTTTATATCTTACCATTATGGATCCCATAATGGGTAAACATGATATTTTCATTAGAGGATGTGCGGACTACCGCCCCCTCAAAGTGACATAGCTCGTTAATGACATAAGTTTAACATATAATGGATAGAATTTATGAAATTATGTAACATATATGAATTAATTATTATACTTAAATTATAATATAACTATGAATCACTATGTTTTAATTTCATTAAAATATGAAATAGAAATGAATGTAGAGATCATGCGTAGGTACGGTTTACCGTCTCAGGGAACAGTGCATTTCATTTATTATCTCCAAATGTGTTGTACTATTATAAATATATATATATATTTGATATATATGATATATATGACATATAAATTATGACTATAATTCTTGATATAATGTACTTTTTACCACATCGACAATTTATAATTATAACAAGTTCATTTTTTACTCAAGTTTCGAATAATAACAAAATGTCTGATATGGGATAAAAATAATTAAATAATTGTTATAGCATTGTTATAAGTAATATAAAAGGAATAATAAACTTGAAAGTTATTCTTAAATAATTATAAATTAAATTATGTTTATTATTCTCGAAGAACAAATTACGAACGATCAAGTCAAGTCGGACATCGAGGCAATGGATTCTTATCTCACTTTTAATTCTGTGAGTTTTCCATTGATCGACACTTATTTATAGAATTTGGTGTATTTTATACTTACATTGGATATATATTATCCAGATTCTATTTATATTTATGGTATTCTATTATTCTTTTTGTGGTTAATAATTTTTGGTCATACGATTCGATTGAATACAATGTGGTAAGAGATTTTCATCTCACTTCTAATTCTTGTGAGATTCATGGTATATTTTCCACAATTTCAATTTGTGTGGTGTATGTACTGCCCATCACTATATTATTTGTGAAATATAAATTAATTTATGGTTATTTACATATTAATTACATTATCATTCTTTCATGATGTGTACGATTCTAAAGATACCAAATATGTAAGGGAACCTTTCACCCTCATCTTTTAAGTCAGGACTTCCTTTATGTTATGTTATATAGTACCATTTTAATTATGTGGGGGATTTTTATTCTATATCATTTCTACTATACATTTCATGTACAAATTATGAGATACCCTTTCCTCTCTAATCAATTGATTTTCTGTGTTTTTATGTGACGTTGTTTGGTTTTCGAATTTTCCTTAAATGAAATCACAACATCTCTCTTCATTCATGTTTCATTTTCATGTGGAATGTCATTAAAATTTTCATACCATGTTCTTATACCACCGTTATTTTGTATTTATAGTTTATTATAAGTTATTTATGATTGGGTTACTCCTGTACCCTCTCTTTTTACTATTTTCTATAACCAATTTATATAGTCGTTATGCAGCCGAAGTTTCATCTTAAAATTTCTATCTCTTTCTCTCAAGAAATTATATTGGTTATTTATTTTAATACCAATACTTATTTAATTTCAATGGGTGTTTATAAATATATAAAAATGATATATTGGATTCTGTAATTGTCATTCATATAATCCTCAATCCCTTTCCAGGCGTTTTAAATGACATAATGATCTTATTTTTTTAAATCGTCATGATTATGAGATGAAACACATTTCATTATTTATCTATGAGTTATTTATGAAATGTTTTATTATGATTTATTTGGATCACATGAATATAAAGGCATATAAATGGTACACCCCCGTAATGCTCCAATGCATTGGGTGACAAATTAATCTCTAGAGATGACAAGTTTCATGATACCTTAGTGAACAACCATGGTAATTATTATGACACCTTGGGGATGAACCTTGGTGATATGTTCATGACTGTATGAATGAAATTTTTTAGCCACATATTCATGTTATGAATAATGTTTTTTCATTATTATATACCTATTATTTCATTTATCTTGTCTTTATGTTTCATTCAAGTTCGTATTGATATCACAAGTAAACTGATTCCATTGTTTAACCTGACTAGGCCTTATGTTCACCCTTTTCTTTGAATGTAAGTCTCCAGGTCATGAGATGTAGTAATTGTACTTAGGATGAACATATGTTGAATCCTTACAAGTGGATTATAATAATCTCTGTATATTGTTCTCAATTTTTATTGTTCCTAATTTCCAGGATGCTAGACATTGAAGATCCTGTATATATAAAATGTAATGAAAAATTATGTATTAAAATGGTGGGTTTCTATAATCCTGGAGAACACATTCCAAAAGGTAGAGGTACTGGAAAGATCATTCCATAATTATGATCTTTAAGGGCATAGTTTTGTTCAAACTCATAAACTCATTTCTCCTTCCTACCTCTTGTTCTGAATTTCATGTATGGGTAGATTTATATATTGATTTATTTACTAGTTTATTTGGTTTAATGCCTTCATCCACAATCCTGAAATGAATAGAAATCCATTCCAAAGCTCACGTGCATCATACCCGGTGTGAGAAACAAGGGATGATGAGAATATAACTTCATTTGAATGTAGAAGGGCTAACGAGGATTCGGGTACCCAAGGTTTGAACAACCAATCCAGATTCCTGTGAAGAGAAGGGAGAGACATGACTAGAGAATGAAGCTCTCAGAACAGTCGAATTATCATTTTCCCAGTGTTCTATTGTGCACGAATGGTGTAACGCATGGGGAATTAGAATTAATCCTAACATAGGGGAGTGGATATTGTGAATCATGATACCCCACATTCGGAATAGTATGGGGATAGCATAGAAACATTGGATAACTGTTGACTATTTTTAAACACAATATCCATATTGTATTAACCTAATATGGGGATGACGAATGAGGGCCGACCACTGACCATGTTCGAAAAACAGTTCCTGACTTAGATTGTCATACATTAGTCTTCTTGAATGGTGGCCCATGAAATTAGGCAAGCCATATTCCATGAATCCATACTATTAGGGGGTTCATTTAGGCACGAAAGAGGATGAGGTTGTGAATAAAGGGCACACAAAATGTGAAAGGTAGAGTGGTGGTTTGTTCAAATGGAGTCCAATAATTTTGAAATTATGACACCATGGCGGAAACACATTAGGTTGGTGTATCAGTCTGATCATAGGTCATTCCTACTTATAGACAGGACATCCATGGCGAGGAAGCTATCGCATCCCAACGTTGTCAAGGGGAATCCGGAAATTTTTTCAGGGTAGAGATACAATTTCATGTTTCCCCTAAATATTTCAGTCATAGGGACTAATACACGAGGGGCTATATGACCTATGATTCCTGGGGCTGGTCTTAGAGATGAGATGTCTGGGTGTTCCTATATATCGCATGAAAATGGGAATCAAAACACATGTAGTTATTGATGATGTCATGCAGTTTAATGGTTTGCAGAAAGGACATAATGTAATCTTTTTTTATGGTTATAGAGCTCATACCAGATGATAGGGAATGCAAGATCAACATGGTTAAGTAATTATGTAACCCGACATGAATTAGTATTTGGAGTCTATTTCCCTATGTGTTCCTTGGGGATTTTTTATGGAAAGGGATGGAAATCAAAATTTTGTCTAGGACCGATGCAAAGTTCACAAGCGTTTCTATATATCCCATGAGGATGGGAATCATGCCATACATAGTTCTTGTAGTTTTATGGTAATTTACCAGTGCCCAGGATGATGAGGTCATGCGGGTCACTACATTTCACCAAAAGAAGTGGCATTCGATAGATCTTGGTTATCATTTAGGATGAATGTGTTTTTTTTGAAGTGATGGACCTTGGAGAGAATGTCTCGGCATCACCAAAATAATCAATCCATATGAGGTGTTGACAAATGGTTTGTTGTGTAAACAATACTAAACGTGTCTTCCCTTTGAGTGAGGGCATCACAATGCAGTTTTTTTTGTCATGTGGCCAGGATGATAATGTCACGGTTTAGGGTCATGTGATGGGACCAACCATGCATTTTTGAATTCATGAAGGATAGACTCAATAGTTTAATGTTGTGTGGGACGAAGAATCATTTTTCAATGTCATATGGCACAGATATATACAAGAGAGATAGGGTTCCAAAGGGGATTCACACTGAGTGATAAAGCATAACCGACGTTAATGAGGACATAGTCCACCCATACCGTGCACAATTTTGAGGAGAAAACCCTGGGTCGAGGGTCCAGGAAGAATTAGATGATAAGAGGCAAAAGAAACTATCTACCAACTGAATTGGACCATAAGACGAGATATCTGGGTGTTCCTAAATATCTCATGAGAATGGGAATCAAGCTACATGTAGTTCTTGAAGGTTCCTTTTAACATTGTGCGGAAAAACATAAAGTTTAATGTTCTGTGAGATAATAAGTAGGGGGGGTTACTACTAGAAAGGGGCATATGTGTTGTGGATAATTCAAACCCAACATGAATAAGGACATAATCTCATACCATGCCACACAACCCTGTAGGAGTTAATGCCCATAAGACAGAACAAAAGAGATAAATTAGTTGAACTCAATCTGGACCTAAGGACAAGATGTCTAGACAATCCTGTGTATCCCATGGGAATGGGAATCATACTGTACGTAGTTTTAAAAGATATCTTAGTCTATGGTCTTAGATCATGGACCATAGAGGAGCGAAATCCTATCATGTTAGTGTGGACCTCAACCGGATCACTATGACCACATGAGTCAAACTAGGTGTGGGTAACAAGTGAGGAAGTGGTTTTTTCAATACCATGATTTCACACTGAATGGAAATCTATGTAGAGACCCATCTGATGCCTTTACCATGACTGGTGTCCTCCTAATGTGAAAATGTGTAATGAGGGATAGATCCAGGAGTGTCAAAATTCCATTTGGACATGACGGGGTGGAATATAAATTGAATAATGGAACCAAAATTAAAGGCTTGAGGGGGATAGAGTGATGAGGAAGGATATCTATTGACCATGTTCCAAACACAGTAACCATATCATGTGGCCTTAAATGGGGATAACAAATGAGCATCAGCAGCTGACTATATTCACATTGTGGAACTTGAATCGATTTTTTTCCTGAAACCCTCAATGATGTTGGCCTATAATGGTAGGAGAGCCCTTAGGACTAAAATCCATGCCATTTGGCGGTCCTTTGGGTGTGAAAGATTATGGAATCCAAGATTAAGAGGAATGTGGATCCTGAAAAATGGGTTGAATAATGTCCATGTAGAGTCTAACACTCTGGGTTCTTGATGAGAGTACTTGTGGGCCAATTGGTGAATCACCGAAGAAGGTCGAGGGGCTCAACATGAGAGTGGCTGATTCTAAGAGATGATTATATAATAATGGGATAATGTACTTATCAGGAGAAATATGAACATGGTGTGGTTGTTAAATAACCGACGTGAATGAAGACATAAGCCCATACCACACCACAAACCCCTCTCCCTGGGAATATTTAGTCCAAGGGGCAAAGGTGAAAGGGATATTTCTAATAGTTAAAAATGGACATAGAGTCTAGAAGTTTGTGCGGTCATATGTATCCCATGAGGATGGGAATCAAGCCAAACATAGTTCTATAAGAGTGTATCTTTTAGTTCACAATCTTCTAGTAAAGTTGAAAATGGGTAAGATACCCCAAAAAAGGGAGGTGTACGGTGCGACGAGTAACCCAAAATGAATAAGGACATAATACCATACCATATTATACAATCCTGAGTGAAGACTTGGGTCAGGGGCTCGAAAAGGCCAAGGGGCCTGAGGCTGGGCCTTGGACGGAAAGACTCGGCCAGTTTGCAGTTTAACATCATGCAGTGAGGGAGAAGGTAGGTGTCATGTATCTCGTCTAGGTATGTGTAATATATGGAGAGAAACTTGAAATGAATGAGTAAATAATCCTCCACCCCACCGAACAAACCAAATCAAGAACATGGGCCAGGGGCCCGAAAAGGCCAAGGGACGTGAGGCTGGGCCACATACAGAATTTCCCGGCCAGTTTTAGTATAACATTTTGTAGTGAGGATGAATGTTATCTTATTTTAGGGTCATAGATCTTTGACCTAATATGCCTAGTTTAATTTCATTTGTGTGGGACAGAGAGGGTGAATCATCTTGCATATGAAAGACCACCAAATGGAAATTATGATTGAAGGAAACTATTGAACAGGTTCACAACATAGTATCCACCATTGTGTGACTGAAATTCGGGGAAAAAAATTAGGCATCGACCATTGATCATATTCATAACAGGGGACTTGTAGCAACATTTCGGCCGCAATCCTCAAGGATGTTATCTCATAACTGTAGGATAGACCTTGGGGTGAGCATCCATGCCTTTCAGGGGACCACTTGGATATAGAAGGTGAGGGAAGCCCAAATGATTGGACTCCCAAATCATGGTTGGGATTATACTTGTGGGATGCACCATAAATGAATGGATAGAATCCTCAGGGTGATATGTGTGGTGTGGCGAAATATCCCAATGTAATTGAGGATGGGAGTTCATAGAGTACCACACAATCCTAAATGAGAACTCGGGCTAGGGGGGCTAAGTGGTCGAGAGACCTGAGACTGGGTTCCCTGGCCACTGTATCCATATGGCCTATCATGCAGGTAAAGCCTAATTATAGCTCATAAAACCATGTGCGAAATCCTTGGTGTGGGAAAAAAGCAGTAGGATTAGGTACTCCCCATCTCATAAGGGTCAGATAACTGGAATCCTTCGAGGGAGACCACAAAAAGAAGATATAGCAGGTTAGAAAGAGCCACTACACTAAATATTTGGGACCTATGGGAGTGGCGATAAAGACAATGGATAACTATTGACCATGTTCGAAACATATCATCCATATCGTGTGAGATGTAATGGTAACAACAAACATGGATCTCCTGCTGACCATATTCACAATGTGGGGGCTTGTGTCAATCTATTGTCTGAAATCATTGAGTATGTTGACCCGTAATGGTAGTAGGTCCCTTGGGCTGAAAATCAATGCCATTCAGGGTCCCTTTGGGACATGAAAGATGATGGAGTCCTAAACAATAAGCGTGAGTGAATCATAATTATGCCTCTGCATTTCAACGTCATGAAGGATTCTGAAATAGGTGGAAGTCTCTAGGAAGTGGAACACATGGGGGGTTTATAATGAACATGATGTGAATTGAGGCAAAATACTACACCACACCATATTTCATGACCCGAGGGGTGATTTTTGTGTTTGGGATGGGCCAAGAGACAAAATGTTCAGGCGTTATTATGTATCCCATGAGGATGTGAAGAAAGAAATGCGTATATCTTAAAGGCTATGTAGTTGAACATCGTGCGCTGATGATGTGGGGGACTAGAAGAATGAGGAGGGAGGAAAGGGGGTGATCATCTTAATCCTGACATGAGCGAGGGCCGAAGAATCCTTCACTATTCCCTGTATTGATCCTCCAACAGGTTTACCCCCTGGGGGGTAGTCAAAGGTGAGAATTTTGGGGCTGGGCTCAAGATGCAATGATTGAGCATTCCTATGTATCCCATGAAGATCAGAATCAAGCATTATAGATTTCTAGAAGATCCATAAAGTTCAACATCTTGCAAGATGATTTATAGTTTAAAATTTTGCAGCACAAAGCAGTGTAGGGTCATGCAAGAACTGACAGTTTAGTGTCATGCTGGAACAAGCAGTTTAGGGTCATGCAGGACCATCATGCTGTTTAGGGTCATGCGGGACCGTCTGGTTTATGGTTTGGGAGGACCATATAATTTATGTTCTTGTGGGACCCTACGTCCCATGAAATGTCTTGATTGAGGAACTTGGAAATGGTGGGCAGAGTTATACGCTCACCATCCATGGTCACCATTGACTACGCGCCATTAAAGTAAACCTTGTGAATGATGTAATGTCCTTCCAATTTTGGCTCCAACTTGGGTGGTTTCTTTCTAGGTATCATTGGTGTCCTGAGGGGAAAAACAAATAACCTTGAAGGATATAGTGGAGGGAAACCTTTTTGTTGAAGAATCTAGCAATCTTATTCTGATTCTTTTCCAGATTGTGTAGGGAACGAATCCTGTTTTCATCAATTGATTCCAACTCATTCTGGAGAATTTCTGCTACTTTATCGGGTTCCTGCTGATCATAAACCACTAACCATAATGAAGGAAACTGAATCTCGATAGGCTGGATGGCTTCTGTTCCATATACCCGGGAATATGGGGTCACATGGGTGGAATTATTAGTCATTGTTCGATAAGCCCAGTGGGCATTGGGGATATTGCCTAGCCAACTCATTGTATTCTTACCAACCGATTTCTGCAAAATTGTACAGTGGGTCTTGGTGGAGTCATCGATTTCTCGATTTTATTGTGCATGATAGTGGGAGATATGGTTATCTCAGATGTTGTATTAGGCGTACAAATTCTTTGTTTCACCCCACGATTTCATAATACATTATTTTTTTCAATGTAATCCAATAACTTTCACTACACAAAACACCGAGTTCTAGCGCACCACGACTTACCAAACTAGCCATTCAAAAGTAGTTATGAATAGTATTAACTGAATATTGAATTTTATAAAATCCTTATAAATTTAGAATTCATATTATGAGTTTCTTAGACCTAATTTAATATCAAATTAATTTTTTCAGATAAAAGAATAGTTTTTCAAAAAATGAAATTTTACCACCTTGTAATGACGAACCCTTTTTAAATCCAATATTTGAATCTTTTATATATTCAATTTGAAAAAATAAATTTCTTCTTTAGAATCATGATATATGAATATAGTTTCAATAAATTTTTTTTCTAATATCTTTCATATTTAGGTGAATAGTGAAAATTACTATATTTTAACTGAAAACAACTTTTTTAATCAACATAATTTGTATTGTTAAATTTTACATTTCAATGGTTTGTATGTATAAATAGATTATATTTTTACCAATTATTCTTATGCGATTCATTGAAATAAATTCACTTTGAAATTGAACAGAAACAGGTATCAATCTTTTGTTAGTTATTAATTCATAAAAACCCGCTTTTTGGGATTCGACAACGAGAAGAAATTTTAAATTAATAAATGAAACTTACATGTTTTTAATTTGGTAAAATATAAATTTTTTTAATTCATAATATAAAAATTATCTTAGGGTACTATTTTTGTATTTTTCTAAATACATTAAATTTTTTATGAATAGTGAAAAACACTGAGTGATTGGTTAAAACTGAATTTTTATTCAAATAATTGTTTATTTTTTTTAATTTTATTTTAGGTAAAAATAGATACATAATAAAATATACGTTCAATGTAATTTATTGGAGTCATTTTGTTATAATATTTGGTATATAAAATTTTATTGTTCTTTTCACTGTCTTTTACCCACATCCTATGAGAGTTTGCAAATTTAAATGAAAACATAATTTTACCACTTCTGCGAGTCAATTTTTAAAAATATAAAAGACTCAGTTGATATCTGTAAGAAAAATGTGGTTCACTAAGATGAAAATATTTTTGGGTGAATAATAAATGTTTACTTTTATTTACCACAGTTAAAAATAAATTGGGTAATTAAGGGTAAATATGATATCATAATTACCCCAAAACATGTCTTAATTATATTGGATAACTGTAATTCGACCAAAAACAACCATAGGAATAAAATACTATCCTATAGGTCCACTTAGATTAGATTAGGACATTTATTATTATTTAATTCAAAGAAGAGTTTAAAGTGTTAAATTCAATGTTTAATAACTAAAACATTTTTAATATAGGGGTACACATAAGATAAATTCATATATAAATATTCATTAGAAAGATAAAAATATTTCCAACATAAAGGTATTATATATATATTTTTAGACGTTAAATAATTAAATTTATTCATGACACAATGATGATGCAGTAATTACCATATTAATGAAATATCAAAATAATTTATATTAAAAATATCCAAATAAATGTAATTTGAGATTTTTTTATAATTTCCACTAATTTTCTAGGTTAATATGACATATTAGGGTTAGTTAATATAAATTCTGTTCTAAGAAATAATGCTGTTATGAATTTATCAAAAACAAAATACCAAATAGTGTCAAAATTGACATAAAAGAGTTTTTAAAACAAATATTATATTATTAATTGATATTATATTCCTAAAAATATATGTATCGTCCAAAAGACTTATGTAATGATATGTGTATCATTAATTATCCACTTGTGGTTCTCTTAGGTGTTTATAGTACGTTTATTAACATTATAATATAAAAATACAAAGAGACATGGTAAATGTCAAACTATTTAACTAAGAGTTAAATATAAATGATAAGGTTAATATGGTGACCCAAACAAGTCAAAAACCTATTAGTTGAGTGTTTTTAGACCCATACCCACCTTATCCATTAAATATTACATTTTTGAGCCATTATAAACCGAAAATTATTTTAATATAAATTTATATTTTATGTTTTTCCTATGATGCCCCTCTCCCCTCTTATAAAAGCGAACTTCACCTTATCTAAAATTTACACCTCCAAAGCCATTTGAATTGGCCAAACCTAGGCCAAATATCCTCCCATCATTACTACCTTCATCCTAGAGGCCTTATGTTAGTAAAAATTACAACCTATGGAGCCCTTTTGATCTAATCAAAAGGAAGAACCTAAAAAAGAGATAAATATTTCATCACACATTCAAGTTCTTTCCTTCGTACACTTCTTATTTCTTTGTTGTTTCCATTATAAAATAATAAATCCAGTATCTTCTATATACTGTGATGTTATTATATAAATGGTATAACCATATTCATTATTCTATCCATCCTACAAATGACAATGTCACCATATGTGTGTACGTATGGATTAATGTGTCCATGTTGTGGTCTGGTTTGTTATTCAAACACTTCATTATTTGGATGGGTATAATAATGAGTATAACTGATTTAAATAATAAATAAAATTTTAATGATTCTTTATATATGATTTACCATCAAATTATATACGATTTTTCCATCAATATAATGATATTTTCGCTCGTGCGTACATACAGATTACCATATCCACGACCTGATGAGATTCATTTCCACATTCACCATTAAACGATGATTATAAAATATATATTACTAATAAGTATGTAATATATGACATAATAATGTAATTGGAGATATATATATATATGTGTGTGTGTGTGTGTATTTAGGTACTTACATATATCTTATTCACCTACTTCCATTCAATACGATATGAAAACAAAAACATCATTTATGCATACATACGACCTACCGTCTCCATGAATGGTGTTTTACAATTCATATATCTATTTATTATAAATATTTATATTCTCAATATGTATGATTTATAAATCATGGTTTATATTCTGGAAGTATTTAAATCATGATCTAAATGATATGATAAATAATAATAAGTTAAAATATATATGATAAAGAAAGAGATTATTACCCTGAATGTTAATTTAAAATGAAAATCATTATTAAATTGGGAGTATAAAGTAATAAATAAACCATGTATGATATAAGAAATATGAATATGGTTTTGGTATAATCTAATAACATACCATTATTATTATACATGATGTTAAATGTACCCTCGACCAAAGGAAAATGCATGGTAAGGGTTAATTTCAAAATCTATTTATTATCCGAGGTTGTTTTTACGTAAGTATCTACTGGGACATATTTATTATCCATTTACATGATTCATGAAAGAGTTTTAAAAGGTATTATTTTAAGGTAGTTTTTTTACTAAAATATCATTTCATATTTTTTAAATATTTATTCTTCTAAATCATTCTCATTAGTGTCCATGATTTCAAAATGGTTTTTATGGATTTATCTATATGGACCTGAATGTTTTTAAAATGTTAATTCCTTTAAAAAAATTTAATGTGGTATGGGACACATTAATTCAAAAATGTCTTTAAATATCTTAATTTCTATATTGTGTGACTTTTAAATTTTTTCATGAAAAATAGATATTTCTCTCAAATAGTTTTACAAATTATTTTCAACTATGTCAAAATCCTTTAATGGATTTTAAACATGTTTATGTTGATTAATTATGATACAAATATTACATATTTTATTGAAGGTATTGTGATATGTTATACTATGGATGTTTTATTTTTATACCATTCTATGTTTATATATAATGTATTGACATTTCGTATGCTAGTTTTAATACGAATGTTTATGTTATGTTTAAAACATTTCATATGGGGATTGCATAAGACATAATAAGTAACTGGTGGATCCCTCTATATATCTAATATGCATTGGTAGGTCTCATGAGACAAACTAGTTTCTTGGCACAAGGCCTTGACAAAATCTTATTTGTAGTCTAGGAACATGGCGTAGACTATGTGGTTATGAAAGTCTAGAATTATGCATTCCATTATTATGAAAGGGAATGTTGATATTGCATGTGATTATTCGACTAGTAGAATATCCACATGAGTAACTAAATGTAATCATTTTGATTTATATTTTCCATATTATGATGAAGTTTATGTTGAAAAATATTTTGTTTTAGTTTTTTAAATTGCCGTAAATGTTTATGCTTATTTATGAAAGTTTCTACTGTATTGTTATCCTTACTGAGCATCCAAGCTCACCCCTTTCTATGTTTTATTTTTTCCAGGATTCTAATAAGTGTATTGTGATTGATATTCAAGGTTAAATGAATGGAATAATGGCATTCATAAAGGATTATTTATGTTGTGTAGTATGTTATAAAGTGTATTGTAACATTCATGTATGTAATCGATTTTCCTGTACTGCTAAACTGATCGGTCCATTGGGACATGATTCATTGTAATCATTCCAATGTATTAATATAATGCACCGAATCTGGGCTTCTGGGATCAGGGTGTTACATTCTTCAACTGAGTTATATAGAAGTAGGATTCATTATCTGTGAGAAAGGCATGAGGGATCCAAATCGGTAGGTGATATTGGAGCTCAAAAACTCAACAAAAACAATCCCTGACCTCCTTGAGTGGAATTGCCTCCACCATCATGGAGAATATATATGTAGCTGTCAAGATGAACCTGCACTGGTGATCTATCACCATGGATATAGTCCCACGACATCAAGTCCCCACACCACAAATGGCCATGAGTACATGGTGAAGTGGAGAAGCTCTGGAAGCTGATGCACGATGTTGGGGTGAACATGACACGCACGACCCCTTTTGGTGAACTTGATGCAGTCATGGATCATGGAGGTCCAGAAGTTCCTCAGACTCCATATCTAATGGGACAGCTATGGCCAAGTCAGATGAGACCTACAGGAACCACCATGAAGCTCTAGCATGACCTGAGAAATCTCTACTCCTTCAGTGCAATGGAGGATAACACCATTCAATGTGTTCTTGTAGAGGATCCTCTCATGGCCACGAACATCCTGGAGGGTGAACTACAATGCACGATGTTAGATTCACTTGTTCTCTGCCCGATCAAGTGGGAGGAAACCATTTTGGAGATAATCAACAAAGGGGGATATCTAGTCAAGAGTCACGTCAACCACTACACATTGTGGTCCTGAAGTGGAGGCTATAGTTGTAAGATGGATCACCAATAGGATGTTGTCGTCATCTGGGGTGATGGGATAAAAGACTCTCTGATGTGCCATGGGGATAATCAGGTCATTCTACTCAGGATCTGCAGTGACGTGGCTAGGCCGGCTAGGGCGTTAGCTCGACCATTCACTTATTGAGGTACATGGGTGTCTTCTGGCCGAAATGGGATCTGGGCCATTATCTAGAGAGTGTGCTCCAACAATGGTATGAGCTCTGGAATTCTAATGACATATTCACCACTGATCATCTTGATGAATAGTTTGGAGTCCTCTTTCACATGCAAATGGGGTATGTCGATCTCAAGGGCCAGTTTGAAGCCATTGATAAATTCATGATACACTTCTTCATTGATGGTGAAGACTTGTAACTATAAGAATTTTTACGACATAATTGATTGTGCTGGGGTAATAAAGACAATACCCAAGCCTACCCTATTGAGCATGGGATCATTGTGCCTCCTACCGGTGGTGCTTCGAGAAGCACCATCAAAGTGCATATACTAGCACGACATGGCTTAGTATACTTATAGGATGAACTCATTGGGGAAATTGATATCCAAATACGAGTTAGTAGGTGTGTTTTGGTCATCAAGGAAGTCTTCAAAGGCTTTCCCCTTAATAGATTTCTAAGGAACAAACCTGATATCAAACTGCTGAGGAATCACTTCCCACTGAGCTAGATGACATGTCAACATGGGGAATTTTAGAATGTACTTCAGTGGGTGTACTCAAGACACCAGATGTACCTCATGGTGCTGCATGTAATGTCACAATTTTTTTTACTTTGAATACAAGTGCAAGGAAGCTCTTCTCGATAGGGGAGTATCTTGTGTCCCTACCGTGGAGCATGCAGCTGAGGTAGTAAAGGTTGTTCTTTGTCCCCTTATAGTTCTTCTAGTTGATAAGGTCTCCAAGAGATCATTCTAGGGTGGTCACATAAGGGACCAATGTCTATCTTGAGATGGGTGGCATCATGATCAAAGGATGGATTAGATACTGCTTAATTTCCTCGAACATGGTATGGCACTCTTCGTCCAATTCTTAAGTGGTGCCATTCTTCATGAGATGAGAAAAGGGCTTAAACTTACTGGCCAGATTCGCTATGAATCGATGTATATAGGCTAAGTGTCCATGAAAACATCAAAGCTCATAAATGTTTCTTGGGGGAGACATTTGGATAATGACCTTGATCTTCTCAATGTCAATATCGATACCCCGTTATCAGACTACAAAGATGAGGAACTTCCCATACGTGACCCCAAAGACACATTTCAATTGGTTCATCATCAGGTAGTGAGAAAAGAGGACTCTGAACACTTTCTCAAGGTCCTTGAGATGGTCCTAGTACTGGTTAGATATTACCAAAATATTGTCCATATAGAATTCCAAAAGGGTCCCGAGGATTGGAATGAATCTGTGATGCATGGCCCACTGAGAGGTGGCACCTACATTCAATAAGATTAAGGGGATGACCTAGTAACAAAATGTACTCTATAGCGCCCTGAAGGCGGTGGACTCCTCGTCCATAAGGGCCATTCGAATCATGTTGTACCCGAAGTAATCATCCATGAAATAGAGGGCTAGGAACCCCACTATAGCATCAATCATCTACTATATCACAGGAAGGGGAAATCATCTCTTTGGAACTGACAATTGAGATCCCAGAAGTCGATGCAGACTCGGATCTGTTCATTATTCTTCTTGACTGCCACAATGTTGGCTAGCAATTTGGCGTATCAGACCTCCTTGGAGAACTTTTCCCTGATGAGATTATCCATGTCCGCCTCTACCATGGAAACGAGCGAAGGGTGCATATTAATGGGAGACTTCTTGAACCCTTGATGATTTTTAGGGTGATCGGGGCCGTGGACCGATACCTGAGGATCTAGTCAAGGCATCTCATTATAGCTCTATGCGAATACATCATTATTTTGTTTCAAGAAGTCTACGTACTGATGTTGCTTCTCGAGGTACATGTCGACACTGATCAATTTGGGTCTCGGGATTGCCTCTCTACCGAGGTTCACATGTACCAGTTCATCGACCGTGGTAGAGATGCCATCCTCAATGGTAGGGGAGCATCCTTTAAATCCTCTTATTTGGATGTGAAGGAAGGATCCCCAATGAGAGGATATTTCTTTTAGTCAACATACCTTGAGGAGAGGCCGGTACCAGCCTAAGTGGCAATGGTCACTGCATCGAAAGATTCTGGTGCTACCTAAACCATAGAAATGATGGTTATCGATCTGATCCCATCTTCTATTAAGCCAAAGGGGCCACACATGATGATATCAAAGCAATAATGGCACATTGGCATGAGCCAGTTGATTCTAGCTCAGCAAAATAGGAAGATATGTCGTATTGTCGTTGCCATGGGGCGGACACCTTGATTCCTTATGGTAGTAGGGGGATCAAGGTTCATTGAGGCTTGTTTCATTTAAGAATACGAAGGGATCTCCCGAGCACACTTGGAACAGAGAATATGCTTCCACCTTGTACCGGGGACAATAAAATTACCTCATATCGGGGGTTTTGGCCTCCAATCGGTGGATCGAGAAGATGTAGGCGTCATCCAGACCCACCTAGGGGTCAGTTGGAACCACGGAATTCTTGACCTCATTAGTCCGAATCAACATGTCCTTGATCTCGTAATAGTTGGAATCTAGGTAGAAGGCCTCACAAGAGGAAAAAAGGAGACATGTCAACTTGGAGCACTCCCACTCGACCATTGATGGAGTACTTGAGGAACTAATGATATGGTGAGGGAACCCCTGCGTGTAGGTGGTGCCACGTTCTACCCATCAATGGATTGTACACAGTGTCATGGAAGACAACCAAGAACTCGGTGCAGTAACTTAAGACCCAAACCGGGTCATCAAATGGATCTTTTAGAATAGGGTCTACTATATCCTATTGTATCCCTGTATTTTTAGGTTGGAGGGATTAAATTCATCTTCTAACAATCCTAGTTTCTGCAGTGTCTATGTCAGGATAAGGATAATCCTAGAACATGTGTCCACAAGAATGTGTTGGACCTCCACTCTATTGAATTGGCTACTGATGTATAATGGGAGAATGTTCCCATGTATGGGAGAGCCTTCATCTTCTCCAGAGAAGGAAATTATGGCCTGACATTCAGCATTATCTATCGCTTCCGAAAAAAGGATTTTATGGCTGCTACATCTATCTCAAACTGGAGGGGGATTTTTAAAGCATTGTTGAGGGACTCATGAATATCATATGATAGGTGAAGGGCCTCAAGGATGTAAATCCTAGATTGAATTCTAGAAAGGTTCATAATAATGTATTACTTCTACACTAGGCGGGAACTTCTAATTGCAGGAGGTACGATGGCCTCTGCCATCTGGACCAACAGCTGAGTGGTGTTGGGAATGTATCGTTGCGCACTTTTCGAAGCATGTAGAGTACCTTCCATAATAGGGATATCTAATTGAAACATGTTTGGGGTGGAGTGGGGAAGATTATGGCGAGGACTATGTGGCTCTTCTCAGTCTAGTAGCATAAACTGTGGTGGAGGTGGGCTTGAAGACACCTAATGAAGAGGCTTCATGTGTTGAGCTCTGCGATGGGCCTATCGTCTTGTCTCATTGGTGTGCATGACCTATATGAATGTTCCAATTGATGTTCCTCAATGACCCAATTGGTCACGGATTCACCGAAATTTTCATCGTCCGGGGACATTGGAGAGATCTGCTTGGCGCTCCCCATCATCCGGAGTCATGTAGGGGTTTACTAGCTCCACGATGTTCACCAAAGTGTACCCTTGACAATCACATGAAGAGTCATCCACTACTGAGCATATTCTAGGAGGAATCCCCATCTATGGGTTCATGAAGTCACCGAGTGTACGAGACGAAAATGGCATTGGCATGGCACATTGCTTTCCCTTGCGCCGCTGATGCTTGCTCTTCTGGGATGACTAAGATGACGATGCAGAAGTGGTTGTCGTGGCTTCTAAAAGATTTGGATGATTAAGGAATTCAAAAATGATGTCGTGGGAATGGGAAACCATTTTGAGATCCATCCATTCATTGTATTTCTGGGATACATGACTAGAAACCTTATTCCACTCACCCTCATAGTCACTGCTAATGTTTTTCCTTACAAAGATGAATTCCACTTGTGTCGGGGCCAGGCCCAACATGACTATGTTGTTATCAACCTCATCTTGAAGCCTATCTTTGAACACATATAATTTCATGAGAGTGTGCACTGGTATTCAGTGATGGGGGAAGTAGTTGGGGCGATCAGTGATATTCTCTTCTTCTGGCCTTCTGCACTCAAGAAAACACACAATACCATGTTCCAAGGCACTTCGTAAATAGTCGGGAACCTGATTCTAATTGAATGAGTAAGTCCAGTTTCTTCTCTAAGAAATGGGGTGACTTGGAGCTTGGCCCTGAAGGGGATCTATAGTAGCATGTTGAGGAGGAGGAGCCTGATTATACCATCTGGGTGGTGGCTGAAAATTCCGTGGGGGCACCAGCCGATTCTGCAGTGGACACTGCCGGGTTGGAGACCGCGCCTGTTATGGAAAGCCTCTGTGAGGATGTAGAGGTGGCTCCACTAGTAATAACTCCAGTTTTCTGGTGGCCCCTATTTTTTCCATCGTGACGGGCTCGACTCTGGAATCCCTTCATACAGGAATTACAGGGGGCAACAGGCATACCTGTATGGCCTGTGGTAGTTCTTCTTCGAGGTGCTGGGCCTTATCAGAGAAGTCCCGAAATCCCCCGAGATAGTTATGGGTGACCAGAGAGGGAACTAGTTCCATGTTGAAGTTCCCTATGCATATGGTCAATAATTTGTCCAAATTTAGTGTCATGTCAAGGGAATACGTAAGTCCTTTCCCCATGGCGAGAAAGCCGACAACACGCTCATCAGGCCACTTCATGCACTTGAAGAGGTCAGTGATACTCATCATCTGTGTGGTTGAACTAAAATAGTAGATGAACTACATACAGAGGTCCTCCCAGTTGGTTACTGATATGATGGGGAGCTGTCTTTACCAGACAAATGTAGTCCCTTCCAAGGATTATACAAACCATCGAAGATTGGTAACATCATGTTGCGCTGGAGTTCCCAACATGTTTCCACACCTTGAGGTGATGTGGTATAGATGCGGAAGAGGGTCCCCTATCCTGTTAAAGTGGTAAAATGTGGGATTCTTGAATCCTGGAGGTGGCAACATATCATCCACCCATACTGGATGTGGCTTGTCATTTGGCAGGAGTGCCACCTGTCAGGTGGGAAATGAGTGTCGCCATAAGATAATTTGGGAGAGGGTCCCTATCATGATGGGGATACCTTACCACGACTACGTTGGAGGGTTCTTCAACATGATAAGGCATATTATCATCTCATGGAGTGACAGGTGGAGCGACCTTCAAGGCAGCTAGGGGAACACGAGCTGGGTTCCTTGAATTTTTCTGACATCCCAAAGGCTTTGGAAAAACATATCTGACCCTTTTTCTGTAAGTTACAGCTTCAACCATGTATGTGGGGGAAGTATTTTCAGGGTCACCTGAAGGAAGCTCGTTGAGGGGATGTTTTTCCTCCCCCAGTGTACTAGTCACAGATCCCCGTAATCTGGATGTTGTTCCGCAGCGCGTTCATCTAGAAGGTTGTCGACCAAAAGTTTCTATTTGGAATGATTTTGGTGTAGTGAAACCTTCTCAGGGTCCTCCTCCATCTTCTAGGATGAGGAGGATGATTCAGAGTGTTTGGAAGCTCCGAGGTGTTATTTACCCATACCATGATTCCAACTGTGAACCAATGCCTTAATTGGCGCAGGGAGTCCCAAAAGATTTCTCAGTTGACGAGTAACTATTCCCGATGGATCCTATAGTGGAAGAACGCCCTTAGGGGGTAAGTCCACTTCACTAAGCTCCATATATTTCTCCTCATCCAACATATCAGCCATGTAGACCGTGATCCTTCCAGGGGGCAAGTCCTCAATATCGCCTAGCGAGTCTGACTACCATCGGATAGGACTGAAGTGAAGGAAAACATTTTTCTCCAGCCACGGATTTACACATGGAGTAAATCCTCTTTGATAATCATGTAGAGGACCTTGACATATTGAACACAATGTTGTTGGAGGGCCTTACGACAACCTAGTGACTTCAGGCACTAGGCCACAGGGAGTGCGACCAAATCAACTAGATGACATTGCTCACCAATTTCATCAAAATGTGCATGGATCCTAAGACAAACCACTCTCTGAAGATGAATGTGAAAGTGCCTCACCCCGAGGGATTGATGGAAACACTCAACTGCCTCTAGGGTGAGGGATTTCGGTGCGCTGAAATTCAGCACTGCCATGGGCCAAAACTCCTCAGGGAAGTGGTCCACTGAGAGGATGTTCCATAAGCTCCTTGGCTCAGATTCAGGGTCTGGCCCTTGATTACCCCACTTGTCATCCAGAAGCGGCTGAGGAACTGGAATCGTTATTGAGGCAGACCAATGGTATAATAGGCTGGCTGGTGGAGAGTATGGAGAGAAAGATGACAAACCACCACATAACGGGTTGTCCTCCAAATAGTGTAGTTACATGGCCACCACATCGTTGTTGGATGGGCAGACGACATCAATTCTTGGTGTAGTGGATAGGGATACTGATGATAGGTCACATTTATGATCACCCACCATTGGTCCAAAGAATAGATTGTCTTGATCTCTAGTGAGGTTGAGAGTGCATCTGGTGATGAAGGTGTTGATTGAACCACCATAACCTGTGGGGTTGTCAAATTTTCATCCTCCTAGATATACATATGGGGGGAGGTGGGAATCCAATGGACCTCTCATTCTAGCTGTACTCTGCTAATGCACATCATTCCTTTCCCATCCCTTGGCTTGGACGAGAGAGTGGAGGGTTCCCGTGTTGTGTCATACTCTACTTTGGAGTATAAGATGTGGACTTGTTTGATATCTCTCCAAACCATGTCGAAATTCATCTTATGGAGGATAAGATCCACCTTCATTCCCCTGTAGTTCTCTTCAGGATAAGGTAGATTTCTAACACAAGGAGGTCCTAGGCCGTACTGGTGCTGGGTTGGGGAATTTCTCTACCAGAGTAAGCTAGGGTGCGAGGAGCACTGAGATTGACATTGAAGGGACCACATGGAGGACCTCCGTGGGTAGTTCTAGAGTAGGTAAGACCTCTTATTGAGATGGTAGAAGCTTGGGGAGGACCTCCATGAATATTTCCCTTGGCGACATCAGTATAAGGAGGGTCCTCATACTGGTCGACCAGAATATGGGTAGGACCTCAGTGATGGGCACTGGTGAAGTGAATCTGACCCTTACTCCTCCGATTGTTGGGGAAAGGAGGAAATTTTCCAAATTCTACGAGGAAATGATGAGGGTCCCCACATTTAATAGTGACCTAATTTGAAACGTCCCCATACCAACGGTCTATGGTGGGGGGAATGCCTCCATATTCGGTGTAGTGGGAACAGGAGAGACTTCCGTAATGAACTTCACCGCCATGGGGAGGATCCTCATTTGGATTGAAGGTGGAACGAGACATGCCACCATGTTGCACATAGAAGTGGGGAATGCCCACATTCTCCATGGTATAGGTACGGGGAGAACCTCCATACTGGGTGGAATCTATGTGGGTTAGTCTTCAGCAGCCACTACATATGTCAGCGACAAAGAGAGTCGACCCAACCTGCCAGTGGGGCGGTTGGGGCCTCAATCCAGGTCGAGCGTATGAACGTCTATGTTTTGAGTACACATGGGGATATTGATATGCGTCAGTGGTGGATCAAGCCATAGTATCTGCTGACGATGACGCCCCATGGTAGATGTACTCTCCGACTTGTGCCGAACATGGCGTCAGGTTAGATGTACCGGAGCTGGTAGCGCTGGTACATGGATTACCTCCTCCTCAGCCAGAAAGGCTAGGTGGCGATGCTGACACCACCTAGTGGGAGCCCTTTCTTGGAGTCCCTAGAATGGGACTCTTACCGGGTGGCTCCAGACATCCGTTACCTCATCGGCGTAGGGTAGGGATTCATCGATGCATTCCCGGGACATGCTCCTGAAACAGTTATATGTTGGAGTAAGGAGAAGTGGCTCCCTGTGTGGACCTCAGGGGCGACATTGACGATGAGGTTTAGATTCCTCTAAATTCAGGTGGTCAATATCCTATGTTGGTATAATACCCTCCACATTGTACTGGCATACGAGGTCATTGATCACTAATCATTGAACATCCTCAGTTGGGGAGAGAGGGCAGGGGTACCCAATGGTCATGGATTTTGAGACTATTGCAGAAGAGGAGGAGCCATGCAGGACTGTCATGTTGGTACTTCCCCATCCCCTACGTCAGTGGTCAGGTTTTGATTGAGCTCCGGGTGCAACAAATTGGTTCCTAAAAGTAGTGAGATTAACTCATCAGTGCTGAATGTAAAAGGGAATCGACGCCCATTTCCATAGCTCCATTCTGTATCCCATGAATGGTAAGAGGGATTGACGATGAAAACATCACAGATCGGGATGCCAAATGTTCTACTCCCACAAATTCTGTTGGGATTCACACCAGGACCACTATTTTCATGGCAGGACATGGTGCTGGATATCTGGATACAGTGACATGCAAATCCACTGATGTCTCAAATGCTACTAATATACATACTGAGGAGAAGAGATTCATGTTATGTTCACCATATCTGTTTCTAACACTTTCTCCATGGTGTACTCGTACGTCTTCATGTGTATGAAATGCACAATTTTGTTTCCCCACATTCCCACTTTGCAATGGTGGGAGAAATTCATCTCTTGTTTAGGGACAATTTCTCCTCGATCGAAACAAGATGATGGGATGTTAGTTTATCCTTCTGTGGATTCTTCCTCAGAACTCGTCACCTAGTATGGGTGTCCTTTATATATTTATGAATTTGTTCATGAAACTATTCATAGTGCCATATCTACATGGACAATAGTTAATTAAACTACTAATATCAGGACATTCCAAAGTGTCCATTTAGGGCAGAAACCATCGGACAGGGGAGTAGTCATGTTGGACATCACTGGCGTGTCTAGATTTTGTGACACTGAAGCATCTGGGGTTCATCCCCTTATTATAGGGCTTATTGTGGGAGTGGAAGGCCGAGGCTTCCCATGTCAAATGCATGGAATTTTATGACATGGGGATTTCTATAAGTTTGTCGTTATCCACCCATGTTTATCATAGGGAATTCCAGGAGTTTAACATCTAGAAGAGATGAATTAGACTGATCAAAACACAGATTAGAGTGGATAAAATGGGTACATCCTATAGAGGGAACACTGATGCCATGGACAATGTGTGGTTTGCTTCCCATTTTTTGTTATGGGTGGTGGGGAATGAGGTGGAATGATCCCACTAGGATGTGGAGGCCTGGGTAAGAATTAGGATATATGATGGATGGATTAATGATGTAAATGTATAATGAGATGGATTCATATCATGGACGAAAATGAAGTTAGTCTTGAGTATCAAATATGCTTCCTACGTACCCCTGTGGTAGGGAATCAATGTTCCCATAGTTCATTTGATGATGGCTTATTGTCGATTTGGGACATCAATGGCTTACCACTGGATGGGGTTGCAAATTTTTACCGTGGGATGGGGATGTAAATGATTTACCATTTAATGGTGTTGAAAATGTCTTACTGCTGAATGGGGTCACAACAACTTACCACTGAATAGGGTCACAACGACTTACCATTAGATGGGTATGTCAACGACATACCACTGAATGGGGTTGACAATAACTTACTGCTTAATAGGAATGTCAATGGCTTACCACCAGAGGGGGGTATCAATGGAATACCGCTGAATGGGATGGGAACTGACGTGAAGATGGCTGGGACTGCTGGGTGTTGGGCTTGAACCTCATGGAGGATTTTTATGTACCGTATCATTGCATGGATCAAAGTCCACATAGTTCAAGATAGTGTTGGTGAAATGAAGTGAAGGGGGTCATAACGACCAATGGATGGTGGGATTGATCCTTTAGGAGGCTTCCTACGCACCTTTCTTTTGAAAGGATCAAAGACCTCGTAGATCAGGACATGGGGGTATTTGGGGGTTACGCTCGGAGGTGGCCCAAGGTGTTGGTGAACCGACTTGAAGGGACCTAAGACTAATGGGTGTTGGGCTTGGACCTCATGGAGGCTTCCTACGTATCTTGACTTGGAAAGGATCAAAGTCCACGTAGTTTAGGTTGGGGTTGGTTAACCAACGTGAAGATGGTCAGGGCCAATGGGTGGTGGGATTGAACCTCAGAGAGGCTTCCTATGTACCATTCCTTGGCAAGGATCAAATACCGCGCAGTTCGTGACATGGGTGTAGGTCATACACAATAGGCTGGCCAGGGAGGATGTCATTGTGGGTTCTTGCACTAAGCCCATGTGAGTCATGATCAGTGTGAGAAAAATAGACAACAAAGACCTGATGATCACTTTGTGAATGGTGCGTCTGTGGGAAGTGAAGTTGGGATTACACGTAGTTAGCATCCCAAAGTTGAAACATGGGATTATGCATGGTTAGAAGCCTAGAGAGGAAACATGGGGATTGCACCTGGTTAGAATCCTAGAGAGGAAACATGGGCTTACGCTTGGTTAGAAGCCTGAGGTTGTGGAGATTGGGACTCACTCCAGGATGGAGACTCGAATGGTGATAAAGCCTATCGGGAGAGGGACTTGGAACCCAGGAATAGAGGAGGAGCAGGGATGCTAGCTCTCGAAAGTAAATCAATGGGCTTAAACAAGGGTGGTTGCCCTTTCCCCGCACCTGATGCACGGGGCGTGGTCACAGATTAATGTCATGTGTTGAGGAAGATGGTGTTTTTCAGTTTAACATCCTGTTGCTCGGAAAAGGAAGGTTAACTCCAAACCCGTAGGACTTAAATAACTGATACCCGCCCAATCCTGAGAGAATGAAGGCTTCATAAATGTCATGACGAGGGTGTATCATGAGGTGATCCCATTGAGAATCCATGATAGTGTGGCAATAGAAGGAATAAATAGTAGTTAGCATGCCTATGCAAATAAGCATGAGATTAAGAAACAAAATCTGATACACCTCCCAAGGGACATTGAAATTACATTGTATGATCCTAGAGGGTCATACCAGAAATGGGTGTGTGAAGAAAATGTTTTGGGCATGGGATGCAATAGAAAATGATGTCCAGAAGAGAGACATTGAACACTTACTCACAATGAGGGATGTATGTGTGAAAAAGGAACAGTTGTGTGGATAATTCTGGGTCGGTCCGCAATTGAGCCGCTAGATTGAAAAAGGCCAGGTCGGCGTGCAATTGGAGATGCCGACATAGAATGTGGAGCTACGGTTTGGCATGAAAATAGAAGATATTGTGCACATGTCATACGGTTTGTGTTTAATTTGAAGGGACTGCGTGAAATTGGAAGTGATGGCACATTGGGGGAGGGACTCAAAGGTATTTATATGATGGTTCTGGCCGAGTAGTCTCACGTGAAGGTGGACCCTTCGACGGCCTATAGAGAACAATCTCGTACATGAAATCCATCATTTCCATGCAGGAGAGGATGATTTCTCACAGAGGAGACGATTCATATTATTCAATGTTCGGAAGTTGAAGGGTATCCCTTCTATTTATAGGTGCTCAGGGTCACCCGATCTATGTGGAAACAGGTTCACGTGAAAATTCTTGCACCGATGTCGGTAGCGCGAAAAATATTTTATGTGGGGGAGACGTGCACTAAATTCCATGCCCACGGTCTGCGGTGCAGAAGTTTGCACACCCAGGGGGAAGATTCCACGCGGCATGGTAGTTTGCGCGCCGGGGAGGCAGATTCCGCACAATGTGGGGTTTCTTGTGAAGGAAAAGAAAATAGCCTCGGATTCCACGGTATTCAGCGGGAGAGAGATTTTTTTTCTTACCATCCTGAGATTTATTTTCACGGCCCTTCTGGGCCCCCCAGAATGGGTCACCGGGTCAAAATATGTCTACGCATTATCGTTCCAAAACCTCCTATAGCCCTTGAGCATTTTTTGGCATCTACAATTATTTAATTAAAAAAATCCATTATTTTAACAAAATAGATTTCTTATTTAAATATTAACTAAAAATACTATTTGTTATTTAAAAAATATTTACAATATAAAAAAAGATCATTTAATCTCTATTCAAGAATAATGTAAATAGTCATAGTGCTAGGGTCTCATTATATTACCCTTTATAAAACCCACATAAGATCAAATGGTAAGGTGTACGATGGTGATAGTCTCTTGGGGTGGCTCAGATAACACCACTCGAGTTGTAATCTATATTAATTTCCACTTCTCCCATAGTTGGTTCCACTCAATCTTATCGTGTTCAATATCTTCTTGAGTTTGATCAAGAGCATAGCCCAATAAAACCACCTCCTTTCCGAGCTCTGAAAAACGTGCTTAGTTTTGGTATGTCTACTGGTTGAGGCTATCACTTTGTCTGAGTAAATATGATTTGTTAATTCCCTATATTTATACTAATAATGTGATCACTATTCAATGACTATATTAAAAAGGTTCACAATTTATAATGGCATTTTTAAATCCAAAAACATAAAACAAAAGATGTTCACATTTTATATAACCTCAATAAGAAATTTAATTATATCAAGGGGAATTTTCATTAATGACTGTTTGGGTCATTGCAATCTTTTCCCCTTAAGAAATTTCGCCCTCAAAATTTCCTTTTCCCACTATCAAACCAATGCGGGTAAAATTGCTTCATCACTTCATCTGATTCACACGCTACTTCTTCAAACTTGTGGGTTTTCCACAAAACCATGATGAGGGGCATTGGCTTTATTTCGTATAACTCTTTCACAACAATATAAGATCTTCCCTGGTTTCTCCTCGTATGAAAGTTCATCCTCTTGTTGTACTACCATTGAATAGGGTACATGTGAATGGTAAAGTATGTACATCTTTAAGAGGGTTAAATGAAAGACATCAAGTACATTGGCCATGGTAGGTATAAGGGCTATTCTATTGGAAATAACCCCAACATGATCAAGAATCTCGAATGGGCCAATGTACCTAGTAATTAAATTCCCTTTCTTTCCAAACCTCATTAAATTATTCCATAGAGATATGCCTAGAAACCCCATGTCTTCGTATTTAAACTCAAGGTCACGTTGATGATTATCTGCCTAACTCTTTTGTTGACTCTGGGATACCTTGATAGGATGCTAAAAGGTTTTCACCTTCTCCACGATTTCTTTGACCATTTCATTTCATAGTATCTTACACTCACCGACTTCATCCCAACTTGCTGGTGTTCTGCTCTTCTTCCCATATACGGCTTCATAAGGTGTTGTTCAGATGATCAAGTGGAAACTATTATTATAGTTGAATTCAACCAAAGGAATATGTTGATCCAAACCACCTTCAAATTCCATTTAAAATGATCCTAACATATATTCTAGTGTCTTAATAGTTCATTCATATTTTCTATTAGGTTGAGGAGGATAGGCCTTATAGATGTTCAGTTAAATATCCAGAGCATGTTGAATACTCTTCCTAAATGTAGAGGTTAATCATGGATCTCGATCAGATTCAATAGATAGTGGTACTCTAGGAAGCCTTACCACTTCCCTGATATACATCTGTACGAGTTGATCTAATGAAAAATTCTCTCGAATTGCAATGATGTTTGCAGACTTTGTAAGATGATCCACAATAACCCATATTGCATTATTTCCTTTAGTTGTCTTCAGAAGTATAGTGACAAAGTCGATGGTGATGTTCTCCCATTCCAATGCGGGTATAGGAAATGGTTATATCATTACATTAGACTCCTACCTCTTCTCCTTCACTTGTTGACACCCCATGCATTTTGATGTATACTTAGTGATCTCCTTCATATTATACCACCAATAATTCTCTGGGAGAACTCGATACACCTATGGGTTTTCTGGGTGAATAGGGAAATTTGAACTATGTGCATCATCCAAAATTTCGTTCTATATCTCTGGACATGGTATAACACCTAGTAGATTAAAAAATCTCACAATTCCTTCTTCATTAACATTGAACTCTGAGGATTTCCATTTAAAAAAATCTTGCACATTCATCTGAATTCCCACATCACATTTAGGATCATCATTTATCCTTTATAAAAGAGACAGTAGAGCAATCATTTCTAAAAGGATTGATGATGTTAACTTATTTATGATTACCATTTCCATCTTCATAAAATCTAGTTTCATTGGATCCTTCTCAATTCTCATCAGTTAAAGAATCGATTGGTCCTTTCTACATAGAGCATTCACCAACTTGTTTTCTGTCCTAGGGAGGTAATGGATTGAGAAGTCATAGTATTTGATCAGATCTAACCGTATTCTTTGGAACATGTTCAACTATATCTATGTGAATATATAATTAAGCCTTTTTTGGTGTGTATATATTTCACAATTCTCCTCAAAGATATAATGAAACCATATTTTTAAAGCAAAGATCACCGTAGGAAACTCAAGATCATGTGTTGGATAATTCTACTCATGAAATTTCAACTGACTTTAAGAATAGGCAATGACATTATCATTTTTCATCAACACACAGACTATGCCTTTTTTCAAAGAATCACTGAATACCACAAAAAATTTTCCACTTATGGGTAAAGTGAGAACGGTCACATTAATAAACCTATTTTCAACTCTTTGATTCTATCTTCACATTCATCACTCCATGAAATCATTACACCATTCTGAGTTAACTTGGTTTGAGGGATGGACAATCGTGAGAAATTTTTAACAAATGTTTGATAATATCTTTCTAACCACAAGAATCTATGAATATCCATTACTGATGATGGCCTCATCCATCCCTCTATTACAGATATCTTGGAGGGATCCATAGATATCCGATTTCTTGTAATTATATGGCCCATGAATGTGTCCTCCTTCAACAAGAACTCACACTTGTTGTACTTGGAATAGAGCATCTCGATTCGCAAGGTCTCTAGTACAGTTCTTAGTTTCTCTCATTATCCTCCTTGGATTTTGAGTATATTATAATATCATCTATAAATACTACCTCAAATTTTTCAAGGAAATCACTTAATACTCTATTCACCATGTCCTTGAATATTTTTGGAGCAGTAGTGGGTCCTAAAGACATTACAATGAAATCATAGTTCTTGTATCTTGTACAAAAGTGTTCTTGGGTATATCTTATTTTTTGTCCCCTACATTATAAAATCCTGACCGTAAATACAGCTTGGGGAAGTATTTTTTTCCACGTAGATAATAGAAAAAGTCTTCAATTCATGGGAGAGATTACTTGTTTTTTATCATGATTTTTTAAGCTCATGGTCATCGATGAAAAGGTTCATTGACCCATCCTTCTTCTGGTCGAATAGGACTTGTGCACCCCATGGTGATGTACATGGGAATATAAAACCTTTATCCATATCTTTCTCTAGTTTTTCTTCAGCTCCTGAATCTCCTCAATAACCATTGTATATATAGTATAGGATATTGGCAATGACCCAGGTATAAGATCAATTGAGAATTCCACATATATCATAAGAGGAAGATAAGGAAATTCCTCATGAAACACTCAGTGACCTCCCTCAAAATAGGCATGTATTTATGGATGGATTTCTCCTTAGACACAGTCATATGATACCGATATTAATTCTCATAGGGTAGTAAAATCCACTCTTGAGATCATAGATATAATGATGATTCATCTTCCACCATGCACTTGTACAGAAACGGGGGTCGATTCTCCACAGGGAGAGTGATTACCCTCTCACGACAATTTATGTTGGCTCTATATATGGAAAACCAATCCTTGTAATGAATTTCCTCAAATTCCACCAGATGGAGTATGATGAGATTCGTCGAGAATTTAAATCCACCGATTAAGAGAGGGGATGATTTATATTCATGGGAAGTAATGATTTCCCCATTTTCTATACTCACCGACATCTTTAATTCCATGATATTGTGGTGGTGTTTGGATTGTTCTTATAATCATTCAATATAAAAAAATGAGTAGAACCTGAATCAAAAATTACATTCTCTATTATTGAATGAATAGCTAGAGTACCTATCACCAATTCGTTTTCAGGGTTCACTTCGGCAGTAGTGTTGGAATAATCTCCCCCTTGATGCCTTGGAGGTTGCTAGTTGCCTCGGAAAACCCTTGGCTTAGGGTTCTTATTTGAAAAGTGCATTGGTTCATTGCTGTTAATGAAATGAAAAATGCATTGAGATTCGGACAGAGCATTCTTCTCCTATTTCATGACAACAATTTTTCTTTAAGATAGTTAATAGATTGGTGCTCATCACATACACACCAAAACCATTTCCACATCCC
Organism: Viscum album; assembly: GCA_963277665.1. Taxonomy (NCBI): domain Eukaryota; kingdom Viridiplantae; phylum Streptophyta; class Magnoliopsida; order Santalales; family Viscaceae; genus Viscum; species Viscum album. The sequence goes on from OY728133.1 coordinate 1,362,973,546, forward strand.
CTTTAAGAAATTTTTGGCAGGCTTCCTTCCGAACCATTGGAAAGTGGGGTGCTGGATTTCCTGAGCACCATTGGATTTATCCATCGGACTGCCCGAATTGAAAACCACCTTACGCTTCTTATCTCCATAATACCCATGAGATTCTTCGATCCCTTTTTCTACCTTGAGGGAACATCAGACAATTTCCGCATAGCTATTGAAGTCATAGATCATCAGGGATTTCCACAATCATGGATTCATCCCTCCAATGAAGTGATCAACCTTGCATTCATGGGTAATGAACCAACTGAATGTGTATCGAACATGACTTGTGATGTTTTCCATGTATTCCTCAATAGATTCTCTGTCTTTTTGTTTGTGGGAAAGGAAGCCCCTTTCTATCTTAATCCGAATGGTGCACAAAATATATTTACCCATAAATCGTCTTCCAGATATCCTTCCATTAAAATGCTTCGATATCCACCTCAGGAATTGTATTTTTGATCAATCTCCACCATTTATTGGATTCATGCTCTATATGATAAGTACCTTGAAGAAAATTCTCTTTTTCGGAAGTTTGAAGGATGGAGAAGATATTTTCAATTGAGTGGATCCATTGTTCGGCGATTGAGTGATATGATGATTCTTTAAAAGTAGGAGGCATTTGCCTCATGATGCTCTCAATTGAAACTTGTTCATTCATGGAAGGGGGGTTGTTGATCATTCCTCTTTACCCATGGTTCTGTTTAAAGCTTGAGATAACTGAGAGGGAATCATGACAATGTTCCTGATTCTCGCTCCAATCGGATTGGGCATCTCATTAGCACAGTCATCACATTGATCATGACATCGATTGTTTGGTTGAGTCCTCCTATTACTGGCCATTGGCTGGAAGAAAAAGAAATTTAGGGGTAACACATAAAGGGTAATAAATAACAGATGACTTTTAAATAGATTCTTTTTCCATAACTTATGAATCTATAGGATTTAATCTATGTTAAACATGATCTAATTTATAGCATATATTCTTAGGGAATTTTTTTTTCATTTATAATGGTTCATACTATGCTTGAGAATTTACCAATGAATATCCCCCAAGAGTGTCATATCCAAGAGTGGAGAAAGTCTCGTTGTCATTTACTAGGATACCCAGGGTGAAGCACCAAACTCCTTGTCGGGATTTTCACCACTAGGTATATCTTTTCCTGAGCCTCCTCTACCTACTCATTTCTAGACAGGGATGTATTTTCATGATTAACCACCTACTCAAAACTCTCCAAAATAAATGGATGCTTTTATTATACTTACTCTTATGCCTAATTATTAACTAGTTTTTTCTAATTTTAATCCCAAAAGTAACTAAACTGATCCTCTAATACAAACTATAAAAACTCTTCTCTTTATTACTCACTAAAACCTGATTACTTACATAAAATTCATCTGATAGAACATATAATATCGAGAGGTATAGTGAATTTTGGGTTAATATCAATACATAAAAACATAAAAATGAAATACAACATATTTATTAAATACATCCATTACATGATCACTACACTCCCTCATACCTATCATTGCATGGGATAACCCAAGGACATGCATAAGAAAAGGTTGAGAAATAAAGCCGAATAAGGGAATAAACATGGAATAAAAAGATGAATAAAATAAATTTTAGACAATAGGAATTTCAATTCAACACATGAGAAACATGAACAAAAAATAATGATAAATCACGGTAATCATAATATGGAAATGTGGCAACTACACTTAACATGGAATTTTGAATTATCTATGGATCATTGCCCATGGAGCATGAGTAACCCCTCATTTCACATGAATCATGAGTATACCCGCATTGAACATGAATTAGGATGGGTTATAAATCAATACACTTGACGTATCATCATACTATACTTTAACTAGTACATTGGTGTGCAATCAGGGCACACCCTTCTTAAACATTTCATTTCATGCAAAAGTGTGCCACATGGATCATATAATATGGAATCAATAAACATCATAAGTTATTCCACAATTATGTAATTTTTAATAAATACATGAAATTACCATTCAAGATTAATATGTTCATAAAGATCAATACCCTTTATAGAGACACAGGTATGATATTTACTACACAATGATATTGGCTTGAAAAAATGTAGTGCAATTTTGACAGCATAACGAGGTGACATAAGGATTCATGAATATAGACGATGAGAGAAAAAAATTGGTGTCTCATAATATATACATGAAATGGAATTAAATGGGGTAATATAGATACATGTCCCAAAAAATGTAATGGAATTTACATACAAAATACAAAATAATTACTTGGATGAAAAAGAGGAGAGAGAAATCCCTCATAAAATTTTTGTATGCTAGCACATATGCATGGGGGGAATTAATGAGAGAGAAATGGGTCACCCATCATCCAAACATAAATATTGATATATGGGGGAGGTGAGAAATCAGACCCCAACATTTTTATATGAAAACAAAAATGAATTACAAATTAAAGAGAATTGAACAAAATGATAATGAAATAAATCCCTTACTTGGATGTGTGATCCAAAAAGATTGAAAGCGGCTTGAGAGTGGATTATTTGGTGCTTGAGGAACCTTGGTAGGATTATAGAAAGGTGAGGGAAGGGGTTGGTAGAACTCAAAAGTATTTTCGTGAAGAGGATGTGGGATATTGGGTGGGATTATATGTGAAAGGAGAGGGAATTCATTATTATTTCAATTTGGGACACCTCACATTAATAAAAAACCCACAAACCAGACCATTTTTTTTTCCAATGTATTTTGAAAAAGTGGAGAAAAATACAATATTTTATAAGGCCAATGGTCTAACTTCTTAAAATAATAGGGTTTCTTATGTTGAGGTGAGTCACACTCACAAGGAAAACAATTTAAAAAGACAAAATGTTTTATAAGATGTTTCCTCTGGAATTGGGAATGACCTTGATAGTATAAGGTTCAATCAATCCAAGTGGTTTCTAACGTGTTTGATCATAGAACCGGAAACTTCCAGTGATTCCATATCCATTTGGACCTACTTTCCAAAGGTAGGTGCTCATTAGTTGTGCAGTGATGAGACATAGGAATTTTCATTCGTCAAGAGGATGGGAGGTTGGACTCTTCGCACCCTTTTGGGGGGAATTATTGTCTACTCCGGTACACTCTTTATAGATTTATGTTATGTTTGTGAATCCTTATTAAATTAACATGTATAAAATGAGCTTTCCATTAGATATGTTAATCAATGATTGATATATAGCAAATTTAGATATTCTTTTATATGTATTATAGGTTCTTTATCAATAGAGAATCATCTTTATTTGTTAGAGATTCTTAGTCAAAGGTATAATTTAAAAAATTATATAAAAGTATCTTGTTCATTATGATGAAAATACTGGTTTTAAAACCACTGAGTGGGGAACGTGAAGTTTATTGTCATTCAGAAGGACATAGATTATTTCAGAGTTGGGATCATACCCACATATGGGCTACCTACGTGTCATTTATTTAGAAAAGGAATTAGGACCCACAATGTTAGAGTAAGGGAGTATGATGTTTATGTATGATTGATGGCTCAAAGAAAGGTTCCATTGTTAATTTTACACTCTAATCACACGTGAGTCATGCTCAGTGTGGGAAACCAGAGGTATTGTTGAAACCATACAATTGTGCCATGAATGATGCAGGCATAGAAAATGATGTGGGGATAATGTATATATGACTGCCCAAATAGACGAGGATTTGGATTTACATTAGAGAAGAAACATGGGAACAAGGTCCATAATGGTATATGTACTTTATAGAGATTTGAATACTCTAACTTGGGGCTTTCTCCTGAGGAAGATGCCCAAATTAAGAGGGGACTTATGATTGGGTTTTACTCCTGAGAAGGAAGCCCAGATCAAAAAGTAGATTAAGACTGGTTAAGGGAAATTAATAATGGGGCTTACTCCCTGTGGAAATGGCCTAGGTTAAAGGTATTTGAAGACTGGGGCATACTCTTGAAGAGGAGGACCTGTTTAATGAAATTTTAGAATTAAGGGACATGGATCTTACTCCTAGAGAGGATGCCCACATTTGAGACATGGGCTTAATTCAGATAAGGAAGCCCAGATTTGAGAAATTATGGTTGGGGCTTACTCCCTGGGAGGATGCCCAGATTAGGGGACTTGGGGCTTACTTCTAAGGAGGATGCCCAAATTAATGAGGACGTGGGGCTTACTCCTAAGGAAGATGCCCAATATTAATAAAAATGTGGAATGGGGCTTACTCCTAAAAAGGAGGCCAAGGTTAAATATTCTCTCATCATAATGGATGAGGGTGAATGAATGAACTCTCTATCTTTAGTGATGTAAATATGTGTAAATCACTAGGTTTTGGGAGATGTTCCACTGAATTCCTTTTAGATAAGGTATCCAACAAAGAAATCATGCCATGAAGGTCTTTGGATAGAATTATCAAGGATTAATCATGAAGAGGAGAGGTGGATAGGTGTAAGAGGGGTGAAATGGGTAAGAAGGGAACACAAAAAGAGAGGGTCATGCAAGTCCTGCGTGGGCGCACAAGTATTGGTCGCGCAGGTGTTTCTGTGCGACACATGGGTAGTTGCGCGCTGCTCAAACTATAAGGTAGAATTTGGGTGAGGCATGGTTCAAGACAATAGTACTATCCCTAAAGGCTTCCAGAAGATGGGCACGCAAGTTCGGTGGAAGGGGTAAGGCAGCGCGCAAGTGTGGCCATTTCCCTTAATGGCTGTCCACTCAGGCGCGCAATTTTTTATGAATTTCAACACTTAGTCCTTACTCGATCTCATTAGGTCTTCCGTTATAGTTATGAAACTACATTAGAAGTGTTTAGATTCTTTGAGAAGAGACTAGGGCACCGGGACCTTAAATCTGAATTTCTGGAAATTTTTCCACCTTGAAATGGGAGGCCCACAAGAGTATTTATATCCTGGAAAGACCATGGGTGAAATTTCAAAGAGGGATCGCAAGTCACCTATGCGATCACTGGGAGGCGCGCAAGTATACTTCTGTGACCTTGGTGGAGCATGCATGACCCCAGTTCATTTGAATCATGGTTCATGCCTTTGTCAGTTTTTGATGTTTTTTAAAAGCATGAATCACTTTGGGGTAAAGGTATTTCCCTTTTCATTCCATTAGACTCTGTGAAGGAAATGAGCATCAAAAAAAGTCCGCCCTCAGATTTGGATCCGAAAGAAATGGGTATGTGACTCTAAGGAAAAGAATAAAACCAATGGAAATGAGGGGAGGAGCCTTCTAAAGTCACCAATCTACAATTGGGTAAGGGATAACAATATTTGAGACTATAATTAATTTTCAAGACAACCAATTAACTTTGTTATCCATTGAAACTATCCAAAGATTTCAATTGATTATGCAGTGCCATCAATTTCAATTTCTAGATCTAGAGGTGAAGATTCAGCCTCCGCCCCAATGGGAATTGAATGTCAAGAAGCACATCTCAGGGGGGATGGAGCAGAACAGGGAACATCCCTACGTGTGTTGATCCCGGATTATATTCCCCACTATGACAGTGATGTTGAGTCGGATCCAGAAGTACAAAAGGCACTCCAATTTGAACGATGTATGGCATGAAAAAATATATGGAAAATCATATCTGAAGTTCCTCTTGAAGAGCTGTCATCAAATATCCCATGACTATCATCCCTGTTTGTTATATTGGGACATCGCAGTTGTGAATATCAAGATATCCATGCCGCGGAAAAACAAGTCATCTTAAGGAGGGAGCAGGAGAAAAAGTGTCGTGATGATCTGACCAGGGTGAAGATGTCATCCATTATTAGTGAATTTGAGGCTGCGGTATCCGGAGCTGAGGATGATTATGCTGCCATGATAAAGGAGCTGAAACATAAGATCAAAGATAAAGTCATCCAGAAAATTAACCTTCATCAGTAGTTAGATTCTATTACTGAGGAACTTGACTAACTGAAAAATTCACTGGAGGGAGCTCAAACGAGTGGTATGAAAGCCATCACATATGCAAATAAAGCACTCTGTCAGGCTATAAAAAGTGATGTTGGTTGAGTGCATGAGCTTCAGGTTGCTTCTGATGAAGCGCGGGATGAGGTACGCCATGTGAAGAATTTTGTTGAAAGCCTCTTGTAATTTCTTGGAAAATAGAAGAGACTCTAATATGTGGACATCCTTCTAATTCTGGTGCATCAAATGAAAAACAAACTCATCTTCAATCATTTGTTCACACATTTTCCATTGCTACCTGCTTTAGATTTTTTCCTAAGACAATGGGCCTAGTAAGCAGAGTTTTATTTTTTACTAGGATTATTATAAATAACCCTACAAATATTGAATCTTTTAATTTCTCAATATTACCTAAATTATACAAAATATATGTTTAGTGATCCAGAACTTTAATTTTCTTCAGATTTCCCTTGCCTTTTGTGGGGATTTTAAAGTCATGCACGTCGGACATAAAAAGGATAATGTTTAAGGTTGAAATAGCATTGACCTAATGGATTAAAAATGGACTCAATTCCTTGACAATTTGTCTGAAAACATATTACCACACTCATGTATGAGGTAAAATATGTAAACTATGATAAAAGAAATTTTGAATCTGGGGAATGATATGAAAAATGGCTAAAACGCATTAGAAGAAGTATTTCCCAAGAATCAATTTACAATTATTTAACAAACCCTTTAGGGGGTTTAATTATGCAGGGCCACCTAAGGGCATTGAATGCATAGTCAAATAATAGCATCTTTTGGTTGACAGGTCTGTTATGTGGACTACTTATATAAGGCTACCTAAGGGAACGTGCTGCATAATCAGGAAAAATAATTCTCTGAAATTTACATTTCTATATATAAAAATCCAGTGAATGTTTATGGGGATTCAAATTTTCCAATGCATAGTGTTTGCTATATAGAGAGAGTTAATTGAATATGTGGAAGATATTTCCATGAAAGATTATCTAGTAAATGGATGAATGTCACTCCTATGAAGGTATGACCCAAATGTGGGGAAGGAAAACATAATCCATAGACATGAATATTTTTAGATCATAAAAAAGAACATGGGACAAATTTGTTAAGAATGGATATTTTTTCGGATCCCTAGACATTGTCATTAAGAATAATAAGTAAAAAATAGTTTATCTTTCCAAGAATTAAGTTACAAATATTTAACAAACCTGTTAAGGGGTGGAATTATGCAGGGTCACCTAAGGGAATCAGCTGCATAGTCAAATAATAGTATCTTATGGCTGAAAATTCTGTTTTATAGTTTGTTTATGCAAGGCCACCTAAGGGCACGTGCTGCATAGTCATGCAAAAGAACTCTCAGAAATTAGACATTTTTGTGACTATAAGTCAAAAATAGGTTTTTTAAAATATGAAAATATTTAAGGTTAGGATTATGACATATAAATATGGGTATTGTCCAATGTATTCAGAGATACACTGATCAATTGTAACCATAATCATGTTGTGGCTGGGTCCTGAATTGAAATGTTGGACTTCACTACATATCCCATAAGGATGGGAATCAAGCCATACGTAGTTCTTGAAATATAGTTTAACATCATGTGGGATGAAATTATGGGAGATTTTAGTTTAGGGTCATAGATCTTGGACAATAATAATGAATATACAGTGTGTGTTTTCATGAAGACTTTTTAGCCAAGGGACTGAAAGTGGAATTTGGGGTTAGGCCAAATGTATTGGGTCTGCATTCAAGGGACACTCAAACATTCCTACTTATCCCATAAGTATGGGAATCAAACCCATGTAGTTCTAGAAATACCCTATATACAAATTTGCTTCGTACATGTGAATGGTGAAAGGGGACATTAGTGTAATGATGGTTTTACCCAAGAATAAAGGTTCGGGCATTTCCATGTATGAACATAGTCTTTGGAATGTAACATGATTGGAGATCAATGTTAATAATGATTCCCTCTCATGTGAGGGTATCAAAGAATGTGTTCGCAAAATATCATGAGTTTGGTTGATCATCTTTTGGACCATCCAATCATCACATTTTTGCGCATTTTTGTTCCTGAATTATTGAAACTCGCCCTCCTCCTCTATATTTGTAGAAGTATCACATGCTATCTGAGCTGAAGAACCTTTCAATTTGACATGTCCCGAGTCGACCATTTTTTGCAGGAGTTCCATGAAGACAACATACTCCTGAATGGGATGCCCCAAAATTTGATGTAATGGGAAATAATTGGGACGGTCTTCATCTCCTTCCTTGTTTGGCCTTTTGGGCCTTGCCAATTGGACCAAATTATTTTCCGGAGATGAAATGATGTAACTAGAAACTTGTTCATTTCAGAATGCTTAAAATTTGTTTTTCAAATTCTCAAATTGTTTTTGTATTTGATCTCTGTTATCATCTTGACAAAACAGCCTCTGTCGCTGATGCTCCGGAGGTGGAGTCCTTCGGGAAGATGAAGGTTTTGAAGTATAAGCAGGTATAGGTTCTTGTTTAAGAATAACTGTAGTAGTCTCTTCTTTACCCATTCTCCTTCCTAGAGGTGATGGAATTACAGGAGTTTTATCTATAGTTTTCATAAGAATGTCTTCAATTTTTTGAGGGATTGAAGTAAGGTCTCGAAACCCTCTTGTGTATTTCACAGGGATCAATGCCGTGCGTAATTCATCATGCAGATTTTCCACACATATGGGAATAAATTCTTCTAGAGGGAGTTCCAAGCTTAGGGAATATGTTAATCCCTTCCGGCGAGAAATGAAATCTGAAACCCTTTCATTTTCCCTTTGATTACAATTTGTAAGATCAAAAACTGTTGTCTTTGGAAACGTTGAACTAAATTTCAAAATGAATCCTTAGCGGAGATCCTCCCATCCGGTAATTGACCAGGATTGTAAGCTTCTGTATTAGACAAAGGATGGACCATGTAATGACTGTACAAAACACTTGATCTTAACTAATTCTTGTTGCTGAGGGGTTCCCATCATAGGATTGCAATAGGAAAAAAAATGTGTTAAGTGTTTCTCTGGGCCTCTTGAACCATTAAATATTGGGAATGTGGTCCTTGAAAAATTTTATGGGTGAGAAATTGCATCAAACCATTCAGGATAAGCTCTCTTTTCTGGTTGAATTGGAGCTCTTTTCCCTCCATTTATTCCAACCAAGCTGTTAATGACTCAATAGTAGTTAATAAATTTTGAGAAACATACAGTTGAGCTTGGACCTGAAAAGGTGCAATCACTGGAGCTTGGAAATATGTGGATACTAGTACTGCAACCGATGGCAACACTACCAATTATTGTTTCACTTGACCCATAGGATTAGACCAATTATGGTGTACTGATAAAGGAGTATATTCTTGATCCATTTTAATAGCCACAAGAAATTCCTTTGGCTTACAGACTCTGACACGCCTAGGAGGAAGACTACTCTGAAGTAGTTCTACATGAATCCTCCTCAATTCCTTCAATTATTTCTCTTATTGTGAAAATATTTTCTCTAGTGAGAGATATTAACCTTCTCTAGAGAAAGTTTATGTAAACTAATTATTTCATTTCCCCTTGTTGTCTCCCTTTCGGTGAGGGGGTGTGGGTTACTTGAAGGAACACCCAGATTTTGGGCAAGCCTTTGATTTCGCATACGCACACCTTCTTCATTTGTGTCTGTGCGTACAACATCTTGAGCAGAAAACTCTTCATCTAATCCCTTTGAGTGAGCCTCATCTAGTGGATCACCCGCAATGGAATTGATGACATTAATTGATGCATAATGCATTGCATCCCTTCTATCAACATTTCTGCGATATTTTCTTCTTCCATGTCCCTGATGAGACATTGCCTTTTATCGATATGATCCTTCAGGAACTTCTTGAAGAACAATAATTTGGAGGGATTCTCCTGACAATTTGGATATTCGTTATTCTTGGTGCTTCTTCCCTAATCGAGAGAAGACTGACTTTCTCTGAGAAAGAGATTAAGGATTTGAAAAAGTCTTCAGTCTGGTGGACTGGGGCTGTTCTTGTTGTTCCTGCTGAACACCTCGAATCCTATATGTTGATTCTAAGGGTTGGGTTAAAAGAGTCCCCAGTCTGGGAAGCTGGGGTGGTTCTTGACATGATATATCTGAGACCTTCATGTAATCTCTATTGATCTTGAGGACTTTAGTCCGGAAATTGGATGGATACATCAACATGCATCGACTTTTATAACCCATCTCAAAAGACCGTTGGATGATTTTTGACACTTCTGTCACTTGGTTATGGGATTTCTCAAAATGAGAGGCATGTTCAATATTCTCTTTCACTTGATGCAGGAGTAATTCAACAAATTGTTCTCTGTATTCTTGATTTTGAGAAGAACTAGTTGACGCATGTTCTTGGGAAAGCCATTGATTACAAACACAACCAACTGACTATGGCCGGCCATGGGAAATAAAATTTCATGCGACCATTTTCGACGAGCTTTGATGATTGGAGATCATAGTAAAATGTAGTGCTCCATGAACACCCCATCCCCTGATATGAATACCAGATGGGGAATTGGAAGCTAACTGGCGTAATCTTCTTAGTACGCCAAGGCATGAACTCTAAAGGGATCTCTACTGCTTTTCAGCCTTCGGATATCGAGAAACTGAGAGATATTCCACATCAATTTGGCATTGTAACCCATCTATAATCTTGACATGATTTTCATATTCATCATAAGATAATATTTTCTTTTTCAATTGAAAAATAATTTTCCATATGTTGAGACGAATATCATGAATATAATCTTCCGTCAACATCTCTAGAATGTCATACTGAGAGTCTGCTGAAGATCAAAACATGACTGACACTTCACCTTTCGTGAATTGTTTTCTAATATTCAGTACTTCGTCTTTATCATTCAATGGAGATTCTTACACCTGATTGGACCATTGTTGGTGCTTCTTTGTTGCTTCGTCAGATTCAACAAGATTGGGAGAGAATTAAATGATAATACTAGTAGATGAATGACCCAGGGGTGGTTCGAAGAATTACCTAAACCCAGGGTTATCTTCTGATTGAGATATTATTTCACCTGCTAGTGGTGAAGCATCATACATTAATGGCTTCGCATTTTCAAGTGCCTCAAGATAAGAGGGATTTCTCATCACTACATTTTCCATTGGATCATTTTCCTGGAAATGTGCATTGTAACTGCGGAGAGGAATTTCGTAGCTAAATTCATCATCATGGGGAGGACCACCATGGTGGGTTACAACAAAAGATGAAACATTTTTCTCCTTGGTATTCTGACCACCTAGAGGGTTTTTGTGGCTCTCCTCTGAAGATGAAACTTTGAGATCAACTGATTTGTCATGAAGTAAGTCTTCATGACGAAGAGTCTGATGATGACCTTTGGAATTAATGCTCCCACTATTGGGAACTAAGAGAGCAGAATCTTGAGTTGCAATAGATAATTGTCTGTGTGCATTAAGAACTCCAGCATCGAGTAAGGACTTATTACAGATTGGACCTTGATTTCATGACATTGATGGGTGAGTATTCTTTTTAGACTCTTTCTTACTCTATTTAGGAACCACTTGTTGAAAAAAGTGGTCATTATGGGCAGGTGTATGTGCCTGGTCAGGAGAAATGTTCAGGTTAGGCTGATTATCGCTGCTCAAATCAGGTGTATGTGTCTGACTTGGTTGTCTGTATGATATGGGGGAGTACGCTCTACAACCCTCTTGGAATAGAAAAGAAGTGTGTGTCTATTACGAAGTGAACTGTTGATGTATCACTCCACTAGTAGGGATAGATTTATTTGTTTTTTCTTGAGATTCTACTAAAGCAATTATAATATCTAGGAAGGCATCCAAAATATGAGTAGGTATTTTCTTCTGCTCTTTCATCATTGATAGAATATGCTTGGTGACTTCAGCTACCGAAACGGGGATATACGTCCATTATATGCTTGGAGTATGTGTGTGTTCCAGCTTCTTTCCTCCTTTTCCTATCAGCGAATCCTGACAGTACTCATGTGTGGGGAATATAGTTGGGTATGCCTCCTGTTTGTCGCCAGAGCTTTCTGACTGACTTCTTCGAATGCTACCAAACGAGACTTTTCGTAGGACTGATCAATACTAGCGGGTGTATATGCCAACTGATTGCACTCTACCAAACATGGTCGATGAGCCTCCATCAACACTGACAGACGAAGCTGCTAGGAGGATTGATGAGTTTAAGAAGGTGTATGTGCCTATTTACAAGTTGTCAACAAATTGGGTTGGCTCGATCCATCGTATGTAGACAGACGAGCCTTCTCACTAGCTGATGATTTATAAACAAGTGTATGTTCATGTCTGTAGTAATCCACTGGAATTTCCTGGTGGGATTGGCGTGCTACTGCCAGATGAGTCTACTAGACAACAGAATTAAAACAGACAGGTGTGTGTGTCCAATCGTTGTTTTCCACCATGTTAGGTTGGTGGACTTCTCCAGAGATGGCAGAGATGAGAACCTGCTCACTGTTGACCGGATTTCACCTCTGGTGGTTCGCCTTGCCTGCTTGGGTTCGAGGAACCTAAGCCGAATGCCCGGAGATGATACCCTCATCATGTTGAGGGCGCACTGTCGTACGAGTCTGGTGGTGATTATTGATGGGAGTCTTCGAAATGTACTCCCGTCTCCTTGAATTAAGGCCCTAAGGGACCTGCTCATTCACCTCCCTAGAATATGGGAGTGAGTGGTGACTGTGTTCCAGGGATAGAGACCTGAAACAGTTAGAGATGGTTTTTGGAACCACCTGTTTCTTGATCACTGGCCATCGCTGTCTAGGAAACCAGGGTGAGTTGTTCAATTGGAGGGCATGTCGAGAAGCCTACAGAGTTGAAATGGTACTGTGTTGATGGTACTCCTTAAACAATGCATTCGATACCAGGTGTTGAAGACGCTGAATAGGTGATGTTGTCCTCAGAGCAGACGACGATCCAGCAGGAGTAGTAGCAGATGCATTCACATCAGTGTTTTTCACAGTAGAGGCATTCACAGATGTGAACTTAAGAAAATCCATTCTCGTAATGCATAAGATCTTGGAAAAGAGTTCCTTTTTGATATAACATATGTAATCAAGAAATGTTCAGCCACTACATCTTTTGGATGAGAACAAGATGTTTTTGATTGCTTTTTTGGCCCTCTCATTGAGTTTAAATAGGGGCATAACAAATAAGTAAAACATCACTTTAACTTGGTTAAGGATTCACGTCGGCTTCACCATTTTTTGATTCCTCTGGAATTGGGAATGACCTCATTAGTTTATGTTTCAAACATTCCAAACGGTTTCTAACAGGTTTGTTCGTAGAACCAGAAACTTCCAATGATTCCATATCCATTTGGACCTACATTCCAAAGGTAGGTACTCATTCGTTGTGCACTGATGAGACTTAGGAATTTTCATTGGTAGAGAGGATGGGAGGTTGGACTCATCACACCCTTTTGGGGGAATCATTGTCTACTTTGTGACGGTCTTTATTGATTTAAGTTATGTTCGTGAATCCATATTAAATTACCAAGTATAAAATGAGATTTCATTTAGATCTGACAATCAATGATTGATATGTAAGAAATTTATAGAATCTTTTATATGTATTTGACGTTCTTCATCGATATATAATCATCTATATTTGATAGAGATTCGTAGTTAATGGTATCCTTTAATACATTATATAAATGTCTCTTGGTCATTATTATGACCATCCTTCTTTTAAATCAACTTAGTGGGAAACATGAAGTTTATTGTCATTCAGAAGGACATAGATTATTTTAGAGTTGGGATCGTACCCGCAGATAGGCTACCGACATATCCTTTATCTAGAAAAGGAATCAGAACCCATGTAGTTTGAGTAAGGGAGTATTATTTTTATGTTTTATCGATGGCTCAGTGAAATATTTCATAGTTACTTTTACACTCTAAGATCACGTGAGTCATGCTCAGTGAGAGAAACAAGAGGTATTGTTGAAACCAGAAATTTTTCCATGAAATATGCAATAAATGAAAATGATGTGGGGATTATATATGTATGACTTCACAAATAGATGATAATTGGGATTTAATTCAAAGAATAAACCCGGGAACAAGGTCCATAAAGGTATATGTACCTTATGGAGATTTAAATACTCTAAATTTGTGGCTTACTCCTGAAGAAGATTCCCAAATTAAGAGGGGGCTTATGATTGGGTTTTACTCATGAGAAGGAAGCCCAGATTAAAAAGTAGATTAAGACCAGTTAAGAGAAATTATGATTGGGGATTACTCCAAAGGAGGAGGCCCAGGTTAAAGGGATTTGAATTATAGGGATTACTCTTGAAGTGGAGGCCCAGTTTAAGGGAATTTTAGAATTAAGGGACTTGGGGCTTACTCTTATAGAGGATGCCCACATTTGAGACTGGGGCTTACTCTTGAAAAGGAAGCCCATATTTGAGAAATTATGGTTGGGGAATACTCCTAAGGAGGATACCCAAATTTTGGGGACATTGAGACTGGGGTCTACTCATGAGGAGGATTCCCAGATTAGGGGACATGGGGATTACTCCTAAAGTGGATTCCTAAATTAATGAGGACTTGGGGATTACTCCTTAGGAGGATGCCCAATATTAATGAGAATTTTGACTGGGGATCACTCCTGAAATGGAGGCCCATGTTAAGTTTCCGCTCATCTTAAAGGATGAGGTTTAATGAATGAACTCTCTAACTATAGTGATCTGAAGATGTGTAAATCAATAGGTTTTGAGAGATGTTCCACAGAATTCCCTTCAGATAATGAATCCAACAAGGAAATCATGCCATTAATGGCTTTGGAGAGAATTCCGAAGGCTTAATCTTGAAGAGGATAGGCAGACAGGTGTAGGAGGGGTGAAATGGGGAGGAAGGGCACCCAAAAACAGAGGGGCGCGCAAGTCCTGTGTGGGAGTGCACGTCTTGGTCGCACAGGTGTACCTACGTGACACTTGGGTCCTTGCGCGCCGCTCAACCCTAAAGGTAGAAGTTGGGTGAGGCTTGGCTCAAGCCTTTAGTACTATCCCTGAAGGATTCCAGAAGAGGGGAACAAATGTTCTGCTGAAAAGGTAAGGCGGCACACAAGTGTGTCCATTTACCTTATGAGATGACCACTCAGGCGAGTTAGTGTTGATGAGTTTCAACACTTAGGCCTTACTCCCACTCTTTAGATCTTCCGTTCTAGGTAAGAAAATATGTTAGAAGTGTTCAGAATATTGGAGAAGAGACTAGGGAACTGGGAGCTCAAATCTGAATTTCTGGAAATTTTTCCCCATTGAAATGGGTGGCCCACAGGGGTATTTATTGGCTGGAGAGACCCTGGGAGAAATTTCAAAGAGGGTGCGCAAGTCACATGTGCGACCACTGGGAGGCGCGCAAGTATACTTGCGCGTCCTTGGTGGAGCTTGCACGACCCACGTGAATTTGAATCTTGGTTCATTCCTTTGTCAATTTTTTTTGTTTCTTCATAGAATTAATCACTTTGGGTTCAAGGTATTTCCCTTTTCATTCCTTTAGACTCTGTGATGGAAAGGACCGTCAACATAAGCCTTAAGTGTCCACTAATTCATTTTAAAATAAATCAAAAAAATACAAAATAACTTTATTTTAATGGTAAATAATATATTGGCCGAACATAAGGTTTATATTATTTTATTACATCACTATTGGTTCTTTATGATGTTATAAATCACTTTATATATTTAAACGTTATTTAATTATTACCCAAAAATTCGACTTTCTCAGAAAATGATGAAAAATCTACTCTTGGCTAATTTATATGTCATGATTCCAAAAGTAATATTCTTTATATGTAAATTATTTTTTAAATAGGTGAATTTTTATATATAAAATAAAAACTGACATTCATAAAATTTTCCTAGGTTTTGTCCAAAAACAGGTTTCATTACTTAATAAAAATTACAATTACATTCATAAAATTATACAATGATTTATATTTAATAAAAATTTATTTAATAATAGTAATTGTAATATTTTATTAAAATATTATTTAATTCAAAAATCAATTAATTCATTAATAAAAATTTATTAGTTGAATATTTACTAATAATATTATTTGTTCTTTAAAAAATAATTACAAAGTAACAACAAAAAGAATATATATTATCTATACAAGAATAAGTTACATAGTCATAGTTCTAGGGTCCCATTACATAACCCCTTATAAAACCCACATAAGACCGCATGTTAAGGTGTACGATGGTGAAAGACTCTTGGGGTGGCTCAGATAACATTGCTCGTGTGTTAATATCTATTAACATCCACTTCTCCCGTAGCCAATTTCTCTCATGCTTAACATATTCAAGCTTGGATTGGGCTTGGTCAAGAGTGAATCCCAATGACGCCACCTCCTTTCCGAGATCTAAAACATTGCCATTGAACGGGGCATGTCTACATTATGAGGCCATCACTTCCTTGTTCTGAGAAAATTGGATTTGTTAAAAACCTATGTTTAATCAAATCATGTGATAACTGTTCAACGACTATATTATCAATGATCATGATTCATAAAGGTATTCTAAAATCCAAAAACATAAAACAATCAATTTCACATTTTATATAACCATAATAATAAATTTTATTTTATGAAGAGAAGTTTTCATTAATGAATGCGTGGGTCGTTACACTACAACATAATCGCTCTTTTTCGATAAAAAATACTCGATACAATGCACCATAAGTGTCTCTCTAAAAATTTCATTGAATGCGAAGTGTTCTCACATAAGTGATATTCACCATTTTAATTGAAATTAAGGGGTTTTTATATCGCACCCTTGGAAAACCATTCTTAGTGGTGTACTCATATCACCTAACTAATAAAAGTAGTCATGGTGAAATATCTATTCAATTCTAAATGCATTTCTCAAAACAAATAATAAATTTTTTCAATGGTTTATACAAAATAAGTGAAAATATTAGCCAATAACAACCCAATATAAATTTTATATCCCAATGGATATAATCACATCTCTATTAGTACCCTCACTATCACTATCATGGGTCATGACTAACTTAGGTTAAAAAAACATACACCATCAAAATCCATTCATTAGTATCTATTTTGAGCCATTTCATTTTCAAACAAGTTAAATATGTCTCATATCAGAACAATTTCAACCATTTCTATTTATCATGTTCAAATTTAAAAACATTTAGACTTCTTTTAATCGATCATTTTTATTAATGTTATAGAAAAACATGAATAGTGTATCATTTCACATAACCCACTGTAATCTTATTTTTCATAAGATCATAAAATGATGCATGTCTTATAAATCCTGATGACCTAAAATGATTCATGCATATATAAACATAAAGCCAGGTCAAGGAAATAATATATTTTTAGGAAACAATAACATCACCCAAAAAGTGCATCACCCTTGGTAAAATGAAATCAACATTCAATATAAAACATCATGAAAAATAATCCCTCCATGAGAAATTGGGGTTTCTACCAGACAAGGGTAAGTTATTCCAACACATGATCCCATTAGCAGGAAAAAAAACATATTAATATCAGGTATAAATTCATAAATAAAGTAATAATATATAAAATAAATCACTTTCATCACATTATTATGTCCCAAACTGGGTGGCGTTAACCCCAGTGTCCTGATCCCGTTCAGCATAATACTTCAAGCATGCCTCCCAATATACAAGAGTCTTCTAACTAAAAACAAGGTTTTAATGGAATAGGTGGGAATAATATACCCTCTTTACTAGAGTTAACCAATTTTAGAATTCAATATAAACATATAAATTCATTAATAATAAATAACAAAATATCAGATACCACATTCTCAATAAAGGAGGTTACCAAAAACCCAAATTGTAAAATACGACATCTCATGGTAGTCTAAATTTCAATTATGATAATAAAAATAAGATAATATAGAAAATTTCCCTTAAATGGTCCCAACATAATGTATGATTCAATTATCAATTTTCTATGTGAATTCCCAAATTATCCATCTATCATAGGTCCTTCTCTATTATCCTAACATGTGGCCATGAAGTATGATAAGGTTCCCAATGGTGGCCTAATGAGGTTGGGATTTAAACATTATAGGCCAGCACAATCTCTGTCTAAAAAATATCATCTAATACATTGTATATAGATGTTCAACAATTAATGTATAAAAATGAATAAATAAGTTTTCATTATTTAAGGGTGTTATAATTCACAAATTTTTTTGTTAGTTTCATGTGACAAATATATCCATCAAACATAATGTGAACTATGATGGTTGTCTATAACATATGTCACAATGATTAATAGTCAACATTAAATGAGTATCAGTCAAACTATCTGACCATGATTTGGAATGTCTTATCAGCCTAGCCCAACCACAATATAGTACACAATGCTCGTGCACATGGATTTAGCACCATCGACCCATCCTCTAAAACGATGTTTTCAATGGGTTTTCAAGAGATTATTTTTATCTCACCAGAGGTTTCAGATTTTAAAACCAACTTAACATCAACCATTAGTCACATATTCAAAGATCAACATTAGCGAACCTTAATCATTTAAAGAAAACAGTTTTAAACATTTTCATTTTGTCACATTCTCATGGTGTATTAATTTCAACCTGATTTCATTTCCATTAGTTGTACAAGTTAATAAATTAAAAACTAATAAAACTATTTTCCCCCAGTAAAATTAATTTATACATTGATAAATTCTTCTCATTCAATTTCACAATAACTCATTTACAAGCCATATCTCATTTATATATTCATGTTAATCCAAACACACAATTATTCCCTGTTAACATTATAACAACAAATAAAATTATTTTAAAATCATATTCCATTCAATTTATCATTTAGTAACTCTATTATTATGTTCAATTAAGTTTTAGACCAAATTGGTGACCATTGGCCCAGTATATGTATCGACATTGGATCTAATAAGTATTGGGGGGACACATTATTTAAAAACCCAAATTATTATTTTCTACAATTGTATAGAATAAACCACACAATGGAACAAAATCAAAACTACATACACATGAATAAACATTAAAACTATATGATATAACTTGTAGGCCACCTACCTCAGGTTCTTAGATAACTGGTCACATAATCATGACCCTTGAATTGATCCTAAAAACCATAAATGGATAATCAATGAATCTAATAAAAAATTAAGTGTTTATATATTTAGAAAGATATAAATCATTCAACCATAATTATCATAGAAAATAGATGACATAGGATTTTTAGACACACCCGAAGATTTAATTCACAACCAATGATACATAAAACAACCAAAGATTTATTGAGAATCACAATTGATGGAGGAAGCCCTTGATTTTACAAATAAGCAACAGGAGGGGAAAAGTAAATGGAAATAATTTATGAGAAATTAAAACCCTATGGGTGAATTGGTATTTTACCACTAATAAACAAGGAACTCAATTAATCAAACATGGTACCAATCATATGACGCCCTCAATACAATGGTGGACCTGGATTCACATATTTTCTAAGCCAGTAACACATTTTGAGGAACCTTAAAGTGTCTGTTAATTATTCTAAATTGAAGAGGAGGCTCAATCTACATTATTTCCTAGGATTCATCACATTCATTTATAACTATTCACCCTCCACCAAAAGGCTATACCATTAGAGAGCACGATAAGAAAAAACCATCCTCAAACTCTGAAACTACCATAGGATGACCATTATTTCATTATACTCATGTCTTGAACCCCAAAGACACCCTTGATAACTTTCATACTGTAGGGAATCATTCTATTAACTATTTTAAACGATGTTAAATATATATTTAAACAAGGAAAATCATCATAAAATGGAAAGAATATTATAAATATTCATAATACTTGAACTCATTGAAATATTCCATATTCATGTCTTGTAGAAATGAAATAAAATAATAATGATCTAAGATGTATATTAAGGGTTACATATAATGGAATATATCATGAATAAATATTTAATAAACATTAAATAAGGGTATATGACTAAAAACAAATTTGATTTAATCAATAACCAGCACATGAAGAGTTGTACGAAATAAATAAATTAATATAAAACGATTACTTCTAAATAATCTCATGATCTAGAAAATTACCAAAGTATTTTATTGAAAATAATATCATGGAAATTAATGACTAATTATATATTAATTTAATGAATAATTTTAGATATCATAATCATAACACATAGCCTCATTCAAAGACATCTTACATAAATGGGAGAGGTATCGACCAAGTAAAACCATTATTTTGTCTCATGAGACCTATCGATGCTTCAAATGAAATATCATGCCTCACTCATCAAATATAATTATTAATTCACTCATCATATGAAAGGGGGATTAAAAATTCAATAATTAATCAACATAAACATTCAATTTGTTAATCTAAAATAAGAAATGATAACATTTCCCTAATCAAACAAATCTAGAATAGTTAAAATAATTAGTAAGGATGATATAATTACAACATATCTCTATAGAATTACATTAAAAATACGGGGTTTTCAAGGATTATAACAGACCCCATAAAAATATCGTCAAAAAATACTCTTGAGGAAAATAACCTATTCATTTGAAATTCATATTAAAAAAATATAAATTTAATCAATATATGGAGAAATATTCACCCTAAAAATAATCACAAAAAAATTGTAATTTATTTTAAAATTAATGAGTATTCTTGATGGTGGGAAAATTATATTTATATTATATACATTAAAACAAATATTCCTTTAACATTTTCACTAAAAAGTTAAAAAAAACCATGTCCAGAAAATGACAGAAGATTAATTTTAAAATATATTTCAAAATTAAAACATGGGTTGAATTTTCTTTAATAAATTATAATGTAATGATAGAAATACTTATTAAAACATTTTATGTAAATTGGAAATTTAAAAGGAAAACATTCTCTAATAAGTCAGAAAACATATAGGTGTTCCATTAAAAACAGATATTGGTGTCATGATGAATTAATGTGTAGATATTTAAGTCAGAAAACTTATGGTCATATTTTGTGATACATGGGCAATCATATTAGGAAAAAATACCCACTCCAACTTGGGGACATTGGTCCAAGGTGATGGAAGCTCCAAGGCAGGTATATATCCCTTCTAGAACTCAAGATATTTTTCGATGTATCCCAACGATAGTGTGGGCACCAATTAGATTGATACATGTAAGTAGAGGCCATTACCAATAGTAGGAGGCCCTAGTTTCCTACTAGATAATGCCCAAAAATTAAAGGCACCAAAGGATACTTTAAAATGATGAGAACATTTATTATTCTTCTCTTCTAGAAGTTGGAGTCCATGATGCCATCAACCAACTGTAAATTGGGGCTATGGATCTTGTTGATCAATTACCAAAGAATTTGAGAAGATGTAGCAGTTGCAAAAATATTCCCCAAAATGTCACTACTATTAACTCCGAAGTCCACCATAGAACCAACATAAGCTTACACCATGGGAAAGAAACGATCGATCATGAGAGATTATCTCTTGATGATTGTAAGTACATCACTCACTTGGACCAGATGATCGTATAGTAATAAGGTCATCCCATTTTTGTAGTCCACCCTAATGGTCCTCCATAGAGAAACACTATAGATATGTTTCTCCATGTTGTCGGATATCATGTTGTGATGGTAGTCCACACTATGATGGAAGTTTCTACGATGGACCTCCACGCTGTGAAATCACGAAACGAGACAGTCATCCACTCATTATATTACATCCTGAAAGACCTCATCAAAATTTAAAAAATTAATACTCTCCCTTCTTGTCACACTCTGAATTTTTAGTTTATTTTTATTTTATTAATTTTTGACTTCGGGTTCTCACACCAACGTCCGGGATGGGTCCCGGATTAAAATTTTTGTCGTTTAATATTTTTAGCAGTTTTCAAGCCCATGCACGGTCACCACATGGTGGGAGGTAGATGCGTAGTCCCCCCAAGTGCTTCTGAGAATGCCAGAGTGGTCTGAGTTGAGGTGTGTGACTTTCATGCGATTTATTAAGCTGTGCGACGAGCACGCGGTGACCCGGATTTCAGAATAAGATAAATGAATGGATTAAAATTTATATTTTTTACAAAACATTCGATAATAATAATAATAATAATAATATTTTGTTGTTATAATTATTATTATTACTATTTTTATGGATATTAACGTTATTAATGATGATATTATAATTATTATATGAATGGTATTATAATTGTCATTATATTACTATTATTATTATTATTATTATAATTTTACCATTAGTATTATTAGTATTATTATTATTATTATTAAGACAATAGAATGGAAAAAAGAGCCTAATCGTAATCTACCCATGGGCGATCCCCCCTCCTCTTCTTCTCTGCCCGCGCGAGGCCCGCCACACCCCCTTCTCTGCTTCTCCCCCTCGCCGCGTCCCACACCTCCCTGCTCCGGACACGCTGTCACGACCTCGCCCTTCCACCTTGCTCCCTCCGCACGACCCTTCACGTGCGCCCTCCTCCGGCCGCAGCTCCTCTGGCCATATCTTCTCCGGTTGTCGCTCCTCTGTCCACCTACTACACCGGCCGCACCTCCTCTAGTCGCGACCTCCTTCCAACGACGACACCCCTGCAGTGACTCGATCTTCCTTTCCCTCATGCTTCGATAATTTCATTCCCCCTTCTTAGGGTTTTGTGTTGTGCTGGTTAAATTTTGGGTATGAACGGTTTCATGCATTGATTTTTAGGGTCTAGTTAGGTTATTTGCGGTGCGTTTGAAGAGAGGTGGATTTTGCAAGAAAATTTTATGATGTTGTTCCCATACTGAGGTAGGCGTTTTCCGAATTTTTCCTTTTTCTCACAATTCATGACACTAGCGTGCTTCAAATAAATTTTTAAATATCACTTGCACCTTCATAATTATTGTGGTTAACTCATTGTAGTGTTTTTATATTATTTAAGTTTGTTTGAATATATTTTGAAGAAATTCAGTCATTATGTGTAGGAAGTATTGTGTGTAAACATTACTTGATATGTTATTCAACATATCCAATTAATTTAATATGTTCTTTAGTTAATTTATTTTGTGAAAGCTTAGTTTTTAAGAGTGTTTAATATGCGTAATATTATTTTGTAGCATGAAATGCTTTCTTTTCTGAAAACACATAGTGTGTCTTTTATAGTGTTTTATGAACTATGCAATTAATGTATTTAACTATTAAATAAATGTGAACTGTGTTTTGGTGTGACATCGATGTGAATTTAGTCACAAAAGAAGATTTGACTAAGTTTGGTGTTTTAGGCGATGGGTTAATTCTTAATAAAATTTAACAATTTATCGTAGTGGTTTATTTAATATTGAAAATGACTTCTTTAATTGTGGAAAGTGTTCATGTGGTTGTTCAAGTGGTTTGAGTTTGTTTTTGAAAAGTGAAAAGGTAGTTTTTTACTGTGTGTTTGGGTTTAGATTAATGTGAATGACAATATTATGAAAATGATTCTTGTTTTTATAAATGACGTTGAGTTCTTGTGTGGGTTCTAAAATGGATTGAAATGAAATCTATGATCATATGCCCGTTTGTATTTGTAAAAGAAAAAGCGGAGTTTTTTGGATGTTTTGGGTAATACTTTTGGATATGACAAGTTAAAGGTCCATTTGACACTTTCAATTTTAGTGTAATGTTTGTGTTGATTCCCTGAAAGGTTGGTGTTTTGACAACTATGTTTCCATTTGGAAACTCTATGGTTTAGAAAAATTATTTAAAGGGATTTGATGATTTTAGGATGTGAGTACCCAGTTGGAACGTTATTTAATATGAAATTACTGAATGTCTATTTAGGGGTGCTTCTGTCTAGGGTAACCCTTTTTGGGTGAACTCATAGAAAGCTTCTGTGTTTGGGGTAGGAAAGTGTGTTGAGATGAGTCACATGTGTGAGGGACATCCTACGTACATAGTATTATTATAACCACCATGGGATCCTAGGAATCGTTTAGATGATCGAGTGATGATTGCTGATCGACCCCGATTAGACGGGTTGGTACCCCCTGGATTCGTTGTCAGGCCAGGCGGGCTTTTCCACACGATTATTCAGTAGGGCATCCAGTTGATTATAGAATTAGGAGCTTCATCATACTCCGTCAGGTGGTCCCAAAACTGAGTACGTCCAGGGGTTATCTAGGGATGTTTAGGATCACCCATGGTT
Source organism: Viscum album (assembly GCA_963277665.1). Lineage (NCBI taxonomy): Eukaryota > Viridiplantae > Streptophyta > Magnoliopsida > Santalales > Viscaceae > Viscum > Viscum album. The sequence continues at coordinate 1,362,997,777 of OY728133.1, forward strand.
ACTAGATTATTCACATTACTTGTTTACTTTCGGCCGTACTTGTTTCCATCTTACACTGTTGTCAGTTTCTTTTTAGCACATACTTGGTGTACCTTGTTTGGGTTCTATTTATAAAATGGAAAATGTTTCAGAAATGTTGTGTAGTGTGCACTGTATTTTCAAATGGAAAAATTATGTTTCCTGTTTTTAAAATGTGAAAAACCTACTTTTATATTTATATTTTTCAAACCTGTGTTAACGGTTTCTGTTGGGAAATGAGACATTGATTTTATGGTTTACCATGGCAACCCTAATGAGCCTTTTTAATTCTCATGCCTATTTTATCATTTCAGTTGTAGGTTCCCATTGAACAAGTTTTGTTGGCTGAGTTGCTCATTATTGGAGCAAGGTCGGCCTTTGGTCGGGAGGTGACCTGAATGGTCACATGGAGGTACGTTTAGGTGTTTAGTTTTCTTTTCCGCTGCTATTCATTTTTTTGTCAGTCTTTTGTCAGTTTCCTGTGTTTATTTTATCTTTATGGGACAAATCATTCCCAACAATTAAATTTTGATGCCCGACACTGGTTTCCATCCCGGGGGGATCGGGAGCGCCCCTCGGGGCTTGTCACGGACCAGCTTGGGTGACCGGTTCAGTGTCAACCATGGTTGGTTCATGAAAAAATGGTATCAGAGGAGGCCCTTGTTATTTGGGGTTTTAGGTAGATGAAGATTAGGACTGTCGGGACTCGGGAGGTACGTACAATAAGGGTGTCATGAAACCTCGCTCGTTCCGAACCTCGAGTCGCCAGGGGTAGTCCAGGATTTGAGTCTTGTGTTTTTGTTTTGGATTGAGGGATGACAATGGTGGAAAACCTGTGTCACGATGTGACCTCACATGGAGTAGTGACCCATGTGGAGTCAGAGTGCACAGTTTAACTTCCTCCTAGTTGTTGATGCTCACATAGGGAGTGACTCACTACCATGTCATCGGGTTAAGCGTAACTTCTAGATCCTCATTCCGCCAAATCATTGTAAATTGTCCTCCATTTGATTCTGTTTGGTGAAAGTGTGCTTTGTGAAATAAAAGTGGGTTTTCAAATTAAAGTGTTTTCTACAAAATAATTCTAAATTGGTAAAGAGAGGTTTAAAATTTGAAGTGTTTTTGGTTGGAAATTTTGTATGTTCTTGGGTTTAGATAAGGAATGCATGTGAGCTTTGGTACTCTCTATGGAAGATCACATGTGTGTGGGTATGTACAAGAAGTGTGTGGGGAAACTTGTTTATGGATAACGTGGATAAAAATGGGTGGACACAAATGTGATGATTCATAGGATGCCTTGGGTATGTTTTGAAATATTAAGGTTTTGGAAATTTTCTTTTCTTTGAGGAGTGGATTTTTGGCTTGGATTTTTGGCTTGTGAAAATTGGTTTTGGTATTTGAAAAGTCGACTTGAAAGAAAGCGTTTATGAAATCTAAAATGAAAAAAAAGATTTTTGTGTTGTGTTTGTATTTTTTTGGTTTTAACTAAACTATTTTTGGATGAAAGCGATTTCAATGTTATTTCATCGACTTGATATTGGTTTTGGATTTGTGTATTATATGTTGTTCATTAAATTCCTCCCAGATAGATCCCCATGGTTTCTGATAAGTCATTCCTAGATTTTTGTCCTTCTCAGATGTTGCATGTCCATCATGGTGATTGAGGTCCATTAGAGGAATTAGAGTGGCTTGAAGAGATCAAGCGTGTCTTTAGGGTATCGGGAGCTCCCGAAGCTGTTAGAGACTGTGCCATTTTGGGTCTATTCAATGGTCCAGCCCAGGACGAATGAGAGTTATTCACCCTACCATCAATGCAAGTGGGGATGACGAGGGATGTATTTAAGTCTATTTTGTCCGACGGTTTATACATGAAGAGGTGAAGGTGATGAAAAGTGAAGAGATTATGCACATTCAACAAGGACAACGGACGGTGAAAACATATGTTGACCATTTCAAGGAGCTTGTGTCTTTTTCTCTAGAGGCAGTGTTGCATGATTTGATGAAGACTTCTCTTTTCATTTGTGGTCATTGTCTAGAGATAAAGGAGCGGGTACTCCCTTTTAAGGACCATCATTTTGAAAAGCTGGTGGATGAGGTGTTCCTGGCTGTGTAGGTCTCTAGAGCGCAGATGGTCAGAAATCCAGAACATCCAGTTGTTCATAATGGTTCCCCATCTGGCAAGAAGGGTGTGCCAGAGGGACCTGTTATTAAAGAGTCCCCTGTAGTGGTTTTGGGTTCTACTCCCCCAGACCATTCAGTGGTGTGCCACCTATGTGGCCGGTTCAGGCACGTGAAACCGTCATGTCACACCCCACCGAAGTCGGGTCATCGTTTCGGCCGTCTAGTTCATCTAGAGACGTTCTTCAGGAAGCATCACCTAAAGAACATGCTATGACCAGAGAAATTTCAGTGCCTGATAGTGAGGTGGGAGAAGCTTCAGCCATCAGTGCCCCAGCCACAGGTCTCGGGGTGAATCTCGCGCACAGTCAGGAGTTGCCTGGGGTGTGAAGCCTCAGTTCGGATTTTGGGTTCCGTGTTGGTGGTGAAACATTTAAAAGTCTTTTCGTTCTTGTTTTTATTTTGGTTAACGTTTTTCCATTGTTATGAGTTCATTTTTTCGTTGTAAAGTTATGATGGAATTGACCTATTATAATCCAAGCAGTTCTGTTTGTGTGGATGTGGTTCTCCGAATCGCGTGCTTCTCTTAAAATAGTGTTTGGACCTTGTGTGGGTTAATATTAGTTTAGCGATGTTCGTTTGGAGATGTAAGTGCATGTGGAAGAGTTGATGTTGTAGTTATGATCGGGTTTACTTCTTGGGTTATGTTCTGCATGGAGGTGTTGTTCGCTCGTGCTATAGATGTTTGTTTGGGTCGGTTGGGAGTTCCCGCGTCGACCCCCCCTTCCCAGGGTGCTATGTTTGGATGTTAAATTTATGCTCCAGTTGAGTTCTTGAGGTGGGGAGAACCATCTTGTGTTCTCCCATTCTATTGTTTTGTGTTTTCATTCGGTTTCAGTCAGGCATGGTTTCTTGTTTTGTTTATTGTTCGGTAGGGTGACTTTCTGGGGGAAGAAAGTGTATGTGGTGGGTCGAATTGACACACACTGACTTCTTCGTTTGTTTTTGTTTTTTTTAATTTTTTGCTTTGGGTTCTCATGCCAAGGTCGGGGCTTGGTCCCGGATTAAAATATCTACCGTTTAATATTTTTAGCAGGTTTCAGACCCGTGCACGGTCACCGCACGGTGGGTGGTAGCCATGTGATCCCCCCAGGTGCTTGTGAGAAATACCGAGTGGCCTGAGTTGAGGCGTGCAACTTGCGCGTGGTTTATTAGGCCGTGCGACGAGCGCGCGGTGACCGAACATTCAGAATAAGATAAATAAATAGATTAAAATTAAAATTTATTTTTTTACAGAATGATTGATAATATTATAATAATATTGTGTTGATATTATTATTATTATTATTATTATTAAGGATATTAATGTTATTAATGATGACATTATTATTATTATATTAATGGAATTATAATTGTCATTATTATATTAATATTATTAATATTATTAAAATGTTATCATTAGAATTATTATTGTTGTTATTATTATTATTATTATTTTTATGATAATAGAATGAAAAAAAGAGAAAAACCTAAAATACCCCTGGTCGAACCCCCCCCTCCACATATATTCCCACACGAGGCCAGCCGCACCCCCTCCCCTGCTACTACCCCTCTCCGCATCCCACACCTCCCCACTCCGGCCACGTTGTCACGGCCTCGCCCTGCCACCTCGCTCCCTCCGCACCGCACTTCACTGGCACCCTCCTCCGACCGCAGCTCCTCCGTCCACATATCCACCGACCATATCTTCTCTAGTCATCGCTCCCCCGATCACCTCCTCCACCGGTCGCGGCCTCCTTCCGGCAGCGACCCCCCTCCCCCCCCCCCACAGCGACCTGATCTCCCTTTCTCTCTCCCTCTGGAAATTTTGTTACCCCTTCTTAGGGTTTTATGTTGTTTTCAATTTTTTTGTGTATGAACAGTTTCATGCTTTGATTTTTAGGGGCTAGTTAAGTTGTTTGTGGTGTGTATAACGTGCGGGGGACTTTGCGCGTGAATTTTGTGAAGTTGTTCCTATATCGAGGTAGGCATTTTCCGAATTTTTCCGTTCCCACACAATTCATGAAACCTTCCTACTTCAAATAAATTTTTAAATATAACTCACAACTTCATAATTATTGTGGTTAAGTCATTATAGTGTTTTTATATTATTTATGTTTGTAAAAATAGATTTTGAAGAAATTCACTCATTATGTGTAGGAAGTTTTATGTGTAAACATTACTTGATATATTATTATTCCTATCCAATAAATTTAATATGTTCTTTAGTAAATTTATTTGGTGAAAAATTAGTTTTTAAGAGTGGTTTATATGCATAATATACTTCTGTATCATGGAATAATTTCTTTTATGAAAACCCATAGTGTGTATTTTCTAGAGTTTTATGAACTGTGCAATTAGTGTATTTAACTGTGCAAGAACTGCGAACTGTGTTTTTGTGTGACATCGATGTGCATTTATTCACAAAAGAAGGTTTGAATAAGTTTGGTATTTTAGGACATGGGATACTTTATAAAATTGTTTAACAACTTTTCATAGTGGTTTATTAAATAGTGAAAATGACTTGTTTAATTGTGGAAAGAGTTCAGGTGGTTTCGCAAGTGGTGTGAGTTAGTTTTTGGAAGGTGAGAAGGTAGTATTTCAGTGTGCTTTTAGGTTTGGTTTAAAGTAATTGTCAATTTTGTGAAAATGATTTGAATTTTTCTAAATGACGTTGAGTTATTGTGTGGGTTCTAAAATGGTTTGAAATGAAATCTTTGAGTATAATCCGGTTTGGCTTTTTAAAATCAAAAGTGGAGTATGTGTGATGTTTTGGGTAATACATTTGGACATGACAAGTTAATGGTCCATTTGACACTTTTAGTTATAGAGTAATTCTTGTGTTGATTCCTTGAAAGGATCGTGTTTTGACAACTATGTGCCCATTTGAAAACTCTATGGTTTTGAAATAGTTTATAATCGCTTTGATGATTGTATGACGTGACGGACCAGTTGGAAATTTATTTTATATGAAATTACTGAATGTCTATTTTGGGCCACTCTTGTATAGGGTAACCATTTATGGGTGAACACATAGGAAGCATCCATGTTTGGGGTAGGCAAGTGTGGTGAGATGAGTCACGCGTAGGAGGGCCTTCTTACTTACATAGTATTATTATAACCACCATGGGTTCCTGGGTGTCTTTTAGATGAATGAGTGATGATTGCTGATCAACCCCGATTAGATGGGTTGGTACCCCCTGGATTCGTTGTTAGACCAGGCGGGCATTGCCACTGGATTGGTCAGTAGGGCGGAAAGTTGGTTATAGACATAGGAGCTTCACCATATGCAGACAGGTGGTTCCGAAACAGAGTACGTCCATGGGTTCTCTAGGGATGTTTAGGATCACCTATGGTTACTGGATTATTCACATTTCTTGTTTACTTTTGGCCATACTTGTTTTCAACATACACTGTTGTCTGTTTCTTTTTAGCATATCCTTGGTTTGCCTTTTTTGGGTTCAATTTATAAAATGGAAATTGTTTTGGAAATGGTGTGTAGTGTGCACTGGATTTTCAAATATAAAAATTATGTTGCTTGTTTTTAAAATTTGAAAAACCTACTTTTATATTTGTATTTTTCAAACATGTGTTAACAGTTTGTGTTGGGAAAGGAGACATGGATTCTGTGGTTTACTGTGGCAACCCTACTGAGCATTTTTAATGCTCATGCCTATTTTTTCATTTCAGTTGTAGGTTCCCTTTGCAGAGGTTTTCTTGGCTGAGTTGGTCATTATTGGTTCAAGGTCGGCCTTTGGTTGGGAGGTGACCTGAGAGGTCACATGGAGGTACATTTAGCTGTTTAGTTTTATTTTTCACTGCTAGTCTTTATTTTATTTTTATAATTTGGTTAGTTTCTTTTGTTTATTTAATCATTTTGGGCCAAATTGTTCCCAACAATTAAATTTGGATTCCCATCACTGGTTTCCATCCTAGGGGGATCAAGAATGCCCCTCGGGACTTTCCGCGGACCGGCTCGGGTGGCCGGTTCAGGGTTGACCCAGGTTGGTTCGTGACACTTCTGGTAGTGATATGTTGGTACTCCTCTCCAGGTTATCCATCAGTGTGAAGTCCATAACCTCAATGTCGCAAAGTAGTAAAAAGGTCCTCCCCTTGCTACTGTCCACCCTAAAGGACCCCCATGACAGACACCATTGAATTTATCTCTACATACAGACAATAAGTTGTTATTTTAGTCCTATCCATCTTGTTACCAACTACAAAGGTCCTCCATGTAGTTAAAGATTATGTCGGTGAAAAGGTACTCCCCTCATTGGGATAAATTCTAGAGAGAACACAAATGCTGAGGCACTTGAAAACATATAGTGTGATAGATTGTATATTCTATAAATGATAATTGATATCAGTTATCAACAATTGGGTGGCCTGGTTCCACCCTCATCTTTTCATCCACCCTCATACCATTCAAATGTCAAAGAAACTCCCACTTAACTTGCATCATAGAATGAAATCATTAAGGAGTATTCAGACTGGGTGGATCAAGATGAAGAGTCCAAGGATGAACAAAAACAAGATATGTTTACTGTTATAATATAACACTCGAGGATTGAAATATTAGTCATGTATTGGTCCACAATAATTTCATAGTTTAACATGCCATGAATGTTTTCAGATGAATGTATGTATAACATTTTCCATAGTATCAAGACAACTCTCCACCAACTAGAGGAAAACAATTTCCCTACTAATTGTACATATAACATGTTATTGTCACTAGATAGATCACCATCAAATCATCCTATAATCCCTTTGGTCTTCGAGAGATCCATAATTAAAGAGTCAAAAGAAAATCATGGACATGGAATGACTCCACACGCTACACAAATTGTGTTTCCTCATTTTTGGCACAACATCTATTGTTTATTTTTAGGGATTGGGAGAAAATGGTTCTCTACACATCACCACAAATCTTGTCCAACAATAACATCTAAAAGTTACATTATTTAATTTAATTAGTTCATGATGGTAACAAAATGAAGTACTTATTCCAAAATGATTGAATGGTTAGATAGAATCATCCCTGATTAAGTGTCCAAAGGGTCAGGACTGGTGAGAGAAAGTCATTGAAAATATCTGGAGCTAGGCCACTAAGAACATCTAGTAGGAATCTTATCTATGGGAATCCAATAAATGTGCACTGATTATTCCCTTTTATGCATGTAATTCATGTGAATACCCGGCATCATACCTGAATCTGACCTGCATGGGAATGCGGGAGATCAAGAAGGTGGAAATAGAAACAAAATTTTCCACAATATGGGACCATCACACAACTATTGGGATAGGGGGATTTTCAACAAAAATTCCACCATAATACTAGGAAATCTGGGTTGAGGCATGTCAACAGAGGAATATTATTCACCCTATCCAATAAGGCTGGGGGGATATCTATCCCAAATTCCAACCTTGTGGACATCTGTATTCTCCCATATGGGGAGAACTACCAATATAGGGGTCACCCATTCCATATAGTACCATGAGTCACATCACCCTAAATGGGAGACGTACTAAATGTTCATAACTAGGCTACCTTAGAGTCACTCATTTCTATGACATCCTATGATTTTCCTATAAAGGATAGTGAATATCCAACAAAGGATGTAAGAATCTATCCTACAATTCATCACCTAGTACCCCACTCCAAATGTGGTATGAATCGGTGATCATCATATTAATGAACCACACAATCACTGCTAAATATAATAAATTTAACGAGGAAACAAGCGAAGAGAGTTCCCTCACAGTGATGGTTCACCTTGATCCTAGAGGTGGGCACACCAAAACCAATGAGTTTTCTTAAATTTGGGCACCACCATAGTTAATCCACCACCACCTCATACTTGATTACAAAACATGGATAAGATTAATAGAAAGTTCTATGACCCAACTCTTCCCTCCAATGATGATTTTTCCCCATACATGAGGAGATATTCACATGATAGGCTGAAGAAATGAAAGAGCATAGGTCATTCAATATTGATCCGCTCCAATAATTCTATCCTATCGATACATTCCATTGGTAGAGAATCAACATACACATCCAGCAGATGTTCCACTTTCCCAGTGGCTTATCTGAGTAAAAGAATCACGATGTGTAAAATCGTTCATGGCAGCGGCGGGGTAACCAGTCTACCAGAACCCAATCCTGGAAATATATTATGATTTCCCTATATTAGGGATGCAACCATAGCTGATTCCAGAGAATCCACCAATGATTCCCAAGGTAGGGTATCCAATTAATGTATCACCTTGCTGACACATCCAATCTGCCCCCTACATCACCCACTCATGCTTATGTCCAACATGACATGAATCAAGGGATCATGAATACCATCATGTTTTTGAGAACTATAATGGAAATAATGTAGGTGTGATATCCTTTAATACATCTAGAATAGAAACCTTACCACGATTTGGTGAGCAGCGTCCCTCCATTTCCAAATTTTAGGAACCCCATATTCCTAGTGTTTAATAGCTCATGGAACACAAAATAGTATCTAATTAACTACTCTTTTGAATGTGATCCCATGAAGGGATACCCTGATTAAAAAGATGTAGTAAATAATAGATTATTTATGATAAATCTAAAATTTCCATCTTTCATGTGGTATACCATTTTCCAACTAACTCAATAATAGGTTGGGAAGACCTCATGTGGTATTTCCTCATCGAGTTCAGTTCAAAATGGCTAAAGAAAACAATTAGTGATCTCATGAATTGTTAGAGGTGAGATAATTAGAGATTCTATGATTTCATTTCCAGGTGGAATGGTCAAACTTAATCATTGAATCGGTCACTCAACTAAGATAAGTTGTCTTCCATGTGCATCAATAACCACCATGATGATTTGAGATAACCATTCATTCCATGGAAATATATAAGTGGTATTTGAGAGTTATCTTCCATCACTAAAAGTCTAGAATATTCCTTAAAATAAAAAAATCTATTGTCTTAGGAAACCCCAGAATCCCCAGTAAAAATAGAAGGGATAGTGGAAGAAGAATCTATAATTCATAAGCCACCCCCTGCACCAATTCCAGCTCCAAGGCCCCCACCAAACAATATATATCCCTTTGGATACCAACAGCAACCAATCCCCATCGAGATTAGCGGAGAGGGTCCGAAAAAAATAAATTTTAGGAAATCAAAAATATTTTTTAATCGTTTTGATATGATCAAGTCCATGGTTACTTCATAGCTTCCATGAATTTCAATATTTATCATCTATCAAAGCCGAATAGGGATGATGACATAGGTGTTGATTACTAGACTGATTATTGTCTCATATATTAGATATTCAAGCACAAACATACAAGAGTGTCATTACATAAAGTAAATATGGAAAAATATGATATATTATTGAAAATTCATGCTTGGGAAACCACCATAACAAGATACATTTTATTCCACCATTTATCCAGAAGAAGAAGGGGCTATGTAAAATGTAGTAAAAAAAGAAGACAATTTTTGATAGTTGGCTAACTCAGAAAACAATCAATTGATCCAAAAAACATCCTATAGAAATAGTTGAAGCAACCAACTATGCCACTAATGGATTATAAGGAAAAACATATGTCATCCTCGACCTCACAATTCATCAAAGGCTAACTGCCCAAAAAAGATGTCTGATCAAATCGTAAGAAAGAATGTACAAGGAGATGAACTTGAACTAAGTACAATGTTTGATTTGACACTCGTAGATTTTATTCCAACATATCTGAAGATATAGGAACCAACACACCAAAATGTACAATGGGAACCACAACACTAAATAGAACAATAGTAACAACCCCACCAAATGCCACCACCTGTGGTAGATGATGAGTCAATACCATCATTAGAGGAAGAGATGACTTTTTGTTCCCATAATTTCATCCACATGATGGATCCATTCTACGACGATGAATATAGTAATAAAACAAAATTTCCTACACCAAATTGGGGGGCCAAAGGAAGAATATATAGATTCTCAAGATATCAAGGGCGATATATCCGTGTTACAAATCAAGATTATGACCTTACCCAAATTCAAACCATTAGTGTATTAGAAATCTGCTGATATACCCTCATGTTGTTATATTAGGGATTGGAAAAATATACTACACCCATGGGGAGCCATCAAGGTACAATACTTATGAAATATCTATTAGAGGAAGATCAATGGAACTGTTTCCCTCAGATGGAGAGCAGTCCGACCTGAACCAATCAATATAAGACAGAAGCTCATTCAGATCTGATCCCAGGGGCTGACCCATCTTAATCAAATTCTCAAGTTCCTAAATCACTAGGGAAATAGAATCCACTTGATATGAAGAACATGCATTTAGATCATAAATATGACATTCAGGAATAATTATATTTTATTCCAACCAATCTGTTGATATTTGATTCATTAAATTTGTTAGTATATCTCAGGGAAGCACTCATTGAATCATTACATAGTCTCAAGAAGTTTGAATCCAATGTAATTGTTGATTATTTCCACCAAAAAGTGTCAAATACTACAGAATTACATGCAATTATCTCCTTCACATACCAAGATGAAGAATCCACCATGCAAGGATGCATCAAACCGTTTTATGTGTCTGGAAATAAAAATGGAATCGATATAAAAAATTTTATTATTAAAAATGGATCTTAGATTAATATCCCCACACTACTGACACTTTTTTTGTTGGACTAAAATGAGAATGATCTAACTCCCTGAACCACTACCCTGTTGGTATATGACAAAAGAATGAAGAAGATGTTAGGAAAAATCATGCTCAAAACCTTCTCAAGTTCCTCCATGATTCACCAGAAATTTTGAGTGGTATTAAATAATAGGGACCTCAACACACATATAGGGAGGCCTTGGATTCATAAACATGCTGCAATCCCCTCCTCATACCATCAGGGCCTAAAATATAGTAATAATTGATAGATTGGGACATTTCACATTGATAAGGCTCCTTTTGACTTCTGTGAGTGACACTATATTCATGCATGGTTCTACGAGCCGAAGGGGAAACCACTATTATCTAACGTAATTTATTGAGTTGCTTCCTCCAAATAGATTGGAAATGGTTCCCACTATCCTCATCAAGCATCTTGGTGGGGGGGAGAATACATACCATCCATCAATAAAATTGAGGAATAATGTCTAAATTCAAATGCATATTTACCAGTCCTCATGATTTCAATTATAGATCATGAGCCTGATTATGTTGAATGGGAAATAGACTACTGAGATAATAAGTATGGCTTGGATAACAATTACCTCCAACCCTCATCAATACCTAAGGAAATTCTATCCTTAGAAACTAAGGTAGGATAAAGTATATCATTACTCAAAGATGATAAGGATACTATTTTACCCCCCATTACTTCTTCTCCGAAGAATCCTCCACTGATGAATGAGACAGAAGAGGCGTCTTCAGTTCCCAGACACCAATAGTATCACTCTTCCCTCAATAATTGAATGATCATCTCTAGAATTTTTTCGTATTAGACGATGAAAATTATGTTGAAGAGGGTGTAAAGGAAGAAAAATAATAGGACATTTGGGATGACCCTATAGCATTAGAGGAAGGACTCTATACCCAAATTGATGAACTCAAGTAAATAAACATGGGTAAAAAATAAGAGCAATGTCCCACACTGGTTAGTGCATCCATGGCTTCAGAAGAGAAAAAGGAATAAACCAATTTCATAAGTTATTACTAGATTTTTTTACGTGGAACTATTTAAAAATTACCGGCCATGATCCAAAGGGGGACACTCACCACCTGATACTACATGTTGATCACAATGCGAAGAAGTATGCTAAAAAAGGACAAAACCGACCCACACTGCCAAAATAGAGGTTGAATTCGTCAAGCTCATCAGATAGCTTCATTTATGAGTTCCATTACTCCATATGGAATGAAAAAAATCATGGGAAAAAGGACTTGTAGATCATGGTATTCATTGATTTCATGGAATTCAATTTACATAGCCTGAAATATGACTTTCGACTCTCAATCAATGAATTAATGATCGATACATCTTCTATATATGAGGCTGTCTATTTTAGGGATAATTTTTTAGGTTGTAATCATGTATGTATGACCAAATATTTTAATGAGTCCACCACCCTTAGATAATTCAGGGGTTATTTTTCTAAACGGTAATGCCCTTTGGTTTGATGAATATTGGTGCCACATACCATTGTGCCACACATCTCATCTTCAAACCCTTCCTAAAAAATCATTGAATTCTATGTGGATGATTGTTTGGTTAATTCAAGACTAATATTGAACCACTTTTCAGATCATGAAACTCTTTTATCATATTATAAAAACACATTTTGAATATGAATCCCCGGAAATGTACCTTCGGCGTCACCTCGGGTAAATTCCTTATCTTCATTGTGAGACACTGTGGCGTCGAAGTAACCCTTGAGAAGAAAAATGAATACATGTCATGTTAACAGCCCACAACCTCACTATGTTTAGAGGACTCCAAGGATATGTGTCTTAAATTCAACATTTCATAGAGAACCTAACAGGAAAATGCCCACCCTTATATAGGTTTATGAAGATAGGGGTAAAATACCAACGGAATGATTATTTTACTAAATTATTCAACGTTCTAAAGAAATTATTATTGAATCCACCAGTGCTTATACATCCCGTCGAAGGAAGGCCACTCATTATGTACATAACCGCATTGGTGTAACCCCTATTTTCCTTCCATGCACTGATGAAAGATACAAACAGTGAAACTATTATCTATTATATTAGTCAAACCATGATTGATACCGAGACTCGATATAAAAATATTTAGATGAGCTTCATGGAAATAATATTTATGGTTCAGAAGCCAAGGAATTATCTACAGCACGACATGGTCCACATTCTCCCTCATAGAAACACACTCAAGTATATTCTCAACTGTTGAATGTTGACCAGATGCCTATCACGGTGGGTGGTAATCCTACAACTGCTTGATATACATTTCATAGTGCAGAATGAAATCAAAGGTCTACAATTATCAAAATTCATGGTAGAACACCCATCAATAGAAATAATTTCATTGGAAGTCGAATTAACTAATTAAGAGGTGTTCTATATTCCAAAGTATCCCCAAATGTGTGAAATGCATTTTTATGGGTCCATAAGGGGTCCGAAAAAATAATGGATGATCCCATGTTAATCAATCTGGGAATGTTAGTCATACTTATATACCTAGAGAAGAAAGTCCTTCCTTATTCCATCATACTATTGGAAGGGTTCACAAACAATGAAGAAGAATACTTTTCCCTTATCATTAGCCAGGAACTATCACTCCATGTGCATGATGAAAACTTAATGATATAATTAAATTTATAACTGGTGATCAAGAAATTCAATGGTGACTATGCTATTACGAAAGATGATTTGATTCCATTTATGAACCATGTTTGAGAACTAATAGAATAATTTTCATCAGATTTGACAATGAATTATGTCACCAAGACACAAAATGTTCAAGCTGTTTCATTGGTAAATATAGTCACTAATCAAACCGACCCACATCAGAATAAAATAGTTATCATAATTGCTTACTGCTATATTTTTTACAATTTGTTCCATATAAGACAGATGATATTAATGATATCAGTCCCATATCTGAGTAGAATGGTCATACAGCCAGCAGGATGACCCCCATTATAGACTATCTTTCAAAGGGAAAACTCTGACCTAATAGGGATGGAAGGGAACAAATCCAAAGATAAGGGTTAAATTCATTTCAATATTACAGTACATATAATCAAAAGGTTTTCTACAATTTATTCCTACATAGAGTTTTTCTCATGTGCATTGATGGAGAAGATTCCACTTCCATCACGAAAGAAGTGCATTCTTGAACGTTTGGGGTCACACCAATTATCATCCAAACACTCTCATAAAATCCAATGGAATGGGTTTTATTATCCCATCATGATACAGGATTTTGGAGATTTCACCAAAATGTTTCATTCCTTCAAAGGCCATGAAAATTTTACCCAACAACCCCCATAGTTTCTTCACAATGCTATGTACTCATGGATATTCATCATATAGAGAATGGACCTCTAGGGACCATATCCTCCAACCACATCCAAAAAATTCCAGTTTATTCTCAATGAAACTGACTTTTTTTTCCAATTTGGATGATGATTTACCTCTAATTGAAGTCTGATTAAGGAGAATTTTGAACTTTTTTAATGGAAATATCATTACTAGGTTTGGCATCCCTCACACAATTCTGATGGAAAACAAGACCAATTTCTTCTCCGTTAAATTAGAAAAACTCTAGTAGGAGTATGGCATAAAATAAAACCATCCATCCCCACTACCATGCAATGACCAACAAAAAGATAATGTATTTTAATAAGAAAATATCAAACATACTAAAAAATATTTTTGAAAATAATAGAAATTGTTTCCAAACAAGCTACTCTATGCTATTTTGTATTTCTGAATCACAACTTACACCATCACTTAAGAAACCCAATACACAATAGTTTATAGGATAATGGCGGTTATACCCATTGAAATTCAACTGTCATCACTCTTCCTTGTTGTATTTCATATTCTATATATATGAGAAATCCCAAAATGGTTTGATGATATGGAGCCCTGGGGTGTGAAAATATATCATAGTTTTTCATTATTTCAAAGTCTACCAAAATCATATTGAATGATTCTTCTATAATAATTTTCGCCTCTAATATTTTATCGAAGGATAAATAGTGTTGGTCCCCAGAACCATGTTAATACTCAGGAATAATCCTCCAATTTTATATCCAAAATGGGAAGGACAATATGTTATACTCAAAGTTTACTCCAAGTGAGAATATTCCATAATTCTAATGAATGGATAGCTCACCATATCTCCCACCAATGAAATGTTCATAACGAATAAATTCATGTAGATAAAAGAATAGTATGAAGTTATTTCCACATGATGTTGAACTGTATTATGATGTCCTAATTACATGAAAATAAATTGAATGATAAAATCATTCATGTATCATGATGATGAAATTAAAAACATCCTCATCTACGTTTTATGATAATAAAATATATATAGACATATGAGTCCACAATTTAAGAGGTTAAACTGCATAGTATATTCATTCTCACTACAAGATTTTAAATTACATGGGTATTATTGGGTATGGTACATTGATCTGTTGCGCATAAAATAGATCACTGTGAGGGAATGTTAAATATGACCCCAGTTTCTATTTATCAATCAAACCAGAACAAAGTGTGTATCTTAGAATTACATTTAGCTAGATTTACCATTGATCAATGGTATACTTGATGACACATGGATTCAATATATCCTACTCCATCCACTAGTGAAAATAAAAAATGAACCTCTCCCTTTTTAATACTTAGACATACACAGGGAAATTCCCGAGTCATAATTTAAGGCCCCAGCCTTAAACCTTACTTAATCTTGAGTTATTACAAGATTACACATTGAGGATCTTTTCGGGTTTACAGTTTTAGAGAATTAGATCATAAAACTTGCATTACATTCCACATATAAACAAAGTGGTTACAAAAAGATAGTATTCTTCATTCCCATCAATGGAAACACATTTAAAATAAAACATGGATTATTTCTTGACACTTCCTTGACACTATCATCATATCATGTACCTTTCCCTTGACCTGTTAAAAACATTTCAAAAAAACTTGGGATTAGCATAAAAAGCTCAGTATGGGTTATAAAAACATGGAAAGGAAACATGGGTACATATATACATAAGAATGAAATCATACTTTACCCATAAAACATAGGCACTTTAACATACCTCATAAAATCATGAAAAAATCATAGAAATCATATGACATAAAGGTAACTTGAGGCATTCATAACATTCTTACGTAGGGAGTAACCCTCTTGGTTACGTTTGGAATACCCATCACAGTATATTCCCTAAAATCTCTTTGGATAAACCTTAACGTTTCACTATTTCGCGTTACCCAATGCATTGGAGAGCTATATCGGGCTCACCCGCCCTTAGTTTATCACGGAACCACCCGTCTTCATAATAATGCCCAAGATCCATAACATAATCGTATCACATAAAACATGCATAAAGGAAACATAACATTTCCACATTTCAATCACAAGATATAAATACAACACAAAAACATTGTGAAAACCATTTTCAATACCAAAATAAAAGAAAAGTAAAACATGGTATTTAATTTTCTTTTAAAAAAGAAGGTATGGCTTGTAGAGGATGTCGAAACTCAAATAACGGTCACGACGGCAGAGAAGTCGTTGTCGACGCATACGTACGACAAAAAAATTTACTTTTGTCGTTTAGTAAATGCTTAGTATAAAAAAGATTCCTTTTGAATAAATGTAAAAGTCAAAGGGGTTTATACATTCTATAAAAGAATGTTGTGTATAAAATAAAATATGCCTCAAAGAAAGGATATTGAGACGAAGTCCCATACCTCGTATCCGACGTGACCCGAACGTTCTTTAATCTCCTGAATAATAAACTTGAAGTAATCTCTAATTGCTTAAGAACCTTTTTCAAGTTAATTATTCCTTTTATACCATGTTATGGAAATCATGTAATCATTTAAGTTAATAATGTTCATTTTGTCGGTATTTGGTTCTTAAGTCATAAATAGACTTCTTACACTTACATGTTGTTAATTTGGTCAAAGTTTCATTATATCCAGAATGATATTAATTATTTGGATAACATATAAATCATATATATTCTGCATATACATGTATTTATAATATTACATCACATTTAGAGGTAAGAAATGAAATGCACCGTTCATGGAGATGGTAAGCCGTACGTACGCATGAACGCTACTTCCATTTGTATTTCGTATTTTTTTTTGGAATGGAATCATAATTATATAATAGTATGTTATAATTCCAGTATAATAACATATATAATATCAATAACTTTATCCTTTACACATCCCACATATGGTATTAACGAATCAAATCACTTTCAGGGGGCGGTAGTCCGCACTTCCTAAAATGAAGATATCGTGTTTACCCATAATGGAAACCATAAAGGTATGCCCAAAATGAAAAAAACAGAAGCTTAAGGAAAACATAAACATATCATATATCATATATAAAAATAGTGACATCATAATGGCCACCTTTGAATGTGTTAAATGAGTATTGAACAATCATTGTTTCGGGAGGCAGAATTTCGCCATCCACGGAAACCGTATGTTCTTTAACCATTTGATGTAGTTGTGTGAGAGTGTAGCTCAAATAAATCTTATAACAACATCCTAGTATATTGTAGATACGGGTGTTGTTACAAAATAAGTAAATAAAAAGAGTTTAGGGGGTTGGAGAAGCAAATTAAAACAAATGAACATGAGAGAATGAATTACCTTTAAAAGTGTAACTCCTTTTGATTTGAGCCTAAAGGTTTCCTTTGAAAGGATTCTGCCCAAAGGGAATCCTATCGGATGAGGAGAGGGATGTGGGGAGAGTAAATGGGAAGGGTTTGTCTGAGCCAAAGGCTTGAGGTGTGTGTGAAATGAGGTAGAGGTGTGGGCCTTTTATAAGAGGAGAGGAGGGGCACTTTTGGAACGTAAAGAAATATTACATTATTTGAAAATGTGTTTCGGTTTTAAAAGGTCCCACATTGAAATAAATCGTGGATAAGGTGATAAGGGTTCTACATCCACTCATCCAATTGGTTTTGGAAATGTTTAGTTCATAGATTTTACATTATCTTTCCATTTTATTTAAATCGTCAAATAATGATGTCATCGGTGCATCATTATTATGTCATAAATAATTTAATTTATTTAAGGTATAAAAATCATAAAAAATACTATGATGTAGGAAATATTTTTATATTTCCAATGACTATTTATAATCAAAAATATTATCCTTAAAATCCCATGTAAAAAATTGTTTTCGTAAAACATATTATGTTTGTGTCATTTTTACTTTTACATTAAATAAAAAGTTATTTTTGTCATTTCCCAACAAAAGTGGATCCATGGGGTCCCCAAGTAGACCCATGGCTTGTCTTGGTCGGCCATGACACAACCAATAAGGTTGGGACATGTTTCTAGGTCAATTCATTTTATTAAAGCATTATTTATACCTTAAACTACCCTAATTACCACTAATCGCGATTAAGAACTTAATAAGTTACTATTCACAAAAAAATTATTATATTCTCATTGAACCACATTTTTCTTCTTAATGACAACCATTTATGTCGGATTTTTGAAATTCAAAACACAATGATGGAAAAATTTCATTTAAACCGAAAATCAGTCTTTATAAGTACCACTTAGTTGTTTCACTATTCATAAAAAATTGGAGTTTTTCAGAGAATTACCAAAACTTCACCCTAAGATATATTTGATATTATGAATTCAAAAATGAAATCTATTTTACAAAATTCAAAACATATATGTCACATTAATTAATTTAATAATTAATTCCCGCTGTCAGGGCAAATAGCGTGTTTTTATGAAATAATAAGTATCAAAAGATTGACACTAGTTTAAGTCCAATTTCAAAGTGAAATTGATTCCAATGACCACCATTGGATTAAATGGTAAAAATATATTCATATTACACATTAATAACAATTCAAAAGATAATATAATCATATAAAAAAATTAGATTAAAAAGAAGTTTTGATGTAAAATGCAGTATTTTTCACTATTCATTAAAAAATGAACATTGTCAGAAAAATACCAAAAATTCACACAAAGTAAATTTTGATGTCCCAATCATAAAGAATAAGTTTATTTTGACAAACATAGTTTATAAAATTGTCAAATATAGATTTAAAAAGGGTTTTCCATCAGAAGGCAGTAAAACAATCTTTTAAGAATATTAGTGTATTCCATGCTTAAGATTGGATTTATTTTCATTTTAAGCCTCTAAAACACTATCTTAATCATTAATAGACATAGATAAAAATATATATTATTCATTACTTACTTGGTATGTTACATCCTTCCCCCCTTTAGAAAATTGCATCCCCACAATTTATTTACTTATCGAATAAATGGGGGTACTTATCCCTCATTGCATTTTCAGATTCCCATGTTGCCTCTTCAATAATGTGGGTTTTCCATAAAACCTTTACTTTCTTAGTCACCTAATTCCGTAACACTTGCTCCATGTGGTCAAAAATCTGGACCGGTTGTTCCTCATAAGATAGGTTCTCTTCCAGCTGAACAACCTCTGGACTCAAAACATGAGATGGATCTGGCATATACTTCCTCAACATTGAAACATGAAAAACATTATGTACCTGAGATAAACTCGGAGGTAAAGCCACCCGTTATGCAACTGATCCAACTCTCTCGAGAATTTCATATGGTCCAATAAACCTTGGACTCATCTTTCCTTTCTTACCAAATCTCATCACACTTTTCCAAGGAGAAACCTTGAGAAAAACATGATCACCTACCTCGAAAGATAGATCCTTCCTCCGGTTATCCGCATAACTTTTCTGACTACTCTGAGCTTTTCTCATGTGTTTTTGAATCAGCTGAACATTTTCTGCCATCTCTTCTACCAATTTTGGTCCCATCAACTTCCTTTCACCCACTTCGTCCCAGAAAGCTGGAGTTCGACACTGTTTCCCATATAATCCCTAAAATGGTGCCATCTGTATACTAGAATGAAAGCTGTTATTATAAGAAAACTAATCCAAAGAAAGATGTTGGTCCCAACTTCCCTGATAATCCATAGAACAAGCTCGTAGCATATCCTCCAATGTCTGAATTTTTCGTTCTGACTGCCCATCTGATTGAGGATGAAAAGCAGTACTAAAATTTAATTCAGTACCCAACGACTTCTGAAGGCCTTTACAAAAGTTAGAAGTAAACCTGGGATCACGATCCGATACGATGGAGAGAAGAACTCCTCGTAACCTGACTATTTCTTTAAGATACAAACGAGAAAGTTGATCAAGAGAGAAATTATCTCGTATAGCAAGGAAATGAGAAGATTTGGTCAAGCGATCAACAAAAACCCAGATTGCATTATTACCTCGAGATGTCTTCGGTAATCCAACAACAAAGTCCATGGATATATTCTCCCATTTCCACTCTGGCACTGTTAAAGGCTGAAGCATCCCTTTCGGTAACTGCCGCTCTGCTTTAACCTGTTGACATGTCAAACACTTTACAGTAAAATCAGCAATGTCTCTTTTCATTCCATCCCACCAGTAATACTCCCACAGATCTCTATACATCTTAGTACTGCCCGGATGAACTGAAAACGGAGAACTGTGAGCTTCACATAACAAATCTCTCTTCAACTGTGAATCACAAGGCACACACAATCACTTCCCAAATCTCAAAACACAATCATTATCAATGTTGAATTCAGGCAACTTACCTTTCTGAACCAGCTCTACCTTTTTCTGCAACTCACTGTCTTGCTTCTGTGCTTGCTTGATTCTATCTGATAGAGAAGATATCACTGATACATGAAACAAAACAGAAGGACTTCCTACACCAACAACTTCTATGCAAAATTTTATCAAATACATGACCAAAGGATCATGTTCCAAACGCAACATTTCTAATGAAGCATTACTTTTTCGACACAAAGCATCAGCCACTTTATTTGCTTTTCCCAGATGGTAATGAATTGCACAATCATAATCCTTGATTAATTCTAGCCATCTCCTTTGTCTCATGTTTAACTCTTTCTGAGTGAATATATACTTTAAACATTTGTGATCGGTATATATTTCACACTTTACCCCATACAAATGATGCTTCCAAATTTTTAAAGCAAAAACAACAGCAGCTAATTCCAAATCATGTGTAGGGTAATTTACCTCATGTGTTTTCAACTGTCGTGAAGCATAAGCAATTACCTGATCATTCTGCATTTGGACACAACCAAGTCCTTTAAATGAAGCATCATTGTATATAACAAACTCACCATTCCTGGAAGGTAGTGCCAAAATTGGAGCATTCAACAATCTTCTTTTCAATTCCTGAAAACAATCATCACATTCATTTTTCCAGTTAAACATAACACCCTTCCGAGTTATCTTAGTCATTAGACTAGATAACCGTGAAAAATTTCTAACAAACCTTCGGTAATAGCCCGCCAAACCAAGGAAGCTACTAATGTCGGTTAAATTTGTGGGTCTTGGCCATTCTTCCACAACTTTTGTTTTTGCAGGATCAACAGTTATTCCATCTTTAGAAACAATGTGACCAAGGAAAGAAATTTGTTGAAACCAAAACACACACTTGCTGAATTTCCCATACAGTTTCTTTTCTTTTAAGGTTTGAAAGATAACCCTTAAATGTGTTTCATGCTCCTCTTTACATTTAGAAAACACCAAAATATCATCAAGGAAAACCACCACAAACTTATCCAAGAACTCATGGAAAATTCAATTCATTAAATCCATGAATACAACAGGTGCATTGGTTAGCCCAAAAGGCATTAATACAAATTCATAAAGTCCATATCTCGTACGGAACGCGGTCTTCGGAATATCTGCCTCCTTTAACTTCAGCTAATGGTACCCCCGATCTCAAGTAAATCATTGAAAAAAACTGAGCTCCCTGGAGATGATCAAACAAATCATTGATATGAGGCAAAGGATATTTGTTCTTAACAGTGATATTATTCAAGGCTCTATAATCAATGCAAAGTCTCATAGAACCATCATTCTTTTTAACAAATAAAACAGGAGCACCCCATGGTGATGTGCTAGGTCTAATGAAACCTTTCTCTAATAAATCTTGAAATTGCTCCTTCAACTCTAAAAGTTAAATTTCTTCCATTCGATAAGGGGGTTTTGAAATTGGCTTAGCATCAGGAACTAAGTCAACAGTAAACTCAACTTCCCGATCTAGTATTATTCTAGGAAACTCATCAGGAAAAACATCAGGATACTCATTTACCATTGTCACATCATTAATCTGAAAAGTTCATTTATTTTCAACGACGTGTGCAAGGTAACATTAATTTCCATCTTTTAAAAGTTTCTCAGCCTCTTGATATGTTATCAAAAGTAAGGGTTCATTCCTGTAAACAAACAGAAAGTCTTTCTTAAAAGAAACGTCTTTAGCTCTACAGTCATTCTTAGCATGGTAAATAGAGAGCCAATCCATACCTAGGATAACATCAAACTCTACTAGAGGTAGAACAATAAGGTTTGCAAGTAGGTTCTTTCCACAGATAAGGATAGGAAGATTCTTATAAATTCTTTTTTCCTCAACATTTCCCCCAGGTGTTTTTACCAAAAGTTCAGGAGTCATTTCTTGAGATGGTTTTCCCATTTTACTAGAAAAGGTTTCAGAGATGAAATAATATGTAGACCCCGAATCAAACAACAAACTGACATAATCTGAAAAAAAAACAAAGTACCTGATACTACTTCATTTGATGGCCCGACATCTGCTGAAGTAGTTGCAAAGGATTCCACCACCCCTTTCTGCTTGTATTCTAACTGCTTCCCATCACTCAAGCTCTTTGTTAGACACTCGTTTGCATAGTTACCCATCTCATTTCACTTATAACATTTCACTAACTGTAAATCAAATTTTTTCTTACCTTCACCTTGATCCTTTTCAGTGTAATCACGAGCCTTATGTCCCATCTTACCACATCGGTAGCACTTTCCAGAATTCAGAAGACATTCCCCAGCATGCCTTTTGCCACATTTATCACAAACTGGAAACTTAGTTCTGTTACCATTAGACTTTTTTGATGAATTCTTACCTTTCTCCTGCCACCTCGATCTCTTCTTCTGCTGGTTGTTATAGAACACATGGTCATCGGAAAACTCCATTTCCACCTTCTCAGCACATCGAACAAGCTTTTCATAACTTTTAAACTCACGAGAAGCTAATGCCCTTCGATATTTTGTCTTTAATTCTGAGTAAAAACGATTGATTTTACTATCAAGGTCTCGAATAAAATTTGGAGCATACCTTGCCAATAGAGTGAACCTTTCTTCATAGGCAGCCACTGAGTCTTCCTCTTTCCTCAATTCCAAGTATTTCTTTTCCATCCTAAGTCGAACAGCCTTAGGAAAATACTTCTCAAGAAACATACCTTTGAATTCATCCCAGTCAAGAGCATCAATCTCATCGGCGTCCCTAATATTTTTAACCATAGACCACCACGGATCTGCTTCACTCTCCAAACGGTAAATAGAAAGACTAACCTTTTGATTGTCTGAACACCCCATGAAATCAAAAATCATCTCCAGTGCTTTAATCCACCCATCAGATTTCACAGGGTCAGATGATCCTATGAATGATGGTGGATGTTGCCTCATGAAATGTTCCACCACTGACATGTTCCTCTGCGGTTGGTCTGGATGATCTCGTGTATGGATACCACCGCCATTTATCGCTTGAGTCAACTGCGCCATTACTGCAACAAACTGTTCAGTTCCAATTCCGACCATTTCTGGATGCTGATTCGGAAGGTTATTTCCTTCTGTATGCCTTCCTAGAACTGCTACCCTGTTTCCTCTGCGGAAAACCATTCTGAACAAACATGTCTTAGATAAAGAAACATGGTAATCTTTAAATGCTATATCATTTCAAAAAAAATATTTTTTGATAATCATTTAATATAATTATAACTCCTAAAGTTATCTAAAATGACCTTTGATACCAACTATAAGGCCCCAGCCTTAAACCTTACTTAATCTTGAGTTATTACAAGATTACACATTGAGGATCTTTTCTGGTTTAGAGTTTTAGAGAATTAGATCATAAAATTTGCATTACATTCCACATATAAAAAAAGTGGTTACATAAAGATAGTATTCTTCATTCCCATCAATGGAAACACATTTAAAATAAAACATGGATTATTTCTTGACACTTCCATGACACTATCATCATATCATGTACCTTTCCCTTGACCTGTGAAAAACATTTCAAAAAAAATTGTGATGAGCATAAAAAGCTCAGTATGGGTTATAAAAACATGGAAAGGAAACATGGGAACATATATACATTAGAATGAAACCATACATTACCCATAAAACATAGGTACTTTAACATACCTCATAAAATCATGAATAAATCATAGAAATCATAGGACATAAAGGTAACTTGAGGCATTCATAACATTCTTACGTAAGGAGTAACCCTCTTGGTTACATTTGGAATACCCATCACAGTATATTCCCTAAAATCTCTTCGGAGAAACCTTAACGTTTCACTCCCTCGCGTTACCCAATGCATTGGAGATCTATATTGGGCTCACCCGGCCTTAGTTTATCATGGAACCACCCGTCTTCATAATAATTCCCAAGAACCATAACATAATCGTATCACATAAATATGCATAATGGAAACTTAAAATTTACACATTTTAATCACAAGATATCAATACAACACAAAAACATTGTGAAAAAAATTTTCAATACCAAAATAAAAGAAAAGTAAAACATGGTATTTATTTTTCTTTTAAAAAATAAGGTATGGCTTGTAGAGGAAGCTGAAACTCAAATAACGGTCACGACGGTGGAGAATTCGTTGTCGCCGCATACGTACGACAAAAACATTCCCTTTTTTCATTTAGTAAATGGTTCATATAAAAAAGATTCCTTTTGAATAAATGTAAATTTCAAAGGGGTTTATACACCGTATAAAAGAAAGTTGTGTATAAAATAAAATATTCCTCAAAGAAAGGAGATTGAGACGAAGTCCCATTCCTCGTATCTGAATTGACCCGACCGTTATTTAATCTCATGAATAATAAACTTGAGTTAATCTCTACTTGCTTAATAACCTTTTTCAAGTTCATTATTCCTTTTATACCATGTTATGGACATCATGTAATCATTTAAGTTAATAATGTTCATTTTGTCGGTATTTGGTTCTTAAGTCAAAAATAGACTTCTTACACTTACATGTTGTTAATTTGGTCAAAGGTTCATTATATCCAGAATGATATTAATGATTTGGATAACATATAAATAATATATATTAAGCATATACAAGTATTTATAATATTACATCACATTTAGAGGTAAGAAATGAAATGCACCGTTCATGGAGACGGTAAGCCGTACGTACGCATGAACGCTACTTCCATTTCTATTTCGTATTTTTTTAGGAATGGAATCTTAATTATATAAGATTATATTATAATTAAAGTATAATAACATATATAATATCATTAACATTATCCTTTACACATCCAACATATGGTATTAACGAATCAAATCACTTTCAGGGGGCGGTAGTCCGCACTACCTAAAATGAAGATATCGTGTTTACCCATAATGGAAACCATAAAGGTACGCCCAAAATGAAAAAAAAACAGAAGCTTAAGGAAAACATAAACATATCATATATCATATATAAAAATAGGGACATCATAATGGCCACCTTTGCAGGTGTTAAATGAGTATTGAACAATCATCGTTTCGGGAGGCAGAATTTCGCCATCCGCGGAAACCGTATGTTCTTTAACCATTTGATGTAGTTGTGTCAGATTGTAGCTCAAATAAATCTTATAACAACATACTAGTATATTTAATATACGAGTTTTGTTACAAAAGAAGTAAATAAAAAGAGTTTAGGGGGTTGGAGATGCAAAATAAAACAAATGAACATGAGAGAATGAATTACCTTTAAAAGTGTAACTCCTTTTGATTTGAGCCTAAAGGCTTCCTTTGAAAGGATTCAGCCCAAAGGGAATACTCTAGGATGAGGAGAGGGATTTAGAGAGAGTAAATGGGCAGGGGTTGGCCGATCCAAAGGCGTGAGAAGTGTGTGAAATGAGGTAGAGGTGGGGGCCTTTTATAAGACGAGAGGAGGGGCACTTTTGGAATGTAAAGAAATATTACTTTATTTGAAAATTTGTTTCGGTTTTAAAAGGTCCCACATTGAAATAATTAGTGGATAAGGTGATAAGGGTTCTACATCCACTCATCCAATTGGTTTTGGACTTGTGTAGTGCATAGATTTTACATTATCTTTCCATTTTATTTAAATCGTCAAATAATGATGTCATCACTGCATCATTATTATTTCATAAATAATTTAATTTATATAATGTCTACAAATTATAAAAAAATACTATGATGTAGGAAATATTTTTAGCTTTCCAATTACTATTTATAATCTAAAATCTGATCTTTATAATCCCATGTAAAAAATTGTTTTCGTAAAACATATTATGTTTGTGTCATTTTTACTTAAAAAGTTATTTTTGTCATTTCCCAACAAAAGTGGATCCATGGGGTCCCCAAGTTGACCCATGGATTTTCTTGGTTTTCCATGACACAAAAAATAATGTTGGAACATGTGTCTAGGTCATTTCCTATTATTAATGCATTATTTATACCTTAAACTACCCTAATTACCACTAATCACGATTAAGAACATAATAAGTTACTATTCACAAAAAAATTATTATAATCTCATTGAACAAAATTTTACTTCTTAATGACAACCATGTATGTCAGATTTTTGAAATTCCAAACACAATGATGGAAAAAGTTCATTTAAACAGAAAATCAGTCTTTATAAGTAGCACTTAGTGGTTTCACTATTCATCAAAAATTGGAGTTTTTCAGAAAATTACCAAAAATTCACCCTAAGATATATTTGATATTATGAATTCAAAAATGAAATATATTTTACAAAATTCAAAACATATAAGTCAAATTAATTAATTTAATAATTAATTCCCGCTGTCAGAGCAAATAGCGTGTTTTTATGAAACAATAAGTATCCAAAGATTGACACTAGTTTAAGTCCAATTTCAATGTGAAATTGATTGAAATGACCACCATTGGATTAAATGGTAAAAATATATTAATATTACAAATTAAGACCAATTCAAAAGATAATCTAATCATATAAATAAATTATATTAAAAAGCAGTTTTGATGTAAAATGCAGTATTTTTCACTATTCATTAAAAAAAAGAACATTGTCAGAAAAATACCAAAAATTCACACAAAGTAAATTTTGATGTCCCAATCATAAAGAATAAGTTTATTTTGACAAACATAGATTATAAAATTGTCAAATATACATTTAAAAAGGGTTTTCCATCATAAGGCAGTAAAACAATCTTTTAAGAATATTAGTGTATTCCATGCTTAAGATTGGATTTATTTTAATTTTAAGCCTCTAAAACACTATCTTAATCATTAATAGACATAGATAAAAATATCTATTATTCATTACTTACATGGTATGTTACACATAACCACATGATGTCAAACTTCTTGGTGAATTAAATCCATTAGTCATGATGTTAAATTATACTAAAGAGATCTTAATTACATGAAAAATAAAATTCTTGATGAATTTTTACAGGCCACATGATGCTAAAATACTAAACATTTTTATCCTTTCTGCATGAAAATAAATTTTATGGCCCCTAAAATGTTTTCACCTGAGGGGAAGTTGCATTTGTAATCTCTCACCAACCATGATGCGCTACAGAACTAGGTATGTCTTGATTCCCATCTGCTAATGGGATACACAATGACACCCAGATCATTCATCCTGGTCCAACTGACATCAAAAAATTACCTCCTTTCCTATGTACTAGCCAAACCGATACACAGAAGTAGTTCTAGAAATTTTTCTGTCTTGATGATGCTATCACATTATATGTAGTGACTCTCGGATATTTCATCCCGATCCAGCATACTACCAACATAGAAAAATTTAAAATGCACCCTCTCTATGCATGGGCATGAACATTATAATGAACTTCATCAACAACGTGTGTCTTGATTCCATCTCCCATAGGTAACATCATGATTCCTAGATTATTCTTCATAGTCCAGCAACCACCCAAAAAATTAATTCTTTCCATACAAGAAGGTCTGAAATATACAATAAGTTTCTTTATAATAGCCACATATGGGATCATCCCTACACCTACAAGATACGTAAGAAGTACCTGGATCATCAACTATAGGTATATATGTATCATAGTATTGAAGGTAAATTAACCTTTACTTCTTAATGACCCCATGTATGATGATGTAATTAACTTTCAGGTTTTTTTTTCTCATATAGAGTATAACTCACGTGGGATTTACTGTCTCAATAGTGGATTCCTCACAGGCATACCAACTCACTTCGGGAAAATGACTCATGGAGAATGTCTTTACTAAAAGATGTAAAATTTAAGGGGGACCAATGAAATATGTGTGGCTTGATTCCTTCTCTCATATGATTTTTACTGATGCAGATATTTTTCATCCTAGTACATGATACACCTAAAACAAAAATTCCCTCTTCCCTACATATGGATCGGACATATGTGGGGAGTTTCCAAAAAACAATATGAACGATTTAATTCCTATACTAACCGGATACTTGCTGACCCATTGAAAATAAGTCTTGGTCCATCCAATAATTGATACAAATGACCCGTTTATTAGAATAGATCATACTGGTATGAAATGTTTTAATGAACTATGTGTGGATTTATTCCTGCCCACATAGAATACACAGTGATGATCAGACCATTCACCCTGGTCTATCCACCATTTTAAAAAAACCACTATTTTCTTTTGAATGGGTCAGATTGGAAAATAGAACATGTTCTTCAAAATTACATGGAATTGATTCCCAACTAATAGGGATTTGTAAAAAATCTATACGAGTTTCAAGACCGATGTTTCACTTCCCTCATCCTTTTCTCTTCGATTTATGAATCATTACTGCATGAAGTTAAATTGCATGGTCAAAGAATTCCTAACCACATGAAATTATAATGTAAAGGTATTTCGAGAACAATGTGTGGATTGGTTCTCATATTAATGAGATACTTAGAGGCAATCGAGCTGAAAATCCCGGGTCCAACCATGAAAAATAACACAAAGGAAAAAAATTCCCCCAACCCCCTACATGTGAAATACAAATAGATACACGGGATTTCAGATCTAGAATCCTACATCCAAGAAAGTTTCAAAATACCATGATTCCCTTTTCAAACAAATATGATCTACGTAGAGGATCTTTTACCTCAAAACTAATCATTGTTTGGATATTTCTCACATACACAGACACCACATTTTCATCCATCAAACTATATACACCAGGAAATCATAGATCAACATAATCACCCAAAACATTCATATTTGGACAACTAGTGTTTATCCAAAACCTTTTTTTACTATACTCATAATTCCATTGGGGCTCTACATATGTTTTTATAGTAATGGTTGAACAACCAAATGAAAACACTTCCTCAATAGAGTTTGTTTCTAATTTTGTATGCCCATTGGCCCTTAAGACTGTAATTATCCCTCATGACATGAGGTCTATTTGAATCAATTTTTAAAAATTCTTCCCCCCCTCTATTGATTACGTGTATTAGGAATATCCTGGCCTAATTGAATCATATTTATACATGATCCCATTGATATTTCATCCATGAAACATGACGATTAAACTATGTTTTCATCAACCATTCCACATGACCTTGAACTATAAAAAAGATGTCCAGATAAAAAGAAAATAAACAACATGATGAATTTCTCCCTGCAACATGATGTTAAAAAGAGCTGGGAATTTCATTTCCTCATGACATAAAATTTCATGTACCCACAACAACCTGCTTGATCAAATCGATTCATCCACATCCTAACTGCAAGACATTAAATAATATATCCAAAATATGGTATATTATTTGATTCTAAAATCACTAGATGGTTAATTAAAACCCATTCTCAACCTTGTTTCATACACTATCCATACCTCAAGTGGGATTGTGAATTTTTTCAAGGGACTCCCCATAGATCCAGGGAGAATCAATTTAAAATTACTGACCCCGTAAGAATGTATTTGAAAAAAATTTATTGTTTTACCCTCCATATTGGGAACCCTAAGTACTAAACATATGAAATTCAACTGCAAGGTAACCCAAATATAGTTAAAATGAACCTCCCATACCTATTAGTTAGACCCTTAGAGGGAGTCCAATCACTAGTTTCGGGATCTCCAAACTTAGGCACAACCCAACTGAAGGAATCAAAATGCCTCACCCCATGTATGAGTTATATAATTATATCAGTGTTCCCAACACTATGGGTAAATCACGACCTTAATGCTTCTAATATAATGAGTAAAACTTCATCTATATGTTAAAATATATGCTCTAAGTGATCCAGGATCTTCATAATCATCCCCGACCATCGAAAATGGATGTCCAATGTCATGCAGAAACCTTTGCTTGATTTCACACAAAATGCTTTGATGGATCTGTATATGTTTCCCAAAAATTATCCTAACAACCAATTCCAAATTATCCCCTTAGGTGTAAATCCCAAGATATTATGGGATATATTCCTTTTAATTTCATTGATATCTTGTGTTGTACGCTAAATCAAGATTAGCTTGCACTATGCACCACATAATTCTTGCCTTCTATTTAACAAAATAGAAAGTTATTTTAATAGAATTCATTTCATGAATGGCTGAGTATAAGTGATAACTAAATATTACAATCTAGTCATTTTAATGGCAAGTATTAAAAGTATTAACATCCTTATAAAATTTATTTTATAAAAAATAAGTGAATCTATAAGATAATAAAATCATTATTTTTGGATTTTATTATGAAATATATATGTAATATATTCAAATTAACTATTAAAATTCATATTATAAGTTTTCTAGGAATTATATATAAATAATTCAATTTTAATGATAAAATAAGTGTTTTTCTAAAAAAAATAGTTTTACACACTTTTGATGGAGAACACGTTTTAAATGTTTTTTTACACTTTTATAAGTTATTTTTTGTGAAATGAATTACTTATTTATAATAAAGACATGAAAATTTACTTGGTCAATTTTTTGGTATTTTTCTAATAATATACATTTTTAATGAATAATAAAAATTACTGAATTTTAATTTCTAACAACATTTTCATCTGATTTATTTATAAAAAAAATTATCATTTTAATTGGTTTAGAAGTATAATTTTATTATTTTTTTATCATTTAAACAAATTTAATTCATTAAATTTATTTCTACATTGAAATTAGATATAATCAAACATCAGTTTTTTGATGGTTTTTACTTATAAACATTTTCCCTCTTGGAAAACACAAATTAATATTAAAAGAATCACTATAACATTTGTGTTTTGAATTTTGAAAAAATATTATTTACATTGAATCAATAGGTCCATGTTCTTTTAATATGTTACTTTTATATTTTTGGATATTATGTATAATAAATACACTAATTTTTATTTACCACATTTAATAGTAAATCAGGTTAATTAGGGTAACAAAAATTGGATAAAGATAATAAAATTCCCATTAAACCTACCAACAAAACAATGGATGAATGAAAGTTGACCGATATCACCAAAGGGACATAATTGAATCATTTTATAGACATTTTTACCTAAAATTGATTAATTATAATTCAAACGAAGGAAAGTGACAACATGTCACTCTCATATCACTTATAAGTATAAATTTTTAAATTTAATGATAATCATGTTAAAATAGTGAAACTAAATAGTGTCTAGAAAACTAATTAAATTATCCACATCATTTTAATTTAATTATAATTTTTAGATATTAAATATTTATAAAAAAAATTCACAATATAGTGATACAATAAATAATTATTTAAGAGAAATATCAAATAAGAAATCTTATAAATAGTAAAATAAATATTATTTGTAATAATTTATGTCATCTGATATTTTTATAGGTTAAAATGAAATTTTAAAGGACTACAAAATTTTTAGTTCAATGTTATATTCCTTTTTTGAGATTATTTAAATTATATGAAATGAATAGTTTAAAAATAGTAACTATTGATATTTTTATATAAATAATTTTTTAATAAATTTTTTAAAAACCATAAAAATATTTTGAAAATAAAAATTAGCTATGTTAAGGCATAAAAGTTAATTAAGTGTCCAATTATGGTCAATTTACCACCAAAATAATTTCCTCTTTATAAGTAAAATGTTTTTACCTCAATTAAAATTTAAAGAGAGTAATTAAGGGTAAACATAAAAGATAATGATTAAAATAAAATAATTACATTTAAAAACTTAGTAGAAGATATTATTTCGAACAATAATCATATATTTATAAAAATATATCACATTTTAGATATTATAACTCGAAATTAAATTTCTAATAAAGTTATATTACAAGACCTCGCCAAAGATCCCCTTGTCACTCTTATAAACGGACACCACATTTTCCCACTTACTCACACATCTCTAGCCATGTGGATTGTCCAA
This sequence comes from Viscum album, assembly GCA_963277665.1. Classification (NCBI taxonomy): domain Eukaryota; kingdom Viridiplantae; phylum Streptophyta; class Magnoliopsida; order Santalales; family Viscaceae; genus Viscum; species Viscum album. The sequence continues at coordinate 1,363,030,211 of OY728133.1, forward strand.
ATTATGCTCAAATAAGCTCCCAAAATTCCTCCCTTACTTTTGTAGACAAAATTTTGGGTATAAATATATCCTATTGAGACATTTTGGTCAAATCAAAAGAATATACATGAAAAGGTGGTAAATTACTTTTCACCTCTTTCAAAATTATTTTCATCTTCTACTTACTATTATTTTGATGTTCTGATACTTAAGTAATAAATCATGTATCTTCTAAAATCATAAAAGTTATTATTAATATTGAAAAACCTTATACCTCCATTTATCTATCCTACAAATAACAATATCACCATGTGTGCATATGTACTTATTACGGTATCAACACAGTGGTGTAATTATTTATACCACAATACATAATTTCGATGGGTATAATGTTGAATATAATTGATTTAAATAAAGAATATAACATGATAATTATTTTTTATAATAAATATACTGTCCAATTACATACCATTTAACATGGTTATAAACATGAATGGAATGAATAAATATGATATATATTATACTAATTTCAGTCAGTAAATCATATAATAATCCAAATAAGTGGAACATGAACTTATCTGACAAAACATGCATAAGAATATAAATAATTTAATAACATAATAATGAGTTACAATGAAATGGTACAAAAATATGATCATATAATAATATAAGATATCATATAATCTATTAGGATTATAGAATAAGTAAATAAAACTATTTAAATCATTATGTTGTATGTTCAGATACAAACAAAGGATATCATCCCTAATGTAAGCGATAATTTTTCAATCTCATTTTGATCTTTGATTTTTTATACGTATATAATTAATGGGGGTATATTTATCATCCATTTCAATGTTTTAAAAAAATCATAAAATTTGTACTGTAATTCAATGTATGTTTAAAGTCATTTTACCCATTTTTGACTTTAATTATTTAGTTTGGATGGAATATTTATTTTGTTTAAAATATGAGGTACTTTTTGACGTCTTTCGATGAAGTATGAGGAGAATGTTTTTTTAATTATACAGCATAAATGGATTCTTATACTTTTCTAAATCACTGTTTCCATGAAACTTAATATTCAATATTTCACATGTATTTTCAATTAAATAGTTTTCTTCTAAAATTCATGGAATTTTGAGAAAAGAAAATGTTTTTAATGATGAAAGGTTATTTTCATCAATAATTAATTTCAAGTATTTTATCAAACTTAGTTTCTATATTATATTACATGGTGTTATTTTTCTATACCTATTATTAAATTGATATGATTGTGTTTATGATGGAATTATTCAAATGAAATAAATTTATTTTATACGTATTATGATGGAATAATGTTTAAGAAACCCAATTTTTGTGTTTTGGGTTATGATATGATGAATACATTATGTTTTTGTGTCATGTGTAAGAATTATTTAATTATGAGATGGGTGGGACCTATATATCCCTCATATGTATTATGTAATGATTTATATATTCTGATATATACAAGACTAGAACAACAAGTAAATCATGATCAGCAATACAAGGTTGGAATGACAAAAAAAGGTTCCATAATAGACATTGTTTGTTATGATTTTCTTGGTTATGAGACTTGGATAATATAGAAATGTTTTTCTATTATTATTTGTTTGAAATGATTTCAGGTTTTATTCTAATAATCTATTATCAATTCCAATGTTCCTTTATGATTTGTTCCTTTCAAACTCTTATGATTTTTTTCATGATTCCTGATTTTGATATTGAAATGTTATGTTTCTACTTGTTATATTTATATGATTATCTATTCTGTTTTACCCTTACTATGAGTCTATTCCAACACTTTCTTATGTTTCAATTCCTCGGTTTATATAGAAATCGTTTATGTTGGATTAAAAAAGGGGATATCATTAAAAGAGATTTTGAATATTATTCACAAGATAGAATGATGTATTACATGTATCCAAAGGCACTGAACAATTACATGCCTCATGAATGAATCTATAAAAGGTGATGAATATTCATATAAAAATATTTAATATGAATATACATCATTAATGGGTTGTTATAGTTGGAATTCTAGTAATGGTTTAGACATCCTTTGGAAACTGGGATGAAATTTTTTTAGTGAGATCCCATGAAATGTTTCAAAAGAATTTTCTAAGGATATGTATAATTATAGGTTACTATCATATAATGATGGTAACAAATATGAATAACCTATAACAAACCCTATGATGCAATAGATTAAAAATAACCCCATGATTATGCTGTTTTCCTAGTATGATTTTTCCCCGTATACTATTCTTTTGGGGTTTTGGACAATGGCTGTAAACCAATTGAATCTTGTAATTGATCAACGCAATGGACAATGAAACAATTGTCCTACTAATAAAAAATATGTTATGGTATATAGAATGAAAAATCTTATTGTTATACATACTTAAGTTAGGAATCATTCATGGACTTCCAAATGAGCAGGTAAGGGAACAACATTATGTTGATTCATTTATAAGGCAAAGAACACCTTATTTTAGTTGGTGTTTTGATCTACTCGTTTCTGAACAATAGATCTATACCATTGAAAATATATTTCCAATATTTCATTGTTCATAACATGAAAATTTATTTTTGTTGTTTATAATTTAGAAGCTAAAGTATACTAGTGGTGGGTACTAATAAAGATTAATAGGAAAAAATTGAAATTGAATCCATTGAATTGAATGAGTTCAAGAAATTATTTTTCCATAAGTAATTTCCTCATATTATTTAAACTAAAATGGAAAATTATTTCCCTAATCTTAATAAAAAGGATGATGAATCCGTTAGTACATAAGAAAAATAATTTATGAAACTTGAAAGGTATGATTCAATCTTTATCATCTAACCTGAATGTAATGTCTATCAATTCATCAGTTTCTTAAAACCAATTTTTAAAGGTAATTAGTTGTAAGATAAATTAGTTGATATGTATAGAACTCATGTTGTTATATCAAGATAGAAATAGAACATGGTGTTAAATATAAATCTCAAATTTTTTACAAGAAATGAATGATAAAGTTAAAAGGATGATCTAAAGAAATGGGGAAAATAAGATGAGTGTTTTCATTATGCACAATGTTGGGAAATAAGAATGGTGGATACTCTATATAAGGGAATATAAAATGTTTTATATATGGAATAGAAGTTAATTTGTATGTTTAGTACCTTAGTAATGTGAAAAAGTTATCAAATGATGTGAATAGAGAAAAGGCTACAGAGAATTCAACTCCCATACTTCAACGCTACAAGTGCTTGGAAATGGTTCATTATGCTAAATGATGGCTTAATCGATGGGTTATCATTGATGATCAATGTACACATCATATTAAGGAAAATTAAAAAGGAAAATCAAATTAAAAGACTATTGGTGATGTTTAATATCAATATGATGTGGTTTAATGATTGAGTTTTTAAGTGGTGGGTTTCCATAATAATGTTGTAGAATCACTTTTATGGTATTATGGAATAATTAAATTTTTATGACGTGGTTCACTATACTTTTACAAATGTATTTGAAAGTATATTCTGAGTGGTATAGGTAACCATGAGGAGTGAATGAGATAATAAGGTGATGTTTTTGCAAAACACCTGATTTTTGGAATGATGACCCTTAATATAAACATGATGTTGAGATAAATAAATTTGGATGAAGGTTTATATTGGTTTAGAATAAGTAAATTAAACTATATTAGTTACCTTATAACTAGTTATGGATTTATTAACATGTGTTTTATGCTATCTCGGATGAATATTACCACATTCTAGACGTAGGAATAAGAAAACATACATGTTTTCAAAAAGGATTTATAATATTTCAAGATGTTATCGTGACATAGGAGAATACATGATTAAGGTATTCACATGTTTGGAATGTGACAAAAAAACAACTATCCTAAGATATATGAGAGATAAATGTTATACCAATTTAGTTCACCTCTTCTTAATGTTTTATTTTTCTATTTTTTAGAAGGATTGTAGGGTTAACCAATTTTGGATGGTATAAATTATACAATGGTTGATGTTTTATATATTAATGTATTATCTCACTATAGGTGGACATATTCATATTTGATAATTTATTTTTTAACCCTACATATTTCGAGAGAGAAATTCATTTTAATGGTTGTTGAATGTAATAACATGTGATTTTATAATATAGATTCATTTTAATTTCATTGATTTCATATGGTGTATGATACACCTAGATTATCTTGTACTATACACAACACTGTATTAGTTTGGAGTATACACAACACTATTATAGTCTTGTATTAAACAAAATTTAATGTTATTTTGATATAATTTATTTCACTCATGACCATGTGAATGTGATAACGAAATATTATAACCTAGTCATTATAATGGTGGATATGAAAAAAATTATCATCTTTCTAAATGAAATGTTTAAATAAAAATAAGTGAGTCTCTAAAATAATAAAATCATTAACTATGTATTTTTTTATAGAAATATATATTTAATATAATCAATTTAATGTTTAAAATTCAACTTATATGTTTTTAGACATGATATAATAACAAATTCAATTTTATAGGTAAAATAAGAGTTTTTTTTAAAAAATAATATTTTATTTCCTTTTGAAGGATAAAAAAATTTAAATCTATATTATTATAATTTTAGATGTTTTTTTGAAAAAATAAACATATTCATTCGAAATGGGATATAAAAAATTTATTTTGGCTGGATTTTTTGTATTTTTCTAAGTATATTCATTTTTAATGAATAGTTAAAAATACTGTATTTTAATTTAATACATATATTTCATTTGACTTATTTATACTAAAATTTTATCCTTTTATTTCATGTAAATTTATAATTATATTATGTTTTTATCATTTCATCTAGTATTTCTCATCTGAGTTAATTTCACATTGAAATTAGATATAGACGGACATCAATTTATTGATGGTTTTGCATTGAAAAAACATGTTTTTCGCTTTAACAATAGGAAATAATTTTAAATTAATTACTATAAATCCATTGTTAGGAATCTCCAAAAATAGATTCCATATTTGTAATCAGTGGGTTTAAATTATTCTAATAGGTTACTTTTATTTTTCATTATATTATGAATTGTAACTTTTGTGATTTTTATTTACCACTGTTAAAGGTAAATTGTTTAAATTAGGGTAATAAAAAATATTATCAAGCTAATAAAATTCTGATAACATCTTTCAAAATTCTATTGGGTGAGTTAAGGTTTTCCAATATCACTTAATGGTAATAATTTACTCATTTAGTGGAGTTTTTTCCTGAAAGTGAGGTAATTATAATGAAAACCAAAGAAACTAACAACATGGAATTCTCTTATCTCTTAAATGTATAATAATTTTAATGTAATGATAAACAATATAAAACATTTAAATTAAATATTTTCCAGAAATATAATGAAATTTTCTATATAATGTTAATTTATTTAAAATTTTTCGATATCAAATAATTACAATAAATATTGACAGAATAGTGATATAATAATTATTTTATTTAGAGAAGTATCAAATAAATTATTTTATTAATAGTTAAATAAATAATTTTTAAATAATTTTTTTCATAAAAAATTTTAATTGGTGAATATCACATATCATTATACTATTTAATTCTTTTTTTGATGTTATATCTAAGTATTTATTTTATTTGAATTCAATGAAATGAATAGGGTAAAAAGTGACACTATTGATATTTTTTAAAAAATAAAATTTTATTGAATTATTTAAAAATCCTAAAATAAATCTATATTTAAAATGTATCTATGATGAGGTATTAATGTTAATTAGGTGTCCAATTATGGCATATTTACACCATATAAAAAACTTAATAGCCTCTTAAATATTTTAAATGTTGTTACATAAATTAAAATTAAAAGGGTGTAATTAATGGTAAACTTCAAAGATAAGGTTTAATATAAATTAAATGGCAATCAGAACATTATAGGATGAGATTATATGAAACTATAATCATATTATTTTAAAACTAAATAATTCATGAGCTATTAAAATAAGAAAATCAATTTATAATTACATACTATATCAAGACTTTCTTAAAGAGCCCTTCTCGCTCTTATATAAGTCCACCATATCTACCCACATACTCAGACCTTTCAAGACCCTTAGATCATACCACTTTTTCTCAAATAAGTTCCAAACAACCCTAAATAACACTTAAAGACCAAAAAATGTGTAGAAATCAATCCTATGGTGCCTTTTATTCAAATAAAAAGGTGATACTCAGAAAAGAGGTAATTTTTTTATCAGTTCATTCAAAATAATTATATTCTTCTACAAATTTTTATTACAATGTTTCCATACTAATTGTAATAAATGTATAATCTTATATATGATGATATTTTATTATAATAATGGTATAACCAAATACCCTTTTTTATCAATCAAAATATTAACAATATCACTATACATGCATACTTATGGTTTACGGTCACCACACTATGGTATAATTTGTTATTCAATAATAATAAATTTGGATTAGTATAATGCTGAGTATAATAGATTTAAATAATGAATATAACATGATAATTATTATGTATAATTAATATACCATCCATTTATACACTATTTATCCATTAAGTGAATGATATTGTCGCTCATGCGTAGGTACGACCTACCGTCTCTACGATACGATGTGATTCATTATACATGATATTAATTTTTAAATGATTCTATACATGAATTAATTGAGTAAATATGGTATATATTATACTAATATCATTATATAATCGATATAACTATATCCTATGATGTTTAACATGATTTTATTTGAAAAAACATTCATAAGAACATAATGAAATTAATTTCTGAATAACAAGTGACAATGAAATGTTAGTAACAAAGATATGATAATATAATGATATATAATATCATAAAATTTATTATGATTATAGAATAAGTCAATAAAATTACTTAAATAATTATATAGAATGTTCAGATACATATGAAGGATATCAGTTCTAAGGTGAGGGATAATTTTACAACCTCATTTTTTGAGATAGTTCATATGTAGGTATTTACTGGGCGTATATCTATCATCCATGTCCATGTTTTAAAACATAATAATAATTTTTTTAATATTATTCCATGTATTTATAAATCTATTTTTACACATTTTTTACTTTTAATACATGGTTTTGAATAAGTCTTTCTTTCATTTACCAAACAAGATACTTTTTGAATTCTCATGAAAAATTACGAGAAAAATGTTTTTATAACTTATATGACATAAATGGATTCATATGATTTCATAATGCATTTTTTAAATGAAGAATCCTTTAAAATATTTCATGTTTCTTTTAAATTAAAATTTTTTCTTATAAAATTGTGTGTCATTTTGAGAAAACAAATCATTTTTTAAAAAGAAAGTAAATTTTTATCAAGAATTATTTTGAAGTATTTTATCAAGAATACATTTCATCAAAGATGACATAGGGAAATGTTACAATACCTTTTATTACTCTGATTTTATTCAGTTGATGATAGAATTATTCTAATGAAATTCATTTATTTTATATGGGTTATTAATAAATAATGTTTGAGAAACCCAATTTGTTCTATGGTTGTGATATAATGAATGGTTTATGTTTTTGTGACACATGTATGAATGATTTAATTTTGAGATTTTTTGGACATATATCACCCTCCAATGGATTGGGTAATGATTTATATCTCATGAGATAGATATTAATGGAATAAAAAGTAAATCTGGTTCAATAATATCAGGTTGGAATGACTTGTATACCAGGTTTAGTAATGACATTTGACTGCTATGATGGTCTTCTGTATGAGCCATGGATATTATTGAAATGGGTTTCTATGATTATTTTCTTTCGCTAAGTTCATCTTTTATAATATATCTATTTTATCTTGGATAATTTTCCTTTATTATTTATTCCATACAAAATACATATATTTATTTCTTGACTCAAGAGATCGATATTCAATAGTTATGTTCATTTTTTACATCCACAAGTTAATCTATTATTTTATTATCCTTACTATGAAAATATAATCAACCTTTCTTATGTTTCCATTCCTCATGTTATAAAGAAATTATTTTTTTAAGTGTAATAAAGAGGAGTATCTTTATGGGAAATGTTTAATATATTTTACAAGTTAAAATAATTTCATCCATGTTTCCAATGGCACAAAACAATTATGGTCTTCTGGCATGAATTGGTAAAATGTAATGAATATTCATATAAAACAATGTAATATTCATATTCTACATTCTTAGGTCTTTATATTAGGAGATTATTTTTCTAATTTTGTATGCCTAACAGGTTATAAGACCCGTGTTATATCTCCTGATACAAGAACCCTTGAAACCATGGTTTACAATTTTTTCCAACTCACATCCTAGACTTGTTAGAAAATCATAACCCAATTATCATCCAGATAAACAGGAATTCTATATCAACATCCTAATCGAATGACGTTTAACATAAATAGTATTATATACCCGGTATTAAAACTTAGGTCAGACCACATCAGAGGGTATTTCCCCTCATGACCGTGCACAAGAAATCAATCTATATTAAAAATATTGAAATAGGCCCCACCTGATTGGTGGATCCATATCCAAAAAATTACCCCTCCATACACATGAATCACATCCACATAAGAATATTCCATAAAAATACAATGCACATCATTATTCTTATCATAATAGAATATATAGGGACATTTGAATATCTTATGTCAGATCAATCCATGAAATTGAAATGTCCCCTCCCTACCTACATAAGGGTCAGACCTACGTAAGGAAACAACTCATATGGATTTGATAAAAGTGTATCCACTCATTACCAATATTCTAGATAATTTTCAAACAAAAATTCCAATTTTCATGATCAGGAACCCCTATCTACACACCATACACAATGGTCAGAAATTTTTGAATCCCCATAACCATTCATGCCCATCGAAAATTGAAAGTTAGTATTCTGTGGAATCCTTTGTATGATTAGGCACACAATGCCATGAATTCTCTTCATATGTTTCCCACAAAATGATCTATCATCCAAGGGAAAATTAATACTCAAAAAGGGATTTTCCAATCTACGTATTCCTCTATGACGTCTACATCTCAACCTATTCCATGGTTTTTGAAACCCCCCAGATTACTATTTACATATTACCCCATTATGCCTGATAGTGATAAAACATTACAGGTATAATTTTCAGGGAAAAATTCTTGGTTGTGTGATTTTAAACAACACCATGCACTTTCCCTCCTTTGCACAAGGAAAATTCACGCAATAGAGATTTCTTAAAAAACTAATATGAATTCCCCTATACATTCATACATCTTTATCCTTAATAAGCCACCCACTGTGGGACTCAACTACAAATCGTATCCAAAAATATATAAAAATTTTCAGGCTATCTAAAATCGATAGCCAATGTCAGGTGGATACATTTGGATGAATATGCACACAATTCCCTTGTGGCTCTAGATAGGTTTCCCTAAAAAATGGAATGTCAACCAATGGAAAATTCGTCTTATGGGGAGGACTTTCTCATTTTTTATGGCCCATGGATTCCATACCCTATATCTAGAAATCACAATTCATTGTCAAGGAAAATCCTTTATCCATGTCTGAATGTTTCCATTAGATTTTCGGTTAATGTGTCATAAATTGGGTTCTCTCCACCATAAGTTTTGGTCAATGATTTTGGACCAAAAACACAAGTAATGATAGTCATGTTTTCATTAATATAAAATACCAATGAAAAAGGCACAAAATTTTCTAGGGTGAAAACCTGGAATGGGTTCCTTGGAAAAATTTCAAGTACCAGTTCGCTAAATATATAATATATATGGTTTAGGGAAAATATTGATAAATCAAAAAATCATTAATAAATGTGAAGCTTGTTAGATCAAAAAAACTTCAAAATGTGTCCTATGAATATGTCAAGTTATACCTTCTAATCCCACACCAAAATAGATATAGGTAAAAATTAGGGAAATAATAAAAAATGCATAATATGTTTTGGGTTTTTTGTGAGACCCTTGCAAGATTAAAACTATGCTCCCTGATCCCCTCTACTCCGAAACTAATTCGTAAATGATTTTTTTACTTTCGTTATCTCAGATTATGATTTCAATCAATTTCTTCTTGATATTATGGTTAAAAATGTCATTGAACATAAATGTTTGATATTGATAGAAATGATAAATGATGAACACTAGAAATAAAAATGTTTCTCTTTTGTCAAAATAAGTGACAATGGGGGAGGGTAGCCATAGTATAGAGTCTCTCCTAGATTTCAATACATTATTGGTGGAGGGTTTCCCATCAGATAACAATAAAGCCCAACTTGATCCTTCCAATAGATTGGTAACAACCTGATTAGGGATATCATGGGAACATCCCAAAGCATTCTCTCATTCATATTCATCTTAAACTATTGGACATAGTCTCTTCATTACAGTTTAGAGGTCATTCCCATTCTATTAGATGGCCTCATAATTAACATATGATGATTCAAGTAGTGATTTTAGTCTTTCCATGCAAGACTCAAACTCACACAGTTCCTAAATCTGGAAAATCACCTTGTTATGAGAACTAGAATTTTTAACCTTCATATGATGAAACTATTTAGTAATATCCCTGATGGTCTGAGATTTTTTTGTGAAAATCATTGAACCAATAAATTTCACCTTCGCAAGAAGCGAGATCCTCTCGATCTATATCATTTTCATACAAAAAAATATGAATGCATCAGTAATCATATCTACAAAAACACAGATGAAAAAATAGTCGTTGAATGTTATATGCCTCATTGGAAAGGTATTCCAGTGGACTTTTCATGTCAAGAGTATATATTTGATGCCATGCCCATAAATTTAAATATTTAAGACTCATAATCAAATCTAAATCATGGTACTCCTCCACTATGACATGTATATAATGTAGAAGAGTCATTCCAACAGATAGAAGAACCCTTAGATATGTTACCCATGTAGGGAAACTTTCACTCCCAATAGATGGTTCATCTTCATGAAGTAAATGAGGGGGGTGACAAAAAATTTTGAGACACCAGGGATTTCCCACTAAGACATGATTCAGTAGGACCACATACCACATAATAAAAAGATGTTGTGTTTGAGTTTTTTTCCATAGAGAAGATTTATGTTGGTGAAGCCCCTTACCTATTTATTTTACTATTGGTAGAATTTTTTCTAAACATATTTGGAAAAAAATTGTGAAACTGGCACAATTTTGATACGACCATAAATAGCCAATGATCCTTGAACCCATCATTCTAGCCTTCCCAATGCCCTATCAGTGTAGTAATATTCCCACAATTTGGAGTACTATTATGAAAATTAAGTTGAGGCTATTGTTAGAGGAATGAGATAATACACATTATGATCCTCCCATGTCATTGTAATCCACAATTGTTGAATAATCACATGATATGACTCCTAAAAAACAAGAATAGTAGGGATAGGTGAGACATATTTAGGGAGACCATTTTTTTTGGAAAAACAACAAGGTATCTTGGTGTTAATATAGTTACCCTATATTAGCGATAAGTTAAAACACTATATAGGAGTGAAATGATATTGGAATGATCTTCTGAAGAGCCCCTTCATATAACCGTCTAGAATTTTGGAGGTGCAACATAAGGTGCGAATAAAGCGGGAAATATATCGTAACATTTTTATTTCATCATCCAAAGTAAATGATTGGGGATAAATAGTGGAAATGTTTATAAGGGAGGGGTGAAATTCAAAATGAGTAACCCTCATAGTATAACATCACATGTAGGTAGAGAAATTCTCTGTTATACAACAATAAAAAAATTAAAATCGACCATTAAGATTATGTAGGGGTTTACCATCATGTACCAACCCTAAAAGTTTATTTATTTGGATGAGAGTATGAACGTCCAATGTAACGGGGTATACCTCTACAAATGTGGCTTCCATTATTAGAGTGAAATCCCTAACGCTTGTATAAATATCATGAATGGGGAATATAAAACAACACAAAATAATAGAAATGAAAACTTCCAATAAATGATCTAAAGGTATGTATGATATAATTTTGTACCCTCAGTTATTGTATTGATGTGCCGCGAGGGTGGAAGACTATGAGCCTGAGATTTTTTGTGAGTGTTGAGTTGGATGAGTCTGGCTATGGAAAACCCTTGGCCTATGACCATGCTGATGCATGAACATCCTGATCCATTATTTTAATGAAATAAGGCAACAATCAAGGAGGGGTTGCTTGATTAATACCTCTACCATGGACAATAAATTCCATACCAATGGAGATACTTGTTCTAAATTCTCCCATGAATTGGTCTCTAGAAGAAACTCATCAAACAATGTTTCTTAGATTGGGATGCCATCAGAGTTTATGGATGTACCTTGAACTAATTCCCACAACTCATTACAATAGGTGGATGGTATTGGTTCTTGAACACTGAATGCTAATCTGTACAAGAAACATCACACCTGGTGAATAAATTGAAAATTTGGAAATCCAATCCACCTGATAAATTTTTACTTCTTCCATGTGGTCAGGGGAATCCAAAAAAAATCTAATACACCCAGAATGTACAAGACCACTCATTAAGGAAGCATCCTATAGATCTCAAGACCCATTTAGTGGTCTACCGACCATTAGAATTATCTTGAGAATGATTGAAAATGGACTAGTAATCCCAAATGACTTTACTCAAATAGTAGTTATAATGATAATGATTACTCAGGGAACACATATATCCTTTCAATGTAAGTGAATTCTCTAATGTAAAAGTATTGATGAGTTCTTATGTTGAAAAAATATTCATTTTTTCATACCCTCGATGTGAATTAAGGCAAATAATAAGAGTACAGTGATTGGAAAATTGTATGGTAATATCATCTATGAGGAAACAATTGTTAAGTGGAAGCTAGACATATAGAAGAATTCCTATGAGATGTGTAGTAACAGGGACTCTGATAATACACTCTTATCGAATTCTCTAGGAATGAAGGTTGTATTCAAAATTCAATTACATAGTTTCCCTCCTCTTGGTCACCTCTATTAGGATAAGAGGGAGATCCATCTCGTCCTACATTCAAAAAAAACATGAAAAATGGCCAGTCAAGAAAATAGTTGTGAAAATGATCAAAAAATGAAGAAGGACTAAAATAATTCTTCATAGAAAATATCCACATTCTGAAACATTGAAATAGATTGTGGATGTTATTCTATATAAACTGATAGTTTATGGAACACAACGCAAGATGTTGGCTCACGAAGCGTTGGCGATAAAGTCAAGGAATGTTCATGGAATGGACGTGCCATGAATCAATATTAGCTATGTGGTTGTCCAAAAATTTAGAATTAGAATATTATACATTGAATTTGGAAATGTAAATACCAGTTCATTGAATTGAGGTGTAGTCTATGGAGTAGGAAAACCATGTACCGTCATACTACAATATAGTTTAAATTTTGGTTTTCTATTTCATGGTTCTGTTCATAGATTAAAAGGTTGGTATGTGGATGGGAATGACTATGAAGGGTTCACAATTCATAGAATGAAAATCATGGTTCATGGGTGATAGATTTCATGATAGAATTTTTATGCGGATATAGGGAAATATGCTATCACATTGTCAAGATCTTTTCAATGAGATGTCTAGTATATGAAAAAATACATGGGAACTATATATATAGGTGTTTTCCCCCATTGGTTCCACCATTATATTGAAAACCAGTTCATTTATAGACTGTTTTCTACATTTGAATAGCCTCATCTTGGTACCAATCAGAACCCAGTCTAATTGAAGGAATTTGTAGGGATCTTAAAACTACCAAAAGGGAATGAAAATACTCCAAAAAATTATATGATAGAATAATATGCCAGTTAAATTGAAAAAATAAGAAGAATATTTAATAACATGAATTTGAAAAAGAATCAAACATGAAATTGTACTGATTTTCGGGAATGGAATGTGAATAATATTTTCCATGAACCGAATGGTATGAAAACATCCCACGAAAAGATGGCATATGATGTGTTGGGCATTAAACTAGGATTCTCATAGAATAAATTAAGAATGAAACTGGTCCCTCATGAATTGAATCATTTGAAAAATGGAGGCGCATAAATTCAACCCACAGACCATGATCTCACAAACTATGTCATTAGAGAAATCGTGATGGTGATGTATGCCTTCTCACACAATTCCCAAAAACACAGTCCTAGGACATGGTGAGTACAGTGAAATCCCATGAACCACATCTTTCTTGGGATTGAGGTGGTGTATTATGCCGTTATGAACTACATCCCCACAAATCTCTGTTTACAAGGTCATCTATGGGCCGAACAATTCACCCATGGGCTCCTACAAAAGGTAATGTCTGGCCCACAGATATATCTTCCTCAACACTCTATAATAGGACCCCAAGGTGGTATGATGAGGAATATTTGAAGATATCTTGGAATTGATGGATTGAAGAAATATATGGAAAATGATCAATGGAGTACGAAACTGGGATCATTTTCGAGTAGGTAAAAATCCAATATGAACCAGCAAAAAGAAGTATGCATAATAATTTGGGTGAACAATAAAAATAATTGGACAACCATGAACTATTACCCCTTTGTGTATGATCATTATGATAATTTGAAGACCAATTCCTCTCCTCCAATATGTCATATCGTATAACAAATCACTATGAGTATGATACCCTACACCAAGTAGTGTTCCAGAACACAAATTAGATGGACATCATCACCCCATACCACCACATTATGTGAATGAAACCTAAGGACACATACCACCATAATATTCTGAATGATCCAGAGGCCACATGTTAATATTGTACATGGAACACATATAGTTCTTCTTAACACCTCAGTATCTGGATGACATCTAAGTCTTTGTACCACCATAGTATGATTATGGAATCATTTTCCACATACTACCTCAATACACTGATGACCCATCCACATGAATAACAATGAGAAATGTAGGTTGTTACCCACCACAGAAGAGAAAATTGTACATATAATGGGGTACCTTTAATCATTTCACATTCTAGCCTTGATCATGCCCTTCAATTTGCATCCCATCCTCCAAATCCCCACTACTAACCAGCCCATTGACATTTGGACAAAGACCCTTCTGAATCCACTAGACCCATATGATAAAACTGTCATGCACATTAGTTAATCCTTTTGCGTTTACATACCCATGGTAAAAAAATTTACCTGGGAAATCCTTGCAAGGGTGTGGGCCCCCAAAATGTCTTTAGGTTTAAATTTCCAGGATAACCTGAGGTCTAACAAAAGAATACTCATGTGAAAATCCTCGTTTATGGGGTCATTGGAAATCACTAGTTGTTATATTAAATGAGGGTTATGGGAAAGCCCAATGTATCATGCCCTATTTTCCATACAATGAGAAGAACTTTTTCTCCCCATTAGAGGAACTCATTTTAGGGCACTCTCCCTAAGGTAAGACCATATCATTTCCATGGGAGGTGGTGCTCTTAATCTTCTTAGTCTCATCTCGATACATGTCCGAATATACTTCCGAATGTGAAAATCATGGATATCAACTTGGGAGAGGGAGTTGGTACACTAAAAGACCCTTTCACTCTAACCCTTTGGGATCCAGTACCTTCTATCAGTAGATGAAGTGGTATGTGCGATTTCTTGACCCACTACCTCCTCTTGCTTCTCACACTGAGCAAGACTGATACGGGATTAGATGTTGGTGGTGATCACAAGATCTATATATCCCTGATATATGGTAATATTCATCGGTGTAAGACCCAATAAAACCTCAAAATAATCATTATTTGAGATCCTACTCATGGTTCTAGAAACATAGGCCTCATTTATAGTATATGACCCAAACAAATGGAACTATGAGAACTCTGATTCCTACCCTAACCAGGATACATAAGATTCTTGTCTTAAGGCCCGAGCTCCAAAAATATTCCTCTACGATGTATGTCCCAAGAATATTCTCTAATGTGGGCCACTTTTTTTAAAATCCCACCTAAAATCATTGCTGGGAATCTTCCACCTAGACTTCCTCACAACATTACATTAAACTATAGGTGTGGGTGATCATCAAACAAGCTTAAAAGGTGACATGTCCCACCAAGCAGCACTGATATAAATATGATCATATTTATCTCTTGAGGATATATAAGAATCCCATATTATGATTTTAATCCCGGTTATGAATTTACATCCATTATCCGTAGATTGTGATAAACTGCAGAGCACCTCATCTTAAGGATAAAACTAGAATTGTCTCAGTATTTCCAGACTAATGAGTATATATGGTTAATCTTGTTTCCCTTAGGTAACCCACAAATACATGCTTGGGAAATAAAAAAGGACTCATGAACATATTAAACTTGATTAAATCTATATGTGATTCCCATGTTAAGAAGTAATTCTCCCTAGAAGGGTTTGATATGCCCAAAATTCCATCATCTTTACTAGTGGGGTCCTTACATGTCATTGGAAAAATCATCCAACGAATTCCTTCAATGGGAAAAGAGGTACTTGAATCTTGAATAAAAGCGTTTTGGGGGTTTTAAGATTGCTAATACACTAGCTGGAGACCATCTAATTAAATCATACCCATTATAGACAGATTGCACACATACTCAACCCCCTGCAATCAACTGTTAGGATCGTTCAACAGTTGGACCTCCATTGAAATAAAAAAGGGACACACATACCAGCCCTAGTGTGACCATCTCACCAACTAAAAATGGTCATGATGTGAATCATGTCAAAATAAAATTCTAAAACCAATGTGAAACACTATAATAGCAACCAGTTGGCTATTATTCGTTGGACTATTTTGTTTTCTCTTATACAATGTGAATTGGGATGAACCAATTACATAAATGTGTAAGTCCCCAACCAAATACTAAAGTGAGTTTAGCTTATGATACCTATAAATATATCAATGGGTTATTGAAGGCCCCACATAATATATACTATTTTCAATTAATTCATCCATTGAAATAGTAGAATAATAATTCAAAACATAATCAATATAAAAATATATTCTGAAAAAATTGAAAATAAATTTATAAAATTTACCCCATTAGACTAAAAATAAACATTCCAAAAAAAGAATAAGTATTGTATCATTTTATCATATTAACAATAGAGTATATGAAATTTGAAGGGATGTTGTCAATGATGAATTCAAATACCATAAAAATTACATTAATATTTCATGAGGAAAATTTTCTATTCATTTTGTTATAATATTTTAAAAAATAAATATATCCTGAATTTTAGGAACAAAATAAATATAAATAAATACAGAAACAAGTAAATGAAGTTTCTTTGAAATTAGTTTTTATGACAACTGAAAACATAAGTACATTACGCTGTTTTTTGAAACAAATATCCAATTTTCATTTTTAGAAACATTTAAAAAAGTACAATTTTTAGAAAATAAAAAATAGATTCCTTTTCCCCATTAAAAAAAATAGATTCATAGGTAAAAATTTCATTAATAGATCATTGGATAATACTAAATTTATTCTTTATAAAAATATGAAAAATGTTGATCAAGAAGAAAATGATTCATGACCTTGTAGAAAACGAATTAATTTTTCCTGCAAAACATTATTTTGGTATATTGAACACATAAAGTGAGGAGAGTAAAATGTAATTTTATAATATAATGGAATTAAAAAATGAGAATAAAATAGTTTCATTTAAATATATAAACATCAAATAATTCCCCCTATCATAGAAATAATGAAAATAATCACACATAATGATGAGATTATGAAATAAACACTTACCACTTTTGTAAATTTTGTATTATAACCCCTTTGGAAAAAATAACCAAAAATTGAATATCAAATACCATGAATATAAATATATTTATGATAAAAAATATACAAGGGTTGGTAAATACAGCTCATAAAAATTAATAGGTTCCTATGACCAAATATTTCTCAAATGATTTGAAATTGAGGAGAAATATATTACAAATATCATACCATTCAAGTGAATATTAGTCAATGAATTGATTTTTTTTATATCAAATTGTTTCCCACATGAAATAATGAAATTTAATTACACACATAATCTTAGTCTATGATAAAAATCAATATATAACATGCGATAATGAAAATAAATTGAGTTATTAAATCCTTTACCACCTGGTAACTTTCAATCAAATATCTTGGGATTATGTAATTTGAATCGAGGATTTAAATAACATAAATTATGAGAAATTAATGATATAACATGAAAAATGGGTTCAGATACACCATATAAATTGAATCATGTTCAAAATATAAAATGATGCCCCACGGAAATGAAATTTAGATGAAATATCATACCTCATCATTTCATTGTACTATAAATTCAATATTTTCTAGAATAATAAACATATGTAAATTATTTACTTTGTAAATTACCATTTTAAGGATTATTACTCCTTTTATATTTTTAAATATCAATTTATATTTAATTATTTAATCAGTTCATTTCATTTCTTTTGTTTTAATGATATTTATTTCATACATCCAAAATGAATTTTTTAGTTTGACTATGTTGACACACGTCATTGTTCCATCATCTCCAAAATAATAATCATGTTATAATCATCATTTTTATCATCAATTATACTTTTCTAAACATGTAATTTTATATGGATATGAAAAATTAACTATGTTACAATAATGGAGATGATAAGCGATACAGACACTTGAGTAATATTTTCATTTTTCAACAATCATAATTAAAATAAATAAATTAATATTTTATATTTTTTAAAAAATTATTAATTTAAAATAAATATCATATTATTTATTTAAATATCATAACATATAGTATTAATGTTATATTGTTATGAAAAATGGATTACATCGCTTTGTAGTGGTGGCAATCCACCTTTTTGAATGAATGAAATTATTATTTTTATGTGAATGAAAAGGTAAGAAATCATATTATATATTATATTTATGCAATGATAAAAATTTTATGAAAATTATATTTATATATATTAAATTGACCATTATAATTAAGAGTGAGAGTTGTATAAGGAAAATGAATTACACCACTATATGAAGTGGTAGTCCTTCGTATAAACTAGTTATAATTTTATTTCCCATTTAATGGAAGAAAATAAGATTATAGGATGTTCAATTAAAATAAAAATATATAATCATTTTATAGATAGAGTTTTTTTATTCCATAATATTTCTTTAATACATTATGAATTGGAATGAAGAAATAAAACATAATTATTTAGTTAATAATGACCACTCTTCTATGGGAAACTTATTTTGTTTTATGAAAATAGTTATCTTGTTAGGGATAATCAAACCATGGGATCTATGTAGATGGGTGTAAATTTAGAAAGGTAATTATGATGGAATTTTTTAACATAAATTGTTTTTAGTGATAATAGTAAATTAGAGGACTTTCCCTTTTAAATGAGAGGGGAGTAACCCTTTTAGAAAATTCATAAAGTATAAAATTAATATTATTTAATTTTTAAAAAAATGGCTCTAAAATGACATATTTAAAAGATAGTATGAGTTTTATTATAAATATGATCATAAAATGAAAATGGGTTAAGTAAATATTTTTTACTTGTATATATTTTTTTCAATCTTCATTAACACGTTTTTCTAATTATAGTGATAAAATGTTTTAATTCTTTAGAGGTAGTGATTGTTATTATAAAAGAAAAATTGGAACACAATAGTACCATGTATGATATATTATAACATATCCCATGAATATGGAATATTATTTTATCTATATGAATTTTAACTTATTTAATAATATAATATACATTATTTCATATCAATACCCTTTTTTGAACTATTCATTTAATTTGACTTTGAAAACAACATAAAAAATAGAATTAAAATATAATCATTAAATAATAACTAATATTCTATATTTTTCTATAAAAATTGGAAAATAATAATTAATTTAATTTTTATTACATTTAATATTTTTGGAAATATTTATTTTATTTTTCAATTAATTGAAGTAATATTGTGGCATCATTACGTAATAATATAAGAAAATTAATTAATTAATAAAAATTTAAAAAAAATTAATATTATAAATATCATTTAAATATGAAATAAATATTTATAAATTAACCTATGTTGTTTTTCTCTCAGTCACGAAATAATATATTCATTAAAAGTATGAAAGTGGCATTTTTATGTTTATCTTTTACGTAAATATTATAGAGGTCAAAATAAAAAATATGGCCTCATTTAACTATATATTTGATATATAAATGTAATTGGATAGAATATAGTCACTAAATATGATGAATTTTAGTTCCACGTTTAATTTTCTTCACATATCATATCATTTTTAATATTAATTACCCAATTAACTCTAACTGTATTTATAAATATTTACAATAGAAACTTTTCTTAATGACTAAAAATTAAAGGTACCAATTTACCAGATTTGGACCTCCTTATTCCAGATATATATATATATTCCATTTTAAAATAATCTATTTAAATTATTGGGAGAATTTAAATTTAAATTAAACCTACAAAATGTGACGAAAATAAGTTTTTCATAATAATGCATTTTTAAGTATAAATCTTTTTAATACGATATTAAAATATAGAACTATTTATGAAGTATATAATTGAGCTATATTTAATCCATATTAACTAATGAAATTTTAATAATAATAATGAAAAAATTATATTTTAAACACATTAAAATAAAATAATTGTTTAAATTGAAATCAGTATTTTTCACTTTTTGATGAAAAATATTACTTTTTTGAAAGATAAAAAAATGTAAATAAAAGATTATTTTTGATATCCAGTTTAGAAAATTATATCCATAATAACAAATAAAATTTATAAAATTTCCATAAATTTATAAAAAAAATTAAAATAAATAAACAAAAAAATATTTGAAGAATACATATTTTTATTAAATAAATTTTCTTTACTAAAAATTGAGTTATTATTTACAATGTTGTTATCAATAAATTTATATGGAGTTATACCATTATATAAATTTAATAAGGTAGTAAATCATATTGATACCCGTCCATTTATAAGTTTGGTTATAATGATAATATTTTAATAATAATATTTCATGGTTTATTTCAGAAAAATATTGCATATCGTATACACTATCCAATATTTTTATATTTTCAAAAAATATTGTGGAGTTACATTCACTCCAATTTAAAAAGTTTCTACATAAAAATTTAAACAGGGGCTTAGTAAATAAGTGTTGGACATATGAACAGACCTTTGGTGAAATAACAGACAATAAAATGGTTAAACGAATTCCTACTAAAAAATGGGAAGGGATGTGTAAATTTCATCTTGAATTACAAAAAATATGGTTTTGAAATAGGTGAACATGACTGTCATGTGAAAATCTGGATATGGAGTAGGAAAATGAAACCCTATGAATAATATAAAGTAATAAATAACAATGATAGAAAAATTTTAATAACCAAAAAAAACCTAAATTAATGATTGGTGAAAATACCATCGATCCATCAGAAATAATCATAATTAGATTTTTTTCAATATACATATCCTAGAGATTAGAAATTTTATTAGAAAATTGAATAAAACATTAGTAAATTTTCATACATGAAATGTTAAATTGCATTCTTTAATCACTTTACACTATAATATCTTCTTGTTCTCCAAATACTGAGTATTAAAAATGCTTTTTTCATGCTTGATGCACTAAAATATACTTATAATATATCGAATATTTTTCAAATATCCAACAAGATATCAATCCTATAATTAAATAATATCCAAAAATGAAATTATTTCCACAACGAAAAAATTTCCAAATTGAATAAACAATCATATGAAGAAATACTAAATTTTACATTAAATGTTATACAACAATAGCTATGGTTCAACATAGATCATTTCGTAAATAAAAAACCCTATGTCTAAACTATTCTAAGATTTATCAAATATTTTTTAGCATTAATGTGATAACATACACAAGAAATTTACATTGGTATATCCAAATTAAAATATCATGTTAAATAGCGTGTCACGACTAAGGGTTTAATCTACATTAACAAAATGATACAACTCTGATAATATCATTAAATGACCCAATTTTCCTAAAAAATTTAAAAAAATATTATACCATATAAAATGTTTCCCAAAATAAAATTTATTTTTATATCCTCAATAATTTAAGTAAAAATAATTTCATTCTATCCATAATATCATATTGGCTCGTGGTAGGCGGTACACCCTTATTTCCCTTCAGTTATTATTTGAAGCCCTACAACCTTGGCAGATGTGGCAGGTTTTCGTCTGATATGGGGGTTTTACCTTTTACAAAAAAATATTAAGATTATTTTCGCAATATTACGAAACATATTATCAACATCCTCAAAATAACATTAATCGTCAAATAAAATTTCATCCACTATAATTTTTTTACATCATATTTTCATCAGAAAGTAATATATTAATAACTAACTCTTATTACCATCACATCAATGATCATATTAACCCTAAATATTACCAACTACTGTAAGATTATTTATAAAACATATAAAATCATTCTTCTTTAAGTAATCATATAAGTAAAACACATATTAAATCAAGGTGTTGTATTCATTACATGTATCTAAAGATATCATTAATCATCTTAAACAAAAATAAAATAAAACCAAAAAAATTTGTTAACAATAATTTTAAACCTTATATTAACCTTAAACCTATCATAATTTTGGTATATACCATTTCACTGTGGAATATCATTAGATTAAATTGGATCTACTTATAATTCATCAAAATGGGTCTCGAAATAAAATATACCGTCTATGAAGCTTAACCCTAAGGGTTTCAATCTAGGTGTGGGATAATGGAACACCCCCATGAAATAGATTAATGTCCATGATATACTTCAAAAAAAAAATTTAGGTTTATTACCCATAAATGAAAAATATTTTTAAATAATTTCACATTATATTATACTTTTAGAGATTTATTGCGAGGAAACTCATATATTTTCCAAATTAGTAAAACTTTAGGATATTATCTTATTCATAAACATATCCATAAATTCAGTAATAGTGTTATATTCCCTAATCAACGATTTCCTAAATATGTTTCCTATGGTTCTACTAAAATTCATAAAATTCCAAATAGAAATTCCCTAGATCTAGCAACCAAGGGACTTACATTAGTACATTAGTACTAAAGACATAGAATCTTAAAATAAACAAAAAAAATGTTTAATCATCCTAGTAACCTATTAACATACTTAAATCAGAAAGTACAATTGAAAACATAAAATATAACACATTATTTTCCTTTCCAAAAAAATTATTCTCTATATAATTTCGTTGTATATCATTCATTTTACGCTTCTTGTTATCTTGAGGAACGGAATCAAAATAAGGTTGATCTTAGATTCCTCGTATGATTTATGTACAAAGGAAGTTATCATATAATAAATAATACATAATAATTATGTAATGGTAAATAACAAAAAAATACATTCCATTTAATTAAATAATAATGCATAAATAGTCACGTAAAATTGAATATATTCCGTAGATATTATTAAAAATAATCACATGGAAATTAATAACTGATTTCATATTAATAGAATATATAATTCCTAATATTTGAAAATTATTGTAAAAGAATTATACCAAGACAGTTTAAATATTATGTAGTTATTCATGAGAAAAAAATTCAAATAAGGATATAAAACTTATTCTTCTCAAGATACCTACAAATGCATCGATATAAATATAAATTTATTCCACACCCATCACATAATAAATTCAATGCATTCGTAATATGAATAAGAAATAAAACTTATTCAAAACACGTTATTCTAAAACTATAGGTATATTAATATGTAACATATGGAATTTCAATAATTTACTTAGAATAATCGATTATAAACCAACAAGTGAAAGAATATTGATGGGATAATAATAAAATATACCCAGTGAAGAATAAATGGGATGTGTTTTGATGAGTTAAAATAACGTTAAGAGATCGTTAAAACCCATTCTTGAGGAAAATACATTTTTCAATTTTAAATAAATTTTTTAAAACTAAATTTTTGATAATTTTATAAAATACATTTAATTTGATGAGATAAATGGAAAATTATAAATAGATATTCCTGTAATTTATCATTAATGTAAAATATAATTATATTCATGATGTATAAATTAATAAAATTTTCATTCACAATTTCAAAAAAAAATTCAAATTTTACTCTTTTAGAAAACAACTCGAAGATATTTTTAATTAATTTATTAAAAAATATAATACATGGGTATATTTTTTTAATAAATAATGAGATAATTTTAAAAAAATTTATTAAAAAAATTATTTACATTTTTGAAATGATAGAATATGATTCCTGAGTTAATTGAAGACAATATTGGCTCCATTAATAACATTATTTAAATATATGGAGCAATGAAAAGAGTAAAATTAAATTAAAATATATAATATAAAAAAAAATCCAAAACATAAGAAATATAATGGTTTTATGATACAAATATCATATACATTACCCAATATATATTTAAATATAGTCAATCATGAATAATGATGAGTGGATGAAATCAACATTACTTCTTTAAAAACTTTTAAATCATAACCTAGTGAAGGATATGACTTCAAATGAACCTTTTATTTCCATATATATAAATGTATTAATGATATTACATATATAAGGGAAATTATATGAACCACAGAAAATAAATATGTATTGATTATTAATAATTTCTCAAATAAGTAAATGTGAGATGATAATCCCTTACAAATATTGTATTATTAATGTTATAATTAAGTAATGAATTTTATTTGTGTGAAAAATGTAAAACCATAAAAAAAATTAAAATTTAAAATCATAAAATAATGGTAAATTTTACACTTAATCATGAAATACCATAGTGAATTAAGTAGAAGTATAACATATTGAATGAAAAGTATGTTCGGAAAATACTTGATATCATTCAAGTCAAATCCCTTAGGATTAATTAATTTTAATTGAATATTAAAATACCATGATGTATAAAGGATTCATGAAATAACATTAAAATGGTATTATATAAACCATAAATAAGTTATTTTGTGTATAACATTAAAATATACCCCAATGAATAAAAATTCAGATAAAATCCCATAAATGAGGGCTCACACATCATGCATGTTCATTATATTCTTGAATAATATTTTTTTTTATTTACACAATTACTGACAATTTTTATTTTTGTTATTAATTTTATATTATTTATTACCATTTAAAAATAATTTTCTTTAAAAAATATGTATACGTCTGACATTCAGATGATATTCATCTCATATATCCAAAATGCCTTTTGTAGGATTACTCTTGTAAAACATGTCACTATTATATCATATCAATATTAATATTAATAAAATATCTATAATTTTAATACATTAATTATAAATATAAAACCAACCCGAAATGATTGTTTTGAAAAAAAATTACATTACTTTTTGTAGAGATGTTAGGTTATACATATGCATGAGTAATATATCAATTTTCAACAATCACGATGGAAAAAAGGAAATTTATATTTTATCATTCCATAATAAACATTATATAATATATATAATGTTTTATTTCTATATATATGCTTTTATATACCATAAATTTTATGTGGTAAAAAAAAACTAATCATATCACCTCACGGTGGTGGTAATCAACATATATGCATAAATGATGTTATCATCATCCAATGAATGGAATGGTAAGAAAATATATGATATTATAATATTTAATAATGATAAATATTATATTAATTAATTATATATATATTCATTAAATCAATAATCATAAAAATCATTGTGTTTGTTAAAGGAATCTATTCCGTTCCTGAGGCGGGAGTTCGTCACACACATGAATTGTCTTTATGTATACTATCATTAGGAATAAGATATTGATGTAGATTATTTCATTAACACAAAAAAATATAGTTATATGGGACATAATTATGTTATTATATCGCAATGGTTGAATAATATTTGAATTTTATGGAGGAGGAAATTGAAAAAAAACAGTTTATTAAGAATCATACCTCTTTGTTGGCAAACCACAAGGTTGAAAAAATACATCCAATGAGGGTTTAAAAATAAAACCACAACCTATATGAAGTATTTAAAGAAGTAATTAATATATTTAGCTATGGATTTTCTATAAAAAATAATTTTTATGTGTAAATAAAATTTGAATGGTGGCTTCATTTTATAAGTGAAGGGATGGAAGCTTTTTAAATGACAAAAAATATAAAATTAATATTAATTAATTTCCATTAAAAATAATATGAAATGATATAATTTAGAAGAAGAATTTATATTGGACAAAATAATATTATCTAATAAAATTTGAACTATTCTTGATTAGTTTTTTTCATATCTCTTTGTTTAAACCAATGTTAACACTTTTGGGTAATTACCGTGACAATAACGTTATTTATATTTATCGGTAATGATAATTGTTATTAAAATAATATTGGTCAATAAATATATAATGGATAATATTTTAATCTATATACTAATAAATTTTTCAAATATTGTATTTTTTAGTAATTTTATATCATTTGATAAAATATTATTTATTATAAAATTCCATTATTGTCATTTTTGGAACTATTCATTTAATACGACATTGAAAAAAATAGTAAATCAATATAATTTTAATATTATCATTGACAAAATTATTAATATTTGAAAATAATTTAAATATTTTTTTTTTGAAAAATTATTTTATTAAATTATTTTGCTTTTAATAATTTCCTTATCATGTATTTTAATTTTATTTTCATTTCATAAATACAATGGCAGGATTACATAATAATTTATAAAATTATTTCATTACAAAAAAATATAAATAAATTAAAATGGTATAAATAATTTTTTGAATATATAATTTATTAAAAATTATATGTTGTTTTTACTCCCCTCAAAAATATTGTTGTAACTATAATTAAGATAGTCAAATTTTTTCCTTTATCTATTACTTAAATTTTATAAAGAAAAAAATATATAAAATATAGATATGAGTGGAAATATATTCAATAATTGTATTGAATTCTTTTAAATGCACTGTTAAAAGATGATTAGTGAAATTTTTACATTTAAATTATAGACCGGGTCGTATTATATTTAACCTTAATTACCAAATTTATCATCAATATAGTAATAATTATTTACTATAGTTTTCATTCAATAAAAGAAATTAATAATGGAAATTTTATTAAATTTATACATAATATTTCACAATAATAAATTTATTATTCCATATTCAATTCATATAAGTGAAAAATTATAAATAAAAATTAAATATGTAAAATGTGGGAAAAAGTTGGATTTCAAAAAAAAGTATTTTTAAGATATAAACATTTTTTAATTGCTAATTCAATTATAAAATTAATTATATGGTATATAATTAGATTATATTTAATTCAAATTACATAATAAAAATATTAAACAAATCCAAAATATAACATGGCTTTGGAAACACATTAAATGAAATTATATTTTCCAATAAAAATAAAAATTTCCTCCATATTCATTGATAAATAAGTCATTTTAAAAAATTCAAAGAATTTAAATATATTGTAATTTTAACATGTTTATTTTTAAAATTATATAAATTCTATCAGAAAAAATTTATTAATTTAATTAATTATAATATTGTATTCTAAAACAAATAAAAAACATTTGTAAGGAAATATTTTTTTGATGATTAAATGCCTTTAGTAAAAAAGGTTGATTATAAACCATGAAGTTATCAATAAACTTATATTTATTAATACGATTATTTATATTTAATAAGTTAGTTAATCCTATTAATACCCTTACATTTAATATCTATGTTAAAACATTCATATTTAACAAATAATATTTCAGGGCCCGTTTAGGCTCGGTGTTGTGTGTCTTATATGAAATCGAATATTGTATTAGATTTTTTTAAATGTTTTTGTGTCACATTATTCCAACCTTATATAAATAACATACTTTCAATATGTTCATAATCATAGTAAAAAAGGATTTGACATATTAAAACACCTTTTTGTAATTTCAACATCATAAATGTGTTAATTAAACATCCTCTTAAGATGTGGGAAAAAGAAAATATGATGGTTTGTCTAGAATAAAAAAAACAAGGTTTCTCAATTTGAAAAAATTAGTGGGAAGTGAATGTATGGACATGGATGAGAAAAGTATTTCCCATGGAATAATAAAATGTAAAAGGGGACTTATTCAAAAGAATGCTAATTACCAAAAAACCATAAATTATTATTGGGATAAAATACCATTGAACCCTTAGAAATTATCATCACAGGACAACATTTTATTTTCAGGATCCTTCTTCTATAGTTATTTAATTATTTACCCATAAAAAATATATTATATGGAAAAATAATTATATTAAAAGTATAATTTTTCCCTCGATCAGTTTCACTAAAATTGTCTTCTTTTCTTCAAAACAATGAGTATTATTGATCAATTTTTCATGTCTAAAGCACTAAAATCAGATACTAACATATCAAATATTCCCAAAATGGATAAACAATAATCCGCATATCATTAGGTATGAACCAAAATTATTATGGTTAGCATAAGTAAAAAAAACTAAAAAATTTTAAACCTTCATATAAATAAAAAATATATTTTACAATTTTAATAATAACCCCAGAGGATCCACATAGATTATTAACAATATAAAAAATGCTACATCCCAAATAACATTAATAACATCAATTAAAAATAATTTTTTAACATAAAAGGTGATATCATACCCAAAAAATATTATTATTTTTGTCCAAAATAATTTTTAATATATTATCACATTATATACCTAAGGGTTACATAATACTCAACCAAATGAAATATCTACAAAAATATTATTAATCACATAAAATCCTAAAAATCTAAAAAAATTGATCTTATAATATGTTTCCAAAAACAAACATAATATTTATCTGTTACATAATTTAATTCAAAAATAATGTCACATTAGCCTACACATCACATAAGTCTCTAGTAGGCATTACACCCTTTTCACCCTTTGGCTATGGGTTCAAACGCCTTAACCATGCTAGATGTATAGGGTTGTCACCTGATATTAAGGTTTTCCTTTTCATAAAAAAATATTAATAAAATTTCTATAAAATTCACAAAAATATGATGAAAATCTTAAAAATAACCTTAATCAACAAAACAATAATTGAAATTTTTTTTCAATACAAATTATTTTTAACAAAAAATAAACATATCATAACAGACTATTTATACATTAACATCAATGATAAGTTTATCAATAAACACTTTTAATAAAATCAAAAATATATACAAAAAAATTAAATGATTCTTCTTAGAATAATCTATACACTAAATCACATACTAAATTAAAGGGTTGTATTCCATAGATGTCTCTAAAAATAACCATAATCATCTTACACTACAAAAACATAAAATAGTAAAGGGGTATATATACATTTAAAAATATGATCAAACCTATACATATCATACTTTATGTCTATCACATATCTATATAGAATATCATATATATCCATAAGATTCATCATCTAATTCATCATAATGGTTCATAATGAAAATATGATATTACCCAAGCATCACTACTGGAAATATTCCGTATACCCACTGTTTGAAATTGTGGGAATAGGATATACCCACGGTTTTATACAACCATGGACACTGAGGATTCAGTATATCCCTTAAACAATAAGCACTATTTAAGAAACTATGTGCATTGGTCCTATCCAATGTGTCATTCCCCATTCCACAGTTTCATTCACCTATAAACCCAGTTTTAAAAATGTGGGTATAACTTTGACCAAAAAACATGGCGCATAATTAGATCCCTAGACCAATATTTTATTCATCCCACCCCTAACCACTAAACCATTTTTATTATTGGTATAATATATATATATATATATATATATATATATAAACTATGGATATTGGTAGAAATCATTGGGAAAAGGTGTTCCTGTGAAAAATATTTTGGGTCCTACAATTTTTTTCGCGCTATATGGTGTGGAAAAGATATACAAATATTTTTCTAAAACTATGAATATATATCTTCAAAATTCTACCCAATACCCAATTATTTTGTTAAAACATTTGTATAATTCTCTAAAAACATCCCTATACCCATGGTTTTGGAATCCTGTCACTATAGGTTCCCATAAAATACATATACCAATGGATATCCATGAACTGTGGGTATATGGGTGCCTATAACCACGGGTTTTCCCAAAACCATGGGTATATATCAATTTTCTAGTATTTTATGTCACCTATTAGTGTAATTCAAGGTTCATAGATATGTAACCCTCTCCCTAAACTAGAATCAATGTTATTATATACTCAAAAAAACACTTTTGGTGTTATTACCCATAGAAAAATATCTATCAAAGCCATGTCATATTTTTATTTTAATAAATGAATTTATTGTAGGGAATAACACATAATAACTACCTTTATAAAAAATTAATATGTTATTCTATACATACATTCATCCTTAATTTATATGATAATATTATGCTCCCTAATATTTGTTTTCATAAATTTAGTTTCCATGGATTATAATTATACACTATAATGACCCCACCGTTTGTATCCCAGATCCATAGGTTGTGTTATTACATTGGCCCGAGATATAAAGAATCATTTACCAAACGACATAAAGTTTAGTAGTCATGTTACACATGATAAAACATTAAATATCAATTAAAATTAGAAATAAAAAAAACTACCATGATATTATCGTTTATAAGATAACTATTCTCAATATAATTTCCATTCAATTCCCTAGTAGTATTATTCATGTAATGTTTGGGATTGGAAATATTAAAACAGTGATCTGATAGGATAAATAATATTTTTTTACATTAATAGTTATGATTTAATAAATAAAATATAATAAATTTGAAATTTTCTAAAATTAAATCATAATCCATTATGATGTTAACATGATCATGAATAATAATATATGAGGAGGAATTTATGATCAAATAATTTCATATAACTAATCACATGATAAAAATATTTGATAAATAATGATGAAAAATATTAATAGATGTGGAGGGTGTGAATATAAAATTTAAAAATATAATACCAAATAATAATAAATTATAAAATAATGTTTTTAGTGTGTGTAGTGTTCATGTAATGAATTGAAGAAAAAATAATATGAAAAAACAAAATGATTTTTAGTGGATGGGATCAAAAAATTCCATTCCACTCCTCATCCTTTTCTTCTCACCATGAATATTGGTACCCACTAAGAACCTAATTTTTAAAGGTTCGATAAGCTTTTTACAGACACATCAATTTAGAGGAACCAAGAGGAATAACCCAGTCATTTAATGGGGACTCAACCTAATCTGATAAAATGACATTTGACCAAGAGTCACAACCCAAAAATCCTTTTGGTGGTGTAATAATAAAATAAATAAATACATTATTTTCATTGAGAAATTAATAATGTATTCTTGACGAAATAAAAAAAGATTAAGAAATATTATTTGAATAAAAAACAATGTTATATCAGTAGTTGATCAAACAATTAGATGATATTGATGATCAATTAATGTTGATCAATTGAAATGAATAATGTTGAAATATTATGTAATTTTGTGATCACTTCCAGAGTATATAAGTGACATAAATTCTTGATCTTGTGAACAATAGGAATTATGTCGAAGTAGTATCTCAATAGTGTTTTCCAAATCAGCTACACTCGAATTGTTTTTATACCTTAAATATGCCTCTTGGATCATTAATACATTTATCTTTATGCAACACATACATTTACAATAACATCATGGAACTTGTTATCTTTAAATATAATAAAATCATATTATTAAATTTATTTATTTGTGTCATGTAGAATAACAGAGTACGATCATGATTTTTTTTCATAAAACATTAATAAAAAATAATTAAAATAATATGTTTAAAAAATATATAAAAATCATTTTTGTAATATAGTTGTGGTTAATATAATAATCTTCTCAATTTTATGATATTAATATTTTGAATAAATTTCATTGATTAAAATAAAAATTCATGTTTATGTGTTCATAAAATATTATTAAAATATTTTTTTTACAAAACATAGAATTGCACTTCATCAAGAATATACTAAAACATTTAACAATATATTTTATTAAATAAAATATTTTAAATTAGAAAAAAAATTATACATATTTTAAAATAAAATTGGATTAAAATTACTGGGGTATATTAACATAACTAAAATTATTGTAGATCAATTGTTGAAATATATAATAGTGGAAAAATTAAAATAACCGATGAAATAGAGTGTTTTGGTATGATTCCACTATCAGATATTGGATATATTGATGAAAAATAGAGACGATTTACCTTTGTACTATGAATCATAAAATACAAAAATTTAATGGAAAATATATTTTCCATGCCAATGTGTGAATAAATTAGTTTGGATAATCAACAAAAATATTCTACCATTGGATGTCTAATGGTTGTAGGTGATCTACAATTCGGTTTCCAATGGTAGAAGTTGATCTACCATTGGTTTTCCAATTATGAAAATGATTTAACATTATCTTTAGAATTATGAATATATTATAAAGACACCCATTATAAATAAAAATAAGTGAAAAAAAATTAACGCTAATGAAGCAAGCTACTGCAATGAACTACTGAAGAAAATTGAAGGTGATACTATTTGATATAAAATAGTAATAAAATATAGAATATATCAATTTAATTTTGAAATACCATTGGATATATAATGGTATAAAAATAGTGTTTCTAGGATGAAATTTTCTATTTGAAGAAAAATGATCCACCATTGTGCATCGATAGTACCGTGGGGCTGGTGAACCGTGATCCATCATTATGAAATGGTTATACCATTGGATTGTAATGGTCAAATGTTGAGGGATAATGGTTACACCATTATATGAACAACCATTCACACTGATGAATGATTAGTCCATTGGTGAATGAACTACATTCAATAAAAATAGGAAGTATGAACATAATCCACTACTACAATGACACAAATAATGATTGCCACTACTGAATGGTGGGAAACATCTTATATGGGTTTTATGAATATATACATAGAAGTGAGATCTAACACTATAAATACATTTTTATATATTAATGAATTAGATGATTGAAAGGAAAAATATAAGCATAATAGAAATAAAGGAAGAACAAGAGTTCAAAAAATCGAATTGATGTAAGAGATCATATCTGCTACAATGGATGAGCTCATGTCCATGTATTTTCAGTTAGGTTAAAAGTGTAATTTGATTATTGTCCCATATTAATTATATAATGGAGAGAATTAGCGGTATAATAATCAATACAAATCAACAAAACCTCAATCTATTAGTGGGGTTTAGCACCCAGACCCATCAGTCACACACACATGCCATATACACAGCCCTGACATGCCTACCAAGACAATAAAATATGCCTATTGGGTGTGCTATGTGGGCCATATAGATGGGCCCATATGTAAAATTCCTTCACTAAACATCATCAAGAACTACTTCCTCCTAGTTTTATGCCTATGAAAATCTATCCCACAAGGATAATCCTTTATGTCCACTTATAGTTGATGAGGGTTGTCCTATGTGGCTTATAAAATTTTTCCAATGTCTTGGATACGGAAAAAATTGTAAATATAATTAGATGGACAATAATTATTAAATAGTTAACAATTTTAAAACATGAAAAAAAATTATAATTTATATAATTTTTTTTAATTTATTGAAATGTGAAGAGAGAGTAATTTATCAAAAAAAATATCACTATTAAATTATTATAACCACTTTCAAGTACTAACATAATTTTCATTTCTATAAATAAAAAACAAAAAAATTATTAATTTTGGACAATAAATATTCCCCTTTTATGGAATTTATCATATAATATATTATAATTAAGACATTTTTATAGTTAAAAAACGAATTTTAAATAATAATTTATAATTATAATTTAGATACACTATATAAAAAATATTATATTAAAAACACATGAATAAATACTCAATATTTGTGAGTATCTAAAAATTATTTTATGATGTTATCATACCCAATTCAAATTTCATCTTATGAAACTCAATAGTGTCTAAGTGTTTAGTGAAAATTTCTTCTAAATATTTCATTATAGGATCAAATGCAGAAAAATATCACCTTTATTACGATGATCCCTAGGAAAATAAAATATATCATTTATGTGTTTAGTTATAGAGTTTTGTAGAATATTTTCATGAATTGAAATATCAATTGAATTATCATAGTAAATAAGAATTTTATAAACAATAATACTAATGTTATAGGGTTTGACTATTCAATATGCTTTGAAAACATAAAACTAGTTGAAAAAATATATTTAGTCTCAAATGGTTATATTTCTACTAGAAATTGTATAATAGAACTCCATGAAGTGAAAAAAGTTTCTCAAAAACTGATGCACACCAATAAATCTATTATAGTCATGTTTTCAACCTCTAAATTTTGAATCATTGTTTGGAATAAGATCATAATAGTTCTCATAAGAATATAAAACTCCAGTATAAACAGTACCCTTTGATATATCTAATTACAATTTTAAATTATTTATGATTTATTTATTTGTGGTCTGACAAAAAACTATTACACAAGAAAATTGAGAACATAATGTCTGGTCTCGAAATTTTGGGATAAATTTACTATGTACTATTCATCTACATAGTTTAATATCGATTGACTTTCCAGACATAATTATGATTTATTTGTAATTAGTACTCCTTGGGGTTTCAATTAACTTAATAGAAACCTGTCCAAATTTCATTACAATTTCATTAGCATACATATCTGGAGTAATGAAAATACAATTTTTTCCATTGATATATTTATAAACAGTTGAAAATTTCAATTTCTCTCATTAAGATCATGTCGAACACACTTTTCATATGATTAGAAAATTATTAAAAAAATAATCATTTGAAAAATCAAAATTAATATCATGAATATATATTTTTATAATCAATATATCAATTGAAAATATTTATATTAAAAATTTTGGATCTACCATACCTTTTACTAATTCATTTTTTTAATATTAATTATTTTCATTTTTTGAACCCTAATTATTGTTCATTCATAAGAACATATAAGGAATTATTACGTCTAAACCCATTATTCCAGAACATATCATTTTTCAGTCCTAGGGGTTGTCATATGTAGACTTCGTATGAATTAATTACATTAAAAAGGTACGTTTTTAATATATTTAATAAAATTTCATACATTGAATAATATTAAGAGATAATTGATTTCTAATTTCTTCCATCATAGGAAAATGATAAAATATATCTTCAAATTAAACTCCATCTTACTTGGAATAATATTGATCTAGTAGTCTTTCTTTACATTTAACTATAATTCCATCATTATCATGTTTATTATGAAAAAATTTTATTTCATATAACATGTTTATAATTGGGTAATAAAAATAGAAACTACAATTTATTCTTTTAATGTTCCTTAATCCTTCATGGGTTAAATTTAAAAAATTTCAATCAAATATTTAATTTTCATCAACTATATGGAAAATTAAAGCAATAAATTTAGATTTTACATATTAAATGAAAACTAATTTTTTATTTTCAAAACTATATTCGATAGAATAAATTTTATTTGAAGAATGATGACATTTTAGAGTTTTCCATTACTTTGGATCAGTGTGATTAAATATTTTCTCGACATCAATTGATAAATAATCATTATCATAGTAATTATCTTTTCCAAAATTTAATTCTCAAAAATATAATTTTTTAAACTAGATTCCTACTTGTTATAATTTTTATCTTTAATCATAACATGTAAATTTTGTTCAATAAAAAATGCTTTCTTATATAAATATATATAATATTTTCTAGTATAGTAATATCTTAAAAATATCCCATCATCTTATTAAAAATGATTTTTTAATTATACAATGTAAATAAGATAAACACTTTACAACCAAAGGCCCTACAATTTTTGACATTAGTTTTAAACCCTATTAAAAGGTCATTAGAGATATTTTCTATAAATAGTTTAGTAAAAAACAAATTTAATACAAGTAAATATTTATTTAAAACATCCTCCAAAATTTATTATGTTACCCTAAATTTCATTAATATAGACCTAGAAATTTCTTGACTATATATATTCATTCTTTATTCCACAACATTATATTGTTGTGACCTAATTAATGAGATATAATGTTTACATCTATTTGTCTAAAAAATCAAATTCCAAATTCCAAAATTCACCACCTCTATCACTTTTGAAATACATTATGGATTTATTTTTGAAATTTTAAATAAAATTAGATACATCAATTATTTTTGAAATAGTTTAATTTATATGAGATATTAAATAAATCAATAGAAGTCTACTATAAACAAACACATTTAAAAGTACATACATGATATCACAAATAATAATTGGTTTTATAGGACAAAAAAATTCCAGACGTAATAATTTTAATCACATTGCTATACTAACAGTAGTATAGATTCAAATCATTCTTTTTTTCCTTAAATTTTAAATAGTAATTACACATGAATTAATTACATTTATGTAACATGGGAAATTGAAATACATGTTCATGCTTTTATATTTTGATAAATAATATAAATATTTCATTACCACGATTATTATGCCTCATAATTTGATTTTATTATACAATATTCACACACATAAGCTTTTTTTAGATAGAAAGAGAAAATAAATATAACAAACATTTTCTTTTTTAATTTTTAGAAAATAAAAAAAAATTATTCAGAACTATACCCTAATCATTTTTAAAAGTAACATTTAATCAATAACCCTATGATTTTGATATACATATTAGATTATTTTTTAAACCATGTAAATATAATAACTTTGAAATAAAAAATATTTTATAAAATCCAACTTCATGAATTTCTTTAATATGTCTATTAATGTTGTCTCCAAATGTGATGAGTCCATCATCGCATGAATTAAATAAATTAAATTTTGAAATGTCATGATTCATGTACCTGGAGTAGAAAGTATCAAAATACAATGAAACTTTCATATTTTTATGGTAGATTTATAGAATTTAAATAATCAAACAAATGCTTTTGGAAAGCATACTAACATGGTTCCAATATGATTTGTAGTAAAATATTTTGGCACCAAAATTGATATAATGCATTTATTAGTGGGATAATTTGAAATTAAATACATAGTAATGAATATTTCAATGTTTACAAATTATTTTTTTAATTATAGTGAACACTAATTAGCTTAAGACCTTTAATTATACAATTAAAATAGGTTACACTTAAATCACTTCACTTTGAGATTTTGAAAAAAATCATTTTACTAATATATGTTATCAATGTTTTATATACCAAAAAATGTTAATTTGTGTTTACCACTATAAAATACATCATTATATCATATTTTTCTTTTCATTTTACAAAAGTAGAAAAATACTATTTAATATTCACAATTTAATTTAAAAAAAAATTATTTTTGAAAAATATAATAAATGCAAAAAAAAATTCATTTCATCTAAAAGATATGATTTTCTTATTTTTTATTATTGGTTAAATTTATTTGAATCATTATCATATTTATTTAAAACATACAAAATTAAATTATTTATTTAATCATGATATTGATATTTATCATTATCATTGAGAATGTTTTGTAGCCATTTTTTTCGTCATTGAGTTTTTGCAACTCAAGATCAGAATTCACAGTAGATTTATCAGTCTCGGAAAAGTAAATTTTCATATTATCACATTTCCTTTTAATTTTTTCATTTTCATTATTTAAATTAATAATTATTATTTCATTTTGTTATACTAATAAATTATAATGAATCCATCCCTTTTTTATTTCATAAATATAATTAAGAAGTAGTTTGGCTTTTGAATTCAATCAATCTGAATAATGTCCTGAAAGATAAAAAATTTTATTTGAATTACCATATAAAGAATTATTATGATCATTTAGATGTGATATTAAATATATATAGAGTTTATAATTTACCTCACATAAAATACCCATAAATTTATGGTTACATATGTCATGCTCGCTTCTAGAATAACGAGTACTCCCACCCACCAAATAATGTTAGTTATTATTTTATAATTTTTATTTATTTTCATTAGATTTTTGAGTGTTTTTAAATTATTCCATAGGTAAACATTCTTGCTACAATAAAAACATTTTAATTCTAAAAAAACATTATTATTACTGATAATACCTTCATTATAGACATTTATGGGCATCCTCCTAAACAACTTCTTTATAACATTATTTTTCATGAACATCCAACCATTAATACAAAATTGATCCATCTCAATATTTCATTCCAAGAACTCATATTTAGTGGAATTATATATATCAATACCATTTTATTTAAATAAAAAAACCTTTCTCTGTATAGAATCCTCATCCTCATGTTTTTTCAACTTTAACTCGTACTATAGTTGAGAGAATATTAATTAATTTAATGTATACTCTTTAAAATTATTAATCTCATAAATGGATATATTATTTTCATGAAATACGTTTTGAATATATCTTAATACACTTTAAATTTTAACTGTGACAACCAAACCATCTTTAAGTGAACCTGTACCATTAGAAATTCTAGTATACTGATTAGACCTTTTGTTTACAAATTCATCATTTCCCTTCTTGGTGTATTTATATTATTCATAGAGAATTACTATATTATTTATCTACATATTTTTAGTTCCATATTGTTCCACTTGATGTATCCTCCATATGTCGTGGGCTATTTTACAAAATGATACTTGTATAAAGATATATATACATATAACACAATACAATTTTTTAACATTATAATTAAAAAACATATTCTACAATTTCATTACCTACAAATGTCTTAGGATCCACTTTGGGACACTCATATGGAATATCCATGATAATCCAGTGATCTATACATAACTTCTTTAGGTAGGATTCCATTTTTTATTTCATGTAACTATATTCACATCCATCATAGAATTGGTGTGTTTTTGGATATTATCCATCATTTACAGTTATACATACAATTGTT
The DNA here is from genome assembly GCA_963277665.1 of Viscum album. NCBI lineage: Eukaryota > Viridiplantae > Streptophyta > Magnoliopsida > Santalales > Viscaceae > Viscum > Viscum album. The sequence continues at coordinate 1,363,069,384 of OY728133.1, forward strand.
AAAGAAACCATTTCAATTATTCCACAGACTAATAATACGATGATATCGGGTCAACACATATTTACAAATAATCAACAGATATATGTAGAGAGGATATATTTCCACTATAGAATGTCATACTCTCTAAAACTATTATTTTACCAATAGTTATGAAAAATATATCTACAGGGAATGAATATTTATTTTAGAAATTTAATGACAATACAATCAGAGATTATAAAATAAATATCACAAGTGAGTGTAGTGTTTTGGAAATGTTGTGCTACAGAAATAAAACAAAAGAACACAATGATTTATAATGGTTCAGATCATAGATATCCGTATTTACTTTTCAACATTCTCTACTCATTAAGAAGAATAATTCACATTATGAAAATCATTTTAAAAATATTGATAAAATTTATTACAAAAAATTCCTTTTATATGAAACCAGAGGGACTACCTAGTATTTATTGGAGTCTTAACCTATCCAGTTAATAAATATTTTTTATCTAGATACACATGACATAATTATTTTATGGCAGGGTGGGTTGGTAATACCCTGAAAAATAAATACATTCATTAAATTGGGAAAATTATAATCCTAAATCAAAAAAATAAATAAAAATATGAATACAGATTTCATGAAAAATATAAAAATAATTCAGATGATAAAATGTATTGAATTTGTTGAAGATCAATAATCACTGGTCACATGAAATAAACAATGTCCAGTGATTTAATTACATTGTGATCACATCTAGAGTAATGACGGTGAGTATGTGTCTTAATAGTGAGAAAAACCAAAATTATGTCAATGTAGTATAAAAAAATTATTTCGAATAAAGTATACAAGAATTTTATTATGACCTCAAGATGTTCATAAAATTATTAATATGAAAATCTTCAATGAGTGTGTCCATGTCCAATAACCGAATGACACTTGTTAGATTGTAATAATAAAATGATGTGTCTATTTACGTAATTTGTTAAAGATGTAATAAATAATATAGTACAATTGTGATTTTTAATTTCTCCTGGAAATAGAAATATAAATAATTTATATTAATAATCATAAAAATTTGTACAAATCACATTTATCAATTAGTTGAAATTATAAGAATAATATTATGCGTTGTTAATATTGTAAATTTTAAAAGTAGTGAATTAAAAGAAATAAAAATTTATATATATTCATACACAAAAATTATTAAAATATCCTTTTTTCAAAACATAGAATTATACTTCAAAATAAAATAAACAATTTAACCAAATAATGTATCTTATATAAATTAATTAAATTAAAATTAGAATTTTTCATATTTTTTTAAACTAATAGTTCATTGAAAATAAAATTGGGTGATTGACTCTGAAATCATTGGTATAGATCCACCATTGAAAAAGATAGAAGTGGAAGGATTTTACTACTAGAGATAAATAGTTAAATGGTATGATTATGATAAATATGAAATGAAATACCAATGAAAAATAGAGAAGATCTATCATTGTACAAAGAATCATAAAATATTTGATTTCCAACCAAAAAGATATTTCCATTCCATTGTGAAACCAAATGATTATTTAGATGAAAATTTAATTTTCCACCATTGGATGTATAATGGTGGTATATGAATTAAAATTGGGTGTCCAATGGTGGAAACTGATCAAAAATTTGGTATTAAATATTTGAATATGACTTATAAGTAGAAGTCCAACCATTCATCTATTATAATAACACACTGTGTTAATTATAATTTGGGAAAAAATTCCAATAAAGGAGGCTACAACAATGCCTTGAAAAGGTAATGTAAATTATTATACTATAAGATTCCACTGATAAAAAATAAATAAGATGACTATGGATGTTTAATTAGCCATTGGATGTCTAAAGGTAGAAAATTAGTGTGTGGTAAATGAAAAAGGTTACTGTTGAAAAAAAAAACTTCATTGAGAAATAGTGCTACCTTTGGTGTGATGAACTATGATCCAGCGTTGAGAAAATATGGTACCATTGGGGTCCAATTTTTAAATATATAGGGATTATACTTCCATCATTGTATTAAAAACCATTCACTGTTAGAAATTATACATAAGTTTTTGAATAAATAAACATAATAAAGTATGAGCAGTAATGATAAACTATTGTAATAATGAAATAGGAAGGACTTCCTCTACTGCCTTAAATGAGAGATACATCATTATTGGGTTTAATGAATATATTCATCCTAATGAGAGCTGGAATGGTAAATATTCCAATAAATATTAAGGGAAATGGGGAATGAAAATAAAAAATAAAAGCGTGGTAGAAATGAACAAAGAACAATAGTTCCTAATCATAAATAGTTGTTGAAGATCTTATATGATCACACAATTGAGAATAAGTCTATGTATTTTAACTCAGATAAAAACTTCAATTAAAATTGTTTCCGTTATTAGTTTTTTGATAAGGAGAAGTATCAATATATTAATCAGGATACCATGATCCCCCCTTAAGTTGTATGGGGGGTCAACACCACCACCCATCACATAAATACATTAAACTCATAAATGGGAACAATGTGATCAAAAGGGTTATATATAAGCCTTATGAGAACACTAGGTTGGACTTATACACAAGACCGCATGAAAAAGTCCTCCACAATGCATGTATGATCACAATTTCCTCATTGTGGGATGCCAATGGAATTCCTTCTCAGGGGGTTGACCTATAGGTTCTTCTTAGTGCGGTTGAAGTCTACCCTTCGTGACTCATAATGATGGACCAATTTATTATACAAGGATACAATACAAAATGAAAAAATAATAAGTATATTTATTTACATAATAATTATTATTTTCAAAACATTTAAAAAAATTAGTAACTATTTCAAAAAAAAATTAATTTATTAAAATTTTAAGATGGAGTTAATTATCATTTTTTAATGAATGTTAAGATATTTTAAATACTAGAACTATAATTTTTCCCACTCAAACTTTTAAAAATAGTCACACATAAATTAATAAATTATTTTATAATAACTGAATGCATAATGTCAGACATTTGAAACAGACAGTTATGGCCTTGCACTAAGATAGTTTAATAAATGGGTTTATATAAGTGAAAAACCCATTTAAAAAAGGTGAAACAATTAGTTTGTATCATGAAAACTATAGATATATATACATAAATATTTAATTATGGTCCCCACTAATCACATAAAACTACATATTCATTCATTATATTATAAATCTTATAACTTAATAAACTATCTATATTAGAAATATGTCCACAAACCTATAGATAATGTAATTAATTTCTTCAAAAAAACACATAAAACTCGAAGAAAATTAATAAATATGGTGTCATTATAACATATTACATGTAAAGAATAATATGATTATTATTTTTATATAAATGAAAATAATAAAAATGGTTTATTTAAAATTATTCTAGAGGAAAATAAACTTTTGAATTTGAATTCCATTTTTAAAAAATAAAAAATTAAATCAAAATTTAAATTTATTTTCATAATAACAACAAGGGAAAATTATTAAAAAAATATTGAAGTCAATGAGAGGTCATGACCAAAAAAAATTCATTCCTTATATACTAATACAATGAATCATTTCACATTTTCACTAAAATGTCAAATGTAATTATTTGAAAAACCATTAGGAGGATTTATTTTATTTTTTATTAAAGAAATTTAAACATGGAAAAAAAATTAATAAATAAATATATAATATATAGAAAACATTCCACAAAAAAATTCTCTAAAATATGTACATGGATGAAAAATATTCATGACTGAATAGAATAAAATTTCATTTTTACATAGTGATTATTTTGATATATTGAATACATAAACAATGAAAATAAAAGTAACACCCTTATTTGTTTAATAATAAAAATAGTAGGAGAAAATATATTTGGTTTGTTATAGAAATATCAGATAATTTTCACAATAGATACATAGAGCTAAATAATATCAAAAAATGATGATATTAGGAAACTAACACCTCATACATTGTAATTTTTTTAATCATAAACCCCACAAAATAAATAACATCAAATGAAACTCTAAGTACCATAAATATAAATAGATTAATTATATAATATATCAATTATGAGTATGTACATCACATAAAAGAAATATTTGGGGAATATTCTAAATGTCTCATGCAAGTAAAAGTGAGACAAGAAATCCTTACAAAGATCATATTATTGAAGTGATAAATAATAATTGAATTTTTTATGTTTGAAAGAATTAAATTGATATAAAATTTCGATTTTAACATAATTAACATGATTTAATTCAACACATAACCACCTAATAATATAGTTATTTAAGTAGACGTATAACACAATGAATGAAAATTGAGTAACAAATTTTCTTACCACTTTCCATCTTTTACATCCAATACCCTTATATGAAAACACTTCAAATAAAAATTATAATAAAACAAATATGGATTAATTATATAACATTGAAAAGGATATTATATACACCAAATAAATTAAATAATGTGAATAACATTATAATATGACATAGATAATGAAAATTGAGACAAAATCCCTTACCTAATGTTTGTCTCATCAAATTTTTTCATTATATTCAATAATAATAAAACAATATTAACTATTTAATTTCATAATTAACCTAATCATATTTATTATTTATGTAATTTTATTTTTTACATTGTTTTCTTTATTTACATTATTAATTAAGTTCGTGTGGGACGTTTTGACAATATTCAACTTATATGTACAAAATATATTTAGTTGGTTGAATATTGTAAAATGGATTTTATTTCAAATATGTAATGTAACAAAAATTATATAATTATAATTTTGAAAAATAACCTATAATTTTTAAACAAATGATAAAATATGGATTTAAAAAATGAACATCATGAAAATCAGGGAGATGGTAGGTCATACGTACTAATGAGTACTGTTTCAATTTATCATTGATCAAGATAAAAACAATATAAGTGTTAAATAGTATTTATATATTGAAAATTTTAACATAAATATGATATTAATTTTATAAATATTATTATATATACCATCCATGCGAACTAGTAATGAAAAAACGAATCACATCCATTTGTGGTGTTTGTAATCCATTTTTATATAGGAATGACATCATAATATTTCAATGAATGATAAATTATTAATATATTTGATATATTAATTTTAAATAAATATAATTATGTCATTAGTCTTGCATTTATATAAAAAATCCTTCACTGTATACATCTGTGATAGGAGATGATAAAAAATGAATTACATCAGTACGTGATGAAATAGTACACCCTATATATGTATGATGGTTGTATTTCTTATTTCATCAAAGATGAGATTGAAGTAGGTTATTCCATTAACATAAAAACATCTCAGTATATCATAAATAATTATGTTATTATATCAAAATTGATGAAAAGAATTTGATGGAGGTGGAAAATTAAATTAAAAAAACACACAGTTATGAATGATGCCTCTTACGATATGTGATGATGATGGTGGTGTTTTGTTGATGAGGATAACTGTGCTACAGGTGATGGTACTTGATGTGTTAGTTTTTTTGAGGTGGTGGTTCACATGTCTCTCTCTACTCGATGGGCTAATTATGATGGGATCTTGATATTTTATGTTTTAATATATGGATATGGTCAATAGTTATTTATTATTATTTTTATATCTCTTTGAATGTATGGTTCCCACTAAAACTAATGTAGAATTCATAAAATATTGAGAAAGTTGATTTGAGGGGTGAATGAGGCCCTGCGTTCAAACAACATATTCATATTTACTCCAAAAGACATCAAAGGAGGGTTTTGTAGTAAAAAAGCCAATATAATTATTGAAGGTATGTTATTAAATCATTTGGGAATAAAATGGGTGATTAAAAAATATCCATTATATGAATTAAAATGTACATGAAGTTCCTTTTTTTATATGATGAGAAGGTTCCTTTTGATATTTCATAAAATATAATATTAATATAAATTAATTTCCATAAATAATTTAACAAAATAGATATAATTATAATATATGGTGACTATGGATCTATATTATACAATCTAATTAAATTTATACATGTGTAGATTATTTTTCAGCCTTCTCTCTCTATTTGAACCATCACTAACCCTTTCTGGCAATTACAATGATAATTATGTTTTTTATACTTATGTTTCAAGATGGTTACTATATATTAACTATTAGAATATAAAAGATCATGTATGATATTTTAAAACAATTTTCAATCAATTGGAAAAATATTGGATTTTATAAATATTAAATAATTTAATTAATTATTATTTTTTATAAAATATAATTAATGTTAGTTTTGGAACTATTTGATTTATTTGAAATTGAAAACAACATATAAGAATATGAATTTAAATATCATATTTTAATATATGAGAAAATTATTATATTTGACTCTTTTTTTGGAACATAAAAATTCATTTAATTTATATTACATTTCATATTATCAAAATCATTAATTTTATTTTTTATTTAATTGAAAAAAATAGTTTCTGAATAATTTATGAAATGATGATTTTTTTTAATTATTATAAATAAATTACAATAAAAAAATAAATCATATATATTTTATGGGACTACTTTTAATAAAATTTAATTTATTTTTATCCTTAAAAAATAATTAGTGTTCTGAAAAGTATGAAAGTGACAGTTATGTTTTTATAATTTAATTACATATTAGAAAAGTAAAATAAAATAAAAATAGCACTAATGGGTCACATATTTGAGAAATTGTTTCAAATGGCTGAACACTACTCATACAAGAGGATACGAGCAATTGAAAGGAAGTATTTTTTAGTAATTATCATATTAGTTTTAACCTCAATTACATTATTTACCATTACTGTAATTATAATTATTTACTATGTTTATTATTCATAAAGACTAAATTAGATGAATATTTATGAATTTTGAAATTTTATTTATAAATATCGAATAAATTTTTTATGATTCAATTCACATAAGTTGTGTAATTTAAATTTAAATAATATTATAAAAGTCATTGAGAATATGAGTTTTAGAAAAATTTCCATTAATATATAATGATTATTTTAACAAAATTTAATAATAAAATTATTCCAAGTACTAAAATTGAATTATATATATAAAAAATAATATAATTTCATTTTAAAACTAATGAAAACAACAATATGATTTATTTAAAACATTAAAATAAAATAAAGTTTTCATTAAAAACTATATTTTTTACTAATCATTGAAAAATAAAAACGAATTAAAGAATTAATATAACCTAATGAAATTAAAATTTGAAATGAAACCCATTAAAAATAGGAAAATTTAAACATATAAACACTTGTCTTAAATAAAATGTATTTAAATAGAAAATATTATTAAATATGTAGGATTAATGATATAATGTGTAAACATAATGAGGTTTTCTAAAGAAGAGGTGTTATTATTAATTGTGTGTTGTTTTTTTCTTCTTATTAAACCATAAAATGTTGCTGAAGTATTATAATATAATTAAATCACTATCTTCAATATACTGAGTAATTTTTATGTTAATTGAAGACACCATATCTATCTCCACTTATATCAAATGGGAAACAAAACATTTATATGTGTGTATGGTTGACCAATGCCGTACGAATCGATGTAATTTATTTTCCACCACCAATGCTCACAAATGGTATTAATGATGGATTTTCTATATACATATATATATATATATGTTATATTTATAACATATTTATCAATCTATAATGATAATATATCCTTTATTTTGTTACATTCCATTCATTTAAAATTGATAACATCATTCATGATTATGTGTGGATTACCACATCCATGATCCGATGAGATTCATTTTTCCTAAACACATCACATGAATACACATATGCTTTGAAAAATTTTAAGTATATTCTTGGGTTAATTCATGTTTTCTCTGTGAACTATTAAAATGAATTTAATAATACAACATATAGAAACATAGGATATTCCATAGTAATATGGGGTAAACCAAAAGTGTCTTACAATTTTATATTTAATGTTTGTCATAAGATTAAAAGAACATATACTCAATTTTTGGCTATTTTTTGATGTGATTTCAACATGATTGTGGTTATTCATGTAGAAATTTATGTTAAAACAACCCTTGGGTTTATTATGTGTTTTAATGAATTGAAAATTTGAAGAATAATGCTCCCATATTTTAGGGAAATAATATTAAATAAATCCAAAACAATTACGATTAATATGATTCTTGATTTTATGGTAATAAAATTTAATAAATATTAACATATTTTCTATAAAATCAATATTTTTAGTTATAAATCGTGGTCAATAATATATTTTATTATTAAATTAAATTTTTATGATATTTATAAATTTTTTTGGAAATGTTTTAGGAATTATAATGGTATAGTTCTAGAAAATGTAAACATGAAATTTTGTGTGACAACCCATCATAGTTGACCAGGTCATGGGGCATGATCAAATAACCAAAGAGCAAAAAGAGAGAAATTAATACGACAAGAGTATGTGATGTAATAGTTAATTAGACATTGTTTTCCATAAAATAGAATGACATATAATAATTGTGTTTATTTTGGAAAAAATATTAGAAGATCAAATATTATTGAATTTTTAATATTTTGATGTAATTAATGACAATTTAGGACACATTTTATGGGGTTGGAATATATATATAAATGAAAATTATGATTACTGTTGATGATTATTTTGGATGAATATTATTATACATTTGGAGGACTAAAATGAAGGGTATGATCTTCCCTTTGAGGTTAAAACATTATTTAATGTTGAGCTTAATGATGTTAATTAAGTAGCAATGAAATTTATTCAAGGAATTATATTTTTAAAACAATTGTTTTTATTTTATAATTTTAGAGATTACCATATTATCAATTCTTATGATTCTATATTAATTATTGTTATTAAATTATTGTGTGGAAACAGTTTTGTTTTTATTAAATAAAAATTTAATTTTTTTATTATTTCTATGATCACATGATCATCTAATAATTAATTTTAGTGCTCCAAGCATAATAAATTAATGTTGGATATAAATTCCTTAAATTTATAAAAGATTTATAAATTGATTGAATCACCCCCAATGGATGAAATGATTTATAAGAAATAAAAATATATCAAATAAGTATATTTTTTCTGTTATCTATCTTGATAGAAAAATAATCCCACTTCATTAGGAAATGGATATTTGAATAAATGGATTATAAATATACCATCATTTATAGTGAATCAATGGTATTTTACCACATGATAGATTGATGGATTTTTGGTGGTTAAATTTCTTCTATTTATGTGGTCTATCACTATGTATCATTCCTTGTATCTTGGTTTTATTCTCGATGTCAAAATTTTCACATCACATTAATGTTATCTTACTTTGGAACATTTTATTTGTGCATTTCAAAAAGAATTTCACATTTCTGTTTTCCTCTTTTAAGAGGAATTCTTATTTAAAAATTTGTTGTGTTTTTTTCATAATGTAATTTTCAAATGTTAAACCACTTATTTATGGTTAGTAGATCATATTTCAAGGACCCAAATTATTGAAATTGAATAAAATTTATAATAATAATATTTAATAATATTAACAATATATTGGATATTGTATACAACACACAACACTAATATTAAACGGCCTGTGAAATATATTATTTAATTATAATTGTTATAACCAAGTAGTTGAATTTTCATGCAAGTATGATTAAATTATATATAAAATAAATATAAATTTCCTACTCAATATAAATATATTTATACATTCATAATAAATAACCACCAAATTTTTATTAAGGAATTGTTATTTTTAGATAATATATTTTTTAAAATATATTTTTTTCTTTTCATGATATAATACTATAAATAATTTTCAAAACATTTAGAAATTTTATTTTAATAAAAATATATCATGTTATAGTTATTATATAAAATTTATTTTTGGGTCAATTTTCTAAAGAATATTTCAAAAGACTGGGTTATTATTGAATAGAAAAAATATTTATTTTTTATAATGATCATTTCTTTTCATTAAATTGTGTATTTTAATGTCCCACTACATTTTCGGATTTGGTCTTAAAGTGACATATGATCCATTTTATTTTAAATAATACAATAAATATTTATTTAACTACCCATTCTATAAACAAGGTTTAGAATATTTTTATTCTTAAGAATTCATTTTTTAAAAAACATTTTAATGTTTATAATGTTATTTTATTTTAATATAATTAAATAAATCTAATTTCGAAAGATTTAAATAAAATACATATATTATATATCTATGTATATTAATTTAAATTCATAAAATGAATATTATTAGTTATATATTTAATGTAATATAATTTTTTCCATGGAAAACACATTTTTATGGGAAAATATATATTTTTCTGATAAATCAATTTTCATCATTCATTGTGAGAATAATTTTTTTCCTAAATTATACCTATTAAGTGAATTTCATAATGAAAAATTTATTGTATATTTTGAATCTTGATTTATAAAAGTGTAAATATGGCCCTTTTTTAGTTTTTATGAGTACTAACTATTATAAATAATTATCACCATGATAAGGGTAAATTAGATAATTATGGATAAAATTTACATAACAAGATATAAATAATATTAATAACACTTGAAATAATTTCATTTTATGGATATATTTAAACCATTCAAATTAAATATTTAAATATATTTACCTTTAACTTTTTTTGAATGATTTAGACCTTTATAATATTTTTATATACATAAAAAAATACCCCTTCTTGATATTAAATTATATAATATTTTGAGATATGGATTAAGAATAAATATGTTTGTTTATAGATAATTGTTTTTATGTTAAATTATTTTTTATCATGGTAAATTCATTTTAATTTTTATATATGAAATAATTACCTTAAATGAAAAAGCAATGCCAAAACATTAATAATTAATTAATTAATTTAAAAATAAAATTAGTGATAATAAAAATCGAATGAATTTTTAGGTCAACATAATTTTTTTTAAAATTATAATGTTTTATAGATGTGTGAATTAATTATATTTTAATTTCATTTTTGTGATTTTCCTATTAAGATTAATGTAACTAGATAGTTCAAAAAATTAAATTAGTGATATGTAAACATAAATAAAATTTTATTAAATGATTCATAATTAATAAAAATCTTATATTCTGTGCATTTTTTACAATTTTTCCTAAAATATCAACTATGATCAATTTATTTTTGAATTATATTTTTTAGTAACTTTTTTGACCCCCAAAGAGTGAATATTTTGTCATCACGATAATTATCCAAAAGGGACGATGTAGGTTAAAAAATGAAAATGGATGTAAACTAATATAATCCTGTAAAAATTTATTTTATGATATTATTACTACCCATCCTCATCATGTATTCCATATATGTTATTTTAGAGACATTTTTCTATGATAAATAATTAATATTAATTTAATATATTATGAAATTAGAAAAATTACCCCCCTCACGTATAAAAAGGTACGCCATATCTATCTCTTTTTCACACCAAAGAATACTTTTGGTTTATAAAATATCTTGAAAATTCATTTACATATTGTAATGATCTGGTAGTAGATGCCTTTTTTCTAAAAACCCTCATATGATGGATTTTCATGTAAACCAAAAGATGTTGTCTAAAGAAGAGTTATCGTTCTAAAATGATGAATTTGGTGTTATTTCTTCTTCCAACTCCATAAAATATTATTCAACCATGTTGAAATAACAAAATCATTATCTCATATATAATTATATATTATAATGTTAATTGAGAATAATTTAACCATATTCTCTTCTATAATATGGGAAAAGAAACTATCATTTCTATGTATATTGGACTAATACCTTGTGAGCATATTAAATTACTTCTATATAAAGGACACTCATATGTATTTTTAATGATAGATTATGTATGTATGCATGATATTAAGGACATATTTATAAATACAGAATGATAATATATAATTTAATATTTGACCCTTTCATCCATTTTAAAATTGTCACATTATTTATGCGTAAATGTGGTTTACCACCTCCATGAAGAGATGTGGTTCGTTTTTATTTACCATATCACATTGAATCTATATATAATTATATATAATGAGGTAATATTATATTTAAGTTAGATTTATCATTATGGAAACATAAATTAACACATATGTTCCATCATGTTATTTTGAGAATTGGGAATGTTACTCATTTGTACACAACATGCACCATCTCCATTATTGTAACATTGTTTAATTTTCATAAAAATATTCTCTGTTTTATTAAAAATACTAATTGATGTAAAAAAATAATTATTATTTCATGAATATTATTCTATTTATTTGGTGACGATGGATACATTTTCCATTAGCATACAATGGAAGTAATTTTAAACAAATGAATTGAATATCATAAAAATGTGCAATGTAATCATATTTGATTATGTAACTAAATATAACATGGTATAAAATAGAACAAAAATTATAGGGAAAATGAAAAATGTTCATAAGAATTTAAAATTTCAAATTAATATTATTATTTTTGAAGATATATAATGTATGTGATGAGCCAGACATGATGTAAGGTGTTTTATCTTAATTTTATTTTCAATATGAAATTTTTTAATTTTATACAACTAATTATTTTTTTATTGTTTATTTATTTCCCTTTTTAAAGGATATTTAATGAATCCTTAATATTTAATAATAATTTATTTTCAATTTGAATAATATAGTCCAATGGTATTAGACATAGATGTTACCATGTGGTAAGGGGTTCTTGAATCAATTTCTTTTCATTGGGTTATATTACTTTTTTGTTGTCTTTTATATTCAATAAATATATGTGAAATGGATTTTTGTGATTTTATATTACATTAATAATATTTTATGTTTACTCAAATTTCATACACATAATATAATATTTTTTAATTATACATACTTATATATATTATTTATATGTTTTGTTCACAAAAAAATGACATCGCTTTGTAGAGGTGGTAATCCACACACACACACACACAAATATATATTAACGTCGTTTTAATTTTTAAATAAATGGAAAACTAATTAATTATATGAATTTTTTTATATATAATGATATATATGTAATTAATATCTTATATATTTTTAAAATATTATTAAAATCATCCATTGATGGTGATGATGGGAAATTAATTACATCGGTTCGTGAGATAGTAGTTTTCAACAAAAAAGGACGACATATTCATTTCACATTTGATGGATGATGATATGGATATTGGTTATACCATTATCTTAAAAACATCTCAGTATAATATAGATAATTATTTTTATATGTCATCATCGTTGAATAAAATATGAATAAGGTGTAATATGAAATATAAAAAAAAGGATTTTGTAGGAATGGTACAAATTTTCTGAAAAACAAAATCCTAAGAATTACAAAATAATCCTTAACAAACAGAATCTTTTAATAAAAACATGGACTCCAGTTTTTGTATGTGATGTAAGGAAGGTATTTGGGTTGTGATTTTCGGAAAATAAATTCATATTATGTGTAAAACAAATAGAATATGATGTTCCATTTTATAAGTAGTGGTAGGAAGGTTTTTTGAAATTTCATAACGTATTTAATTAATATAGATTATTTAAAAATTTAAAATTTTGACCAAAATTATAAATTTCAATTATTTTTTATTATTTATTTTAATAATATCATTTTATTAATTATTTTAATTATTATTTTTGTCTTCCCCATATGATTTTTTTAATGTGGGTTAACCGTTTTTAATAAACATTCGCGAAAAAAATGTCTTTACTATTTTGGGGTCAATATAGTTTATATAGAAGGAAAAATTGACAATACATGAACCCTACTGGATATTTTAAAAAATATTTAAATAAATTGAACATATTTTTTGTTGTTTTAATTAATTTAATTATATATTAATTATTATGATATATCATTAATGAAATTTTTAGAAATATTCATCTATATTGTGCTTAATAACACATACACTGAAAAGAAATTAAAATATAATCGATTATATCTCTTATAGAATGTTATATTAATCTAAAACATTAATGGGACACACCAATTCATCCAAATTATATTACTTTTATATTAATAAAATCATTTATTTTTTAAATCTATTAACGGAATAAATACATTGTTGGTGTTTGGTAAATTGTTTGGTTATTATTTAACCCCTAAAAATTAAAATTAAATTTTATGATAGGATAAAAATTTATGTTTTAAATATTTCTTTATAATCAAATATAATTATTAATTATTTCAATTAAAAAATAATAAAAATTAAACATGATAAAGTGATATTTATTACTATTATTTATATAAAAGAATATAAATGTATAAATTAATGAAAATTTAAACTAAAATTCATATATTTTGTTTTTCTGTTTTTGGATGAAATATACCAAATATAAATAAAACTAATGAACTTTTTATTGTAATTTTTAGCCATTTTCATATTATTTTCCTCCTTAATTACTTGATTCACCCTTACCATGTTTATAATTATTGACTATATTAATTATTCAGAAGGAAGAATAATTAATGGGGTTTATTTAGAATCTTTGGGGAAAATTTTCCCTAATATAGAATCTATATTTCAATATTCAATTCAAATACATAAAATAATATATTTAAAATGAAAATCACAAATCGTGTTTAAAAGTAGTTTTTCTAGAAAATGCATTTTCGAAGGAAAAAATGATTTTATATTTACCATAAAATTATAAATCAGAATTATTTAAAATTAAATATATATATATATATATATAATATAAATGTCATTTTAATAATTCTTCATTATGGGGTTTGAATAAATTTAAATATAAAATTATTATGGATATAAAAACATTTTTTGGAAAAAATGTGTTTTTATGAAAAAAATTGATTTATTCCAAAATCATGAAAACCAATAGTTTAAATGAAATTAATAAGAATATAATTAATAAATTGTATCATATTTCACTTTAGATATAAATAACAAAATATAATCAAAAGTTAAATTATTTGTGTAAATGAAAAGAAATAAATGCTTTTATATAATCGATATTTTCACCATTCATTAAAAATTAAATTTTTAATAAAAAATATTAATATTTAAACCAATGGAAGTCATGATATTATTATTTAAAAATTGAAATCTTTTTATCAAGTAAAATTTACAAATTTTTCATAAATTAATTATAACAAGTTATCATAAAAATCAAAAAAATCAATTTTTTAGAAAACATTATATGGGGTGTAAAATTAATTTAATGAACTTTCTGATTATTTACTAATAATTAATAAATATATTTTTATTTTGGATGAAATATATATATATATATAATTAATTATTTTTCCCCATTAATACCAGTTACTTCAAAGCCATGGTTATAATTGAAAAATTTAGATTATATATTTCATAAGTCTTTTAAGATCTGTGTTTTGTGTCGTATACACTACTAAACATAATTAATAATTATATGTTATCATGGGTTTACATTTTAATATCCATTAATAAATTTATAAAATGAAATTTTTGCAAGTTGTTATGAATCATGGGTTTGAAATTTGAAAATTCCATTATTGAAAACCCACATTATAAAATGGTTTATAAAACCTCCTCTAAATAGAGGTAAAGGGAAGTAAACATTTTGACAAAAATCACAGAAACGTAAGTTACCATATACGATAAAATTAATGGGATGTTAAAGTATGGACATGTTTGTGAAAAATAACAACAAAGGACTACTATAGAGTGATAGAGAACATAATTAGGATAAAGTTAATGCCTAAAAATCCATAAATCCATGATGGGTTGAAATATTAATTATTCATCTGAAATGAAGGTAAATGTATAAATTTTTTATTTCAAAAAAAATTTCAAAATAAAAGCTATTTTATTATATCTGAATATAGAATAGTATAAAATATAATTATTGTATATTTTTTTATTTTACAAGAACATGAATATCATTATTTTTTGGTTAAATCAATTTACACTTTATTAATTACTCCATGAAATGAATATTCATGATGAAAATTTTATGCCTCAAATGCCAAAATTAACATTTAATGATTCATATATCTCAAAAGGAATATCTAGATATTAATGATATATTTTTTAAAAATAGATTATTTTTTACATTGTAAGATAATACCCGAAATTAATAAAAAAATCATCTGAATAAAAAAATGCATTGTTATCCCAATTTTAAAAATGAAACCAAAGGTTTGGCATAATTCATTCTATAAATAAATATTCTTACATCCCAATTAACCTCAATAAACTCTATATTAAAAAATCTTTTAACCTCAATTTTTATCTTATACCCTTTATCATACACTTAAAAATACATAACAACATTATTCTCCAATAACAATTTATTTTTAACATAATCATTATAAATATATACTAATATATCTCAACAAAATAAAATATCTCTTAAAGTATAAATAATCACTTAAAATTTATAAAAATCCTTAAATATATGATCCTAAAATATTTTTTTGATAAAATAAACATAGTATATATACATCAAATCATTTTACTAAAACCAAATTCATATTTACTAGTATATCACATATGTTAGTGGTAGGGATTTTACTAATGTCACTCTTTAATTTTGGTTTTATGAACCATGACATTTGCAGATGAAATGGGTTGTTAAATGAGATAGATGTTTTTAATTTTAGTATACTAAAATAATATAATTCTTATAACATATTCAAAAATATATTGAACGAACAAATAAATATCATTATACCTAAAATCACATTCTTCCTACTATGGTTCTCTGTATATATAATTTTCAGTTTTAAAAATCATAAAATCTTAATTGACTATTAATAACATTATATAAATTATCATATTAACCATAATTGTTAACTATATCATTAATATTATGTCTATTAAATATAAAAGATTCATTACTTAAATAATATTTTCCATAAAACAAAAAAGTTAACCTGATTTGTTTTTAAAATAATTTTTTTTTAAAATGTCTATAAGAATATTAAAATCCTACCGCATAATAGAATATAAAGAGTATATATACTATTATACATATCATTAACCTTATACATATCACCAAAAGATACTTTAGGTTTATACTACACCACAATGACATATCATATGTTTTTATATATTCTACTATATAATTCATCATAATTAATCATATATAAAATGTGAATAAATCCAAGCACATCCCATAAGAGTAAAAAACATGTCATTAAGGGGACACTCCCCATGAACTAAAATATTTCCAATATATACTTAAATAACTTTATTATGGGTTATTAACTGAAAATTAATCTATGAGGAAACCACATCCAATTGTAGTATACAAAAATAGATGTATTTATTAAGAAACCACCCAATATATACCATAAAAACATATGTATGTTATCCTATTTTATGAATTATCCTCATAGAAAATAAATTTTTTTTTCTCCCTAAATTGTGTTTACTTATATCTAGTTCTCAGATATTCTAATAAATTTCATTTAAAACAAACAATAACGAACCTGAGCCTAGTAGCCCAAATACGGTGTTTAATTTATTAAATTGAAAATATATACTTTGATTATTGTCATAATGGACTAAATATTGTATTATTCTAGGTAAAATAGAAACATTATTTAATCTAAAATTCATTTGAAAACATAAAATAAAAAACATAATGAAACTATATATTCGACATCCTCAAACTCATTCAATGATTCTATTTTCATATCCTAGGGAATAGAAAAAAAATATTGGTGACCACGTATTACTAGTAAGGGTTACATAAAGTAGAATAATTGATATATATAATGGTAATAATAAATATTATAAGGTAAATAATTGAAAATACATGTAAGATAATTAATAACATGAGAACTAAGAATAATATGGTAAGGGTAATTGTTGATCAAATTATTCCATTTGAATAATCATAACATCCTAAAAGGTATCACTAGATATCATAACTATTACAATAATAACATGAAAATTATTAACTAATATCATAATGGTGGAATGTATAATGTCTGACATCATAAATATTCCATCGAGGCCTTGTGCCAATAAATCATACATAAATAGGTAATACCTCATCAAAATACCCAAAATTGATTGTCTCATGAGACATAAAGATTCATCTATTGTTATATAGATGTCCCTTCACATCACATACTATGTCTAATGGATTCATCATATAGAAGGAGAAATTAAAATTTTAATACACAAAAAAATAAACATTTTTATTAAAAAACTTGTATTTAAATGTTAATATTTCTGTAGTCAAACAAATCATAAACCATATTGATAAAGAATAAATATTTTATCATTTAAAAAAATACCTCACAGAGTATAAAAAATATAAGGTTATTTTCATTCATTAATGGAAATATTGTAAAAATATCATTAAAAAGAGTCCAGAGGAAAAACTATTTTCATTTATATATCCAATTTTAATAAGTAAACTTCTCTAGAGTATTAGGAAACATATTTTATATTAAACTAAAATAATATATAAAATATTGTGTTAAATAATAATTATTCTGGATGTTAGGTAAACTTCTTTCATCTCATGTACATCAAAATAAATATTATAGTGAAATGTTTGGTATGAAAAAAATTGTTTGGAAGGAAATAAGGTTGATTTCATTAAATATTTATTTATAAATTCAAATACGGGTAAAGAAGACTTTCAAAAATAATTATACAATATAAAAAATATTTTGAAAAATATTTAATTGAAAATTTATAAATATAAGAAATGTTTATATTAATAGTATATAAACATGTTGGGTGTCTTTAATAATGGGAATATATAATCTTGAGTACATAAAAAGTGACTGTGAAATGAAAAAAATATAATTTTCAGAAATAAATAAGAAAAAATATTTTTCATTTAATATATAAAGATCCAATAATTCCACCATCATTGACTTCAACATACAAAATCATGTATAATAATGAGATTATGAAAGAAACTCTTAATAATTTGGTTACATTTTCTTCATAACCCCAATAGAATAAATAACATAACATCAAACATTAAATACCCAACATATAAAGTGATTAATGATAGAAAATATAAATAGGTTAGTAGATAAACATAAAAAAATTGTTCCTTAATTCAAAATATGTCACAATATAGTGGAAATTTAGATGAAATAACTTACAAATAATATATCATTCATGTGTGAATTAATCCAAGAATTATTTTTCTGTATCAAATGTAAAAACAAATAATTTTTTAAATAAATTAAAACATAATAAAAATAAATTAGATTCTTAATTTTAGGATATAAAAGATAATGAATGAGTAGTATAACCTATTTAAAGGTAATTATTTTATAAAATACTTGACCACATGGTAACATTCTAGTGAAATAACCTTGGATTAAATAAATTCAATTAAAACATAAAGTCCCTTGAATTATGAATATTTCATGATTTAACATGTAAAAGGGTCTGCATATACTCAATTTAAAAAAATATGTGCATAATAATAAAATATATCTCAATGAAATAAAATTTAGATGATATCCCTTACCTTAGGCCCGAAACATCAAGTGCGATATTTTTCATCTAAAATAATAAATTTTTGTTTATTATTTACATATTTAAGAACCATTTTTCACTTTAATTATTCCTATTGTTTTAATTTCTTCGATGTTATTTTTTTTTATTTTATCATTGACGTTCATGTCGGACATTCTAATGATATTTAGTTTATATGTCCATAATGACTTCAGTATTTTGACTATGGTTAATGAGGCCATTGAAATATATTATAAAGAATAATATTAATGAATATATTATATAAATTATTTATAAATTATATTTTTTAAATGAACAATGAAATATTCTAAGGGAAAATGAACATCCCCTCATTCATAGATACATTAAGTCGAATATATGCATGAGTAAAGTTTCTATTATTAAATGAACATGTTAGAAATAAAATAAATATTATTTTTCCTTTAAATAAGGATTATTCTAAAAAATATATCATTTTAATTATCAAAATAATTTTATATATATCATTCATTTGATGTTTTTATAGAAAACGATTCATATTGATTTTTAATGGTGGGAACCTACAAGTACACATGTATAATATTAACATTTTTAAATGAATAAAATGCTAAGAAATTACATTTTATATTATATTTAATAAACTATAAATATTTATTAAATATTATATATGTGGTAAATAAATCATGAAAACCAGTTTTGAGATGTGGTGAATGAAAAATAATTACAACAGTTTGGAAGGTGGTAGTATACCACACACAAAAATGAGAGTTCTATGTTCCATTTGATATAAAATATGATAGATATATGTTATTACATTAAAATAAAAACATAATATTATATAAGAGATAATATGTTTTATATTATCATGGATTTATAATATTTGAAGTAGGATTAAGATGAAATACAAAATTCATGGTTATGAATAATACATATTTTTTCAAACAACCTCTTTATATTTGAAAAAAATACTTATTCAAAGGGTTTTGTAATAAAAATAAGGACTATATGTTGTGTAAAGTGAATTATGTAAGGTATTATGGTATTTATTCTCTAAACAGTAAGGATTTTGATGTTTGATGCAAATATGAGAGGATGGGTCCTTTTATATGTGAGGGTAGGTGAACTTTTATAATTTTATAAAGTATTAAATCGAATTTAGTAATTTAAAATGAAAAAATGGATCCAAAATGATACCTTTAAAATATAGGATTTTAATGGGTCGAAATTATATCATACATTATAATATGTGAATATTTTGATTAATTATATTACATTATCATTCTATATTTTTCCCAATTTAACACTTCTTAAAAAATACTATGACAACAAAATTTTTACTCTTTAGGGGTCAAGACCATTAAATAAATGAAAAATTGGCCAATAAATTAAATATGGTTGATATTTTATAATATATATATATATTATAAATATTTTATTATTAATAAATTTAGATCATTTACTTAATTATTATAAAAAATTATTAAATAATTTTTTGGAACTATTCATTTAATTTCACTTTGAAAAAAATTTGAACCATATTTAATGGGAATTTAATCATTTAAAAGTAAACAAATATTTTATATTTATCTAAAAAATTATAAACTAATAATTTTTTTTATTATATTAATTTTTATATTTTCAAAATGATATATCTTATTTTTTAATTAATTAAGTAAATGTTGTATCGGCATTGCACAAGCATTTAATTTAATTATATAATCAATAAAAATTATAAATATAATTCTATAATGAAAAAACTATTATTATTCTATATACAAAAATTGTTATTCATACATAAATTCCTTTTTTTCTTATGTGTACACTTAATAGATATTTTAATTGAAGAGTGTAACATTTTATCATCATCTTTTTTTAAATAATTTGTTGGGAATTTTCTACGAAAAGTGTCTCTACAAAATTAATTATTAGGAATATGGTGATAAGGGAATAAAAAAATCATCAACTAATAATAAATATGCAACACGGTTTTATTATCAGTTCATTTTTAGCAAGGTTATCTTGATTTTTTCTTTTACCATGGTGATAATTTATTATTATTTTTACAATTCATTAAATAAAATAATTAATACGACCTTATTAAATTTTTATTATTATTATTATTATTATTATTCTAAATAGAGACTCTTTTTTAAAAAATTTAATCAATATATTTGGTAAAAATGAATTTTATAATAATTTCTCTTAGTGAGATGTAATGAGGGTTTTCTAAAAAAACTATTTTCTTATGAATAAAATGATTTCATAAAAAATCATCAATATAAAATTTATTCAAATAAACTAAGTAGTAGTAGTAATATTATATTTGAACTAATGTTAATTTAAAAAATTAATAAAATTGAACATTAAAAATTCTTTAAACAAAAATGATTTTTTATTAAAAATTATTATTTTCAATATTCATTATAATATTAAACACTTCAAAAAATAATTGAAAACCCCGTGTAAGATAATTTGGACCTAATGGTTTTGAAAATGAAGTATATTTTCCCTTTTCCATTTTATAAATGAGGAAAAAAATGAAAAATAATTCGTTTTTTAAAGTGAAGAAAATCATTTTTGAAGGAAATTATTCTTGTATGATTAATAAGGCTAAAAAAAGAAAGTCTATTTCATAAGAATTAGTTACTACGTTGGTTTCAATTAGAAAAAATAATGATATTTCATAATTTTGTCATTAAAATTATTACCATAAAATTAAAAAATTAGGTTTTAAGGATCATAATAATATTTCATTATCATTTTATATCAGTGTTTCTTGTCGCATACACTATCAAACAAAATGTCCTAATTTTAAAATCACATTGTGTTACAAAAGTTATAAGGGATATCAGTTGTTGAGATATTTTCTCATTTGAGTGTTTTCATTACTATAGTATTTCCAATATTGTATTATGGAAGTACCAATAGTAGACACCCAAAATTCTATTTGACTGGGAAACTGTAGACATGCTCAATATAACTGTGTATAACATGTGAGAACACACAAGTCATTATAATTTTTCACAAGTGTAAGGTATATTCTTCAGGGTTTGTTACATATATCCAACTACATTATACATTAAATTACATATATATATTAATATATATTACTATTTATAAATTTCTTATCGGTTACATATAGTTATTTTTGAGTGATTTCAGTATGGAAATGATTTAGGTTATCTTTCACATCGCAAATATATTTTTAGTCATGAGATATAAGTAGATCCATGAGATTCTATGATTATTTTCTTAAAAATAGTTTTATGGTAAGAGAAAAATATATGATGACACACATAGAATATTAATTTTAATGTTGGAGTACTCACAATAATATGAGACTTTATATCAAATAAGTTTAAACATTCTAATCTCTATGCTTGGACATTATGGGGATTGACCCCATCATGAATTATTCTCCATGATTACATGTAATTAATATTACTATATAAGAATATTTTATAGATACATAGAATATTATATTATAATTAATTTAGATCTCAACTAGAATAATTTTATGTATTTAAAAATAACCATGAAATCATATGATCATTTTAATTATGGGTGTATTGGGTTCACGACGAATTGAAGATATTAATGAATAAGATAATATAATAAATTTTTTACATTTATCTCAATATAAGGCCCCAGCCTTAAACCTTACTTAATCTTGAGTTATTACAAGATTAAACATTGAGGATCTTTTCAGGTTTAGAGTTTTAGAGAATTAGATCATAAAACTTTCATTACATTCAACATTTAAACAAAGTGGTTACATAAAAGATAATATTCATTTTTCCCATCAACGGATACATATTTAAAATAAAACATGGATTCTTTCATGAAACTTCCTTGACACTATCATCATATCATGTACCCTTCCATTGACCTATGGAAAACATTTCAAAAACATGGGATCAGCATAAAAAGATCAGTAAGGGATATAAAAATATGGAAAGCAAACATGAGTCCATGTATACAAAATAATGAAATCATACTTTACCCATCAAACATAAGTACTTTAATATACCTCATAAAATCATGAATAAATCATAGAAATCATAAGACATAAAAGGTAATTTGAGGCATTCAAAATATTCTTACATATGGAGTAACCCTCTTGGTTACATTTGGAATACCCACCATAGTATATTCCCTAAATCTCTTCGGAGAAAACTTAACGTTTCACTCCTTCGTGTTACGCAATGCATTGGAGAGCTATATCGGGCTCACCCACCCTTAGTTTATCACGGAACCACCCGTTTTCATAACAATGCCCAGGAACCATAACATAAACATATCACATAAAACATGCATAAAGGAAACATAACATTTCCACATTTCAATCACAATATAACATTTTAGTATATTGAAATAATGAATCCATTCAAAAAGAAACCATTTCCAAAACAATTTAAAACATTTAATAAAGAGATTTTTGAATCAAAGTGTCGCATACCACCTTGAAGCATTTAAAATATTAAACCATTAATATCCATATAAATATATCCTTAAAACCACTTTGAAATCATGGATATTAATAAGAACAAATAATTAAAACATTTAAAGCGATATTTTGGTAAAGGGGTTCTACCAAAATTAGAGACACTTGAATACAATAATTGAGGAATATCATTTAGTCAGAACTTTATAATATCATGAGAATAATTGGATTCATGATATAATATTCCAAAGGACATTATATACACCATATAAGAGTGAATTGGTGAATAACAACAAAGATGCCTCAATAGAAATGTCAAATGTGATGAATTCCCATATAAAGAAGGTATCCTTAAAATTAAGGATAATTCAATCTCAAAAATATGTGTGAAAAATATAAATACACCCAATATAAGTGGATATTTAGTGTAAAACAATAAAATGTAATTCACACATATTCAAAAGATTACATATTCAATAACTATATGTTGAACCCAAAGAAATCGAAATTGGGTTAAAAGGTTCCCTTGGTAAAATTCGAAAGCCTAGCGGCATCACTTAAAAATTCATAAAATGAGTTTATGAGAGATAAAAAGGGCATCTCATCACTTGGAAATAAAATTTACATCAATAAGAATATAAAATAACATATCCCAACATAATAGTATGTGAATTAAAAGACATAACAAAAGAAGTCTTTTAAAAAGAGGAGGGTGAAAGGTCCCCTTACCGAGTTGGGTAACTTTCGAAACGTACACCCCATGGAAGAAGGGTCATTGAATGAGGATGTGTATACCCATAAATGAAATTATAATACAGAAAGTGTATAATAATGGTCAGTACATACACCACTCAAAGTAAATTGTGGCAAATGTAGCATAAATCTCACGTGAATAAAAGTGAGATGAAAATTCCCTTACGAAAACTCGGCAGCCTAACAACATCACCTAAAAACTCATAAAATGAGTTGATGAGAAGAAATATGGTGTCCCATCATATGAACATAAAAATTACAGTATGATTAATATAAAATAACTTCTCAATCACAATAAATATGAGCTTAAAAGGAATGACATAAAAGGGTGTACTTAAAAAGAAAGAGAGGAGTAGGATCCCTTACCTCAGGTCCGACTTGACTCGATTGTTCTCTAATCTCCTGAATTATAAACATGAGTTAATTTATACTTCCTTAAGAACCTTTTTCAAGTTCATTATTCCTTTTATATCACTTATTACCATGTCATGAACACTATGTAATTATTTTAGTTAATAACGGTCGTTTAAACGATCATTGGTACTTGAGTCAAAATGTGCTCTTTATAATTACATGTTGTTCATGTATCCATTATATCTAGAGTTATAATCATGATGTATATATAATATATATCATATATATCCAGTACATATTCATTTTATACTATTCCATATCATTTGGAGATAAAAAACAAAATGCACCGTTCATGGAGACGGTAGGCCGTACGTACGCATGAATGCTAATTTCATTTTTTTCTTTTTCATATTAATGGAATTAAAATATATATATATATATATATTATTATTCCAGTATAATATATATGTTATATAGGTCACATATGTTCATTAATTACATTATTTATACATTCCATGTATTGCATGTACGAGTCACATCACCTGAGGGGGCGGTTGTCCGCACTTCCTCATATGAAATTATCGCATTTACACAACATGAAAAGAATAAAGGTATGGTTTAAATATAAAATATAGAAGCATATAGTAAACATAAATACCATATATATCATATATAAAATACAGTGACATCATAATGTCCACCATTAATGGTGTTAAAAGAATATTGAACAATCATCGTTTCGTGAGGGAGAAAATTGCCAACCACAGAAACAGAATGTTATTTAACCATCAGATTAAGGTGAGTGTAAGTGTAGCTCGAATAAATCTTATAACAACATCCTAGTATATTTATGATACTGTATTTGTTACATTATAAATGAATAAAATGAGTTTAGGGGGTTGGAGAAGAAAAATAAAAAAAGACTCAAGTGAAGACATTACCTTAAAATCGTGCAACTCCATTTGGTTTGAGCTACAAGGCTTCCTTGGGATGAATTATGCCCAATGTGAGGCTTCAATGAGTTATATAGGGATGTGGAGAGAAAATATGGGAAGGTTTTGTCCGAGCCAAAGGCTTTGGAAGTGTTGGTAAGGAGGTAGGGGTGGGGGCCTTTTATAAGAGGAGAGGAGGGGCACTCTTGGAAAGGTATAAAATGTAACTTTATTTTCAAATGAGTTTCGTATTTTAATGGACCCACATTTATGTTTTTAGAGGATAAGGTGATAAGGGTTCGAAAACCACCCATCCAGTAGGTTTTAGACATGTGTAGTTCTTAGATATTACATTATCTTTCCATTTTATTTAAATCGTTAAATAATGAGATCATCACTGCATAATCATGATGTCATAAATAATTTAATTTATGTAATGGCTAAAAATTATGAAAAAATAATCTGATGTATGAAATCTTTTTATCTTTCTAATGAATATTTATAGTCTAAAAGATAATTTATGTAGACAAAATTACAAATATTATACTTAGGTGATACATTCATTGTTACATTTAACATTATTTAAAAATAAAAAGATAAAAAGTCATTATCTCACAAAAGTAATTCCATGGGGCCCCCAAGTTTGGAACAAGGCATCCCATGGTCGGCCATGAGACAACTAGTAGCCTTAGGACACATTTTGTGGTCATTGTTTTATTATTATGATATTATCTTTTTATCTTTAACTACCTTATTACTCATTAATCAAGATAATTAAGGATAATTACCGTCGTTACTATTCATAATGTCCAAAAACAACAGTGTCCTAATTAAATAATTTGTACCTTATGATTAAAATTATGTAATCCATTTTACCAAATTCTAAACATATAAATTGAAATAATTAATTTAAAAAAACTTCTCGTTGTCAAAACAAATAGAGGGTTTTTAAAAACAATATTTATGAAACGTTTGACACTTGTTTATGCCTAATTCCAAAGTGAAATTAATCCCAATTACCATAATTGAATTACATGCTAAAAATATATTCTAATTACACTTTAAAAAAATTTAAGAAGATAATATAACCATATAATTAAATTATATGAAATAGTAGTTTTGATGTAAAATGCAGTATTTTTTACTATTCATTGAAAAATGAACATTGTCAGAAAAATACCAAAAATTAACCAAAGATAAATTTCAATGTCCCAATAATAAATAATATATTTATTTTTGAAAAATAGAGCTTATAAAATTGTCAAAAAGTGTATTTAAAAGAGGTTCTCCATTAAAAGGTGGTTAATCGACTTTTAAAAAAATATTGGAATGTTTACGCATAAAATTGGAATCATTCACATTTTTAATCTTATAACATTTATTGTAAGGAGTAAAAATATTTGACAAACATATATAATAATTTTTTAGTTAGTTCTGTTCATTCCCTCCATTACAACGGCTAGGGATTAACTACCATTTAAAATAATATTATTTTATTATTAGAGTGCAATGAAAGATTCCCAAGAAACTCATTGTTGCATATTGGGTACGCCATCGTGCATAGCATCCCATTTAAAGTAATATCAATATTTTATTCAAAAATATGGATAAATATGAAAATTTCATACTCTTTATTTACCTAGGGTGTTACATCCTTCCCCCTTTTTTGGAAATTGCGTCCTCGCAATTTTAAAACTGAGCTTGGAAACATCCTTGAACGTCCCACATCGGAACAAGAGTTGGTAAAACAATCACTTTAAAATAAAGAAATATAAGTACAAAGGACACCCAAGTTAACCCATACTGGGATTCCAAGTATGAAAATATGTTCATGGAGGAAAAAGGGTCGTGTTCTGATGGAGAGTGATAGTAAACATGTCTAGGAAAATGTTAACTATAAGAGAATCACAAACTTGTGATGGGTTAAACGGTATTCGATTCCCCAGTAGGAAGAGTTAATAGACAACATTTTTGTTTTAAGTTACGTTTTATTGAGGAATTCATTCATAAGGAAACATAATCACATATCATGTTGACTTTCAAGTTTTATTAGATTCTTTGGACAAACTCATATTTTCTCCAAAAGATGAGTATTTAGGAAGACTTGTTCACATTAAGAGTACTATAATCAACTTCTAGAGAATCACCTAATACAAAAAAGAGAACTATATACTTCCCATGTATTTATACTTTAACCAAAACCAAAACCAAAAAGGTTAGTACAAGATCAGATAATCCAGAAAAGGATAACCCTTTTTAAAAAGAAAATCAATTCTTAATCTCCAAAATTTGTCCAACAAAACCCAAAGTTCAACGAGGACCCTTCGATAAACAATTTGTCCATAAAATTCTTCAAAGTAAACCAAACTAAGATTTAAACCCAAATATTTGAAGGATTTAGTCACATATTCATCCAAGTTATATCGTAACATTTATCTCCAAACAACATCAGTTGCTCTTAAAGTCTCGTATTGAAAAGTAATTAACCTAATAACATATCCTCCATGATAGGTTAATATATTTCCATAGAAAACCAAAATATCAAATTACTCTTAATTTATAAAATCATCAAACTAAAAAGAATCAGTCAAACTAACTAGGGACTTCACGTTGTCCAGTGGTAGGTGATAAATACCAGTTGCACTTTGGTTGTGGGTTCGATTCCCGCAGCTTTGTCCGACGCGACGGGTTGTCACACGGTCTGCGTGTTGTCCTTTTTCCAAAATTATATAATTCTCAAATCATTCCCCAAAAAGAGATAAAATCATAAAAAATAACAATAACATAATTTAACCTCAATTTTATCTCATGCCTTTCACTTCCATCATAACATATAGTAACCCATAATTTCCTCAAAAGTAAGGATCATATAAACCCAAATAGTTCTTTATAACTATGTCCACAAAAGAACAGATAACTATTCCTTGAATAAAATTTTCATATATTAAACATCAGGGTTACACATAATATAAAAAGTCTTCTAATTTAACCCCATCATCAAAAGAGACATAATACTCATAAGAATTTCACCATAACTCTTGAATCCCGTATATGATGACATATTACTCATTCAACATTCTTTATGATCCATTAACTATTCCTTTCCAACTTATTCTGAAATACTTCTTTCCTACAATCAAAATCATGAATCATATCCTAAGATTCCAAAATAGGAAAACAATAGTCATTAAATAATCCATAACTTTGATTGGTCATTTTCAATTTCTTCATCCTCAATCAGAATGGAATTAGGTATTGGTAAACGAACATTTGTACGATCTTGGTGATCTAATTCACGAGACTTCTTCATAGGACATGTGTTTGCATAATTACCATGCACACCACATTTAAAACATTCAATTGATCCCTCAGAAAGAACTTCTATCCCTTTCCTCAATTCAACAGGATGCTTCCTATTTCCATGGAGGGTTCTTGATTTATGACCTTCATTTCCACATATATAGCATATTTCTGTCCCTTTGAAACATTTTCCTAGCTGTTTCATTCCACATTTTTGACACATAAGTTTTTGAACACACTTACCTTTATGATTATTACTTGTAGTTTTGTAGGGATTTGTTTCTCGCATATATGATGCCTTAGAGAAATAACCAAGGATTAGGTGGTCAATCATGACTCCAGATAGTTGGTTGAGTATCATCACAAGAGTTCTCATTGCAGTTCCCATATCATTCAATTGCATGCTCAAAAAACTGTCACAGTTTCCTTCACATCCACTGTTACTTTGGTGCCTGCTAGATCCAGCCATTTACAAAAACCAAAAAGGTCAGTGCGAGTATATCAACAAAACCATCATGTACTAATGAATAAGATAAACACTAAGATATACTTACTCATTCACTTTATCTAAAACATGGACCCTTTCTGAAACCAGCCTCTGATACCAACTATAAGGACCCATCCATAAACCTTACTTAATCTTGAGTTATTACAAGATTACACATTGAGGATCTTTTCAGGTATAGAGTTTTAGAGAATTAGATCATTAAACATTCATTACATTCCACATTTAAACAAAATGGTTACATAAAAGATAGTATTCTATTTTCCCATCAACAGAAACATATTTAAAATAAAACATGGATTCTTTCTTGACACTTCCTTGACACTATCATCATATCATGTACCCTTTCCTTGACTTGTGGAAAACATTTCAAAAACATGGGATGAGCATAAAAAGCTCAGTAAGGGATATAAAAATATGGAAAGCAAACATGATTACATGTATAGAAAAGAATGAAATCATACATTACCCATCAAACATAAGCACTTTAACATACCTCATAAAATCATGAATAAATCATAGAAATCATAAGACATAAAAGGTAATTTTAGGCATTCATAACATTATTATGTAGGGATTAACACTCTTGGTTACGTTTGAAATACCCACCACATTATATTCCCTAAATCTCTTCGGAGAAACCTTAACGTTTCACTCCTTCGCGTTACCCAATTCATTAGAGAGCTATATCGGGCTCACCCGCCCTTAGTTTATCACGGAACCACCCGTTTTCATAACAATGCCCAAGAACCATTACATAAAAGTATCACATAAAACATTCATAAAGGAAACATAACATTTCCACATTTCAATCACAATATAACATTTTAGTATATTGAAATAATGAATCCATTCAAAAAGAAACCATTTCCAAAACCATTTAAAACATTTAATAAAGAGATCTTTGAATCAAAGTGTCCCATACCACCTTGAAGATTTTAAAATTTTAAACAATTAATAACCATATAAATAAATCCTTAAAACCACTTTGAAAACATGGATATTAATAAGAACAAATAATTAAAACATTTAAAGCGATATTTTGGTTAAAGGGGTTCTACCAAAATTAGAGACACTTGAATACAATAATTGAGGAATAACA
Source organism: Viscum album (assembly GCA_963277665.1). Classification (NCBI taxonomy): domain Eukaryota; kingdom Viridiplantae; phylum Streptophyta; class Magnoliopsida; order Santalales; family Viscaceae; genus Viscum; species Viscum album. Next base: position 1,363,100,323 of record OY728133.1, read on the forward strand.
TTTAGTCAGAACATTATAATATCATGAGAATAAATTTATTCATGATATAATATTCCAAAAGACAGTATATACACCATATAAGAGTGAATTGGTGTATTACAACAAAGAAGTCTCAATAGAAATGTCAAATGTGATGAATTCCCTTATAAAGAATGTATCCTTAAAATTAAGGATAATTAAATCTCAAAATTATGTATGAAAAATATAAATACACCCAATATAAGTGGATATTAATTGTAAAACAATAAAATGTCATTCACACATATTCAGAAGATGACATATTCAATAACTACATGTTTAACCCAAAGAAATCGAAATTGGGTTAAAAAGTTCCCTTGGTAAAATTCGACAGCCTAAAGGCATCACATCAAAATTCAGAAAATGAGTTGATGAGAGATAAAAAGGGCATCTCGTCACATGGACAAAAAATTTACCTCAATAAGGATATAGAATAACATATCCCAACATAATATTATGTGAATTAAAATACATAACAAAAAGAGTCTTTTAAAAAGACGAGGTTGAAAGGTCCCCTTACCAAGTTGGGTAAATTTCGAAACGTACACCCCATGGAAGAAGGGTCATATAATGAAGATGCGAATACCCATAAATTAAATTATAATACACAAATTGTATAATAATGGTCAGTACATACTCCACTCAAAGGAAATTGTGGAAAATGTAGCATAAATCTCATGGGAATAAAAGTGAGATGACAAATCCCTTACGAAAACTCGGCAGCCTAACTGCATCACTTCAAAACTCATAAAATGAGTTGATGAGAGGAAATATGGTCACTAATAATATTAAAATACAAATTAATGTAAGTTTAATATAAAATAACATCCCAATCACATGAAATATGAGCTTAAAAGGAATGACATAAAAGGATGTACTTAAAAAGAAAGAGAGGAGTAGGATCCCTTACCTCGGGTCCGACTTGACTCGATTGTTATTTAATTTCCTTATTAATAAACATGAGTTAATTTATAATTCCTTAAGAACCTTTTTCAAGTTCATTATTCCTTTTATATCACTTATAACCATTTCATGAACACTATGTAATTATTTTAGATAATAACGGTCGTTTAAACGATCATTTGTACTTGAGTCAAAATGTGCTCTTTATAATTAAAATTTGTTCATGTATCCATTATATCCAGAGTTATAATCATGATTTATATATCATATATATCATATATATATAGTAAATATTAATTTTATACTATTCCATTTCATTTGGAGATAAAAACGAAAAGCACCATTCATGGAGACGGTAGGCCGTACGTACGCATGAACGCTACTTTCATTTTTTTCTTTTTCATATTAATGGAATTAAAAATAAATGATATATATATATATATTATAATTCCAGTATAATATATAAGTTATATATGTCACATATGTTCATTAATTTCATTCTTTATACAGTCCATGTATTGCATGTACGAGTCACATCACTTGAGGGGGCGGTAGTCCGCACTTCCTCATATGAAATTATTATATTTACACAACATGAAAAGAATAATGGTGTTGTTTAAATATAAAATACTGAAGAATATAGTAAACATAAATACCAGATATATCATATATAAAATACAGTGACATCATAATGGCCACCTTTAAAGGTGTTAAAAGAATATTGAACAATCATCGTTTCGTGAGGCAGAAAATAGCCAACCACAGAAACAATATGTACTTTAACCATCAGAAGAAGGTGTGTGTAAGTGTATCTAGAATAATTCTTATAAAAACATCCTAGTATATTTAAGATACTTTATTTGTTACAAAATAAATGAATAAAAAGAGATTAGGGGGTTGTAGAAGAAAAATAAAACAAAAGGACTCAAGTGAAGACATTACCTTAAAATCGGGTAAATCCCTTTGGTTTGAGCTAAAAGCATTACTTGGGAAGACTTATGCCCAAAGTGAGGATTCAAGGAGTTATATAGGGATTTGTAGAGACAAAATGGGTAGGGTTTGGTTGAGACAAAGGCTTTGGAAGTGTGGGTAAGGAGGTACGGGTGGGGGCCTTTTATAAGAGTAGAGGAGGGGCACTTCTGGAATGATATAAAATGTAACTTTATTTTCAAATGCGTTTATGATTTTAATGGTCCCAAATTGATTGTTTTCGATGATAAGGTGATAAGGGTTCGAAATCCACCCATCCAATAGGTTTTTGACATGTGTAGGTCTTAGATATTACATTATCTTTCCATTTTATTTAAATCGTTAAATAATGAGGTCATCGCTGCATCATCATGATGTCATAAATAATTTAAATTATGTAATGTCTAAAAATTATAAAAAAATACTATGATATAGGAAATATTTTTATCTTATTAATTAATATTTATAGTCCAAAAGATAATTTATGTAGACAAAATAAAAAATATTTTACTTAGTTGATACATTCTTTGTTACATTTAACATTCTTTAAAAATAAAAAGATAAAAAGTCTCTTTCTCACAAAAGTGATTCCATGGGGGCCCCAAGTTTGGAATAAGGCACCCCATTGTCGGCCATGAGACAACAAGTATCCTTAGGACACATTTTGTTGTCATTGTTTTTATTATTATGATATTATCTTATTATCTTTAACTACCTGATTACTCATTAATCAAGATAATTAAGGATAATTACCGTCATTACTATTCATAATGTCCAAAAACAAAAGAGTCATAATTACATAATTTGGACATTATGATTAAAAATATGTAATCTATTTTACCAAATTCCAAACACATAAACTAAAATAATTAATTTAAAAAAACTTCCCGTTGTCAAAACAAATTGCAGGTTTTTAGAAACAATATTTATGAAAAGTTTGGCACTTGTTTATGCCTAATTACAAAGTGAAATTAATACCAATGACAATAATTGAATTACATGGTAAAAATATATTCTAATTACACTTTAAAACAATTTAAAAATATAATATAACCATTTAATTAAATTATATGAAAAAGCAGTTTTGATGTAAAATGCAGTATTTTTCACAATTCCTTGAATAATGAACAATGTCAGAAAAATACCAAAAATTTACCCAAGGTAAATTTAAATGTCCCAATCATAAATAATATGTTTATTTTTGAAAAATAGAGCTTATAAAATTTTCAAAAAGTGGATTTAAAAGAGGTTCGCCATTAAAAGGCGGTTAATTGACCTTTTAAAGAATATTGGAATGTTTACGCTTAAAATTGGATTCATTCACATTTTTAATCCTATAAAATTTATTCTAAGGAGTAAAAATATTTGACAAACATATATAATCATTTTTTAGTTAGTTCTGTTCATTCCCGCCATTACAACGGCTTGGCGTTAACTAGCATTTAAAATAATATTAATTTATTATTAGAGTGCAATGCAAGATTTCCAAGAAACTCATTGTTGCGTATTGGGTACGCCATCGTGAATATCTTCCCCTTTAAAGTAATATCAATATTATATTCACAAATATGGATAAATATGAAAATGTCATACTCTTTATTTACCTGGGGTGTTACACTCAACCTAAGATGATATATCTGGATCTTTTATTGGTATTTATTAGTTTGATAAATTTTATGTTCAATGTGTTTGATTAGTTCATTCTAGATAGTCAAAGAAGGAGCAATCAAGAAAATAGGTCGATGACGTGAATTATGTAACCTAATTGATTAGAGATATAGAACTAATGGGATTAAATTTCACAATGATCATAAAAAATCAAAACCCATATAACTGAATTCAATTATAAAGATATCATCAGTGGATTTCTATAATTGATAACATGAATCATGACCAAACATTATCCATCGAAAAAAATTAAAAAATCATTAAAATATATTAGACCTGTTAGATTCCAAATGAGATTTTTCATTATGATTATTTAAGAATTTGGAAAAACTCTTACCTAACATTTATTGTTCCTCTATGTTAAAATTTCCATTCTATATGATATTTTATTTTTTCCTTATTTATTTATAATTTTCTCCCATATGTTACACTTCTAGACATTTCTTACAATGTATATTTCTTTTTAACCATGCAGAAAGAACCACATGAAGGGTGATTTAAAATACTCAATAATGGTAAAACAAAGTAAAAGAAATAAGAAATCATTAATAAAAAAATGAGTATAATGGTATGATAACTTATTCAATGTGTACGATAATAATATAATATAATAAATACCAATAAAAATAAATATTTTAAATCCTCATACATGGAATGTAAACTATTACAATGACAAGATTCACATGTGATAATAAACATGGATAATGTGAAATTAATCCCAGATCAACGAAAATATTAGAAACCATTAAAATCATTGAAAACCCATTTATATATAATTGATCATTATGCATTATTAACAGAATCCCCCACTAAGATTTTTTCCATATCTACTTGGAGTAACTAATAATTGATAAACTTTGTCATCTCCTTATAGTAAGTTACCATCATATAACTCCATTACATTTTCCAAATCATTGGACAGATTTAATGGACCCATCCACCCTTGGTTTGAAATGTATCCACCAGTAATAGATTTATAACAGATACTCCCATCAATCAACCAAAAGTATGTCCATGTACCAATCATGAAAAAAACATTTTGCAAATTTCGCGTTTCAGCATAACACACTTAAAAACATCCATCATTCAATTTTTTCATGATCAACAACTGAAATTGAAATATGTTCAAGGAAAATATTTTTAAAACAATATTAATATATTCATTTAAATAATATAGATTTTATAATTGGATCATATCACCATTGGATCACATGAAAATTATAAATTATATTTCTATAGATTTAATATATATTTATAATAACATTCAGGTTATATCACTGAAATTATGGAAAATATCTTTTTTATTGATTATGTTTCAATTAAAAATTCATGACACTGAGAAAAAAACATTTACAATAACAAGTTAATCTCTTAGCAGACACATCAAAGAAAATAAATATTATAATAGTGGGAATATTCATTCAGTTGGAGAAAGATAAAATGAATATCTAATTCACAGTTAATTTAAAAATATAAGAGATCAATGTCTAGAAAAAAATAAAAATATTAAATTAAAGCCAATGTAAATATATAAAAATATATTTAAAAACATCATTTAAAAATCATTTATTCCTTGAAATAATACTTTTAGAAAACATTTTAAAAATATTTGATATGGAAGATAAATGTATCCCATGAAAAAAGATAAATAAGGTTCATTCTCATTGAAAAGGTTCTTTTGATATCTTTATGTAATAATTAAATAAAATTAAATTTAAATCATATAAAATAAATAAATAAAATATTTATATATATATTTCTAGAAATTAAGATCATATGATTTCAATAAAAGGATTGTAGATCATAAACCATCATGAAATAAAATGAGATTGTAGAATGATGTTTTTTTACACTTTGGTATCTTTTGAATTAAAAGTCTCCAAAAGATATAATATAATATGGATCTATTAATCCTATGTATTATGTGAATTAGTTCGTAAAAATTAAATAATGTGGTATTTGGTATACCATACAAATAAAGCATGGTGTATGACATGAAACATTTCTCAAGAAAGTGAAATTTAGATAAAGAAAATATCTTTGAGGTCATATCAATTGATGTGATAAATAATCCAAGGAGTGGTTAAGTATGTATATGTAAAACAACATTTAATTAGTGTAAATGATGTCAAAAAATTATAGATCAATTGATAGATAATCCTGGAATTAAAAATTTAATGAAGTTGTGATATAAACCAATGAATAGAAATAGAATTCAGAAACCCCTTCCCCGGATTCCCCACAATCTATGTACGTTATTTATCTCATAAATATTAGTATTATATTAATTATGTATTTTATTATTAACCTATTAAAAGTTTATTATAATATTATTTAATCATTTAATTAATTTCATTCAATTAAATATTTAATTAAATATTCTATTTTTCAACATCTCATGTTTTGAGGATGTTTTGTTCATAATTTAAAAATGAATTTGGTAGGATGACCATGGGAAATAGGGTCATTGTTCTATCATCTCTAGAATAATAAAAATGGCATCATTTTCATATTTATAAATTATATTTTCTAATTTATCTAATTTTCAAAAGTGGTCATGAAAATTGAAATGGAATGATTCATGGTGGTTGTAGGCCTTGCATACATCGGGGAAATGTTTCCTTTTTCCAATGAATGGAGATGAAAAAATATATTTATAAATATTACTTTTAGAATTATAATATAATCATAAATATAATATTATTATTTTATATCATTCTTTAAAATAATCAATGTGAAGTGATCATGAATAATAAAATACAATTTTTCTTAAGGTGGTATCATATGCTTACACATGAGCGATGTTTTTTACTTTTCATTTAATGGTAAATAATGATGTATAATATCTTATATAATATTTTATAATTATATTGACATAATATATATATTATTATTTCATTTATATTTCCCATTATGACCATCCATAAGAGGATGTATTGAAAATTGAAATTAATTGAGATTTGGAGAGAATAGTTAGCACATATTCCAATACTATTTTTCTATTTCCTAGTAGATTGAATAATAAAAGTGATTAATTAAATATAAAATATAAATAATTATATTTTTTCAAAATAATTATATTTTTATAATTTAAATAAATAATTATTCCATATGTTTAATTAGTTTATCCATGATGAATTAAATATGTTCATGAGGATTTAATACACATGTACACACAAATGATTTTTTCCTTTCCCATCTGATGGATAAGGAGATGAATAATTTTTTTCCTAAAAAATTTAATAACATATAAATATATTAAATACAATTAATTTATTATAATATAATTTTTTGGAATAAATTTAACGATTTATTGGAAGAAAACCAATGAATGAATTTGATATTCAGTTATACCTCCTTAAAATACAACCATCATCTTAAACATTTGGTCTTCTAAATTGCTATTTTGGTGACATATAGGCCTCTGAGATGTACGGAGGGATCTTAAGGATATGTTTTTATTATTTCTTCTCCTAACAAGAGTTATCAAAATTTATGAGTAAAGTGGTAGGGATGGGTTCCTCCTATATGTGACCGGAGGGGAACCCTTAGAATTATATAAAGTAAAAAATTAGTATATATTATTTTTCAATTATAGGTTGAACCAAATTTATTGATTAAAAATATTGGATGACTATTAGTCTAAATCCTTATATAAAATATAATTTATAAATTTTTATATGATATGTTAACCCTTATCTCTTAGTTATAACACCACGTCAGTCCTTGTAAAGAATAATGAAATATCAACGTTTTTTACTCTTTAGGGGATATAAAATTTAGAATAAAAGTATAATTGAATCATAAGTAAAATATAACTGATATTCTCGAACATATCCCATTTTGTATTCAAAATATTATATTTTTATAGAATTAAAATTCTTTGATAAAAAATTATTTTACAAAAGATATGATTAAAATAATATTCTGTACTATTCACTTAGTTAGAATTTAATGAAATGATGATATTAATGAAATTAAAATATAAAATTTTAAAAAAAAAATACTATTTATTTATATATATATAATTCTTGTAATATAATAATTAATACAAATTTATTAATTTTAATGTTTTTAAAATCATTAATATGATTTTTCTATTACTTAAACATGAATTGTGTGGTTATTAATTAAGAATATAAGTAAATTATGTCATCACTATAAATTAATAACACATTTTATTGATAAAAAACATCCTTCATATTTAAAATAACCATATATAACCACCCAAAACCTATTTATATCACTTTAAAAAAAATTCAGACATTATTACAAAGAGATTTAAATTTTTATTTATTATTTGCATAAAATAATTTTAAGCCAATTATCATTGGAATGTGTCCGTAAATTAAAAAATGATCACATTTTAGATTATTATTTTTGAATACACTAATCTAATTAAATAAAGGCCTTTTTTGGTGATTTTAAATTCATTTGTATTTGTTTTATTATTGTTTTACACATTTTATCATTAACATAGTAAATTTTTTTTTCCAATGTTAAATTCATAATGTCAAAAAAATATTCAGAAATATATAATATATCTAAAACTATAGATTCAAAATTTGAAATAAATTTTATCAAATTAAAATCACATAATTTGAAAAATATATATATATTTAAAAAAACACATGTTAAACACGATGAGAATCCATTTCCATTAAAAATTAATTTTAGGTATAAAATTATCATCACATATAAGATAATAATAATAATGATTTATATTAAATTAATTATAATATTTTTAATAATATAAGTAAAAATATTTTTAAATGAATTCAAAAGAGAATGTTACTTTGTAAATAATTTAATGAAAAATATAGTTTTCTATAAAATATTTAATATTCATTATTCAATAAAAATCGATCATTTCAATAAAAAATTAAAATGAAATTTTGATGTAATAATTTCAAAAATGGAATCCTTTTAGTGAAATATAATTTCTCAGAGTGGTATAAATTAATTATTATATTCATTCAATTAATGTAATAAATACCATTTTGTCGAAATCATATTTTTAAATCATAAAATTACATTTCTAAAAACTGAGAACCCATTTCCTAAAAACTAGGAAATAAATTTTTAATGAGTATGTCTGTTATATTTATTTATATAATAATTTTTTTACTCATATTCATACCCTTCATTCTAATGGAATGGTTATAACAGTTATATTTATATAATAATATTTCAATGTTGTTATTTCTAGCTACTGTGTGACTTCTATGCCATAAAAATTACTCTTGTTTATAAATTTTAGGGTATTATACTGAGTGGTAATATGTTGTCTGACTGTTGGAATTTTAATTTTTTACACATAGGTTGATTTATGTGTTACTAGATGATGATAGTGTACATTTATATAGACTAAATAATTTCATTGATCAAATGGCTTAGTGGATCACATTCATAGAATCTCCATCATTCTATGTTAAATTTGATTGAATTTAATTAATAGAATCTTTATTATTATATGAGATAAGAATATATATTTATTCAGTATTTATTATAATTTTCCCACAAATTCTATGTATTATTTTAAAATTTTTATTTTGAATTAATTCGAGACTAGAAAATGTGATGGAATACGATTCTGATGCCAGGTGTGCTCAGAAATAATTTTTTTAAATATATAAAATATATAAAATAGTGTTCGTGAGAGGTTTTACTTAAAAAGTTAAATGACATCTAAATGGATTCTTGTATCATAAATTTGAGGTAACCATTCCATTTAAAGCAGATACTTTACATTGGGAGATGCCTAACATCATCTGATGTGGGTCATCTATGAAAGATGATTTTTGGCCATTTTAATGAATAAAATATATTAAAGATTTATTTTATTTTTACTTTTAGATAGTGAAAAATTTTCAGTTTTAAATTAGTATATTGGAAAGGAATTTAGGGTTATAATTCAAAACCCAGGAGAAATCCCTAGGAGATATAGGCAGGAACCCTGGAGAAATATCCTAACTAACAATGACAAACGATGGATTGAGATAGTTCTTAATGGATCACCATCAGTAAATAATCCTCAAAAATGAACAATCTAACCTCATGTTTCGTCAATGTGACTTTAAATCTTCCTTTCTTGATCTTAGACTCAATGATTAACGCGGATCATGCAACGAACAAGTTGATCTGTCGTTCAATCATTCATGTGGGATGGGTTAATTTTGGGATTGATTTTAGGATGATTTTGATTATTTTTTTAATTTTTTGTTATCATTATTTTTGGAAACAATCATGGCCACAACAAACAATGGATGAGGTGTGTTCCTCAGGGTTTTTCTAAGTGAATTTTTCCACCTTTTTACAGAGCGTTCTATGTTCATCACGAGATATGAATGGGTGATCATGGAGCCTTCGATTAACAACACCAAAAATTTGAGATTATAGATATGGCATTGGGAAAACATAGAAGTGATTTGACAATGATGGAGGTAGATAAATCTACTTATTTTAGGAGATATCATTCTTTGAGCATTCTTCATGCATGTAATCCGGATTTGATTTTGGAGCCAATTGAAGGCTTGAAACTCACCTATTTGATGCTATCATGACATGTTATCCTTTCATTAGTTTCGTGATGAACAGACCGACATATTGAGCACCTGAGGATCAGTTGAGGTATGTAGAAGAAGAATAATGATTATAGAAAATCGCAAAGAACGTGGCTTGTATTCCCTGATACACGTTTTGGGTTCCCTACTAAGAAATTTATATGGTTTTGGGAAATGTTAAAGTGTTTCACGGTGTGTAAAATCTATCACATAGTAGGTGTGCCCATCCCTAAGACATGGAATGTATCTTAAGAGATAGACAAATTTTTTTTGGAGTATACATCATGTACTCCACCACATAATCAGAACCAGACTAGCTATATGGTCTACCCCGTGTACTAGTACATGGGTAGGTTGACATAGGTTAATTCCATATACCAGCACATGACCATGTAATATAGGAAATCTATGAATGGATTCATAGAATGTGTAATCCTTTCTACCGGCTATGTATACCATTTCAAGATGATAAGTTTTCTTGACATGGTCCATTGTACATGGGCAGTACTGAGGGTAAAAGGATTCAATGTGTGATACTACTACAAGCTATGTATCCCTTTCCACATAGATAAGATCCCATTTCTACCATAAATTAGACAATTTTCATTTTGATTTGTGACCATGATCATTTTCCTGAAATTTCATCTATATCATTTCCTACACACTAGACTATAATCCCTTTAGTAGGACGTCATGTATAGATTTGTTGGAATCCCTTGAGAGACCATTTGGGGGATCCTCTATTCAGTATTCATGACCCTGGTAGAGTTTAGGGTATAATCATGACCATCTTTACCAGGATTCAATCCTCTACATAGTATGTTATTCCAAACAGAGTTGTTGTTATCACCCAACGGCTCGAGATGTGATCCTCATATAAGGTATCATATCTCTATTCATATTTATCAATATGTATCTGTCATGATGGTTTCTTCTAAATAATAATTCTCTAATGGATTTCATCAGTGTTATCAGACAAAAGAGTGTGCTTTCCGAATGTGTAATTCATGGAATCATTATATTGGCTCTCAAGTGGTGGTATATGGTAGTTTTGACTTACCACTAGATTACATGTCATGTTTATGTATATATGGATGCCATTTTTATATGTTGCAGACGTATACATGTGTAGAGCTTATTGTATGTTTTGATTCTGTATTTCATTCTTGTTTTGGGGTATCCTCTTGAGTATTGTTATAGTAAAACTTCTACAGAATTTTTCCACACATGTCATGTCTTGTACAGAAGATAGGCCATATCATGGAGTCTAGGTTAGAAAAGTACTAGATATAACTTTATGTGTTCAAATAGGTAAAGGAGTCCCTATCGGTTCAATCAATAGTCCATATATCTTTTTATTTATTGGTTGGACTTCATAATCTATCGACTCATTTGGTGGGATTGTATCCTAGAATAGTTTACATTTCTAGATTTCCTTCTCTCAATATCTATTGGTTTTCATTGTGGTATGCGTGCATTTACAATTATATTTTTTTACATTTAATAATTTAGGGATTGTAGATGTGTGTGTGTGTGTACATGTACATAGATAATTCCTTCCATGTTATGTATACGACCACTTGGTTCTAGTCACCATCCCCTGGCCAATTAGAGGTTGGATTGGGGAGTCTTGGGATGGGATTCATTGGGACAGTGTGTGATATAGAGGTATCCATGGATCGACATTTCTACCGAATGAGTGGGAATCTGTGATTTTTGTTTCAGGAAACAGTGTAATGTATTTTGAGTTGGGATTTTAGGCCAGGGACTCTAGTGTCGGTAAAACGACTGACCATTCTATACACCAGGACTCTAATAATCTACTTACCATATCAGTACAGGAGAACACTAGTTGTAGGGAATAAATAAATCATGAATTATATAATAATGGATTGTGGTTTCCATGTCCTTTTTGAGTAATAAATCCAAATATACTCATTGACCATGTTATATATTATTTTTATACATCGATTCCCCCATAACTCATCCCCTCAAGGATTCATAAATTCAATCATGAGGATGATACCATCAGTGATTAGTCTTCGGTATAAGGTCAATTTTCCTAGTTGTTACCTTCATGTGGTGAACCATCTATCCCACCACATATGGAGCTACTTGTGGTTCCTATATTACTAGAGGAGGAGGAGCGCAAGTTGAAATCGCTCCATGATATTACTAGATAGAGATCCTTCATGTTCTATGGTTATCCAAAACCTCAGGCGGTTTAGGACTGGCCTGTGATGGGGACCCAATTTCTCCATCTATTCAAGACACCAATCGATAAAATGGTTATCATGGACGCATGCCTTCTCCATGGCTCAGTATGGTGATTGTGGATTTTGTCTATTGAGGCTCACGATGAGGAAGAACTCTCGTGGAAATAGATGAAGTACCTCTTTAGGGAGAAGTTTTCACTAGTTACTCTTAGAGTTGTGTATGAAATATAACATATTCATCTTTATCATGGGTAGTATGACAATATGTGATTATCCATTATTTCTCACGAAACATTCTTGGTACATAATGGATATGGTCAAGGATTAGTACGTAAGGGATCAAACCTTTGAGTGGGGTCAGCATGGATACATATGAGACAAAATTTTCCCTTGAGAATTCAAACTTATGTTGGGGTGCTCATGTGAGAATTGGTGGTTGAAAGAATGTTGGATGAGAAGAGATAGTCAAAGATAGTCAGTAGTGGAAAAGTACATGTAGAGTCCTAGGTAGTAGGAAGTCAACATCAGTATTAGGGAAAAAAATTTGGTATAAGTTTTAGGTATAGGTCTTAGGACAGAGTATCTACATTTTATGGTTTAGAGGGTGGATCCAACCATCCTATAGAAAGGTGGTGCTACAAATTTGACAGTAGGGTATATATCAATTTAAATTTTTCAACCCATTATGTTTCAAAAAGCGTGACAATAGATGTTCTACTATGGCAGAGGAAGATCCAGGGGCAGGTAGACCGTCAAGGCGGTAGAAGTAGAAGATGAGTTGTGAGAGGAGTAAGACGTGGTCATCATTTTTACATGATACCCCACCACCCCAATGTGATTTGTGATAGGATCAGGGAGCCAGAGGACAAGGTGGGGACAACTACATGCAGTTGAGGTTGATCACTGATGTTATAAGGGAAATATTCAATGAATGAATAGTTCCGTTTATACTATATCACTCAAACTGATATACCCATTTTCTATTCATTAAATTCTCTCTAGGAATATTGTATGACACCTTGAGATTCCTGTTGAACCATTGACTTGACCCTTACACATGGAGACACCTACATGAAGAGACTGGAAGATAAAAAATATTTTATGACCCTGTCACCTTACCCTTCAAGAAAAGAGTCTCATTTGGAACATCTTGGTTGAAGTATTGAGGGATGATGATGTAATTCCTGGTACATATATGTAATCATCTGTCAATTACAAAATATAATATATTTAGAGAAGAGTGTGGTTTGTCCAAAGTGATGGTATGAGGTTTTCCTTTTTATGTGAAAAGGAAATCCATGTAGTATAGGATGGACTCATTCATAGGAGGGTGAAGCAAAAAAATATTCACTTGGCGATCCTGACCCTATGTGCATCAGATATTATGAGTTTCTAGTACCCAATAGTAGTGGTAGAGTGTGATTACATCTTCTATAAATATGTTCTAGGATTACCTCTCCATGGAGATAGATTTCTGTATCTACATACAACCCAAGAGGGAAATGGTATCTACACCAAAATATTGAATGTATCCTGAAGTGATTCACGAGTTGGGGGGTTTTGTTGGAGAACATGTAGAGGAACATATTCAAGAGACCAAGTGATTTATCATGTACAATCCCATTTTGGTTGGTAAAAAATGCAGATGCGAGATTGAGGTTGTTTATAGACTACTGGTGCCTAAATTATGTGATGGTGAATAATAAGTACCCACTCAATGATCGATGACCTGTTCGGTCCATTGAGAGGGTCACGATGGTTCTCGAAGGCTGACCTTAGATCCAGTTATAACCATCTACGAGTATGGGATGAGAACATAATGAAGACAAATTTTAGATTCTGCTATAGTCATTATCAGTTCATGGTGATTCCCTTTGGAATAATGAACACCCCATCATGTCTTCATGGGACTCATAAACTAGATCTTCTAGCATTACACAGACTAGTTCATGGCGGCCTTCATCGATGATATCCTTGTGTACTAAGAATCTAAGGAGGACCACACTATACAAATAAAGATGGTTCTAGAGAAACACCGACAGAACCAGACTTATTGGATGCTCTCAATGTTCTAGTACTAGATTCAGGTGGCCAACTTCTAGGACATTTTATCTCAGTAGATAAAGTTTCATTGAACCTGTCTAAGGTGAAAGTAGTGTTATCATGGGAGCTACATTAGAGCATGACTAAGGTGTGAATATTCTATGGTCTGTTAGTATATTACTGGAGATTCATCACCGATTTATCTAGGACATCAACACCAATTATATATCTTACTCAAAAGGGGCATCCATTCATGTGGAATGATTTGTTCAAGAAGGCTTTTCATCAATTGAGGAAGAGTTTGACGAGAGCATCGATCTAGGGATTTCCGAAGGAGGGATTGAAGTATGAACTATTCTGCGATGAATTAGTGACCAAAAATGGTTGTGGTATGATGCAGGGGAGCATTTTGATTTCCTATAGTTTATTCCAGTTAATACCACATTAGTTAAACTATGTGATCCTTGATCTTGATTTTTCTATGGTAGTCTTCGCACAAGAAGATGTTGTGATACTACCTAATGGGAGAGCAGTTTATCATCTACCCAAATCACAATATTCTCAAATATATCTTATCTTATAAGGATATGAACATGTAACAACGGTTATAGATCAAGTTCCTCCATGATCATTACTTAGAGATTATCTACACTAAAGGTAAGGGAATTATGGTGGCATTTTTTCTTAATTGGAGATCGAGTTCACAGTTGCTAGATGAGGTTTCTAAGTATTTGGCCATGTTGTAGTTATACATTATGGATGGAGATGGCTGATACTAGTTCTGGTGGATGGTTGTTATCCATACACTCTAGATGAATGTTAGGGAGACGCACCATGTGGATACTGACTATACGACCCTACCCACTAAAGTATTTATAAGAAATGATAATAATGGCTATTTTAAAGGTGAGATCACATCATTATTTTTAGAGGATGCACAATCGTATTGGAGGCATCACCAGAGGACGTTATGACGCAGTTTCACATATCCCATTTGGTGTTAAATCTTGGGGTGGAATGATGTACCATGGCCTCCGATGTCAGTTTTTGTGATTAAGGATAAAGAAGGAAGTGGAAGATTTCATTTCATGGTTTCTTACATGCTAGTAGGTGATGGCTGAGAATCCGGTTCCAATGAGATTGGTTCAACCCATTAATATGTTATTGTGGTAGTGGGATGGGATATCCATGGACTTCAAGAAAGGATTACCATGTACATTAGGGTACATGATACCATCTGGTCAATCGTTGAAAGACACACAATGTCAGTCCACATCCTAGTCATTTGGGATAAGAGTTTGTTAGAGTGATTGGGATTACATTATATGTAGAAGATAGTTTGGATTCATAATGTTCCATTGATGATTGTTTCTTATTGTGATAATAATTTGACATCACATTTTTCTATGAAATCAAAATAGGTGTTTTATACTTTTTCAGGCTGAACCAAAACATTTCATCCCTAGATGGATGACCAGAGAAAGAGGAACATTCAGTTTTTTGAAGACATGATGTAGGCCTACATCTTGGACATTGGTCATAGATGGGAGGATCACCTAATAATAGTGGAGATTACATAGAACTATATATACCACTCCACGATTAGTATGGAACCATTCATGGATATGTACCTGTTACCCTGTAGGTCACCACATTTTTGGAGTAACCCAAGAGGGTCACCACTTATGGGAATAGTGTTGGTGCGAGATACCACTATGAAGGTGCATATCATCAATGAGTGGATGAGGATTGCACATATCTAGTATTAGTTGTATGATTACAAGAAATAGTGTACATTGGAGTTTTAATAAGGATACCATGTGGTCCGTCAGGACTCCCCTCTATGAGGGTTGTAGAGATTTTTCTAGGGAAGTATGTAATCTCTTAGGTTCATCGACCCTTTTTAGATACTACATACAGTTGGTGAGGGGGAACACAACCAGGATCTGTCCCCATAGTTTCACTAGATATACGACGTCTTCCATGTGTTTCAGTTAATAAGGTACATGCATGACCCATTACACATCATTGATTGGGAAGATATGGGCATTGAATATAGATTGACTTTTGCTGAGTACTCGGTGGAGATCGAGGATCGGTAGAAGAGGATCCTTTGTAGTTGAGTGATTAGATTGGAGTGAGTCCAGTGGCGGCATGTGAATCTTCAAGAGAGAACATGGGAGTGGGTGGTTATGATTCATGAACAATAAAAACATATTTTTTAGTATACTTTTGGGTTGCCTTTTCGGGGTTGTAAATCCCTATGGTGGGGGAAATGTAATGTCCCAAATATTTTGGGTATTATTTTTAAATATTATATTGAATTAATTTGAGACTAGGAGATGAGATGAAAGTCGATTTTGAGGCCTATTGTTTCTTGAATAAATTTTTGAAATTTACTTAATAAATTAAGTAGCGCAAAAGAGTGGTTTTCATGGAAAAGTGGAATAACATCTATATGGGTGACCATATTAGAAATTTTAGGGCACTGTTGCTTTTACAGTTGTGACATTATGTTTGGTGAGGCTTAAAATTTCATGAGGTTGGTTAGCTGTAAAAGTTTTATTTTTTTTTGTTTTAAAGAATAAAATAATTTTAAATTTTATTTTAATTTAAAATTAAATAATGATGAGTTTTTTTATTTTAAACTAGAATCAGGGAATGGGACCCAAGGATATAATTCATAACCCTTTATAAATACATAAGATCCATAGAGGGAAAAGTGGGATAATTCTATCAATGAATGATGATGAATGGTGGGTCAATATTGTTCATGAGAGATTTCAATCAACAACCAATCCTGGAAGAAGAATGATCCAACCACAAGGTAGGGAATTGTGATTTCAAGTAATTCAACCAAATTAATAGAATCAATGATCAAAATAGATAAACATATAAACAGTATGACCCTATTTTTGATCATTCTTGTGGGATTGGTTTATTTAGTGATTGATTTGGGATGGATTTTAATTGTATTATAGATTTACATAGTTGATCATTCTTATAGGAGAAGATTAATGTCACAACAAAAAAATTTTGAGGAACATTCCTTGGGTTTGTTCTATATGATTTCCACCTCCCCTTTTTCCACCTCTCACTTCGTTATTCATGTGATATTAAAGGGTGATCATTGAACCATCGATTAATGGTGCAACATTCATAGATTGCTGATATGACATCAAGAGGATATAGAAGTTGTGTTATGATGATGGAGATAGAAATATGAATGTATTATGAGAGATATCTTTTTTTGACATTTCTTTTACTTCCTGATCAAAATCATATTTTGGAGCCGATTGAAGTCCCCAAACACACCAATTTGGTGTTATGAAGATGAGGTGACATTGGATATTCAGTTTCATGATGACCTGTCGAATGGATCGAGCACTGAAGGATATAATTAGGTGCACAATGAAATAATTATGAATTTGAAAAATTGTGGAGAACATGGCATGTATTACATGATACACATTGTGTGGGCACAAATCAGTGTCTTACAAGTTTTAGGAAGCTGTAATGTGTCACATGGTATGTAGTTCATTCCCTGAGACTCATTGTGTATCTAGGGGATACATGGAAATAGGGTAGAGTACACTGCATGTACTCCATCACATGGCCAGACCCAGAAAGGCTACATGGGGTACCCCATGTACTAGTACACAGGTAGGCGGACACGAGGTGAGATAATGTGTTGTTACAAGGCTAGGGAAGAGGGAAGACTCTGAATGGATGAACACATCTTGTTATCATTTATACACATTGTATATACCTTTTCAACATTAAATTTTTTCTTGACACAGGTGGTTGAAAATAGAAAGTACCCATGGTCAAAGAACACGACGTGTGATCCAACTACATGCTGTTTATTCTTTCATACATGTCTTAGATCCCTTGTGCACAATTTCTTAGACAAGCTTCATTAGCATTTTTTACCTTTATCATCTCTCTCATGGTTTGTGTGTATCGTTTACTATACACTAGTGTATGACTCCTTCAGTTGGAGTTCATGGATGTAGTTGTTAGAATCCCTCGAGGGACGTGATGAGAGATTGTATATTCACTCTTCATTCCCTTGGTATAATTTTGTGTTAGATGTGAACAACTATATCATGTGTCAATCCTCTACTTATCAGCTTATTCTTGATGGAGTTGTTGGTGTCACCCCTTACCTCGGGCTGTGATCCTTATATTATGTATCATATCTCTCCTCAAATCTTTCTACATATATATCTCATGATTTATTTTAAAGAACAATACTTCTCTGATATATTTCATTAGTTCATTCAGACTCAGGAGTGTGTTCGTTTATATGAGTTATTCATGGAGTCTTAATACTAGATCCCTATTGGGGGTATTCATTAATTGTGACTTACCTCTATACTACTCTTGTTTTTTTGAGTATATCTAGATATCCTTGTTATATAATATTTGAATATACTTATGTAGAGTATGCAATATCTTTCATTTTTGTATTTCTTAGTGGTTTTAGAGTGTCATATAGAGTACTGCAATACTCCCCCCAACATGATATATTCCCACACGTGTCATGTCTTGTTCTCACAAGCCTTCTTATGAAAAATTCAATGGTGGGCTAGGTCTAGACGAATATTTTTTCGCTCAGATAGATCGAGGTGTTCC
This sequence comes from Viscum album, assembly GCA_963277665.1. Classification (NCBI taxonomy): domain Eukaryota; kingdom Viridiplantae; phylum Streptophyta; class Magnoliopsida; order Santalales; family Viscaceae; genus Viscum; species Viscum album. The sequence continues at coordinate 1,363,119,341 of OY728133.1, forward strand.
TAATTCTTTGAGCATCATTCCAAGTACCTATAAATTTACATGTTGGAATTTTTTGTCTTTATACACCTTTGGTGGGCTTGTATTCTAGCCCAGTTTAATTTACATTTTTATTTTTGTTGTACTATATTAGTTGGGATAGTCATTTTCATGCATTTAATTTATTAGTGGTTTTTAATGATTTAGTAATTTTGGGCATGGATATGTGTGCATGTGTATAGGAATTTAGGTATTTCCTCCAATGTTAGTGATATTCCAACCTTTTGCTAGTCACTGGCCCCCTGTCCAATTAGAGGCAGGATTGGGGAGTCGTGACACGATCCCATTAGAAAAGGTTGTGACATTATTGAATGAAAATAATAAATAAATATTAATTCACAGTTTAATTATTTTATTTTACATATAAATAATATTAATTTATCTCTTTTTATTAAAATGTTAATAAAACCCAATTTTATTATATATGTTAATATTAAACTAAATATATATTCAACAGACAAAAAATAAAATATTTATTTTTTTATGAAATGAATACTATTTATTAAGAATAGTTATTCAATATTTCAACAATTTATGAGGATGGTGATAAGACTAAATTTTAGTGTGACGATAAATATTAATTTATCAAACTATAAAATAATATTTTTCATTTCCTAGGTTAGTGTATTCCATGAGAGAAAATAATCATATTATTATTTTACATGGAATGCGGTATAAAATGGAATTAATAAATGATGTATTTCTAGTATTAAAATAGTTAATATTTAACCATGATATTGTATATATAAAAATCATGTTATGTAATTATTGATATTATCTATTTTTTTGGGAACATCACATATCCCACTTAGTGACTACTTCCCAATAAGAGGAAAAATATGGCTTATCTCATAAACTTTTTATGTGACATTCATCACCATTTTTCTCATATTGAAGACACAAATAGAAGATTCCTCCAAACTCAAGAGATCAGAAAAAAGATAAAAGGGAGTGACACAAGATGATCTGTAACTCTACAATATAATTTAGAGTACGATCAGTGACTCAATAAGATCAAATGACTACATGTGGACAACCACTAGATAGATTATTTACATTAATCCTCATAGTGAATCAATAGTGCAATTGAATGGAGTTTTGATGACGAAAATATTCAATGAATAATGAATTTGAAGAACATGTTTTTTATATTTTTTATTTTATCAAAAAATAATGTCTCTAGGATTTATGATTTTTCAGTATACATTTAGTGGGTATAATCACAATAAATGATTATTATTCATTATTTTCATTGATATTATTAATTGAATATGATGAACAAAATTGGTAATAAGAATGACTAGATTACATTATAACTAGAATCTATATCATTGAAAAATAATAGTTACAACATTACAATGATATATTGAGGATCCCTTTTCATCATTTAGAGATCTATTTATCTCAGTTTACCCCTGACAACACGCACATAAAAGATCTACCTTTTCTTAATTTTTTATCCTTATATTTAAGATTTACATCTCTAGATCTCTCAAATATCACTATAGTGAAGGCATTGTTTATATTTTTTTTTAAATGTTTATATTGATAAAATGGAAATAAGTATGAAATTACATGGAATAAATAATAAAAATCCTCATATAAATAGTTGATATCCCATGATTATTTATATATCCATTGTGTGCTATGTCAAATGGGATTGACTCTTCTTTTAAAAAATATAGTTTTTATATCATCATTTAGTATGCCAGTTATATATATATATATATATCCTTAATAATTTTATTCTATCTAGCTTGAGTTTTCACCTTCTCAACAAAATCATTAAAAGTATCCTCATATAATCTTCCATCAGAACTATATAGAATATACAAAAACTACATCTTGGGTTTCTCATTTTTGGAATGGAATAATTTGTTGTCATCAAATACTTTATCACTGCATGATCATTTTCAAATTATCATAAATACATCAAAAATTACTTATTTATATTTAATACCCTAAATAATGTCATATGAATCATATAGAATGTTTTCAATTTTTATAGTTATTGTACCTAGATTTACATCATTTAATATTGATTAATGTTTAATATATTCATCCTTTTTTCAAATTATCTTTTTTCAATAGGTATTATTAAATTAAAATATTGTTCTGATATTGAACACAATAAAGATCGTCCCATTCATTGTATTATTCAATAATTATAGTTGGTCACTATTATGTAATTTCAAAAGATTCTCATTTTATGTTCACAATATAAAAGGAACCATAATATTTTATATTTATATTCAATAAATATTCGTAAAATCTTGGTTACATATTATATTATCATATAATTATGATGTTTCCGACATAAATGAATGGATTGGAAATATTCATAATTTATTTTAACTTCAATAAAAATATTAACACTGAAGGGTTATGACCAGTACGTAAGGGAAAATCCCATGATTTGTATCCCCATACATTGACAATGATCCCCTTATATCTTTTTCCTGTTCACATCCTCCTATATTGGTCTACAGACATAGTTATGGACACCCTTTCATGATTCCTTAACTATGAATCCCATTACATGAATTCCTAAACAATGTGTTCGATACTTATATGGTACCCAAATATTAATGACACCGCTGGTTAATATAATTACATGGATGGATCTATAATAAATTGAATTATATAATTCCTACATTTTTTAATCCCTTTACATTAGGAATATTTTTATGTATGAACTTTTCCTCATTTATTTACATCCTTTAGAATTATATAATTCTATATATATGTTTAGTTATACTAAAAATACATTATAGTTATTCTAAATCATACATTAATTTATTATAATCACAACAAATAATTCTTGGAATTGTGATAATAATTATAATCATTTATAGATTTATTGTATGTTTCTTTTTACTATGTAAACTCATGCATGAGTATGATAAGATCATTCACTTCCATCTTACATTAATCATATAATTTTCCTTTCATAAACCATAATATAAATTTATTTCTATCAATATTTCAATTCTATTTATTTTTATTAACATAAGTAATTATTTTTCAACATTTAATTATATTTCTCCATGGCTACGATCCTATTTTATTCATTTTATATAAAAAACTACATGATTTTAGTATAGGGTTCAAAATATATATCCTTATCTTTTATATTTCTTAAAATGGATATTTTTATATGAAATACTCATCCACATTATGTATTTTCCATTTACATGAGGACTATCGCCCCAATAATGATATGTTATGGGATACCCACTATAAATCAACCTCTATAATTATTTATCGAAATTTATTTTCCAGATCATGTATTACTTATGGTGAATTGTAATTCATCACTTAACATCAATATACGTTGACATTCCATTAATATCTATAATGAAAAAAATAACCTCACTATAAATGGAAATTCAATATCCCTTTTTTATTTATTTTCTATAATAACTACATGACTACATTATATCCAATATAAAAGTTTGTCCCCCCTCGATATGAGAAAAATTGAGAGAAGGAAAATGATTTTTTCTATCACCATCAGTCATTCCAAATATGTTTTGAATGTTCCATCAAGGGGTTATTCTATATCACTTACTCTTATAATATTATCAATGATATATTCTTCTTATTATTTTCTCCATATATTTTGAGATATTCATGTAATTACATAACTTAAGGGTGAAACCTAACATTATATTAGAAATATTCCATTAATTAATCAAATTTCTCCCTATTTGGGATAATCCAATGCATAAATAGTTTCTGATTAATTTGGAAATAAAATATATAAAAAAATAAGCTCAATATGATACCAACTATATAAGTTTTCTTATATTGTTATTGTATAAACATATATTATTAAAAATTTATAATATTTCACAAAAATTATAAAAAAATTAAATAATTTAATGTGAAATTCTATTTTTATCAACATTTTGTAATATATTACCACCGTTGTTGTAAGTCCCTAAAGATCTAATGTAGGAACATTGTATTCAATAGGATGTATGGCAGGAAACACCAAGCACATACAGGAATATAATATCCAATTTGATTATAATATATTAACTATATTAAATAAATTTAACATATTATTCTTATAATGAATGTGATATATAGTTACAAAGAGACATGATATACAATGAGGTTTTTCAATTGTTTGAATTGCACACAAGGCTGAGAAATACAGAACAACAATATATTAATAATATAGTATAATCTAATATAAAAAATTTTTAACTATCAATTATGAATTTAATTAACTAAATTATTAATGAATGTAGTTTTAAAAAATAATTAATTTGTTATAAATTAATTATAATTGAATATAACAACCAATTGAATATAAAAATTATATTTTTATAGAGAACTATTTATATGAGCACAAATCTGTTTTACCAAAATAAATTAAATTAATTAAAAATAGATAGTGATATTAAATTTATATATATATATATATATATATTATTCAATATAGTATTTTTTATGTTCATCAAATATATTTTGATAACCCTAAGACAAGAACTATTCCAATTTTAGGCATATATTTCTATATTTTTAATAAGGAACTTTTTCCTCCTTTTAAGTGATAACCTTTTTTTAAAAACAATTAAAAGATTAATAGCTTATATAAGTCAATATACTCTTTATATTTTGAAAATTAAACATAAATATAAATATAGGTGAATTTTTAGTACTTTTTTATTTTTTATTTTTAAATGAATATTGATAATACTAAATTTTAGTTCAGAACTGATTTTTTATCTAATTTAAATATAAGGAAAAATAAAATATTTAAATGAAATTAATGTTTAAAAAGATAAATTTTTTATCAGTAAATCCAATTCAATTAATTTGTTCAATTTAACTTTGAAATTGACTATAAAAACGTAGAAATATCTTATAAATTTCTAGTTTAAAAACCCACATTAGTGTATCATCTATAAGATTAAAATAAATTAATTTCAACAAATTATATGATTGGAGTTTGGAAAATTTTATTCAATATTTTTAATATTAATAATTTATAATTTATAATATGTGAAACATATTTTATGACTGATAACTTTTAGTGGAGGAAATTATAATTTATAACAATAATTAAGGTAAAATTAATATAAATAAGGGATGAATCCATAATCATAGAGGACAAAATGAACTAGAATCATTTCCCCGAGAAATTTTATGACCATATTTTGACCCTATATACACAATTATGAAACATTGACCATTATGGGAACCACTTGAAATGTGAATAATGTGTATTCTATTGCATTGTCAAAATACTACAATAGTGCAACTCCTCCAAAATAAAAAGGCCTCATGTATTCTCACTTCTTCACACTTATCATAAAACAATTAATAGTTAAATATTAGAAAAACTATCCCCAAAAAATAACTCCAATAAAAATATATGCCTCGCATTAGGATAAAATCATTCCAAATAAGCTCTTTTTGGCAAACCTATCAGAGTTACCTGATTAAGAGTTAACACCTTAACTTATGGTGTTTAGTTTTATTTCTATTATCCACCCCTAAACTCTTCATATTACATGATGGTATAAAAAAACGTTTCCTAAATTTAATGTTATGTTATTAGGATAATGGTTCACCCAAAAAATAAAAAACATCCATATAATGGGGAAAAAACATACTATTTGTATGTACTATGAACTACCTCTTCACTACACGATATTTGATCATTCGTCCTTTAATGCCTCTCATGGTAGTAATTATGATAGAGATTAATTTTATATATGTGAAATATTATATGTAGAATTTATTTATATGTCTGTAATAAATTTTTGACAAATATCTTTATGTATACCATTTTTTTGGAATATGATAACATCACTTTATGAAGTGTGGTCTACTGCCTACAAAAAGTGTTGTGTTTCAGTCACATGATACATGGAATGTATGAAGGAGGGTTTAAATTAAACATATTGACATATATAACATATATCTAATATTCATGACATAATTATCTTTTTTTAATTATTATAGATATCAATTTATTTATTAGCCTTTTACACAATAAAAATGTAATAACATCATTCATGGACGTATAGACTACTGCCTCCTCAACAAGATTTGATTAATTTTTAAATAAAAAGAATAATATATATATATATGACTCAATAAAATATTATTTATGATATATTGATAATTATTTAAATACATCGTTTTACTTACCTTCTTCCCATTGCGATCATTAAAAAATGGGAATGTTACTCATGCATATGTATGACCTACCGTCTCCATGATTATAACATTGTCTCATTTTTCAATACCATATTTAATGATTGTATTTAAAATTTTAATTTATGAATAAATTATATAATTATATAATTATTTTAATTTTTTATATATTACATAATGACCTCATTGACTATAGTTGACCTACAAAAGACTCATTTAACACATGAACCAAATCCTATCAAAAATCCTGATGTAAAAATATTTTTTTATGTTCTTGTATAAAACATGGTAATAAATGAAATAAAATAGATGATAAACATGAAAAGGTACTCAAGAATCAAAATAATTAGAATATCTTTATATAATAGATGTTAAAGGATGTTCATCAGAATGGAAACAGAAGGTAATAAATTTTCATCTAACTTTTAACATTCGTGAGATAAATGTATTGTTCACGACTTACTTATTTTGTATTGTGTATATACTGACCCTCTAAATAAGTTATATAATTAATAATTTTATCTTCATGGTATTTAAAATAAACATTTAATGTTATTGCTTCATGAGCATTATGATGTAAATGTTTTCAATGTGGTTTGGAAGACTTTGGGATATATAAGGATTATTTTCCTCAAGAATAATAATATTAAATATTCAATTGTATTTCCCTTCGAGGAAATTATATGAAATTTTTTAGTAATCCAATTAATTTTATTCTCAACTAGTTATTCATGACCATTGTCATGTATTTTTATAACTATCCTATTCTTTAGAACTCAAATTGTTTTGGAAAATATTTTTATGAAAACACGACTTCATCTCTCTCTTTGTTAGGAGAATATGTTTTCCTATAAAACAATTTTTTGTTAAAATGTTTTTGAAAATGTCTTTAACATTTTATAAATGATTTAGCAATTTATTTTTTTAATTTTTTTCTTTTACAACTATTTTAACTGTAATTATATTATCGCATTATGAAAAAGTCATTTTTCTAACATGTTGGTTTATAAATAGATTTTCTTTTACCTCATAATACATTTATACATTTACCCTCTTTATTTATTTAAATAATTATTTTCACGATTAAATTTTTATCTTATAATGAATGTTTTTAAAAAAGTGATTTGCAGTGAATTTTTTTTATAAAAATGTTTTTCAAAACAAAGAATTATTTTCCCCAACAATGTTTTTAAAGGATGTATTTATAATATATCAATTCATAAATGAAAAAAATACATTTTTTATTAAAATGGGAAATTTTTTATTGACCTCATACTAATTCATCCTATGGATTGTTTAAGATTTATTTGGACAAGTATAATATTCACATTCACGTCCATAATTCCTTTGATTGCCCCAATAAATATTAAATTTCCTATGATCATTGAACATTGAATATACCCTTATTATCCATATCAATTTTCAAGGATATATCCATCTCCAAAATTTTATTCCATTTGTCATGTGGTTTTTAATTTTAATTTCATTTGATTATTTGTGAAAATATTTATAAATCCTTACATTCTAACCCACACAGATCTTTGATAAGGCACATATTTAAATAGATTATTCTATATGTCAGAAATGGTTTGGAAATGTATGACACGAGTGGGGCTCAATTATAGATGGCCCCTCAATGTATCAGTAGTATGATGGGATGAGTCTGATGTCTAGCCATCGTGGATGGTTTTTAACTGATATTTTAAATTGTGTTCTAAAAGGTCTTGAAGGTAGTGGTTCCATGTACCTAGGAAAAATGGAATCCAATAATTATGATTTTACATTATATAGATTTAGATATTACTATTCCATGATAATATTTATCAACTTATCTACATATACCTTTCATTTAATGATAATTAATTATGTGTTATGTGTTTTTTCTTTTTTTCATACCTTTCAATATTGAATTAGATTATCATGTTATTTGAATGGAATGTGTTTTCAATTATTACCATTCCATATTTTTAATTCAACTACTTATTCTTTTATTTATTATATGGTATGTTTGTTTAGTTATTTACCAGGAGATAATTATTATTTTTATTGATTGAATATTGTTTCCTCTATACTTTACCATTAATGTAAATGAAATCTCAAACTTATCATGTTTCTTTTACCCATGAATCCAAGATGTTTACTAAGTAAGATATACAAGGATATACAATATGGAAAAATGAAATACTCAACGTTATTTACAAAAAAATTATGTTGTTAATAGTTTATTATTTTATCATTTATATACCAAGTTTACCAAGACAACTAAACTGATCTATCCTTCTATATTTTTTTCCTTGTAATCATGCCACTATAATTGATAGAAGACACCAGATCTAGTCCTTTTGGTTTCTGATCACTATTTTTTGGATCAATTGATGTTTAGTAGAAACATCATGAACTAGATATTGGAAAATTATAGACTATTAAATGTAAACCTAAGATATAATTTTATGATAAGTGTAGAAAAATATCCTATAATTTCATTAAGGTAGTGATTATGCAGGTTTTCCTGTTAACACATCAAAATATGGGCACTACAAGTTGACATGGATATATAATAGGTGTACCTAGGAGTAACATATACGACAATATGTTTTGTTCTTTACTCGGTGTAACTTTGTACATGAAAATGATCCTTACAATGCACCTAGTTTGACACTCCTTGGGGATATGCATATGAAAATTCACATTTTCAATAAAAATCATTATGAACGATTTTGATAGTGAATGACCTAGGTTAAACATAAGGTTTAATGATATATAAATACAACTAATGATATTATGGATAAACTATATAATAAGGAAAGTAAAATGTAGATATAATTTGATGATGAATTTTTTTGATATTTTATTAAAAACCATAGTTAAATGAGAAAGTTAGTGATTAACTTTATTTCAATGATTTCCATCTATGTCGTTTTGGAAATTATATTAATATGGTTTTATAGAAGTAAAAAACAATAATAAAAGTGATAAAAAATTAATTCCATAATGTTTTTGGGACATGAACCCATGATTTAAGTATAAAAAGGGTTTCACTCTAACAAGAGACCTACACAATGTATGGGTTAAAATATAATTGTTTTTAGTTTTACAATTTGATGAATATATATTAATGATAACCCAATAGTTTTGGTATTTTAGGATTAGATAATAATTTCTTTACCATAATAGTTTTATAGAATATTTACATACAAATAGATGGACTTTACACTCTTTTATGGTCCTTAAGATCCATTAGAAATTAATTTTAGAGCTTTTGGCATAAAAACATATTTGATTAATGTATTAGAAAATTGTGAGAAGAACAAAAATACTTTAAATTATTTTTATATAATGAATAAATTATATATATATAATAAGTAAATTAAATATTCTACCTTAGGAAAAGTATTTTCAAACTACAATGTTGTCCTAATAACTTCATTTTTGTAAAATTGATGACCTTTTGAATCATCACAGATTTATGGATTTACGGCCCTAGATTTTTTAATGGAAAATTAATTACTTGGGAACGATGACTTAAATAACACCCTATAAATATTTACTATTTCCTCCAAGTATATATATCTACATGCCAATAATGTTCTTCCATATAGAGACCCTCTTACATGTAAACCCATTTCACCTTCCTAATACTCATTATGTTTTTATATATAATATTTTAAAAAACAATCTCATGCAATAGGATTTAAAACATATGAAATATCAAACAGTATATTACCACGATCAAGGTTAAATTATGATGCAAAAATTTAATTTAGGTGGGGGAGGGGGATGAGACGCCCTAAAAATCTAAAGTAGGAACACTGTATTTGATTGTGTGTATGACAATGAAACCCATCACATAAGGAAATATAATATCTAAAAAAAGTATGATAAATTTACCATTTTAAATAAATTATATATATTATATAGAGTTAAATTCATGTGATACTGAGTTTGTGTGCAAAATATAAAACAACGAGTTTCTTCAAAGGCTTTCATTACATGCAAGACCTTGTTTTCCCAAATATTAATATATTATAAAAAATATTTTTATCTAATATAATAGGGAAAATATATATTTTATTAACATTATTAACTAGAATATGAAAATATATGGTCTAATCAACTAAATCATTGGTTAAAAATTAATTATAATCAATATTTGACCTAATTTAATATGAAAAGAATATATTTATAGAAATATTTTTTCATGCTAATAAATCAAATTAATCCAAAAATATTAAATAAATTGAAATTATTGAGTGATATTAATGTATTATAAATATATATAATATTTAATATAATATTTTTTTTATTTATCCAATGTATTTTATAATCATAATATAAGACCAATTCCATATTTACACATATAATACTGTATTTTTATTAAGGAAATTTTAACGCCTTTTAATAGATAAACTTATATAAATCAATATTTTTGACGTTTTATAGATTATATACATAATGAAAATATCATATTTTAATTTCAAACATCAAAATTAGTTTTGGAAGAATATTTGGAATTTTATATTAAGCTTCAATATTTAATGAATAATTAAGAATAATTAATTTTGTTCAAAACCTCGTTTTTATCTAATTTATTTATATGGATTAAATAAATATAATTTTTCTAAAGTATAATTAGATAAAATTTTCATCAATAAAGACAATTTAGGCCATTTTAAAAAATTTAAAATTGAAATTGACTATAAAAACATAAATAACATTCAGATGATTTAACATTGAAAACATGCATTGTCATCCCATTTGCGAGTTTAAATTTAAATTACATTCTTCCACTTTTGGGATTTGAATTTTGAAAAAGGTATCCATATTTGTAATAATAATAATTCATAATATCTAAAATTGTCAACTTATTTTTTGACTAAATACATTAGTGGATGTAAATAAAATTTTCTATAATTATAATGGTAAAATTAAAATTATTAATGGTCCAAACATTAATATTAAGGGAACAATGACCATGAATAGTTTTCAAGTAAAATTGAATGGAGATTTTTGGACCCTATCCCCACGTTTATCCACATTTTATCAATATGGGAGCAACTTTTTATTTGAAAAATGAGTATAGAATTCTTTTGTCCAAATATTACAATAGTTGAAATCCTCTAATTCTATAAAAAGGCATCCACTCCACCAACTTACTCAAACATCTAAATGCACATTGGAAGGAAACATATCTATCGAAATACCTCCTTAAAATGCATCCACTTACTTTATAAGCCTCACATTTGGATGAAATACATCCATATAATCCCTTTTGGGAAAACAAATTAAAGATACCTGATTAGGGGGTAACATCTTTTTTAAATTGTTTTAGTTTTATTTCATTTATACAAAACATAAAAACATATAATTACATAATTTTATAAATAAAATAGATTCATAAATATGTTGATATATTACTTCTTTTGGTTCAACTGACACTTGCACAATCTTCCTGGTAATGGGTAAGAAACATTTGGTCTATGTGTACAATGAACAACTACCTCACGAAACTATGATTTTTCATTCTCCTTACAACCTCTAATGGTAGTAACAATAATTGAAAAACTATTTTTATATTTTAAATATTATTTCTACAATATCTTTATACTTCTATAATTTTTTTATAACATATATCTTTATACCCACTATTTTTTTTGGGAATATGATAACATTATTGGAGGAAATGTGGACTACCCCCTCCTAAAATCGATGTGATTCGATCAAATTATAAACTGAATTTATAAAAAACTATTTTAATTGAACATATTTGAAATAGAAAAAATATATATTATATTAATGTCCTAATTACATCTCTATAAATATAATATACATATCAGTCTATTTGTAACGCTTTCAGACAATTTAAAAGTGATAACATATTTCGTGGAAGTGTGGAGAACCAACTCCTCGACACAATTTTGTTCCATTTAAGTCAGAAGATTTATATATATATATATATTTATGATTATATAAAATTTTATTTACTAAATAATGATCATTCTAAAATATAATTTGTTACTTACCTTCTTCCCATAATGTGAATTAAATAATGGGAACTTTACTCATGTGTACACACAACCTACTGTCTCTAGGATTTTAATATTGATTCATTTTTCATTCCAATATTTAATTATTTCATTTCAAGGTAAGATTGATTTATAAATATGAAACTAACCTCCATATTATTATTCATGATATGTTATATAATTACCCTTTTGTTTATAGTTGTATTACATATGATTTTTTAATAGATGAATTGAATTTCATAAAAACACCTGAAGTAAAATTAATTGATTATGATGTTGAAAATAAAATTGTATGTAGTAAAATAAATCTGACGACGAAAGATAAAAGTATCTAAAAAAAGAAAATAATTAACATCGTTTTATTTTATTGAATGTTATATGATGTTCAACCAAATGGAAAAACATGGTAAGTGATTTTGAACTCAACCTCTTCATCCATTAGATAAATTTCATGTTAACCACTTACAAATTTTTTGTAAGGTATCTACTACCCCTTTAGATAGATTATATCATTAATCCTTTTATATTTTTGGTTTTTAGAATATCTATTTAATTTTCATTCCATCATTATTTATTGATTTAAAATGCTTTAAAGTGGTATGGGACAATTTGGGTTTTTAAATTATTATTTTCCTCAATAATTATAACAATTATCTTTTAATGTTTTTCCCATTCAAATGAATTATATGACCATTGTTCAAAAAAATCCTTTAATTATATTATGTTCTATTTATCTAGGACCATTTTCAAGTATTTCTACATTTGTTAAACTCTTTTGTGCTCAAAGGTTTTTAGAAAACGTTTTTAAGAAAATTCATCAACATCTCGCTCTTTGGTCCAAGAATCTACCTTATTCTAAAACTAATGTTTTAATAAATGTTTTTGAAATGTATTAACCTTTTCAAATTGATTTAGGAATTAAATTTATAAATTGTTTATTTTAAAAAAATAAAAATGAAAGTTATGTTCTCTTTCATAAAAATATACTTTTCAAACAATTTACCTTGAAAAAGAACATTATTTAACCCCATACGACATATATATATTTACCTACAATCAGTTCATTGATGCATCATTTCCATATTTAAAAGGATACTACTTTAATAAATTTTTTCTAAAGTGGTATGTAATGAACTAGTTTTTCAACTACATTTTTCAAAAAAAATGTTTATTTTCCTTAAGAATGTTTTTAATGGATCCATTTATAATATTTTCATTCACGATAGACAAAAAGCTCTAATTATGACCCCAATTAGGATATTTTTAATTGATACCATCTTTATTATTTCTTTAGATGGTTTATGATTGATTTCCCCAAGGATAATATTCATATTAATTTTGATGATTTCATTGTTAGTCCCCTTTAAAGTATTTAATTTTTATTGTTCATTGACATTAAATTTACCCTAATTATCTATATCATTTATCATGTATTTTTCTATTCCATGGTCTCTATAAAATTTTTCATATGAAGGGTTCATGGAATTTAATGTTTTTATTTGGTAAGTATTTATAAATATGTACCTTCTACTTCATATTGATATTTGATAAGTAGCATTGTTAAATTGATTATTCCATTTTAGAGGAATGGTCTTGATAAGTATGACATGAATGGGTCCTGTTTATAGACACCACTAAATGTATAGGTAGTCACATGTTATGAGTTATCTGGATAGCCTTGTTTGACGAGTTTTTACCAGATATGCTAAATGTCTATGTGAAAAGTATAAATGGAAAAGGTTATATGTATCTAGGAAACCCGAAATTAATAATTAGTAATTTACATCATTTTTAGTTATTATTCATCCATGATATTTTTCATCGACATATCATTGGTTACATTTCTTTTTGAGTTCATTTATTAAATGGAATGTGTTTCATTTTATTGCATTTAAGTATTGATTGTTTCCTTATCTATAAATTTGAATTAAACGTGTTTACTTTTATCCACATTCAATAATTTTTAAGCACTTCTAGCTTATTTTTTTATTTATATGGTATGTGTCTTCAGTTATTTACCAGGACATAATTATTAATCTAATAGATCGATTATTTCTTCCACTATACTTTACCCTTACAGAGAATTTGATCTCACCCTTATTATATTTCAATTCCCTATGAATATAAAAAGTGTACTAAGAAATATATTCAAGGATAATGTTGTTGGAATAATTATATCCTCAATGTTATTTGGAAAAAAATTTATTTTTAGTATATTACTCTTTTCCCAGGTATGTATATTGTTTACTGAGACTAATAAACTGATCAGTCCTTCCAGATTGGATTCCCTATAATTATTCCAATGATATTGATAGCAGACACTAGCTCTAGGCCCTTTGGGGTCAGGTCTCTACACCCATGATAAATATAATATATATACATTGGGTCAGGGATGGGAAAGTAAAAAATTAATACCTCGATATTCATTTTTGATGGGGTTAAAAATATTTATAGATTTGTTAATAAATATTAAATTTTTAGTTGAATTTTTCTTGTGGATAGAATTCCCTCAATAGGTGTTCTTAAATATTTATCATATTATATTTTCCTTATATATTGTTTTGAAACCACATCAACATCACTATGATGGAAAATCCAAAAATCTATAAAAATATTATTTCATTGATTATTTTTCCTCTTTTAAAATAATCACATTTAATTCCCTATTATATTATTTATATCCTATATATGATAGGAATACTGTGGGTCTACATCAACACAATATCATGAAAAAATGATGATATTTTTCTACAAACCAAAAATATCTATTCCTGAAGGATATTATTTGTCTTTTCCTCTTTAAGAATACATTTTATTTAGATTTATAATTATCAAATTTACATGAATGTATATAATTCTTCTTTATTTAATGTTTTATATCTACAGTGGGATTATTTACATCAATAATAAAACTAAATACACTATTTTTTCTTTTTATATCTTCTTGGACTCTTCCAACAAATTTGAATATATTTTCAACCATTTTTTGGAATAAGATCTCTTTTCATATAATCTATCATGATAATAATATTCTTAGTACATGGATCTATATGTGATTTCAATTTTAAAAAAAAATTGTCTAGGAAAAACAATATTTCATGCGAAAACAATGTGTCCTATAAATTTTTAACGTCAACACATATCATAATCATCTATTTAGTTACCCTTTTTAGGAAACCTCCCGAATGTTACATCAAGAATGTCAAAAACCATAGTTATATGTCTACCTCTCTATAAAACAAATTATCTTTCTTTTTCTAGTTTTCTACAAAATTTATTGATTTTCATTAATATCTTATAATGGTTCATAATATTTTCTTTCATATCATAATATACTAACCTTCTTTTATAAAATGTATTGATATCATTATTCACCTTCATTACTAATATGTCGACCTAAACACAAATTCCCATAAATAGTTCCCCAAGCCTAGTTAGTGACATGAAATCACGCCCATATCCCAAACAATTAAATGTCCCAGACCACTATGGTCTATTACTTTGTGAACATATTGTGTTTGGGTGTTCTTGGTGTTATCAGTGACTCATTTAGAGAAGATTACCCAAAATTCTAGTTTTTTATGTCAGCGTGTCATTTTAAATTTTTTTTATCAACATTCCATTCCTAACTATCGATGTATGTGTTTTGTTTTGTAATATCAGTGTCGGTAAGTTATTTTGAACTTTCAGTATTAGCGAGCCCTTTTGAACTGTCAGTGTCACCATGTCTTTTTGAACTGTTGGTGTCGGCATGTTATTTTGATGTTTTGCTGTCAGCATGTCATTTTCAACTGTTGGTGTCAGTCTATCAATTTGAAATCTCGATTTAGGTGTGTCATTTTGAACTGTCGGTTTCAGTCTGTTTTCTAAAAATTTCAGTGTTAGTGAGTCATTTTGAAATGTCAGTGTCGGTGTGTCCTTTTGAATAATCGGCATCGGCGTGTCATTTTGGAATGTCGGTGTCGGTGTGTCATTTTGAAATATTAGTGACGAGATTTCATTTTGTACATCTGGTGTCAGCATTAGAATCATCATTTATGTCATCCATGGTTTTGGCGTCAGTATCAACATCAACCTCAGCACCATCATTAGAATCAATGTTGGCCTTGATGTGAGTGTCATTTTCTTGTTTTTTCCCATTATTTCATGTTTCACACCTATTATTTTTTATTTCAGGTAAATGAATATTAAAGGACAATTTAAGAGTTTCTAAAGGTGTTTCAAAGGATAGTAATTATATCTTTAATATCCCAACACCCCCTGAACATTGAAATAGTCAATCTGTATAATCTTTACTATGATCCGACATTAATATACTTTTAATCCATAGCCCGTGTCATTTATCTAGGATCTGGATTTTATAAATCCAACGTAATCTCTTCTCTTTTATCAGGTGTTCAAAAAACTTCTATTCCTCAACATGGTGTGTGCTTATGCTATAGCCATTTCCTATCCTATTTTTCTTGTAGTTTCATGCTACTTGCGCGACCCCCTGTTTGGCTCAAGGAGGAGTTATGTTCACCTATTGTTCAAATTTAGTATTTTTTTACTTCAGCTCTCTTCAATTGTGTATCATGCTCAGTTTTTATATTAAATATTCTTGAGAGATAAATTTGGAATTATTTCATAAATATATTAATAAATTAGGGGGGTGATGATGAAATGTTAACATGACCTATTATAATAACAAGATCAGAATTGAAGATGGATGAATGTTTCACACAGTTGTTAATTTGTTACCCTTTTTATCATGTAATAAATTGTTGTTTCTATAAGGCCTTCTAAAAATAATGGTCATTGGTATCCTTTTATGAACACTGGTTATGTTCTTGTCGTTTTTGTTGATTCTCTATGAATAATCACAAATATCAATCCATTCTATCACGTACACCTAGTTAAATAAATTGATTCCCCATGATCAAAATTTTTCAGGGATCACCTATAACGACCCATACTTTGCATACATTGTTAATACTTCAAAATTGAACCATACTTATTACAACATATAACAAAACCATAAAATAACCGTATAGGTATAGTGTCTTTAGAAACTGGGAAACACAAACAACTGGTTCATAAAGCATCTACATTGTCTCCCATTTATTTCATCATATCTAGAGTCCCTTTAGGAATATCCTACATAATAACATTCTTCCTAACCTGGGGAAAAGAAAACAAAAAAGGGTGAGCTCAAATGCTCAGTAAGGGTAAAAAAAATAAAAATCAATCACATCATATTTATAAGAACATAACATTTTCGAAATCTTATCCTTCAAAAAAAATCATAATTTCATAACATGGGATAAATCATGGAAGTGAAATATAATCACAATAATCATAACTAAAAACATGATACTTTGTGGAAAACACACATAATCATATAGAATCATTTCATATTAGTCAAGACTTATTTCCAAGACAATCTTAGTGGATAAAGTCCATTTCTGAACCGAGTTCACTCCTTGTTTCATTCCTATTTCACTGAACCGGTTTAACCTGCCCTTCCAGCCATGTTTATATCATGAGATATAAAATCGTTACCCAATGCATTGGAGGGATATATAGGTCCCACCCATCTCATAATGATACCATTCTTATGTGTGCCACAAAATCATAAATCATACATCATTGCATAACCCAGGTAATAAAAATGGGATTCTTAAACATCATGACATCATAAAACAATTCATATAAGATAAGGGAATTCATAAAAATATTTCCATCACAAAATAATCAAATCAATGTAATAATAGATATAGATACAGAAACCTATATTATCTTAGATGGAAAATAATTTTGATAAAACACTTGAACTCCATTCTTGAGGAAAATATCCTTTCTACTTCAAAAACCTTTACTTTCGTAACATGTCATACAATTTTTAACTAAAAGAAGTTGATTAAATATAAACTTGAAAACTTGTAAACAAAGCTTCTTGGAAATAATGTTTTAAAAATACTTTCATGCCGTATAAGTTAAAAAAACATTCTTCTCATACTTTTGTCGGAAAAGTCCAAAATTACTTCGTACGAAAAACGACAAAAGATTCCTTTGATATCCTTTACTAAAAACACACCGAAGGGTAAAATTGGATTTAAACAATTGTAGGTGGATGTATACAATATTACATATTTAGGGAACATGAATGTGGATGATAAAATAGACCCCAGTAAATACCAAAGTATAAACAATATCAGATAAAAATAAGATTGTGATATTTTCCCTTACCTTTGGTCCAATTTTCTTCGTAAGTGTCTGAACCTCCTGTATAATGATTTAAATAATGTTAATGACTTTTTCCAGAATCATTATTATTTTTATGATATCATATATGGTCATATTATTAGCTTCTTATAAGTAATATTTAATTACTACTTGTTATTCAGGTGTTTATTACTTTTTGTTCTTATGCGTGTTTTATTGAATAAATTTTTATTTTTCTTTTTAGGTTATAGATACCTCATTTACTGATTTTTATTAGTGTAATATATATCATATTCATTCATTCAATTCATTTATATAATCATTATTCAATGAAGATCATGTAGAACGAGTTGCATCACATCGTGGAGACGGTATTCCGTACGTACACACGAGCGATGATATCGTTCCAATGATTTTGGAATTGTATCGGAGTGTATATATACTATTTAAGAATAAATATCACTTTAAAATAATCATATATATTCATTATTTACTCCATTATAACCATCCAAGTATGGTGGTGGTGGAAAATAGATTACACCACGGCGTGGAGATGGTATTCCTTACGTACGCACGCACGATGATTTCATTTTCCGTAGGATGGATAGATGGTGAAATAGGGTTGTTTCATACTTATAATAACATATAATTATATGAGTGATACTTATGTTATTAATTCATAATGAAACAACTAAAGAATAAGAAGTGGAAGATGAAATAAAGATGAAATAATCGGTAACCGACATTACCTCTTCTTTGAAGCGCTTATTTGAGACCTCCTTTTAGGGCATCTAAAATTGGTCATTGAAGAATACCAGGACCTCTATGATGTCTCTAGGGAATTTTAGAGAAAAAATTTCCAGGTTTTGTCCGAGCATGAAGCCTCAATGTGGTGTGAGGAATAGAGGGAGGAGGTTCCCTTTTATAAGGGAGGAGAGGGGCACCTTTGGACGAACTAAAAATATTATTTTATTATAAAGTCATATTTGGTTTTTAATAGCTCCAAATTGAGTAATTTTGAAGAAAAGGTGAGGATGGGTCGAAATACTCCCATAAAATAGAATTTGGACAAGTTTAGTTTACTATTTTAGCCTTATCATTTAGTTTTAACTTTAAGTTAGATAATTTTACTTTTACCGTGTCTTTTTGTGTTCTTACACTATATGGTTAATAAACATACTAGATCAAGCCAAAATAACCCCATGTTGTTTATTTTTAATATATATAACCTTATATAAGTCATTTGGCCTATCCTTAGATTTTTAGGAATAATATAACAATTTATAATATAATATTTATTTTAAAAACCATTTTATGTCAATTTTGACACTATTTAGTAATTGATTTTTGTGAAAATCATAACATAATTATTATTTCTAAACAAGTTAATTAAATCAATACTAACATGTCATATTAACCTATAAAATTAGTGTAATTCATAAAGAATCTCAAATTACATTTATTTGGGTATTTATAACATTAGTTATGTCAATATTTTATTAATAAGAAAATTATTGCATCATCATTGTATCATAAATAAATTAAATTATATAAAGTCTAAAAATTACAAATAAAACACCATTATGTTGGAAATCGTTTTATCTTTCTAATTAATATTTATAGTCGAATTTATAATATGTATAACCTCTTATTAAAAATTATTTACTTATTAAACATTGATTTTAACTATTTTAACCCTTCTTTAAATAAATTAATAATAAATGTCCTAATCTAATACCAGTCGGCCTAAATGGTCATATTTTATTTCTAAGGTTTTTTTGGTCGAATAACACTTATTCAATAGAATTGGGACATGTTTTAGGGTAAGAATAATAACACTTTTACCCTTAATTACCTTATTTACTTTTAACCGTGGTAAAAAAAAAGTAAAAAATTACTATTCACCAAAAATTATTTTCATCTCATTGAACCACATTTTAGTCCATGATATTAACCGTGTCTCTCGGATTTCTGAAATTACACTAACAGATGCGGTAAAATTAAGTTTTATGAAAAATTCAGTTTTTTTAACTACCACTTAGTGGTTTCACTATTTATCAAAAATTGAATGTTTTCAGAAAAATATCAAAATTTTACCCTAGGCTAATTTCGATATTCCGAATCGAAAAATGAAGTCCATTTTGAAAAATAAAAAATATAAAATTTCAAGAATTTTTTATTAATATTCATAACGGCTAGTTTTAAAAATATTTTAATAGCATATCGTTGTTTAGTGAAACTCAGTATTGCGTACGACACAAGCTATTGAGGAAGGCCGCAATTGCATGTAAAGAAAGCCAAGCTAGTGTTAGTGAAAGATTCCTTTGATAAAAACAAAATATTTCTCATAAAAGTATCGGTCGTTACATTCTACGCCCCTTAAAATGAATTTCACCCTCGAAATTCGTCACTTTCTAACAAAAAGATGAGGATACATCTCCCTCATCATATCCTCAAGCTCTCATGTAGCTTCTTATAATTGGTGGTTACTCCATTAAACTTTGACCAAGCGAGTGGTCATGTTTCGTAGGGCTTTTTTGTTACGATCCAGAATCTCTATCGGCTGTTCTTAATAAGAAAGATCTTGCTCCAGCGGTACAACTTCTGAGCTGAGTACATGTGAAGGATCAGGTATGTACTTTCTCCGGAGAGATACATGGAACACATCGGGAACTTGAGAGAGATTCAGTGGAAGAGCCAATCGGTAAGCTACCTTTCCAACACGATCCAATATTTCGAAAGGACTGATATATCTAGGGATCAACTTCCCCTTCTTTCCAAATCTCATGACCCTCTTCCAAGGAGATATTCCTAAGAACACTATATCACCCACTTCAAACTCTAGGTCTTTTCTTTGGTTGTCGGCATAAATTTTCTGTCGACTCTGAGCTTCTCTTATGTGTTGTTGAATAAATCAGACCTTTTCTACCATCTCATCAACAAGATAAGGTCCTAATAGCTTTCTTTCCCCAACTTCAACCCAACAAGTTGGAGTCCTTCATTTCATTTCAAAGAGATCTTCATAAGGAGTCATCTGAATACTGGAGTGAAAGCTATTATTATAATTAAATTCCATCGAAGGTAGGTGTTGATCCCAACAACTTTTAAAATCCATAGATCAAGCTCTCAACATATCTTCTAGAGATTTAATTGTTCTCTCAGACTGACCATCTGTCTGAGGATGATAAGCAGTGCTGAAACTCAACTGTCTATCCAGAGTATGCTGAAAACTTCGCCAGAACTTCGAGGTAAATCTAGGATCCCGATCAGATATAATAGAAAGTGGTACTCCATGCAATCTTACCACTTCCTTTACATATATCATGGCAAGCTGATCCAGAGAGAAATCCTCTCTAATAGCAATGAAGTGTGCATACTTTGTAAGAAGATCAACTACGACCCAGATAGCATTATTTCCTTTGGATGTTATAAGAAGTCCTGTGACAAAGTCCATAGTGATGTTTTCCCATTTCCATTTGGGTATGGGTAATGGTTGTAACATCCCCTTAGACTTCTGTCTCTCAGCTTTAACTTGATGAAAAACCAAGCATCGAGCGACATATTTAGGAACATCTCTTTTCATGACATCCCACAATAAGTACTCTTTCAGGTCCCTATACATCTTCGTGCTTCTAGGATGAATAGAGAATGAAGAACTATGTGCCTCATCCAGCAGCTCCTTCTTTAATTCGGGGATGGGAGGAACACAAACCCGATTCCAGAACATTATTATCCCATCACAATCAAGGTTGAATTCAGGAATATTTATCACCTTCTTTTGTAACTCTAAATCTTCTTTCTGCGCCTCTTTAATCATCACATGTATAGATGGTTGAACATTCATTTGAGAAAGATACAATTTCCCCCTTCCATTATAATTCCAAGATCCATCCTTTGTAAATCCATAAATATTGGATCTTTTGTCATCCTCATCATGGATAAACTGGCATGGTCTTGTCGACTTAATGCATCTGCCACCTTGTTTTCTTTCCCAGGGTGGTAATGAATTGAGCAGTCGTAATCCTTAATCAGCTCTAACCATCTTCTTTGGCGCATATTCAGATCCTTTTGTGTGAAAATTTACTTTCAACTTTTATGATCAGAATAAAGGTCACACATTTCTCCATAAAGATAATGCCTCCAAATATTTAATAAAAATATTACCGCAACTAACTCCAAATCATGTGTTGGGTAATTTTGCTCATGGATTTTCAACTGTCGTGAGGCATAAGATATCACCATATCATTTGGCATAAAAACACACCCCAGCCCCTTCTTGGATGCATCACTGTAGATCACAAACCTTTCTCCACTACAGGGCAGTGTGAGCACATGAGCACTGGATAACCTTCTTTTCAACTCCTTGAAATTCTCTTCACTTTCCTCCGTCCAAAAAAACATAACTCTTTTTCGAGTCAGTCTGGTGAGTGGATTAGATAATCATGAAAAATCATTCACAAAACGTCGATAATATCCAGCCAAACCAAGAAATCTTTGGATCTCATCTACTGTCGTTGGTCTCGACCATCATTCGATATCCTCTGTTTTTGCTGGATCCACAAATATCCCCTCTTTTCAGATTATGTGACCCAAAAATGAAACTCTTTAATGCCAAAATTCACACTTGGTAAATTTGGCATAAAGCTTATCCTTTATCAGGGTCTTCAATATAATTCTCAATTAATCTTAATGTTCTTCCTTGCACATTGAATAGACAAGAATACCGTCTATAAATACTACCACAAATTGATCAAGATAGTCTCTAAAGACTGTATTCATCAGATCCATGAAGATAGCAGGGGAATTAGTAAGACCAAACAGCATCACTATAAATTCATAGTGTCCATACCTTGTACGGAAAGCCATATTTGGTATATCCTCCCTTTTTAACCTTAATTTATGATACCCTGAACGAATATCAATCTTGGAAAAGTATTGAGCTCTGTGTAGTTGGTCAAATAAGTCATCAATGCGTGGGAGAGGATATTTGCTTTTGATAGTGATCTTGTTAAGTTCTCGATAATCAATGTAGAGTCTCATTGATCCATCTTTCTTCATAACAAATAGAACTGGTGCTCCCCAAGGTGATGCACTAGAGCGTATGAATACCTTATCAAGATTCTCTTGGAGTTGCTTCTTCAATTCCTGCAACTCAATTGGGACCATTCTATCTGGTGTCTTTGAAATAGGGAAAGCACCCGGTACGAGTTCTATTGAAAACTCAACTTCACGATTTTGTGGAAGACCTGACAATTCCTCTAGAAAGACATCATCAAAATCCCGTACAATGGGCATATTATTAATCGTGAGTTTCTAACCAACCATTTGAGATAAATAACCCTCATTTAGTGGAATCAAGACCCAGAAGATGGAAGAAATTTCCACTGGAAGGTTAGGTTCATCCATGCATCGATAGATGATCATAGATTGATCTGGAATGTGAAATGTGACTTCACTTATTTGGAAATTGATATGAGCTCCATATAAAGAAATCCAATCCATGCCATGAATCACCTCAAATTACACTATAGGAAGGATCACAATATTTGTAGGAAGCACTTTCCCACAAACTTCAATCGGGGAAGAATTATAAACTTTTGATGCGACTGTTGTACCATTATGTGTTGTCACAGCTAACTCAACATCTAATTGTTGAGGTAATACGGTGATACCCTTAGAAAAATCATCAGAAATAAAATAGTGGGTGGATCCAGAATCAAATAAAACATTTTCTACTTTATAGTTGATAGTAAGTGTACCATTCACCTCATCGTTATCGTACTCCACATTGTTCAAAGAAATTGCTTGTTACATTACTTTTTCTTTATCATTAAGATTTTATTGATGTCGATCATCATCAAAAACCCTTGGATTTGGGCATTTATTGGCATAATTCCCCATCTCCTTGCACTTGAAAAATTGATGTGTAGTAGGTTCATTTTGTGTGTCTCTTCCTTTGTTTGCATCATTAGACATCTTCTTCCCATCATTGAGGCATTCAAATGCCCGATAACCTTCCATTCCATATTTGAAACATTTAATTTTCCCTTTAAGACACTCCCTTCATGTTTCTTTCCACACATTGAGCATAAGGGAAAGCTCATCTTCTTTTCAGTGTGCTCTTTAGATTTTCCTTTGAATTCAATTTTCCTCTTCTTATTAAACCCATATGACTGATGGGTTACTCCAATCTCCATCTCAACTTTGAGAGCACATCGAACGATTTCCTCATATATATTGAAGTCCCTTATGGATATGGCCCTTCGAAGACTTGGTTTTAAGCCACTAAAGAATAGATCGATCTTCCTCTCAGGTTGGATAATAATACCAGAAGCGTACCTTCCATGTCTTGTAAAATTATCTTCATAGGTACCAACAGATTCATCATCCTTTTGCTTTAGTTCAAGAAACTCATTCTCCATATTTGTTCATAGAATACCAGGGAAGTACTTATTGAAAAATAAGTTCTTGAACTCGTCCCATTCCATGGACTCAATTTCATCCCTTTTCCTCGTATTCATAATAAGATTCCACCATTGATCAGCATCTCCTTCCAAATGGTGCACTGCTAGGATGACATTATCATGTTCAGAACATTGAAGAACTGAAAATATCTTTTCAGTAGTAGTAATCCATTGTTCAGCAATTAATGGATCAGTAGACCCGTTGAATGAAGGTGGACACGGCCTCATGAAGGATTCAACAGAATATTGCTCCTTCCTTTGCTCGTTTGGATGTCTTGCATGATTCATAGATTGAGAAAGTTGTGTGATGACGGCTACAAGATTTTGTATTCCATCTCCTATAATGTTTGGTTGCTCAGGGGGACAATCATTGCATTTCCCGTCGCATTCCTCATTAACATGGTTCCTTCGGGTTCCAGCCATTGACTAAAACCAAGAAGAATAGTGTGAGCAACACTAATTATAATAGGAAAACCACATAATCAAGAATAAAATTTCATACTTAAGGTCTTATCTTAGGTTATTCATGGTCATTTCTAAAACACTAATATTGTGTACTATGCTTAGACTTATCCTTAGGGTTCTTACTAAGGCTTTCACATCCTAGTTTCCAATGGTTGATTATACCTTTCCTCTGATACCAACTATAACGACCCATAATTTTCATACATTGTTAATAATTCAAAATTGAAGCATACTTTTTACAACATATAACAAAACCACGAATGGTCCATATATATATAGTGTCTTTAGAAACTGGGAAACATAATCAACTGGTTCATAAAGCATCTACATTGTCTCCCATTTATTTCATCATATCTAGAGTCTCTTTTGGAATATCCAACTTAATAACCTTCTTCCTAACCTGGGGAAAATAAATCAAAAAAGGGTGAGCTCAAATGCTCAGTGAGGTTAAACAAAATAAAAATCAATCACATCATATTCATAAGAACATAACATTTTGGAAATCTTAACCTGCAAAAGAAATCATAATTTCATAACATGGGATAAATCATGGCATTGAAATATAATCACAATAATAATAATTAAAATCATGAAACTTTGTGGCATTGAAAAATAATCATAGAGAATCATTTCTTATTAGTCAAGACTTATTTCCAAGACTATCTTAGTGGACAAAGTCCATTTCTGAACTGAGTTCACTCATCGTTTCAGTCCTATTTCACTGAACCGGTTTAACCTGCCATTCCAGCCATGTCTATCTAATGAGATATAAAATCATTACCCAATGCATTGGAGGGAGATATAGGTCACACCCATCTCATAATGATACCATTCTTATGTGTGCCACAAAATCATAAATTATACATCATTGCATAACCCATGTAATAAAAATGGGATTCATAAACATCATGACATCATAAAACAATTCAAATAAGATAAAATAATTCATAAAAATAATTCCATCACAACATAATCAAACTAATGTAATAATAAGGATAGAAACTGAACCCTATATTTTCATAGATGGAAAATAATTTTGATAAAATAATTGAACTCCATTCTTGAGGAAAACATCCTTTCTACTTCAAAAACATTTTTCTTTCCTAACATGTCATAAAAATTTAAACTAAAAGAAGATGATTAAAGATAAACTGTAAAACATGTAAATGAAGCTTCTTGAAAATAATGTTTTAAAAATCCATTCATGCCGTATTATTTAAAAAAACATTCTTCTCGTACTTTTATCGGAAAATTCAAAAAGTACTTCATACGAAAAACTAGAAAAGATTCCTTTCATATCCTTTACTAAAAACTCGCCGAAGGGTAAAATTGGATTTAAACAATTTTAGGTGGATGGAAACAATATTACATATTGAGGGAACATGGATGTGGATGATAAAATACACCCTAGTAAATACCAAAGTATAAACAATCTCGGATAAAAATGAGATTGTGATATTTTCCCTTACCTTGGGTCCAATTTGCTTCGTATGTGTCTAAACCTCATGTATAATGATTTAAATAATGTTACTTAATTATTCCTGAATCATAATTATTTTTATGATATCATATATGGTCATATTCTTATGTTCTTATTAGTAATATTACATTACTACTTGTTATTCGGGTGTTTATTACTTTTTGTTCTTATGCATGTTTTGTCGAATAAATTCTTATTTTTATTTTAGGTTATAGATACCTCATTTCCAGAATGGTATTAGTGTAATATATATCATATTCATTAATTAAATTCATTTATATTATCATTATGAATTGAAGATCATGTAGACCGAGTCGCATCACATCGTGGAGACGGTATTCCGTACATACGCACGGGCGATGATATCATTCCCATGATTGTGGAATTGTATCAGAGTGTATATATACTATTTCAGAATCAATATCAATTTAAAATAATCATATATAGTCATTATTTATACCATTATACCCATCCAAGTATGGTGGTGGTGGAAAATAGATTTCACCACGGCATTGAGACGGTATTCCGTACGTTCGCACGCGCGGTGATTTCATTTTCCATAGGATGGATAGATGGTGAAATATGGTTCTTTCATACTTATGATAAAATATAAGTATATGATTTATACTTATGTTATTACTTCATAATGAAACAACTAAAGAAGAAGAAGTGGAAGAAGAAATAATGATGAAAGAATCGGTAACAGACATTACCTCTTCTTGGAAGCGTTTCTTTGAGACCTCTTTTTAGGGCACTAAAATTGGTCTTTGAAGAAGACCAGGACCTATAGGATGTCTCTAGGGAAGTGGAGAGAATAAATTGTCCGGGGTTGGCCGATATTGAAGGCTCAAAGTGGTGTGATGAAGATATGTAGGAGGTTCCATTTTATAAGGGAGGAGAGGGGCCCCTTTGGAATAACTAAAAATATTATTTTATTATAAAGTCATATTCGGTTTTTAATAGCTCAAAATTGAGTAATTTTGAAGCTAAGGTGGGTATGGGTCGAAATACTCTCATCCAATAGAATTTGGAAAAGTTTAATTTACTATTTTAACCTTATCATTTAGTTTTAACTTTATGTTAGATAATTTTACTTTTACCATGTCTTTTTGTGTTCTTACACTATAAGGTTAACAAAAATACTATATCAAGCCCAACGAACCCCAATTTGTTTATTATTAATATATATAACCTTATCTAAGTCATTTGGGCGAAACATAGATTTTTAGGAATAAAATAACAATTAATAATATAATATTTGTTTTAAAAACTATATTATGACAATTTTGACACTATTTAGTAATTTATTTTTGTGAAAATAATAATAGAATTATTAGTTCGAAACAAGTTAATTAAATCAATACTAACATGACATATTATCCTATAAAATTAGTTTAATTCATAAAAAATCTCAAATTACATTTATTTGGGTATTTATAACATCAATTATGTCAATATTTCATTAATAAGATAATTACTGCATCATCATTTTATAATAAATAAATTAAATTATATTAAGTCTAAAAATTAAATATAAAATACCATTATGTTGTAAATAATTTTATCATTCTAATGAATATTTATAGTCAAATTTATTTTATGTGTAACCCCATATTAAAAATGATTTACTTATTAAACATTGATTTTAACTATTTTAACCCTTCTTTAAATAAATTAATAATAAATGTCCTAATCTAATCCAAGTGGTCCTAAATGGTCATCTTTTATTCCTAAGGTTGTTTTTGGTCTAATTAAACTTTTACAATAGAATTATGACATGTGTTAGGGTAATAATAATAACACCTTTACCCTTAATTACCCTATTTACTTTTAACCGTGGTAAAAAAAAGTACAAAGTTACTATTCACCAAAAATTATTTTCATCTCATTGAACCATATTTTAGTCCTTGATATTAACCGTGTCTCTCGGATCATTGATTTTCCACTCACAGAAGTGGTAAAATTATGTTTTATGAAAAATTCAGTTTTTTTACTACCACTTAGTTGTTTCACTATTCATCAAAAATTGAAAGTTCTCAGAAAAATACCAAAATTTCACCCTAGGATAATTTCGATATTCCGAATCCAAAAATGAAGTCCATTTTGAAAAATAAAAATTATAAAATTTCAAAAAGTGGTTATTACTATTCATAACGGCTAATTTTAATAATATTTAATAACATATCGTTGTTTAGTGAAACAAGGTATTGTGTACGACACAAGCTATTGAGGAAGGCCGCGGTTACGTGTAAAAAAAGACAAGCTAGTGTTAGTGAAATATTCCTTTGATAAAAACAAGATATTTTTCATAAAAGTCTCAGGCGTTACATCACCCATGTTATTTAAAGTTCAATTTAACTACCCATCTTGCTAAATCTGAATATGATAGGATTGATGGTGTTGATGTGTGCAATGTTTGGTTGGGTTTTGTTCTTCTTTTGGGGTTTTGTGAAGTTATTTTTTGTAGCATTTTTACGGGTATGATGGTGGATAAAGGGAATGAATTTGTGTATGAGGTGGTAAAAAAGTTGTGTTGGAATCTTAGTTTGTGATATTGATTGATTTTTGGAATGGATAAACTTGTAGGTAGTTGGACTACCTTGGTTTATTTTGTGTCCATAATGTGATGTTTATTAGTGGGATTGTAATGTGGTTTTGTGTGTTTGTGCAGTGGGACTAAAACATGAATTTCTTGTTGTGTTGATAGTGGTTGCAGATCATGGTTACATGGGAAGTGCTGGAATAAATTAGATGGAACTCATTAATAAAGAATTACTTGTTATTAAATTAAAAAGTGGTTGGGTTTATGCTTTTGTAGATACTGTTTGGGACCTATAGTTTGATTGGAGGTTTTGTTTACTTATATGTATAACTTGTAGTTCCTTTTTATTTTCAATACCTGCCTCACCCTTGTTGAGCTCAACTATTGAACCACGCCCATTTCATGGGGGAGGGTGTCATTCACAATTTTTTGGTGAAAGGATGAATTTTGGGTTACTGACATTTTCCCGTGCACCCCCTTCTGGGTTTTTACTACTTGAGCGTATCTGGACAGGCTGTAATGGCATGAGGTTTATAGTAACCTAATATCCTTCTGATATTTTGTGTTAAGGGCTAGGGGACTAGGTGTCCGAGGGACATTTTTGTTTCCCAAGATACTTAGGGATGGGTTATATGTGTTTACGGGTGAGTGGTGTGGTTGTTGTGACCCAGGTGTTAGTAGGTGGGACATGTGTGGGTTGTGGACCAGTTTTGTGTAGGTAGCTATGTAGTGGGACTATATTTGGGGAATGGAGGAAGTTTCACGATGTTATCCATTATTTATGAGTATTTAACCATGGGTAAATATGGTACGGGGTAAAAAAATCATCAATGTGCTTATATTATTACCATACATGACATGAGTTATTTGGCAAGTGTTCTTGTGGAGGTTCCACTGGTTAGTATTTTTTTTCTGAATTGTGGTTTGTTTATACTTATTATAGGGTAATCAATATGCTTCTCCCAATTATGGATGATTTACTTGGGTCTCCTTACTTAGTATACATGTATGCTCACCCTATGTAATAAAATTGTTTTTTGGTTTCCCAGATAAATTTGAGGACCGTTATGGACTCTACTAGTTTGGGCTTGAAG
This sequence comes from Viscum album, assembly GCA_963277665.1. Classification (NCBI taxonomy): domain Eukaryota; kingdom Viridiplantae; phylum Streptophyta; class Magnoliopsida; order Santalales; family Viscaceae; genus Viscum; species Viscum album. The sequence continues at coordinate 1,363,149,826 of OY728133.1, forward strand.
ATAGTTGTCCTGATACTACTATGTCACATTATTTTGGTATTTTATTTTGATAATTTCATGTACTTTTTTTGATGTAATGTTTAAATCATGCATGGGATGGATTTCAGGGTCCTTTATATATGTTTTTCATGTTGTTCAAGATTTTCTATCTTATCTACTAATCATATGTTCACAAAGTGGTATTCCTTCCATTTGTGTGAGACTCTACACCCTCAGTGCTCATCACCACTCTGGGGAATATTGAAGGATGGACTTAAGGGGTCATTATCTATCCTTCATCTTGAATAAGTAATGTTGTGGCACTTTTTTGTCCCTTCCCTCATCTTAAAGAATGAGGGTCATGATAAAATTATATCAGATGTGATGGTTTAGAGATGGGATGGAGTTGTGAGTTTGGAATATTGATGGTTGCATGGGATGGTAGGAAAATAGTATTAGGTGATTGTAGTGTGTGACACAAGAAAGGGAAGACCAGCTAGGACATGGGATTTTAGGGCCATCAGGATCTGATTCATGGACTCTAGTCCTACAGAATGAACAAGTGATGCTACATAGATTTCATGGAAGAGACCATTGGAAAGGTAAATACATCATAATGACTTGTGTTCTTGTTTAAGTTTTGTCATTTCAATAAATAAAAAAAAATAATGAGTAAAAATGAATCTAAATAGATATTTTGTATGACAACGACATAGAAATTTATTATTTTCCATTTCATCTATATCATCTAGATAATTCCCATGACTGAATCAAGTAGTCGAGGACTAGTAGGATTACATGGAAGATCATTGGAGGGATGATCTTAGTGGAGGAATATGATTTTTGGTAGAAGAATATTTTTTCTTTCTAGTGGCAGACCCTTGTGAATTACAAAGACAACATTTCCGAAATAAAGATGGAGGGTTGGTTTGCAGATCTAGCGATCACCTTTACCATGATCTATGATCCGAGGGAGTAATGGGTTCTTATGGTGGTGATCCAGATTTGGGGATTGGTTTTTCAATGGTGGGTAGTTTACTAAGTGGAGAAGAAGGATGTCGATGTCTCATGGGTTGACTTCGAGAAGGTGTTTCGAGTGGAGTTTCTTTACTCAAAAATAAAGTACGACATGATATAGGAGATTATATCCCACCAGTAGGGTAGTATGTTTGTGATGAAACTAGGGATCAAGTTCGTGGATCTTCTACAATTTTCATCTGATCTCATTGCGGATGTGTAGTCCTTGGTGAGATTCTTGGATGGAGGTGATCTGACCTTCTCTTCAGTATGTCATCACTTCCTTTACCCTAATGATATACATGGAGGTTCATTCTTAGGATTGTGTATTATTGAGGTTGTACTAATGTGGACTATTTCTATGATAGTTGAGACAATACAGTTCATCAAAGTGGAATACAATCAGCAACAAATCTCCAACAATTGGGACATTCAGGTTTTAGCCTGCAGGGAGTAGGCCTTAGCAGTTCCAATTTTGTTCTCCTAGTCCCTATCCATCCACTAGATTTTTGGGACCAATGTTTTTTCCTTTTTGATTCCATGGGAACATCCAAATTTAATGCCAAGTTAGTTCCCGTTTTAGTGTGGGTAGGCAGGTTCAGTTCTCGCCTCTTCAATTTCCCTTACCGATTAGGCCATTCCAACAGTTGTAGGCCCCCACTCCACTAAGGGAATATGGTATAGGTGGGGGCCGACCACAGAGAGATCCTTAGTAACCTTGACCATGTAGTGGTTGGGGATGTGGCCAACAACATATAGGTTGGGGAGATGGATGTGGGTAGTTGCATGCCACATAAGATGTAGTTCTTGTTGGGAAGGAAGTCATTCAAGGTATGATCAGTCTGTTTAGATCTATTTCTTGTGTGTAATTTGATAATGGAGCTTCACATTCGTTTGTTTTCCCCAATATAGCATTTTTCCTGGGTATATACGTAGAGATACATCCCATTACCCTGGTTTTGAGCATTCCAGTTGGATTTCAGAAAAGATTATATGATTTTTTTGTTGATGTATACTAATGTTGGGGCCACATCAGTCATGTGGGGATCTTATTTTTCTATAGATTCATCAATATTATGTCATCATTATCAACTATGGGTTTTTATATATGCAAAATTTTATCTAAAGATCATCTATGTGAGCCATTTTTCTGATATGAATGTCCATTATAACGATTTTGTTGGCGAGTGTAGTTATCAGGTGGGCTGTCAGTGTGTGGATACTCTTCTTTATGTGTTATCTATGCTATCATATGTGTCGAGAGATGCAGATATGGTAGAGGTTTCATGATTATTATCGGTGTTCCTAAATTTTTTTGGAAAGGAATTTATGATTATAAACCCTCTGTAGGGAGTGAAGTTTGGGATAGTCATACAACCTCGTGCCCTTCTAATTTGGATGGAACCCTATTGGATGAAATCTTCTGAGATGAGAGATTAGAAAATTCAGATTTATGACCTGATGATGATGGGATTCATCGGTCCATGTGGGTTACCACGAGTTTCTCTATTATTATTTGTAAAGAATAAATATGGTGGTATTGGGTTGTGCATCAACTACCAGAGACTATATATGGTAATGGGCTAGTACCGTTACCCCCATCCGAGTAGAGATTATTTTTTTGACCAGTTAAGGGGAGAAGGTTTGTTCTCTAAGATCGACTGGTGTACTAGATATCACTAATTGTGGGATAAGGATGGGTACATCAAAAAGACTACATTCAGTTGAATGTATTTGATCTTCGAGTTCATGGCCATGACTTTCAAAGTCAATAATTCACTAGGCATGTTAATGGGGCTCATGAACTCTATCTATCATGAGTTCTTGGAATAGTTCATCATCATGTTCAACGAAGACATCCTGATCTAACCAAGGTTAGAGGAGGAGAAAAAAACCATATGAGGAAAATCTTAGATATCCTATGACACCTCCTTCTCTATGATATGTGTTCCAAGTTCATGATCTAGAAATGAAAGGTTCACTTCCATGGGCATGTGGTTTCTTAGTAGGGGATAGCAGTAGACCCGTTGTTGGTTCCAAAATATGTACATAAGTAAATGATGTGAAAAATAAACCCATCCCAATGGGGATTAATCCCAAAGATTTTTCACGGAGCCCCAAAGCACCACGCCATTCACATATCCCTCCAGTACCATTACCGAAGCGAGCCTGAATCCCTTTATGTGGTCGCCATAGAGTAAAGAGGTAGGAGGATCTGTGGTTATGAAACAATTTTCCAAGAGAATCATTCTATGGAGGGAGATGAATAGACCTCAATGAACCCATCAAACTGTAATGACTCCTCTGCAAGATCTGTGCAGAGCACCCCGGAGAGCTTCGCGCCCCGGAGGGGATGATAGTTGACTCCGTAGTTACAAAACATTTGACACAATCCATGGCTGATATCAGAGCACCACGTGTCTTTGCACTGAGATTTTCCTACTTCGCACCACACCACGCCTCTAAATATTGATCTCCTCTCATTCTCAAAGGGATAATACTTCAAAATATTACACTATATGATGTCAAATAATGAAACAACTTTTGATATGTGAAACCTTGAAGAAAATTAACTCTTCCTGGTACTTGAGCATTGAGATGTAACCTTCCGTTTTTTCAAATTAAAACCCCTCTTCAAGTTGGGATTCCCATAACAGACCCCATGGGCTAATGCAAAGGAAAGATATCCTCAAGGGAACTCGGGTCTCTGCAATGAACTCATGCTTTGTGATTTACCCTCCATGAACATGTGAACCATATGCTAAGGAAGGATCACTATGCTTTGAGAATTATATTACATTGTAGTGAAAAGCCTTTCAAGGTACCCTTACTTTGAGATGTACTACTCTAAGAAATCCTTTCAACTTCATGAAGAACCATCCATAGCCACCTATTACATATTCCTAAGCTTAGGTACCCCACTTCGTGAAGAATACCCTTTCGCAAATCCCCTCAACTACATCGACCACCAGAGCTTCATAAGGTCCCTTCTTGTGAACCCATTTCCTTCACAAAACCAACTCCCATGTGACCCTCTAGGTTTGTATGAAGTGATATCAAGGCCTTTGGTAAGTGATTTACATTTTGATACTTTGCCTTATTAGTTTTCTCATAGGCACACTAATGGGTATTAATTCTTCTCTTAGGCATGCCAATGTGAGCCCCCCAATGGATAACTCCACAACACGCCCAATGTCACGACATTGCCAATGAATTCACTTCCCAAAGGGTGGGTGGTTAGTAGTTATTAATTTACTAGGGTTGCGGAGTTAACCCACCTCATCCAAGCTACATGACATTAAACTACCAAGCACCATCATCCCCGAGACATGATGTTAATCTATGGCCTCACTATGTGAAAAAATCATGGGGTGCCCCATCTCATACATTCTCCTTTCATGCTCATCTCCATAGAAGTGTGATCATTCTTAAATGGAATGAGATCATCTTTTCTGGAATGACATATATCTTCATGGAATGGAAAACATCATGGTGTAAGCCCCGATAGTTTCTTGTGCGAGGTAGCATCCCTTCTCTTCTCTTCTTCAGTTCCATAGAGTAGAGGAGATAAGGTCACACAAACCATCGTTCTCATGTCCCTCTCCCTCTGAGCTTCGACATCATTGGGATTGAATCCTGGAGTAAGTAAAAATATCCAAATCAGTTGGTTGTTAACCAATATTAATCCCTACTCCACTTCCTACAGATGCACCTCTCTCAACATGATCATCAGGTATTTGTTGGCTCTCATCTCTCACTACGAAAATGACTCATGTGGGATTAGAGTAAGAATTGACCATAAAATCCATCGTGGGAAACCCTAGATAGTAATCCCCAATACAACATTCCAATATATGTATACTTTGATCCTTCTCTCCAAGGGTAGGTACGTGGGATTACTCCCTATTGTTCAAGAACAACACCTATTTGTACTAACCAATTAACGTCAGTCAACCTTCATCCCCCATGATGTAAAAATGCATCATCCTTTTAGAACTATGTGGACATTCATCCTTGTATCCTAGAAAATGTACGTTGGAATCCACTCTATGGTTCATTCCCAACACCATTAATCATCCCTCTAAATGTAAAACATTAAACTATACACCCATTTTTGTCCTACATGGAAATATAGTATACATGTTCAATGTACGTGGGCATTGATCCTTTTATCCTAAGAAAAGTATGTAGAATTCATTACTGAGGTCCAACCCCAATCGACAGTAAGCAGTTGGGATTCCCAATAGATGACAAGATGTTCTGATTCCAAATAAAGGGTTAGCCGTTGCAAATCCCAATCGACAGTAAGCCACTGTAGTTCCCAATCGACGATATGCCATTGAAACCCCAACCAGTGTTAAGCCATTGCAGTCCTCAACTAGCATTAAGCCTTTGTAGTTCCCAATAGACTGTAAGCTGTTGGAACCAAAAAAAGTGGTAAAATATTGAAGTCTCCAATCAGAAGAAATCCATTGCAGTCCCAAAACGAGCAGTAAGGCGATGCAGACCCCAACCAGTAGTAAGCCGTTGTAGTCCCCTTTTATGGGACCCACATCTTTGGTCTACCAACTAGGTGTTTGATCAACCCAGGATACGAACCATGCATTATCCATAGTATATCTTTGGATCATCGTCCTACTCGTATACCCCAATTATATTCAACCTTCCTGAGTTACATGGGCATTGATTCACTTCTAATAGGATACATAGGAAGCCTTTATGAGTTAAATCCCACCACTCATGTCCCATCATTCTCTCTCCCTCGAGCCTATCTTCTTTGGGAATTTTAATACCCAACTTGTAGGATCAACTTCCCCAGGACCTCACCCATGATTATATTCTCATGGGCCACCTCTGAAGGTGTCCCATCTCCTAACCAATATATGCAAACTTTTCATCCCTACCACATGGATACATTGGTGGTCTATTTGAGGCTCAATACCAACATCACGGTTCCCCTTATGACGGTTCCATATCATTCCCAATTCACTCTCATATATCCGTGTCCATCTTGATTCTTACATGGGAGGACACATCCTGGTGAGATCATGTCACCCACATTCTAGATTCTCTTTGAAGTTAATGGGTAACTTAACATATGTTATCCCCAACATAAGTGATCCCTCCTGGGGTTAAAGTCATATAATTTACTTCTATTAGTGTTATGATATTTATGATCTGTCTCTACTAGTCATTAGACTCATGGCATACCCAGTGTTAAGAATGGGAAACTGAGGAGACCTCAGAGACATGCCTATGGAATAATGATCCCCGAACACGATGTGGGATTCCATTGGGTTTATATGCCATCTAAAAGCACTATAATAAGGGGAAGGAACATAGAAGAACTAGTTTTATAACGTCCAAACACACCAGTGATGTCCAACGTGACTACATCCCTGACCAAAGGATGCTACCCTGAATGGACCCCTTGGAATGTCATAACAGAAGTAGCGTAATTAACCGGTTTCCAAGATGATATGGCACTAGGATGTGATTCACAAACAATGTATTAAGTATATGAGGGATACCCAGAGTAGGAATCGAGTTCCATGGAGGAATAAATGGAAGGATGAAATGAAATCCCCTCATCTTGTATGGATAACAGAGCTAACATCCCTGATTAAGTGAAGGATGACACCGGCCATTGGAAACCGAGAATATGGGGAAACAATCATGGCGTCCTCTAAAACAGACAAATGTACGCCCCACTGAATGCATCATAAATAGAAATTGTGAACCCGAAATGAAATTATTCTCCTCAATGTGGAGATTATTATCATTCAATACATTAAAGGGTTAGAATTTCACTATAATCATGTATCTGGTGCTCGATCCCACCATGAAAATAATGGGCATGGCATTAAACTCACAAGAAATTGGGGAAGATGAATGTTGGACATCTCAGTCTATAATGTTGCCATTATGGATCCTTCTTACCAACCGTCAATGATGTAATGGAATGAAGTCATTGGATGTTGCATACCTTCTTTCAGCACTAATTGTTAAATCACCCATCCTTCTAGGACTCACGATCTCATGATAGGAAACCAATCACAGCCCACCCACCATTTTCGGGGAAGGGGAAACGCCAACATGACAATATAGAATGACCTCATCTCCCCATGGTAGCCTCCATTTCCACTACTTATAGGTTCCCACTCTACGTCACCCCATCTAAATTCATTTAGATAAGGGTAATTAATAACCACATTCGACGATATAAGACGAAGGGGATTATCCAAAACCAGTATATGGAAAGAAAATACCTATAGGCTTATGCGCCTTGTCATCAAGTCTACCCCTAAGGTCCATTTAGGGAGCCACTGCTCCCCACTCTATCATACAAATGTTTTGGGAGCCTCTCCCTGGAATTCTTAAATGACTCTCTCCCCTACACCAATGAGGGGAGGGATGTACGTGACTGCCCAGCCCGAATCCCGCTCTAGGGGCTCCCAAGGTGGGCTCCCACCCGGCCGCATTAGCACCTCCACCCGGCCCCATGGGTTGAGGAGCAGGTGAGCTATACAGGTGCACCACCGACCCCAATTCGGATAATTCTAAGACAATGTAGGGTGCATGCTAAAGAGGAGGCCCGCTGAGGGGAGTCAACGTCATAGACGACAGTGGTTAGTTCCACCATTGACACATACCATCAGTTCCCATTTTTTGTCGAGTAGAGATACTCAAACGACCGACCCAGAACAAAGCCCCAACCACCCCATAGGTGGGATGGGATGACTCTCTTGGCCGCTCAAATGGGTGACACCCATCACACGCCAACCCACGACATTAAAATCTAATATAGAGGTCCTCCTCGTGCTTGCACCAATGACTACATGGGTTCTTCTTTCTCCCATGGTCGGTGTGGAGGTACATATAATTCCTCCATTAATTTGATTGAAGGTCGTCCCTGTTGTACTGAAATCTAGTACAGAAGACTCTTTCACACCCAGGACCCCTGGTATGGAGTCTTTCAATCTATCATAGGTTTCCAATGTGAAGATGCTACCCCTTCGATATACCGTCAGCATGGGGGTATTCATCATGTCCTTACAATAACCAATGGAGGACCTCATCTTCCTTGCAATCAATAAAACAAAAGTTTTCCTTGCTTCATGGGAACCCAACATGGAGGTCCCACCAGTGTTCAGCTCAACAAGTCTGGGGACCTTCCTCAAACTGTCACTCTCAATGGAAACAAGCATGGAGGCCTTTCCCATGCATCCAATAGCTCCATTAGAGGTCCACCACCCTCTATCACATCCTGTAGAGATTCCATTTGTGCATCAGCTAGTGGACATGGAGTCCTCCCTGGGTTCCCTTGGACATTGGTCTAGGTGCTCCTTGCACCCCATCGCACCCTATAACAAGTCCTCTTTACACCGGCATCAACTCGGTCGATGTTCCACTTAGATCCAAAAATATACCCTTTCATGAAGTTCCATCATTGGAAAGGATGGTGGGTCTCCAAAGAAGAAAAAAGATCATCGAGAAGATTCAGACTGCGATCAAACTCGTGTAGTTCTCAGATTCAAAGGCAGAATGTGATACGACAATGGAAACCTCACCTTGATCTTCTCTGTTGAGGGTTGAGGTATGAATGTGGTGAATCAACATCATCCTTTTAGAATATGAGGTCCACCAGAATTCTGAATCCCTCTGCAGATACATCCAGGAGGAATAAGATTTGGACCCTTCCTAGGGTCGTGCCATGAAATCCTCCCAATCGCCAACAAGGTCATTCTCATCCTGAACCAGAGATCATTGGGATTAATTCTAGGGACCAGTAGAGGATGAACAACAACATGGAACACCAGATGTAACCATAGAACCAGCACAAAAAACCACAATATCCAGTCCCAATTCATGTTATATAGTTCTGTAGTCATCAAATTCATCTTAGGACTACCTGAGATGCCGCAGCTAGTCAGCTCGTTCACAAAATTATGTCATGTCTGGTCTTCCATATTAGTGATATGCTTCAGTTCCATTGTTAGTCCTGCACCCAACCCATAGATGTGTGTGGAAACCATGGGCATGACATTAAGTCTATTACAAAGAGATTCTAGGAAATCCTTGTAGTGGATCATTTCATAGAGTTGAATTTTCCTATTGTTAATGCCAACATCAGTGCACCAGAATCTCTTACACAAAATGATGTTTATGGCGTTTTACAAACACTATGCACAACACACATCCATCTCCCACTCTCATGTGCGAGAAAATGTGTACATTATGGTGTTAAACAAAACACCCTCTAACATCCTGCAGAAAATTTCTGTTCAGAACAAGAAAAATTGGACAGACAATCTCCCCCATGCCATCTGGGCTTATCGAATGATGACTCACAATTCCACCCCGGTGACCCTAGTGTTTGGGCCTGAGGTTTTCTTATCCATCAAAATTTAGTTTCCATCATAATTCACAGCTTTCAATGATCACCAAGTGCCAGATAATCTATCTGAAGTATGTCTGGTTGAATTGGAATCCATCAGTGAGAATAGGATTCATGCCCTGCACAATCTGGAAAGGCAACAGAACAAGATACAAAAAGATATCAACAAGAGGGATTTCCAATGACAATTCTTAAGAGGTGACATGTTGTTGGACCTGAGAACACCAATGATACCTAGAAGGAAACCAACAAATATAGATCCAAAATGAGAAATACCATACATCATTCACAAGGTCTACCCTAGTGGCTGATATTTACTAGTTATCATGGATAAAAAATGTATAACTTCGCCCACCAATGCCAAATTCCTCAAGAAATACATTTCATGAGTAAGTGGATCCTAGATACCCAAAAATGTTATTCCCTATATAAAATTAATCTTCACTATCATCCCCCATTAAGATAAACTAAAAAATGGTCCGAGCACTATGACCATAAACTACGATCTATCTGGTCCCACATGACGTTAAACTATTTTTTCGTTTCAACATGATTTAAAAAAATGTTATTCATCAATGTTGAAAGATCTAAAACTACACTACACTATTACAACATGATGTTATACTACATCAGGCAGATATACCATTATGGTCCGAGCTCTACGACCATAATATATGATTTATTAGTGCCCACATTCTCATCTCATGATGTTCAACTACATGGTCCTATCATAATTACATACGGATAGATACCCATACTTTTTGGATAGGTAAGAACCCATGGAAACCTCATCCTAGGTTCAATCCCCTAAATCTTATCTTTAACTAACTTTCCTAGGTGTTTTTCTCTTGGAAGAACATGAATGGTGTAGTGTAGGCTACTTTTGATCCACTCATTTCGGGATTACGATGATCGCACCATGTGTCCCTCTACATTATTATATGCTCAAAATTTCTCATCACATGAATTGAATCTACATGGACCTTTCATAACTACGTGTGGCTTGATTCCCACCCTTTAGGGATACATAGGAAACCCATAAATTTTGAATGTAAACCCATCCTGAAACATTAGGATCTCCCCATGGGTCAAAACACAAGGTGTCGTGCAGGATTTTTACTTCATTAATCTTATGATCATTGTGATTTCACCATGTATCCCTCTCCCTAGAGATCTCCACCTCTATCCTTATCCCGTATGATGTTAAACTGCACATGAACATTCATGCTTCCCACAATCCCCTTCATAAGGTGTTTCACCATCTTTCACATCCAAAAGGACCCTAAAACAGTATGGATTCTAGGATCTAGGTGTCTCCTCCCCTTTCAAGATAATGTCTACGTGTATCTTGGTAGAAAAATTGATACAAGTCCCGCATTGTGGTAATTGATCGCAGACGACACTTATATGGTGTTCCAATTTCATGTCACATGATGTGGATGGTGTGTTTCGAACGTGGTCAATAGATATCCCCCATAATTTTAACAACCCTCGTATGTCCTAAATATGGGGTGTAGTGTTTAATTTTGTCCTTCTATCAATTCAAATATTAGTCATCCTCGAGAAATAGTGTTGTTCTGGTTGGGGTCAAACATGCCTGATCGCATTCCCTCATTTTCGTAATATTATATGTTGTGGAGAGACTTATCGTATTCCTTTTTTTTTTCACACTGAGAATTGATCGTGGTGGATTAGAAGATTTCGGGAGGAAATACAGACAAAAAGGGTCATGTCTCTATGGTTTAAGCCCTTTGACCACAATGTAAGATCAAATATTTTTCTCTAGAAGATGTTAAACTACAAACTAGCTGTGACATTTCATCTATGGCACAACCTCAGGTCCCTCATCCATTCTGATCCCCTTACCCATATTTTCACTTAGGATTGTGCAAGTGGTGTGGACTCCATGTCCTCATTCACATCAAGATACTTATATCATGCCACATAAACCTCTTGAGATAATCTACTATCTTCATACTTTTTGTAAAATGTTAAACTAAACCGGTCCCATCAAACATTATGCGTCCAATCATTTGGGTTTATACTATCTCATACCTTTGAAGAGACCCTCGAATGACATAGATGCTAGGCCCTAGGGGTCTCCTGCCGTTTTGGGCCAACATCCCTAGGGATTCTAGATGAAATTTTTTTACACGTCCCGCATTGGAAGTATGGTCAGTGGTCAAGGATTATTGCATATACCCATTATAGGAAATGATACAGATACTGTGTTTCGAATATGTTCAGAAGTTATTCGTGATCGTTGTTTCTATTATGTGGTCTTCCACATAGCAGGTGTGATGATCTACACCGTGAACCCATATGTCCCACACACATGACATTAAACTAGGCATCTACGGTTCGAGCAATATGACAATAAAATAAGATCTATTATGTCTTATATGCATGATGACAAACAATACAACATCTCCTAGAACTACATTCAGCATGATTCCCATCCTCATGGGATACATAGAAAAACCCATCCATTTTTTCAATTGTTCTATCCCATATTCATTTATTCATTCTCTCGGACTCTTTTCCCAAGCTCTATATGGTAATTATGAATTATGTGGCATGTGAAGGCTTATGTCCTCATTCACGTTGGGCCATTCTCTATGACCATACAAATCCCTTGTCAAGATACCTTTCCCATATCTGCATCCTTTCCACATGATGTAAAACTCCACTGTATCTTCTTGAACATTGTTTGGATTAATTTCCATCATCACGGGTTAAATAGGACTATCCATACTTTAAGTCTTCGGGTTCATCACTATTTCATAGAATCAACATCATATTTCTAGATCCCTAGCATGAGTTTCTCGAAAAGATGTTTGTGGTGCAGTATGGGTTAACATAATTATTCAAAAAAAGATTTTAATAGCCATTCCACATACCTATCACTCCTAAGATCTCTTCCTCGCCCAGTTTTACACTAATATTTTCAAACTGGAATTTCTTGAATTTTCCCCTCACCCGTCTTTTTAAACTCACTTATGTTCCCATGAGAACTCTAGTTTTTGAAATAGAGTGTTGGATTCTAAATAAACATGTTATCAACCATTTTCAGGTTTAATGGTCTGCTTAATTTTAGATTTCATTATCATTCACATCCAAAAGTGCCCCTGAACTATATGGATGCTTGATATAAGGGCTAGACTATCATTTCAGGCCAACTTCCTTATAGATATAAAAAAATTTGATAAATTTTCCTGTTTTATGAACATGGTCACCGGTCGACACTCATTTGTTGTACCCATTTCAGGTCAAATGATATAGATGCTATGTTTTGAAAATAGTCAACATATATCCTCCATCGTCACACCTCCCCCATGAATCCAAAAATATTGTTTTCATGATTCAATTAGTTTACACTCAATCATGTTCTAGTTGAATTTGGACACTCTTTGTGCAATCCATGAATTCACATTTTCACATTAGGAAGACCAAACTATGATGAGGTGTAATTTGGGTCTCCGCACTGATTTCCCGTTTTCATGTATTCCACATATTCCAAAGACATTATTCACCCTTATTTCCCACACCGATTTTTGCGCATATGGGCCTAATGATTTGTTCAAGTTTTGCACCAACATTCAATAGTATCTCTTCTCTAGGGTCAGAGTTCTAAGAACATAAAATTGTGATCTATCTGTCTCCTATCCACATGAGGTAAAACTAAACAACATCTTCCAGAATTATGTATTTATTAATTCTCATCATCATGGTATATGTAGGACCACCTATTTATTTAGTTTTTGGGTCCAACCTATTTAATATAAATCACCTCATATTTTTTTCATGTCCTTTTTTATGACATAAAACTGCACAACATCGTCCATAACTACGTTTATCTTTATTCCCATCCTCATGGGATACGTAGGAACACCCAGACATTAGGTCTTTAGGTCTAACCGTATTTTTTTTGAATCCTTTTCATCCTTTTAGCCCCCAGGCCAGAGTTCCTCGGGAGAAGGTATTTGGTGCAGTTTGGGTTTAAATCCTCCTTCTGGATGGGTTTGTAATAGCCACACCACGTACCTCTCCCTGCTAAGATATCTTCCTCCCCCAGTTTTACACTCATCTTTTCGAATAAATGCTATTGACTTGGGACTCCTGGCTCACTTTGGTAGTTCACCACTGTGCCAAGGAGCACTTTGGTTCTGGACCAAGATTTTGGGGTTTTACATACACATGTTATCCCCCATTTTAAGGGTTCATGTTCTCCTTCATTTGGGCATTCATCATATTTCTCATCCAAAAGGGCCCTCGACCTGTACCAATTCTCGGCATAAGGGAACTCCTATCATTTTTGGCCAACATCCCCAAGGATCTCAAACAAAAAATTAATACAACTACCGCATGTTAAATACGGTCAGTGGTGAACACTCATTTGTTGTTTCCATTTAATGTTAAATGATATGGATGAAGTGTTTCAAACATGGTCAGCAGGTATCCTCCATAATAACCCCACCTCTAATAGGAAAAAATAATTGGTCTCATGATTCACATCCATTTCAACACGATCATGTCCAAGTGGAATTTAGACACTCTTGATGCTATCCCTCAGTTCCCATTTTCACGTTAGGTGAAAAAATCCAGAATGAGGGATTATTTGGGGCTCCACAATGATTTTACATATTCATGTATTCAACATGATTCAAAGACCTACTCTTCCCATGTTTCCCACACCAATCATAGATCAACTAGGATTATTGATTTTGTGGAGGTTTGTGCCTATTTGGATGAGTCTCTATTCTCTATGGTCTGAATTCATAGACCATAAAACCAATATCTCTCTATAGCATTTCCACATGATGTAAAACATAGAGAATCAAGCCAAAAAATGCATGGCTTGATTCCTATCCTCATAGGCTGTGAAGGACCACCCATATATTTAGTCTTTGAGTCAATAATTTTTTCATTGAAACCTCCTTATCTTTCTAGACCTATTCCTGAGTTCCTTGGGAGGAGGAATGTGGTGCGGTATGGGATTACTTCCTTATTCACATCTAGTTTGTAAATGTCACAATGTGTGAATTTACCTCCGAAGATATTTTCCACCCTTGTTCTTATACTCATCTATTTATGTCATCGGATATTGTGTTGATCCCATCGACCCTCTTTGTTAGTTCACCAATGTGATATGGAGCACTCTGGTTCATGACATAGGAAGTTAAATTCTACATAGACATGTTTCCCCCCATTTTCATGCTTCATGACCACCTAAATTTAAGATTTCATCAAAATTCATGTTTGAAACGACCCTTAATCAACATGGATACTCAGCTTATATTCCCACTTACCACCTTGGGATAATTTCCCCAAGAATTTAAAAATACAATTTGATACAAGTCCCGTGAAGTGAATATTTTCAGTGGTCGATTCTCATTTGTTGTTACCATTTCAGGTCACTTGATATGGATGCTATGTTTCAAACATAGTCAAAATTTATCCTCCATCATCATGCCAGCCTATCAAGAACTAAATGTCTGTTGCATTATTCACATACTTTTTCCACTCCATCATATGCAAGTGGAATTTCGACAATCTTGGTACTATCCCTCATTTCACATTTTCATGTTAGGAGGATGAATCCATGATGAGGCATCATTCAGATCTTTGCACCTATTTCGGCATTGCGTGTTCTAAATGTGTCGCAAATACCTTATCCATGTTTTTACACATATCGAGCATAGATCACATTGTCTTGGAATTTGGTAAAGGTTTTTTCCCAATTAGAAGATTATTTCTTTTCATTGGTCCGAGCTCTAAGACCTCAAACTAATATTTCATTACATCTTGTCATGAAAGATGATAAATTGCACCCTCATAACTATGTATGGATTGATACACATCCTCATTTGATACGTATGAATGACTGGGTATGTCATCTTTGGGTCCATCTCAGGTTCTACTAATTACCTCTTTTGTTCGGCATTTTGGTACTAACATTCATAGGATGGCTTAGTGGGGCTTTTGTGGGGTTATATATTCATTCACATTATGTTTGAAATAATTTCACCGCATACACCCCCTATAAGAGCTAGTCCCTCCAAACTCCAATCCACTATGATGTTAAACTGCACCCTCAGAACTATATAGCTCTTGATTCACATCATCATGCGATACAAATGAACACCTAGACGTTTCATCCACACGTCATGCCGCATATTCATTGACTTTTTCTGTGCCTTGTCTGAATATTTGTTCCCTATAATTGTATGTGGTGTGGTGTGGACCTCATACTCATTCATGTAGTCTATGCTTTATCACACAATGTGCATCCCCCCTAAAAACATCGTTTCCTCTTTATGAGAACAAGACATATTACATTAAACTATGCTATCTGGTCCCACATTACTTTAAACAATTGCGTCTTTATTGGACGACATTAAAATGAATTATTTGTTCCTATCATACCACACTAATCTATGACATTATCGTCATAGCATCATGATGAAAAACCTCACTGCATTTTTATGTCCCTACTCAAGGGGAAATCATGTTTGGTAGCAGTTATCTACCACGCTATTTTTAAATAACATCAAATGGAATGATTCCTATAGCGATTCTAAGATTCTCATTAATAGGATTATTACTTTATAAAAAACAAACTCACATCCATCCTAATGAACTAACAACATTGGTCAAATGCCACATATTTTTGTGCATGGGACTGATTTTCATGAAATTGTTTTCCCAGCAATTGGAACTCTACCATGCCCTTCTTAAAATATTTATAGATGGATACCCTTAATAATTGTGTATGTAGGATTTCTCGGGTACTTTTCCATGGGGACATCCCAACATTAATTTTTTATCCCATGACCTAAAACCTCCTCAGGGACTGCATGGTGGGATTTGGTCTCTTACCATCCTCATTCACATTGGTCTTTTCAATTAATTCACCCTATTTCTCCATACTTACTTTATATCTATGGTCCGAGTTCTAATACCGTTAAACTATTATCTGACAGTCCTTATCACATGACACAAAACAGCGTGAAATTTTCCAGAACTATGTTAGTCTTGATTCCAATATTTATAGGATATATAGGAACACCCAATCATTACATATGCAAGTCCATCCTCAGGTATCTTAAATCATTCCCCTTTATCGTCCCCTTATCGCAAGATCCTTTGGAATCACGTGTCTTGGAAAGCACCTCCTGGGTTCTCGTTTGAATCGAGTTTTTTAACAATTGCACCATGTTTCTTCATTATAACTTCCCAACCTGGTTTGAGTTTTATGACCCTAAAATAAGATATCCTTATGAAAACTACACATTGGTTTTGACTACTTTGCCACCCTATGAGAATTTCATTAAATTAGGTCCCCAATTAATGGTCAACTCTATGACCATTTGCTAGAATCATGCAACCCCAGTACCCTTATCCTTAGAAAATGATTTGACTCCCTCTATCTAGTATGTCTAGTTGTTGTACTCAAATTCATCATGATAAGGATAAAAAATTGTGGAATTTTTACATGTACATTCTCTCATTTCATTTCCATGATTCATGAGAGACATATTGGGATCCTCATCCTCTTCCTTGCTTGAAGGGACACCCTTTATAGTCTATCCTCATGAAACATATGCTCACCTACCACCTTGGTCCAACACCCTAGAAGACCCTTGATGGAATTTTGTGATATTTCATGTCTTTCAATCATGGTTAGTGGTTAATCCTATTATTCCTGTCCCCATGTTAGGATAATGAATAATGGCTGCTATGTTTCGAACATGTCCAACAATTATACTTTTTTGTCACACCACCATTATTGTGATAAAGATATCAGGTGCCATGATTCAAATTATTCTACTCCCATATGTTCATGTGGAATTCCAAAATAGTTAGGTTTACACCTTCACACATCTCTATGCATTAAGTAGGTGGGTCAATAATTTTGGGATGTCATTTTACTATCATTCCACTCACCCTAATGTGTTCCTACATGTACTATGGAAATACCATTGCTAATCATTGTTTTCCACATTGTTCACAACTCAAATGGGATTAGTAGTTTTTTGGTTCATTTACTCGTGAATCTATACCACACTAGATTTTAGTACCGCATGATGTTAAACAGTGATCCTGGAACTATGTACGACTTGATTATATTCCCGATGGGATAATTAGAAATGCAAAAACAATATTTCCTAGGCCCATCCCAACTTTTCTTTTGGATCCCTTGACCTAAAAAATAACCATTGGGGATTTGTGGTTTGGTGTAGAATCATTATATCCTCAATCATGTCGGGTGTATAGCAACCACATCAAGAACTCCCTTATTGGGATCTCCCCTTTCTCTCTTTTCTCTACCATGTGTCATTAAACTACAAGAGTCTACTTTCCCTCGATGCATGAAATTAAACTGTGTTTTTACCCTATATAAGTTCAGGATGCCCTATGATAATTATGTGATTTGTCAGCTTCCTCACTAGAGAGGATTCCCACAAACAGCGTTGGTCTCTGACCAAACTGTACTCACGTACTACATTTGGTTTGATTAATATTTTCATGGGATATGTAGAAAAATCCATAAAATTTGCCTTGTTTCCAGCTCTATTTCCTTAATACAATGTTTAGCATCCTCACCACACGACATTTAAACTATTTTTTATCATCATTATTGGTATGATGTATAACTATAGTGCATTCCTAGTCCATACCTGAGAGGTCCTGTCCAAAAGTAAGTGTTATCCCTGATCACACTGATGCGTCCAACCAATGTGTTTCCACCATGGTGGTGTAGTTTCAAGATTGTTGTACTCCATTCAAACAACCCATCACTCTACCCTCCACACTTTTCATATCCTTTATTCGGATGCACATCTTATTTTACATCTAATGGTAGCCCTTAATAATATGGATGCCCGACATATGGATCACCTGTAGTTATGGGCCTATGTTTTGGAAGACTAATGGATAAAATTTTGAGTCAGGCCATAGGTTTCACAAATCGCCAATGGTTGACCCTCATTTCTTTATCCCCATTTTAGGCTAACTCAATAGGGGTACAAGGTTTCAAACATGGTAACTAGTTATCCACCATTATCACGCCACCCCCACCTTATTTCTAATTTTGGGTATCATAATTCAAAATTTTCACTCGCCTATGTTCAAATTGATTCTAACACCCCTAGAGTAAGCCCGATTGTGCACTAGAGCACATTGGAATAATGGAAATTTGACTATTCTGAGAACCTTATCCTCCGGTCAGGCCTCCCTCTTTCTTCCGAGAAATCTATATTGGTATTTCACAACCTAGATGCCCGATGATTGATCAACACTCTTATATATCGATGGAATAAAGAAGTAGTCATCCCTTTTTTCTCACATCGGGCATGACCCATGTATTATTAGGATTAATTACTTGATATTTTAAGAATTTTTTAGAAAAATATAAAACCAAAAAAAATAATGAAAGTCATTCATGCTCCATAAAAAATCAAAGCATTAAAGTACCTTAAAAATATTACCTGCATTACCGAACCTAAGGATTATCTCCTATGGATGGGTTGACCACTTAAATAGAGGATTCTAGCTCCACCACTCTTTTTCTTATGGCTTCTAGGATCCGATGTCGCTAGTTCAGCTCTCGATCCTCCTCAGAAGCATTGGGGCATATTTCATCAGTCACGATCTGTGCCTTCTCCATGTCGGTTTGAATGATATAGATCTTCTCTAGAGATCGCTCCATCCATTCATCAGCATCTCCCAGATGTGCCTTTAGGTGCGATACAATCCCTGATCATGCGTCAAGGTAGGAGGAGTGATCGTTCACCTATGCCCTCAATAGTTTGATCTCATCTTCAGCTTCCTGGATATTCTTGATGTTCACTTATTTACATAGAATCCATCTTACAGTAAGGCCGCAATCTTTATCTCGAATCTTCTTCACCATGAAATCTCAAATGAGCATATAATGTTGATGGGACTCCCCCC
Organism: Viscum album; assembly: GCA_963277665.1. Lineage (NCBI taxonomy): Eukaryota > Viridiplantae > Streptophyta > Magnoliopsida > Santalales > Viscaceae > Viscum > Viscum album. The sequence goes on from OY728133.1 coordinate 1,363,169,177, forward strand.
TCCCCAGTGCATAGCTCACGCAACTGGGAACATATCATCTCCATATGATCTATCCATTTGCGCTTGAGGGGTCTCCCTGATGAATCACTTATTCAGCTTCCATGACCAGTGATGGACAATTTTTCTATCCTCTTTATCAAAAGTTGTATCGTCCCAATCCACGGTGTCGGCGGGTTCATAGGCATGGAATGCCTCCATGAACTCATCAGCATGATATTCATCCAACATCTGGTTTGATAGGTAATGAACCAAGCCATTTTGTTGATCCCATTTGTTGCACTCAACCTCAATACTTTCAAGATTGGTCCTGCTAAGGGTCGCAACTATGATTGGGAATGCTACAGTTTGATCAGCTCAGGTTCCCACTTCCATGTCCACTGGCATTCACCTAGGAAAGGAAGTGATAGGAGCTCCATTCAACTCACAAATGTGGCAGAATCCATTGGAAGAAATGTACATACAAGAGGAACACTGACATTAGTTAACCTGGTAAAGGATGATAGTTAAAAATTATTCGATGAATACTTACAAAGATCAAACAGTTAGTCTCTCTCCTGAGTTATTGCTATCAGGACCCAAAGGCATGGCCCTACATATATTTTTGGGAAGTCGAAAGTCTCTGGGAGGACCACCATGGGTAACGCGTACCTAACAAGAATGATGATTTCTACAGCTGCAAGCACGGATCCCAATGTTTATGTAGTTTCATCGACTGTTGAGTGGGAGCAGGTTTTTCATATGAGGCCCTCCTTGAATGGTAAAATTTTAGTTGAGAAGTACTAAACCACCCGACTGGAGACTCATGGAATTGGATTATGTTTTTCCTCAAGGGCCAATACAAACTCTTCCAACTTCGGGTTCGAATGTCCGATTTCACCCTCCTCCAAGGGGCCCCTCCACTGGGATACTCCCCCCAGGAGGACCCATTTTATTCTTCTAATATAGGTAATAACTCCCTCAATTAGGTGGTCGATAACTTCAGAGGGTCCGTTAGATCATGAAGCACCATTAATCAATCTGTCTTTGGGAGAAGAGAACAATGGGAGTGAAAAAATTCCTCCATGGCATGGTAATGCTCACCCACAAACACCAGATACCGAAAAGTCGTCCCTAATGGGTCCAATATAGGGAAATTCCATCTCAAGATGATTCAGTTGTTTCCACATCTCAGACAGGTGGAGGAATTGTATATTGGCATCCCAAATGTCCCAAATCTCCCAGAACACAACATTATCTGTCATGTCTATGTGGCACAACCACTTCCTTAGAGCATGGGTGATTATTTTATGGGATATCCTAGGAATCCTCCCCTGTAGATAACTTTTAATCTCTCAGTCCATCATATCTTTAAATGTATGCTGCCTCTCGATCAGTGCATGTCTTGCCACCACTACATCCCTGCCGCTATAGGATTTCCTCAACAATTTCTGTCCTCGAGCTCGAGGTTGTGGAGGGACTCCATCACTGACATGGATTGTCAACTGATTCATAATTTTCCCCTAGTTGGATTCCCCCTAACTCTTGATGTATTCTTTCACCAACTCATATATTGTTGTTTGTGGAGGAAGCTCATTTCACATCTTCCCATCCTCCGATATGAACATGACCTACATCTCCCTAGTCCCAAATGGGTGGTCCTCACGGAGCACTCACATATGGACCCATGGTGTTAACCACTGCATGCACAAGAACTACCTTGCAAATCTGTGTAGGGTGTACGGCTCCAAGAGAGGCTCACGGTCATCCCACGCAACTTGGAACCCACCATGAAATGCCAGTAGGTAAGACCAATTCTCTTCAGTTCCCTGGCCTTCATATGTAAACAAACATGTTGGAAATTGGTACATTTGGAATCTGAACTTTTCTGCCTTCCTGACCCTATTCAGAAGCAATTGTAGTGTTAACATGGTGAACTTTCTCGGTCTCAAGACCATGTTGGTGTCCCTTACTGGCAGAATCCTGCCACATATAAGCTCCAAGATGAATTCATCTAACCTATCCACCAGTTCATGATCTTTACTGACACTAAATACCCATGACGTACACTAGATATCCTCCAAAAGTCACCAATATGAGTGCTACTTGCCTCACTGAACCCCCTTCGGGAAAGTCTAAGGCCTCACAAGAAACATTATATCTTCACGGATATTCAGGAACAACATGAACCAGACTTATAATTGATATCCCCAAATGACTAATTATCCTCCTCTGACACAAGGTCCATCAATTCCTTTTCCATCTATAGAATCTACTCTGGCTCTTCCCATGTATTTGCGGCAAGGATAAACTCATCGTAGATTACCCATTATATCATGATCCTCGAGATTTTGTAAAAGTCCTATAGGATGATACCAAATTCTCCATTGTGATGATGGAAGGTATTTTTCCTTTATGAAAAACTACCCAAAAACTCTGGCATCAACTTATTCAGCTGGTTTATGTTAAGTTGGGATGCACATTTCACCTCATACATGACCACTCGACTATGCTCTGCCCCATACCCCTCGCATGAGGCACCTACCTAGTTGGCCGAAACCACGGTCATCTGTAAAGTTTCCATCCTAGAAAAAATCCGACTCAATAGTCCACCCCTTCTCCAGGATTCCTAAGGCCACATTTAGAATGGTATGGTATATTGGGAGTGATAACTATGGTTACAATGCCTTCCAATTATAATTGTTAACATGGATATAAAAATAGTCAGCATTGACAGGTGTGAAATCCTCTCATGTATGGCTATCAGCCACCCTAAACCACTAGCGCTGGCATGAAATACTCTTGAACTGGTAGACTAGCTCAAATATTCTAACTTTAGGAATGAAAATATCATCCCTCTGACCAAACTCATAGGGAATCATCCTCTTTTATAGCGGTTTGTTTTTCTGACCCTCGACCAACAGCCCCACAAGCGGGTCATGGTCTGAATTTCTCCGTACATGTTCCAAAATACATATGTTATTCAGTATTTCCTCCCTCATGGAAGAATCCACATGGACCCCACCAAAATCGCTTTGATGAGCCATTCGGTCTTCATGACTTTTGATGTTTTGTCCAAGATCACAGAGATCGATCACGAAGCTCAATCGCGAAGCTCAGTCATAGATATAGGCCGAAGAGCCCTTCCATAGGCCTCATTGATGCCTTCTGAAGAGTGAACACATGCAGACTCGATGTACTCATTGCGTGCTTCAAAGAATACAGGCTAGATTTTCATTGAGGGATTATAGATCATCCCGAGCATTGCAAATCGAGAGCATAGGAACAAAAATTCAAAGATGAGAAATCACAAAATAGGGGCCTACCTACCGTAATTATATGTGAAGAACCCCTGTGCATCGATATACATCTATCCATTATGAGCTTCGTGATTCTCCCAACCCATGCATCGCCGCTCTATACCGCGATTCTATTTCTTGATCGTGATTTTTGATTCGAATAAAATCTTTGGTGATTTTCCCATAAACATTGACCCTTGTTTTCTCCATGGCTCTAATTCTACGTGGGGAATTGTTTGTTGCCAAAATATTTGTTGAAGAAACATATGTGATGAATAAAACCATCCCAAAGGGTTACCCTTGCAATGCCCATTCGCAGATCCCTATTGCACTGTGCCATTCACGGAACTCCTCAACACCATAGCCAACATGATGCCGAAAACCCCACTAAGGTCACCACAGAGTAAATAGGCAGGAGGATATGAGATTACGACACAACTGACCAGGAGATTTCCACCGTGTATGGAGCCGAATTGACTTATGTAAAATAGTCATAGTATACAGAAGCCTCAGTAAGCGCTACAGAGATCACAATGGTGATCTACACACCAATTAGGGGATGATGGTCAACTCCACCATTAATATGAACATGACACCATCCATTCCATGCTCGTGGAGCACCACGTGGAATCAAGTTGAGTTGTCCCTACATTGTCACACCCCTCATCTATAAATATTATGCTTTCGTATGGAACAGAGGACAGATACTTTGAGCATTCCCCTTCTCTTCTCTCAAATTGCATTGAAACCTGTGCTCTATAAAACCTTGAAAAACTTAACTCTTCCAGGTACATGAGAATTTCTTTGTACCCTTCCATTATCTAAAATACAACCCCTCTTCAATTAAGAATTCCCACCATAGAACCCATGGTCCACCGCATAGGAATGTGATCCTAAAGGTGACTCGGGTCTTCCCAAAGAACTTATTCGTTGTGAAGTACCCTCCACGCACATTTGAACCATATGCTTAGGTGGGGTCCCTGTGCTTTACAAATCACATTTCTTTGCAGTTATATTCATTACAATGTACCCTTTCTTCGCAAATTCCTACCCCACTAAATCCTTTCTACTTCGATAAGAACCCTCTATATGAACATATTCATTATGCCTAGTCTTGGATACACCACTTCGTGAAGCATACCCCTACATGAAGCACCTCTAATCCATGTAGCACCATAGCTTCACAAGGCCCCTTTCTCTGAAACCATTTTTTCGCAAACCCATCTCTTATACGACCCTCATTGTTTGTACGATGTGATTTCAAGGTCCAGTGGGCTGTTCTTTATCCTGAATTACATATCCTTATGCTTCTATGCAGAGTAACACTAATGGCTATTTATTCTTCACATAGTCACACTAACGTGATCCCCTAAAGGGATCAATACACCCCACCCCAACACCATGACATTGCTAATGCCATCACTTCCCCATGGGTGGGGGAATAAATCTTGTATGTCCTTGGGGGCAGAGTGAACCCACCTCTTCTGAGCTGCAGGACGTTAAATTGAGAATCTCTATCTTCACTAGAACATGATTTTATACTATGGACTCATCCCATGAAACACACACAGAGTGCCCCATATCAGACATTCTCTACACTCGCTCATCTACTTGGAAGTGAGAACATCCCCACATGGAATAAGAGCATATTTACTAAAGTGGAATCTATCTATGGGGAAGGAAAATCATCTTCTTATAATCCCCTATATCTTTTTTGAGAGAGGTAGCAACTGTAGTCTTCCTCTCTTCTTCGATGCAAAATACTAGAGGAGAGATGGGCACAAGGACATTAGTTGTCCCTTCCCTCTACCTCTAAGCATTGTCACCACTGGGTCTCTATAATGGATTAAATCAAAATAATCATATCTTTGGGATTATAACCACGTGTAAGCCTGATTCGACTTCCCATTAATGCACCTTTCATGATGGGGTCGTCAGGTCATTATTTCTTCTTGTTTCTCACACCGAGCTTGAATCGTGTGGAATTAGAGAAAGCATTTACCATGGAATCAATTTTGGGATTCCCTAGAGAATATTTCCCAATCCACCATTCCTAACTATGTGTACATTTATCCTTTTCTCCAAGGAAAGATATGTAAGAAGCCTACCTGAGTTTCAATCTCGACACCGATTTGTACCGACCCTTTCCCGTCAGTTCAGATTAGTCCCCCATAACGTTAAAATGTATCCTCTATTTCAAACTATCCAGAAATTGATACTTATATCATAGGAAAATATATCTAAAGACATCCTGAGGTTCAAGAACATCACCTATTGGTCCACCCTCATCTTGTACAACATTTAACTGTACACCCCTTTTTGCCAGGCATGACGTTAAACTGTAAGCATTCAAACTATGTGGGCTTTGATCCTTGTCTCCTTGGAAATGTACAAAGGAATACACCCTAAGGTCTAATACCAATCAACAGTAAGTAATTTTGATTCCAATCGATGATAATCCATTATGATTCCCAATCGATGATAATCCATTACAATTCCCAATCAATAGTGAGTAGTTGGAACCACAACCAGCTGTAAGCCATTGCAGTCCCTAATCAATAGTTATCCACTATAGTTCCAAATAGAAGGTAATAATTTGTAACCCCAACAATTTTTAAGGCATTGTAGACCCCAACATGTGGTAATCCATTGTAGTTCCCAATCGATGGAAAGCCCATGGAACCCCAATCAGTAGAAATCTGTTGCAGTCCTCAATCTCCAGTAAGCGATTGTAGTACCAAACCAGCGATAAGCCATTGCAGTACCCAACTGAAGGTAATACTTTGTATTAAACTTATTGGGACACACATCTCTGGTATTCCAAATCTGTGTCAGATCAACCCAATCATCTAACCCTGGGTAAGCCCCCCGTATATCATCGGTTCGTTCTCCGATCCGTACACACCAATTCTATACCCCCATCCTAAACTACTTATACATTGATTACCTACCATGGGGATATGTAGGAACACTGTATAAGGTTGAAGCTCATCAATTCTGTCCCATCATTGTCTCTGCCTGGAAACTATGTTTTTCATGACGGTCATTTCCCAACCTAGAGATTCTACTTTGACCAGAGCCTATCCATGTGTCCATTCTCACGTGCCATCTCCTCATGTGTCCCTTCTCCCTAACAAAGTACGTGCACATTGAATTCATATCATGTGGATAAATTGGATGTAACTTTAAAACTCAATCCCAACATCATTGTCTCCCTCACGATGGTTCCATCTCACACTCCATCAAATCTCAACAATCAATGTCAATCAAGATTCTCACCCGGGCCACCACATCTCTATGAGATATTTTCCCCCACATTATCACTAATCCTAGAAGTAATCAGGTCACTAAAATGGGTTTTACCCACTATTAGTGTTTTTTCCTAGGGTTACACCCATCTGATCCACTCCTGTTAGTGTTTTGATCAGTCCGATCTGTTTCTGCTAGATGCTAACATCATGGTATAAAATGCGTTAGACATGGGAATATGAGGAAAGCATTAGAGACATGCCTATGGAATTAAATTCCCTAAACTCATCATTGGATGCCTCGGGCATACCCATACTTGAGAAGTCCTATCATATTGGGATGAATCCGAGGCGCACCATTGTTAAAGCATCAAGACACGCCAGTGGTGTCCAACCAGACTACTCCCCCAACTAAAAATTTTCTTTCATGACTGAAACAATAGTAATGTCTTGAAAAAAGCATCATAATTAACTCACTTCCATGAAGACATGGCACTGGGATGAGTTTCAATAATATCTTAAGTCTATGGGGGGGACTCATACAAGGAAAAACGTTCCAAGGAGGAATCCAAAAATGGTGGAACCAACACCCTATCATCCTATTTAGATCGAGGTGAAAACATCCATGAGTATGTGATGAATGACGCCTACCTTTGGAATGCAAGAATGGGGGAAAAAATAAGCACGTACATCAAAATAGGTGGATTTTAACCCCAAAGAAATTGTCGGAAACACCCATCAATAATCGAAGTAGTAGTTTCATGGGAAGCACCCAAGAATGTGGCAGAGCATCATATCCTCCTGGGTCTAGAATGATATTATTGGTGGTTTTTACCAAAATTATAATGAGTTGTATCTCCATTAATATCCATTAATTTTAAATTCATGTATTTTTGGGGAGAAATAAATTACATTAAGCTTTTAGTTATCTAAATGGGTGGTTGGCCATTGCACTATACCTTAGGTTGCCTTAGGATGGGGTGTTGTTCGAGGTGTTTTTTGATGCCTATGGATTGGGATTGGGTTTTTTTGATAAAGCATTGAGGAGTGATCTATTTTTGGTCTAGGAAGTTATTTCCACAAAAACATAACCATACCAGCCTTGATCTGAATCTTGTCATGGTCATGTTTCTGAAAAAGTGGTGGCAGAATTACCTCATTGGGGAGAGCTTTGCGGTCTTCATAGAAAACATGATCTTATTGTATATATCTTCCCAGGGGGACATGATCATACGATAATAGAGGTGGATGATGTTTCTAAAAGACTACGAATTCAATATATCTTACCCCAAATGTAATGTAAACGTTGTGGCCTATTCCATTCGTAGGAAGTCGTAGACCAAAGTGGTTCGATAATCTTCATATTCTTAGTAGGAGATGGATGAGATGACTGACTTACGACTTGATGATATGGTGGATAGTAGAGGAGGATATCTATTTTAGATGATATTACAATCATCCATGATGATTACGGTGGATATTTTTTAGTAGGGATACTCAAAGATTGAAGTGATGCGTGGTCTCATTGTCCAAGGTGATGCTTCGGAGGGATCGTTATAGGATAGTCAAAATTGGGTGCTATTCCCTTGGAATATATATGTCACATTGGAGATGTGTTTGGATGTTCTCCTTGAGTTATATAGCTCACCCACAGTAGAACACCCATGAGTTTTCAATATGTTCGATGCTTGAGAGAATTGTTTTGGTGGCTTAGGGTGAATAGGGCAGTAGCAATGTTTTTGGTATGGTGCCTAGTGTGTCAACAGGTGAATGAAAATATCGTGTTCTCAAAAGTCTGTTGTAGGATTTAGATTTCCCTAAGTGGAGGTGGTATAAAATATCTATTGATTACATCAGATACCTACCCAGGTCTCACAGAGACTAAAATGCTATCTGGTAGTGGTGGAGTAGCTGAAGAAATCCACTAACATCCTGGTGATCAGGTAGTCGAGCATAATAGATGCCTCAGCAAGAATGTGTGTGGATGAGGTGGTGTGGTTTAATGGGGTTCCTCAATACATTATCTCTGATTAAGATTCATGGTTTTCCTTGTGGGTCTGGAGGGGACTACAAAAATATTTTGTCACCTAGTTTATCCCTTGCACTGGTTTCCACCCTCATACTGATAGGCAGATAGTGTGGACTATATAGATTCTAGAGGATTGTGTTCTAGACATCAAGGGATTATGTGAATGAAATATTCCAATGGAAAAGTGTAATTACAATAATTTATATCACTCTACCATTTTCATGGAATCTTTTGAATACATGTATTATAGATTGTGTCGTAGACCCTTGTGATAGAAAAAGATTATAGAATCATATGTCCTTGGACTAGATGTGGAGAATGTCACTAAATATAAGGTTGATCTCATTTGTGAGAGGATGAAGGAAACTCCTGATCAGTATAGGTCATATTCAGATCATAGGAGATGGTCCATGGAGTTCAAGTTTGGGGACCATGTGTTTCTAATAGATTCCCCTCAACTTGGGTTGTAGGGGCTTAGTAGGGGAAGAAAACATTGTAATAGTTTCATAATACTTTTAGAGGAGTTGGGATGAGTTGGTGAGGTGGAATATTAGATTGAATTTCCACCGTGGTTAGGGAGTATAAAAACATCTTTCACATCTACCAACTTTGACTATATCTACATGGTTACTCCCATGTCATTGACACAGGGGATGGATAACAAGGAAGATGAGACGTTCGTTGATCGGCTGATGAAGATCCCAAAAAATGAAAGATTTTATATTGTGTGTAGAAGATTCCTTAGATTCATGAGTAGTGGATATATGGTGGCCTAGAGGAGAGAACATTGGAGTGGTAGGCATACATTTCTGCCCTGTACATGGAGAATTTATAAATTTTTCACATGGGTTTTTTCTATATTCATTGATTAAATTGTAATGATTGGCCTTATTTATATAAAATGATTTCTTTCCTTTCCTTGGATTTGTTAGAAGTCCGAACATAAGTGGAATGGAGGAACTTCTCCTGAATCAATACACATTAATGTAAATGTGATTGAACTCTTCAAGGTGAGTCAGAACCGCCGAAAGAGTAAAATATCATTACATGGGGGAGAAAATTCCATAATCTATGTGTCTCCATTGGGTGACCTCTGGAGTCTATATAGATGTTTGTAGAAGGTAGTTTTGGGGAACTGTTCTTTTTTTTTGTCGAAGCTTTCACTCCATTTTTCTAACAACACATGGTGGTTTTTCCTTGGGATGTATCTTATGAGGTGGTTGTTCAGACCCCTATTTTTTAATTGATTGGTTTAAAATTATCAAGAGAGATATTGTTTTGAGGGGTATCTGATGTAATGACTCTGACCTCTCTGGTCAATTCCTTTGTGAAAATCTAGTTTTTGGGGTGTTCTAGGGGATATCAGTGACTCATCCTGAGATGTTTACCCCAAAATTTTTGTTTTTCATTTAGAATTTTATTTTCAACAATCGGTGTTACTATTTCATTTTGAACAATCAGTTTCAATGAGTCATTTTGAACTATTGGTGTTGGTGAGACATTTTGAACTATCAGGGTCAACATGTTATTTTGAACTGTATGTGTCAGCCTATGATTTTGAACTTTTGGTGTTGATGGGTCATTTTGAACTATCAGTGTTGGTGTGTCTTTTTAAATGTCAGTGTCCGCAATTCATTTTGAACTGTCAATGTTAGCAATCATTTGGAACAATTGGTGTCAGCGTTTCATTTTGAACTGTCAGTGTTGGGAAGTCTTTTTAGACTATTAGTGTCCACATGTCATTTTAAACTATCAGTTTGGGTGTAGCATTTTGTATTATTTGTGTCAACATTAACATCATCATTGGTGTCGGTATCGACGTCAATTTCAGTGCTAGAATCATCATTAACGTCAATTTCGGCTTCAGTGTTAGCGTCATTTTTCAGTTTTTCCAAAAAATTTCAAATTCACCCTCTTACATTTTATTTTTTGTAAATAAATAATAAAGGCCTATTTGAGAATTTATAATGGAATTGAAAAATAAAATAGTTCTATATTTAATATACTAACCCTCCCTAGAATTTGAAATAGTCATTTCATGTAATCATAACCATGATCCGACCATAATGGTCCTTGAAACTATTTCCCATATTTTTTATATAGGAGATGTATTTTATATAGCTGAGTTCCTATTTTATATTTTCTCTTGGTGCATGGAAAAGTTTCCATCCCTAGTAGAGTAATGAACATTTGATAGGGGCCTTTATTGTGTAGTTTTTATTTGAGTTTCTCTCTACTCGTGTGACCCATTTTTGGAACATGGAAGAGTTCTGGTAATCAGTTGTTCTATGTAGGAATTTTTTCTTCTTCTCTATTCATTTGGGTATAATGATGTGTTTGTATAAAAATGCATCTTGGAATTGAATGACAGGATTTAATCTTTAAATAGAGTATTAAATAATTAGGGGGGATATAATGATAAAATGATAAATGGTCCAGTTAAAATAACAGGGATGGAATTGAAGTTGAATGAATGTTGAGTATTTTTTTATTTTATTATCCTAGTTTTCTTATTACAAATTTTTTTGGTTGTAAGTCCTTCTATAAATTATGGCCATTGGTGGCCTTTTCTTGTGCATTGGCGATGTTCTTGTTCCAACTATTGATACTCTTTGAATAATCATATATATAAATCCATTTAATCATATAAACTTGGTTAAACAAATGTATTCCACAGGATCAAACATGTTCTGGGATCACCCATTCAATATAATGTGTAATTAAAGAACACCTCATTCTAAATCTGAATATTCATGGAGTAATGGTGTGGCTTTGTGTTGTGTTTGGTTGGGTTTTGTACTTCATGTGGGTTTTGTGATGTTTGTTTTAGTATCCTTGTTAAAAGTATGTGGGTGGAAAAACCGATTGAATTTTAGTATGGGGTGGTATAGAAGGTGTGATGGAATTTCAAGTTGACAGATTGATTGATTTTAAGAATGGATAAACATTATGTCAGTGTAAATTCTTTTGTTTGTGCTGTGACCATCAAGAAATGTTGTGTAGTGGGACTGCAATCTTGTTATGTGGTGTTTGTGTACTGGGACTGTAGCATAACATTCTTGTTCTATTGAGAATGGTTATAGAGATTGGTATCTTATGAATTATAGAAATAAATTACAATGAACTCCTTAATAAAAAATGACAATGATTATATTAAAAAGTGGTTTTGTTTACGCTTTGTTAGTGTATTTTTGTGTGGGTTTTCATATAGGGGTAGTAGAAAAAGTGGTTCTGGTATGATGGTTAATTTTTTTGGGTCATGTATATTTTTCTTGAGTTTTTTTTAACCTATATGTTAAAATTATAGTTCTTTGTTATTTTAAATACACACCCAAACTTTATTGAGCTCTATGTGTCGAACAACACATTTCATGGGGGATGGTTTGCTTAATAACATCTCGATGAGAGGATGGATTTCTTGTTACTGAATTTATTCCTAACACCCACTTTTTGGTTCATACCACTCAAGAATTTACGAGAAGGCTTTAATTGATTGAGGATTAGTATATCCCATAATAAATTAGGTAGGTTTGGTTATAAATGTGAGGAACATGTATATGAAGTATAGGTTTGTTTCCCAGGATTCTTTGTGATGAGGCGTAGTTGTTTTCGGATTAGAGGTTTGGTGGTTCTGAACCATGTTTCAATGAATGGTATATATCTGGATTGTGGCCCATGTGTGTGTGGGATGTTGTGTACTTGGACTGCATTTTTTGAAGGGCTGTATGATCAAGATATTGGAAATTAGGAATGGATAGTAAACCAATGGGAAATGTGGTGTGGATTTCCCAAATCATCAATGTGCTTATATTATTACCTGACATGACTTCCATTATTTGGTGATAATTCCTTGGTTAGGTTGGGCTGATTAGTATTTTTCCTTGGTAGGTGTGGTTGGTTTCTATTGATTTCACTGGGGCATTAGTATGATTGACCCACATGGTCACGAGCGACTTTAGTCTCCTTTTATAATATACTTATATGCCCATAGGGCATTATAAAAACTATTTTTAGATTTCAAGGTGGACATTGATGATGAAAATATACATTACTATCATTGGAATCAGTAGAGTTTTTGTGCTACTAATTAGACTGTTTATTTTGGTGCATGCTATGATGATTTGGTTTTACAGATGTGGTTGAAATGTTAAAATAATGCATGGGTTGAATTTTTGTTTCCATTATATAAAAGTCTTATTTTGATCCATATTTTTTATAATATATTTAATTATTGATTTAATTAATGGTGGTAATGCCTTCAATTTGTTTTATATACTATAACCTTGGTGCTATCCTCCATTATGAGTCATATTTATGGTGGGAATCTGAGGTCATTATCTCTCTTTCATCTTGAAAAATGAATGGTGTAGAAAATTATTGTACCTTCCCTAATCATGAAGAAGGTGGGTTATGAAATAAAATTAGAGGATGTTGACTCGTAGATTGGTCCTATGGTGTGGTTGTGGGGAGAGCATTCCCTCATTACCAGAGTGTAGCACAAAAGATGCACAATAATAGAGATTTAGCTAATAAAGTCAAACAATCAATTCGTATATAAATAATCATGAGATAAAAAAATAAGGACTGGTTTATAAAACAATACTAGAAGTAATCTCATATTCAGATGATATATCATCTCATGTATAAAAAAAAATACAAAACTGATGTACATACAATTGTATAATACATGTAACAATATACAAAAAAGATAGTAATTTATCATGACTATCATCATGAGCCTCAGCTCGATCATGTTATCACATTTTCTTAAGTGGGAAATATGAATTCGTTACTAGGGAACATTCTCTAATCCATACATGGAAGTATATAATATTTATAGATACCAAGGGAAGACTGAGTATAGTGTGAGATAAAATCCAAATATTTAACCCTCAATAGTATCCAATTCCATCTAGTCAGTGAATATGTAATGGTAACAGTGTGCATGCAGAAATAGAATATGTAAAATAGGTACTATATTTAAATAAACCATAATTTTTTGGGTTCCCATTGATACCAATCCTCTACTATTTATTTCATCCTTATCTAGAGAGTCCCTATAGAAAAATCTACCTGGTATCAATTTATGTTCAATTTTATTCAATTAAATAGATATCAATTAACAAAAAAGACACATTTAATAAATATGCAAAGATATCTGATTTGAATCCCAGTATGTGATCAATGTATGTGTCACCCAACCATAAATATGTTATAAGACGATGACGAAAACTAAGATTGTGGTTTTTCTTTGCAAACACATCATATGAATCATCTCATTAACTATTCAATTATGAACCTAAGACCATCATTGTAATAAATTATTTTAAATAAAAGTATCACTCCAATAATATCATAAACCAAACAACCTATAAGAAAATTCATGGTAATCCTCATCAGAATCTTGGTATTTCTCTAGATGTGGTATAACAACACCAATCACTGAGTCTTTCCTTAGAGGTTTGCAAAGGGAACCAAAGTGTCACCCATTGTGTATATAATAAACTTCCATCTAATATCATTCATGGAAACCTATAAGTAGTCTATGTACCTATGTATTATATATATATTTATACCTCTGATATTGTCTATAATAATCCATACGGAGTCCATGTATCACTCGGTCATATAACAATCAGTCCCCATGAGTCCATCTTTCGTATTCCATTAGGGTGTCCAAGTGTCCATCCAGTATAAACATGGTAGTATCTAAATGATTATATACATGGTTTTCATATAAGAACCCATGTATCATGAAGGGAATATAATAACAATTATATTGATATAATTTATCTATTTCATGTTCATCACCATGATCACTTCATTTAAAATTCACCATAAAAGGTGGCTCATGGTATGGGTAGAGCTTATAAGGATAAGCCTCTTAGTTATCTCATGTAGTAATTTCATTATAATTAGAAAATAATTATTATGAAATAAATTCATTTCTATACCCTTTTTATAAAGTCATACATTCCCTTTCTTAATAAATTCGAATTAAAATTTAAAATTACTATTCATTTTTATTATATTCATCACCAAACATCCCATGGAATGGGTTAAAAGGAACACATCAAAGGAAATGAAAATCAAAATCCACCCATGATTGGATAATTAATTAAAAAATTATCCAATTGGGTGGATCTAGTTCATTTTTGAAAACCAATAATCATTTACCTATTGTCACATTAATTAAATAGATCATACGTAACCATTTTAATAATGGATTAAATTTCATTTCAAAGAATTTCTCAGAAAATTGGACATGCTACATAATATACTGTATATAACCAGCTCGACATTGAGGTAATGTAATTATACAACCTACCATAGGATTATAGTAGAGTTATCATCCATCATCAACTCTTGATTTGACTTAGATCAAGGGAAAAATTATGTATAGGAAAAGAACCTAAAAATAGAGCATATTATCTTGCACCAAAATAACACCATCGATCTAAAGATAAATGAATAATGACAGAACATGAATCAATTACTCACCAATACGGATCCAAAAAAATGATCAATTCTTGATTCTATATAAAGTTGTTGGACATGGATTCAAATCCTGAAAAATAGCTCAATGAATAGCTCTTAATCTCACTACTATACAACTGATTGAATGAATGAATAAATAAAGTATTAATAGATTAAGGGATATAAAAATGGCTCTTCGACCCAATGTCCCTAGTTTTCATGGTTTATCCATGTGGTTTCCCAATGTTTTTTCCAATCATGTGCCCATTTCTATATGGAGGGGCACTGTGCATGGTCACTATGCACTGTTTTACTAACCATGTGAAAACCATGCAATTTGAAGCTGTTAAAAAAATAGATGTTCACTACATGGGTGTAATACTCCATCCATTTAGTTTTAAAAATAATTTAAGATCCCCCAACCCATTATCCATTCTTTCATGGTTTCATATAACAATGTGGCTTGGGTTGCATAGTTAATAATAACCGAAAAACCAACATAATTGCTCTAAAATGTTGTGCTATGAGCTTATAAAAGTTCCAGAATCCCATGATACCCATATAACCTCAAATGATATTCAAAATATATCATATTTATATAATTAAATGAAAAATAAAAATAATTCTACCTTTTAAAACAATATGAGATACTACTACTAACTTCTATGTTGTTATTTATTTATATATGTTTTCCAATAATTTGATTTAAAAAGAAGACATGATAACGTTTCTTTTTTACATGTCTTGTTATTCTAGCCCTCTATTATAATCATTATAAATGTATTTATAGGCTACTACATACCAAATCTCTTAATATAATTTCTATATATATAATAATTATAATATATATTTTTAAATAACAAAATTATTTTAAGAGTTTACTAATTGTTCTTTCACTATAATCCATGTTTCAAACCGGTAGCTTTTAAATTAATTCTAACTCTTCTCCCAAGGAATTTTGGAATTCTTCAATCTTTATTGGTTGAAAATTATAGATATATTCAATATTTATCATCTAAAACTATATCAACAGTATCCATGACCTATAAACATATTAATTATTACTTTGAAAACACTTAATAAATATTTATATACATAATATTTTTTGTTTGAAGAAAATAGTATTAGTTTCCTTTTAGGGATTAATTTGTATGGGACATTCTATCCTTCATCCTTAAAGATGTGGTTGGTGTTCTCAAATTTATACACTTCCAAATTTATATAGATTTTGACATTTTAATATAATTTTTTTATCAAAATAGATTTAGTGAGACATGAATAACCTAATCAATGTGTTCTATCATCATTGATATTCTTGTGGATTGATCATTAGATGATTCAAAACATTTTTCCACAATTAAGTGGTTTTTTTTGCGGTAAGACACTTCACTAATGTTATTTAATCATATTTAGTTTTATTAGATAGTTTAGGGGTACTAGTTTGTTTGGATTCATGATTTATTAGTTTAAATTCTTACTCTGAATTTTTTTAATTTATTTTGTTATTCTCACAAAAATATAGTATAATTAATATTCCAATTTTGTTTTCAAATTCAATATTTTTTCTTCATACATTATATTATCATCTATAGGCTTGTATTCAATGTCATTCATTATTTTTTTTTACTTTATTTACTTCTGAGTATCATATATATTTATTAATACTTTGTGTTGTTTTTTAAATTCATAAAACGTCTCTCTAACAACCTTCATATACACCACATTCATAGAATGAAACATTTAAATAATTGTTTAATGAAGGAAATTGCATCATTTAAATGTGAAATAGATTATTCTATACCCTTTATATTTAATTTTAGTTTGATACAAATCCATATTTTCATGTGTAATGTATCATATATAACATCATATTCCTTCTATAGTTCTGATGTTTTTCCCATTCCACTTGTTGTCGGAAAATATATATGCTGAAACTATAATAGGGATTTTATTAAAAAAATTATTTTAGAAAACAAATCACAAATTTATTGATAGAACTCAACATCTTCATATCATGAGCTACGTGATTCATCACTGGAGGTGTCATCATTAAATGAAAATGAAAGATTCCTCCCAATCTAATAATTTACTGATAATAGTTGTAATTCTTTACATCTTGATTTCATAAATAGATTATTATCCTAT
The DNA here is from genome assembly GCA_963277665.1 of Viscum album. Lineage (NCBI taxonomy): Eukaryota > Viridiplantae > Streptophyta > Magnoliopsida > Santalales > Viscaceae > Viscum > Viscum album. The sequence continues at coordinate 1,363,186,351 of OY728133.1, forward strand.
TTCTTCATCCTATTTAGAAGAAGTATTTATTGAACTCAAAAATATTTATTAACATTGAAAAACTATTTTTTGGATCCTTGGATGTTATTTTTCCAATATATATCATCAATTCATATATTTAAGTAAAAACAATTCTGAAAAAACATGTAAATACAATCCAATTAAACCATTTCTGTAATACAAATTATGATTAAAAATATATATATCTAATAATAGTAATAAACATGATATTCATTGTATTATTGGCATAGAAATTCCAGAGAGGGGGATTCCTGAATCATAAATGGTCAATTTTTTTAATAAAATTCAAAATCTAATTATAAACATGAACCCCTTGGTTAATCGAACTACAATTTCTGGTCAAGAAAAATGTATCATTTCTTATATAACATAGAATACAGATTCATATAGATAAATTAATTTAGTAATGTATGAGACATGTGTTATTAAAATGTTTTACCTTAATTTTAGTAACCAACTCATTATAATTCTCAAGATATCTAAGTAAAAATTCTCCACTGTAATTGTTGTTTTCAATGTTACGTCATCAAGATTCAAATTATCTCCAAAAAATAGGTTGACCATATCAAATATGTGATGGATCACTATATGGGATAAGTAATATTGTCTACTCTAGCTGGTTCCATATACTTGAATCAAACCTAACTTCTTTAATGAACATCCTCTATTGGAATTTGATGAAAACCACACATATTTTGGTCCCCTTTTGGGCCCAAAAAATAGTCAAAGTATCCCATAGAGTTATTTTTAATTAATTTTGTCCACTATATAATTGGGGAAACTATTTATAGAGTATGATTTATAATGATTCGCAGAACCACAATATAGCCAGCTCCTCCTCATATGATGTACACACAATGTGGGACTACCACTTTGCATTGGGTCCCACAAGAAAAAAAATCATTTTTATGGTGTGGTTGTAATTTCATTTCCCCCATAAATGATTTATTGGTTTTAAAATAAGGTATTAATTCTTCCCTACCACACAATCAGTGAAATAGTTTTCACATGAAGTGCTAATTCCAGTCCCCCACAAATTATTTTTCATTTGTAGTGAGAGGTAGTAATTTCACACCCAAGAAAGTAAAATTAATTTATATTGTGAGGTGTTAATTTAATCCCTCCCCATAAATGAAAAATAATTTACCAGGGGATGTGTTAATTTCACTCCCACTAAAAATTAATTAAATACAAGAGGTTTTAATTCCAATCCCCCTACGACTGATTCTTTTTCTGGTGTGAGGCAGTAATTTCATGTCTACACAAATGAAAATCATTAATGTATTAGGTGATGACTTGACTATCCCCACAAAGATAAATAATTTATGGAATTGGAAATATTTTAATATCCCATCACATATTTATATGTATGATATTCAGAAAAATGACCATTTTTGTAAAATAAATATTCCTATGCCTTACAAATATGATGTCTTCTTACTAGAGGATGACACATAATGATTTCAATAAAATACAACATATGAAAAATGCTGAAGATTAGATAAGGCTAAACCATATAATTTTGATAGTTATTTCACTTATGGCAAATAAAAAAGGGAAAAGGGGACTCATAATGGGATCCTCACCGAAAATAACCCATCTCTCCAAGGGATACCCTTTATTTGAAAAAAGACCCAAATGGTTGTCTGCAAATTGGCCTACACCTTAACCTGTCAATGAAACCCACTCATAAAGGGATATACTTTTGTAGAATAACCCCATCCTAATTCCCCACCCTTCATCAAGAGAAATGTATACAAAATTGTGTATCCTTAAGGTAGTTTACCCTTCTCATCTCACACCCCTTCATCCCTATATAGTTTATCTAAATATTTATTCCATAAAGAAATATAAAAATGGATATCTCGATAAAATTTTGTATCATTTGGAATTAAATTAGAGAGACCTCAATTATATCCACCAAATCCATTTTAATTGGGGACCATTGAAATTATATTTTCCCCTCATGATATTAAATTCTAATGGAAATGGATGTTCTGAATTTAACATCCCAAATTAACAGGGTTCTCAAAATTATCATTATCATGAAATCTCATTGTAACATGGATCCCAAATTAGGGAATGTTAACATATTTTAGGAAAAAATATAAACTCCCAAATATTTCTGGAAATGTGAAATAAATCATGAGGTATCTTTACATTTAACAGATACGTATGAAATATGTGTGGAATTTCAAAAAATGTAAGAACATGAGAATTGGTAAATCATTTATTTCTTCATGAATACCCCACCACAGTTGTACCCTCATCCAAAAGTGGATGAGGTGTACTCATCCAACGTGGGAATAATTCACGACGTAATCACATAGCCTTTCAGGAAATAAATATTATGTATTCCATATACCTACCTTTGAATTCCTGTGAATGAAGATGAAAATCTCACATTAGCATCCAATTTATGTACATGTGCCATTGAAGACCTAATCATGTTACATTAAAATATTCATCTGTACCATTTTTATCACACTAATAATGACCCAACCATTCATATTGATTAGTTATTATCAGATCACTAGAATTATTGAAATATCCTTTATGGGAACCAACTATGTTTTAGTCTCATGTGTTCTACATTATTCTCAGTGGGCCATATTCCCCATGAGAACAACCCTCAAAGGAACATATTTAGAATGAATCTACCATTATCCTACCTCATAGGTGTAAGACCTATTAATACTAAACTATATCATATTTGTTTCATGTTCTCATAGGAGAAGTTGGAAGCCTCCCAATTTTTCGGACAAAACAACATCAATATACCATCATCTCTACTGGGAAATATTTCTAGCATGAACAAATCCCTTCCTAGAAGGAAATAATTTTTTAGGTACTAACATATCAAACTCAATGGTCAATATTCATTGGGATAATTATCTTCAGTAGTTCAAATCATTTTGAGATCAACCCATTACCATTGGGAAACATTCCCCATTGGATTAATCATCAAAGGTTACTTGTGCATATGTCCCACATTAAAATTTTTCAAGGAACAATTTTCTAGGGTTTCCTCAATATTTGATGTTAAACTGCATTGTTTGGTCTACACAAAATGGCCATAAATGGTATAAAATGTCCTATTATGTGGCACATACTACATGGTTTCTAATTCCATTCACAAGTATATGTTGGAAACCCTTCACATGAAACTGATCGCGACTTTACAAATCCATCCATCTCCCTAGACAACAATAGATTATAGAGTTACCAAATATATGTATTTAAATCATATTTCATTGAAAATAATTCATTAACATGTAAATAATAACATGGGATAGAAAACCATTGATACATACATATTTTTCTATTGATGAAGAACCATTGATACATAAATATGGTTTCGTTGATGGAGAACCTCTTATAAATATAGATGGTTAGTTCCATATGTATCCATGATTAAGTTAAAATGTTATGGGTGAATTGATTTATATTAGGGTTTATAGAATATTCATGAATATTATATAATTTTATGATGAAGTCATTGAGTAAGAAAAAATTATAACCACATGGTTGTGTTGATCCTGACATTAGATCATATAAAAAAAATTGATTCATCACATTTCATTAATGAAATTCCCAGGGATGACCTATATTTTGAATGTAGGTCCATATAATGGATATGGAAACCATTGGGATCTTCTAGTTCCATGAATGAATCTCATTTGATGCTTCTCAAATGGGTACATGAAATACAAATGGTTAACCCAGCATGAATTAATATGTAACCATTATCACCCCCACATAATAAGTCTTCATTCCAATATTGTTTTATCCTAATTGAAATAAAATGATCCCAATGTTAATTCTCCTTTATCCAAAATAATTTATTCATCCACATTCCATGCCATTTCTTTTTATGAACTCTTATTAAATGAATGAAAAAAAAATAATTTCTCAAATAAATTAATCAATATGTGATTATATTCTATGGATGAAACATTGATGACTTAATTTATTTGTGTTTATTACCTATCCTAATGAACATTTATCAGAAATACATTTATTCCAAAAATTATTTTCTTAAAATAAAAATAAACTTATATATTAAAGGATTCATGAACAAGGTTTTATCGCCTCATAAGATATTCTCACCCACTTAACACCTTTATCATTGGGGGGAATGCATTGATCAAGGATTACCTCTTTAATGGTGTTATCATGATGTTAGAGGATGTATATGAATCCCTCCATGAAATGAAACCCCACCAACTATCCACCCATTGATGGATGAGGGAAAAGAAGAAAGAGCCACACATAGTTGTTTCAAATCATTTTTGGGGCCTCTACACAGTTATCAACTAAATGTTAGTAAATTATTATAGGTATTTGGATCTATAGATAAATTGAATCCACATAAACATAGAACCAAATGTCCCTAGAAGTGATATTTCATACAGTTCCTTCCACCAATGCTACGAGATTTCATGTTCTTTTCATGATGAGTATGATACCCTCATAATTCCTTGATTATTCGACTTAATCTTCGTCAGTCCGGATTGAAAAAAAAAGAAATTAATCAACCATGAGTGGGAATAAAACATCATTCCTTCAACATAACCCCAAAAATATATAAATTAAATAGTCATGTACTTTTATATAATTTCCTTCACTACACAAGTTATCTGGTATAATATTGAAGCACTATTTGAATATTTTTTTATATACCAACAACAATCATGGGGAGATCCCATGTGTAAAACCTCAAAAAAGACCCATACCATCATATTATGGATGGAAATGGAGAATATGATCTTGAATATATCTCTACTCGAAGCACAAAATTAGAATATATTCTTCTTGCAGCCTTAAATGTAACATAGCCTAATTGGGAGAAAATAGAAAGGAAGACATTTGTCCCTACCCACATTAGACTACCTTTACTAAAACTAATGTAGTAGAAGAAATAATTAAAGTATGGGAAATTAAATTCCTTCGTACAATTTGGGAATCTAATAAATGTAATATGATGGTTATGGTTGAGTAATAACATACTACCACTCTTATCTAGGATGGTCATATAAACATTCTGGTGATAAATGTAAAATATTATCATGCACACATACGCATTCTAATAGGATATTACTGGTCCAATTCAATGAAAAATAATGTGTTGGAACATAATCATCCTAAAACACTACAAACCAATCATCACATTCTTCTAGATATGTTAGATCACTAAGGTGATATCCCACAAATGAAATATCTTGTCTACAACATGAAACTCAGACTGATAAATAAAGAATATCTACAATGTAATCTCCCAAAAGATAATATAAAATAAAATAGAAGTCTCACATCTCTTCTCTAGTTAATGTTGATATTTTGGATTCCCAAAAAATCTATAAATAACAGCCTGTGTACTATTATCTAGAGAACAATTCAATGAATAAATTGTTTTAGTTATGAAGGTCCTCTAATTTTTTACTAATAGTTTCACATGAGTTCTTCCATTGTGTATTAACCATTATGGAATCATTAATAGAAACTCAATGATTTATCATTAGATATTTTACCATGATGAGTACAACAAGATCCCACCCAAGGTCAGAATCTCTTGTAGTAATGTGGTCAACTTGTTCCAAATTTTCACCTACATGTTCCTCGCTTGGGTATACACCTAAGTAACCCTCCCTATGGCCAAATATCATGCCATGAAAACATTCTTCATCATAGTTAGATTAGTTAAAAAGGTCCTCCCGACATTGAATTTTTTGTTTCAACAAAATTTTAACCCTTTTCTGAATCCATTACGAGAAATACCTTGTGTCATTAGTGTCACGACCCGTACTAGTGGGGCCCACGTCGCGACTCCCCAATCCCACCTCCAATAGGCCAGGGGCTGGTGACTAGCACCGAGTAGGAATATGACTAACATGAGAGGCATTTCCAATGTACCTGTACACATGTACAAAACTCCAATCCCACAAATGCTGAAATGTAAAACACTAAGGAACAAAATGAATGCATAAAACTAAACCCTAACCAACAGAGTACGACGAAGTTAGATTACTAAAAAGTAAACTGGGCCCGAATAAAATCCCACCAAAAAAATGAAACAAAAAAACAAGAGTCTGAGAACTGCAAAGTCCAACCTGTAAGCACAAAAAGGTACTGGAACTGCTGCTCGTAGCTGTAGGAACACCTCGGCCTGTAGGGAAGTCAGAAATCTCGGTCTTGTCTTGGTCCTCCCTGGACTCTGTCAAAAGGATGCTCGTCTGCAAAATACACCAGACGTGCGGGAAAAGCCCATGCATGGTTGAGTATAACAATACTCAGAATGGAACCCGGAAACCACAGAGCAGTACACAAAGTAAAGGTACAATCAGCTATGCATAGTATATGTCTACAAAACATATAGAACAAACCAGATATACTCCAAACCCAGACCTGTGGTCTAGAGACAAGTCACACAACTGCATACCCCATTAGGGATTCTGTTCGAAGATTTCATGATGCACTCGTTCCGGGAGAACACACTCCACGAGTCTTATAGCTCTAACGTCGTCCGTTCGAGAAGTGGTGTTCATCAGGAACCGTCACAAGAGGTATCTTCACTCATTACAGGATACACACTCCTGAGTGGGAAGGTTACGGTAGATAGAAAACACTCATTTTAAGGGACACACTCCTGAGTGGTAAAGATCATGATACACAGACGAGGATCACTTACAGGGCCATGGCGGATACCACGACCTATCCGGATTCACCAGTTAGGTGATACACCAGCTAGGAAGAGGATAAATGCCTAGTATAGTCGATCACGTCGATGTCTGACTCTACTTAGGGTCAGGAATGGATAGAGGATCTCACTCTGGGCCTCTCGCAGGGATGCCGAATCTATCATAGAATGTCTGGTTGAAGGGATCATACTCTTGTAGAAAGAAACGATTCCTGACCTTCAGGGAAGTGATATGAAGTGGAAACTAATTCAAACAAAATATTTCTAGAATATAGTGAACAATTGGACCATGTTTTTTTCCCAATAGTACACGACATGTAGAAAAGATACAAACCGTGTAGTTTGACCCCTGGTAATGCCCATGTGCAACGACCCGTGTTGTAAAACTGGTTGTGTAGAAAAAAATATTACACGAAGTGTAGTACGATGTACACGCCGTGTCCGAGAGACTAGGGTTGGCCTCGTATTAATGTTCGTGTGGCCGTACATGGCTATCAACCCGTGTTCTTTAACATGTGTATGTGTATCCCTTGGATTCACTCTGAGCTTCACGTTGCCGCATCTTCCAAGCTGTACACGCCATGCCGTCTGAAGCCGTATAGATCATCACTTTTCCGTGTACTACCCAAAGCACACGCTGAGCTTCGAGGAAAGTCCAACATGCCGTGTGACCAGGGTCACACACCGTGTTCTTCCTCTATGACCCCAAAACCCTAGCCTCTGCTACCTATACTACACGGCGTGTTCTTCGGAAGTACACACCGTGTATTATGGAAATTTCCAGAAATGTGGACCTCCGTCGTCGCGCCTCCGGTGATGATCCCATCATCAATCCGGCCTCCCAATCACTACGAAACCTTCATGATTTGGTTTCCCCATCACCACGAATCCGCATCCGGTGCTTTTAGACCTCCGATCGGCTCCGAAAACGTGTTTTGATCTTCCAGCATGAAGAACGCTCGAAGAACACCCTTTCCCGATCGGGTCTGATTCATCATCTGCCATTTTCACCGCACCATAACAATGTCATTTAAGTTTCAAACCTTCGATTTGGGATAGTTACATCGTGTATAGGAAGTGCAACGATCCGTTGTTCATCGCCCCGTGAAGAATTCGAAGAACGCGTGATAAAAGAAAAAGGGGGCGGAAATCCAACAATCAAAATTAAGGAGAAAATCTCCACCTTCATTCATCATGATGTTGATATTCTCCCATTTATAGGTTTAACAGCAGCTGAGATCAACATAAAAGAAATCATGGATTATTTTCCTAAAATCATCCGAAAGAATACCCTCCCAAAAGAACATACAAATCCACAGATCAACTTGTTCATTGTTGATCTGCATTCGACGTTTAAACTCAATAATAGGGAAAATAAATTAAAATAACAAATCCCTACCTTTAGAAAGTATCGATCATTGACGATGGTGTCACGCTTCCATCCTAGTCGAGATCATTCAATGTCATTGGCGCAGCAATTCGTAGCCTCGATCCGTCGTCTTCTGTCACCGAGAAATTTCTCCATCGCACCAAGGATTCTGTAGAGGTTCCTCTCAAACATCCCCAACGATCAACAATTTCTCAACCCATTAAATAGGAAATCATGTTGGCATTTAATTACACGGTAGTATTAATGATGAAAACATTCCATTTTTTGAGTCATTATGACATGTCATTATTTTAGGAAACATAGTCCCATCGTTGTGCTGCAGCGGACGTTTCCATAAAATAAAAAAACATTTAGTAATGTTATTTTATTTTTAATTTACTAAAAACGTCTGAAAAAAATTACCTTTCTCCCTCAACTCATGCCGATCGAGGTTAGGCCTGTTCCTAGGTAAATTTTTCATCCCGGATGCAATGGTGCACTCATATTTTTAATCCAGGAATTAGTTTGGAAACTGCCACAACCACACACAAGCGCCGACTCACTTAACTTACAAAAAGTACAAACCACCATTCCAGGCTCACTGGACCTCGGACGGATGTGACATCTTCATGCCCAGTCTAGAAATAATTTCATATAATATTTAAAAATAATAAACGGAAAATTCTAGACATTACATTCTCCACACCTTAGGGATTTACGTCCCCGGAAATCCAAAACAGCGGCTACTCAAAAAGATGTGGTTACTGGGGATGGATATGGGCCTCCCGCTCCCATGTTCTCTCCTGAAGATTCCCGTGCTGCTATCGAATGCACACCAAGGTAATCGATCGCCCATGAAGGATCCTCTCCTACCGATCCTCGATCTCGACCGGGTACTCATCAAAGGTCACTCCATAATTGATGCCCATCTTGCCCTATTTGATGACGTGCGACGGATCATTCACGTAACTCCTCAGCTACGACACGTGGAAGACATCATGTACCCGTTGCAACTGTCGCAGTAGATCTAGGAGGTACGCCACCTCACCAACTCTGTACAGTATCTGGAAAGGTCCGATGAACCTCGTAGATAGCTTGCCGCCTCAACCAAATCACTGTAACCCTCATCGAGGTGAGACACGAAAAAGGCATGGTCTCCCTCTTCAAACTCGAGAGGCCTCCGTCATCAGTCATCATAGGACTTTTTATGGCTCTGTGCAGTCTTCATCTGCTCATGGATGATCTGCACCTTTTTTGTGGTAGCTCGCACTAACTCTGGACCTATGAGTGCTAACTCCCCCGGGTCGGCCCAGCAAAGCGGTGACCGCCAGGGTCTCCCGTACAAGGCCTCGAATAGTGCCATACCAATGGTGAAGTGGTATCTATTGTTGTACGCAAACTCCACCAGTGGTAGGTGGTCCTCCCAGCTATGAAGAAAGTCCATGATACAAGCTCGAAACATATCCACTAGAACCTGAATGGTCCTCTCCATCTGACCATCAGTTTGGGGATAAAACGATGTGCTCAAGCGTAGCTGAGTCCAAAAAGCCTCCTACAATCACTTCCACAACGGGGACGTGAAGCAGTCATCTCGATCCGAGACTATAGTCTAGGGGACTCCATGAAGCTGAACTATCTCTTGCATATAGAGGTTAACCAAGATCTCTACGAAACACTACTCCCTGATAGCTAAGAAGTGGGCCGACTTGGTGAGTAGGTCAATGATCACCCAGATGGAATCATGCCCCTTGGTTGTCTGTGGTAAGCCTATCACGAAGTCCATCGATATTCCATATCACATCCACTCTGGAACATCCAGGGGGTGAGCTAACCCCGATGGAACCTGGTGCTCAGCCTTCACCTATTGGCATGTGAGGAATCGAGAAATGAACTCTGATACTTCCCTCTTCATTCCTGACCACCAGAACTATCGTCGTAGATCCTGGTACATCTTTTGCCACTCTAGGATGTACCTCCAAAGGGGATGTATGAAACCCCCTCAGGACCTCCTCCTGGAAATCCACTGGTACAATAGTACATCCTTTGAAAAGAAGTATGACGTCCCCACCTTGTGGATATCCATCGGGAGCCTGTCTTGTGGATAATTGAGCATGTAAATCCACACAGACGACATCCCCATGTTGTGCCTCTATAACTCACTGTAAGAGTGGAGGGGTGACAACCATCAACTATAGGTAAGTTGTATTCTCTCTATCCATGAAGGATAACTATAACACAACTAACTGCTGGGTCGTCTCACTCAACAGTTGTGATCTTGACTTTCTGCTAAGGGAATCTTCCACCTTGTTTCCCTTTCCAGGAGTATAGATGATCTCGAAATCATAGTCATGGAGGAACTCTAGAAAATGCCTCTGCCTAAGATTCATATCTTTTTGTGAGAAGATTTTCCTGAGGCTCTTGTGGTCAAGGTACAAAATAAACCGCTCTCCCATAATTTAGTGTCGCCACATCTTCAATGCAAAGACTACCGCTACCAACATGAGATCTTGGGTCGCATAGTTCTGCTTATGTGGCCTAAGCTGGCACAAACCATAAGAAATTACTTCATGCCACTTCTTCAGGACAGAATTGTGCCTGGTCATTGATGCATCATAGAAAACTACATACTCAAAAACCTCCTCCATAAATCTCAAGTCTGAGGCTCTCATCAAAATCTTCCTCAACTACTAAAAATAATGCGGGCACTTCTCTATCCACACGAAGGGTTTCCCCTTCCTGTTCAAGGTCGTCATCAGTGCTGATATCATGGAGAAATCATGAATGAATCACATGTAATATCCTTCCAACCCAAGGAAGATTCGCACCTCCGTCACGCTCAGAGGTGGCTCTTATGCTAACACAGCCACCACAATGGTTGGGTCCATGGATACTCCATCTACTGAGATGACATGTCCGAGAAAGTGGACCTCCTCAATCCATAACTGGAACATTGAGAGATTCCCATAAAGCTGGTGCTCCTAAAGTACGTTTAGAACAATCTGTTGGTGTCTCACATGATCCTTTTATGATGCTGAGTTCTAGAGGATGTCGTCGATGAAGACCACTACGAACCGGTCCAAGTTCAGCTGGAAGACCCGGTTCATCAGTCCCATGAACACTGAGGGGGCAATCGTAATGCCAAAAAGCATCACCAAGTAATCATAGTCACCATAGCGGCATCTAAATGTCATCTTCTGTATATCCTCATCCCGCACTCGTAGATGGTGATAGCCTGATCAAAGGTCAACCTTTGAGAACCATTATGCCCCTCATAGCTGATCAAAGAGGTCATCAATTCTCGGCAGTGGATACTTGTTCTTCACTGTCACCTGTTTATGGCACCGGTAATCCACGCACAATCTCATACTCCCCTCTAACTTCTTGGAAAACATGACTGGGGTTGCCCTGGGTGAGATGTTGGGTCTTACAAAACCCTTGCTTTGGAAATCCTCCAACTGCACCGTCAGCTCGTGAAGCTCTACGGGAGCCATCCGATAAGATGATGAGGGAATCGATCTCATCCCAGGGTGTAAGTCGATGCAGAAATAAATTTCTCGGTGGGGAGGTAATCCTAGAACATCTTCTGGAAAGATGTTCTCATACTCAGCCACCACAGCTAGGAACTGAGAGCTCAGAACATCTACTACTCTGAGGGTAAGGCTAGCGAACTCGTGATTGATCGGCTGCACCCTCCCTTGCATGTGCCCATTATGTGCTTCCTGGGTTTCCTTCTCTTCAAAAAAGGAAAACAACATTCCATCATGGCGGACACACCGCACTCTTCGCCAAAAACATTTAATCTGGGCATGGACCGAAGATAACCAATCCATACCGAGAATTAAGTCATAAGGCCTCGATGCTAAAACCTACAGGTTCCAATAGAAACTCTTGCCTCCAAGGTTGAGATCACACTGTCTGAAAAGGTGTGTGATCACCTAGTCTCCTCCCATAGGTGTCTCCATTCGTAAGGATCGAGTCAACAGTTCTACCAGAATCTTGATGTTTTGTACCAGACATGTGGCTATAAGGGAATGACCGGCACCTGTGTCTATGATTACGGCATCTAAGGTAGAAAAGACACAGATCGTACCTTGAATCATCCCGGGAGCACCTGGGTTGTATGCCTTGACCACATGTAGCTGTCCCTGCCCCTGTCCCCTAATTCCCTGAGCCTAGTGCGGATCTCCTGGGGGTGGTGGTGGAAGTTAGTAGAAGCGTCTGCCACCACCCACCGCTATCCCTGCTCATATTCCACGTCCTCTACCTAGCAGGTCTGCCTTCTATATTCTCTTCCTCTGCCTCGGTGGTCCATCCACCGATTCCCGGTCAGATTCTCAATGGGTCGGGCAATCTCGTGCGAGATGTCCCCTATCGTCGCATGTGTATCATCGCTTCTCCCTATGCTGACTAGATCTAACCTGAGTGCCCTAGTCTATCGATCCCCTATCCTGGGTCCTCCTCCGATGTCTCTCACGTCCTGATCCCAGCGTCTGACACCGGCTCCCTATCGCTGAGGTCTCTGCACCTGTCTGCCTACTACTGACTACCCACAGTTGTCTCTGCTTCTCCAAGAAGCTTTTGACCACCAAAACTCGCTCGAGCATTCCATCATAAGTCAATATGTATAGAGGCACGACACTAGCTCGGATGTCTCGTCGCATACCTCGGTCAAAATTCCGAGCTCAGAAGTACTGATCCCTGACCATATCCATCGAGTACCTAGCAAGGATGCTGAACCTCGATGAATAGTAAGCTACTATCATACTTCCCTAATGGAGCTGAAGAATCTCCTGGATGCACACATCTATCAACGTAACTGGAGAGAACTCCTCCTAGAAGTGTCAATCAAACTCCGTCCATGATAGAGTCTCCTAGTCGTGAGTCTGCATGGTCAAACTCCTCCATCATCCCGATGAACCATGAAGAGGGATCGCTCTTAGGAACACCATCAGGTCTGCTGGTGTCCTCACTAGACGGAAAACTCTGGTCATTGCCTCAAGCCAGTCCTCAGCCGCCTGAAGGTTGGGTTCGCCTCGGAACCTGAGGGGTCTCTGTCTCAGGAACTCATGGAGAGTGCTAAGCATGTTCTCCTCGCTGGTCGGTACTGTAGGTACCACTGGCTGCTCCACTGGTGGTGGCATAGCAGGTGCACCACCTGGTGGAAACGCCCGGGGAACTGGTCCCCATATCAAAGCCTCAACACTGAGGGGGTCATCCTCATGACAGTGGTGTAGAATCCTAGTGGGTATGCGTCACAGAGGCATCATGTACGGAGACATTATGTACCATGGTCAAAGAGTATATCAGGATAGCTGACACAAAGGACATGGAAACCACAAACCATTCTTATATAATGCATGTACATTTTTATTTCCCTGGAACCAGTGTTTTCAAGTACCGAGTCAGAATGCAGGTTATCAGGGCCCTGGTGTATGGATACATCGGCCGCTGCACCAACAGTGGAGTCTCTGGCCTGAAAGACGAACTTGAAACACTTAAAACTATTTCCCCAAACCAAACTCATAGAATCTTGGTCCTAAGGTAGAACCGACCACCTCTGATACCACTCTATCACGACCTATCCTAGTGGGGCCCGTGTTGTGCCCGCCCAATCTCGCCTCCAATATACTAGGGGCTGGTGATATGCCTACTCGGTACTAGTCTCTAACCTCTGGCCTATTAGAGATGTACATGGAGAGTCACGATGCGGGCCCCACTGGGATAGGTCCCGGCAGTTAGGGTATTGGGAAGACATTGTTGGTAATGCTTAATGCATTTTCATTGGCAAGTGATATTCTTTCTCAATTAGAAAACTGAACAAGGAAATAGTCATTATCTAAAAAACACATAGATTTATGATTATAGTATAGTAGAACATATTATTATAATCCTTTAAAATCCAATAATGAAAATTGTGAAAAACCTACTTCGCTCATATAAAGTGGAGGAATATTCCACACAAGATGAATTGAATTTGTTACTCACAAGGAAACAACAGGAAAAGTACAACGTACCAATGTTATTTAGGAAAATGAATACACTTTTGTAAGATATAATGGAAAACATTATAGAGTTATGTATACATCCTATTATTGTAAATATATAGATAAAAATTTTCTATCATAAAAAATAGATTTCATACCTTATAAAAGATATGAAGATAATATTAAAGAAATAAAAGAACTTCCTAATCACATTGACCCAGCATAATGTTTTTTATACGTGAAACCTATAATATGAAAAGAAGTATGTGATACTTTAATGAACATGTATGAATTAATTATGCATGGTACATCATATGATCATCAAATACCCATATTTTGTCTATATTAGAGTGTGGGGAGAGCACATAGTGATGAATTACAATTCCCTATCATGATAAAAAATACCGGTCAAACTGGTTTCATGATGTTTTTTCATTAAGAAGTGGGTTATGCATAAAACTATGTGAAATCTTAATATGTTATGTCCATGACTAAATCTCCAAAGGATAGTCTCATGAGGGAAGGAATTAAAAATACTATTACACGAGGCATATAAAATTATTAGGATTACCTGCCACGTCAGAAAGTTCCACCAAAAATCATGAAAGATGTATTCTACAATATGTGTCTTGTACAATGATATTAAAATCCACATATCTCATTGTGGAACAAAATCTCAAAAAATCAAGAGTAGTCTGGATATCCATTGCTGTGGTGATAAAGGAGATTCCCCAACCCATAAGGATGTGGGTGTTTTTACCAGCGAAAACTCTTTAAATATTTCCAAATCCAACTCAATGTGATAAAATTTGTATTATGAGAAACCAATCCTTTCGGTCTTGGGGTTTTTGTTCCCCAATCATGCCCTACCACAAAATTATGTTTTATCACAACTTGGATGAATTTCAAAAACATGGTCCTAACAACAAAAATCATTAATTTCCATACCTTCTTATTGGGGAATAAATAAATTTATGTACCATGGGGACTCCCTTTAGGCTACCTTTCACCTGAAATCTACAAAATAAATCGCATAAGAAATTATGAGGCTGTAAGAAATCCTCAAGATGAAGAGAAATTGAAAAGGTGTAACCAATTTTGAATATCACATATTCTACTAATACTATCCCAAAATCAATAGAAAAATTTATTATCCCTATAGTTCACCCAAACCAACATTATTTAAAAATTATTAAACAATATTAAAACTAACCCTACGAAGGATATATAAAATGAATCCAATGCTATTGATTAAGAGGGGTTAATATATCTGAGATAAGGTCCATATCAAAATTCCTGAGGATTGTATTCATAATTTAAATCAATGGACTATAAAAAATTAGCGACTTCTAAAAATTAATAAATACCACCCCTTATCAGGGTTTAGATAAGGAAAAGTGTATGGGTATGGCCCATCCCACCTTTTACCTTTGGATTTTTGATAATAGACACTTGAGGAAGAATTTTCTCAGTATGAAGCTTATATGAATGTGTTGAATTGGATTACTGTAGAACCTATTAGAGGAAATATCCCGAGTTGGAATATTATTCATGAAAATCAATGTAAAAAAGATATAGAGGAAATTTCTCAATACGAGGAACTCATCCAGACAACGATAGTTGTTCTATAACATCTGATAAACATAGGGACCCGAAAAGCCAATCTATTTAGAACCAATGATAGAGTGACACAAGAAATTCCTTTAATTAGGGAAATAACTATACACATTTTGGGATGATCATCAGAGGAGATCCCTGACATGTTATCAACAACAAGTAAAAGTAGTGGTTCCACAATTTTCCCTCCTTTTTACTACCCATTATCAGGTTCCCATTCTGCTGGAAAACCCCTTGTGTTTTCAAACACTATTTACTCATTTGAATATTGATTAAATTCTTTAGAATGTGGATGTAAACTAGTATACCGATTGAAGAATTGTAACCAAATATGGGTAGTGTAACTCTTCCTTTAAATTTTTTTTAGAAACAATAAATTTAAAAAAAATAAAAACTATATCTTGTTGAAAAAATAATTGTATCCACTAATCCTATTAGTAAATGAATATGCGATGGGAAAAGTGGAAACTACAACTATCACGTTTAAGATATCTTCTTCACCAAATCAATCTACATATTCCAAACCCTATCACACAAAACATCCTCTAGAGTGATGAATACTCCAATATCCACATCTAGAAAATAATAATGAATGATGAAAAATCCAATATTATGAATGGAATAATATGTCTTAGTAATTTTTATATAAAAAAAATTTCTTCAATTTTTATAAGACATGGAAACGAACTAGTTGACACCACCAGATCCTAGGGGGACGAAACAGATTGGATTCAATAACCGCAAACAAATTAAATCCCTATTCAATTATTATTTGTATATATCAACTAATATTTCTTTATTTTAAATTCATTCTAAAAAGTTGGCAGTTTTTGGGTATGTGGAATTAGGAATGACACCTATACAATTAGTAAGTGTTACCACTACCATTATAGAGATAAAAAGTGTATTGAAATTATTCTAATGAAGGGGATATTAAAAGATCATAAATTTTACCTCTATAGATATTTCCAATTAGTCTCATTATATACAAATTTCATACATAAGTTAGCCAATTATTCCCCTTGTCTTCTCTTCCTTGGTATGACCAGCCCCATCGACATAGTAGTCCTCCATAAGACAATATTCTAATAAAATAAAGTTCATGAAAGGGAAAAATAGAACCACTGTATGAAAAATATTCCTTACAGATAATTGTAGTCGTGAACTTCATAGAATTAATTCTTTAAGCACCATGATGATAGGAACCAGTCCACAAATATGAAAACCTTTTTTGGGGAAGAATTAATATATGGTTCCATTAATTTCAATGATATAATGGACCACTTCTCTAATAATGGGTATGGATATAGATCTATGTTACTAGTATATAATACCGGAACAAAAGGAAGAGGCCATAGAATATTAGAAAATTGGTGAGGTAGATCCATATATGAACACAATATTCCGGAAACATCCTCACGAATGTAGTTTGTGCTGCTAAAACTCATTGGAAATACATTCAATGAGAAAATTAATAAAATTAAAATGAACACACATTTTCAATGAGTCAACTAGACCTATTTTCCTAGGAAGATTAATTTTAGGGTGGGACAAATATCTCATCATCCCAGATGTGTTGGTATACCAACTCAGTCAAACTTATTTGTGAAGGTGGTTCATTAAACATCTATTTAAGGGACAAACCTACATACCTCAATAAGAACAGCTGAAAAAGTTTCTACTTACAAAAACTCTCATACTGGGAAACATATAAATTTTATAATTAAATAAGAAATCATGAAACAATTAGCACTATTTTTGGGCTGGCTTTCAGTCTAGGATGCAATCAATTTTTCAACAGACCTCTAGGGAGTTATCATAGAGAATTTGATAATCCATAAAGCATTCAACAATGGGGACATTGATTAATAATTATATATTATAAAGATCAATCATGTGGGAATCAAAATAATTATTTACTTCATAGATATAGAAAATTGGATTGTCATATAGTGGAATAGAAGACCCTTATATGTGTCTGGAAAAATTGAGGGCATCGATATATATCAATCATTTCTTGATAATTTCTTAAGATTCTACCCCATTATGGAACATAAACATCACTGATTGGGATACATAAAAGGTGACATATCCCCTTCACCATTCAAAATCAGAGTTATGAAAAGAGTGAAACACCCCCCTAGTTTAGTCAATCAAATAGGTAAATTTTGTGACATAGTATGTGATTTTGATTTTCTATTAGTTCGTATAGATAAAAATTTCAATTCCCAATTTGGAATGTATTGGTCTCATCATCATAAAAAAATCCCATCCTCATAATAATAATGTGTCAAATAATGTGTCGATTTGCCGATTAGAACATTTCACGATGACAAATCTTTGTTGGAGTCTTTTGAATCATTGTACATTGATTCAATATTATTCCAAGGATTGGGAAACAATCCCATGGTTGAAAATGATGCTCGTGTCCCTACCCAAATAGTTTATATATGACCTTTGATAATCCATTAAAAAATTCAATGAACAAATGATTCTAATTGACCATGTCAGAATCACATGTTTCGATATGTGTATGTGTGCACAAACTCTGAAGATATTTGTTTCTTTAAATGGTCTATACAATATCAAAAAAGTTACTAACATCAAAAAATGTGGAAACACCACAAGATATTTTTCACTCATTTTCACTATAGAGTTTTAGAATATACCTACACCGTCAATCAAGTTATAAGAAGGAATTTCATCATTAATTTGGAATGATAATAACTCAACCCCATCTTTCAGATATCAAAATTTGGATTCATATCCTAATTCAAAAAATTTACCTTACACATACATTCCTATTAGGATAGGTATAGAAGTGTTAGGATATGATGAATGGGTTAACTTGAAATATACACATCTAATATTTGAATAAGGTGTTTCTTCTACTACCGATGAGCTCTAATTCATTAATTTCATTACAAAAGAGGACCTATGACCAAAATTACATAGTGAATCCATTATTTTTATATAAAAGGAGGTATAAAACTCATTTATAAAGTAGAATTGGTTTTTTCTTTCCTAGAACAACATGAGAATTCTAGTTATTTACAATGACGTGTCCTCCCACAACATTGGTTTTGTAGAAGATCCCTATGGTGTAAAGTAAGCTGCCGAATGAATGCATCTGACTAATGAGGACAACATTGAAATTGATGTTTGTAAACTCATTAAGGACAAATTTATTCCATATGTATTGTATCAGAAATGTATATAAATATAATACAGGTCAAGAAAAATAATAGGAAGATCGTATATTCCTCCAACATCCAAGATCTGAACCTTCATTGTCCAAAAGATGATTTCCCAATTCTGATTGCATAACTCCAAATATATGAAATGACCATCTATCATGATTTGTCTTAAATTCATGGATATTGAGGATATGTGGAAATCATGATGTCCATTGAAAATGAAGATGATACAATATTTTATTCATTAGAAGTGACATAATATTATCAAGATATTCATTTAGTTTGAAGAATGTTGGCACCCCATAACAACATTAAATGAATCACATATTCTAAACAATCCATATAAATCCCAAAAACGATATTTTTAAGATATATTTCTGAAATCCATATAGTGATCAGATCATCCCTTAGATCTTGAGATCATTTTTAAAAATTACGATATCATTTCCTAAAAACACATATCTTAATATGTGATATTTGTCTCACCTACATAATATTTATCATCTTATAAGTATTAAATCATGAAATTTATGTTGACACTAGAATGATCAAGAATACTATTGAAATTTTACCACTCAAAAAAATAATGTGTTGAGAGGACAATGAGGGTTACTTGCATACACTTGACACATTGTAGAAAATATGGATTGAAAATATCTACCATTAAATAACATAATAAATAAAAGATTAACCTTATAGTGGATAAATGACTATAAATAATCCATTCATAGTTTCCAATATTATCATTTGAGTGTAGTAGTTTTAATTTCCCCAGTCAAATTATATCCACTCATATAGTATGTGATAACGTGAGAGTAATCATTGGGAACATTCCATATGAGGATTAATGATTTAGAATGTGAGATTATACTCTATTATCATTGTAGAACAATGATAAACATTGATAAAATATTAATAAATATTGATATGAGTGTCCATGAATTAAATTTTGTAGTTCATAAAACTTATACACTACAGGAAACATCATGAAAGCCATTAGATCTCCCTTGGAAATATATGTAGAAATTATTTCACGTTTTACTAAATATTGTTCCGTATCACCCAATATATATTTAGTTTTAATGAAATTATAAAAAATATGGTTTATTATTGGGTAGATGGAATTAAAAAGGCAACATGTACAAGTTTGTAGTGTTACTACCATCATTCCAATGATGAAAAATTAATGGAAATATGTTTTATGAAAGGGATCTCACATGTTTAAAGATTTTATGACTTGAAATATTAAAAAAAAAATCATACCATATTACGGGAATATATATTTTATCCAATTATGCCACTATACTTCTCTTTCAGGGTGTGAACGACCCCATCAAAAAAATAGTCATTCAATATAAAATATTCCAAAAAGTGAAAGAGCATGAATGGAAAAAATCCAACCACAAAAAGAGAAATATTTTATAAGGAATAAGTCAGTCATGAACCTGTTATAATTCATTCGTTATTCCCTTAGAGGATGGGAACCATTCTACAAAATTGAGTCCTTATTAGTTGATGAGTTGACATTCGGTTCCATTAATTCCATTGATCAGATGGACCCATTATCAGATAATGAGTATGGATACGAGTCCATGTTAATTGTATATATTAGTGTAAACACATGTATAAACTATTACACTCATGAAAATATAAGAGGTAAAATCAGGTATGGACACAATATTTTTGAAACATACTCACCAAAGTGTTTTATGCTACAAAAACTCAGTATAAATCCATTTAATAATCTTAATAATTTAATGAATGTAAACTCTTATTCTTTTTGAATCTACCAGACATAATTTTATTATAAGAATAATTGTAGGGGTAAAATAGACCCATCATCTTAGATGGGTATATACACAATGTTAGTCTAATTTATTATTGAAAATTGTTTCTTCAACTTTTATTCAAGGGCCTAACCTAACTACCACAATCACTCAATTTCCAAAATTTTCATCTAATGAAATACCTAATACTATGAAACATGGAAATATTTTAAATACATAAAACATCTTGAAACAATTGGCCCTGGTTTCTGGTTTCCTATGAATCTAGGATTACAACAATTCATGAACAATATTTTTTGAAGCCATTGTAGAATATTTCATAAGACCTAATGAGTTTGAATAAATCCTATGGGGTTAAACATAAATATTTACTTCATAGTGTTTGAAAAGACCAGTGTTATACAATGGAACATCAGACAGTTATTTGTTTATAAAAAAGTTGATGAAATTGATATACATCAATATTTTATTGATAATTTCAATTAATTATACCTTATCCTGTATAATAAAACAATTAATTAGGACATAGAAAAGTTGAATTATCCCTTTATCATTTGTAACTTCATGGTTTGGACAATATTGAATAGAATACATTCATTTATTTTTAATTAAATAGGTCACATTTTTTACTTTGTATCTAACTAGAATATTTTATTAGTTCAATAATATTCAATCTTCAATGTTCTACTAGGATGGTCTTGGTCCCATCCACAATAAATAATCTTACCATAATACCACTTTTGTCCCAAAAACTCTATCAATTTATTGATTTGAACATTTTATGGTGATAAAGATCTATTCGTGTCTTTTGAATCCTAGTACATCGATGCAAAAGTTTACCAGAGATATGGAAAGTATCCCATTGATTGCAATGAATCTTGGGTCACTACCCCCACATAGTCTATTAATATCCAAGTAAAATCCATTCCAAAAACAATTAATGAACACATGCTTCCAATTATCCTAGTTAGAATCACATATCTAGATCTTTGTATGCATGCACCAAAATTGATGAAATCAATTTTATTAACCTGTGTATACAATATCAAAAAATAATTTGACCACTAAAATATCTGAATGACAATAGGTAAATGTTACCTTGTTTTTCCTATAGAGATTCAGAATACCCCTACACCACTTGTCAGGTTTGTAGAATCAAATTCATCATTAATGGAAAATGTGAATACACCTACCCATATTTTAGATATGAAAATTTTAATTCCTATCTTCATTATAAAAAATACCATTCAATACATATTAACCATGGGATAGTAATGGAGGAATAACGATACGAATTAGGTGATAACCTCATAGATACACTTGTTATTTTGGAAGAAGGTATTTTTTCCATAATCGATGAACTCTGCTAAGTAAATTCGGATACAAATAAATATCATTGACCATATTTACATAGACCATAAATTAAATTAATGGAATAAAAGGTATAAAACTTATTACTAAAATAGAACCTGGTTTTTTCCTTGAAAAACCTAAAAATACTAGTTATTGACTCCAATGTGTCACTTCACCAATTGGGTTTTTTAGAAGATCCATATGGTGACAAGTTGGCTGTCGAAGGAATGCTTCAGATTCATGCTTCAAATGTCTAAATTAATGTTGATAAAAACAGTAAGGAAAACATTTATTAGGAATTACAGTATCAGGAAATATAGTACCAGTAATGTATAGAAAATATATTCCTTGTTAAAAAAAAGAATGATAAGATCATATCTTTCATATAATTTATAGATCTCAATAGAAATTGCGCAAAATTTGATTTCTCATTTCCGATCAGATAACTCCTGGTCTACGAAATAACCATCTATCCTGATATGTCCTTTATGGATGACTATTAATGATCTATATAAATTTAGATTTCCCCATAATATGAGTAAGACACTAAATTATTGTTTTACAAAGTGACATACAATTTTTTTGATACCCCTAGTTTGAAGAATGCTCGCACCACTCACCAAAATTATATGAATCACAAATTCAAAAACATCAATGAAAATCCCATCGAATTCTATGCTGAATATATAATGGTGAAATAGTGAAAATGATCAAATCATATTTGTAATCTTGAGATCATTTTTTAAAATATATGATAACATTTAAAATAATAATAATTTCTTAATAGGTGATTTTTTTGTCACCCTTGGAATGTATATCTTATTTTTAGTATTCTATCCTGAAATAAATGTTGACCCTAAAACATTAATGCTATTATTGAAATTTCACGTCCTCCAAAACATAAATATATGAGAAGAAAATGGGGGTTTGTAGCCTAAACATAACACATTATAAGAAATATAGATGGAAAATTACATTCCTAGAACAAAGTAATGAAGAAAATATTCATCTATTAGTGGATCAAGGATTATCAACAAGCCTTTGATTATATCAAGATGTATCTTTGGAGTTCATAAGTTTTAATTCTCTTTATCAAATTATATAATCTCATTTAGTATGTGATAGCCTTTGAGATGTCAGCGGAAACATTTCTTGTGCATAAGAGTTTTTTTGAAAGTATGAATATCATAAATTATGTCATTAGAATAATGTACAATAATGAGAAATTATCTTCGAACATTCATATGAGTGTCCATGAAATAATTTTTTCAATTAAAAAAATCTAATACACAACATTAATAATCAAGATATCTATTTTATCTCCCATGGAAACCCAATCAAATACATCCTACAACTCCCTATATCCCCTCATGTTTATCATTAACCTCTTGGAATATGTCCTTATACTATGAAAATAAAATACACAAAATATTTCATGGTAGAAATAATTGAAATTGAATAATATCATAATTTCCTTACTGCATGATCTTAAACATTATAGTGAATACGATTAATTCCTAAGAATAAACAACACTAATGATGTCCCCATTAGATTACATTTAACATTAGAAAATATTCCCGTTTTGGAAGATGTTAAAATGAACATAATATTTCTTTACCAGATGATGTTAAAATGAACAAAAAAACATAGTTATATGAAATTAAATTGCACGATAAAGGATCAACATATAGACCCTACCTTCTATTCATTTTCAGGATCATGGTCTATGAAATGTTTTTGAAGTGTTTAATGGCTCACACTATGCTACCTCCAATTAATTTATATATGGTTAAGAAGGTCCGAAATGAGAATTGATTGAAAAACTCATTAGTAATAGGTTTCCTTCCATAACAATAGTGGACCACACTTCATTGAAAATATACTATACGTGAGCCAATCCAATGAAGAGAAAAAAATATGAAGGGAAATTCCAATATCCTTATGTTATATTTAGATCCTTATATGGAATAACATGTAAAAACTACATGAGGATTTATTTATATTGAATTATTTTACATATTGATTGGTGAATATGAAATCCTTGTGCCAAATATAATAAAACTATAATTAAATATATATATATATATATATATATAATTATCCACATCCCTTCATATGTGCTGGACCTATGTAGGGAAACAATTATAAAATTTTGATTTCTTGAATCTTATTTATTGAAGAAATGTAGTGACACCCAGATGTCAAATCATAGGCCAAACCTTGAAATTACAACATTCCCCCCACTATCCCCAACATGACCCTAATCTATGTGGAGATTCCAACATGGGACCCCTTTTTAAAAAACACAAGGCTAAGACATTGTTTCAATTCCATTAATATGATCCATATTTGTACTAGGAATATTACACCCACTCATGGTCAATTTGATTCTAAATACTCCCTTCATGTTCATAGAACTTCCATTCATAGATCATACTCCATGTAATTGGAAATTCATATCCTAATAATTCTTCCCTAGAAATCAGTGAAAGAATATTCCAAATATAATGCATATATATGTTTGGAATATATATAATATTCAAAATATGTCTCTATATAATGTTTTCCCCCAATGTGTCCAGTCAACAAGGGAAAATGTCATCCTCAAGGTAAAATCCTTTTATCCCTGTACACCCTAAAAATATCTTTGACGAAACATATTTTAAGCATGTTTAAAATAAAATCCTTACGTATTTGTCTCATTTCATCTTTCTCATATCCAAGAGCCTTAAGATCACATACTACATCATTACCTATTCAAAGCAATAAAATGTCAAAACATTATTTAACATATCATTTTAGGATGAAAAAAAGATTCTACGAACTAGAAATAAAACATGATTCAATTTTTCTGAACAATTTGGACACCTCTATGACTTCTCTTCTTCCTCACATCATGCATGAATATTTTGTTTTTTATATTTTCGGTGACTGTTCTAGTTTTCGTGGCTATGTCATGCCCTATCTAGAACTCAGTATTGTTCCTTTTCTCACAAACATAAAATTAATGACGGGTCCAAGATGAATGACAATAAAAGAGACATTTTTTATCAATGTTCAATGAATTTAAACTTTATCCACATATCTATTTCATCATTAATATATTAAACTATGTTTATATATTTTAAAAATCTTTTAAACAATCATTTAGGTTCTCAATTCAGATCATGTTTTCTTCATTCTCTTAATGTATAGAATACATCATTAACTGATTAGTGTCAATGAAATTTAACCATAAATTTGAAACAATATTACATCATAGTGAAATGATGTTAAAATTCTAGAAAATATCCAAGTCATAAATAATCAAACTATATAGAACACTATCTTAACCATATTATATTAAAATTATTTTCAAATGTGATTACTATATTACATTAAACAACCTGACTTTTGGTCATTTATCATGTTGTAAAATAATGTGTTACTCTTTGAGTATTTTTTGAAATATCCCTTTATTAAATGTTGATATCCTATCACAATAGTTTACTTTTCATGAAATATATGATGAATAATTATAATAATAATAGCATAAATAGTTATTCCATTATCCTATATCATATTTCATATTCAATATGATAAAAATTATCTCTCCCTCAATATAAAATTGATCAATGTGGGTACCATTATCTCATAACTACAAATTCCTTTATTTTCATTTAAATGGGTTACTGAGTAACATAAGAATCTCTCATTAAAGTCCTAGACAAAAATTAATGATAAAAACATATCCATCACATTCCTTTGGTTAGTGTAAGATATTCAAGACAAAATTCCCTCATTTATGAACTCTTAGTAAATGAAAATACCCAATTATTTATTTATGAATCTAATTGTTATAAGTTATTTTTTATCAAATAACAAATCCATACTAAATGATTCCTTCATATTTTATGGACCTATTTATTTCATATATCACACATAATTTCTTGAGATGTTGGGATCCTCAGAGGCATTGCCTTTCTATTAGTGAAAAAGTGTCCAAATCTGAAGGAAACCACAATTTGGACTATGAATACTATGGACCATAAGTAATAGAATAATTTTTGTCCTTTATGTATCCTGTCAACCAAATATAACACCATCCTTAAGAGAGAACCCTTTTATCTATATATGGTCTGACAATATAATTTCTTAAGATTCTACCCAATTATGGCCCAAACACATCACTGATTGGTATACATTAGAGTTGACCAATCCCCTTCACAATTAAAAAATCACAGTTATGAAAAGACTGGAAACCCCCCATAGTTTAGTCAATCAAATAGGTCAATTTTGTGACATAGTTTGTGATTTTGATTTTCTATTAATTTGAATAGATGAAAAATTTCAATGCCTTAATAGGAATGTCTTAGTTTCATCATCAAAAAAGTACCATCCTCATAACAATAATGCGTCAAATAATGTGTCTTTTGGCTGATTAGAACATTTCATGATGATAAATATTTGTGGGAGTCATTTGAATCATTGTACATTGATACAATATTTTTCCAATGATTGGGAAACTGTCCCATGGTTGAAAATGATGCTCATGTCACTACCCCAAATAGATTATATATGACCTTGGATAATCCATTAAAAAAATTCAATGAACAAATGATTATAATTAACCATGTTAGAATCACATGTTTGGATATGTGTATGTGTGAACAAACTCTGATGTTATTCTTTTCTTTAAATGGTCTATAAAATATCATAAAAGCCACTAAACTCCAAAAATGTGGAAACACCGCATGATAACTTTCCCTTATTTTCAATATATAGTTTTAGAATATATCTACACCGTCAATAAAATTTTAAGAAGGTATTTAGATAATAATTTGGAATGATAATAACTCAACCCCATCTTTCATATATCAAAATTTTGATTCATACCCTAATTCAAAAAATTTACCTTACACATACATTCCAATTAGGATCGGTATAGAAGAATTAGGAGGAGAAGAATGGGTTAACTTGAAATACACACATGTGATATTTGACTAAGGTATTTCTTCTACTACCGATGAACTCTAATTCATTAATTTGGTTACAGAAGAGGCCCGATGACCAAAATTACATAGTGAATCCATTATTTTGATATAGTAGGAGGTATAAACCTCATTTACAAAGTATAATTGGATATTTATTTCCTATAATAACATGATAATTCTAGTTCTTGACCTGATGTGTCCTCCCACAACATTGGTTTTACAGAAGAGCCCTGCGGTGTAATGTAAGTTGCCGACGGAATGCATCTGACTCATGAGACCAACGTTGCAATTGTTGTTGATAAACTCATTGAGGAAAAATTTATTCGATGTATAATGTATCGGAAATGTATAAAAATATATTACTGGTCAATAAAATAAATAGGAAGATCATATATTTCACCAACATCCGAGATCTCAACCGTCATGGTGCAAAAGATGATTTCCCAATTCCGATTGCATAACTCCTAATCTATGTGATGACAATATATCATGATCTGTCTTAAATTAATGGTTATTGAGGATATTTTGAAATCTAGAAGGCCCTATATAATGAATATGAAAAAAAAATTATTCTTTAGAAGTGAAAAAATATTATCAAGATATTCATTTCGTTTGAAGAATTTTATCACCCCATACCAACATTAAATGAATCACAAACTATAAAAAATCAATATAAATCCCACAGATGATATGTATAGGATCTATTTGTCAAATCCATATTGTGATAAAATCATCCATTAGATCTTGAGATCATTTTATAAAAATTACGATATCATTTCCTAAAAATAAATCCCTTAATATGTGATTTTTTTCTCACCTACCTAATATTTATCATCATATAAGTATTAAATCATGAAACTTATTTTGACCCAATAATGATCAATAATACTATTGAAATGTTACTCCTTAAAAACATAATTAGTTGAGAGGACAATGGTGGTTACTTTCATACAGCCGACACATTGTAGAAAATATGGATAGAAAGTATCTATCATTAAATAACATAATAAATAAAAGAATAACCTAATAGTGGATCCATGATAATAAATAATCCATTTATAGTCTCCAAAATTATCATTTTAGTGTAGTAGTTTTAATTTCCCCTATCAAATGATATCTACTCATTTAGTATGTGATAGACTGAGAGTGATCATTGGGAACATTCTATATGAGGAATAATGATTCAGAAAGTGAGAATATCATCTATTATCATAGTAGAAAAATATTGATATGAGTGTCCATGAATTAATTTTTTCAGTTCATAAAACTGATACACTACCGACAGCATCATTAGATACATTAGATCTCTTATGGAAATCTAAATAGAAATTATTTCACCTTTTACTAAAAATTGATCCGTATCACCCAATATATATATAGTTTTAATGAAATTATAAAAAATATGGTTTTTTATTGGGTAGGTGGAATTAAGAAAGCAACATGTACAAGTTTTTATAGTTACTACCTTCATTCCAAAGATGAAAAATTAATGGAAATATGTTTTATGAAAGGGATCCCACATGTTTAAATATTTTATGACTAGAAATATTAAAAACACAAATCATACCATATTATGGGCATATATAATTTATCCAATTATGCCCCTAGACTTCTCTTTCAGGGTGTGAACGACCCCGTCAACAAAATAGTCATTCAATAGAAAATATTCCAAAAAGTGAAAAAATATGAAATGAATAAAATAACACCACAAGAAGAAAAATATTTTATAAGGAATAAGTTAGTCTTGAACTATTATAATTCATTTGTTATTCCCTCAGAGATGGGAAACTCTCTAAAAAATTGAGTCCATATTAGTTGATAAGTTGACATTTGGTTCCATTAATTCCATTGATCAGATGGACCCATTGTCTAATAAAGTGTATGGATACATGTCCATGATAATGGTATATATAAGGGTAACCACATGTAGACACCATAACTCTAATGAAAATATAAAAGGTACAATCAGGTATGGACACAATATTCTGGAAGCATCCTCACCAAAGTGGTTTATGATATAAAAACTCACTAGAAATCCATTTAATGATTTTAATAAATTAATGAAATTGATCTCTTATTCTTTATTAATCTACTAGACATAATTTTATTATAAGAGAAAATGTAGGGGAAAAATAGATCCATCATCTTAGATGGGTATATACACCATGTTAGTCTCATTTATTATTGACAATGGTTCCTTAAACATCTATTCAAGGGCCTATCCTAACAACCTCAATGACTCCATTTCAAAAAATTTCTTCTAATGAAATACCTAATACTAGGAAACTTTTAAATATGTTAAATAAATAATAAATCATGAAACAATTGTCCCAGGTTTCTAGTTGGCATTGAATCTAGGATTCCATCAATTCATGAACAATATTTTGGGAATCTCTTGTAGATGAATTTATAAGCCCTAAATAGTTTGAATAAATCATATGGGGTTCAACATAAATATTTACTTCATAGTGTTTGAAAAGAATAGTGTTATACAATAGAACATCAGCCAATTATTTTTCTATAGAAAAGTTGATGAAGTTAATATAAATCAATATTTTATTGATAATTTCATTAAATTATACCTCATCCTTTATAATAACATCATTCATTAGGATATATAAATTCTGAATTATCCCCTTTTCATTTGACACTTCTTGGTTTGTACATTATTGAACACAATACATTCATTTATTGTTAATTAAATAGGTCACAATTGTGACTTAGAATGTGATTCTAATATTTTATTAGTTCAATATGATGCAATGTTCAATGTTCTACTAGGATGGTATTGGTCTCATCCCCAATATAAAATCCTACCTTAATACAACTAATTTCTCAAATACTCTATAAATTTATTGATTTGAACATTTTATGGTGATAAATATCTATTCGAGTTTTTTGAATCCCAGTACATCGATGAATTATTTTACCAGAGATATGGAAAGTATCCCATGGATTGAAATAAATCATGGGTCACTACCCCAGATAGTCTGTTAATGTCCAAGGAAAATCCATTCCAAAAACCATCAATGAATAGATGCATCCAATTATCCTAGTTAGAATCACAAGTCTAGATCATTGTATGTATGCACCAAAATTGATGAAATCAGTTTTATTTACCAGTGTATATAATATAAAAAATAATTTGACCACTAAAATGGTGGAAACACAATAAGTAAATGTTCCCTTTTTATTCCTATAGAGTATTATAATACCCCTACCCCACTTGTCAGGTTTGTAGAATCAATTTCATCATTAGTGGGAAATGTCAATAACCCTACCCATATTTCAGATATGAAAATTGCAATTCCTATAGTCATTATAAAAAATACCATTCAATAAAAATTATCCATGGGATAGTAATGGAGGAATCATTATAAGAATTAGGTGATAAGCTCATAGATACACTTGTTATTTTGGAAGAAAGTGTTTATTCCAACATTGATGAACTCTGATAAGTAAATTTGGATACAAATGAATATCATTTACCATAATTACATAGAACATAAATTTCGTTAATGGAATAATAGGTATAAAAATTATTACTAATGTAGAACATGGTTTTTTCCTTGAACAATATAAAAATACCAGTTATTGACCTCGATGTGTCACCTCACCACTTGTGTTTTTTAAAAGATCCCTATGGTGACAAGTAGGCTGCCGATGGAATGCTTCTAATTCATGCTTCCAAAGTCTAAATTAAAGTTGATAAAAATATTACGGAAAAAATTAATTAGGAATAATAATATTAGGAATTATAGTACCAGTAATGTATAAAAAAAATTTCTTTTCAAAAAAGAAGAATGGGAAGGTCATATCTTTCATATGATTTATAGATCTCAAATTAAATTGTCCAAAATATGAGTTCCCATTTCCGATCAGATAACTCCTTGTCTTTGAAATGACCATCTATCTTAATTTTTCCTTTATGGATGACTATTAATGATCTCTATAAATTTAGATTGCCCCATTATATGAATATGACTTTAAATTATTGTTTTACAAAGTGACATACAATTTTTGGTTGATACCCTTATTTTGAAGAATGCTGGCACCACACACCAAAATTCCATGAATCACAAATTTAAAAACATCCATAAAAATCCCATTAAATTCAATGCTGAGGATATAGTGTTGAAATCCACACAATGATCAGATCATATCACTAATCATGAGATCATTTTTTAAAATGTATGATATCATTTCAAAAAAAAATTCTTAAAAGGTGATTTTGTTGTCACCCCTCTAATGTATCTCTTCTTCTTAGTATTCTATCCTGAAATCAATGTTGACCCTAAAAAATTAAGGCTTTTCATGAAATTTCACATCCTCAAAAAAATAAATATTTAAGAGGAAATGGTGGTTTTTAGCGTAAAGATAACACATTATTAATAATATTTTTGGAAAAAAACATTCCTTGAACAATGTAATAAAGAAAATATTCATCTGTTAGTGGATCAAGGATTAACAAGGAGCATTTGATAATATAAAGACGTATATTTGGAGTTCATAAGTGTTAATTCTCCATATTAAAGTATATAATCTCTTTTATTATGTTATAGCCTTTAAGAAGTCAGTGAGAACATTTCTTATGCATAAGAGTTATGATGAAAGTATGAATATCATTAATTATGTCATTAAAACAATGTAATGTAATGAGAAATTATGTTCAAACATTGATATGAGTGTCCATGAAATAATTTGTTCAATTCATTAATCTAATAAAAAACATTCTTCCTCAAGATATCTACTGTATCTCCCATGGAAACCCAATCAAATACATCCTACACCTCCCCATATCCCCACATTTTGATCATTAACCTCTTGGAATATGTCCTTATACCATGAAAATTAACTACACAAAATATTTCCTGGTATAAATAATTGAGATTGAATAATATATTAATGTCCTTACTGTATGATCTTAAACATTATAGTAAATGTTCTTATTTTATGAGATTAAACTACACAAATGATGTCCTCACTAGATTACATTAAACATTAGAAAATATTCCCTTTTTGGAAGATGATAAACTGCACAGAAGAATTCTTTACTAGATGATGTTAAAATAAACAAATATACATATTTACATGAAATTAAATTTCACGATAAGGGATCACTATGTATACCAAACCTTATATTCATTTTCATGATCATGGTCTACGAATTTTTTTAAGTGTTTACTGGCTCAGACTGAGCTCCCTCTAATTAATTTATATAGTGTTAAGAAAGTCTGACATGAGAATAGCTTGAAAACATAATTAGTTATAGGTTTCCTTCCATAATAATTGTGGACCACACATAATTGAAAATTTACAATACATGAGTCAATCCTATGATGAGAAAAAAATATGAAGTGAAATTCCCATATCCTTATGTTATATTTAGATCCTTCTATTGAATCACATATAGAAACTACATGAGGATTTACTCCTATTGAATTATTATACATATTGATGGTTGAATATGAAATCATTGGGCCAAACATAATATATATATATAATGATCCACATCCCTTCATATGGTCTAGAACTGTGTAGGGAAACATTTTAAAAAATATTGATTTCATGAATCTTATTTCTTGATGATATGTTTTGACACCCAGATGTCAAATCATTGGAAAACATAGAAATTATAAAATTCCCCCCACTATCACCAATGTGACCATAATCCATATGGAGATTCCAAAATTGGATCCCTTTTTAAAAAACACAAGGCTAAGACATTGTTTCAATTCCATTAATATGATTCATATCCATACCAGGAATATTCCACCCACTCATGGTCAATTCAATTCTAAATACTCTATTCTTTTTCCGACACCTTCCATTCATAGATCACAATCCATGTATTTGGAAATTCAGATCCTAATAATCATTACCTAGAAATTAGTGAAAAAAGATTCTAAATATGATGCACATATATGTTTTCACTATACATAATATTCAAAATATGTCTCTATATAATGTTTTCTCCCAATGCATCATGTCAACCAGAGAAAATTTCATCCTTAGGGGAAAATCATTTTATCCCTGTACACCCTGAAAATATCTTCGAGGAAACTTATTTTATACATGTTTAATATTAAATCCTTACATATATGTCTCATTACATCATTCCCATAATGAAGGGTCTTAAGATCATAGACTACAACATACCCTATTCAAAATAATAAAATGTCAAAACATTATTTAACTTATCATTTTAGGATGAAGAATTAGATTCTAAGAACAAGAAATAAAACATGATTCAAATTTTTGGTACAATTTAGACACCTATATGACTTCTCTTCTTCCTCACATCATGCATTAATCTTTTATTTTTTATATTTTTGGCGACTGTTCTAGTTTTAATAGATAAGTCATGCCCAAACTAGAACTCAGTATTGTTCCTTGTCTCACAGACTGAAAAGTCATGACTGGTCCAAGTTGAATGACATTAAAAGATACATTTTTATCAATGTTTTATGACTTTAAACTCTATCCACATATCTATTTGAGCAATAATATATTAAACTATGTTCATTTATTTTAGAATTCTTTTAAACAATCATTTAGGTTCTCAAATCTGACCAGGATTTCTTATTTATCCTAATATATATACTACCTCATTAAATAATTAGTGTCAATGAAATTTGACCATAAATTTGAAACAATATTACATCATAGTAAAATGATGTTAAAATTCAAGAAAATATCCATCTCATAAATAATTTAACTATATGAAACACTATCATAACCATATGAAATTAAAATACATTTCAAATGTGATAACTATATTAAATTAAACAACAAGATTTTTGGTCATTTTTCATATTGTAAGATAATGTGTTACTCTTGGAATGTTTTTTAAAATATCCATTTATTCAATGTTGATATCCAATCACAATAGTTTACTTTTCATGAACTATCTGATGATTGATTGTAATCATAATAGCATAAATAGTTATTCCATGATCCTATATCATATTTCATATTTAATATGATAAAAATTATCTCTCCCTCTATATAAAATTGATCAATGTGGGTACATTTATCTCGTAACTACAAATTCATTTATTTTTATTCAAATGGGTTACAGACTAACATAAGAATCACTCATTCTTTTCCCAACCAAAAATCAATGATAAAAACCTATCCATCACATGTCTCGGGTTATTGTAAGATATCCAAGCCCAAATTCCCTCATTTATGAACTCTTAGTAAATGAAAATACCCAATTACTTATTTATGAATATAATCGTTATAAGTTATTTTTTATCCAATAAAGACTCCATGCTATATGATTCCTTCATATTCTATGGACCTACTCATTTCATATAACACACATCATTCCTTGATATGTTGGGATCCTCAGAGTAATTCCATTACTATTAGGGAAAAAGTTTCCAAATCTGAAGGAAACCACAATTTGGACTATGAATACTATGCACCATACGTAAGTGAATAATTTTTGTCCTTTTTGTATCATGTAAACCAGATATAATACCATAATTAAGAGAGAACCCTTTTATCTATATATGATCTGAAAATATAATAACGGAAAATGATTTTTGAACATGGTTCTTGGTCTTTCCTTATATATTTACTCTATATTATCTATCTCAGAACCATGATCCTCAAGACTATATCTTAAATCTCCCCTCATAATGTTCAGAAGATGTTGGAATATTCCAAACTAGACAATATTCTAGCATTGGTATAAAAAATATTATGGTAGATGTTGCAAACTTCCCATAAATAGATTTTTTACTAAAATTGGGATATTCTTCTAATTTACACTTGTTCCTTAAATTAGAAAATGAATCATGTGAGTCTATTGATTTTATCGAGATATTTTAATATGTATAATTAATAATTTATATGAGTCAAGGTAGTGATCGGTCCAACCCACAAGAATTTAAATAGTTTGGAGTAGCCAACATGACATGACTTTTCCATTTTACATATTAGTTATATCTATGTAAATAGAATTATTAGAATAATGTTTTACATGATTCTCACTTCAATGAGGTATAGAGTAATTTTTGGATGCAATATCATGGCATATCCATGATGGAATAATAATTATCATTTTATTTGGGGTGTGAGATATATCTCTATAAGGAAGTCCTTATTTGAACCCTATAATGTTTGGTCTGGAGATCCCAATGGTAGTACATATACCTCATCATGATAAATTGAAGTATAAATGTTTCCATCCTAATTTAAGATGATAAACATTCCATAAATCCCTATTTATTGTTTTTCAGAACCTAGATCCCTTCAATCCTTCCATAAATATCTTTGTAAAATGTATTGAATGATGATGGAATCCACTATTTTTACAATTCATAATTTTACGGACATGAATCTTCATAATGAGTTCCCTCAATGTATAATACTAATAAGATTTAATTTCATCCGGAATGTAAAATCCTTTATCTAGGTACAGACTGGTAGCATTTTAATGAATTCTTTCTTTTAAGCATGTTCTTTAATCATTATTTATATACCTATCCTAGGATACTATCATAGATCTGATAACCTCAATCTAGAGATAAACATTGTTTAATCTCCAAAATCAGAATAAATTAGAATCAACACCACCATAAAAGTCCTCTTTTATCTGGAATTAAGAAAATTTTTGGGCATATATGGAAAAGACTCAAATATTATGGTGTTAATTCAAAGGTCTTAACCAAACATAATATATTCTCATTTGGCCCATATGCCTATGAAAAGGACATATTACTACACATATCCCTTAAAAAATATCAATATGGATATTGGAATAAATTAAATTAGTGAGAAATCATGAAATTAAATTATTTTTAAAAAAAAATCAACTCTAGAGTAATATTGACGGTTATACAAAATAACATCAATGAGTCACTCTTGAAAGGGAATCCCAAAAATCATTTTGAAATATATTTTCACAATTATGAAAGTTTTTATTATTCAGTGAATGGATGATCTAGAATATCTTGAGGTCAACTTTTAAGGTATTATATTTTATTATGGGATGAAATATTAGGTTGAGAAGAAAGATAGGAAATTGAATAAATTTTTTATTAATTCATTTAATGGGTAATAAGGAAGTCCATTTATATCATAGAGTCTCATCTTGATGGTAATAATAAAATAATCAAAAATAATATTTATTTATTAATCATTCACTTTTTTTTTTAAAATAGGCTAATGCCATATAAGAATATTTAATATACTTCACGTGATTGGATCTATGATCATCTTACTCTTTGGATAATGGATGATATTTCTTAACATATAGATTTATATAAATGTTTTTTCATCTAATTAATTTTATATATATGCATTCTGATGAAAATTGTGCCATCAATCTAGATACATGGGCCTCATATTCTAGTAGTATTATAGTTTATACAGTGATCCAATGATGGTGTTGAGCTTCCTCAGCAACTAAATGAAACAACACTATAGAAACATCTTCCAAAGAATCTTCTTTAAGGATGAAAAAATTTAATTATACATGGACAATGTTTCAAGATTTCAAATACTCTTGAGAGATTTGGATGTGATGGATATTGATATGAAAATTATAATTTTCAAACCCAACCAGACCCATGTTAAGGAATAGTTGGGAATGATTTTCTAGCTTATCATGAATATTCATTAAATAATTATTCATGATGATGTTGAAAACATGGGTATAAGTTCATTTACCACAACCTAGTATTAATGAAAATTGGGATCCAAACTCTATTATCCTACTTCAACTGGTAAAAAATCTATAACTACATTCAGTATATAAGGCATCAATCCAATCAATGATGTAGTTATATGGAATCCCTCCATCAACACATCCCATTTAATTTTCCAGGATTGAGTGGGTACCCCTGATATCTACTGGTGATGTTCTTAGAATTATGTCATTGGGACCAGATTCAGTGACATGACCAAAAAATATGGTAAGAAATTATCAATCTCTAAGACATATAATATGTTGGTAACATGAAAGCGAAAGTCCCCCTCAAGACCTTAAATTTTTTGACATATCATTTTGGGCCTAAAAAGGGAGAAAAAATATGATAGGTGAGGAACTCAGAGAGGTTAATGGGTTATTCCCCTATCAAAAAATCATCCCCAACATTCCATCTAGATACTATACCATCAATATTTTAGAATAATTTGATGAAAAATTGGCTGGGTAATAATAAGGAGTAATGAATTTCATTCTAGAATCCCAATTCACTAATATAAATAAAATTATATAGAGTATGGATGAATGTGATCCAATATTGAACCTGTTTAGAAATAAGTATGTATCCAATTACATACATTCAAATTTCCACAATACCTATAAGGGATGAAAGGTTAAAAAATGGTTTCTCTATGTATTTTATATGTCATAATTCTAGATCAATATGAGATAACAGAAGATCATTCATCCAATTATATCCAATAATATTCCATCAATAGTCCTTGATTTTAT
This sequence comes from Viscum album, assembly GCA_963277665.1. Lineage (NCBI taxonomy): Eukaryota > Viridiplantae > Streptophyta > Magnoliopsida > Santalales > Viscaceae > Viscum > Viscum album. Next base: position 1,363,223,803 of record OY728133.1, read on the forward strand.
ATATAGGTAACGAATTCAACATGAATGGGATCAATTAGTAGCTCAATAGCGCTATCAATATATTGGGATGTTTGGTTGAAAATATTAATGATGATAATTTTTTTAAAAAAATAGATTGAGGAATAAACATGATATATTGATACTCAAAACATTATAAGTGTTCCTATAGTAATCCATATAATATTTAGATTGTCCTGATGAGGCGATGTAGGAAGCATTCCACTTTTACAGGAATTAATAATTTTTAAATTAGAGAAAGAGTGAGAAAAACTATGTTTGATGTCATTCCACCAAAAAATATGGTAATCAACATGAATGTTACAATGCTAACAACAAAGTTGGAATCAAGGGTAAATAATATACATATGATTATGAACATGGTGAAAAATCATGTCATCCCAATGTATGACGGTATATCTAGTCGAATCACGTATCCACATGTCGTATATTGACCTACCTCGAGGATAGGTCAGTATGAGCTTAGTAGATATTGAGATTGGTTATTTGGATGATTCATGGTAAATTGAACCATTTACCATTACCATTTTGGTTGAAAAATTAATATCTATTCAATGATGAAATTTTATAAGTGAATAGGAATGAAAGACTTTTCCCAATTTAATCTCTACCTCAATAAATAGGTCACAGATTTATAGGTAAATACTTTTCGTGTCTACCCACTTGTTAGATATAGTGAAAAACTCATTGTACATATTACCATGTATTCAGATTCCCCCAATTGATAGATTTCTATGAAACCTATCACAACATCATTATATTGTTGGGGAAATTTATTAGTACTCAAACACTAATAACTGATCAATTTATCTAAGAGCATCATATACATATAAATTTTGTATTGGAAAATCCACACCACATGGTTTTGACCATTAGAATCCACACATTAAATAAATTTTTAAAAATTATGATGAACATATAAATTATATTTCTATTCTTTAAGAAATTCATTCCAAATAATAAATCCCACATTGAGCTCTTCCCTCCATGAATCACTTCGTGAATGTTAATAATTAGATGGGTAGTATTGAATAGTTTAATTTTGGATTATTTCATAATTGACCAAATTTTTTGAGTCTATAAGAAATCATTAAAATTAAATACTTTCCCATGAATCACTTATAGAGTAATACGTTTGGTGGTAGAGAAGTTGTCTTAGAATGAGTATGAGGATACTTCGAAAAATATGTGGTAGGTTCTGAAAAACATTGTGAATAATGAGTAATAAATTATCCCAAATTCATATAGATTTATCTGGATGTATGATGTATTATATTAAAACTTGGGTGGAAGGTTAATATTTAGAATAAAATCCATAGGAACAATACATTGTCAGGGATTAACATCAATATTCCCAATAATAAAACATATCTTTTTAACTAAAATACGAATAATAATTGAATGAATTGGATATTAATAAATTGTGTCTAAAGATTAAACCACTTATGAAAATAAATTGATAAAATTAATGGAATCTTAAGGCAGTATCTGAAATTTCATATAATACTAACATATTGTGCTTAGTAGTACACATATTAGTCGAAATTAGTATCTAGAATATGTGATTTCTATTCATAAAATTTTATTAATATTTTTGTGATATGATTTATATTTGGAAATTATTCAACAATAAATAATAATATTTATATTTTAGATATTCAACCTATAAAATGACCACAATTTAGTAAGCAATAGAGATTGGTCCCAATTGTAAGTTTCTATATAGGAATGATTAATGGATGTATTCTCTGAGAATGTCACAAAATGAATGTTTTCTCAAGGTTTAAAATGAGTCCATCTTAAAATGTTTTATAGTAATTTCCCCTCCCACTGGTCATATTCCAAAAAAATCATTAAAATGGGATGAATTCTTTTTTATAATTTCTTTTTTCATATTGATCAAGCTTTATTTCGATGATGGACATTTCATGTTCCAAAATTTTTCAGAATAAATCATATAGAGTTATTATGAATTTTTGAAATAATCAATAAAATAGGGAGAATGATATATAGAGTTAAATTTTTAAATTTTTTTGAATTTAAAAATCAAGTATTATCCTATCTGCATGGAACATATGAAACAAGGGATGACCACTTCTCATGGAGTCCTGTCAAATGAAAAACATTTTGGCTAAGAGGTTTTAATTATATGCCCCATAATTTTTTTGTGTGTGATATGGTAAAATCAACCCCAACATATGAAAAGTCATTTTAAATGTGAGGTGTAAATTCCAGTCCTCCATATATTATTTTTTGATTGTGGTAGGACATGATATTTTCATTCCGCACAAAATTAAAAATCATTTTCATCATGGGGGTGTAATTTCACACACCTAAAAATAAAAAATATTTTTTTTGGTATGAGAAAGTAATAACATGACCCCCAAAAATTGAAATCATTTTCAATGTGAGTTATTCTCTTCCCCACCATCTAATGAATAAAATTTAATGAGGTGATGACTTGTCTAATCTAGAAAACAAAATAATTTGCAGTTGAGGTTGTTATTTTATTTCACACTGCATAATGCACATTAATCTATGAGTTTGGCTTTAAATTTTGTGAAAAAAAATTATTCCCAAAAACAATAAATACATGTTATTATCACCATAAGATGAAACCTAGAAGAGACACACAATGATGACACATAGTCAATGGAAAATATAAGAAAAGTCTAAGAAATATACTTTTGAATGGTAATTCACATAATATATACTAAAAAGGAAAAAAATACCCCAAAATTGGATCCTTGGATAAAATCCCTCAAACATCAATGATATATCCTTTGGGAGGAGTAATAACCATATAGTTAATAATAATTTGGACACCCCATTCTTCCACAATGGAAACCTATATACAAATGGATCCACTTTGGTGGAAGAACTGCTTTGCAATCCCCCATCCCACATAGAGGGAAAAATATATGGAATGGTATGTCCATACTATATTTTACCCTTCAACTCTCACTAATCCCCTTCTAGGTAGTATTCATCCTCATATTTTTCACTTGGAATATTTTCAAAATTTACCCATTTGAGAAATAATAAATCCCCAAAAATGTGATCAGTGAGTTCAACCCCATGGCATACTAGGTCCAATTAGATTCTAGATGAGATAAATCCACATATCCCATCAATATCATAAATTCATATGGTATAGGATGTCCATAATTTAACCTACCAAATAGAAAGGGTCCTAAAAATACTGAAATTTTTTTTTCAGGATAATTAGTATACAATCCTAGGGACAGTGGGTGGTGTTTTGGAATGAACATTCATTCTGACATGCCTTATGAAATGGGATTTAAATCAGGAAGTGTCTATTCATTCAATTAATAATTAATCCCTAGGGTGGGGATTAAAAAAATAAAGAACATGAGAGTGGGTAAATCCCATCTTTCTTCTTGACTACCCCTTCATAGTCTCTCGCTCATCAAGAAGTGTATGAGGAGTAATAATATATAATGGGAATTACTCATGGTTATGTCCTATAGATTATCTTCCATGACATTTCATACCTTCCGTATCCCTAGCCTTTTCCACCAGTGATCGGTGATGAAAATTTGACATGGGATACCGATATAGGTATAACACCATTCAAAAAAATGACTGTGTGACATACTGATATTATATTTTCACTTGTTTCTAACATAAATCATGAATCATTTGTTCATACGTATTAGTTAAAATCATATCACTAGAAAGATCAAAATATACTAGCTAGTATTCATAACTGGTGTATGTCCCAACCATGCAACCAACATCATTAATGGACATGTTCCATGTGATACTATCCTTTAAATGGATATATTTCAAATTAATCAAGCATAGGATTTCCTCATAGGTGTTTTCCCAAAAAATTAACAAACTATGTGGGATTTGATTCTGATTATCATGGAATAAAATGAAACCTCACCATGGTTCAAAACCCATATATTCAATCCACCACTATCCCTATTGGGCCATATCCCATGTAGGACCGAATCTCTTTTGGGAGGTCCATATTCCTTCCAGGGCTAATAATCTCTCCCTAATTTATTTATATTATTAGTGAGAATTTACCTCAAATTGACACATTCTGTATATTATAATTCCACTTTTTTGATATACTCTTCATGGGGTTAAATATGAAGGGTTAAATGAGTGTATGTTCCTCACGAAAAATTCTATGATCCTATCACATAGACGTTCTCACCACATGATGTGGAATTAAATGGTTTCTCCCCAATCACAAGACTTTAAATGATAATATGCTTCATAATATGTTTCACCAAACAATTTTGGTTCTGAATTACTTTAAAAAGGATGCATATGATGCCTTTTTAAGTCATATTGATCCAAATATGATAACAATAAATGTATCCTTAAATTAAAATAAATTATAGAGTGTCTACTAATGAGTCATAAAATTATATATCTTTAAAACTAAAGCATTATAATGTAATGAAAACGATTAGACGAAGAACCTATGATATATATAATTGATCTCATTTATGGAGAACCTTCGATACATAAATATGGTTCCATTTTCGGGAAACATATGATACATATATATAGTTACTCCAACATTTATATTTTACTGAATAACAATTTAATCCATGATCGAATTTATAGAGGATTCAAAAATATGACATAAATAGATAATGGAGTCTTTTAGTGGGAAATAATTCCCCAATAAATGTATTGGTGAGATCATCCACACATCCTCTCATCTAATGTGAGTTGAGAAAAATCATTTGAATATTTCCCAGTGATTGAACACCTTTGTAAATAATTTCTATGTCATTGATGTGGGAACAGTTGGGTGTTTCTATTTTCATGAATCAAACAAATTGAAAACCTCTCATATGAAGTCTGTGAAATGAATAATGTGATACCAACATGAATGATAGTTCAACCACACTCAACCAGACATAATAAAAAATCAAAATATAATTTTTAGGAAACATTATTACATCACTGAATATAATATTGTTCCTCAGCTCATATTCTATTACAAGAATCAAAATTTCTAAACATAAAACATGAAACTAAAACTATGTTCTATACCGAGTTTAATGTTCATTCACAAATTCTATTTTTTTGAGAACTTCTCAACCTAACTCTATAAAACAATATCCAAATAATATAATATGTTGTATATATACACAAAATACTATAGCTTTAGAACTATTCCTTGTAGTGATATCACATTATCACGGGTATGTTATTTCACACTATTTTTATAATCTCAAAGGTATTATCCTTATATTTTCCCACCACATCATATTATTCCAGGATATAACCAGTTCACTCAAATTCTTTACATAACCATAGACACAAAATCTCTTATTTTATTAAATTATTTCATCTTCACTTATCAAGGAGTTATCTCCCCCTTTTAATATCATTTAATAGGATCCTAAACTTTTATTTCATGTCATTTTTATATTACATAAATGTAAATATTTAACACATTATGTGAAATAAAAATAATAATCATAAAATAAATAAATAATCTCATATGGTTCTCTATATATCAGTTTTCATTTTTCTCACATGATTTATATATTCATTTATTCAAGATAGATCTCTCCCTTTCTTATTAAAACTATCTACTGAATATATAAATATATAACCAAAAATTACCTACCAGTATCATTGAGTTTCCTTCTAAAAAACACTCTAATCGTCTGTATGTAAACCATTTTAACATTTCTTTATAATATACCATAGTATTATCTCAAGGATTCTCATTTGTGGCATATTAATATTTATTTTCATCATATACTGCATCACAGGACTCTACTTGTTAAAATAGATTAAATATGTCACAAAATGTTTTTGTGATATTTAAAACAATTTATAATTTCACATGTATCTTCATCATTCTTCTACAATTAATTATTTATTAAATCAATATTTTCCTTATTTCTATAATATTAATTTCTCATTATTTTATCCTTCATTAATATTTTTTTAATATTTTATTATCTAGGATTGTAACATTTTTGTGATATTTGTGACACAAATGAACTACCCTTTCATCAACAAATTCAATATTTATTTTTGATGAATAATTTTTTATTTCAAAAATTCTCATTGAAATTCACAAAATTATGGTATAGTAATCTCTTAAATTTAATCTCCTTTAAAATTATTCAAATTATGATGGTTTCATGGATTATATAATCTATAAGATGTTTTATACATTAAATATTGACTACGGAATCATCACTATTTATTTTTTATTCAAAATAAGTAATTATAGAAAATATATATTTTATCTATTTTTTATAGATATATCCCTTAACAAGAATCCCCTTATATAGAAATAGATAACCTCAAATGGATTTATATTAATGATCTATTTACATATATCCACATACATAGTGTTGGATCCTCTTCTAAGATGACTTGACAGTTAATCATATTACATTGATCCATATACATAGTCATTGATCCTTACCTAGCCTCCCATATAGTAATGAATTGGATAGTTAATTCCCTTACATAGATGTATATTCAATGGATTCCCTTAAACAAATCATATGTATGTTGAATCCCCTTATAATGATAATCCCTTTATGATGGGAGTTTTCCATTTTCCAGTATTCAATTAGATTTCTTTGTTATTTAAATATGTTTAGGGATACATACATTTTTTGAGGACATTATAAACACTTAAGATAACCTAGTCGAAACTCTAAATAACAATAATTACATTATGACCAATTCTATACATTTTTATGTTTTTTATATGGTGTGTTGTATTATATATACTCGTGATTGGGGATTTCACAACCCTTCACAACCTTTTATCTTTTGGGCTTCAAATATGCATTCATAAACCTTCATCCAAGTATATTTCTTACATTTATATTAAAATACCTCATTATTAGTTAAACATGGATGGATTTTAAAACATTTATCTATCTTCTTTCATTACATTGATCCTATTTTATTAATTTTATATAAAAAAACTCCAGTTGTAATGTATGATATTTAACAATAGGATCCTAATATTCCATATAATTTAGATTTAACATGATTTAAATAAGACTTTTCTATAATCATTTTTTTCCTTTTCATGAGAACCAGATATTCAATCATTATATATAAAGTTCCATGAAAAAGAATTTTACTCTAATCTCCCTTACCAAAAAACATTGGAAGGATATTTTGTTTAATAGGGTGGATTATCAGTCCAAAATCCTATATCAAGATACATTAACTTTTTTTATACATATATATTAAAAAAATACAACCATCATATAAAGTGAGATTATGTTCAGTCTAAGAGAAGAAAATATTCCATGTTAAATGACACATTCTTGGAAACAATCATTTAAACATCTCATAGTATTTATAATTATTTTTTTAATAAAAATAAATATTCGAATATAAAAAAGTTTATTGACGATTATATGGTGGAATAATATTGTATTACTCATCAACTATTAATTCATAAATATGTTTCAATAAAATTCATAACAAAATACTTGAAAGAACAGGTATGAACACTGTTAAATATCAAGATAATACAATTATGGAAATTTCAATATCGAATATGTTTCTTTTTCATACACTAACAATTGAAATAATTTTATATTATTATGTTCATGGTTACTAATATTTTGTTCGAGGTTCAGGATGTGTCCCTGTTCGAATTTTGAGTATATATTAAAAATGAGTGTTTTGGGATTTGAAGAATATGACGCATGGTCTGAGCACAGTTGAAATTATTCGGCTTCACCCTTGTCACCTTGTGACCTAACCTATGTTCAAAAAATTTAAAAAATTTAAATTAATGATAAAATTAATGATGACTTAAAATTTAAAAAATAATTTAAAATTAAATTAGTTGTTTTAATAATAATGATAATGTTATTATTAAATTTTTATTATTATAGTTATCATTTATTATTATGATTGATGATAATAATATTATTTTTGTAATTTTATTTAGTTTTTTAGGGTTTTAATTTTTTCTTTTTTTCATATCTATTTCCTCATTATCTCCCCCTCCCCCGCTCCACCCCATCCTTCCCTTCCCATTCTACCACCTACATGTGTGATGACCCACTATTGGTCGGCTCCCCTCCGACGGCCTCCTTCAGATGAGCACCCTCAAATGCCCATCTCTCCCTCACGCAACTCAACGGAGCCCCGTTCTCCCTTCACACATGGTTTCCCTCTAGCAACCCCTCATCATGCGGCCAAACACTCGAATCTCTCTTTTCTCCTCATATTCCTCTATAGTGGGTGCATTCTACCCTGGGTAAGCCTCTTCCCCACTTAACTAGTGTTTCAGTTTTTTTAGGGTTCTAATATTATAGCTTCTAGGGTTTTTTCATAGTGTTTAATCGTGAGTTTTCGGGTACAATATCTATAAAATAGGGTTTTTTTGACTTCCTTATCGTGCGTTTGGAGTTCTACACCTATTTCTAGAACATTCTCAACCTTAGGAAGGTGATTCCATGTTTATCCTTTTATTAAAAATATTTTTATGATTTTTTGATGATTTCTTCTGGTTTTATGAAATTTATGTAAGGTTCTAAAGTATTTTTTTGAGAGATATAATATGTGTTTGAAAAAAATTATTTTTCTAGTGAAATTGTGTATCTTTAGATTTAAAGCCTTATTAAGTTCTTTGAAGTGGTTTTATAATTTTTTTAATGATTTATTATGTTGTGTAAAAAATGAAAACTATGTTTAGAGATAATTTTGGTCCATGGATGAGTTTTAAAATATGATTTTGCGTCTAATGTGTTTTGGTGTATCTTATAATGATTTTATAAATATTTTTAATGATTTTTTGAATTATCATGGTGGTAAGAGGAACATGAGCCTCAACCCAGTTGGTGAGGACTCTCAAGTGCATCCAAGATACCCGAGTTCAATTACGGAGATAGACATATTTCATGGTTACTATAGCAGTTCTATTGTATGTACTATAGCCTGTAATATTCATTACTATTGAAGCTATAAAAATTCATCCGTTTTAGACATTGGACCAGAGGATTTGACGTCAGGTCTTATGTTGCCTTTTCTCCACCCAAGGCCTTCGTGCAAACACAAGGACACCGAACCACCTAAAAGACTCTAGGCCAGATGTAATATAGATTCACCCAAAAAAGATCTAGGAACAAGGCTCTAGATGATGATTCTATAGAAGCAACATTCACTAGAGTAGAGATAACTCAATATAAAAGAATGAGAGGGTATGTAACTTCCATTGGTGTCGGGAATGTTTATCTCTGCACATGATATCTAGCATACAAGTCATGCGATGGTGGAGAGCTAACATCAAAATATTTTTTTGTGAGTGGTTGTTTCATGTATTATATTTTAGAGAAATTACTATAAGTACTATGATAAAGGTCATGTTCCTCTAAGACTACAATCCATGTAATAGGTCCCCCTTTAGCCTTCACGGTGAGATTGTAAAAAAATCAATAAAATTTGAAGAAAATTAGGATATTCAGTTATGTGGTGTACTTCATGCTTTGAAATTCATTTTGTGTTTGTTTTGTTTTCAAAGAGGGGTTTGGAGTGAAATCGTTGTTTTTGAATTTTGTAGTGAATTTTTTGTTTTTTGAATGTGAATGTTTCATTTAATTTGTACATGGAACCTGAATAAGAACAAAAAGGGAAGCTCAGGTAACTAGGTGGGTGGACTATAATTATTATTCTTGTGATACGAAAGTGGGTGCTTCCCGGTTTCTCATAGTGGTATTGACAATGTCAACTCTAACTAAACTAGAATAATGATTGGAGACTAAAGGTTTTTGGTGGAGTCCCCTACTAGTGATCGTAAATGAGAAAGACGATGGTCCTGTTTTTTAAGACACATTTCACTAAGACACAGGGTTCTAGGGCCCCACTACAAGCAATTACCAATAGGGATTCTCTCGAGATTAGTTAATTCTATCATGGTTTCCATTACCATCAATATATTTTACGGATGTTTGGTTACATTAAATGAATTAGGGTTTTTATTTATTGATTCCTTCATTAAAATTGGGTTTACATAAAAAATTTTTCATTAAAATTGTTCTAGGATTTCTTTAATTCATAAAACTTGAATGTGTATTTTTTATTTAATGTTTAGTGAATGAAATACTTTTTGGGTGGCATCTTACGCGGAAATGTCCCACACCCTTGGGAGTATATAGACTTTGTTATTTATGACACCGTTATGCATAAAACTTATGGAGATAGCAGGTTACATTGTTAGAGATATTTTTTATAGGTGTTGTGGATATGGGTTGAGGGAGATTCACCCCTTGACTTTTGTTGGGTTTTTTGGTTTGGATTTTGGTCCCTTTTAGTATATATTTTTTGGTTTTTCTATTAAACATCCCAATAAAATCATGAAAAGTATAAATTCTAGTTTGGTTGTGGTTTTTAATTTATTTGTCATTATATTTTAGGTTTCTTTATTATTTTATATTCAGGTAAACCATTCCCTCTTAAAATTGTTGATACTCAATAACTGATATAGACCCACGGGGATCGAAAATTCCCTTCATTTATTACATATGACTAGGTTCGGAACCCATTTAGATGAAGACCTAGTATAGTTTATAAATTAATAACATCCAGAGGAGTTTAATCGCTTTGGGTAATTTTATTTCAGATGAATCTGGTTATACATGTTCAAGGATTATTAGAGATCAAAATTCTCTTTGAGAGTAGGGATCCTAGCCAGTACAACTTGTGATAGACCATGAACCACCATGTGATTTTGTGATATTTTTATGACTTCTCTTCCTTTTGGAGCATGGTGGCTGCAGAACACACATGTAAATCAGAAATATGTGAAGTTGTTTCATAATTCTATTGTCGTGAAGAGATTGATCAATTTTTATTTGGTGTTATTGATGTATTTTTTTCAAACCTATTGTACTTATTATTATTCTTGTGACTGTTACTCTTTGAAAAAACATTCCTACCTTGAAAGATACATTTCACTCACATAAGGAAGCCATAATGATTTCTCCCTAACTACTAGATCAGAGGTTAATGGAAATTATTGTCCCAACTATTTATTCACTTGTATATGGAGTAGGTCATGCTTCTTCTATTTCTCTTGTTAGAGAAGATGAATCTGGTCCTAATGAGAAAAAATCCATGATGATTATAATGAACAAAACCCCTTTAATCTGAGGTAATACAAAGCCTCAGGATGTGGAGGAGTGGCTTGAGATGATCTAGAACATTTTTGAATTTCTTGATACTTAAGAGAAAGTTATATTAAAATGCACCTATTTCTTTCTAGAGGGTCCCAGTCATAGTTTGTGGGAATTTGTGCTTCATGCTCGAAAGTATGAGGATATGAGATGGAAGAACTTCAAGGATATATTCAATGACCAATACTTTCATGAAGTCTTTGATTATGTTATATTATTCGAGTTTATAGATGTTAATTATGGGGGACCCATCATGGATGGAATATGCCAACCTATTTTTCAGGAATGTATGATATGAACATGAAATACTATCCAATTAATAGATGAAGGCTCAGTGGTTCTAAAAGAGGTTGTAGACGAAGATCTATTCTCTGGTATTCATGTTCAAGAAAAAGATCTATGCTGAGGTAGTTGACCAGTCTTGTATAGTGGAGATTGACCACAAGGGTATGTATGGTTCCACTGGGGTGGTGTCAGTGTTGGGTAGTAGAAGATCATCTATGAAGAAGGGGAATCGAGATGTGAAGAGGGATATTGGAGGAGGTAGTTTAGGCTATCCTTGTATGAATTTCCCGTCTGTAACTTTTGATGAAGGTTCTATGCTACGCCATTAATTTGGGAAGCCAAGAAGTATCTAAACTACATATACATCTCCTCCTAAGCCTCTTCATTAATGTGGAGTTATTGGATTTTGTTAATTTTTATGATGATGATACCATATTATAATGGGGAATAATTTGTATCTTCCAGGGGAGTGTTTGTTCAGTTGGAGCTGTTCCGGATGGAGGGATCTCGATTGGGTGGTCACAATGGTAAGACTATATCCTCTTTGGGTCCAATCCCATTCAGATACAATCCATAGGATATCAATTGTTATTAGGTAGAGACCCGGAAACTTCATAATTTAGACTAGACACCACCAAGACCAAATGCAGGGCCCTTAAGAATTAGACGTACCATTCTGTTTTATTATTCTATAGAAGCTATTTTATTTGATACTACTGTGTCTGTTTCTCTTAACTCTGATCGTCCCATGAATCTGATGAACATACCAACTAAGATGATATCTTTTACAATGGAGTTTGTAACATCATTGGGTACGTAGAATGAGCATGGCCTCAGGTGACCATATTTTGTTCTCTCTATTTATGGAGTGATGATAGATTGGGATTTTATGGTCTTGGATATGGACCATATCGATGTAATCATAAACATGGATTGGAATGTTTGATTACAATAGAATGTTGATTTCTATAGGTGATAGGACAGTTTCATAGAACCTGAAGGGAGTATTATGGTATTTCATGGGGAATGAGATCCTCGGTCCGGTCAAGCAGGACCTCTACTCCCAATTTTGGGAAATCAAACTTTTTAGTTATCATCCTTCATGCTGGAGGATGATGATGGTGCTCCTCATGGTGAATCAATATACCATAACCATTGGAAATGAGATCAAATTACTTCTTTTCCTCTATATCCTTGAGAAACATGTCCCGTTCACCATTATTTGAGATATTATTTTTCATAAGAATCAATGAATTAATAATAAATGCTTCCATTTTGATGAAATATAATGTCATCATTTTCTCATTTGTGAAGTAATAATATTATATTCTATTTTGTTAAAAAATGATATATAATCATCATTATATAATTGTATGTTATTAAATTATTGTATTAAATACTGGACTATTTTAGTTTTGGGATTATAATATATTTTTCATATTGTAAATGATTCTTAGAGTACACACAAATTTATTACACAACAATCACCTCAAAAACAATCCAGGATCGTCCTTTCCAATCATTCAGGACTTACCTTATAAAAATTAAGATACTAATAAATTCTTGATGGATTCACACATTCTATAAGCATGTAATGTTAATGATAATTAAAAAAATCATTTCTTAATTACTCATCCATCCACAATATAACACATCATATATCACATTACTCATTATAAAACATGTTCATTTTATCATTTATTACCCGTTGTGCATCCAATTCATTCCATACTAATTGTAATGATATAAAAATAATTATCATATAGATTTACATGTAATTATTTTTAATGGACACATCACCATTCCTTATTATATTAATATTTAATATAGAACATTATTTAATGATTTATAATATTTAATAGTAGGGTTCAATAATTTGAGAAAATAATTCGTAATCAGTAATAAACTATAACTTTATCTTCATTAAGAACATACATTATTTTTAAATACTATTTGTATTTGTAATTTATAGACCTTATCCTACATTATTATGATATTAAATTAAAATACATGTTTTGATATAGATGATTAAATTTATACCATTTTCTTAACTCTATATTTATCTACTCCTAAAAACACTTTTTAAGTGATTGATGGTTTTTGTTAACATCACCTTTTCAAATTAATGTAGTTGAATTACATCAGTTATACATCACATTCTATTTTCATAGATTTCATGATAATTCACATTCACAACATTCATCTGACCATGAACCCTTTATTTTTTGTTATTGTAACACCCCAAGATATCATAGTACGCTATTTCTTCAAATAAATTCAATAACTTGCACTACAGATAACACCGAGTTTAAGCGCACCATGACATACCAAAGTAGTTGTTTAAAAGAGGTTATAAATAGTATTAACTTAATTTTGAACATTATATAATCCTTATAATTATAGAATACATATTATGAGTTTCTTGGAAATAATTATTAAACAAATTCATTTTTTCATATAAAAGAAGTATTTTTTAAAAAAAATGCATTTTTACCACATTTTCAATATGAAATATTTTTAAATACAACATTTTAGACTTTTATATATTCAAGTTGACAAAATAAAATTCTTCTTTAGAAACAGGAAATAATAATTAGTTTAAATATGCTTTTGGATTTTTTATTATAACTTTCATATTTGGTTGAATAGTGAAAAATACTATCTTTTAACAAAAAACAACTTTTTGAATCAAAATAATGTTTAGTGTTTAATTTTACATTTTAATGGTTTGGTATGATAAATATATTTTAGGTTTACTATTTAATCCAATTTTATTCATTGAAAATTATATCACTTTGAAATTGAACATAAACAAGTATTAATATTCTGTTAGTTATTATTACTTAAAAACACTATTTTTCGATTTGAAAATGGGAATTAATATTAAATTAATAAATGAAACATAAATGTTTTAAATTTGTTGAAATGGAATATATTTTTGAATTAATAATATCAAAATTAGGTTTGGGTGAAATTTTTATATTTTTCTGAAAATATTTCATTTTTTATGAATAGTGCAAAACAATGTCTTACTGGTTAAAAATAACATTTCATTTAAATAATTATTTATGTTATTTAAATTTATTTTAGGTAAAAATATATAAATAATACCTATATATGTTCAATTTAATCCATTGGATTCATTTTGTAATAATATTTGATTTATAAAACTTTATTGAACTTTTCACTGACTTTTACCCACCTCCTATGAGAATTTGAAAATTCACATAAAAAATAATTTTACTGCTTATGTGGTTGAAATTTAAAAAATCAAATTGATACAGTTGATATCCTTAATAGAAATGTGGTTCAATAAGAATAAAATAATTTTTTTGAATAGTAACTTTTAACTTTTATTTACCACGGTTAAAAGTAAATAGGATAATTAAGGGTAAAATGATATCATAATTACCCCAATACATGTTCTAATTCTATTGGATAAGTTTAATTTGACCAGAAACAACAATAGTAATAAAATATGATTCTTTAGGTCCACATGGATTAGATTAGGACATTTATTATTATTTAATTCAAAGAAGAGATAAAAGTGATAAATTCAAAGTTTAATGTCTAAACCATTTTACTACAGGTTTACACATAAGATAAATTTGAAAATAAATATTTATTAGAAAGATAAAATGATTTATAATATAATAATATTTTATTTATGTTTTTTATACTTTATATAATTAAATTTATATATAACACAGTAATGATGTATTAATTATAGTATTAATGAAATATTAAATTATTGGATATTTTAAATATCCAAATAAATGTAATTTGATACTTCTTATGAATTCCACTAATATTATTGTTTAATTTGACATTTTATGGTTTTTTAGAAGAATTTATATCGAAGTAATAATTTTTTTATAAAGTTATAAAAAACAAAAAACCAAATAGTGTCAAAATAGACGTAAAAGAGTTTTTAAAACAAATATTATATTTTTAAATGATATAATAGTCCTAAAAATCTACGGATTGTCCAATGGATTATATAATAATATATATGGAATTAATGAACCAATTGGGGTTCTATTGTAATTTTATAGTATGTTTATTAACCATATTATATAAAAACTCAAAGACATGGTAAATGTCAAACTATTTAACTAAGAGTGAAATCTAAAAGTTATGTTTAATATAGTGACATAAAACTATCTAAAACCTATTGGTTGAGGGTTTTTCGACCCATACCTACCATAGAATTTAAATAATAAATTTTGGAGCCATTATAATCTGAAAATGATTTTATTATAAAATAATAGTTTATGTTTTTTCTAAGGTACCCCTCACTCCTCCTATAAAAGGGGACACCCTCTTCTCTCAAATTCACACCTCCAAAGCCATTTGGCTCGGACAAACCCGACCAAAATATACTCCCAACTATCCTTAATGCATCCTAGAGACCATATTTTGGTCAGATAGCCAACCTATGGAGCCCTTTTGATCAAATCAAAAGGAAGAACCCAAAGTAGAGGTAAATATTTCATCACCTCTTTCATGTTCATTTCTTCTTCCACATCGTCATTATTTGATGTTTCCATTATAAAATAATAACTCTATTATCTACAATATAATATGATGTTATTATATATGTGGCACAACCATATTCATTAATCTATCCATGTTTTGAATGACATGTCACCATACGTGCGTACATTTGGCTTACCGTATCCACGTAGTGGTGAAATTGATATTCAATACATTATTATTTTGATGGGTATAATAATGATGTGTAATTTATGTAATTAATAAATATAACATGATAATTTTTATTTATATATGATATTCTATCCAATTCCAAACTTTTATGGAAATGATATTGCTTCTCGAGCGTATGTACGGATTACCATCTATACGACGCAATGAGATTCATTTCCAATTTCACCATTCATCGATGATTATAAAAATATATATTAATAATAATTTTGTCGTATATGACATAATAATTATAATGGTGATATATATATATTTATATTTACATACATATATCTTATTCACTTACTTCCGTTTAATACGATATCAAAATAGAAACATCGTTTATGCATACGTACATCATACCGTCTCCATAAACAGTGTTTTCCATTTCATATATCTATCTATTATAAATATTTATATTCTAAATATGAATTATTTATATATAAATTATTATATTTTTGAATTATTTAAATCATTATATAAATGATACGATCAAGAAGAACATTTTAAAATATGTACGATAAAGAAATAGATTTTTACCAGAAATGTTAATTTAAGATGAAAATCATTATTAAATGGGTAATATAAAGTCATAAATGTTTCATGAATAATATAATAAATATTAATATGGGTCTTTTATAATATAATAACATACAATGGTCATTATAAAAGTTTGTTAAATGTAACCTCGACAATAGGAAACTTCAAGGTAAGGGTTAATTTCACAATCTCTTCATTATCCAAGGTTGTTTTTACACAAGCATCTACTGGGACATATTTATTATCCATATACATGTTTCATGAATTAGTTTTCAATGTTATTCTTTAAGTGGAATTTTTTTACTAAAACATAATTTCAAATGTTTTAAATATTTGTTATTCAAAATCATTCTCATTAATTTCCATGTTTTCAAAATGGGTTTTTATGATTTAATTATATGGATATGAATGTTTTTAAAATTATAATTCATTTCAAAATTTTCAATGTGTTATAGGAAACATTGATCCAAAAAAATTTCTTTATAATTATTCATTTCTAAATTGTGTGACTTCTAAATTCTTTCATGAAAAATTGTTATTTCCCTCAAAGACTTTTTCAAATAATTTTCATCTATGTCAGCATCCTTTGATGAATTTTAAACATGTTTTAAGTTAATTTATTATGATACAAATCTTCATTATTGTATTGATGGTTTTTGTGATATGTTTGACTGAAGATCTGTTATTTTTACACCATTCATTGTTTATGGATAAAGTGTTGACATTTCATAAGCTTGTTTTAATAAGAATGGTTATGTTATGTTTAAACCTTTTCATATGAGCAATGTATTGGACTTAGTAAGTGATGGGTGGAGCCCATTATAGATCCTTGATGCATCGGTAGGTCTCATGAGACAGACTATTGTCTTGGAATAAGGCTTTGAAAAAATCTTACTTGTAGTCTTGGCACAATGACTTGACTATGTGGTTAAGAAATTCTAGCATTATAACTTCCATCAATATGAAATTGGATTTTGATATTGCATTTGATTATTCGACTAGTAGAATATCCATGTAAATAAGTAAATGGAATTATTTGATTTTTATCTATTCCATATTATGCTGATGTTCATGTTTAAAAGGATTTTAGTAATATCATATGTTGCCTTAAGTGTCTTTGATTATTTATGAATGTTATCACTATATTGTAATCCTTATTGTGAATCTGAGCACACAACTTTCTATGTTTTATTTTTCCTAGGACGTGAAGAAGTATATTGTGACTGACCTGTAGGGATAGTCTATGGGATCTTCGTGTTGTCTATGGAGACAATTTTTTTTAGTTTTCTATTTTATGATGTAATATAAACCTTATGAATGTATCTAGTACGTCAAAGGATACTAATGTAATCGGTTGTTCGAGATTTGATCTTTTGTGATAATGCCAATGATACGTAATAATCCACTGACTTTGGGATTTTGGGGTCAAGGTGTTACAGTTGCTATCAGAGAATGTTTAGTACAATCCTTGGAAACTATATTTAGATAAACTCTTATTAGATCACATAGCCCAATGAGAGACTTTGAGGATTAGTATAGAAGAACATCTTAGAATATTGATATTGTAGAAATTTTTTGAGTTTTCCAAGAAATACATCCTTTTTTGGATATATGTAGGTGAGGCGGCTCTCACACAGATGTACCTCATGGTAAAACCGGAACACACCCCTTTGAACTAGACTCGAATGAGAACTAGTGCACGACAACGGGCCTTGTTGCAATTTCAGTTACGACACTCTAGACGGATATGGTTAGGATAATTTTCATTTTCATAACATAACATTATGAATGGTTTATGAGTATATACTTCCTCAAGGAATTTTTTTTATGATTATGGATTATATCCATAAGCTTTTTAACTTTTTATAGGTATTTTAAAATTTTATAAATATTCATTGCAATTCAATAACTGACATAGTGTATGCCATTGTATATAAATTGCGTCCAATAGAAGTAATGTGAACTCTATCAATACGTATGATCCAAAGGGTAAGAAGGATCATATCATTCATTGTATTAATCCAACATTTAGAAGGGAAATAATCTGCCATTTAATATAAAATTATGAATAAATAGTATCATTTGTTACTAAGATAAGGAAATAATTCACTGAGCCCCATGGCTTTAAAGGGAAACATGAGAATAAAAGGAAGGAAGATATAATGTTGGATAAAGGAATGAGGGAAAATAACGATTTTTCCATATTTGATATCAATGGAAAGAATCGTCGTGATAAATGATTGAAGGGAATGAGAGTTTGTTATAAGATTGGAGAAAAAGGACACCAAGTACGTGATTGCAAGGGTAAGAAAAAAGTTTCAAATGTATAATGCAACATCTAAAAGGAGTTAGGAAATTACTAGATTCAATGTACCAATCATCAAAGTATACCCCAAATGTTGATATTGGATAATAATAATGTTATGATACTATCAAAGTTGAAGAGGATTGATTAGATTACTTACGTTGTTATTAAATTACTGTGACATTTGAGTATTGTATTAATTATTTACATGTTATAATATTTATATATTACATAAATATTTTACTCCAGTACTATTTCATTAAAGACATGGGATTGTCTAGATCCTTGAAAAGTGAAAAATATCAGGTTAATTTTTTGGAAAATATATGGTTGAGAGAATGATAATCCTTAATATTGTTCTGATACTAACGTTGTGCTTTTAGAGTAATACATGATTGATTTGGACAAATTATATTGGAAATTCTTAAATACCTTGAAAGTGATTAATTGTCTATATATTCCATCATTGTTGGAGTTTACAACCTTTTTGGTTAGAAGGAGTATTTTATAAGGGTAAGTGAGCATGAATGTAATCAATAAGGTTTTATGGTAATTCAGGTTGTTTGAGTGTTTTAATGGAATACATGATGAAGTCGTTCACATGTTATTATGTGGAAATAAGGATCTTCATTGTGATTAAAATCCTTATATATTTCGGAATGTGAGATTGGATATAAGTATTTTGGAAGAGTTTAGTTTGAGATTATTTTTGGATTTCCATAAAAAGGACAACTCGGAGGTCGGGCGGAAACCTGCAGTGTCTAGCAAGGCCACGAGACTCGAGCCTACAACCGTAGGGCGAAAAGGGTGTATCACCTACCACTGGGCCACATGATATCCTATATTGAATAATTTTGTTTTTTAAATGGTTGGTGGATTAATTATAAATTAATTTTTTTTAACCCCATACAAATAGGATACATAGAATATTTTTTATGTTTTATAATCTTTTAGAGTGAAAGATGAATTTATGTTAGAAATCAGTTAAAGGATGGAACTCTACTTTTCAGGTATATATATTTTTTTCATCACTTATTCTATGAATAAATTAATTCTTCAAAGTTCGGTAAGGGATCCTAAAACTAGAAATGTGTTATCCTAATATCTTATGTTTTTTTGAACCAATGATATTTTAAATCATCATAGATTGATGTCTTTGAGGCCCTCAATTCTATAATCATTTGTGACTAATGACCTCAATCACTTCTTATAAATATTTAAAATTTCCCTCCAATTATGTGTCTCTAATTTTGACCAATGTTCTCCTAATAGATATCATAATTTTGTGGTGACATTTTCATTCCACTTTTCCTCTTATTAAGAATCAATTTTATTAATACAATTTCTGATGTGGGTTTTCCCATAAAAGAATTTTCTATTTTCAACCTTTTATTTTCGACGAACAATTTCAAAATGCGAGGATGAAATTTATTGAAATAGGGAAAAATGTATCACCCCATGATTTCATAGTACGTTATTTATTCAAAGTAATTCAATAGCGTGCACTACACACAACACTGAGATCAAGCGCACCATGACTTACCAAACTATCCGTTCAAAAGAGATTATGAATAGCATTAACTAAATATTGATCTTTGCATAATATTTCTAATTATAGAATCCATATTATGATTTTCTTATACATAATGAAAAAACAAAATCATTTTTTCATATTAAAGAAGTGTTTTTAAAAAAATGCAATTTCACCACATTTTAATGGGAAACCATTTTTAAATACAATATTTGAAAGTTTTACAAATTCAATTTGAAAAAATAATCTTAATCTTTAGAATCAAGACATAAGAATTTTTTAAATAAATTTTTGGTGTTTTTTGATAACTTTCATATTTGTGTGAATAGTAAAAAATACTATATTTTAACAGATTTTTTTTAATCGAAATAAATATTAGTGTTAAAATATACATTTTAATAGTTAGGAAGTATAAATATATTATATTTTTACAATTTAATCCAATATTATTCATTGGAAATAATTTCACATTGAAATTTAACATGAACAAGTATCAATCTTTTGTTAGTTATTATTTCTTAAATTTGCTCTTTTTTTACAACGGGAATTAATTTAAAACTAAAAAATGAAAATTATATATTTTTAATTTGATAAAATAGGTATAAATATTGAATTCACAATATAAACATTATCTTAGGGTTAAATTTTTGTATTTTTATGAAAACATTTAGTTTTTTATGAATAGTGAAAAACACAACGTTATTGGTAAAAACTGACTTTTCATTTAAAGAATTTTTTATTTTATATAAATTTACATTCGGTCAAAGTAGATACATAATACCTATATCTGTTCAATTTAATCCACTGAAGTCATTTTGTAATAACATTAGATATATAAAATTTTATTTAACATTTCACTATCTTTTACCCCCTCCTATGAGAATTTTCAAATTCACATAAAACGTAATTTTACTACTTCTGTGAGTGGAATTTCAAAAATCTTAGAGACACAGTTGATATCAGTATGAAAAATGTGGTTCAATAAAATGAAAATAATTTTTTGTGAATAGTAACTTCTTTAACTTTTATTTACCACGGTTAAAAGTAAATTGGGTAATTAAAGGTAAAAATGATATCATAATTACCCTATCACAAGTCCTAATTCTATTGGATAAGTGTAATTTGACCAAAAAATCGTTATAAATAAAATATGATCCTTTAGGACCACTTGGATTAGATTAGGACATTCATTATTATATACTTGAAAGAAGAGTTAAAAGTATTAAATTCAATGTTTAACAACTATACCATTTTAATATAGGGTTAAAAAGAAGATAAATTCCACTATAAATATTAATTAGAAAGATAAATTGATTTATTACATCATGGTATTTTATTTATATTTTTTAGAAATTATATAATAAAATTAATTTATGGCACAATGATGATGTAGTAATTACCGTATTAATGAATGATTAAAATAATTGATATTATAAATATCCAAATAAAACTAATTTTGTAATTTTTATTAATTCAACGAATTTTATAGGTTAATATGATATATTAGGGTTGTATAGATGATTTATTTCTAAGTAATAATTTTTTTATGAATTTTGAAAAAACAAAATACCAAATAGTGTCAAAATTGACAAAAATTAGTTTTTTTAAAAAATTTATATAATTAATGATATTATAGTCTTATTAATCTAGGTTTCAAGAAAAATACATATATAATAATATCTATTCCATTAATCTACCAATTGGGGTTCTATTTTCATTTTATAGTATGATTATTAACGAAATAATATAAAAATATAAAGAGACATGGTAAGTGTCAAACTATTTAACTAGGAGTTAAAAATAAAAAAATAAGGTTAATATGGTGACCTAAACCTATATAAAACCAATTTAATGAGTGTTTTTATTCCCATAGCCACATTAGACTTTAAATAATACATTTTTTATCCATTATAAACTGAAAATTATTTTATTATAAAATATTATTTTATGTTTTTCCTAAGGTGCCCCTCACCCCTCTTATAAAAGGGAATTTCCCCTTATCTAAATTTCACACCTCGAAATCCATTTGGCTCGGCCTACCCCTACCCAAATATCCTCCCAATTAATCTGTTTTCATCATAGAGTCCTTATTTTGGTCAGAAAGCCAACCTATGGAGCCCTTTTGATCAAATAAAAAAGAAGAACCCGAATAAGAGGTAAATATTTCATCACCTCTTTCAGGTTGTCTTCTTCTTCCAATTCCTTTTGATTTGTTTTTTCCATTCTAAAATAAGAAATCCAGTATAATATATATAATTTGATGTTATTATAAAAATTTCACACCCATATTCATTATTCTATCCATCCTTTTAATGACATGTCACCATAAGTGTGTATGTACGACTTACCATCTCCACGTCGTGCTGTAATTGTTATTCAATACATTATTATTTGGATGGATATAATAATGATGTGTAATTGAAGAAAATAATAAATATAACATGATAATGATTCTGTATATATGATATAACTTCCAATTCTACACCATTAAGGAAATGATATTGTCCCTCATTCGTACGTACGGATTAATGTCTCCCCGACGCGAAGAGATTCATTTCTAAGTTCACCTTTCACCGACGATTCTAAAAATTTATATTACTAATAAGTATGTAATATATGACATAATAATGCTACTGGAGATATATATATATATATTTATTTATGTACTTACATATATCTTATTCACTTTATTCCATTCAATAATATATGAAAACAAAAACTGGGTTTATGCGTACGTACGACCTACCGTCTCCATAAGTAATGTTTTGTATTTCATATATCTAACACTATAAATATTCATAGTATAAAAAATTATGATTTATAAATCATGTTTTATATTCTGGATGTATTTTAATTATGATCTAATTGATACGATCGTGAATAACAAGTTAAAATATGTTCGATAAAGAAAGAGATTATTACCTAAAATGTTAATTTAATATGAAAATCATTTTAAAATTGGTTTTATAAATTCATAAATGAATCATGAATGATATAATAAATATGAATATGGATCTGGTATAATCTTATAACATACAATGTTCATTTTACAGGGGTTTAAACGTACCCTCTACCAATATAAAGTGCAAGGTAAGGGTTAATTTCTCAATCTCGTTATTATCCGAAGTTGTTTTTACTTTAGTATATACTAGGAAATATTTATTATACATGTCCATGTTTCATGAAATATTTTTCAAAGGGATTCATTAGTGGGTCATTTGTTTACTAAAACATCATTTCAAATGATTTAAATATTTACTCTTCTAAATCATTCTCATTAATGTCCATTTTTTCAAAATGGTTATTAAGGATTTATTTATATGGACATAAATTTTTTTAAAATGGTAATTCTATTCAAAACATTAAATGTGTTATGACACATTTGGATTCAAAAAATTATATTTAAATGTCGTCCTTTCTAATTTTGTTACTTTTAAATGTTATCATGAAAAAGATATATTTCTCTCAATGAGTTTTACAAATCATTTTCATCAATTTCATCATCCCTTGATGGATTTTAAACTTGTTTGATGTTGATTTATTATGATAAAAATCTTCAGTATTTTATTGAAGGTTATTGTGGTATGTTTGACTGTGGATATGTTATTTTTACACCATTAATGGTTTTTAGATAAAGTATTTACATTTAGTATGCTAGATTTAATATGAATGTTTATGTTATGTTTAAACCTTGTCATATGAGGAATGAATTGGACTTAGTATGTGAATGTGGAGCCCGCTATAGGTCATCGATGCATCGGTAGGTATCATGAGACAAACTAGTGTCTTGGCCCAAGGCCTCAACAAAATCATATTAGTAGTCTTGGCACAAGGCCTTGACTATGTTTTTATTAAAGCATGGAATTATTCATTCCATCAATATGAAAGTGGCTATTGATATTTCATGGGATTATTCGACTAGTTGAATATTCATGTGAATAAATAAATGGAATTATTTTATTTTTATTTTTTTCATATTATTCTGAAGTTCATGTTTAAAAGGATTTTGTTTTGTTCTGATATATTTCCTTAAATAATTATTCTTATTTATGATGGTTTTTGCTATATTGTTATCATTACTGAGCATCTGAGCTCACCTCTTTCAATGTTTTATTTTTCCCAGGATGTGAAGAAGTAAATTACGACTGACTTGCATGGATAGTCTATGGGATATCATTGTTGACTATGAAAACGATAGTGTAGTAGTTTTCTATTTTATGATGTAATGTAACCCTTATGAATGTATCTAGTACTTCCATTTCTACTGAACTAATCAGTCTTTTGAGATTTTAACTTTTGTGATCATTAAAATGATACATAATAATGCACTGACTCTGGGCTTCTATGGTCGGGGTGTTATAGTTATCATTAGAATTATAAATATTCACATTTCACCATGGTCAAATTTAATTATTTCATAATAAATTTTATTATACTGAATGATATTTTAAATATACATTACAAGAAATCATTATTAATTTCAATATTTTTACATCTTATTATAAAACATCATTATTGCCTCTATATTACTAGCATGGGAAAAAACCGCATCACAAGGTTATGGAACTCATCCCATTAATTAATCCAAGAATATTATCAATCTTTGGCACCATATAAATATAATTACTATAAATAAAATACAGTGACATTTTTACCCAATAAATGAATGAAATTATTCTATCCAAGTCTATGAGATTCTAGTCTAATGAGTTATTATAATTCATTAAATTTTCACCCTATGAATTGTAGTGATAAATCATGAAACCATTATATATTAGAAAACATAAATTTTAATTATTTAATAACAATTATTTAAATTATTAAATAATTATTTTAAATGAAATCATTTATAAACACATTCAAAATGATTTTTTTCTTTTTATCCTTGTATGTATATATGAATCCAATGATGGTTTTGCATAAAAATATTGTTTCATGTATTCCCCCTCATTTTTTCATTGATTCTTTCTTTTTATGGGTTTGATACATGGTACCCAAACCATCCCTAAAACATAAAACCAATTTTTAACATGAACTTATTTTAGTCAACTCATATGATAAACCTGAAACATTGATATGAAAGTTAATTTTGTTCCACTACATCCAATCATCTCACCATTCACGTACCACACCCATAATGGCCTATCTTCATGATCAAATTGATATGATTATTTCTCAATCTACATAAGATCTTTAATCAATTACCCTGAAGGGATATGTCCCCCATGAGTTACCGTAGAGTCATATGATGTGATGGTTATGTGTTGTGCTAGGATACTCATCAACCACACCCTCATAAGGTTATGTTAAACAATAAAGGACATATAATAAGTTGGTCAGAAAGACCTTGATTACTAATGACTCATCCACTATTTTTACAAATGACATCATCATATAACATCCTCATTGTTTTAATAGGGTTTATAACCTCGATTACAAATATAATTTCACTCCCTGAACAAATCCAACCCCATAATTCAAGAACTATCTTCAGTTTCATACAATTTAGAATCTATGTTCAAGATATTTTTTTGATATGTAAAGATTCAAATAATATTATCTTTATATTCACTCCTAAAAAACATTGATAAGAGTGATTACTGAAAATATTCACTGGATGTTTCATCAAACTAGTTGAATTTATCACTTTTCATTATAACACATATGGAATAATAAGGGTTCATCAGAATTCCAAATAAAAAATACTCTAATCAAACATGGATGTTTTTTTTCCGAAATCACCTCTCTAAAACTCATATCTATCCACGGGTAGTTTAAAAAGATTCATGTGGATGGGGGTTTTTCATATAATGAGGAATAAAAAAATAAATTTTAAATAATTTATTTTATTTTTAATAATATAAAATGGTAGTGAAAATGTTAGGATAATATTAACATTAAAATATAAGGACTATGTCTTTTTTTTAATGATTCATTTATCAAAGTTTATGCTCAAATAATCTCATGTAAAAATGATCCCTCCATTGGTGACCTCCACGTTATATCATTTCATAAACTCTAATTTTCTTATAAATTATAGATATTAATGATATAGATGGAATACTACCACATAGTAAGTTGTATTAATTAATTCTTAAAATGTATCACAACTCATTCACACAAAACTTATCACCAAAAAAATTATGAAAATACTATCCAAGGGTGAAATCCATATTCTTAAATCAATAAAATAGAATATTTCTCAATGATACAATATATTCAAGGGGAATTAAATTATTTCCATTCTAAACCAAAAATTGACATTTCAACTAAAACCCTCCATTCATAATAAATTGGCCCACCAACCAATATCATTTGAATTCAAATAACGTATAATAAATTTAATGACACTATATTTTTTATTTAATTATAATCCATGTAAATTTAGTTATTGAGTTAAAACATATATTGTTATAATAAATCCATTACAATATTACCCATATTGTGTGATTTATCACTAATATTACTCTATGTGAACATTGCATAAAAAAATCAAACCACAAGTGATTGATACATAATGTTTAAATAATAACCTAGTTGAATGAATCATTAAATTTTTTATCTCTTATGGATAAAACATTACTAAATCATACTATGGGTGAATGATACATCATTTCCACATAATTCTACCATTTATCGATAGAACAATTAATAATACCCCATGTAAATTCTATATCACTATCAAATAATTCTTTTAGCCAATGGATGATTTTTTATAAAAAGTAAACAATATAAGAAAAATAATAGAAATAGTATATATAGGAAAAAATCCACAAAAAACAAAAACACATCAAAAGACACCAAAATCAACAAACCTAAAATATCATAAGTTGAATATTTCCCAAAAGATAGAATCAACGACCACAACATATAAACCATGATTAATAGCATATTATAAAAAAATCATGATAAGATTAAACATCTGAATTATGACCACATTTCCATGTTTTGATAAGTTCAAGCAATGGATAATGTACATAAATTTTCATGTTGGATGTTTCTTTCTATAAAAGTTCTAAATTTCATTAACTCAAATCATCATCTTTGAAAAAAATTATTTCATTTGGATGATTAAGAAATGAGTCTACCATTCCTAAATCTTTTAAATTTGAAATATTTGGAATGAATCCACTTCAAAATTTTCATGAGAGTAGGTAATGTTACTTATAAAACAATAAGTAGAACATAATGGTTCAATATTATTATGTCGAAAAGAATCCATAGAAGGATCTTCATGTACTTGAGTAGCTATAACCAGAGAATCTTCTTGTTAGGAAACATTTAATAGGAATTTCAAACTTATTAGATAATGGAAAATTAATATTTTTATATATAATGTAGTACCCAAATAACAATCATTGGAAGAGCAGGAATATATAATGGGATAAAAATATAGTTACGAGAAACATCCATTTTTTTTAGCAATTCAACATTATAATCCTTCATCAATATTTGATCTAATAAGACTTTTTCCAACTTATTTGGCTTCCACCGAAGAATTTTTTTATGTTATAGTGCCATGTAATAATATTCATGAATAATTGAATTATGATTTTCAATATTCGCATTAGGTTTCATGATGTTAGTTTCCCATTATCTAATTTAGATTTACAATACTTTGTTCTAATAGCTATTTTTTATGAAGGAAGATACACTTTAAAAATGATATTGGGTCATCCACTAGATGAATTTATCTACTCCTCGTTAATAAGACCTATATAGGATGATTTTAGATTTCACATAACAGATACATGCCAAATATTTTATAGATCAAAAAATATAACTCATTATGACATTTATCAATAGAATGAACAATATTGAAGTATTTTTGATAGAACTCCGGTTCATTCTCAATCATTATATTCATCTCAAAATAGAATTAATTATCCACAAGAACGATTATATCAATAAGAGTTCTATTCATTTCAGTTTGTACAAGAATTATAATAATCAATTGATCCTTTTACATTCAGAATATTTTTTATAATTTATAATAATTCCTAATGTAGAGGCTACATCCCATAAATTTTTTTTATTCCATTGATACATAAATTAGTTAAAAGCTCTAATACAATCATCAGTTTTCAAATTTATAATAGTCCCTAGATTGAATCATATATCGTAATGTTCTATTTAAATATAATTAGGTTTGAGTGGGATATGTACTATTCCCAAATCATTCATCCCCATAACAAAATAAGGAAAAGTTATATAAAAAACATCTACCAATTGATGCGTTCTTCCACCCATCAGGACCCCAAAATTCAATCATTTAAATTTGAAAGTATTCAAGAATCAATGAATTGATTCCCTAATATGACATAAACTGATCAACAATCGAGTTCTAACACTAACCAATGCATTCTGAGAAGATTTAATTGTTATATACAACCAATTCTAGCAATCTGTTGTTCATAATCCTTCCAGATGTGGAGGAACCCAAACAAGTGTCATCAAAGAATCAATAAAAGGAATCATTATTTTTTATCATTATCCAAGGATTAATATCCATACACTACAAGATTATCATAATTATTATGATCAAAATAACCATTATTTATCTTCTCATTATTCATTTTGAATTGCTGGAGAGCGAATCAAAACATCCGTAAACAAAATACCAGAAGAGGTATCCTTAGTTAAGTGAAGAATAGAAGCACATTGTGGATAAAAATTATCCGTCAATTCATTAAATGAATATAATTCATTGATAATGAGAGGGAGACCATCACCAAATGGGAATTACATAATTTATACATCTGGTGAAAATAAATCATTGTAGAACACCCCCTTGGTAAACATTCCATCACTAGAACACATATCACCAACGGTGGATACAGTTCCTCTAGAATAGCCTTAAGGTGGAAAATATACCCTGCTAAAAATCATTTTATTTATTGATATATAACTCTAATCTAATAAAATAATGGTAATAAGGAATCACTAAATAATCTATATAGGTAGATGATGCATCACTATTCAAACAAATTACATTATGTGGATAATCAATCCCTTGCCTTACTTTATCTCATGAATTCATTAAACATGGAATGGTCTTGGATACCATACATGTCTCCAAGGTCCATACTATATGAAAATACACCCTCAATGGGTCTTCTGGCCACATTTATATAAAAATTTTAATTATATAAAAGAACATCAAAGGAAATAATGTTTACGCAAAACTCATAAGGACCACTAATGGCCTAAACTAACACGACACACTCTTCAAGTGAAAATAAAAATTGGTTAATTTAATTTATACGAGCGCACACCAATTTCATTCTACTCCTAAATAAATATAATATGAAACTATTAGATTTGGTTCCCAATATCTAATTAGATTTATATTTGTATTACATTAATATTAATACAAATTAGTATTTTTATCACATGTTTAGTGTTCATATAGATAATATTGATGTGATAATACACGTATAATGTTTTTCTAATAAAAAGGTTAATATTTTATACCTGCTAAATATGTAACCTCTAAGATTATATGATAATATTATTATAAATATGCCTTATGATATAGAAATCATATTTCAAATAGGATATAGATGATATTTTAATTTTAGTTTTTGGTTTCCCAAAATAGGTTCGAATATATTCTAATGAAGTTTACACATGGTAATCTCTAAGAAGGGTGGTCATGAAAATTATCATTCCAATATTAATTCAACAAGTTATATGTGTTGTTGAATGATCCTATTTTTTGTTATGTGCACATTTACTATGACTTTATGTTAATTTTTATATACATCATGGATTTCATATTTTGATGTATGAATGAAAATAGAGATTAAATATTCTCATAGAATGGAATAATATTTTTTTTGTGTCCTAGTTGATATGAATGTAATTGAATATGTCATAAAAGTTTTTTCCATTATAAATTTATAGAAGAATATATTTGACTCTTTGAATAAAATGAAAGTGTCTAATTAAATTCATGGACATGGTAATTCATAGAGGATTTTATTCTATAATGTAAAATAAATTTCTATAGATTATATTTGATGCGGAAATAATGTTATCGTCTTCCATGGTGACATATCGATATAAGAATAATATATTATAAAGTAAGAACTCATAATTAGTTACAATCATTGTGAAAATAATTTTTTCCTCTATAGGTCATTCCTGTGTGTATAGATATTGATCATGGGATTTGGGAATGATCATATAAGAACACTATGAAATATTACTACCTGTTCACTCACTAGTTGACATTATTATCCTAGATAAAATATATTTACATTTATTAACAACAATATATATTATTATTATTATTAAATTATTCAATAATAATTATGTAATGTTGATAATGTAAATTCAATTTTTATTTATTTCATTTTAGAATCAATGTGATATGAATATTAAGTAAACAGTATTCACATTGTAGTGAAAAAATAATTTTTTATTTGTCATTTATTATATTAATGGAATTAAATATATTTTTATATACATTCTAGTTGAGAAAATAGATTGATATAAATATTTATCTATTTATGAGAATATTAACAAAACTGTGTATTTAATTTTTTAGTGAATGGAATATTTATTTATTTCTTGATGATTAATATAATGAAATTTATTTATTTAAATAAATATTATTTATTAGAGGTTCAATAAATAAAACTGATTCTTGAAAAGAAGGATTTAAAAATCATGTAGAAGTGTATTTATTAAATTGTGGGTTTAGTTCATGACTAGAGAACAAAATAATAATAAGAATATTATTATTATTATTATCATCATCATTTTTTTGGGAGTTACTTGTAATTAATAATTATATTAATGAACTTGGTTCAATTATTTAATTTTTTATCTCTAAGTATATAATATAATTTATATATTCTTTTAGATGTGGGGGGTGAATGAGCATGGATAAATATCTTGAGGGAATTATGTCATGTGTGAGAGTTTCTTGCAAAAAAATTCTTAGGAACGTTGATAGAATAATCCTACTCCTCCATCTCAGGAATAACAAAATAAAATAGAATTTATTGAAGATTGAAAAATCACATGTCATGATTAATAGTGAATTATGTATGGTTTTAGGATCTTCTATGATAGAACCTATAATTCTATTGAGGATGCTCAAAATTTTGAGTAGTATGTATGGATAAGGCTATAGAAAATCATGTGACACTGCAATATTTTTAAGAATAAAAATTGGTTACAATAGTGAAAAAAATAAGTGATATTGAGATTTGATGATAATGTAACACCTTGATACTCAATAATATATTTCTTTTTGAAAATATTTAATCTCATATAAATCTTGTGATATATGAAACCGTAGATTTAAACGAAAAATGATACTCAATTAAAATATTATTATTTAAACATGACTATTATATCCTATAATTCATATTATTAGTTAGTAATATTAGTAACTAAACTACAAAAATACAATTTTTAAATATCTAAATAATAAATTAAATGTTAATCTCTTATTTAGAAACAGAATAATAATCAATTGAATGAAAAATATTGTTTTCTAGAAAATATATTTGGCTTAAGGGACGATTAATCACTCTTATAAAACATAATCAAGATTCATTTATTACCACATTTATAATGTTAATTTTTAAAAATAATAATTTTTCAAATATACAGGTCGAAATTATCATTCGATGAATTTTGGATATTTTTTTGAAAAGATTGATTTTTTCGAGTAATATTGAAGAAAAATATATATTTACTGAAAAATTTCAATTTCATTTATATTATAAAAAAGAAACAATTATATTTTATATAAAGTTTTTTTCAAAAATATTTAATTATATAAAATTGAGGTCATTTTAATCAATGTAATGTTGAAGTCTAATATAATAACATTTTAATCTGTTGAAATTTTTTCCTTTGGGAATTTTTTTTCGACGTGTCTCTGGGATTAATTAAAAGATGGATTATGAAAATTCTATGAAATGTATTTTAAAAATTAATTCTATATTTTTAATCATAATAATTATTAATATATAATAATGTGAACATAAATTTCTTCCAAAATGAATAGATAAAATAATAAAAAATAATTACCATTGTTAAGGTGGAAGCGGTTTACATCGGGGTTAAACTAAGAATAAAATGGTAAAAATGACCAATAATTCATCCAATTCTTATTTTAGGGACATAAATGGACCATATAACCACTAATATTCATGAATTAACCATTTTAGAGACATCTATATTTTTAAAAATGTCTCTACACTTCATTCATTTCAAATATTCCATGTCTGTCATCTCCACATCATATAAAGGCCACCCACTCTCCACTCATATTTAGGATTTGAAAGGAAAATTGACAATAAATATAAAAAACATTAAATAATCCTCTCATAACATCATAGATGTCTTGTCTTGGTTACAAATCCATCTTAGGAAGGATTTTGGTGGAAAACTAAATAATTTTTCCATAGAAGGGTGAACCATCAAAAAGAAGAATTTTATATTTTATTTCTTCATCCCCCTCATTATAATATTATTTAATAGTAATAATATATTAACAATAGTATCTCCGGTATACTAAGGTGTTATTTTGTAAATTTAAATCTATAACCAACTATAGTTACATTAAATAGAAAATGATTTTTTTGATCATGTGTTCGAATAACTACCTTCTCACGAACTAATAAATTCATTTTCCATAAGAACAATTCAAGTATAGATATAATGATCCATTTGAAATAAATATATATTATTTATGGAATTATTATTATTATGTATTTTTTATATTAATTATAAATTATTTATTTCCATTCCACGGGGGATAAGAAAAAATCACTCATGTGTATTAAGAACTATAGCTTTATGATGCAATGAGATTTTGTTTACACTTAAAAATTATATGAAACCTAAAATGGATCATGATAATTAATTTATATGATATTTATAACCTAAAATTATTTATGTAAATATAATATCAGATCTAACTTGTTGCCTTTCAAAAGATTATAAAACAATAATGTCTCTTGAGTGTACATGTGGATTACGTCCTACAGAAAACAATTTGAAATGTTTTTCATTTTATTCATTGATGGAATGAAATATGGTTCTGGTTAATATAAATTAAAAATATAAAAATATAATGATTATTTAAAGGTTTCTTATTTATATTTATTTTCATTACATCTATCAAGATAAAGGAAACAAAATTTATGTGTATATATGGCATGCCATCTCTATGAATGGTTAAATTCATTTTCTATCATTGAATTTTATAGATTGGTATAAATATATACTTAAATAATTTATAAGATATTTATATAATGATTCAAAATATAGATATTATGTTACAATTATCATTGTAAAAGGACCTAAATTTATAATTGAAAACATTAACGAATAAAAATCATTTATTACCTAACATGTGATTTTAACAAGGAATTGTTAATAAATGTGGCATAAAAGGTCATAATTAAACCATATATGGTATTATAATTATAAAAATGGTTCTTTAGAATATTAATAATATTAATTTGATTATTATACATGATATGTTGTCACATATGAAGGAATGAAGATCAGAGGAAAGATATTTTGTCTCAATTTCTTTTCTTGGTGGAATACTGTAATGTTACGCCCCAAATTTTATTATTTGTGGTATATGCTGAAACATTTACATGTTATATCATTAATGATTCGTATTTAATATTATGTTATGTTTAAATTTTATTTATTTAAAGCAAGAGTATTTTCCATGATTGTTTCCAAGTGATAAAAAATTTCATAACACAATTTCAATTATTTGGGTTATATTACTTCTTTATAGACATTAAAATTATATGATTATGTGTGTAAGTAATTTTGAATAAAATATTTTTCCAATTATTATATGTCAATAAAAATTGGTACAAAAAATCACTTCATTGATTAATTCTCACTTAAATTTTATGATCATTATATGGTATTATTTCACAATATAAATTTAATCGATAATATTTTGTTGTTGAACATCCATTGAAAAATATAATTTTATAATAGTTTTGTAAATACATCTAATTATAATATTTTATTATTATTAAGGATTTTTTCAAGAAATATAAATCTTTTCCCCCCTTGGTTACTTAAAATCATTTATAATTTTCTAAAAAAAACTCGATTTCATTTCTCTCCTCGGTAAAAAAATCAATTTCCTTCAAAATACATATTTTTTAAAAAATGATTTAAAATATTTTTTATATTTTATTATAATATCACTTTTTCAATTATTATTTTTCATATATTATTTAAATGTAATCTACATATCATTTTCCAAACAAGGTACTTTTTTTAACGTTTTTACAAAAATATGATTTGAATATTTTTTTAATATTCCAATCATGAAAGAAACCTTTCCGGATCATGAACACTCATTTCTCAAATGTTTTTATCACTATTTTATAATATTTTTTTATAATGGATTTTTTAAATTTATTAATTTTTTATTTTTTATATATTATATTCATTGTTAAATGGTATTTTCCTAAAAAATGTTTTTAAATATATATTTCATCCTCAATGAAAACAACCGCTTATTTTAGATATACTCTATTAAAAATATTTTTTATGTGAAAAATCATTAGAATTTATTTGGATGTTTTGGATCAATTTGATTAGGGAAAATATATAAATCAGCTTTTAATATTATTTTTGGTGATCATCATCACTCACTTGAAATATTAACTTTCTTATGATAATTAGAAATTAAATTTTCCAAAAATATTATTTTTAATATTTAATTAAATAATATATTATTCGTCCATAATATATTTTACTTTGATATTTATATTATTGATAGGGAAATTATTTATTAGTCTATAATATTTACTCGATATGGAATTTTTTTATAATGCATATTTTCCATGAATTAAATCCACCATTCAATATATGAGGAATGTGTTCGACATGCATGTGATGGGTTGGGCCAAGTAATAGATATATCCTTAATGAATTAATAGTATAAAATTAAAAATTACTAATATATCAATTTTTAATTTTGGATTTTATATGTAGAAATCAGTTTTAAACAATATTTTCAAATGTCTTGAAATTACTAGTTGCATGATGCCTATGTTCATGGCGTCTAATAAATAAATATTTCATTCATTTAGAATTCAATTATTACTATTTATGTGGTTATTTCAAAGATATTATCCATGGATTCATTTTTTATCAAGTTATCGATTAACTAGAATGTGTTTTTAATAATTTACCATGCCATATTGATTATTCCTTATCTAATCATTATTTTCAAGTTATTGATTAAATGGAATGTGTGTTGAGACATTTACCATTACATATTGATTATGACTTATTGATCATTCTTTATTTATTCATCGTATCATCCATTGAACATAACCCTTATTGATCATTTTATCTCACCTATTTTCATTCTTGTCCCAAGAATCTATGAAGTGTATTATTAAATATATTAAAATACACGATTGAGGGAATAATTATATTTTGGAAAAAACAATGATATAATTTGTGTATTAAAATTTAATAAGGGGATTGTGTATTTATCTAATTTAAATAGTATAATAAAATATTTGTTCCATTAGGATTTCATTACAAGTATGTAACACCCGAAAAATAAATTAGACATTTAATTTTAGATATTAGTTTTTTGGTTTTTATAATTGGTATTGGAAAAAGTTTAGTAGAAACCATGGGAACTAGCTTTTTGAAAAAGAAAGATTAGTAATCATATTCATATAACTCACTTAAATGTTAATTCTATGTATAGGATAACATCATAATGTTTTGTTAAGGAATACAATAAGTGGTTTTACCTTCAATACATACCTATCTATATTCTACATGTGTATGTGGTATGAGAATTTTTGTATCGTGGTGTGTTAACAATGAAAATTTCATTTCATGATTGACTTGAGGATTACATGGTACACAAAAGTGGGATGTACTATACAAATAGAATGAAACATTCATGGGATATGGTTACATTAATTTATTTGTTCTTTATGAAACCTCATAATGAATTGAAATAGGTGATAACCACAAATGACCTATATTAGACATAATGTATCAATAATTGAAATGAAGGTGTCATTATTTAGACACCCCTTTCTAGTTTTACATGATGGTATTTTAATGTTATTACTAAATTTATTGGAAATGGTTTATTTAGTGTAGTTATTTTAACCCTTAGGTTTAAAATGATGTATTATTTGAGGAATAATTCTATTTCATTACTTAAAAGTATTAATATCATTTAATGTAAAAAATATTTATAAAAAATTAGTGGTTAAAAATTAACATGATGATTAATGTAATATTTAACGAATTTAATCATATTTTTGGTAATTTTACAAGAATTATAAAAATATACATTGGGATGATGGACAAACTGCATCATGGAAGACAACATGATGAATCGCACAAGGCCTTGGGGCATGAACCATAAACCAATGGGATGAAATGGGGTAGCACCTACCACTCTCCTCTATGATGTACATGTTTCTATGAAATTATTTTTTAAAACAATTTGACCAACAAAATCTTATGGAATTGATTAAGTTGAGTTTTGTGTGTTACTATTGTGTATTTAGGGACTAATGCACAATATTTGGTTACATGTTAAAACCATTTTGGTTTTTGTAAATATTTAGAGACATACGGTGGGGCGTGTAATGATTTTAGGGATTTTAAGATCCATTAAATGTTAATTTTATTTATTTTAGAGATAAAATAAATTTTGGATATTCATTAAATAAGGTAACAGATGACGTGTAAATTTATAGATGTATATCTAAAGGTTGAAATTATTCTTATAAAATAGAATATTATTAGTAGGTATATTTCATTATGTTCCTAAAATTTTTGAAATAATATATTTTAAAAAACTCTACCAAATAAAATTTAATATAAAAATTATCTCCAATATAATAATATGTTAAAATGTTTATTGAATAACTTATATCCATCTCCATTTCTATTAAATGGGATGACAAACAGTTGTATCATGTGAATGGAATACTTCTACCTTGCATACTGGTGTAATATATATTCCAAAAAACTTCATTTAAGGCTATATATAATGAAATATTGAATATATTTATATGATATTTATAAAATTAATATAATTATTAAATTATTATATCACTTATATGTTGTTACTTTCCATTCAATTGGGGATAGAATAAAGTCTCTCATGTGTACAATGGATCACCACCTCATGAAGTGATGTGATTAGTTTTTCTTGAATGCTTTACATTGAAGGAGTCAATTTTATTTTAATGAATATATGATATATTTTCAACATAATTTTTTTTGAAATATAATATCACATACAACATCTTATCTTTAGATTTGATGGGAAACGAAAAAATCAATCCTGTGAATGTGTTGACTAACTTATGTACATAGTTGTAAAAAATGCTTTTAATTACATTTTTACAAGGATAATAATAATAAAATAATCGTTTAACAGAAAATATAAATAAAAATATTAATGATTTTTTAAATGTTATTTAATTTTTATATCACTTTTATTTCATTAATCATGAAAACTGATCTAACGTCCATATTTACATATGAAAACTATCATCAAGAAAAATGTATATTTTTTCTATAATTAAAATTTATTGATGTTTACAAACACTTATTTAATAAATATATATGTTATTAATGTCATTCTTAATATTTTTAATATGATGTAACACCGGTCAATGTAACATGGTCAAAAATACCAAATCAAAACACATATGAAAAGAAAAATATTTATTATTTGAATGAAATATTAAAAGAGAATAGATAATAAATGAGTAATAAGAGGTCATAAATAATTAATTAACATTATAATATATATAAATTTAGTATTTAATAGATTTATAAAAACAGATAATAACTTTATATGATATATATACACACACAATGAAAATTATATATGAGGTTTGGTATTTTCTCTCAATTTCCATTCATTAAGGAATATTGTAGTGTTATATACGTAATCCCTTTATAAAAAAATATACTACAACTATTACATGTAATATAATTAATTGTTAATATTTTATTTTACTATAATTTTATATTTGAATAATATCATCCATGGTTTATGAATTGAAATGTAAAATGTGGTAAAATAATTTAATATCTCATTTTTATCATTTACAAATATTACATCTTAGTTATATCTTATTTTATTATATCATCTGTTAAATGAAATTTCATTATATTATGTTTTATTTTAATTTTTTATGTGGATTTACTTTTTTCATAGACAATCACTTCATTAATTAATTATCAATTCAGCGATGTTATCGTTTCATGGGTATATTTAATAATCTCATTTTAATTGAGATTTCTTATTCTTTAATTTTTATTAATGGAAATTATTTGATCATTTTATAATAAACCCCATTGTTACACTTCTATAGTTGTTTGGTGATTTTTTAATATAATAATACCATTTTCCACTCTTTGAAACCTAAAATAAATTTATTTATATTTGGCGTCATTTCTATCTTTGGTCAAAAATAATTTTTCTCCAAAATCGATATTTTCTAAAAATCATATGAAAAATAATTTCATATGATTTATTAAAGTAATTTTCCTAAAATTAATTTTTAATATTTTTTAAACGTAATCATATTTTCCAAACATGGTAAATTTTTACTTTTCAAAAAATGTGAAAGGAATATTTAAATTTAACGGACTAAGAATGAGCAGAACCATACTCTATCATGAAAACACATTATTATAAAGAGTTATTTAAAATTTTAAAATGGTATTACTAAATAATATTTCTCCCAAATATTCTATATTTTGTAGTTATTAAAATTTATTTCCAATAGAAAAAAATATATTATACATAGAATTGTTTGTAAATATATTTTAATTAATCAATGAATCCAACCATTTATTATATATATATACAACAGAGAAATGTTTTTATGATACCATAATTATTATTTCTCTAGATAGTGGTTGATTATTTTGACCAAGAAATATATTTATATCGTCATTATTAATGATTTTTGGTGATCAACAACTTTCACCTAAATTATTGGATATCATGTGATCATTGTACATAATATTTCCCCTAAATACTAAAACTATTTAAATATTAAATTATAAAACATTTTTACATGTGGTATTTTATATTTAATGTTATATGATTTTCTAGGGAAAATATTTATTATTTGTATTCAATAATTTATACAATGTTTTTTGATATAACATATTTTTCACGAATTACATAATAATAATTTTATATATGCTGAATGTGTAGGACATGATATTGATTGGTGGGTTGAGAATATAGCTATCGCTTTCAATGCACTGGTAAAATTAAAATATGAATAAGTTTATAACCATTATTTAAATGGATTTCTTACATAAAACTACCCAATAGATTCAATGTATCGTGTAAAATTTATTTAAAATATATAATTTATGATTATGGAGGTCATGATGTCCAATAATTAATAATTTCTATAATTATTAATCAAATTATAATTATCCATGATATTATTTCATAGATATTATATACAGAGGTATTTTGTGCTTATGTTATTGAATAAATGGAATGTCTGTTTGATTATGTCTTATGTAGTTATGATAGTGATGTTATTTATTAAATGGAATTATTTGGTTTAAAATTACATTTATATATTAATTATGCCTTACCAATCAGGATTTTTATTATTCATGATAAATATTTCAATACATTTCGCATACTGAGAATTTGTGGTCACTCATACATATTCCTTTCCTAGAAATACATGAAGTGTATAATGAATGGAATGAAAATATGTGGCATAAAAAATAATGGTATCCACAATAAAATTATGTTTTAATTTTTGTATTCATATTTAATATAAGAATAATGAATGTTTCTGTTTTATATATACAAAAAACTATTTGGCCCTTGGGGATGTGATTTCTTTATATCTAGTACCAATGTACTTAAGTAGACATTATCTACAACTTTAAATATTTTATTTCATTACCATTATAGTTTTTTTATTTACCATGTAGTTAACATATAAAAAATTGCCCAATTAATCAATAAAAATGATTATTTTTCATGTTAATGTAATTATAATTTCTAAATTAAATGTAAACAATCTATGAAAAGATCTATTTTATGATGAATATAGTGTAGATTCATTATGTTCATGAAATTTAATTTTTTTAAACCAATGAAGAAAATATTTGTATTTGCGTCAATCACATTATTTGTGCACTAGAACCGTCACATGGAAATAAATCAATCACATCACAATTTAGAAATATTTATTATTTGGTTGACTAATTTGTTGGTGTTGATGGGGATTCGACCTACTAGACATGGATGTAGGATTTATAATATCAATTAATAATCATGAACCCTTGGATTACCATTTGTTCTAGGCCACGAAAATAGTATCACGTTAGGTGGAGGTTGGTAGGAAAATAAATTATACATCTTGTGTTAAAAACCAATTTTCACATGAGTGGACTTGAATTACATGATGTGTATTTGGAATAAAATATGGGTAAACTATCTCACCCATCCTTTTAATTCAATTTAGTTTATCCTATTCAGGATGTTGGATCATTAAAATAATGTCCATGTCATGTAGTCAATAAAAGTATTTGAGTTTTGGAGTTCTTCAATGACTTTTGGACTATGCCTGAATTGAGAACGTGTTTTGGGGGTTAACAGTGTAGTGTGTTAGGACTGAGGGTATTTTATATTCCTTTTAATCTCACATAAATTTATAAAAATTTCAGGATAATGGGTTGTGATAGTCCATGAGAGGAAATGTTGAAATTTTTATACTCTATATTCGTATTTGGGATATGGTTCAATACATGCACATGGTTAGGTGAAACTATATAGAGGGAATGTGGAATCTATTTCAATTTTTGAATGAGTGGATCTAAATGGATATTAAAAGGTTTCCCAAACATTGTGGGAAAAATATAGGATTTTACCTTCTATAGTGAGGGTGTTCAAAATTAGTACACAGTTCAAACATTTGTTGGGCCTAACCATGTGACATTCCTAGATCATTAAAAATATTGTTTTTCCAATTTTTTCACTCTTTAGTTTTAATATCAATTCAGTATTTTCCTCCCTTTTGAAGCATAGGTTCACCATGGGAGCTCCCAAGATTCCATTATTTGTCCCTCCTTCATCCATGTATGCTTTCACAAAGGTTATAATTAAATTTTCATTGGTCTCCTATTCAATTTTCTCACATTATTTTTCTTCCCTCTTGGATTCATGGTTTTCTATAGTGGGGTTATCTCTTGGATAAACACTAGAGGCTGGGGCTGAAGTGTGGCTTGAGTTAATTTTATTTGATGGTGCATATATTGTCAAGGGGTTCATTCCCTTACCTATCCTAAGGGTACATTGCAAACATACAATATAGTGGAAGTTGTTTTTATCAGTAACCTTTCTGGCACATTCCATTTCATCCTTGAGATTCTCTAAATAACTTTTAATTCTGATTCCCTTTCATGGATGTGTTAACATAAAATGTTTTATTGTTTCCATAATATATATTTTATTAAACTTCTTTATTATAGGATTTCCATGATTATTAAAAAATGTATATGTATGAAATGTGTTTGATAAAATGAAAAGTGGACCTTCAAAAATAGGTTTTCCTCTTAGAATGTTATAAATGATGATTTTTTTTGTTAAATTGGATATTTTGTGAATTTCTGAAATTGAGAATTGTTTGTGTGGTTATGGTCACTTTTATGGTTTACTTATTATGTGTAAATTGTTTTAATATCCTTTTTATTCATAAATTGAAATTTTATTTGATTTGGTGATGAATTTAGTGATCCATTTGATGTGTTCACATCGATAAGTTCACGAGGTTCACATATGGATGGCCATAAAAATGATAACGGATTAATAGAAAGTGCACCGCATAAAACCAGTGTTTAAAATTCTCTCCACCAATCTTTTTCCTTCCTTGCATTCATTCATCCAAAAATGGTTTCGTCAAAACCCATTGTTTTCTAAATGGTTCTATTGTTTCTAAATGATCAAAAATTTGGATTCAAAGTTGTTTTTTAATTTTTGGCATTTTGGGAACCATGGAATGTTAATTGGTTCATAAATGACATAAAGTCATGTGTAGAACCATTGATTGTGTTGTATGGTATTATATTAGTTTGGGAAATGGCTGTGGAAGTATAGTTGAGTTTGGAATGATTAACGACACATTTTAGATTCTAGATTGTTTTGGAAAGTGGTTATAATAATCCATAGTTTTTAAGTGGTTGTCAGCACTTATGAATGGCTTGAGACGTAGTTGGATCTGCTCTGGTGGGCCATCCAAGGAGAGGGTCATCGCATAGGTGGTGTCATTGTTTGGGCTATGCAGTAATGGTAGTTGTGGGTTAGGTTTTGTCCATTTGTTTGAGTAACTCCCCATTCACTATTTACAATTTTTCATGTGATTCCTAGGTGTGTCATCTAAAGGGATATGGGAGAATTTCTTATTGACACAAATTATATGGTTTGGTATCCCCTAGATTTATATTGAGGCTAGGTGGTATGTGGCACTAAATTGGATATTTTAGAGTAGCTAATTGGTAATTGGCTACATAGATGCACCATATGCTGGATGGTGCGTCTGAGCTGTGTACATCTAGGGATATTTTCAAGACATGTTTATGAAATTCCCATGATTACTATTTGTATGTTCTTATTTTTCATATAGTTTTTGGTTTCATTATTATTATGTTTACCTTATAGAACATGTATTGTTTCCATTATTCACATCATATAAGTTTTATCAATTTTTTTGGTTTTTTATTGTTGAATTGGGTTTAGATACATGGTTTTAAATGTTAAAATATGTTAAAGAGGAATAGGTGTGTGTGTTTTTATAAAGTGGGTTTTCATGGAATGTTATGTCAGTCATTTAAATTTATAAAAACCTATATTCATAAATATATTTCCAAATAGTTTTAATGGGAATTTTTGGAAATGTAAAGATTTGGACTCTTTGGATCTCACATGTTGAGTTGTTTAATGCTCACACCCTACTTGTGCTAGTCAGATTTAGTAGATCCGAGCTGTTTTGCATTTTTTTGTTTCTGATTCAGGAATTACTATTGAGTTGGATTGTTTTATTGATAGTGGTGACCAATAGGTCACATGGAGATCACGTTGGGTTTATATGGGTTGTGATTTTTTAGCATTCTTCTTTTTTAGTTACAGTTATATTAGATTTCGTAATGTACTTATTTATATTTAGTTATTAATGGATTCTTCTAGTTTTTTGAATGATCAATTTGGTTTATTTATTTATGTTGTTTAATATGTAGAAACCATTACACTCATGATAAATTTTATGGTTGATGATATTTCCGAACAAAGAGGATCGGGAATTCCTCTTGTGCCTTGTCTCAGATGTGGTTGGGTGTAGTCTCAGAATTGTGACCCATGTAGAGACCAAGTGAATGTTTAAAGATAATTATCTCGAATAGTTATTTATTGGTAAATGATCCACTAATCTCTAATATTGGGATTTTTCATAGTTAATTGTTAAATATTATAGGTGTTCCAGTATGGCATGTGTGTTGGTTCAGACGGGTTCAATGATGGATGATATTGAAATTGATAATAGGCTTTGAAAATGAAATTGTTTTTTTATAAAAAATGATTTTAAAAAATGGAAAATAGTTTTGGAAAAAATTGAAATGATAATGGATTAATGGTTTGGTGGTATGTTAAATGTTTTATTTGGTGGATTCAAATGTGAGTAGGGTGTTATGAAAGGTAGGATTTGGGATTCAAAATAGTTCTGATGTGGAAATAAAAATAGTGATTTTTGTAGGAGGATCTTGGTTCTATTATGATTTTTTTCATATAAGATGACTGTATTGGATCGAGGTGATCTATATTTTCTTTGGTTTGATTGGATTTTATTTATTGTTTGTGTTTGGATGTTTCTTAAATTATAAAACCAAGAATGGTCCCCAAAGATTCATTCACGTCTCTTTCAGTAGTTTTCCCTACCCAGACTCGTAGTGGAGTAAAGGGGTTTAGTTTTTCTGAGTTTTTTCATGTTCCCTATGGTGATGGAGGTTTTTTAGAGGATACATA
Organism: Viscum album; assembly: GCA_963277665.1. NCBI lineage: Eukaryota > Viridiplantae > Streptophyta > Magnoliopsida > Santalales > Viscaceae > Viscum > Viscum album. The sequence continues at coordinate 1,363,268,433 of OY728133.1, forward strand.
ATGTCTTCAAAAAATTTATTATGGTATAGGATGATGCGGTCTACCAATTCTGTGAGATTGTGTGTTATTCTGAGTTCGTTTGACGGTCTATATTTTGATCGGTGGCAGGTGATCATCTAATATCCATTATAAGATGTAATTTCTTGTGAATAATTGAAGAAAAATTTAATTTAATGTTTCATAAATTAAGAGGTGATGGTGTAAATGGTGGTATATATCTTAGTTATTCAGATGGTCAATAGATTTTGAATGGCCTATGTAGATCCCTTCAAGGAGTTGGTTTCTTTTTCTCTATATATAGTATCAAATGATCAGTTAACAACTCCTCCCTTTTCATGGTGTTTTCATACATATATCAAGGAAAAATTCATTCTATCCTTTGATGTTTATGCTTAGAAATTAATGGACGAGATTTTTCTCAATGAGTTTCTTCTGGGAATACAGTTTGTGGTGGATGATGATCCAACTATCATCAACACCCATGAAGTGTCCCAACAAGCCAAGATGTGTGTCCTAGAGGAGTCTCTTATTTAGGATTCACATTCATTAGTTTCATATTTTCATTCATTGGAAAATTCATTCCAGTGTTTATTGTGTAGTCATCTTGGGAATTATATTATTCATTGTAGTAAACCATCGATGATTTGAGTTAGTTATGGACGTTTGGTTCATCTTCAGAAGTTCCGTCAGATGATTTTTGAGTAGAGGTAGTACCAGTAAATTGATGTCCACTCATAACCTGGGGGAAGTTTAAGCATAAAACATCAGGGCTCCAACCATATTCCCTAGAGTGAAGAATTCAAATATTCATGAATCACTAGGGGTGTATAGAACCTTGACCTAGTCTTCTTCATAGTGTAAGAGTCATGTTGTTTTCAATCCACTATTATAGTTCATTCCATTTCTAATTTCTCTTATTGTTTTTTGTGAAACCCTTACATCCATTTTCATCTTATTTTATGTTTCAAATTTTTGAAAAAAGACATTGTATGTTTCTATTATCTTTTAATTATAATAGTTGTTTTATTTTGAATGTGGGTATTTTATTAGTTGTATTTCATTTTGTGTGCATAGCATTGTGGATTATTTTTTATGTAGTTGTTCATGATTGAATATTCTCGTGTCTTTGGGAAATGATGAAATGTGCTATTTTTCTCATTATTTTTATATTTTCATTCATTTGATTCCCCTTTTCATAGGGATTTTGGTTTGTTTGCGGTGTTCATGGTTATTTTTTGGTTGGTTCTAGACAGTTTCAATTTGGTGGTGAGAACAATATATTGTTATCTCATGTTTATTTATTGTGTGGATTCATCTAGAATTGGATGGGTGTGACTTTTGAACCTAAAGGTCACAATGTGGACCACTTTTTCAATCAATATTGCATTTTTCATACCGTGAACATCGTTCCTTATGTGGTTGGGTGAATTTATTGTGTAAAGAGGTGTTTGTGGTGGGGATAATTGTCACACCTCAACATTTTAAATTAATTTATTTTATAATCATATTGATGTGTAATCATTCATGTGATGTTGAGATAATGTTAATATTAATATTTTTTGTTGTTTGGGGTGACTATTGGCCCGACTACAGTTTGATTTCATACATTGGGGTTTAACCATGCAGTCTATTGAGGATGATGGGTTTCTCTGTTTATTTTCATCTTCAATGGTTTGACTCACATGACAACACAATTATTTGGGATAAACTATATAAGTCCAATGAGAAACAATGAATCTCCCTTTTTTTGTCAAGGAGGAGGCACATTTATTTCACACATTTAGGATAAACTGTTCTGAGAGTTTATGGGATCCCTTACACTTTTTAATAGATATGGTCATAATGTTTAGATCATGGTTTCCCAAACAATTTGTCCAAACAATGTTGATGTCCTCCACTTCCAGTGTTGGTTCACAAAGTTGGTTCATGGTATGAAAAACCTTCTGGCATTGCCAAATCATTATTATTATTAGTTCCCAATTTTCCCCTCATTATTTTTAACACAATTCGAGGGTTTATTGCCTTGTTTGAACTAGGAAAATCATGGGAGATCCGAATATTCTGTCCTTTGGCCTTCCTTCTTTTATGGATTATATATTAATGTTATACGGTATGTTTATTTGGTTTCATGGACAATTTATCCACTATTTATGCTTTCTTCATTAGTTCATAGTTTCCCTGGGTGGGGATCTCTCAAGGATGAAACCTATTGACTAGGGTTGATGTGTGGATTATGATCCTTGGATTCTAGAGTTTGTGAATCGCCTCTTGGGAATTTTATTCCTTCCCTTAAGCGTTCTCTGCATGCAGACAACATTATTGTAGGTGTTGACATCCATTTACCTTCCAACACATTGATTTGATGTTTGATATTTCCTCAATGGTTTTCAAGTTTTTTCCCTTTCTTTTTGTGTGTAAACATAATTTTTTGGGTATTTTATTAATTGATATTATTGAAATTTGATTTTCAAAGGATTTAGATGATTATTACAAAATTTATATATATTTAGGGTGTTTGATAAAATGCATAGTGGTATTTAACATGGATATTTGTTCTTAGATAATGTATATCATGATTTGTGTTTTGGTTAAATTTGGGATTGATGAAATTGTGAAATTTAGAAATAGTGTGAGTTTTTTTACTGACTTCTATGGGTTGGTGATTGTGTGTAAATTGAAATAAATACTTTTTTTCAAAAATATTCATATGATTTTGTGATGTATTAAGAGTGATATTGGAAGTGGTCACATTTGTATGTTCATGGGGTTCACATATAAATGTCCTCTGAAATTATATTTTCGAAATAAATTGTTTCCCCCATGAAACCGGTTTAAAAAATGATCTCCCACCATTACATTTTATTCCTTCCCACCCTTATGCATAAAATGGATCCTTAAAACCACAATATTTTTTAAATGGTTCCTTTGGATAGTTATATTAAATATGGTTATAAATGTCTTTTTAATGTTTCATTATTTGGGAAACATGGATTGTGAGTTGGTTCCTTAATGATATAACATCTTGTTTGGATCCGTATAGTTTGTTTCATGAGTTGATAATAAATTTAAAATTGGAAATTGAAATGGAATTGAGAATAAAGATCATAATTTATCGGTTGGTATCTTAGCATATTCATAATAATTATTTGAAATTTTGTACCATGTGATTCCCCAATTGGAACTTATATCTAACTTGAGATGTAGTGGGAACCTATAATTTGGATGCTCTAATGAGAGATTCATCACATATTTGGTGTTGGTAATAGGGAAAGAACAGAATAGTTACTATGATTTTGGGTTGGTGTTACATGTGTGAAGAACTCCCCATTAATAGTGTAGTGTAATTATGGGCTTCCTAGAAATCTTCTATAGGGTCCTATGACAGATGCTATTGACCCCAATTAAACCTATAGGTACCCCGAGATTTACTAAGAGTCTAGTCAGAACATACAAATGGATTTTATATTTTAGAGTGTCCAGTTTGTTATTCACTGTGGAGATTCACCGTATGTTGGCATGTGTGTCGATACCACTCTATCTAAGGATTTATTATAGAGAAGTTTCAGAAATCACCATGATTAGTTCATGTATTTATTTATTTGTTCTTGTAGTTTTGGTAGCTTGATTGTTATGTTTAACTTCCAGAACAAGTATTTATTTTATAATTCTTCGAAAATATGTTTTATCACCTATGTTGGTATCCAATTTTTTTATTGGGGTTATGATATTGGTTTAAAATGGAAACTATTTTAATAAGGGGAATTTTAGTGTTATTTTCAATGGTGAGTTTTCTTGGAATGTTGTGTTGGTTATTTAAATTGATAAAATATTATTTTCATAAATTTATTTTAAACTAGTGTTAGTGGAATATTTTGGGAATGGAAATGTCTGGACACTGTGCTGCTTACCTAGTAATTTGTTTTATGCTCACTCCATGCTTGTTCCACTCATCATCAGTTGACCCGATATTTTTTTGTATGTTCATGTTACTAGTTCATGCTTTATGGTAGAGTGGGCTAGTATTATGGATGGTGGTGACATGATGTCACATGGATATGATGGTGAGATTTAGTTTTGTTGTGGTTTGTTTTATTTTCAGTCTTATTCACTTGCAGTTTTATTTTATTCTTCTATGCGTATATTTATATTAATTTATTACTAGATCCACTTGGTTTTTCTTCTTTCTCTGTTTTATTTACTAATTTAATTTTTAATTGGTATATATCATTCCAACTAGAGATAAATTTGATTCCTGATGATATTCACTAGCATAGGGGGATCGAAAATTCCTCTCAGAACTTGTCTCGTATAGGTTATGTATTGTGTTAGATGAAATAAAGACCTTGTTTAGACACAAACACAAATCTATTTTACAATGTTGAAATCATATAAAATAGATGGTATATGTATATGATTTCATTACATGATATATATTATCTTCCAATTACGAGGAACTACATAATATATAGTTAAAGGTGTCTAGTTTGTTGTACTCATCATCTAACTTGTGAAAAATCCCACAAGACACATTTGGTAGTTTAAACAGTGCAGTTAGAGTGGACATAAATATATTAAAAAAATATGTATCTTGTGGTAAAAAATATGTGACATACGCCAAATCATTTAAGGAACACACATAGAAATTCATTTCCTGTCATTAAAAAAGTAGAATTTTTTTATAAAACTTATCTACAAGTTGTAATGCTAGCTAAAAGTTCACTGTAACTAAAATTAACACAGTATGTACACATCATCTGATATTTGATTATTTGTAATGAATTATTAACATTTAATTATAATTATATGTATAATTATAAAAATATATAACATGTATGGTCATCATTCCCACCAAATAATTCATGGTAATCATAAATGGAACATGCTTTATATTTCTGAAGATTGTAGTGGGGTCATAAATTTATTGAATACTACATGAATTTAGCAATTGAAAAAACACATTTTTTTATATCATGAAATATTGTGTATATATATATATCTTTTGCATGGATATAATTTAGTACAGGGACAATAAATAACATAAGTCATATACAATATTGAGTGTAATTACATTTCATATAAGAATCAATGCCTAATAATGGTATTTATTATACTCATTAGTGTAAAAACCATTTTCCCTGAAATATATGTGATTTAAAAATTAAATCCCAAAAAACAAATTAATCTGATCGGGGGAGTACATGTTTTATAACATATCTGTAAACTTTGCGTCTTTAATAAGATTATAATGATAATAAATTATATATGATTAATTTGAAATTACAATGGATGGGGATCTCGGAGACAACTTTGATAAACAAATTAATAAAAAATTAATAGATTAATAATATGATTAATTAATTAATTTGAGAAGTTTATATTAATAAATAACATTTTGAAATTTATTATTCTAGTTTTAATGTGCAGTAATTGCATATTTTAGATAATTATGATCATGAAAAAATAAGGAATTTGTTGATTTTATACTTAATTAAATTATTTAATATATGTGTTTTATGTGATAATAAATTATTTTATTAAATATGATGAATCATGTATCATACCTTCCATTCTTAGTATGAATAGTTCCTCATTATAATAGTTTTTTTTGGAAACCCTAAACCCTCAATACCCCTAACATATTAGTGAGTAATCATATGTAATAGATGGATCTCATTGTGATAGGAGAAAATTTTGGAGCCAAGAAAACTTGAAACCTACCAATGTTATACAAATTATGAGGGAGGAATACTATTAATCAAGGTAGATATCATGTTAAAAAATTTCCCCTTTCGGTTTGGGTTTGTTTATATTTTCAAGATTAACTAATGAGTAATGAAAATATATTGATCATTTCACATACTTAATGTATTTACTAGAAAATATTTAACAATATAAATTTATAGTGCTTTTTATTTAAGTTGATTAAACCCACGAAAAAGAAGTAAATAAATTATCAAGTATTCATGATGTTATAAAATAAAATTATTATAAATATATTCTTTACCAAAAATGATTATTTATTTATATATAATAAATATAATATTAATAAAAATATTCATTATAAAATAAATAATATAAATATATATACGTTACGAAAGATAACTTAAATAAAATATAATTCCATCAATCACATTATTTTACTTGATTTATAATTCAAACATAGATCAAATAATTGGATTGATCTATATTATAAAACATTCATTTACACGTTCATTCTAATGTATATTCTGGATGACATAACTATGTTAGCGTCAATAGTAGTTTTCCTTCACAATACAGTGTATTCCATGGAAGCATGAGTTGAGAAAAGTCTTATTTTAGGATTCTAGGATTGGGGAGTCCACTAAATTTGATCAAAGAAGTATGATTTAACAAAAAATTTAATACATTGAACCTAAATATCAACAATTAATTTAACAAGTCACTAATAAAGGTAATTTTAAGTGGAATATATATCATTACCACAAAATTCCCATTTCACAAGATATTACAGATCTAGTAGTGTGAGATATTACAATTTGAGAAAATAGTTTGGGACTAATTAGATTAATTTAATATATGAGTTAGTAAATATTGATAATGAAATAAAATATTTCATTACAATTTATAGAATATCGAATGAAAAAATGGGAACAATGAAATCATTCATGTGTAATTATATTTCCCTCACAACATCAAAATTCATTTAAGGGTACAGGAACATAAAAACTTTACTACTAAAAAGTAATAGTATTATATGATGATGTACATTATTTTTAGTCAACCCCCACAATGAGTTACTGAAGGTGAAAATAATCCATATAGAAGAAACATGGATAATTATTCAAATGAAAATTTCAAAAATTTATCATCTATATCTAGAAATATGATGATTTAAAATAATGAAATGGATACAAACACCATGATAACTCATCTCATTAAACATTAAATGATGATAGTGGGGTTTGATAAAATTGAGATTATAACTACACAATTCCAATGTAAAATATAATATTGGTAATGATATATTAATATTTCTTTCAAGATACAGATTTATGATGATAATTTATTTATGGTGGGGTACCATAAGGACATAAAATTCTCCATTAATGTTATATTATAATACATTCCATAAAAAATAACTTTAGAGAACATGATATAGGATGTGTAGTATAATGAATCCAACTAGGAATATTATTATCATTTTTTCCAATTTCATAATGATTATTGGGGAAATGGAACCTTATCACATATATTGAAGGAATTGATGAAAAAATTATTAAAATAACAAAAACATTTAAAATTCATTGTATATTTTATAATTTACATAAAATAAAAATAAATCAAGGAGTTTGTAGTAAATAAGATGATATATATTAATCATGTGGAAAAATGTCACAAGAAGAGTAATTATAATAAATTGAAGAAAAATAAATAAAAATATCTAGTACATGTATATTTTTCATTGAATATAATATTTCTTTATAATTTATTGGGTAATAAATATAATATGAAATTAATTTATTTTCATTCAAATATAAAAACAAAGGAAGCATAGCAAAAATAAAATAACGTAATTGAAAACATTCTGTATTTAGAATTGTGTAGTTATTATTTCCTCAATGATAATACAATGCCTACAGATAGAAAAATCGATTTATTCTTGTTTTTATACTATTTTAAATTTGTTATTACCAAAACAATTATCTAAATTTCCATTTTCAGACAAGACAAGACATTATATCAATATTGAAATGAATATTTTTTGGTTATTTAATACTTAAATGATAATTAATTATTAAATGAATCAAATTTATCTTATATAGGGAATCAAGGATGAATATAAACTATATCACTCATGTTATGTTAAGGAAAATAATTTTTATTCATATAAAACTAATGGAATTTATTAATTTTATGGTAATATGGGTATTCAGACAATTTGGAGTTAAAAATATTTGGAATTATGATTTACATGATTATTAATATCTATGAGAATATTAACATATAAAAATTAATATAGTCAAGGATGATTATATACATAATTCATCATGACATGAATGAACTATTCAATGGTGAAGCTATATGTAAATTTTGATGCTCTATAAGATCACCTTAATATATTTTTCAATTGAAAAATGGAAGTGATGAATAAAATTTATGAAAAATAAAATATCCTACAAGGAATATATTATGATAATATATTGGAATATTATTCATCCATAGTATAAATAGAGTGGGGATAAATTCATGTTACCTTATACACATCAATGACATGATGGTTGTAAAAGGGTGTTTGATGAGGAGTTTAATACTTATTTTGAGTCTTCTATGATTCCTTTCAAGTAAATTTTCCCAAATAGAAGTATAACAATAAACTATAAACCAAGAATATATACTAGTTTCAAATGGTGATTAGGATGTCGCTCGATGAAGTCATCGTGGGAGAATGGAATCAAAACCCTAACACCGCAGATCCGGGAATAACTAATGCTAGGTCTTTTGCCGAAGTAGTTGAGGGTGGTTTTCCTCACTCAGAATCAAAGACCTACAATATCATTGCTCCAAAAATGTATCAGTAAATAGGATTATCAGCTATTTCATTTTCGAAAGATAAGGTACCAAATCTTTCCTCTGATCTTCTCTTTGCGCTTGTTGGATGTTTTGTCAAGAATCATCCCTCGCTTCTATTTCTACATAATACACTGGAAGACATCAATTTCATTACTTTTAATATTGGTATGATGAATTGAAGGCATGTTTTATTTCATTTTTCTTTAGAGAATTACTATTATTGTTTCTGGACTTGGGGCTCTTAGCCCTTTAGAGGGTCATTTATGAAAGTTTTCAAGTGGTCTCCGGACTTCGACATTATTACTGAACCACCTATCACTACTATCTGGATTGGGTTCCCTGGTTTACCATTCCATCTTTTCAAATAGCGTGCTCTCTTTGAAATTTCTAATCTATTTGGAATTCCGATTTGACTTGACTCAGCTACCTTGAATCTGTCTCATCCTTTAGTAGCTATAATTTGCACTGAAATTGATATCTCGCACGAACTACCTTCTAATTTTTGGATTCAAAATGGAGATTCTTGTTTTATTCAGGATGTTGTTTTTTAGAATGTTCCATCTTACTATAAGTTTAGTTCTAGAATTGGTCATTTGATGACTGACTATAAGTCTCAAAATCTAGAGCATCATCCACCTCGTTCACGGCTCATTTGTGGGGAAAGGACTGCTTCCAATAAGGATCAAACAATAAAGACTGATGCTAACACACCACACCCACACCCCATTGATATACCTAAGCCCCTCACTAAGACTTTATCCTCTAAGGGCACTCTATACAACCAGAAAGATGGGATAGACACTCCATTGGAACAGGGCGAGAATTATGATAAGGACAATACAGGTCTCATTCATCCTTCAAAAAATACCAATAACTATAATATGATGCTTTCACCCCTGATTGAGGATTAGGAGAAGCACCTTGATGTCAATGAATCTCAAAATAAAGATAAAAATGATGTTTTTGATACTGAAGGATCTTCTCAGGAGGCTAACGATTAGCCAAGTCAGATTGAAGAAACCTATTTACGTTCAAAATCCAGAAAAGGAAAAAACCCCATGGTTGATGCTGATGGCTTCATCTCCCCCAATCCTAGAAAAACGTGTATGCATAGATACTATTCCCAGAATGAAAGAAATATTTTTACAAGGTCGCTATCTCATTCCATGATTGAAAATTCTGATCCTCCAGTGCCCCTGTTACTGGATGATGTCACTTCATATCCTATAACTGTAGAAAAATCAGATTTCTCCACTCAATCATCTGACTTAGATTGCTCCGAGAGTGATCTTGAAAATGATCCCGCCTATAGGGATTCATTTCTAATTGATATAAATTTGGATATCACTGAGGAATTTGGAGATTGGATGGATGATAATGACGGACATGCATTCCGAAAATATAAGAATGGTGAAATGACAGATGATAACTATTTATAGCTTAGGAAGAGAATGTTCTTTAGAGTGGTGGATGAATTTAAAAGGAATCCCCATATTGAATACAATTTTAATCTTTGGGAATAATAGTTTTTTGCAAACAATATTTTATTATTTGATGATCTGACTTTGACTTGATCGATATTTATTGGACTTTGAGGACGCATTTCAGTTTCTATCTCCATTTTGAACATATGTCATGGCAGAATATATTCCAAGATTGCTCTTTGTTGGTTTCCTTTTGTCTATCGTTTATCAGACTACTCAGGTTCTCTCAGAGACATAAAGAGCATTACAATTTTTTTTTCTCACTGCTAGATGTGTGGTTCAGCAACATCTAAAAGATTCTACTTGACTCCTCGGGTCTGGTCTGCTTGGTTTCAAGGGAGATGATTGGTTCTAGAGATTTCTATACTTATCTTATTGTTTATTAATTAACATTCCACTTCTTTAGAATCTCTTTTTATACTGCTCATATGTAAGAAACATATTCACAAGATTTATTTCTAATGTGGGGTGAGAAGGTGGTAATTATTTCCAGTAGTTTTTCTGGGTTTTTGACGGAGTTTCTTGAACCACTTTTTTGTTCCACTGGTTTGATGCGGTCTGCAGTACAGTTTGAGCATGGATGGTCTCTTTATAGAAAAGAATAATTTTCCAATGAAATAAAGAGCAGGTCTGGAAAGTCCTTTTTTTTCTCCTCTATTATTTATGGTCAGACTTGTTTGTTGCTACAACCTCATGATGGTTTAAGCGTATTACACTTTGTGTTTCCATTGTAACATCATGATTTAATAAATTCCTGAGGCATTGACTGGTTTTCAGTTCATGTCACCTTCTTCCAAAAAAACCATATATACTAGTGGACATCCTATAAGATGAAATATGATACTGGTCTAATATGTCTAACCTTTATCTATTTTGATGATAAATGTTTGTATATAAAACCCATACATGCAATTAAACACTATTTTTTTCTAACGTCTTGTCCCATATATACTCAGGAAATAACTATACCTATGATAAGACAAAATTTATTAAGAAAGAAAAAATTTATAAAAGATGTAATCCCATATCATTTTAGATAATGGTGAAGTATTATCATTAATTATGATAAGCATTAAGTTCATATGATTTAGAATATAGAAAGTGGAATCTATAAGATTTAGTGGGATGATTTTATCTAATGGCACATACTGTAGAGGGTTGTTTAAACCAAATAATATGTTTTAAATTTACCATGTTAGGTGACATATTATCCGAAAAAAATAATTAATCCTATAAGGATGTAGTAAATGTTAACATCCTATGATTGATATGAACCTATAAATTCAAAAATGGATTCCATATACAAAAATTCAATTCCATATGTTTTTGGTTTCTTATGTTTAGGTAAATCCATCGATGGGTATTCCAAAAGAAACATGACATGGATGGTAAATATTTTTTTTATAAGGGATAATTGGTTATTAAATATTTCATTAAATGTATGAAATTAGTCAATGATGTAATGTTTTAGTAATTTTAACAATAAATACATTAAAATTATTATTATTTTAATAAAAACCAAATATGATTATGTAATAGGGAATTTAAATTTCAAGACCATCATTATTAAATGAAACCATTAATAAGGAGTTCAGACCAAACTATAAGGACATGGCCTTAAAAATTACATATTATAGAGTTTTTGAACTAGAAAATTGATTCAACGATTTATTAGGATCTTTTTAGTTATTAATTATTTGAATTAGTTAATAATATACATTACATGTTGATAATTTTAAACAGTATGCATTTTTTCCACCAAACAAGTGTCTTTAAAATAAATCTTTGTTTTATTTTATGGAAAATCACCCCATTTTTCTTCGTGATGTAATCCTTGTCCCTAATTACCCTTAACCCCTATGAAAAAACTTTAAAACATGGGATAAGAAAAACTACATTATTAAGGGACATAAATATAGTGAAATAAACAAGTAGAATGAATATTTATAAACCCATGAAATCATTTTTACAATGTTATAATATTCACAAATAATTCATAATCTCTTTATCATAACGAATTAAATAGTAAGTTTCCATTAAAACCCTATAGAAAAAAAAACATTATGGAAACTTATGGCATAATTTCCATATAACTTTTAAATTTAGTATATATACTATCTATATATATGGAGTAACCTTCATGGATAGATTTGGAATGATAACTTTATTATATTCCCTTAATCTCATTGGACAAACCATATCAGTTATCTCCATCTCATTACTCAATGCATTAGAGAGATATAAGGGGATCATCCACAAATATTATTTCATGTAACCACTAACACTCATAATCAATTCCCAATTACTATAAAATAATCATAACAGATAAAACTTATATGAAATTAAAATTACATTTCAACCTCAAAATCATTTTTCATTTTTATAAGGTAACACAAGAAAAATAAAAAACAATTTATTTTAAAATTAAATTATTAAAATGTATGGGATGAATAGGTACAGTAATGTGGCATGAAATTAGGATAATTTTTTCTTCCATTATATATTAAAAAACATACCTTTTGTATTTTATTAAAAGAGTTTAAATATATTCTTAAAACGTTTTTTTAAATATTTTCTTCAGATAAAAAGTAGAAAAATTACATTATTGAATATATTTTAGAGAAATAATTTATAAATATATTAAAAATTCATTTATATATAAAATATAATGAAATAATATTTTAAAACATAGAAATTAAATATAAATATTTAGAAGAATAATTTTTTAAAACAATTAAAAAAATTATTTAAAGTGTCCTTTAAAATTATCATATCATGGAAGCGTCCATTAATAAACTAAATTGATAATATGTGTTTACTAAAATAAAAAAATATAAGATATAAATACAAAATAATATATTAAATAGTCATTTCACATATTATATTTGCATGACCTAGTCAAGATGATTATTTTTATCCTAAATAATAGATATTGGTGTAAGAATTCCCTAACATTATTGTAATCAGTCGAATCTTTTGAAACATGAAATAGTAACATTAAAAAACATTAAATATAATGAGATTAAATAAATTAACGATATAAAATCTGAATATAATGTTATATTCACCTCAGAAACTAATAAAGGTGCATGCCATCAAAATACAACTCAATGAAGAAAATTGAGATGATGTCCCTAACCATGAGACTGACTGGACACATAAAATACTTATCATCCTGAAAAACAAATACAGATTATTTTTTTAATATATTTATAAACTTTTTAATTTTTATTATTACTTTTATATCATTTATTTTCACGTTATAACAATTACTTTATTATTTATGTTCATGTCCAACATTTTGTCGATATTCAAAAATTGAGTCCCAAATGAATTTGGTATGATGTTAATTGTCAAAGTGGCCATAATTCAATAATATCAAGAATAATATTATTGAAATAATAATAATAATAATTCATAAAATATTATTTTAAATCCGTATATAATATATGGCCCTGAAAAATGAACTATGTTGCAATCATAAAGATGGTAAGTCATATGTATGCATTTGTAACATTTTAATTTTTCATTGATCATTAACAAAATAAGGTAAGTAAAAATATACATTTGGATAAGGATAATATTATCATTAATATAATATAAATTAATTGAATATACATAAATATAACATCCATTAGATGTCATGGTGAAAACAATTACATCTCTTCGTGGTGGTTATAGTTCACACGTATGCATGAATGACGTTATAATTTTTATGTGCATCGAAATGTGAACACATAAATGTTATATTAAATTTTCATTATAATAATATTTTCATGACTATGATATATAATAATTAATTCCACCATTATATCCATTCTTGAGAGACGCTGATGAAAAAAAAATTATATCAGTTCGTGTGGTGTTTTTCCTCTTAACACACAAACGATTTACTATTTCAACATTTTATGGATGTAGAGATAAATGTAGGTGATGATATAAAAATAATGAAATATAGGTATACTTATTATACTTTAGTTATTATTTCATAATATTTGTTTATTGTATAATGGAATTGGAATAATAAAATGTATAGAATCTCATAATTAAAAACATTATTGTTCCATCAGATAGTTACCTTTTCACAGCAACTTAAGACCACAAATGGTGGTGTTATGCCTAAAATAAGATATCTATAATGTGGGGAGAGACTATAGGAAGATACATGGGAATATATAGTTAAATAAATTCATTTATGTGTGAATAGAAGAAACGAAGTTGCTCCCCTTAATAGGATAGAGGAGAGGCACTCTTGAAATTTATCAAAATATGAAATTAATATAAATTAAATTTCTATACCAAATGAATCAAATCTGATTTATTAAAAATATAATATTATTATGGGTTCAAATACATTAATAAAAAAATATGACATTTTTTTGACTATTTTTTAATCCTTATATTTTTCTTTTAACCCTTATTTAACCAATTTAACTCTTACCATGATAACTTCAATTTTTACAATTTATGAGTTAATATAGTTAAAATAAATCAAAAAACCCGTAAATGGAACGATGATGAATTTTTAAACCTTATATCAATAAAATTATTATGTTTTATATTTTTATAAATTTATTTCATTTAGTAATATATTATTAATTTAATAACAAAACTAATGACAAATATAGATACTATTCATTACAAGACATTTTAAAAATTTTATAACATGATAAATTTGAACCAATTATCCTAAAAAACAATATCATGTCATGTCAATATATTAATGGATTATATGAAATTAATTATTTAATATTATATATTTTTAATGTTTTAGTTTTTATTTTTTCAATATTTCTATTAAATACACAATTAATAAATTACCATTTTGTCAAAATTCCAGGTGATTATTTTATCACATAAAAACAATAAATATTTTAAAATGATTTTGATAAATATTTTATATTTTAAAAAGACATTTTATAGTAAAATATATCTTCTTAGTAACTACATATTAAAAAGGTTATAATTATAAAAATATATGTATCATAAATTTTTGATTTTCAATAAAACAATATAATATGAAATGATTAATTTCAACAAAGTAGATACATGAGGCCATAAAATAGTTACAATGATAGTTTTGGTCGAATATAACATGTAAAATAAAATTATCTCATGTTTTTTCATAATTATATGATATTTATAATCTTATTTTTACACATAGTTACCTAATTTACCCATATCCGTATTAATTAAAATTACTAGAGTTATATTTCATATTTTCTAAAAATAAATGGGACCTCTTTACTATATATTAAAAATATCATTCCAAATATTGAATCCATTTTTCAAAATTCAAAACACCAATTTGTATAAAATTAAATTAAAATTATTCCAATTCTTTAGGAGACAAATCATGTTATTAAAGCGAAAACAAAGAAATGATTTAAATGTTATTATATTCAAATTAACGTTATATTTGATTCTAATGACCTAAATAGGATTATATTATATAAATTTTAACTATTTATACATTCAAACTATTTAAAATTATATTTTTACACTCTAAATTATTTCGATGAAAAGGCTATTTCAATTAAAATGCAGTATTTCTCAATATTCATTAAAACATGAAACTTATCAAAAAAATAAAATGTAAATTTTTTAATTTGATATTAATGAAAGAAGTATTGTTTTTCAAATGTAATTTACAAAAGTGTAAAAATCTATATTTAAAATATTATTTCCATAAAAATGTGGAAACACAACCTTTTTTAAAAATACATCTTTTGTTCATAGAATTGGATATGATCTTATGTCATGTCTAAAAAAACATAAGATTAATGATTAAAATAATATTTACAATAAAATATATTTATATTTCATTAATACAATCCAAATAGTGTTATTTTTTTATTTCCTTGGTATATAACACAGTTGTGAATCTTTAAAAAGATTTCAAAAAAATTATTTTATTTTCAAAGAGGGTTTTATTTTTATTAATAATTAATTGGTCACAAAAGAAATCATTATATATAAATGTTTATTTTATATTTTCTTAATTCATTTAATCCTTTTTATACCCTCATTTATAATATCTTGGTTTAAATGGGATCTTTCAAAATCTATACTAGGTCATCATTTAACCAGGCGCTCGACCCGTTCCATGGCATGCCAAATGGGACTTCCCAACCACCAAAGGCTGGAAATGAGTTCCCAAGGATTAAAAAACACATAGAAACAATTTAACTAATAATATAATCACAGTATCCCATATAAATAAACAATATAAATCTTAAATTCATATGTAAAGAGGGCATAAAAAATTACCAGGTTTAAAGTTGACAACATTGAACAACACCTTAGAGGATGACAACAAAAATGGGAAACTATAAATCCCAACCAATCCTCCATATAATGAGAGTAGTAACATCTTAAATACACTACCAACATGAACCATAAGAGTGACCACATGAAAAAATCTTTTATCTGAAAACAAAATCCATTACTTGAGACAAATAAATAATTTTTTTACATACAACCAAATGTGTACGTAGGGTGTGATCCAAAGCACAGTAGGATTCCACCCAGGTAAAAATATTCCATGATATTACATTTTATTAATATTTACATGATAATTTATTTAATATAATTTAATAAATTTATAGGAAGATAATTATGTCATGACCCCCTCCCACCCAAGATGCCCCTCATGATCTAGAAATGGTGAAATGGAGATAATGGCCCCCAAGTCCCGCCTCCAGTAGGATCCAGGTTGGAGACTAGCACAAAGGGTATGATTTTTCCTAAATATGGTAGGCATTACCCTTTTTATTATTTAGGATCATGAAATAGGACAATTCAACCACCAAAAAGAAAAAAGAACAAGTGTATATAAATAAACACAAACCAATCCCACATGCATGTTTAAACAATTTTATAACAACGTACAAGTACAAGAAATTTCAAAGTACAATACCAAAAGAAAACAAGAGTACAACAACTGCAACAACTCCAACTGTCCGACTAGTAGGGTCCCCATGGACCTGGTAGTCCTCCTGGAAACCTAAAAGTAAACGTACGGTGAGCATACAAGTATACTCAGTAGGGAAACCAAAATCTATCGTGCACAAGTGGGGAGACATCCTAATGTCCCATCAGAACAATAGAAGAAACCTAGAATGAAATTCTATCCACCCAACCTCACCAGGAACACTTACAAAAAACACAATCACAATAGGTAGTAGAATATAAGAACAAGAGTATTTGGGTACCCCACACCATTTCCCAGTAGTTAGCTGCTCATCCTAATGGCGAACGTCCTGACGTTGTCACACTCTCCCCTCCCGCACACACCTGCGCCTCACAAACCACACATCCCGCCCACACACACCTGGGCCTCACAACCACATATCCGGCCCGCACACACCTGGGCCTCTCAACCACGTATCCCGCCCGCACACACCTGGGCCTCAAAAACACGTATACCTCCCGCACACACCTGGGACTCACGACCATGTATCCCGCCTGCACTCACCTGATCCTCACAACCACGTATCCAACTCGCACACAACTGGGCCTCATCCCGATGATTCGTGGGAAATAGAAGAACCTTCTCGAATCGTCTTGGGCTAAAACCACCCCAATCGAAACCTACCCGAAGAGTCTTAGGTGTAAGTTCACCTCAAGCCATCACAGCGTAGGAGAGAAGGAGCATGAAGGAGCTAGTAACTAAGATAAAAACACCCTCTCCCATGATATGGGAGTGTTCGACACTATGTTCTCATCATGGGTGGGGTGTGATAAAACACAAAAGATACAGATATATATATGTATACCAAACACACATCCCAACCTATAGCTTCTAAATAGGGAAACTAATCACATGCCTCGACATTGCTACTATGAAGCATGCATACAAAAAACAACCCCAATCCCATTTAGGTTTTCACGTTTCAGAAGAATTAGATTATTTAGTTCCTAAACTACTTGGAAGCTATCCACAACCAACCACGTCTATCGTTCGTAAAACATATCCATGTCATCCACAAATCAAGATAGGAAAACAGAAGAAACAAAAACTAGTCCTTTTTATTAGCCAAACATCCCCATGATTATTAATCTCGTTCCATTACCATGATCCACCATTCATTAACTCTTCCACTTTTTATTATTTCCCAACCCATAGCCTGTTCACGTTCAAACCCTTCCCTGCAGCCCCGCTGCTGACCACCATAACCACAACTGCACCATACATCATTTTCCCTTTAATACCATTTATCGTAGCCCCGCTGCCCATCACCAACATAACATCCACACCATCCCACAACCATGTCAACCGCAGCCCCGCTGCTAAACCGACCCACAACAACCCCAAAACAAGGTTCATTCCACATCATCGCTCCATTAACAACATTTACTGCAGCCCTGCTGCCTTTTCAATTCGTAACAACCCAGGATTCACCCCTCCCTTTCACACAACATTAACCAAGCCAAAACCCACATTTTCATTATTCCATTTTGTTTAACCGGGGTGATCACACAAGGGTTCCAGATTTTAAATAGCCAACTTTACATGATTAACCAATTTCCAAATTCCACAAAGTTTCCATCCATAATAAAACCTACAAGGAGAGGGAAACATTTAATTGCATAAGCAAAGGCCCCCAACGACCATGATTTTCAGTAGGCAAAAACTCATTCAATTCACAACATAATATCAGAGGATATAAATAATGTAACTGCATTCACAAACATCCCATCCCTGTTATATAAGCCAGTTATTATCTTTATTAAACCGGTTCAAAAGTGTTTCACATAAACAATAGAACACCCACCCCACATGATTCACAAATTAGAGGGATGAAGGTAAGATCCCTACCTCAACAGGTTCAGATCACAACGCTCCCCCAGATCGACTTTAGAAGACGTCTATCTGCATCCGTCACTTATGTCGGGTCCCATTAAAACCTCCTCAGGTGGAAGTCGGAATGGAAATGTCGAAGGAAAGACAACAGATCCATGCTTTGAAGTTCCACCTCATCGTTACGATCCCGTGGCCACTGATGGATCGTAAATCAGATCTCAGATGAAGAAGTTATGGAAGAAAGAGCCTTCGAGTCTCTTGGAGAACTCTGCTCAAAGGAAGGGGAGGAGAGGGGTGAGTTGAAAAGGAGGAGGGGACCCCTCCTTTTATAGGTGAGAAAATAAAACGTACACGGTGTGTACTTTAAGGTACATGACGTGTACTCGGTTATTTCACACAGTCTCCACACTGTTTCCAACACGGCTTCGCGGCCATTGAATGGTCAACACACTGTTTGAGGGTAATGCATATGCGGGGAGAGACTACACGGCGTGTAGTTTAGATACACAGAGTGTACCCATTTTTTTCACACGGCAAGGACAAGGCTTGATCATGGCACACAACTGTTGACTGGTAACACGTACGATGGGGGGGGGGACTACACAGCGTGTAGTACTGGACGCATGGCGTGTACCCATTTATTTCACATGGCTCCAACACAGAACATGGCCGTTGACTGGTCAACACACGGTAATGCGTACGTGGGGAGGGACTACATGGAGTGTAGTATTGGATACACGATGTGTAAACATTTATCTCACATGGTAAGGACACGACCTTTAACACGGGGTATACCCAGCAAGGGGGTACACGGAGCGTACTCAAAATACACGGCGTGTAGTTTCAAAATTCTATAAAGTGTGGGAATAGTCCATCTTAACCTCGAGAACACTTCGTGGCCTTCTTTTTGACAAAGGAATGGGCAGGAGAGGTCTGATCCATTACATCAGATACCTCTTAAAACATTCTCATCCCTGAGAATTCAAAAACCAACCCAGAGGAACCCAATAAAATACCTCTTAGGGTTCTCGTTATAACAGTAACACAACCAACAACCCTAATCATATGTGTTAGAAATTCTTCTCCTATGTCGATATATTATCTGCTTTAGGCAGAACTGAATCGCCTGCATGGGTATAATCTCATCCTCATTAATGCGTCTTGATTAAGAATTGGGTCTTCCCACTTTCATACATTATGATTTTTCAACTAGCACTACCCCCCAACACCACACAACCAATACACTGCCCGAACATGTGGTTTTGGGAAGAATTCCTTCTCCTATGTCAAGATATTATCCTTTTTAGGCGGCACTGACTTGCCCGCCCGGGTTCAATCACATCTGCATTAATTCGTCTCGATTATGGATCAGGTTTTTCCCTTTGCCCACACATCCAGACATGTTACAGATTACCAGGGAACAAGGAAAAAAAGGTCTCACAACTGACAAGCCAAGCATTCCATATATCAATGGTATAGAGTAAAAAATAAACACAAATCTCAGAAGAACAATGGAAAACACAAGTCAAAACAACTCATGGTACTGAGAGTGCATCTGGGTCTCCTGCTCCCTAGTGCTCTCCTTGTGGTCACCATGCCTCCACAACACACGAACCTATGAAATGGTTCATCCACGGAGCACATTTTCTTTACGATCCTCGATTTTGACTGGTCGTTCCTTAATGGTCACATCGCCTCCCATATCTAACTATCCCCATTCGATAACATGAGAGTCTTCGTGTAAGTACTGACGAAACTGGGAGACGTCATGAACCTTCTCCATCTGAGGTGGAAGGGCCAGCTGATATGCCACATCGTTGACTCGCCTCAGCACATCAAAAGGTCCGATGAACCTAGGTGAGAGCTTGCGCCCTTTTCCAAACCTCTGCTTCCCCCGTCGAGGGGACACCTAAAAGAACACATGATCTCCCACCTCGAACTCCAAGGGCCTCCTCTGACGATCAGCATAAGACTTCTATCTGTCCTGGGACACTTTCATCCTCTCACGTACAAGCTGGACTTTCTCTGTGGTGCTCTACACAACCTCTGGCGCAAGAGCACCTGTCTCACGAACCTCTTCCCAGCTAATGGGTGAACGGCATGGTATCCCATACAAATCCTCAAACGGTTCCATGCCAATAGTATATTGGACGCTGTTTTTTGCAGGAAAACTCTTCGAAAGGAAAATGTTGTACCCATGATCCTCCGAAATCCAGAACGCATGCTCGCAGCATGTCCTCCAGTGTCTGGATAGTCCGCTCTGTCTGCCCATCGGTCTGGGGGTGGAAAGCAGTGCTAAGGCATAACTGGGTGCCAAAATCATGTTGTAACCCCCTCCAGACTCATGAGGTAAACCGAGTATCCCGATATGAGATGATAGTCTTTGGGACTCCATGCAACCGCACAACCTCATCAATGTACCTCTGTGCTAAGGTACTCACCGGGCCTGACTCATTAATTACTAAGAAGTGATCTGATTTCGTAAGTCGATCCACCACTACCAAGATAACATCATAACCACCCTAAACTCTAGGTAGTCGAGTGAAGATTTTAATTGAGATGTCATCCCACTTCCACTCGGGGACATCTTAAGGATGCAACAACCCCTGGGAACACGATGTTCATCCTTCACTTGCTGACACACTAGGCATTTAGCCACAAACTCCGCCACTTCCCGTTTCACCCTGGGACACCAAAACTATTCCCTCAGGCCTTGGTACATTTTTGAAACTCCTGGATATACCACCAAGGATGAGCAATGGAACTCACGGGGAAATATATCATGCATTGTCTCCGGGACGAACAACCATCCATGGAGAAGCATCCGATGTCGGCTGTCCTCTGACCATAATTTTGGAGCATTCCCCGGATCGACATGATCCCGCATCACTTCCACCTCGGAGTCCCCCCACTGAGACTCTTCCACTTTTTGCAACAAGGAGGACTGCACCGTCATCTGAAACAAACAACCTTTAACACCTTCTACCCTAGCATCCAAGTGCAAGGCAGCCAACTATCCCATCACCTTCTAAGAATAAGTGGATTCCTGAACCACTTCCTTATGAGACCTCCTACTCAGGGCATCAGCCACAACGTTTCCCTGACGTTCAGTTTAAGAGATCTCAAAGTCATAGTCTTGGAGAAACTCGACCCATCTCCAATGTTGTAGGTTCAAGTCACGCTAGGAGAAGATATAATACAGGATCTCGTGATCTAAGAAGACCAAAAAGCACTCCCCAAAGAGGTAATGTCGCCACAACATCGGTGCGAACACTACTGCTTCAAGATCTAGGTCATGGGTGGCATAGTTACGCTCGTGAGGGCGTAACTGCCTAGACCCGTAACAGATCACTCCCTTTTTCTGCATCAGCACGCACCCCAGACCAAGGCCAGAATCATCACAAAAAAACTCATACAACAACCCTTCCACTAGAAAACTGAGTACGAGAGAACTGACTAACTTCTCCTTCAGGTATTCAAAATCCATCTGGCATTGCTCGCTCCATAGGAAGACCTGGTTCTTCCTAGTCAAAGTTGTCAATGGAGCAGCAATTTAAGAGAAGTCCTAAAGGAAACTCCGATAGTAACCTGCTAACCCCAGGAAACCACGATCTTCTGCCATGCTCTTGGGTGCTGCCTAAAAAACAACTGCCTCACCCTTCGATAGGTCCAATGACACTCCATGCTAAGACACCACATGCCCAAGGATGTGTACATCGTGTGTCTAGAACTTACACTTCGAAAATTACCCGTAAAGATGGTGTTGTCGGAGGACATCCAAGACCACCCTGAGATGCTCAACATGCTCCTCCTCTGATATTGAGAAGATCAGGATGTCATCGGTAAAAACAACGACGTACCAGTCCAGAATCTTTCAGAAGACAAATTTTATAAGTCCCATGAACACAGCCGGTGCATTTGTAACTCTAAAAGGTATCACTACCAACTCGAAGTGCCCATACCTGCACCTGAAAGCTGTCTTCGGGATGTCGCTATCTTTTACCCTCAGCTGATGATATCCAGATCGTATATCAATATTGGAAAACCAACCTGCTCCCCTCAGTTGGTCGAAGAGATCATCTATCCTTGGTAGGGGGTAACGGTTCTTGACCGTTACTTGGTTCAACCTTCGATAGTCTATGAAAAGCCTGCGACCACCATCTGCGTTCTTTACGAAGAAAAATGGATCACCCCATGGCGATACGCTAGGTCGAACAAAACCCTTCTCCATCAGATCTTCAATCTGAATCTGAAACTCCCGCAACTCCGAAGGTGCCATCCGATAAGGGGAAATCGAAATCAAACGGGCACTAGGCTGTAAGTCTATTTCAAACTCAATGTCACGTCGGGGGGGGGGGGGGGGTAGAGTCACAACCTCCTCTGGAAAAACATCGAGGAAATCCCAAACAACCTTCGGGACATCCATCATCTCTGTATCAGCTGGAACCACTGATAACTCGCCTAACAAGGAATGGAGAGGCTCCAGACGCCAGCTTCCCACCTGATAGCTCCTCTCACCAACAATAGCTGCACGCTGCCCATCCACGTCGGAGAAAACGACTCTCCTACAGAAGTAGTCGATTACGGTACTAACAGAAAACAACCATTCGATGCCTAGAATTACATCGTATGGCTGCATCTGTAACAGAAGAAGGTACCCACTAGATTTATGTGGTCCCAACATCAGCCCACATTCCCAGCAAACACAAGATACGTTGGCCTGGCCTCCAACTAGTGTACGCAGCACCAGGGGTACGAAAATTCTCTCTACGTCTAGTCCCAAATCATAGGCTAGACCAGGTGCAACAAAGGAGTGCAAAACTCCCTAATAAAACAATGTATAAACAAGAGTGCTGAACAAACAAATCGTACCTCGAACCACCTATGGTGCTGCTAGAGTTGTCAACTCTACTGTGTGCAACTGTCCACGCCTAACTCATCTGCCTCTCTGATGTCATCCACCTGCCCGACCACGTCCTGGTCGAGGTCCCTGAGGAGCACCCTGAGGTCGGCCTCCTCCCGCAAAGTCTACCCTCGGAGGGGCACAGTCCTACGGCAGCTGGAAGGGCCTCGCTGACAACTGGTGCTACTTAGGTGGGCGTTGAACTTGGCCACCTCCACCGTACTGAACTCGTGTCAGGCACCGACTCTGAATGTGCCAGAAACCTTCATAAGAAAAACACTTCGGTCCTGGTCTCGTGAAGAAGGGACAAGGACCTGAAGATCTAAACTTGAACTGCTCGGGCCTTCTCCACACTGGCCTGATCTTGTAAGGTCCTGTCGCAGGAGACCTACTGTTGACTGCCTTCCCCTTCGACGAGCCCGACAGAATCCCCTATCGTGGTGCACCTCCTAGCGAGTTCATCCTCTCTACAACCTCTGCCTTATTCTGTACCTCCATGTTCATCGGAAGGGTGAAGGGGGTGACAGCATACTGGAGTGAAGGACAAAGTGCCTCTTCCAAACGTCTCGCCAGAGACTCCCCATCCAGAAAGAGATCTGGAGCAAGGTGCAGGAGCTCCATGAACTTTATCCCCATCTCTCGTACTAACATACTCCCCTGCTGAAGGGAGAGTAACTCCTTCCTCTTCTCTGCCTTGATCATGGAAGAAAGTAATTCCTCTCGGGATTCCTTCTCAAAGTCAGCCCATGGAACCTCTACCTCTATCCTCTCTCCGAGGTAGAGCGTCCACCATTGTCGCGCCGCACCTCTCAGCTGACTGACTTCTAGGGGAACCTAGTACTCCCTCGGAGCACGAATCAATGTAAAAGAGATCCATAGCTCCTCAATCCACCCCTTCTTCTCTGTATCTGATGTACTACCCTCGTACTTCTTGAGGGTCTGCCGCTGGAAAGAACGGAGAGTCTTCTGCCACTGGCTATCTTCCTCCTCTCAGTCAATCCTCAACTGATCGACCGCCTGAATCTACTGGGCCTCGGCCGTTGGAGCCACCCGTGTATAACGTCCAGGTGCCATAGCTGTAAGGTAAACAAGGATCTCCTAATCCCAAGTAGTAAGGAAAAACTCATGGTTTTATTTTATCATTTTTTTTTCAATAACATTCCCAGAACCCCCAAATCAAGTAAAACACAATCATGATGATGCATGTACCTTTCCTACGATCTCTATCCTGCAATAAATGTATCCTCACTTGGTCGTTCGGTAGGCTCAGAGTCCTTGCATCAGATCACGGGGGGCCCTAAAATCTCGTGTCCAAGCCGGTCTTCCCTGGCCTATGTCACACACCAAGATTAACTAGCATTGTCGGCCTACCATCCCTGGAAATCCTCACTATGACTAACTCCAGACTCCATCCTATCTCACAAACATCACTTCTGATTCCATTCTTTCATGACCCCTCCCCCCAAGGACGCCCCTCCTGAGCTGGAAATGGTGAAAGGGAGATAATGAGCCCCGAGTCTCGCCTCCAGTAGGCCCCGGGTTGCCGACTAGCACCAAGTGTATGAGTTTTCACAAATATGGGAGGCATTAGCATTTTTATTATTTAGGATCGAAAAATAGGATAAGTCAACCACCAAAAAAGAAAAATAACAAGTGTATATAAATAAACCCAAACCAATCCCACTTGCATGTTTAAACAATTTTATAACAAGGTACATGTACAAGAAAGCTCTAAGTACAATACCAAAAGAAAACATGAGTATAGAAACTGCAAAAACACCAACTGTCCGACAAGTATGGTCCCGAACGCCCCAGGTAGTCATCCTAAAAACTTGAAAGTAAACGTATGGTGAGCATAAAAGTATAGTCAGTAGGAAAACCCAAAGATCTCGTGCACAAGTGGGGAGTCATCCTAATGTCCCGTGAGAACAACAGAAGAAACCTAGTATGGAATTCTATCCACGCAACCTCACCATCCATACTCAAAAAAAAAACAATCACAACAGGTAGTAGTATATAAGAATAAGAGTATTTGGGTACCCCACACCATTTCCCCTTAGTTAGCTGATCTTCCTAATGGAGAACGTCCTGAAGCTACCACACTCTCCCAGCCCGCACACACCTGGGCCTCACAAACCACACATCCTGCCCGCACACACCTGGGCCTCACAACCACGTATCCCGCGCGCACACACCTGGGCCTCACAACCACGTATCCCGCCCGCACACACCTGGACCTCACAACCACGTATCCCGCCCACACACACCTGGGCCTCACAACCACGTATCCCACCCGCACACACCTGGGCCTCACCCCGAAGATACTTGGGAAATAGAAGAACCTGCCCGAAGAGTCTTCGGATAAATCCACCCCAATTGAAACCTACCCGAAGATTCCTAGGTGAAAGGTCACCTAAAGCCATCACAGCCTAGGGGAGAAGAAGAAGGAAGGAGCCTGTAACTAAGGGAATAACACCCTCTCCCATTAAATGGGAGTGTTCGACACTAAGTGATCAACACTGGTGGGGTGATATAAAACACAAAGGATAAAAATATATATATGTATACCAAACACACAACCCATCATATGGCTTCTAAACATAGAAACTGAGCACATGCCTTGGCACTGCTACTATGAGGCATGCATACAACAAAAAACCCCAACCGCATTTAGGTTTTCACGTTTCAGCAGAATTAGTTTATTTAGTTCCTTAACTACTGGGAAACTATCCACAACCAACCACATCAATCGTTCATAAAACATATCCCTGTCATTCACAAATCAATTTAGGAAAACACAAGAAACACAACCAAGTCCTTTTTATTATCCAAACAGCCCCATGATTAATAATCTTGTTCCATTACCATGACCCACCATTCATTAACTCTTCGACTTTTTATTATTTCAGAACCTATATTCCGTTCACGTTCAAACCCATCCCTGAAGCCCTGTTTCCTACCTCCATAACCCAAAAATCCCCATACATCATTTTGCCTTTAATACCATTTATCACAGCCCCGCTTCCCATCACCAACATAACATCCACACCATCCCACAACCAAGTCAAATGCAGCCACGCTGCTCACCCGACCCACAACAACCCACAAAACAAGGTTCTTGCCACATCATCGCCCCTTTAACACCATTTACCACAGCCCTGCTGCATGTTCTATTCATAACAACCCAAGATTCACCCCTCACTTTCACACACTAATAACCAATCAAAAACACACATGTTCATTATTCCATTTTGTTTAACTGGGGTGATCACACAAGGGTTCCAGATTTTAAATAGCATGCTTTACGTGATTAACCAATTTCCACATTCCACAATGTTTCCATCCATAAGAAAATCCAGAAGGAGATGGAAAAATTCAATTGCGTAAGCAAAGGACCCCAACGACCATTATTTTCTGTAAGAAGAATCTCATTCAATTCACAACATAATATCACAGGATATAAATAACATAAATGCATTCATAAACTTCCCATCCATGTTATATAAGCCAGTTATTATATTTATTAAACCGGTTCAAAAGTGTTTCAAGTAAACAAGAGAACACCCACCACGTATGATGCACAAATTAGAGACACGATGGTAATATCACTACCTCAATAGGTTCGGATCACAATGCTTCCCCGGATCGACTTTAGAAGACGTCCGTCAGCGTCTGTCACTTATGTCGGGTCCCGACAAAAACTCCTTAGGTGGAATTTGGAAAGTAAAGGCCGAAGGAAAGACAACAGATCCAATCTCGGAAGTTCCGCATCGTCGTTACGATCCTGTGGCCATTGACGGATCGAAAATTGGAGCTCGGACAAAGATGTTATGGAAGAAGGAGCCTTCGAGTCTCTTGGGAGAACTCTGCAGAGAGGAAAGGGGAGGAGAGGGGTGAGTTGAAAAGGAGGAAGGAACCCCTCCTTTTATAGGTGAGAAAAGAAAAATTACACGGCGTGTACTTTATGGTACACTGCGTGTAATCAGTTATTTCAAACGGTCTCCACGCGACTTCCAACATGGCTTCGCGTTCGTTGACTGGTCGACACACGGTTTGAGGGTAACGCACACACGTGTAGGGACTACACGGTGTGTAGTTTAGACCCATGAAGTGTACCCATTTATTGCAAACGGAATGGAAATGACTCCAACACGGAATACGACTGTTGACTGGTAACGCGTACACGGGGGTGGGGGGAAGGACTACAAGGCGTGTAGTACTGGACACACGGTGTGAACCCATTTATTTCACACGGCTCCAAGACGGCACACGGCCGATGGCTGGTCAAAACACGGTAACGCATACGCGGGGAGGGACAACACTACGTGTATTATTGGATACATGGGGTGTACCAATTTATCTCACATAGCAAGGACACGGCCTGCAACATGGGGTATACCCGGGAAGGGGGTACATGGCGTGTACTCAAACTACATGGTGTGTTGTTTCAAAATTCATGAAAGTGTGGGAAAAGTCCATCTTACCCTCCAGAACACTTCATGGCCTACTTTTTGACAATGTAATGGGCTGGAGAGGTCTGGGATATTACAAATTATTTGGGTAAACATTTCCAAAAAAGGAACAATTCTAAGGAAATCCACTACAAAACAACTTGCTTAAAAGAAAAAGTGAATTTATAAGAAATCCAAACACATGAGGTCCACTATATTCCAATGAATGAAACCATACCACATAAGGTATAGAACAATGTGTTAATACCAATGGTTAATCTAGCTCGCTTGGGATCCTAGAACCATGTAACCCTATAAAAGGTGGTATATTAACCATAACCATCAAAGTTCTTACGCACGAGCAACTAGATTGTGGAATAATCCAAAATTCTAGTAGTCTACAATAATAATCATAGTTTAGTTAGGGAATTAATAGTTAATAATGCTATCTTAAGCCAAGAAAAGCCACATATAAATTACTATCATACGATATCTTGTCATCCAATCTAGATATCCAAGATTTTCTTTTTCTCAATTTATGGTTCACATATCACACAACATACAACACTCATTACCCATTTCAATGCAGTCCATGAAAATCACACATCCACAAAAAACAAATCATTGTCTATAATACACAAAAAACCATTTTTAAATATATTTAACATCAACTACATAATTAATAAATTTCCATTTTTAAAAAAAGGAATAGAATGTCGTTAATCAGCCAAAGAATTGGACTATTCCCCCTTTTTAGGACCACACATCAACCAATTACACTCTACGACATTCATTCCAAAATTTAAGAAACAAAATTGTTAATGAAATTACACATAAATGAAGAACTAATTTCATAAAAACCCAATTTCTTTAAATAAACAATAATTTAAATATATTCTCCTCTTGGGAGAATTTCCAAACACATTCCACACCTTCTGTATTAGGCATAACCCCATTTTCAGAAACATCATAAGGGAACAAGCATAAAATATAACAATTTTACTTTAAAAAAATCAATAATCACCTCTTATATGGTAAAATGTATTTCAAACAATATATAAAACCTAAAAATATTTTAAAAAACAATAACAAATACCAAAACATGAATATTAAAAACATCTAAAAATAATAAATCATGAAACCACCTACCTCACAAGGAGAAACTTCCCAAAAACAGTTTAAAACCCTATCCTCACATAAATCGTGAATCAATTAGGAAAAAAGTAACCCTAATAATGGATATAGATACCAATGGATAAAGATACAACCACCAAAAGCATACCCTAGACGCTGGAAAAAGAAACTAAAAAGGAAGCAAACCAAAAACCAAAAATAGTGGGATAAAAGATGTAGAGAAAGACTTACTGGGCGGTTACATTATGTCACTAGGCCAAAAAAATAAAGGGAAGGGATATCAAATGGAGAGATGGAAGGGGGGGGAGATCCTAGTGAGGATGAGGTAAAAAGGGACGAGAGAGGGGGGAAGAAAGTGTTTAAGATAAGAAAGAAAGAAAACGTGAAACCCTTAATTTTAATTACCTAGACGGTCACACATTTTGTCTACACAGTTTGTTAAACTATGCATAAACCATGGAAATGTATCAAATAAAGGCGGAACTTACCACATGGGAAACTTTCACGTATTTTCTTATCATGTATTTGTAGTATGATCACTTTTAGTTTCAACCCAAACCTTATGCACATGTACTCGGAGAGTGTGACACAGATTGAAAAACTGTGCACCTATTGTGTGCATCAATTTTCAAAACAAAACTTTTCTTGAAAATACAAGGGCTAACTCATGTGAATAAAATAGTATGAGTATAGATAAAAGAAATGCCTCATAAAATCAAACCTACTACACCAGATTCCTGAGAATACTAATAGAGAACCCGACCGGAACCGGAATAGAGGTAAACATACAATCATAGGTGTGACAGAAAATACCCACAATAATGCATTCCTCAACTAGATATCCAAAAAATGTAGAACCCAAAACAAAACAATACACCTTCTAAGTTCAGGGATAATCCCAATGGACAGAGAAATGACAGAAAGAACAAAAATCCACCAAATAAAAACAAACATAAAAATTGAAGGACATCCCGCTATGCGTCACCCACCCCAAAAAAGGTGAAATCACATCCAATTAATCGATTAATGGAAAAATAAATTCCACAAAAAACCATCCAACTTATAAAAACGAATTATCTCATAAAATATTATATGGAACCCAAACCACCTATCTGAAATAAAAAACGAGATCAAATAATATTTAGGTACCAGTCCCACGACCCTAATTCCATGAAATTTATGGGGATGATCCCACCCCATCATTTACACAAGAATGGAGAATGGTGTTATATAGCTCATAAATGAGACTACCTACCACCATGTAAACACCTAGAACAAAACCATTGTGCTAACACTAGGAGGCCCGAATGGACTCACCACAATAGCGAATTGAAAAAAATTGATTTAATCCTAGGAAAATTTATCTAGACCTAAAATGGTTTACTCCAACAGATGATCTAACAACTTATCATACCGAAATAGCATAGAATAATGAAGGAAGTGTAAAATGGGAGAGCTCAAGATCATCCCACATGACCTAACCTCCCACCTTTGGGGACACAGTAAACAAAACTAAAAATAAAATAGAATACAATATGTGGTCTTCCACTCACATGTGAATTACCCACCTCAGATATTCCCAAACCAAAACTAAGATTGAATCATAAGGTTAATCATACATTAACATCCATACAGAGATCCCTATCATTAGGGGATCATGTGTTTAGGTACAATATTACTATTCAATAACACCTCTTTAACATAAAGGAGAGCCACTTTTACCCATGTAGTTCAAACAAGGTCTGCATGTCACTTTCCACCAAATGGGTCTTCTTTGAATTAGATAGCTACATGGTATGTTTAAAATGTCTCTATATCTCATATTTAAGACAGTAACTAGAAAAAGGATATACACCCCATGGTTGTTCCTAACAATGTGAATGATTCACTTCAGGTCATATGGATGGGGACCAGATATTTTAAGCATATTCTATCTCATAGTCATGAATAAAAGTCTCCTCAACAAAAAATTTCATTCTTGAGCAACACACAACCCCACTAAAATTAGACATCGCCCACATAACACTCAAATCCATATATGAAATTAGATTAATCATGACACATCAATGATATGACACCAAAAAGGATCATCCATTACACCCTGAATAAGAAACAACTAAAGAAGGGTCACATGAAAAGCACTGTCATTAAGAACAAATGTTTTTAGAAATTCCCAAAAGAGGAAAATGCATCTGTCAAAATAATATCTCTTGAATTGTTCCATAATATCTACCTTTGCATCTAAAAGAATATATAACATTTAAATATGCCACAAGACATGAAACTTTCAACATATAAAAACATTTCAAGGATAGTTAACATAAACTGAGTCCCATTTAGCATAAGATTCATACATACGGAAATAATAGTCTCTTATGACCAAACTTTCTACACTAGTGGCTAATTTTAAACCCTATTTTAATCTTAAACAATGAAAATTCCAATGGAATTTTATGATAATGGCTCACACAAACAATCAAGATTTCTTTCTACATTTCATACTAGAATTCGTTTCAAAACTTCTAGTAAAGACCTCCAGGATTAATGTTGAAAAAATTCACATTTCGAAATTGAAGAGTCTCTAGAAACCATGATTTCATTCAACTCCTTCAACACCCATTTTTTTATGTGAGAGGATATGATTAATCCAAAAAAGAGAGAGTTAATCTCAACCCTAAAACCAAAGAATTGATTTTGTACATTGATCTACTGGAGGACATGCCAATGGAGAATCAACCATGGCCGGATTTCAAGTATATGAATTACTTATGGGGGAATGATCACGATAATAAGGGAAACACAAAGACATAAAAAATTGACAGTTTTTCAAAAAATACAAAAATATACAATAACTGTGAAAATGTGAACTTATTCAATGGTATCCGAAATAATTTTCTAGTAAAACCCATTAATAATAATCTAAAACAGACCTACTGAAAAAACATAACCACAAACATCTACCCAAAAATAAAATAACTCAACCTCAAAATACATTGAAATTAACAATCCAAAATCATAAAAAACACACTACACAACTACGAACTACAAAGTACTCCATTATTTCTTTAAAAACACCATTGAAAAAGAAATAGGATGTGTGGGAGGCATAGTCACCAATGGTTCCCCATAAATTCTAACACATTACCTTCCATTTTCCAAAACGGGAAAATATCCAATTTCCACATATATTTCATGCATCTGGTAACTCATTTGAGTAATAAAGTTAAAAAATGTTTTCACCATCCAAAATAAATATTCATCCCACACTTCCATTTTCTCGAATACCAAAACAATTTCCACCCAAAATAACCTAAAGGTTCACAAAAAATCACAATCCATTAACCCAAAACCTATTTAAAAAAACATGTTTTTTAAACTCTACCAATCAATTCAAAATCGTTTCACCCCACTCAAAACACATCAAATTTGATAACATTCCCCATTTCATCAATAAATATTTAATTAAAAACTCATCTTTTCTCATTTTAAACATGTTTTCTAATCCATTATAAAAAAATCCCCTCTATATGGATAACTTGTATTTAATAAGCCACTTGTTTTGGTTATAAAAATAAAATCTTAATAAACTGAACCCCATTTAATCAAATATTTTTATAAAAATCCAAATTTTCATTGTTTTTTTGAAACAATTCTCAAAAAAAAATTATCCACCTTTTTTAAAATCAACCATATTTACTTTATAATCATGATTTCTATAATTCCAAAATGTGGGTTATTAAAAAAACCCTAAAAAGTCAAGAAGACACAAAACAACACAAGTCGAAACATGTATCTATTGGTGACTTGGATATGTGGTTGGTGTCCACACACCTATCACACATGCATCAATAGGAGTAATCTAGGACCATTTCTGTGGAACCACATAGATTTTCGGGCATTTAAAGCTCACTAAGACCACTGTACTAACTATATTTCCATTTCGAAAAAATCCATGAACCACAAAAATAAAATTACCCTAAATAAAACCACTCTCAACTAGCATCTTAAGTACAATATTGGGGTGTAATGGACCGAAACCGTACTCATAACTAGAACATCATGTCCCCAAAATTCTATTTTTGATCTACCCTGGTTATTTCCAATGAAAAATTACCCAAAAAAGAGATACTCGCTCTAATACCATTTTGTAATGCAACAAATTGGGTTGACATCCTACCCAGCTCCCAAACGGACCCATCAAATGGGCCAAAGGGTGTTCTTAATCACCATGGGATAAAAATGTGTGCCGAGTTATCAAAAAAACATATAAGGTTGATTTTCCCAAAAAAATATAAACACAATGCACCAAATAATTAAACAAGATAAAACTGAAAATCCACATGAAAACCTGTATAACCAATTACCATGTTCAATGTTGAAAACCTTGAATATACCCACAATGGAGTACAAAAAAAGGAAACTATAACTCCACCTACAACCACAATGCAACGATAAGAGCCACATCCTCAAGCCACCTCAAACAAGATCCAAAATATAGACAATGAAAAAAAATACATCCTAATACTCTAATTCTTTTCCTTAGGAAATCAAATAAAAATGGATACATACACCCAATGGTGTATGTAGGGTTTTTTCCAATTCCATGTAGGATGAAACCTATGAAAAATATTACATTCTACAATATATAAATGTATTTTACATGCTCATTTTTTTTATTTCAAACAATTCTAGAAAAAAATTTATTGGGTAATAATTTTTCAAAAAGGAAAACGTCCCAGGAAATTTATTTCATAACCACTTTCATAAAAAATATAATTTATTATAAAGACACAGACACACACAAACATGAGGTTCATCATATGCTGAATGATTGAACCATATCATTGATGGTAGAGTACAATGGGTATATCATGAGGGTTAATCTTGCTCTTGTGGTACCCAAAAACTATATACCTTGGTGAAAAGTCGTACAGTAACCACAACTATCCAAATTTTTGTTCATGAGACACTAGATTGGAGAATCATTCAAAATTATAGTGGTCTATAATTATCATCATAGTTTATTTATTGTTTAAATCATCAATAATGCAAAGTGATATGAGGACAATACACATTTGTATAACTATAGTTCTAGATCTAGTCATCCCAACTAGACACTAAGTATTCCATTATTCTTATGTTATTAATCAAATATCACACAACATACCACACTGGTAAACCATTTCCATGCATTCCATGAAAATCACCGTTCTTTACAATACCAATCATTTTCCATTTTACTAAAATAAAAACCACATTTTAAATAAATTTACCATCAACTATATAATTATCAAATTCCACATTTTAAATCACAAGAAAGGAATACTATTTATTGACCAAATCCATGGGATAAGCCCCCATTTTGTGACCACACATCAACCAATTCAACTTTAAAACATGATATAGAATAATTGAGCTATTTACATGTTAATTAAAGTACATAATAAATAATACCCTATTCAATAAAAAAGAATTTCCTTTCAAAAAAAATTTACATTAAAAAACATTCTCACCTAGGGATCCTTGAAAAAAAATTATACACCTTCTATACGAGGCATAAACCCCTTTTTAGAAACATCACAATGGAGGACACCCAAATTATAATAATTGTCCCTTAGAAATTCATTCACACTACATATATTGGACAATGTATTTCAAAAAACATTCTTCACCACACAAATATTATATAGAACATGAATAAATACACATGAAAAATATGTACGAAAATCTAAAAATTCTAAATCATGGAACCGCCTACCACCCATGGTAAAACTTCTAAATAATGGTTTGATCCCAAATCTACACCATAACTACACCTAAAGAAGAAAAAATAGAACTCTATTTAAAGATATTGAACTCAATGGATCATTATCCAACCCCCAAAATCTACATCTAAACATATGAAAAGGAATCCCAAAAGGAAGAGAACCAAAACCTCAAAACAATGGGTGAAAAAAGGGAGAGAAAGACTTAAATGGTGGTTCCATAAAAGTTTATCCCAAACCCATAATGGGAAGGGAGATCTGAAGGATCCATAGAGAGGGGAGGGATTTATTTGGGTGGAAAAGGGTGAGGGGGAAAGAGATAGAGGGAAGAAATTGTCTAAAATCCGGTGGACATAAAACATGGATCCCTAAATTTTAATGACCTGGTAGGTCGCACGGTTTGTTTGCACGATTTTATAAATTGTACGATAATCATGTTACCACTGACCTAAAAAGACTCATACCTCACGAGCAAACCAAAAAATTTGCCTTACCATATAATATCCAATTGGTTTTTTTGACCATGAACCAGAACATCCGAATGTGTGCCTAGATAATGGTGTACAATTTGAAAAATAATGCACCAATCGTGCGCATCAGTATGAAAACCAAGAAACATTCTATATTTTATGAAATTCAAATGGGCAACTGGAGGGAAAAAACTGAGTTATGGTTTGAAAATGGAAATTTGTCAAAAATTAAATCCTACCACACACATTCCCAATGAAAACTAACTGATAACCTAACCCAAACCCGAAAAATGGAAAACATAAAAAATAGTGTGTGACAATAACACATAAATTTTAAAATTTATTTATTTATTTAAGATCGATGTGCCTTATTATATAGTCTACCAGACATATTGTTTTCTTTTAAAACTCTGTATTTTTAATTATCCCCCCTTATTACATAACATCCTTTATATTTAAACTCAGGATAAAAAACTAGGGGTTTTATATTTCAAAATAACATTATTAAAATACCATAATAGAAAATTAATTAATGAAACATACAAATCAAAACAGAGAATGGAATGTTTGAGGGTCACCTGATATAACTCTTAAAAGGAATATATGTTGGAGAAAAAGGACATGGATGCGAAAAATAACTACCACGTTTTTATGGAGTGTGATAGAGGACACATTCATGAGAAAATATAATAATAATAAAATGATAAATTTTTGATTGGTTAAGGTAATTGAAAATATTGTATGAAATGTAAACTAATAAACATTTTGTTAAATGATATTATTAATATATTTTACAAATTATTTTACAACATGAAATATGAAAATAAGGAAATATAATGAACCTATATGTCGAGTGATATCCATTAATCAAATTAAACCACAATATCGTCTTCCATACCAAACAATGGGTATTTTATGATGAGTTTTCAATCCATCCAGAATTAGAATCAACATCTATGGGTCAAAAAATACACATAAGTATAATTTTCATTTCATAATGTATTTAAAAATTATCCATGACCAAAATGGTTTGGATAATAAATGATAATTACAAAAAATAATAATAAACCATTATTTCATGAAAAACTACTTAAATATGAAAAAAATCAACAGTCATTCCCAAATTTCATCCTATATCATTTAGAAAATAATTATCATTCCCAAAAACTATTATATACTAATATTTTATCTAAGAAATCAGATGTATTTGATGTCATAGTCTTCAAAATAACATCAATCACTCTTAATATATAATGCCAAGAAATTAATTTCCCAGATTGCATAATACCTAAGATTTGATAACAATTTCAATAAATAAACTAAACCAATATAAGTCGACAATAAATACTATTTAAATAAAAAATGAATATTCATCTGTATTCCTCATAATTTTTTTTACATTAGTATTATATGATTCCAAACATACTTAATTCCATGAGAAATAACATTAACGTCTTTATCACAAAATCAAATTCCAATGCCATGGTTATATATAAAAAATATTTTTCCATAATGTTATTAACCATTATAAATAATGGTACAATTTAACCTTAGTGATTTCATTGAAACCCCACACTAATATTTTGTCAGGTCCTAGCCTACAACGTACAACTAGTTTCCCTGCTGACATATGGTCCCCGCCCATGTGCCCGAATAGTTCTCTGACTAATGAATGTCCCCATTGTCCAACACATGTTATATCTAATGTGATATGTCCCCAATAACAAAAAACTTATATAACACCCAAAAACGTCACCAATCCTAATCATTACTCCTGAAAAACACATTTAACAATGTAGTTCTAATTAGGTAGGCTCCGAAAATAAAAGGAAATCCTCATTGAAATAAGTGAAATCATTACGTTTTTAACCCTTTATCAAAGTTTGGCATTTCATTTACCTACTTTAGATCACAATGCCCTCATATTGGTCCATACATCTCAACCCAGGTTAAGCATTACACCTATGGATGGGATCAACATCTGATTCCAATGTGACAACCTTGCTCCGCTGATTGCGCATACACCACAACCAAACATGGCCATTAGGTCTTGACCAACAATGTACCACAAGTTTCCCCAAAGAAACATGGTCCCTATGTTAGAGACCACACATATTCCTGAATTGGTCATCATACTAATGGTTATCAATACATTACAACACATGTTCTTTCAATATTTATTTTCCCGTGGTCACGCACACCCTAGTAAGATTCCAAGATAGTCACCCCTCTAGATCCCTACTCTATGAAAAGCATGTTTTACTATTTAAATCTAATAATATAGGCTCCTAAATGAAAGGTGCACCTAGATGACATGATCTAAATCATTTATATATATAACTATTTATCATTCTACGATGTTACATATATGATAGATTAAAATAGTGAAAACAGTTTTACACTAATAATGAAATCACAACTACCATTTGTAGGTGATTAACCCTTGTTTCCTTTTAGTTGTGGATTCAATTATCATGGGATTACCGGACTTGATGGGCTGTCAAATGGCATGTGGGTTATCATTTTATAAAAATTTATAATCATAATCCTTATAAAACGTCTATAAATGTGAGAAACATCATCCAAAATAACAATTATATGTTTTAATCTCATTTTTTATTTCATACCTTTCATTTTTCATAATAAAATTTTATATTCTATAACTTATTAAAATTAAATGATCATATAAATCCTAATGGATATCAATAACATTGTAATTAATTATACCAATGAAAAGAATAATATTCCTCGAATAAAATTTTAACCTAACATAATAAATGGTTACATATAACTAAAATAAATGAATCCATCCAAAATAATCTCGTCATTAAAATAATATTAATACTTTTAAAATTTTCAGCTTCCATAGATCTAATTGAACTATTGATTTTCAGATATGTAGAAATCGAAATCATTAAAAATTCTTCATAATCTCTTAACAATGGATTTCTACCTTATTCATTAATAAACCATTCGTATAATCAATATAAGAATCATATCCTAAATTTTATTAATCATAAAACATGAAACAAGAAAAAAATACATTCCTTCAATATCTCTTTTTTAGTTTATTAATCCTAGATTGTAATAGAATATGGAATTACTAAAAATATATCTTTATGATCATTATGATACCACTAATGATACTCCTTCATAAAACATCTAATTTTATAAATATAAAAAACTACACATTTAAAACATTCAATTGATAACTTGGGTGAAATTTCATTCCATTTAATTGATTCATTTGAATGATTCCTTTTTTAGAATATTATTGAATTAGGTACTTCTTTAAAAAAAATTAAAGAAAATCCTCTCATTCCTTTAATATATTTTCTATGGTGTTTCATTACACATCCTTTACACCTATTTTATTGACTATATTTACCATAATGATTATTATTACATTTATTTCCACTGAGATTTATTTCACTCATATATGAGTAATTATAAAACCCTCCCAACATAACTTGGTTAATAATTACTCTTGATAATTAGTATAGAATAACCATGATAGTTCTCAATGAATGTTTCATTTAATTTGGATTCTCATTCCGAGAACCACCACATTTTACACAAAATTAATTTTTTATTCAGGACCTACTATATCCAGCAATTTACAAAAAATGATATTTTGAGAAATATAATCATAATATACCATCATATGAGGATGATAAGCACTAAAATATCCTTATTCATGTTATATAAAATTCATAACTATGAATCTTCCAACAATGGTTACCATTGTGGTTATTTACAACTTGTAACTTGTAATTAAAAACATCCATAAATATAAAGATATCAAAACTATCCTCTGATACGAATGGTAATGACCCAACATAAAAAATTTCATATTCATGTGTTTTTGAAATATAAATGATATTATGAAAATTATGATGATCAAATCAGTTTAGAGTTTTCGATAATAAGGGAAAATATAAAAATTACAATCAAACATTACATGTGGATGAATTTATTTAGTATCTATTTTTTACACAAACAATAGGTCTCTAAAATTAAAAATTTTACCTCTTTATAAAAAATATTCACATTTTTATCATTGATATATCCTCGAACCAAATTTCTCTTAAACCCTCTAAAAACATTTTAAAATATGGGATGAGAACAGAAATATTTGTATGGTAAATAAAAATATATAAAGAAACAATTATTCTATGAAAAATTATAAACAAAGGAAATAATTTTTATAAATTTGTACCCATCAACCATAAAACAAAATCACTTTTTCTTACCACCTGAAATGATATATTTCCTATAAAACTATAGAGAAAACATAAATCATAAGAGTAACTAAAAGACCCATTTCCATATCACCCATACATATACATTAGAAATTAAGGATATATAGGGAGTAACCTCCATTGTTATATTTAGGATACCCACCATAGTATATTTTTAGAATCTTTTAGGAGAAACCCAACAGGTAAACAAAATCTCATTACTAATGGAATTGGACTTCTATAATGGGATCAACTTCCCTTGGTTTATAATGAAACCATTTTTCCTAATAAAAATTCCAAAGAATCATAAAATAATAAAAATACATAAAACCTACAAAAATAGAACATTTTCACTTTGAAATAACATTTACTTTTTAAAAATTCACTCACCCTAAATAAAAACACCTTATATGAAAATAAAATTTCATGCATATAAAGTAAGATTAAAAAAATTGAAACAAATTAGAAAATTCTATTCATGCGGTATATGATTAAAATAACACTACTTTTTAAT
Organism: Viscum album; assembly: GCA_963277665.1. Lineage (NCBI taxonomy): Eukaryota > Viridiplantae > Streptophyta > Magnoliopsida > Santalales > Viscaceae > Viscum > Viscum album. The sequence goes on from OY728133.1 coordinate 1,363,308,754, forward strand.
TTTGTAAATATAGTTGAAGGAGTAAAATTATAAGATGTTTTCAAAAGAATGTCCCTTACAAAAAAACTGAAAAAGATCCATTTTTTAAATTTCGTTCATGAAATTATAAAATTACCAATTTAAAAAATTTATGTATATATAAATAAATACATACATTTTTTTAAAAAAAATGGACATAAAAGGGAATGATATAGATGAATATATCCTTAAAACATTTAAAATGTAGTTTCAGTTAAAGAGTATCTTACAATTGTCTTTTTATTGAAGTGATAATTAATGAAATGAATGGAATATGCGTGTTTAATTAAATTTAATATAAAAATAATATAAATAAAATAATACATTTTCAAAATTAAAAACACACATATTATTAGCATTCCATAATCCTGAGATTGATGTTAAACCTAATGAATGAAAAATTAGGTTAAGAATTCCACTACTACATTGTAATCAGTTAAATCGTATTGCGTATGAAATATTAAAAAAATAAATAAAAAAGAAATATAAATAGAATAGATAAATTCATGTTATAAAATGTCAATGTAATTTTATATATACCTTTTAAAATATTATATGTTCATATCATTAAAATATACCTTAATGAAAGAAAATATTTATGAAGTAACATACATTGAGTCAGACAAGTCACATATAATATTTATCTCCCTAAATTTTAAAAATTTATAAAGTATGTAAGATCCGTAGAACATTTTAAAATTTTATAATTCTTTTTATATCACATATTATCACTCTATTACAATTATTTAATTATTTAAGTTCATGTTATATGTTTTTTAATATTCTACAGTGGTGTCAAAAATGAAATTGGTAAGATATCAATATTCAATGATTTCATAAGTCCATTATATCATTAATAAAATTCAATGAATAATAATTATATTTATACATTAATTATACTTTTAAATAAATCATTTAAAAAATATATGAAAAATGAACTATGTTACAATCATTGGGATGGTAAGTCGTATGTACACCCAAGTAACATTTTAATTTTTCAATTATCCTTACAAAATGAATGTAAGTATTAACTATTCCATTAAAAATATGTCATATATCATTAATATAATATTATTAATTAAAATATTATTATATTTATCATCAATGTTATATGGTGAGAAAAATGTATTTCATCTCTTCGTGCAGGTGATTGCTGACAATTACGCATGAAAAACACCATCAATATTATTTAAATTTAATGAAAACTATGTAAATGATATATTAATATTTAATAATGACAATTATTTGACTAATATAATATATAACCATTGATCTCATCATTGTAAAAAAATTTAACAATGATAATATAAGAAAATTATATCCATTTTAAGGATGTAATCCACCGTAAAATTGAATGATCAAATATTTTCACATTTGATGGAAGTGGAGATGTATATAATTGATAATATTAAAATAATTACATTTAATGGTATTTATTAAAATATAGTTATTAATTAATTTTATTTTAATAATATTTTAAGTATATTGAATAAGAAACTGAAAAAATCATAATTAAGAATGATACCGTTTCTGCAGAAAATCTCATTTTCTTAACACCTTTAGACAACTAAGGTCAGTGTTCTTAGAAATTAATAAATCTATAATGTTGGGAAGAAATTTATAATTTTATTTGGAAATATATTTTCCAAATTGAATTGTTTTTTATGCATTAATTGAAGAGTACAAAAGGTTACCATTTATAAGAGCGGGGAGGGACACAGATGGAATTCCTCCAAATATTAAATTAATATAAATTATTTATACATTAAAAAGGGATAAAAACATATTTTTCCTAAATATAGGATAATTATGGGTTTATATAACTCCATTAAACTAATTTTATAAAAAATTATTATTTTTTTAATCCTTATTTTCTACATTAAACCCATATTTAACTCCTTTAACTAACACCATGACCTATAGGATTTTTACACATTAAAAGGTAATATAGATTCTATAAAAAATACAAAAGAACCATTGTTGGATTTAGGAAGAAATATTGAATATTATTCTAATAATTTTAAAAAATTTCATATTTTTATAAATTTCATATCATTTAATACAATATTATTTATTTTAAAATATATTCAATTTCAATGTTGATACTATTTATTACATGGATTTTTAAAAATATCATAGATGAATGATAAACTAGAATCAATCATTCTAACAGACCACTAACATTTAAAATTAATCTATAAAATATAGGATGACATTAATAATTTCATATAATATTTTTTATAACAATTAAATATTATTTATTAGATATTTTCCTCAATTATATAATCATTGCATCATCATTGGGTCAACATTCAAGATAATTATTTTTTGAAATAAAAATTATAAATAAAATATCATGATGTATATAAACCTCATATATTTAAAAATATTTTTTTATTTTCAATGATATATTCAAAATAACTCTATAATTAAAAATTTATAGTTATTAAACCATAAATATGAAATCATTAACTTTTCATTAAAATAAAATACTATTAAGTGTTTAAATCCATTCACATGAATAAAAGAGGTAAAAAAATCACCAAGGGGATTATATTTATCATAAATATATAATAAAAAATTTACCACTAATAAGGTGGTTTTATAATATTAATAATATTTTTTTCCTTAATTAACAGATTTACACTTTACTAGAGTAATAGAAATTACCACCATTACTATTCATAATGTCAAAAAATAAAAGAAATATGTATTATAAATTTTTTCTTTATGATTATAAATATATTATCCTTTTTTAAAAAATGAACACATAATTGGGTAAAATTAAATTAAATTTAATCACATTAATTGGGTGAGAGAATGGGTCATTACAGTGGAAACCATCAAAATATTGAAATATTTTTATATCCAAATAAAATATTTTATTAATTAAAAGGACCTAAAATGTATTATGTGATATAATGTTGACTTAATTCTAATATATATCCAATTAAAAATTTAATGGAGTGTTATAAATTATATATATGAAAATTTTGTTTTCAATTAAGATGCAACATTTTTTCACTTATTATCAAAACCTAATTCTTATTAGAAAAAATACAAAAAATTAAACCAATGTAAATTTTTATATTCTTATTTAAATGAATATGTTCAATTTTATGAATAAAATTTATTAATGTGTAATAAAATTTCAAAAGTTCAACATCAAAAGGAAATAACACTATTTTTTATGAAAATTCATTTATTTGCATAAAATTGGATTTAAAAATAAGTCATTTCTAGAAAAAAAATTGGATAAATGTAACATATTATGTTAAATAATATATATATATAATTAATATAATTCACAAAAATAAAATTTTTAGTGGTATAAAACATGCTTTTGTGGATTTAAACAGTTTTATATAAAAACTATTTGCATTAATTTATAAGTGGATTTAAATTTTTTTATAGTCAATTGGTCAACAATTAATTCATTATATATTCATGTGTAAGCTATATTTTTATAATTTGGTTAATCATGTTCATTACTTCAAGTATAAAGACTATTTTATAATGGAAACATTTAAATAATAATATTTAAATATTATTCAATATTGATGTGGCATATTATGTATGTTATGGAAAATAGTACTTCATTTTAAAAACTAGGTATGTTACAAAAAAAAATAATGGATGGGGACACCAAAGAATGAAAATAAGGTATTCATGTTACATAGATCTATTTATAGATTTAACATAACATAGTAATCATTGAATATTCAGTATGATGAAAATTTAAGATATTTTTTTTATTAGTATCAAATGTTATTTACGTGTCAATAAATATTATTGTAAGCACTATTGTTTTCAATGTCAAATATTTTTATAACATACAGAAATCAAATGTTATGTCTCATAGTTGTTTAAGTCTAAGAAAAAACAATTTCTCTAATGATTACTTTATGTGGTATCATAGGTTCTATGGAATGATACATACCAAAATGAATGCATGTGTTCTATTATATCAATTAATAATATATACATTAACCAACTATTATGTAATAAATCAATGAATTATTAATGATTGAATATTTCATATGAAACATTTTATTAAATTTCACAAATATGACGTGCATATCTGTAAGAGGATGTTGTTATGATTATTATAATTATAAATTCATAATAGTTTCAATAAATTTTATATATCATGATATATATTGAGTATGAAATCTATTATATTTTATTTATAGTGGATTAATATAAAATTGAACAATGATAACTATAAATGAATCATTCAGATCAATCTAGTAGTACTTGAGAATGTAGAATGAATGATTTCATGGTACTTGGATAATTGGGAATGCTAGTTATGAAAGGGATACTAACCGTGTTTTCATAGAGTTCATTTGGGTATAATAAAAAATTAAGGCTCAGTATATATTTAAAAAAAATATTTTTCTATTGGTTACAATATATATATATATATTAGTATGTATTTTTTTAATTTTTATACAACATGTGAATGTGTTTAGAAATGATTTGTAAAATATTAAGGAATTATAGTGATATAAAAATAATTAACATAATTTTATGAAAAACATATAATTGTAGTAGTTGTCATGGTTTCATGATCATGAAAGAGGAAATAAGATATATAATTTATTATATAACCTCTTTGGAGATTTTATTAAAGGGTAGTATTGTTGTATGCCAATTTTCCATAAGAAAATAAGGAATTCCCAATTTTAATATTTATACCTCGGTAAAACCATGATTATCATATGTTTATTTTTTCAAGTTATCAATTGTTAGTTGACTCTAGTGAATGTGAGAGTATGTCCATATCAGTTCAATATAATCGAATACATTTTTTATTTTTATTACTAGAATACTAATATTAATTAATATCTTATCGCATAAAGAATGTTCCTCTATATAGAATCACCAGGATAATTTACATAATTTAATAGTCAATGATGATTTCATCTATTATGATAACATAGATATTCAATGATAATATTCCCAAACATATGTTCTATTGTCTAAATAACACATGTATGAAGGGATATACATGATACATTTTAGTTATTTGATCAAAAGATGTTGAGAATTCATCTCATGAATTTCACCATTGGTAATATCTACGATGGGATGTTATATAAAATGGATCACTAATAGAAATTACTATTAGTATATGTTTCTTTGGATATTCTTATATATGAATGTTCATATTCATCCATAAACATAATATTACTATCAATGTATATGATGAATTGAATATTTTTATGTTCTAATTAAAATAATGATGATATAATATGATAGTGTGGTAGAATATATTATGAAATTCATAAGTTATATGACACTTATTGGTGGTGGTAGGAAATGATTTTTCCATATTGAGTTAGTTGATGAAGATAGATTCATCAAATTTATATAAATGAAACAATATAACTAAATCCATGGACATTACTGTTCATTTATATGTTCTTTTTATATATGAAAATAAATATAAGTAATTCAAATATTATGATTATTAAAAGTAAACATATTTTCTGATGATATAATTAAGAAGGATCATATGTTACAGTTAGCATTCCTATGATATTGTCTTCATTTTTTACATTAATTTATACCAATATCAGTTCTGTGAAATGGTTAAATATTCTGATATTGATATTCAAGCATGTAACTAGTGCCAATGAGAAAGAGGCTTAGTGGGTCACGCACTACAATTACTGAGAACCTCAAATAAATTCACTTTGAATTTAATAATAAGAATAAATATTATAAAAAACATATTAAAAAAAATTACTCAAGCTATGTTATTTACATTAATTTAATCACAAAATATTCATAGTTAGAATATATTTTAGTGGAATAATAAATAAATAATTATTTTATTTTTTTGTATAAATTATATTTATCTATTGGTTATTATAAATTGGGTAGTAATTGGTTTTGTATTTGTTCACCAGTTTTTGAATAGATTAATGTGAATATTTATTTTTTTACGTCAATATACTAGTAAATATTTAATAATATGTTTAGTGAATATAATTTTTTTTATTCAAATAATAATATAATATTCAGGGTTTGATAAATGTGGAGGAATGACGATGTCGAGTTAAAGGTCCCAATGGGCATGATCAGTTATTATTAACGTTTTTTGTATGTCAAAATATTATTAATAATATTATTTGAAGTGGAATTGACTTACAATAAAAAGAATTTTAAACCTAAGTATATAGTGAAATTTTTTCCATTATCAGTTTAATGGATATGAGTGTGTATAATAAATTCCCTCAAGGGAATTCTCTCCGCACTGAGCAATCCTAATAAAAATTTCATAAGAAAATTTGTATAATTATTCATATCCCTCTAAATATCTAGAAAAAAAATATAATTCTAATAATTCTAATATATTAATTATTAATATTAATGAAAAATGAGGAATGCGTCTTGATTAATTTACAAAATCCCCCAGAATACCAGCAATAATTTTATGAGATTTTTATAGTATATGTGTATACTACGAGAAGAATTATAATAATGATTCTTCATCAAAATGAAAATTTCATAATCTAATTAATTATTTTAATTAACATTATTATGTATCATATACAATTTAGATTTTATCATTACTCAAACCCATGAAAAAAACATTAAAATCCATATTTAATAATAGTTATAAAAAATTGATTTTATATTGTGATTTTACTATATTTTAATTAATTATAAGTTATGAACAAATGTCAAGAAAATAATATGAAAAACATGTTAAAAAAATCATGCTCATCAAAAAAATACAACTAAATATTTTCTTATAATACATGTAAAAACATAAATAATCAAATTTTTATAATAATTTTCTTTAAATAGATTCATTGTGATCATTAGTTTAATTAAACTTATTTGAGCAGTGGAAAAAATGGAAAAAATTCTACATTCATAAAAAAATTGATTTTGTAAGCATAGACTTAAATACTAATTTTATAGATATATTATATAAAATAAAATGTAGTTATTATCATACATTAGGAACCACACAATAATCCCATATAAAATCTATATACATCCACCATCTATCTATAATTGGACAAAATAATGATAAATAAGCATTCCCCTAGTGTAGATCCTCGATTATAAAATATGTAAAAATGAATAATAAGAAGTAGTGAAAAAAAATTATATTACTAAAACATGATCTCATGAATTCAAGTCAATGATCTACCTTGGGATCATTGATGATAAAAAACCCACATGATACCTATGGTTAAAATAAAGGTAAAATAAGAAAAAATTAATTCATTAGTTCCATTAAATTAGAATTAAAATTAATGATTATACGAATGACTAAATGGTCACCCTCATCATGCTACAGTGGGGTAATCATAATATCCACACTACAAATTGATGTTTGGTTTCCACGTATCCCATTTCTTTAAATAGATTCAATTATAATTTAAAATCTATTTTGTTGTAGTGGATCATTTTGTAATCCCCCTTATCATTCCATGAGATCCATCCCTAGGAGAATCATTGTTCAAAAATTAATCTGTTTAAAAGTCATGACATAAAAATTATATTCAACTAAATCATCTATTTACATCACTATGGTGAAACCCACTCAACCCCTATGTAAAGACTCAGACCTGTACTAATAGATTTAGTGCTACAAATATAATGTATATTTTTTAAAAAAAATAACTAAAAGAGGACATAATATGTTTTACTTTCCATGAACATTTATAGTCTATGATCTATATAATTATACAATACAATAAAAATTATCATAGAGTTTATAAAAAAATTTAAAAATTTAAAATTCCCTTTCACATGAGTTAACTAAAAAAGTAAAGTCGTCCATATGAAAAATTTTATGATACATGTGAAAATATTATCAAAACATGGGATGAACATTATATTTCAATGTAAGTGGTTTTGAAACCAATAGAAATAATTATGTAAAAAACAATTTAAGAACATTTATATTAAAAATACATATATATCTTATATATATAATACTTTTCAAAAACATTTTTAATATAAATTTAATAGTGAAACCATACAAAAATATTATTCCATGAAAAATATTTTAGATTTCTCTTTAAAAATGATTTGAAAATAAAAATACCATTATTTATTATACTTATACATGTAAGAACCGATGAAAATGATGTGGGAGCATGAAATATCAATTGTAGGACAATGTCTTGTGAGGTTATGGGTTCACTCCCAATTCCTCATTCTCCTACCCGATAACCAATTGAGAAATAATATTTTTATGAAAAATTTTTTAGGACCCACTTTTCTCAATCACACTCAATAAAACAAATTCAAAATATATTTAAATTATTTTCAATGAAACACAAAATTTTAATTCAACATTAAATTGTTAAAACAATATTTTCATAAACAAATTTAAAATTTAGATAAATCAATGAATTTAATAATTTCAAATTCTGAAACAAAACACACCTCATAATTAAATTAACAAAAATTGTTTCAAAAATGTATGGAATGTTATAAAAAATGAAATATTCATGTCTAATTCTTTATAATATTTAAAAATTAACATATATTGATAATATAAAATATTATTAATTTTTTAAAAAAACTACGTTAGTAATAATACATAACTTTATTTTATAAATTATTTCATTAGAATAAATTATTTTTAATTGAATTATTTTAACTATTTAAATGACTCTGATTTAAATAATAATATTTCGTTCAGATTTTATACAACTTTTGGATACATAATAATTTAATGATGACATAAATATAAATATAAAAAACTTCTTACTATAGTATATTTTTATGAAACAAACAAACAATAATAATATTTATTCCCTTTATTAAAATTAAAATTGATGATATAATTGCTCAAAAATAATTTATACTCTTACTAAAATATTATTTGAAGAAATAAATAATTGAAAAGAATTATTTCAATAATAGAATAATGTTTCTACAAAAAAACTGTATTACACATACTATTGAAAGATATTATTTTATACGTTTATCTTTTGAAATTAATCCCGTAAAAATTTTATTTTTAGATTGATTCATGATATTATATCTCTGGACTCCCTTCTCTCTTATACCTTTTTTTCTATCAAACTCCCTTTGCTAAATATCATAGAAAATTATACAATTTTTTTAACCTCCTAAACCTTTTTGGAACCCATCCTAGCCTCACTAAACACACTTATTTATACAATTAGTGGAACAAAATAAATATGTTTAATAGATAGAATTTACAAAAAAAGTAGATAGAATTGAGTCAGTGATGCATAACCTCTCAACCAACATGAAGTAAATGTGAAGAAAAAATTAGAGGATATAAATTAAAAAGATACAATAAATTAAATTCATTTTCACCATCCAACCAAAATCCAAAAACATCTTGAACCACAAATTCAATTATAACAAATATAATTGTATATGAACCTATGAAAATAGGGTATTGATGACATCAAATGATGGAAAAAATAAGAATATAATGAATAGTGTCAACAAATTTTGAAAAAAATCAGTTCAATGTTCTAAAATATGCATTTAAAAATAAAAAATGTGTCAAAAAGGATGGTTGGAGGAATTAGATAAAAAAACATGGATTTAATGAACCATATAAAGAAGGATTGGTTAACATAAACAAACACCTCCATATAAGAGATATATAAAAAATATATAAGACGATGATGATCGGAACTCCATCTATGAGGTCAATATCTCTCTTCCAAGATCAAAACATCAGAACCATTCAACACATTAGAAATCAAACATCCTTTGGAAATTCACACATTCTCCCTCGACGATGATTGATACTAACTATAATCTTAGTTATGTGACCATTCTAAATATCCTAGCTCAATCTCACTTCTCGACACTTAGACATCCACATCCACAATCAAATCCTTCTCTCGGCACGACTCCAAGTTGCTCCACGTCCTAGAGCCCTCAAACTCATCCTCCCCATTGAAATGAAACCGAGGGTTTGATTCCCCTTATCCATTGAGTTTTGTATATCATCAAATTACGTATTTATTAAAAAAAATATCATTATTATTATCATTTATTTAATTTCATTTCATTAATATTCATAAAATTATATTCATAAACAGATAAATAAGATTCTAATAATAATAAATATAATTTATAATTTCATACATTTTATAAAAAAAATATATTATATTTAATTCATAAATTTCAAATTATATATGTTTATATAATCTATAAATTTTGTGTTTTTATAAAAAAAAATTTATTAACAATAATTATTTAAAATAATATATATTTTGTTATAAAATATATCAAAATTAGTTTTAAAAAATATGAATAATAAAATTTTATATATTATTATAGAAATAATTATCAAAAAAATCATTAACTAACAATTTCAATTAACATGAATTCCATTTTTATTATATTATTATTATTTTCTACAATATTTTACCATTAATATAAAATTAAAACATAATCTGTTAGATTATATTTAACTAAAAATTAATATAAATTTTATAGGAAATTACTTGTTTTACATAATTTATGTAAATGTAGTTATTTATAATTCTAATTTATTTTAATATAAATGTTAATTTATAATTAAAAAAATTATTTAATAAAAAATGTTTCATACTAAATAAATTACTTTATGTATACAATTAATTAACTAATGATATTCTATTTATTAAATCAAAACAACATTAACCTCTTGGTAATATGTCGAATAATTTGATATAATAAATTTATAAAATTATATTTTAAACATTTGACCAATTAAATTTTTCATTATTATTTATTTAGTTATTTTCATAATGGACATTTAAAATTTGATTAAAATTTTTTTATTTTTATTATCATTTAATTTATGTTTATATCAAAATAAATATAAATGAATAAAAAATTCTTAAAGCTTTGGACATTACATTCTCCCCCTCCCCAAAATGAATTTCACCCTCGCAATTCATTCATCGGTACTTAATAATATGATTTTATATTTTTAGTGTTAGAATAACTATATTTAAATACTCAAAAGGGGTTCAATCTACATAGAATCTCAAAATAATGGTGGAGCATGTAGATTTTAACCTCAAAAGGGAATGCATAATATCTAAAGTTGTCTATATTTTTTCTCTGATACCAAATGTATTGACTCGAACATACACATTCAAGTTCAGTCAAAAAAATACTATGTATACTTTGAAAAAATTAATGAAACATTACACAATACATTATAAATTATAGGAATCTTTCTCATCAAGGATGTAAATAATTATAGAATACCATAAAAAATAGAATAGTTGTAAAATATATGTAAAATAATCATCACATGTGATAACTAAAAAAGTGAATTCTTCCATCATTGAACATCTGAGATATTTTTGAAAATATTTTTAAATCATGGGATTAGAATTAAATACCCTTGCAAGGGATTTTAAAACCTGTTTACAATAAATATATAATAAAATATTTTAAAAATGTCTTAAATCCAAATCTATCAAATATGTATAAATATTTGAAATATTAAATATATTTCAAAACAATCTAAAATAAAATATAATTTGGAAATCATTTCAATTTGAAAAATATTTGTGATTTCTCATTAACAATAATTTTAAACTAATATTTTATTATGGATTGAACTAATACATGGATGATCCGATAAAAATCATGTGGTCGAAAGCAATATCAGTAGTAAGACATTGTACCACGAGGTCATGAGTTCACTCCCCATTCATCATTATCCAGCATGATAACCATGTTTTGAATCAAAATTTTAGGATTTTTATTGAATATTTTCTGTTATAAAAAACAACCCATTAAAAATGATTTCAAAATATACTAATATTATTTTCAAAGAAGATAATAATTTTACATACAAAATAATTTTTCAATAATATATTTTCATAAAACACTTTTAATATTATTGAGTTATTCTTGAATTTAATAATTTTAAAATCATAAATTTAACATGCCTCATAATTAAATTGAAGACAGTTGTTTAAATAAATGTGTGAAATTTGATTCATAATTAAATATGCATGGACGTGTCTATATTCAAATGAAACATTCACTTAAATTGAGAATATGAAATATGATAAATTTTCTACGAATATTAACTTCTAAATACTTATTATCCATAAATTATTACATTTTTAATTGATGAATTTTATATAATTTTAATAATTTGAACTATTTAAATGAATCTAATAGAAATAAGAATAATTCATTCAAAAAATATAACTATTGAAAACATAATAATTTCTACATAAATATATATGTGAATCATAAGAATAAAAAATACATTTCTATAATGTAATTTGAAGAAATAAATAGTAAAAATAACAATATTTAGTACCATAACTAAAATATCGGTTCTAGAAATAACTAATTGAAAATAATTTTTCCTCTTACTAAAATATATTTTAAGTAAATATTTAATTGAAAATAATTATTTCAGTCATATAATCATTTTTATAAAAAATTATCTATATTAGACATTAAAATAAAACAAACTAATATATACACATAAAAATAAAACAAATTAATATATACATTTTTTGACCACATCATATCTTCACTAGACACACTTATTTATACACACTATAAACAAACTAAATAACTCTCATAGATAGATATAGAGCCTGACATGGAAGTAAGTGATTCGATGATACACAACCACATAACCATCAAGAAGTATATGTGAATACCATATTAGATGATATAAATGGAAAATGGTTAAATTAATTGAAATTAATTTTAACATTCCATAAAAATGGAAAAGTGGTTGAACAAAAAATTCAATGATAATATATAATATTATATATAAACAGATTAAAATAGATTATCGATTGAATTAGAAAAAAGGGAAAAAAATATCAATAACAGGGTTGAACAATATTGATCAAATATGTTCAAACATTTTAAATTAGAATTAATCATTAATCAATTTATTAAAATAGATTGTGAGAGGAAGTAGATCCTAAAATAGGGATCTAATAAATGTATACATGAAGCTTCAAACATCATAAACAAACAACCATATATAATAGATCATCAAAATTATTTAAAAGTGGACGATGATGAGATATCCATCCATGAGGTTAATTTCACTCATATAAGATCATGCCCCCTTCGGTGTTCAATTTATCTAAAATCAATCATCCATCCGTAATTTTCGCATTTACCTTAGTAGTGATTGATTTGAACTCTATCCACAAATTCACACTCAAGCCCAACATCCTTACTCAATATCACTTCTCGATGCTCTCCCATGCTCTCCCATGATCAAATCCTTCTCTCATGTTCACTAGAAGTGGATTAATGTCCGTGTTCCCTCACGCTTGACCTCCCATTGGAATAAAAATCGAGGGATTCATTTCCCATATCCCTTCGTTTTTAATTTTTTATTTCATCGTTTAATTTCATTAATTTATTATTATTATTATTATCATATTTTAATTTATTTTTGTATATTTAAAAAAATATATTCATATTTCAGATAAATAATATTATGATTATAATTAACATAATTTAGAATTTCATATAGTTTTTATGAAAATATATTATCATAAATTCATAATTTAATAATAAATTATTTTTTATGAATTATAAATTATTTATAACTTTTTCAATAAAAATTTATTTATATTCACTCTTTATAATAATATATTTTTATAATAAATAAATTTTCTAAAAAATTCAGTTTTTTGAAAACTTAAATTTTATTTATTAATAGCATTATATTGATCAAATTTTTATTAATTAATATTTTCCAGTAATATGTATTACCTTTTAATTATATTGTTTTTATTTTTTATTGTAATTTACATTTAATATAAAATAAAAATTTAATTGATAACATTATATTTATTTACAATCTAATAAAAAATTTCATTTAAAAAATTTCTTATAAATAATTTATATAAATTAATTTATTTATAATTCTAAAATATGTTATATTTAAGAGTCAATTTATAATTACCTCAAATTATTTATGAAAAACGTTTTATGATGAAAATATTATTTCATGTATATAATCAAATAATTAATAAAAGCAGATATATTATATTAACACATATTTTATTTATTGTCAACTTTTCAAATAATTTGATATATATAATTCATAATTTTCTAGTAAAACTGTTATCCATTAAATTTTACATTATTTATTTAATTATTTAATTATTTATATTCTTAATTTATATTTTAATATTATTTAAATTTTATTATTATAATATTAATTTAATTTATATCTAAATATAAATATAGAAAATACAATAAATAATTCATAAAATATGAGATGTTACACACTAACTCAAGAAGCACATAAAAATATCACATCCCAAGCTCTATGTAATAATGCATCACCTCTCAACAAAACACTCAAGATCATGATTTAACCCTATTTCCAAAAAATACCCCCTCTCTAAAATATTTTATTAAAAATTCATTTCATAAAAATAAGAATTCATTGGACATTTATTTATTTGAGAAAAAAAGTCATTAATGATTTGTCTCTCTTTGACCATCTATAAAACAAATCCTTGATTCATACAAAATTTCAATTCCAAAAATTATTAGATACTGAATAATTAGGAAATATATATTAAATTATCTTCAAGAATAATTATAAGGACATATATATCACATATATTCATTAAATGTTTCCTTGTTAACTTCCCTGAAACACATTAGTGAAAAATATATCCCCTGGATTTATGAGGTCTTAGTCCTTCGTATACATGAATGATGTTATCATATCCCCCATTAAATAGAAATTAATAAGGAATATATTCTATCATAATTATGAAAATAGAATTATATTAATATTTTTGAATTTTCATTTTATATATCATTTTTTGAAAAGTTGTAAAATAGAAAAAAACACATCTTATCAGTTCGCGGGGTGGTAGTCTCCCGTACACACGACAAACATTATTTTTTTCCAACTAGTTTTAAGATAAAAATTTATATTTGTTATTATAATTATAGAGGTAAAATAATATCTTAAATATATTATATCAAAATTAAATCAATTATTATATCCATATATAACATGTGGTGATGGAAAATGAACAACACGTGTTTGCGAGGTGTCTGTCCACCGTACACCTAATTGATGGTTTCATTTCCCATTTTATGGTTGTGTCGATTGATATAGTTTATTGAATTAAAATAAAAAATTATCATTACATGATATATATTTTTATTTATATCATCCTACTTGAAGAATGTTTTATGGTTTCATAAGATGAAATAATACAAAAATACAAGTTTATAAATGTTACCTCATCTTCAAAGTGCCACAGAAGGTTAACACATAATGCATTCCATAGGGGGATTACTAATAAAACTATGAACCATAAGATGTGTGGTAATATTTAAGGTATATATTTGTGTAGGTATTTTTTGATGCAACTTTTTTTTTGAATTTTTAATGTATATAAGATACGGGGTTCCCTTTTCCATGTAGGAGAAATGAAACATAGTGAATATTTGAAAAGAATGAATTGTACCCTCATTTTTAAATTGTCAAATGGATCCAAATTTATTCTATAATAATTATTATAGGTTATAAGGTATATATATAATGGGTTTTGGACATGTTTATAGCTAATTTTAACGCATATATTTTTGTAACCCCCGATAAACCTATTATTATCATAAAACATTATAACTTTTTTTTAATTTTTTCTAATAAATTTTAATGAAAATAATTATGAAACAATTATTTACTAATAGGTATTATTTGACAAAAATATTTATTCCAATTTCCAAAGTTATTTCATATAATTGAGAATAGATGGTTATATATTAAACTCGCAAGAGAAACCATGTTTCCAAATATAAAATATTCATTACAGTATAATGTTTAAATAAAAAAAATTAATATTAAATTGATAAAAATTAACTAAATTGAATTAATAAACACATAATTGAACAAATACTTCTTTTATAACCAAAAAATTTTAAATATCTTTTAAATAGTTTAACTGAAAATTTACATTATAATAAAAATCATTATTTTTAACTATTCATCGAAAAATAATGTTTTTAGAAAATTATATACAATTAACTCAAAAATAATTTCTACCAATGGATTTAAAAATAATAATTTAATTCATTATTTTTTTAATATTACTAAATTTTCTTTTGTAATTTTTTTGAAAAAATAAATAAAATAAAATTTTGATAAAATAATAATTTAGAATGATATAAATACTTTACTAAAATTTAAGTACATATTTATCAATATGATTTATTTATATAACAACATTTAAATTTGGGTTATTTTTATTCCAACAATAATAATTAATGGAATGGTTATAATGAAAATTTTAAAATATTAATATTAATTGTATATAATAGTTAGTTAAATTTCTTCAAAAAAATTAAATTTATTCAACAAAATTGTTTCATAAAATTTATGGGGGTTATATTATAATTCTATTAAAAATAATATACCACTTCAAAACAACAATATTGTTATACAAAATTTACTAATCTGACAATACATTACATCCACTTATTCCCACAGATATTCAACATGTGGGCGGTTTCACCATTAATAGTTTACATGGTGAGTAGTATTGTATCATATAAAAATATTTGAATGATAAAAAGTCTCCACAAACTATTCATCATTACAACTAACATTTTATCTTTTTGGAACATTGAGTTTTTTTACCTATGATGGATCCGATATCTATTTCTTATGGAGAGATACATGGGACACCCCCTATACTTGAGAGTGATTTTGTAACATCCCAGGTAAATAAAGAATAAATAATTTTCATATTTATGAATATTTACGAATTAAATATTAATTTTACTTTAAAGGGGTTTCTATGTTCGATAGCGTACCCGATACGTAACAAAGAGTTTCATTGAAATCTTACGTTGCACACTAATAATATAATAATATTATTTTAAATGTTACTTAACAAGTAGTCGTTGTGCTGGCAGGAATGGATAGAAATAACTAAAATATTATTATATTTGTTTTTAAATGTTTTTACATTTACCCAATAAAAGATAAAGGCTTAAAATACGGAAAGAATTCAATTTTAGGCATTTATACCGTAATTTTCACTAAGCGTTCACTTATCACCTATTGACGGCGAACCATCATTAGATATAGTTTTGATAAATCTTATAAATTATATTGGACCAAAAATAACTCTTCTTTAGAATCGGGACATCAAAATTTACTTTGTGTAAATTTTTGGTATCTTTCCGATAAATTTCATTTTTTAATGAATAGTGTAAAATGTTGTATTTTAATTCAAAAAATATTTTTAATCTAATTTATTTATATGATTATATTATCATTTGAATTGGTTTTAAAGTGAAATTAGAACATATTTTTACCATTAAATCCAATAGTGGTCGTTGAAATTTATTTCACTTTGAAATCGGACTTATACTAGTGTCAATCTTTTGATACGTATTGTTTCATAAAAACACGCTATTTGCTCTGACAGCGGGAATTAATATGAAATTAATTCATTAAACTTATATGTTTTGAATTTTGTAAAATGGACTTCATTTTTGAATTCGGAATATCAAATATATCTTCGGGTGAATTTTTTGTATTTTTCTGAAAAACATCAATTTTTGATGAATAGTGTAACCACTAAGTGTACTTATAAAAACTAATTTTTCATTTAAATGAAATTTTACCACTTCTGTATTTTGAATTTCAAAAATCTGACAAACATGGTTTTCATTAGAGGTAATTAGTGCAATTTAAGGCAAAAATGATATTATAATAAAATGAAAATAACTTGAAACATGTCCTACCTTTATTGGATGTGTCATGGCCGACCAAGACCAGCCATGGGTAAACTTGGGGACCCCATGGAGCCACTTTGGTTGGGAAATGACATAAATAACTTTTTATTTAATGTTAAAGTAAAAATGACACACACATGAAATGTTTTAATAAAAAAAATTTTACATGGGGTTATACAAGTTATATATTTGACTATAAATAGTAATTGGAATGCTAAAAATATTTCCTACATCATAGTATTTTTTTAAAAAAATATAGACATTAAATAAATTAAATTATTTATGACATGATGATGATGCAGCGATGACCTCATTATTTAACGATTTAAATAAAATGGAAAGATAATGTAATATCTAAGAACTACACATGTCCAAAACCTATTGGATGAGTGGATTTAGAACCCTTATCACCTTATACTCAAAATACAATAATGTGGGACCTCTTAAATCAGAATACAATTTTAAAACAATGTGTCTTTTCTTTACATTCCATGAGTGCCCATCCTCTTCTCTTATAAAAGGCCCCCACCTCTACCTCCTTACCAACATTCCCAAAGCATTTGGCTCGGCCAACCCCTTCCCATTTTGGCTCTCCACATCACTATATTACTCCTTGAAGCCTCACATTGGGTAGAAGTCTTCCCAAGGAAGGCTTTAAGCTCAAACCAAGGGGAGTTACCCGATTTTAAGGTAATGTCTTCTTTTGTGTCCTTTTGTTTTATTTTTCTTCTCCAACCCCCTAAACACTTTTTATTCTTTTCTTTTGTAACATCTACAGTATCCTAATTATACTAGGATGTTGTTATAATAAGGATTCGGGCAACAATTACACACACCTACATCTAATGGTTAAAGAACATACTGTTTCCGTGGATGGTGAATTTCTGCCTCCCGAAACAATGATTGTTCAAAATTCTTTTAACACATTCAAAGGTGGCAATTAAGATGACACTATATTTATATATGATATATAATATGTTTATGTTTTCCTTAAGCTTCTGTATTTTTCATTTTGGGATTACCTTTATGGTTTCCATTATGGGTAAAACACGATATCTTCATTTAAGGAATGCGGACTACCGCCCCCTCAAAGTGATGTGATTCTTTAATGCCATATGTGGGACGTATAAAGGATGGGTTTAATGTTATTATATATAATGTTATACTTGAATTATTATATACCTCTATATCATTATTATTTCATTCCATTAATGTATGAGATATAAATGAATGTAGCGTTCATGCGTACGTACGGCTTACCGTCTCCATGAACGGTGCATTTCATTTCTTATCCTCAAATTTAATGTACTATTAAAAGTACATGTATATAACGGATATATATAAATAATGATACATCTAAATGATGAATATAACTCTGGAATTAAAATATACATACCTCTCATTGAGTTTTAGTTCCATTAATATGACCAAGAAATGAAAGTAGCATTCATGCGTACATACGGCTTACCGTCTCCATGAACGGTGCATTTCATTTATTACCTCTAAATGATTATGTAATATTATAAATACATGTATATTCTGGATATATATGATATATATGATATCCAAATCATTAATGTCATTCTGGATATAAAGATCCTTTGACCACAAGAACAGTATGTAATTGTAAGAAGTCCACTTTCGTTTTAAGAACCAAATTTTGACAAAACAAAATTATTAACTTAAATGGTTACATAATGTTTATAACATGGAAATAAGTGATATAAAATGAATAATTAACATTAAAAATGTTCTTAATCAAGTAGAAATTAACTCAAGTTTATTATTCAGGACGTTAAAGAACGATCGAGTCAAGTCGGACCCGAGGTAAGGGACTTCGTCTCAATCTCCTTTTATTGAGGCATATTTCGTTTTATACACAACATTCCTTTATACGGTGTGTAAACCACTTTAACTTTTACTTTTATACAAAAGGAATCTTTTTCTACGAAGCGTTTTACTAAATGACAAAAAGGAATGTTTTTTAAACGTTCGCGGTGACAAAGACCTTTTCCGCCGCCACGAGTATTATTTGGTCTTTGGCATCCTCAACAAGCCGTAATGTTTTTAAAATAAAATAAATACCATATACTCTTTTAAGTATTTTGGTATTGAAAATGGTTTTGATAAAGGATTCTATTATATATATTGTGATTTAAATGTAGAAATGTTATCATTCCTTTATATTGGTTTTATGTTTTATGATTTTATATTGGTACTTGGACATTTGACGGGTGGGTACATGATAAACCATATGACAGGTGGTGCTGTGAATACCAGGATGGGTGGTTACGTTATAACCTCCAATGCATTGGGTATGGAAGTCGGCCGTATGGCTATTCGATTAAGTATGTACGGAAATTGGCCGTATAGCTATTCCATTAAGTGATATGTATGGATGTCGACCATATCGTTATTCTACTTAAGTATATTTATGTCCCAAGTAACCTTTATTTGTGTTATGTGTTATTTTTATGGGTTTTATGGTAATCCTTTGGTTTCAAAAAGGTATGTAATGATACATTATTCAGTGAAGAGTTTTTACTACTTCATGAAGGTGAAGGTATTACTTTGATAGAGTATGCAGGGTTTACTTGATGTTTGAAAAAAACTGACAGTTTTCATTATTTGTGTATCCCTTATTGAGCTTTTTATGCTCACCCCAAGTTTTTTTTGAAATGTTTATCATAGGACTTAATGTGGAATAATGTCAAGGATGGGATCAAGGGAATGTCATGCTATATAAAACATGGAACTAGACATGTTTCTTTTTAAGAGTTTTTTATTATGGAAACTTAGTAGATGTGTCTACTTTGTAATCTTTTGAGATTTAATAGTTATGTTATAATTCTCTAAAACTCTAAAACTGAAAAGATCCTCAATGTGAATTATTCATTTAATTCAATATTATGTAAGGTTTATGTTCGGGGCCTTATAGTCGGTATCAGAGGTCAGTTTAGACAACTTTAGGAGTTAGAAAAGTATTAAATTATAATATGATTGAAATGATATAGCATTTATAGATTACCATGTTGCTTTGCCTATGATATTTTTGTGTTTAGAATGGTTTTCCGCAGAGGAAACAAAGCAGCTATGTTGGGACGACATCAGGAGGAAGACAACCTTCTTAATCAGCAACCTGATATGGTCGGAATCGGAACTGAACAGTTTGATGCAGTGATGGCACAGTTGACTCAGGCTATAAATGGTGGTGGTATCCATGCACGAGATCAGCTAGTTCAACCGTAGAGGAACATGTCAGTGGTGGAACATTTTTAATGAGGCAACATCCCCCATCATTCAGAGGATCATCTGACCCTGTGCAAGCTGAAGGGTGGATTAAAGCACTGGAGAAGATTTTTGATGTCATGGGGTTTTTATAACATCAAAAGGTTAGTCTTTCGGTTTACCGTTTTGAAGGTGAAGCTGATCAGTGGTGGTCGATGGTGAAAAATATCAGGGATAGTGATGAGATTGAGGATCTTCACTGGGACGAATTCAAAGGTATGTTTCTTGAGAAATTTTTTCCTAAGGTGGTTTGTCTTAGGATGGAAAAATAGTTCCTAGAATTGAGGTTGGAGGATGATTCAGTGTCTTCTTATGAAGCAAAGTTCACTCGATTGGCAAGGTATTCTCCAAACATCATACGAGATCTTGATAGTAAAATAAACAGTTTTTACTCAGGGTAAAAGCCAAAGTATCAAAGGGATTTAGCTTCTCATGAGTATAAAAGTTATGAAAAACTTGTTCGATGTGCGAAGAAGGTGGAAATGGAGTTTACTGTTGATCAGGTGTTCTATGACAAACAACAAAATAAGAGGTCTAGTTGGCAGGCAAAGGGGAAGAATTCATCAAAGAAGCAAGGAGGAAAGAAAACCAAATATCCATCCCATGAGAAGTCTGGTAAAATGCATCCTGGAGAATGTTTATCAGAGTCTGGTAAGTGCTTTCAGTGTGGTAAGTCTGGTCATATTGCTCGTAACTGTAAGGAAGATGATCAAGAAGGCAATGAAAAGCCAACGGTAAGATGTTTTAAGTGTAATCAAATGGGTCATTATGCAAACTAGTGTCCAATGAAGAACTCAACTGTGGGAATGCAGCCAGACTACAAGCCGAAAGGGGTGGTGAAATCCTTTGTAACAACTTCAGCAGATGTTGGGCCATCGAATGAAGTGGTATCAGGTACACTGTTTGTTTGTTCAGATTATGCCAATGTGTTGTTTGATTCATGGTCTGCACACTCTTTCATTTCTGAGAAGTTTTCTAGTAAATTTAAAATTCCATCTCAGGATATGAACCCTGAAATTATGGTAAAAACACAAGGAGGGAACGTTGAGACAAAAAGGAATTATAAGAACCTTCACATCCTTGTGTGTGGAAAGAATCCACCAGTAAACCTTATTGTTTTTCCTCTAGTAGAGTTTGATGTTATTTTGGGCATGGATTGGCTTTCTGTTTATCATTTTAATATTGACTGCAGAGATAAAATGGTTTCTTTTCAGAAATATTTTCAGTTTGTGTACAAGAATGAACCATTGGTTTTGATAACATATCAAGAAGTTGAGAAACTAGTAAAAGATGGAAATGAATGTTACCTTGCACATATTGTTTAAAATAAAGGAACTGTTCATATTAATGATGTTCCAGTGGTAAATGAGTATCCTGATGTTTTTCCTGATGAGTTTCATGGTATTATTCATGATCGGGAAGTTGAATTTACTGTTGACGTAGTTCCTGATTCTAAGACAATTTCAAAACCCCCTTATCGAATGGCTCAAGTTGAACTTTTAGAGTTAAAGAAACAATTGCAGGAGTTATTAGATAAAGGTTTCAATCGACCTATCACATCACCATGGGGCTCTCCTGTATTTTTTATTAAAATGTAAGATGGATCAATGAGACTTTGCATTGATTATAGATCCTTGAATAATATTACTGTTAAGAACAGGTATCCATTGCCTCATATCGATGATTTGTTTGATCAGCTCCAGGGAGCTCAGTATTTTTCAAAGATTGACTTGAGGTCGGGGTACCATCAGTTGAAAGTAAAAGAAGCAGACATTCCGAAGACTGCATTCCATACTAGATATGGCCATTATGAATTTTTAGTTATGCCTTTTGGGTTAACCAATGAACCTATTGTATTCATTAGCCTTATGAATAGAATTTTCCATGAGTTCATGGATAAGTTTGTGGTTGTTTTCATCGATGATATTTTGGGGTTTTCTAAAAGTAAAGAGGAGCATGAAAGTCATTTAAGGGTTATCTTGCAAACCTTAAAAGAAAAGAAACTATATGGAATATTCAGAAAGTGTGAGTTTTGGTTACAACAAATATATTTCTTGGGTCACATTGTTTCAAAAGATGGAATAACTGTTGATCCTACTAAAACAAAAGTTGTTGAAGAATGGCCAAGACCCACAAATGTAACCAAGACCCATAGTTTTCTTGGTTTGGTAGGTTACAACCGAAGTTTTGTTGAAAAATTTTCATGGTTATCTAGTCCAATGACTACGCTAACTCATAAGGGTGTTAAGTTCATCTGGACAAAATAATGTGATGATTTTTTTCAGGAGTTGAAAAGAAGATTGATGAATGCTCCAGTTTTGGCACTTCCTTCCAGGAATGGTGTGTTTATTATATATAGTGATGCTTCGTTGAAGGGACTTGGCTGTGTCCTTATGCAGAATGATCAGGTAATTGCTTATGCTTCACGACAGTTGAAAACTCATGAGGTAAATTACCCTACACATGATTCGGAATTATCTGCTGTTGTCTTTGCTTTAAAAATTTGGAGGCATCATTTGTATGGATTAATGTGTGAAATACATACTGATCACAAAATTTTAAAGTATATATTCACTCAGAATGAATTGAACATGAGACAGAGGAGATGGCTGGAGTTAATCAAGGATTTTGATTGTACAATTCACTACCATCCGAGAAAAAAAACTAAAGTGGCCGATGCTTTGAGTTGAAAAAGTAATGATTCATTAACCATGCTATGTTTGGAACGAGATCATTTGGTTTTTGATTTGATGAAATTTGGCATAGAAGTTGTTCGTAAAATAAGTCCTTCTGTTTTGTTTCAGGTATCAGTAAAATCTTCTCTATAAGACAGAATCAAGCAAGCTCATAAGCAAGACAGCGAGTTGCAGAAAAATGTAGAGCTAGTTAAGAAAGGTAAGTTACCTGAATTCAACACTGATAATGATTGTGTTTTGAGGTTTGGGAAGAGATTATGTGTTCCTTGTGATTCACAGTTGAAGAATGAGTTGTTATGTGAGGCTCATAGTTCCTCGTTTTCAGTTCATCCTGGCAGTACTAAGATGTATAGAGATCTGTGGGAGTATTACTGGTGGGATGGAATGAAAAGAGATATTGCTGATTTTACTGTGAAGTGTTTGACTTGTCAGTAGGTTAAAGCAGAGCGGCAGTTACCTAAAGGGATGCTTCAGCCTTTACCAGTGCCAGAGTGAAAATGGGAAAACATATCCATGGACTTTGTTGTGGGATTACCAAGGACATCTCGAGATAATAATGCAATCTGGGTTCTTGTTGATCGCTTGAATAAATCTGCTCATTTCCTTGCTATATGAGATACCTTTTCCCTAGATCAACATTCACGTTTGTATCTTAAAGAGATAGTCAGGTTACATGGAGTTCCCCTCTCCATTGTATCTGACCATGATCCCAAGTTTACTTCTAACTTTTGGAAAGGCCTTCAGAATTCGTTGGGTACTGAATTAAATTTTAGTACAGCTTTTCATCCTCAATCAGATGGGCAGTCAGAACGAACAATTCAGACCTTGGAGGATATGCTATGAGCTTGTTTGATGGATTATCATGGAAGTTGGGACAAACATCTTTCTTTGGTTGTGTTTTATTATAATAACATATTTCATTCCAGTATACAGATGGAACAATTTGAGGCATTATATGGTAAGCAGTTGCGAACTCCAGCATTTTGGGATGAAGTGGGTGAAAGGAAGCTGATGGGACCAGAATTGGTAGAAGAGATGGCAGAAAAGGTTCAGTTGATTCACGTACACATGAGAACAGCTCAGAGCAGGCAGAAGAGTTATCCGGATAACCAGAGGAAGGATCTATCTTTCGAGGTAGTTGATCATGTTTTTATCAAGGTTTCTCCATGGAAAAGTGTGATGAGATTTGGTAAGAAAAGAAAGTTGAGTCCAAGGATCATTGGACCATATGAAATTCTGGAGAGAGTTTGATCAGTTGCATACATAGTGTCTTTACCTCTGAGTTTATATCAGGTACACAATGTTTTTCATATTTCGATGTTGAGGGAGTATATGCCAGATCCAACTCATGTTTTGATTCCAGAGGTACTACAGTTGGAAGAGAATCGCCCTTATGAAGAACAACCAGTCTAGATTCATGACCATAGGGAGCAAGTGTTACGAAATAAGGTAATCCAACAGGTAGGGGTTTTGCGGAAAAACCATATGGTTGAAGAGGCAACGTGGGAATCTGAAAATGCTATGAGGGATAAATACCCCCAATTATTTTGATAAGTGAATAAAATTGCGAGGACGCAATTCCCAAAAGGGGGGGAATGATGTAACATCCCAGGTAAATAAAGAATAAATAATTTTCAAATTTATGAATATTTACGAATTAAACATTAATTTTACATTAAAATGGTTGCTATGTTCGATAGCATACCTGATATGCAATAAAGAGTATCATTGAAATCTTACGTTGTACACTAGTAATATAATAATATTATTTTAAATATTAGTTAACACGTAGTCGTTGTACTGGCAAGAATGGATAGAAATAACTAAAATATGATTTTATATGTTTTTAAATGTTTTTACATTTACCCAATAAATGATAAACGGTTAAAATATGGAAAGAATTCAATTTTAGGCATTTATACCCTAATTTTCACTAAGGGTTCATTTATCAACTTTTGATGGAGATCATTCATTAAATATAGTTTTGATAAATTTTATAGATTCTATTGGACCAAATAAAACTCTTCTTTAGAATCAGGACATCAAAATTTACTTTCTGTAAATTTTTGGTATCTTTCCGATAAAGTTCATTTTTTAATGAATAGTGTAAAATGTTTTATTTTAAATCAAAACCTATTTTTAATATAAGTTATTTATATTATTATATTATCATTTGAATTGATATTAAATTGAAATTATAAAATATTTTTACCATTAAATCCAATAGTGGTTATTGGAATTAATTTTACTTTGAAATCGGACTTAAACTAGTGTCAATCTTTTGATACTTATTGTTTTATAAAAACACGCTATTTTCTCTAACGACGAGAATTAAATATTAAATTAATTAATACAACTTATATGTTGTGAATTTTTTAAAATGTACTTCATTTTTGAATTCGGAATATCAAATATAACTTAGGGTGAATTTTTGGTATTTTTCTGAAAAACTACAATTTTTGATGAATAGTGAAACCACTAAGTGGTACTTATAAAAACTGAAAATACCATGACACATGTCCTACCCTTATTGTATGTGTCATGGACGACCCAGAAAAGACATGGGTCCACTTGGGGACCCCATGGAGCCACTTTGGTTGGGAAATGACATAAATAACATTTTATTTAATGTTAAAGTAAAAAATGACACACACATGAGATGTTTTACTAAAATAATTTTTACATGGGGTTATACAAGTCAGATTTTTGACTATAAATAGTCATTGGAAATATAAAAATATTTCCTACAACATAGTATTTTTTTACAATTTTTATACATTAAATAAATTAAATTATTTATGACATCATGATGATGCAGCGATGACCTCGTTATTTAACGATTTAAATAAAATAGAAAGATAATGTAATATCTAAGACCTACACATGTCCAAAACCTACTGTATGAGTGGATTTAGAACCCTTATCACCTTATCCTCGAAATACATCAATGTGGGACCTCTTAAATCCGAATAACATTTTAAAACAAAGTGACTTTTCTTTACTTTCCAAGAGTGCCCCTCCTCTCCTCTTATAAAAGGCCCCCACCTCTACCTCCTTACCCACACTCCCAAAGCCTTTGGCTCGTCCAACCCCTTCCCATTTTGGCTCTCCACATCCCTATATTACTCCATGAAGCCTCACATTGGGCATAAGTCTTCCCAAGGAAGCCTTTGAGCTCAAACCAAGGGGAGTTACCCAATTTTAAGGTAATGTCTTCTTTTGAGTCCTTTTGTTTTGTTTTTCTTATCCAACCCCCTAAAATCTTTTTATTCTTTTCTTTTATAAAAACACCAGTATCCCAAATATACTAGGATGTTTTTATAAGAAGTATTAGAGCTAAAAATACACACACCTACATCTAATGGTTAAAGAACATACTGTTTCTGTGGATGTCGAATTTCTGCCTCCCGAAACGATGATTGTTCAACTATCTTTTAACACATTCAAAGATGGCCATTAAGATGACACTATATTTATATATGATATATAATATGGTAATGTTTTCCTTAAGATTCTGTATTTTTCATTTTGTGCATACATTTATGGTTTCCATTATGGTTAAACACGATATCTTCATTTAAGGAAGTGCGGACTACCGCCCCCTCAAAGTGATGTGATTCATTAATACCATATGTGGGACATATAAAGGATGGGATTAAAGTTATTATATATGATTTTATACTGGAATTATAATATACCTCTATATAATTATTATTTCTTTCCATTAATGTATGAGATAGAAATGAAAGTAGGGTTCATGCGTACGTACGACTTACAGTCTCCATGAACGGTGCATTTCATTTCTTATCCCCAAATATAATGTACTATTAAAAGTACATGTATATAATGGATATATATAATGAATGATACATATAAATTATGAATATAATTCTGTAATTAAAATATACATACCTCTCATTTAGTTTTAATTCCATTAATTTGACAAATAATTGAAAGTAGCGTTCATGTGTACGTACGGCTTACCGTCTCCTTGAACGGTGCATTTAATTTCTTACCTCTAAATGATTATGTAATATTATAAATACATGTATATGCTGGATATATATGATATATATGATATCCAAATCAGTAATGTCATTCTGGATATAAAGAACCTTTGACCACACAAACAACATGTAATTGTAAGAAGTCCACTTTCGACTTAAGAACCAAATATTGACAAAACAAACATTATTAACATAAATGGTTACATAATGTTTATAACATCGCAATAAGTGATATAAAAGTTAAAATGAACTTTAAAAAGGTTCTTAATCAAGTATAAATTAACTCAAGTTTATTATTCAGGACGTTAAATAACGATCGAGTCAAGTCGGACCCGAGGTAAGAGACTTCGTCTCAATCTCCTTTCATATAGGAATATTTTGTTTTATACACAACGTTCTTTCATACGGAGTATCAACCCCTTTTAATTTTAATTATATACAAAAGGAATCTTTTTCTATGAAGCGTTTTACTAAATGACAAAAAGGAATTTTTTTTAACGTTTGCGGTGACAACGACCTTTTCTGCCGCCGCGAGTATTATTTGGTCTTTGGCTTCCTCAACAAGCCGTAATATTTTTAAAATAAAATAAATGCCATATACTCTTTTATGTATTTTGGTATTGAAAATGTTTTTGATAAAGGATTCTATAATATATATTGTGATTGAAATGAAGAAATGTTATCATTCCTTTATATTGGTTTTATGTTTTATGATTTTATATTGGTACTTGGACATTTGATGGGTGGTTACGTGATAAACCATATGACGAGTTGTGCCGTGAATACCAGGACTGGTGGTTACGTTATAACCTCTAATGCATTAGGTATGGATATCGGCCATATGGCTATTCCATTAAGTATGTATGGAAATTGGCCGTATGGCTATTCCATTAAGTGATATGTGTGGAAGTCGACCGTATGGTTATTCCACTTATGTATGTTTATGTCCCAAGTTACCTTTATTTATGTTATGTGTTCTTTTTATGGGTTTTATGGTAATCCTTTGGTTACAAAAAGGTAAGTAATGATAATTTATTCAGTGAAGAGTTTTTACTACTTCATGAAGGTGAAGGTATTACTTTGATAGAGTATACATGGTTTACTTGATGTTTGAAAAAAACTAACAGTTTTCATTCTTTGTGTATCCCTTACTGAGATTTTTATGCTCACCCCAGGTTTTTTGAAATGTTTTTCACAGGACTTAATGTGGAATAAGGTCAAGGATGGGATCAAGGGAATGTCATTCTATATAAAACATGGAACTAGACATGTTTCTTTTTAAGAGTTTTTTTTATTATTGAATCTTAGTAGAAGTGTCTACTTTGTAATCTTTTGAGATGTAATAGTTATGTTCTAATTCTCTAAAACTCTAAACCTGAAAAGATCCTCAATGTGAATTATTCATATAATTCAATATTAAGTAAGGTTTAAGGCCGAGACCGTATTGATTTTCTAGAATTACCAAATGATAAGATGTTGTTCGGATACAATAAAAAATTTTAATGGGATCAAAATATATAGGGATAAAATTTCCATTATTTATAAATATAATATCTTTATTCTATGGATAAATGATATGAAACTATTTTTCAGAAATATAAATTTCTAAACCACATCAGGGATTGTTATTATAACTTTTTAACCATCATTGTTCCACCCTTATGTGATGATGTGATGATATGACCTTATATTACATTTTATATTAGTTTTTTTCCCAAATAGCTTCATTTATACATCTTCATTCCATGAAAGTGAATATATGGAATAGTCTCCATATTGGGATTCAAAAGGATAAATTTGAATACTCTATTAAATGATATTGTTGTATGAAAACACAACTATAGTAATTTTTTGGTCCCATCCACCATTAAAAGTCATTGAATAAGATCTAGAAATTTTCTCTAGGGTTTTAATTGTTATCCTGAATTGAGCATCTATCTTAGGATGAAATGTTTTACTAAAACTCAACTCTATATCAAGGACTAGATAATGAATTTCCAAAAATAATTAGGTGAACCTCTTATCTCAATGATATAAAATTTATTATTGTTCATCATGAAACCTTAATAAAATTTAATGTATATTATGGATGACTGATTCATATAGAAATGATTCTAATAATGATAAATTGTGTTGACATCATAAAGAGATTAGTTAAAAACTATATAAAATAATAACCATTATATGTTTTTAGGTAATCTAGTAACAAAATTCATGGTTTTATTTTCCAATTTCAATACTACTATGGACAATAGTTGAAGAATCCAAATTAAAATTTTTTTATCTTCCATAAATTGTTTGAATACCAAGAATCATGAAATATACTCAATGATATCTTTCATAAAGTTGTTTCACAAGAAATATTCTCCCACATAGACCACTGGTAGGTGTGTTTCCATTTCTACCCTTCCGTTTTCTTTTCACTATTCATGGCACTCCCAAATTCAATACCTTTTAACTTATCTTACATGTAATAATTTTTCAAAAATTATATAAAAATAATTTTTTAATGATTTCAAAATTTCAATAACTGATAATTACCATAACACCATTGATTAGTTAAACCCAAGAGAATGACAAAACAAATTCATTATATTCCCTCAAAATGTAATGTCATTCCACCTTATGTTACTTTTTCACTAGAATATATACAAATCCAAAGGGTTTTGTTTCCATAAATCTCTACAAAAATATCCTCTATCTTTATAATCACGAATCACATAAAACCACAACAACGACGTCTAAGAAATTGGACATATGATCATCCATAAAATCATTACACATGATGGTATCCATAACTCTCAATTTAATCTAATATTTTTACATATACAATTTAAAATGATAATTCACAATTTATTACTTTATTTATCACTTATATTTTTTATAAATCTTGGTATTTGAATATTTGTTTCATCCTTGAATCAATATAATATCTAATATTATTTGATGTATTCAAAATCCATTCATTGGGAGATGACCACTTCCTTAAATTACATAAAATATTACTAATAAATATAAAATAATATTTCCATTGGGATCAATAATGCAAAATCATTCATGAAATTAATAACTAAGTTGTGTAGGATAAGGGTTCCCTAAATATCATCATTCCTTCTAACTATTATTACTGAAAAATACTTCCAATTATCCTCCACCATTATATCTTATTGTGGTTTATTTTCCGTATTATCCCTTGGAATTCTGAATTGATTTTCATAATTCCTATAGGTTGTAAATTTAAAACATTGTACTGTTGGTGGTGCATTTTGTGGAGATTTATCTCTATTCATATAAATAATTGTGCTCTTCAAATCACATTAGAATTAAATTTATTAATGAAATTCCATACCCAGCATAGAAAAAATACATGTATATCAAAGATAATTTCACTTATTCTTCCCTTTACACTTTTATAATGATGGAAATATTATCTTCCATTATCCTGGGGTTTTCAGGATTTCTCAATATTCAACCATTCCTTTCTTTTATTACCCATTCGACTGATGAAAAAACTAAATCTAAATTTCCACCTTGATAGTATAACCAATTATTTTCTCATTGATACTGACTATCATTATATAAAACACCATTCATAGACATAGTATCAATCCATTGAATAATTGATCAAACATAATTTTAGTTAGATGATAATAATATAATAATACCACACAAGTCTTATAAAACTCAACTCATAAGTACCAATGGAAACATCATAATTATTATTTAAATCAAGGAATTAATAATCCATTTTAATTAAATGAATACAATGAATGTAATTATAAAAAAATAATATCATAATTCATCCTATTCCATGGAGACAATTTCGTCTTACTAACTCATATTCTAGATAGGATTCCACGTTAGATCTACGTCAACATCCAAAATATAGACATCCAAAATTAAAATTTCATGCTTCGAACAATATAGAGCATAAAATATATTTTAAATTGTATTGATATATTTCCCAGTGACTAGAGGATTTGAGGATCCAATAAAATATGGTTGTTGATTCCCCATGAAGGACTCAAAATAATGTTATCCCATCCATTTCTAATTTATATGTTCAGTATGATAAATAGATTGAGAAAGTCATGCTATCATAAAAATAAAATTTTTCATTGGTGATCCAATTACTTTTGGAATCATTGAAGGAAAATATTTTCATTTTTTATCTTACTCATTTTTAACACGGTTTCTTTAGGTTCCAATTATCGACCAAAACAAAATATAATTGTATAAGAAAAACTATTTATAATCATTAAAAATAATATATAGGATATATATATCATGACACAATTGTATAATCCATGGAATCATATAAATAACACTGTACATTAATGATCATCAAATAATCAAATCCATCACGATGGTTCATATAAATTTTCTGAATTTCAGAATCATTTACACGGTGAGTTTCAAATAAGGTGCGTTGTAAGGTCAGTTTTCATGTACTAGGTAATGATCGTGTCAATATTCACTCAAATTTTACTATGTTATTTAACCTATATATATATGTGGCAGAACCACATCCACCTTTAGTATCCATGTCGGCATTTTTATCATGGAATACCACACTACTTTCATTCACATCGCATAGGAAGTTCTCCAATACTTTGGATTATCTTAAGGGTTCTCATTAATGTTTTATCAACATATATTCAAATGAATTATGTAAAACATACTCTAATACCAACTGTAATGTACCATACATTAAATCACTAAATAATACATCTAATCAATTAATATGAAGTGAATAGTATAATGATCATGCTAAATTTTTTCCTATTTCCTTTTGAAACAGGGTATTATAACCAACTTCTTCATAAGAGAATTATATATTCTCCAACTAATTTCATAAAATTTAAACCACTCATATATTTATCATACATAAAACCAATATTCATAACATGTGGATAAAATATAATAAATTTTGAGCTCAAATTCATTTTAAGAGTTAACCTGGGAGATAAAATGATAACATAAGAATTATATGTTTATAAGGGTTTGAGAATTTGGACATAACATCTTAAAACCACACACTATATATAATAGATAATAAACCTGAATATTCAATTAAATCATTTAAATTCATAATACATGAATCATAAATAATTAAACATAAAAAATCTAAGACAACATAACATTGTAATATAGAATAGAATTATATCATACAAATATTCATTGAAAATAGTACCTATAATAGGCTTGGTTTTTTTCTAGAACTATCATAGTAGAATGAGATTATAAAAAAAACCATCAATGTTTTCATGGTTCAATGTTAAGACTCTTATAATTGTTTGGGATAACTCCATAAAATATATATATATAGTCATATGACACTCCCATGACTATCAAACTGGAAAAAATACCGTATTAAACATGATTCACTCTCTATTAAAATCCTATTTTTATGGATATCTCAATCGTTACCAAATTAGTTTGAGTGAGTTATAGGTTATGAAAATCATGAAATACAAATTATATATACTTGGGAAACAAAATCATAAAAAAATCAATCACTTATAATCAAATATGATTATATGGGTTTCCTAAATATAACATATCTCGGGGAAATGAAATTGGTTTTATAATTGTTACAACATTTTGTCAAATAGTAACCATATTAATTGAAGAAGGTTTCATAAGAATTTAATCAAGGTATAACTTATGGATGTGAAATGGGATCCATTAATATCTATTCACCATGATTATAATCGATATAGAGAAATTAAAAGAATGACATAATTAGATCATATCCCCAATAAATCATAAGTAAAATCAATTGATATCAAATTGGATGAATAAATATTTTGAAATATAAATTGGAACATTTCATGGGGAAAATATAATTTTCAAATTTATAATAATTTATATAAAGATAATAATTCATAAATTTTTGGATTAATTTCCTTTTAAAATAACATAGATAAGTTAAAAAGTAATATTTAAATTCATTTTGTGGTTAAATCAGATGAAAATTGTGTTCATTTGTACACTTAAAAATGATTCCTTTCACATTTATAGTAAATTAAAAACTCCACTTGATTAAAAATGAAATAAAAATTAATATTTTTTAAAAGGTCAAAAAAGGGTAATTTTTTTAAAAAATAATTTTATAGTCTTGATAACATTATTGAAATCATTTTTATTAAAACATGGATACAGAAGAAAATGAGTTTTCAACCTAAGTGTGAAGTAAATATTATTTTAGATGAGACAATATTTTGATGATTTGAGTAAAGAAGAGTGTGAAATATAGTAAAAAAATTATTATAATAACACAAAAACAGGAGATGAAATTTCACTACTTTCATTAAATATGGGTCATAAGATTTCATAAGGGAAACTATAAACATAAACAACGTTGACAAATAATGGGATTGTATCATAAAAACATTCAATGATAATAACATCAAATCATGATCCAATGAAAGAATAAAATTAAATAACACCTAATATATAATGAGAATAAATATATTCAGGATATTATATTTAAATGGGTAAATATATAATCCTCATAATATATGATAGGCGAATAAGATGACATATTTACCAAAGAAGACAAATTGAGAAAAAAAATCTATTTCCATATGTAATGACCTCCTTAATAAATGATCAAAATTCATGTATAAAAAAATATAATATTATTATATATATTTTTTACAATAATAATTATATATATATATATATATATTTACAACTTATGACCATTCATTTCGTGTTAATTATCAATTCCCTGTTAAAATCACGTTTCGGGTAATAACTGCTTTCCCTTTATGTATGTTTTGTTTTTTTATTTTCAGTCCTTCCACTTTTATCATAGATCCATATATATAGAATTTAAATATATATATATAAATATATTATATATTCATTATATAAAATTTTATAGTCATCCATTAATTTAATAAATAGAAAACAAATTACACTATTCATTGAGATATTAGATTGTATGTTACCATGATTATTGCTTCCATTTTTTCAATGGATGAAACAAAAAAACTATATAATATATTAACCACCATAAAATAAATTTATGTCATATTTATTACATAAATTCATTATATTTACCACTAGAACATTCAATCCAATGTAATAGTGAAAAACAAATCACATCGCTTCACTAGATGGTAGTCTTCCGAACACACAAACGAAATTGTCATATCCCCTAAAGAATGGAAAGTAAGATGGAATTTGTGATATAATAATTAAAGAAATAGAATTATTTAAAATATATGATATATATTCATTTAATATATCCACATTTCCATCAATGTAAAGCATTATTAATAAAACAACACAATGTTTCATGAGGTGGTAGTTTGTCATACGAACTAGTAACATTATGGTTTTCTAATGGGACATAAGGATATAAGGTAGAAGTGGTATTGTAATAACATAGGTATATTAATAAAATAAATATAATTTATAATTTATAAATCATCCATTATATTCATCCCTTATAGGTGGGAATGGAAAATAAATAACATTTCTTCGTGAGCATATAGTCATCCATACAGATGATTGATGTTTTTATTTCCACATTGAGAGAAGTATAGATGGATATATGTTATTAAATTAAAATGACAACATAACAATATATGGATTGTTTTTTTATATTTACATAGTGGAATAATATATTTGGATGGTGGAAGAAGAAATTTGATAAAAACACATGTTTAAAAAGTTTATGTACTCTTCGGAGAGCCTCTTTAGGTTTTTATTTAAAACATTATTAAGAGGGATTCATAATTAATATATTTACAATATGATGTGTATATTGAATTATTTAATATATTAACTCTAATATTGGTTATACCAATTTTTTTTTGGATGTGTGATGTGTATATGAGGGGGTGCGGTCTTTTGTAAATTGGGGAGAGGAAACACATGGATTATTTTAAAATAATAAAGTTGAATGACCTTTATCACATTTCACAAGGATCTAAAATTGATCATTCTATTTTTTTAATGTTTATATATTTCGATATATTATGTTTTTTCATGTATATAGTCCATTTCTATGCATATAATTTATAGTTAAACCCTTGGTAAAGCCATTTTAACCTTAACCAAAATATGCAATCATTAATTTTTTTTATTTTCATTTGGAGAGAAAATTAATTTGAATATATTATATATTATATATTATTACTATTAAAAATATGTAATCCATTTTTAAAAATGTCATTAATAGAAATAAATATTTTTTATTTAAAATTTAACCCATAGATGCGATTAAATGGCGGGTTTCTGAGATTAAATCATTTAATATTTTAAATAGTTTCCATATAAAATTTAAATATAAAATTTTTTCTAATGAAAAAATCTATTAATAATTGTATAATTTAAAAAAAATTCAAAATCATCATAAAAAAATAATCTTGAAAATTCTTTAAATGAATAGACAGTTTAAAAAAAAATCATTATTTTTTAATACTTTTATTAAAAATATTCCCCAAAGAAATTATAAATTCACTCAAAGATAATTTGAAAATATATATTTAATAATGATTGTATTTTAAATATATGTTTTAAAATTTAAAAAAATTATTTTTATTAATTTTCAAAAGTATCAACTTTTTTGGGAAAAATTTAATTTTGAATCAAATAATTCATTTAATTGTAATTAAGTATTTATTCATAAATATGAATTCATTATGAAAAATAATTTAATATGATGTTTTTCCTATTCATTCCATCAAGATTAATGTCTAGTTTATAATGTTCATTTTTAAATTAAAATATTATTATTATATTATAATTCATTAATGTATGGTGTTGTTTGTAACCCAACATATAACGGAAATTTAATTTAATTGAAAAATAAAAAAATAATAATTATAATTAATTTTTGTATTCCATCATAGATATTTCAAAACCACATCAATCCCTGGATCTGGATATGTACCCTAAGTAACTCTTCATGTCACTTCTCTCAACTCTACATTTTTCTCTCGCCTCCCCCTTTATAATTTATCCCTAATTTGAATCCTTGTGTCTCATTGATGATTTATCTTGCATTCGGCTATCTCCGATCAATTGGTTGCCTCGATAAATATTCTTTCCATTCCCTCCATGTGTGCATCCCTCTCGATCTATATATCAAATTCACTCATTACTATCTAGAACATCAATCGGGCTTCATCTCCTCATTGATCACCCGCTACAACCAAGGATAGCCTCTCACAATCAAACTTTCTTCCATAATTAAATTTTTAATACAGACCATAATACTAGTTTTTTATTATTCATGATCCAATCAATGATTTCCAATCGAGTTCTATATAATCCAAAAATTAATATAACTGATTGATTATGATTCCACCGTACCAGATCTACTTCACACATTCCTTCATGTTCAATCTACGAGATCAATGTTCTTCTGTTATTCATCCTATGATGGAATATTCCTAGGGTTCAATAATTCTAAAACTAATATATCTGATTCATTCATTATTTTTTAAAACATCCAAATTCATAATTGATATAAAAATAATCCAAATCAACAAGAATCCTTTTTAGTGGGATCCTATAATGATCTAAGACGCCCTTATTCCAACTTATCCCTAATATGGTCAGATAATTTCACCCCCATTATTCTCTATTTATATCTGAAAGTAGTTTTTTATTTTTTTCCTATAAATTATTTCAATGTTAATGTGTTTTATGATCATTAATTTGGTAATTTATTACATAATAATCATTAAATTTTCTCAAAATATAACATGAATTATTTGATTTAGATTTCATTATCATAACCTCTACTTTTACTATGCAATTGTAAAAGGATTCAAGGGGATTTTTCATCAAGGCAATAATCTCTCTTTAAAATCTGTTTTGATAAATAAATATGGGAATTTTTTCCCATGTAAAATTAATATTTACAACAATGATTTTAAAATGGATCAATAAAACTTCAATGATTTCCTTATCCAGAAGATTAAAAATCATTTTATCATTCTCATATTTTATTTTAAGAATGCACCATATTTTATATTATTTATTATTTATTATAATATGTTTTTATAATAACATTCTTGTAAATATATTTTTCCATTATTTTTTACTCAGATATGTGACATGACATCCATTAACCATAATGGTAGTTTTCATTGTAATTGGTTTTTTTCTTTACACACTCACAACTCTAATTGAAATTTACATAATAGATATGTATATTTTAGAATGTTGTGTAAGTGTAAATCGATGTGTTCTATGCTATATATGTTTTCATGTTTTATGGGTGTTTTTTGGTTTGTTATGTTATTGAATTCTATTGAAAAACTATGATTTATTATATATTATAACGTTTATGTATTTTCATTTATATATCTCAATATTTCCACAATTACTCATTTTTCATACACACTGATCAAAGTCTTTTAGAAATAATTCATCCTATGACAATAGTTTCCATGTGATATTGAATCATTCGTTTCTCTTGTGTTTTTGATTTTAATTATTTATATAATCTATAGAATTTTATATGAATATCTCCATATCAATAATTTAAATATGGTATTCTGTTCTCTTATAGAATTTTACAAATTATGTTTCAATATCTGTTTCCTTTCAATATACGTTATTTATTCCATTGAAATTTTATACAGGCATATCTCTCTTTATAATTGATCTATCATTGTTTCCTCACTATTCTAACTTAATCGTCTATATGTAAATTTCATGTGTGTGCATATATTATATTCATATTCATTAAGAAAACCAAATTTATCATCAATTATATTTTCTTATTTTTGTGCCTTCCCTTTAACTACATAAATATGGGAAATGGTTCAAATAAAACATATATTAAATTTATTCAATGATTTCTCCAAACCCTGGTAATATACTATTGCTTCAGTTATAATTTTTTAGTTGTTAACAAATTTTTCAACAATGGTTGTGTCAAATGTATTGGATAATTCTACCAATAGGTTCCCTTAAAATAAAAATGATTTGCGTAGTAAGTTTTTATACATGCCTTGTAATTATAAAACTTCATCCCATATATATTCTTACTACATCTAAATAGTCTAACATTTTCTTCAATAAATCATTTATATGCATCTATATTGATATCGTACTAATTATTTTAAAATATTTAATTATTTTGTTATCTTAATTAAAAATGTATTAATTTTATCTTTTATTAAATTCAATTGTTAATAGACTGAGGAATTTTCATATGAAAAGTACTAGATTCATAAAAATTTGAGGTCTAACACATTTTTCACACAAAACTATTTTTTACTATAAAACAAGATTTCATTTCATGATATATCTTCAGAATTATAATCTTGAACTAATTATTCTTCATATTCTTCACTAAAACAAAATTATAAACATTTTATAATGTGTCATGATCCTAAAAATCATAGTAAAATCCATATATAAAGAATAAAAGAAACTTTTCTGTTCATGAATTCTTATACAAAATTTTTCTTTTCAAAATAAAACATCTGGATTAATATATACATTTTATTAACAAAGAAATTAACTTTTCTTCCCATAAATTTTCATTAATAATTACATAATAAATCATTATGAAACAAGAAAACTTATAAAGGGTCATTTTCAAACATATAAAATTATGAAAACATTTTAAATATATATATATTATTTATATTTCACACTTATGATGTAATATATAACTTCATTTATAAAACAATGATCATGATTAATCAGAAGGTAGAATAACATAAATAATTTTGTATCATAATAACATGTAATGATATAAATTCTCTAGAAAAATAAATAACATTAGTGTTAATCAACGATATCTGCTAAGACAAAATTAAAAAATATACATAGTCCCATTTTGGATCGATTTACACTGTTATAAAAAAACAATGTCTCAAAAGGGAAAAAAATACCCAATTAATTGAAGTCTTATCTTATCATACCCAATATAACATGTTCATGATTTTTTATGCCATAAAATAAAATCAATTAGAAATTATAATAATAATAATAACCCACGTAAAGAAATGGGTTACATAATTTTTTTCATATCATAATCAAAGTATATTTTATAAATATTCCCAAGAGAATAGTTAATTAAATATTATGTTTGTTTAAATTTAAGATAATAATCCTATTTCTCAATATAATGTCTTAATTTTAGAATAATAACCATAAATTATTATCACATATTTGGATTCATCGATATATGATTTCAACATAATAGGGTTTGGTTATAAATTAAGAATTTAATGAAGATACAAATGGAATGGATTACCCGAATAGTGGAAGAAACAATGATATTTGTATATATGTAAGAGTTATATATACATAATTTATAAGTAATCCAAAACATTATAGGATGATAAAAAGTTATTTTGAGATAAAATGGTTATAATACAATTGAAAAATGTAGATTCGAGAGATCCATTACACCCACAATAAAAACATTTCCAAATATCATAATATCTATTTCAATTAAAACCATTATTTAATACATAAAAAAAGGTAAAGTGGGTTTGTTTAATTGATGATAAAATTTATGCTTATAAAATAATCTAATAATTATATAAGGTTTGTGGTGATGGGAAAACCCATTGATGTTGTATATGTTAATAAAGCATTACTTCATTATATTTTTCAAAACATTTTATATTACACATATTAAAACATTTCATTTTGAAATAAATTTATTGAAATTTAATTCTAACATAAAATATCTTATATAGATAAATCTATAGAATAAATTTATGAAAATGAATATAGAAGAATAATATCTATAATACATATCATTAGAAAATTTCAAATGATGGTTTTAAAAATTTGTTTCCCTTAACTAAATATTGAATCGTCGTGTGCATTTGCTATCTTCCAGAATAATAATGTTATATCAATTATATTATTTCTTAATATTTTTCCCACTTTATTTTTAAATTATTATACATATTAATATGTTACGTACAATTACATAATCAATTATGTTCATGCTAGATTTATTGATGATATTCATCTCATATGATTAGATGACTTTGGTAGGTTTAATATGGGAAATGATGTCATTATTTAATCACAAATTGAATAATAATAATGTAATAATTAACATTTATATAAATC
The DNA here is from genome assembly GCA_963277665.1 of Viscum album. Lineage (NCBI taxonomy): Eukaryota > Viridiplantae > Streptophyta > Magnoliopsida > Santalales > Viscaceae > Viscum > Viscum album. Next base: position 1,363,349,585 of record OY728133.1, read on the forward strand.
AATTATCTTTTAACACCAAATATAAAATATAGTAATGAAATAATAACAACATAACAATAATTGATATTGAAGGCCATACACACTCTATAATAAAATTTCCATTTTACAACAATTGTAATGGGAATAAGTTATGTGTTAACTAATATTTATAATATTATTAACATGTAATAAATATCATAAAATTTATTAAAATAAACTTATATATAGTTTCCATGTGATGTGTTCATGAAAAATAAAACATATTGAATCTTGGAGGTTGTAATCCACCCATACACTTGAACAACATATCATTTTTATTGGATGGAAAGGTAAGATTGTAGAAAACTATTTATTCTGGACTTTTAATTATTTCATGAATAACATATATATACATTAAACTCATTATTATAACCTTACATGAGATGCGGGGATGAAAAATTAATTACATCAGTTTATGGGGTTGTAGAACATTGTACACATGAACGAATGTTTCGTTTACCATTTGTTGGAAGATGAAATGGATTTATATTAATAATTAAAAGGCCAAAATATTACTATATGGATTATTATAATTATTATTTATTCAATTTTGATGAATATTCTAAGGGGGTATGATTGAAAATAAAAAAACATTTGGGTAAAGATTATACGTCTTCATTGGAAAATGTCATTTTATAGAAGTAAAAACATTTAATGTTAGTATTCTACCAAAAATGACATATGAAGTACAAGTAGGACTTTTTCCAAGGTATTTTTGTAGATATTTTTTTGATAGAAAATTATTTTTTGGTGAAAAAGGAAGAGGAGAGGGTGCTACCACTTATAAGTGAAGAGATATGAACCATTGGATTGAATTAAAAAAACAATTAATAAAAATAAATTATCATTGAAAATTTAATCCAAAATTATATAATATTAATTTAGTATAGATATAGTTACAAATAATATAATAAAATTAATTTTTTAAAATTCTATGTTATTTTTTAACCCTTGTCTCTTGATTTTAAGTTGTGTTATCCTTTTTCGGCAATTACAATGATAAAAATGATTTTAATCATTAAAATTCAAGATATTTACTATAAAATGAAAATCAGATCATAGGATAACCAATGTTTATATATTTAACTATAAAAATATAATTTGTAAAAATATAATTTCTTTGAAATTTAAATCATTTAATAATTTTTAATATATAATGGGAGGAATAATTATGGATAACGTCACCCCAAAAAAATTTATTTTTGTACCCAATAGATGAATTAAATGTTTCTTATTTATATCCCTATATTGTGTCAATATATCAAAATTGATGAAAAAGAAGGAAACTTTTCTCTCAAAATTGCCATATCCCAGTCCTTTGATACCCTAAAACTGATTTTCTGGTTTGATTTCCTAAAACAATATGGATTATATAGAGTCCTTATTAGATTACTCCACAAAATACTTAATTATATAGGTTTTTTGGATTAATAGGTCTACTATGTGGTATTTTTAATGTAATAGGGGTGTTACATAAGGAAATCCACTCTCCAAAATTATTTTTTCCATTATTGAAAATATCTAGATTAAATGAATTAATGGTATTTCTCAAATGATAATTTGAAGGTTATTTACTGTTATGAAATATTACCTCACCATGTCACATATCATATATGCTAATGACATTATTTTTTGGATAATACTCAATAAAACATATGTGTGGTGTCAAGGGTCACTTATCTCACTACGAGGAGGTGCATGAACTATTCATTTATTGAAGAATCCCATTTATTGTTTTTTGTGATGGAATTGTGGTTTCCATGAAAAATAGAATTACTAAAAGAATTGATTTGAAGATTTGAGATATTCTATATAATTATATTGGTATCTCATTATTTTGGGGAATAGTAAAGAGAAATTATGTTCATGGGATACTCCAAAAAATCCTTAATCAATTGGATTGGTGAAAATGAAAATCCATATCTCATGTGGGATGGGATTTCCTTATCAAATTGGTGATTCCATATAAATTTGTATAATTATTATCTCATTATAGGTTTACAAGAAACATCATCAATTTGATTAAATTCATGATCAAGAATATTATATGGACCGACAATATTCCTTAAAATAAATTGGTCACTATTGTAACACCCCAAGTAAATAAAGAATACGAAATTTTCATATTTATCAATATTTGTGAATAAAATATTAATATTACTTTAAAGGGGATTCTATGCTCGATGGCGTACCCAATATGCAACAACGAGTTTCATGGGAATCTAACATTACACTCTAATAATAAAATAACATTATTTTAAATGGTAGTTAACGCTTAGACGTTGTAATGGAGGGAATGAATGGAACTAACTAAAAAATGATTATATATTCTTGTCAAATATTTTTACTTTTTAAAATAAATGTTTTAATGTGAATGAATCCAATTTTAAACGTAAATAATCTAATATTCTTTAAATAGTCAATTAACCGCCTTTTGATGGAGAACCCCTTTTATATACAAGTTTTGATAACTATATAAGTTATATTTGACAAAATAAAATTCTTTTTAGAATCGGGACATCAAAATTTAATTTTTATTAATTTTTGGTATATTTCCAATAAAGTACTTTTTTAGTGAATAGTGTAAAATGATGTATTTTAATTTAAAACCACCTTTTAATCTAATTTATTTATAAGATTAGATTATATTTTGAAAATTTTTTACTGTCTAATTAGATTATCTTTTTATCATTTAATCGAATGGTGGTCATTGGAATTAATTTCACTTTGAAATTGGACTTAAACTAATGTCAATCTTTTAATAAATATTATTTCTTAAAAACACATTATTTGTTTTGACAGTGGGAATTAAATATTAAATTAATTAATTCAACTTATATGTTTTGAATTTTGTAAAATAGAAATCATTTTTGAATTTGGAATATCAAAAATAACTTAGGGATAATTTTTGGTATTTTTCTGAAAAACATCAATTTTTTATGAATAGTGAAACCACTAAGTGGTAGTTAATGAAACTGATTTTTTGTTTAAATGAAAATTTACCACATCTTTGATTTTATTTTCAAAAATCTGACATACATGGTTGTGATTAGGATGTAAAATTTCGTTCAATAAGATTAAAATTATTTTTTTGTGAATAGTAACTTTTAAGTATAATTAATCGCGATTGGAGTTAATTAGTGTAATTTAAGGTAAAAATAATGTTTTAATAATATTAAATGAACTATACACATGTCCTATCCTTATTGGATGTCTCAGGGCCGACCATTACAATCCATGGGTCAACTTGGGGACTCCATGGAGCAACTTTGGTAGTAAAATGACATTAATAACATTTTATTTAACGTTAAAATAATATTGTCACAAACATGTATTATTTTACTAAAACAATTTTTACATGGGTTTATACAAGTCATAATTTTGAATATAAATTTTAATTGGAAATATAAATACATTTCCTACATCATTATATGTTTTTTATAATTTTTAGACATTTAATAAATTAAATTATTTATGACAACATGATGATGCATCGATTACCTCATTATTTAACGATTTAAATAAAATCAAACAATAATCTAAAATGTAAGACCTAAACTTGTAAAAAACCTATTGGATGAGTATATTTTGAACCCTTATCACATTATCCTAGAAATATATCAATGTGGGCCCTTAAAAATATTATACTCATTTTAATATAAAGTAACATTTCTTGACTTTTCAAGACTGCCCCTCCTCCCTCTTATAAAAGGCCCCCACCTCTACCTCCTTACCCACACCTCTCGAGCCATTTTCTCGGCCAAAATCTACTCATTTTGTCTCTCCACATCCATAGATTACTCCAATAAGCCTCACATTGGGAATAATCCTTTCCATGAAAGCCTTTGATCTCAAATAAAAATGAGTTACCCGATTTAAAGGTAATGTCTTCCCTAGTGTTCTTTTGTTTTATTATTCTTCTCCAACCACCTAATATATTTTAATTTAGTTATTTTGTAACAACACCAGTATCATCAATATACTAGGATGTTGTTATGAGGATGATTCTATCTACACTAACACACACCTCTGTGTAATGGTTAATGAACATACTATTTCTGTGGATGACAAATTACTGCCTCACGAAACGATGATTGTTCAATCTTCTCATACCACATCACATGGTGGCCATTATGATAGCACTATATTTATTTCTGATATATATTATATTTATTTTTTCTCTATGCTTCTGTATTTTATATTTAATACATACCATTATGCTTTTCATGTTGTGAAAATGCGATAATTTCATTTGAGGAACAGTGGACTACCGCCCCCTCAAGTGATGTGACTCGTTCATTCAATACATGGATTGTATAAATAATGAAATTGATGAACTTATGTTATATATATAACATATATATTATTCTGTAATTATAATATATATATATATCTCTCATATAGTTTTAATTCCATTAATGTGCCAATGAAATGAAAGTAGCGTCCATGCGTACGTACGACTTACCGTCTCCATTAACGGTACATTTCATTTCTTATCTCTAAATGTTATGTACTATTATAAGTACATATATATAATGGATATATATGTAATATATTACATCTAAATTATTGATATCATTCTGGAATTATAATATATATATCTCTCATTTAGTTTTAATTCCATTATTATGACAAAAAATGAAAGTAGCGTTCATGCGTACGTACGACCTACCATCTCCATGAATGGTGAATTTAATTTTTATTATCTCCAAATTTTATTTAATAGTATAAAATTAATATATACTGGATATAAATGATTTTTAAATCATTAATAATATTCTGGAGAAGATGTACTTATAACTACATGGAAAATTCTTTTCCAACATGTTCAATTTTTACTCATGTACTGAACATTGACACAAACGTTTGATATGAACTCACATTATTAACAAATTATTATAACACTATAATATGTGATATGAACAGAATAACACTCTTTAAATGAGTACCTTATGAAATTATAAATTGACCAAAGTTTATCATTCAGAAATATAAAGAAACGAACAAGGCAAGATAGACTTGAGGTAAGGGATCCTACCTCTCTCTTTCTTTTTAATCACTATATTTTATGTCATTTATTTTATGCTAATACTTCTAATATTTGGGGATGTTATTTTTTATTAATCTTACTGTTCTTTTTATTTTCATATGATGAGAGACCCTATTTTATCTCATCAAACCATTTTTGTATGTTTTAAGTGGCGCCGTTAGGCTGCTGAGTTTTGGTAAGGGATTTTTCATCACACTTTTATTCCTGTGACATTTATGCTACATTTTCCACCATTTACTTTGAGTGTTGTATTTACTACCCATTATTATACTATTTGTGTATTATAATTTCAATAATGGGTATTTACATCTTCATTGTATGACCCTTCTTCCATGGGTTATACATTTCGAAAGTTACCCAAGTCGGTAAGGGAACCATTCACCCTCCTCTTTTTAAAATACTTCTTTTGTTATGTCTTTTAATTCACATACTATTATGTTGGGATATGTTCTTCTATATCCTTATTTCTATAAATTTAATTTCCAAGTAATGAGATACCCCTTTTATCTCTCATCATCTCATTTTATGAAGTCTAAAGTGATGTCATTATGATGTTAGACTCCTATAAGGGAACATCTTAACCCACTTTCTATTCATTGGTTTAAAACTATACTTATTTATTTTATTATTCCATGATTATGTGTGGAATCTCTATTTTGTATTTTCCAAAAACCATTGTGTGTATATAATTTTTCTACACATAATCTTCTCATTGGTAAATGCTTACTTCATTTATACGAACTTGTATGGTAAATCACAACTCAATCTCATTTCATTGAGATAAAAATCTTTGTCATTGGTTTTTTTAATGAGTATGTGTGAATGTACACTGATTTTTTTACACTTAATATTCACATATAATTAGTGTATTTATATTTTTCACACATAATCAAGTAATTGATTTATCCTTAATCTAAGGATACCGACTTCTTAAGGGACTTCATCTCAATCTACTTTTATTGAGGCATATTTTGTTTTATACACAACTTTCTTTTATACGGTGTATAACTCCTTTGACTTCTACTTTTATTTGGAAGGAATCTATTCTATATGAAGCGTTTTACTAAACGACAAAAAGTATGTTTCTTTTTAATGTACACGGTGACAACAGACTTTCCGCCGCCATGATTATTATTTGATATTTGGCTTCCTCAACAAGATGTTATATTTTTTTTAAAGTAAATAAATATCATATACTCTTTTATGAATTTGGTATTGAAAATGGTTTCATTAATGGTATTTTTATGTCAATATATTTAAGTGATATACTATGATTGAAATGTGGAAATTTTTTCTTTCATTTATAATTCTTATAATTTTATAATGGTACTTGGACATTTGACCGGTGGTTACGTGATAAACCATATAACGGGTGGTACCGTGAATACCAGGATGGGTGGTTACGTTATAACCTCCAATGAATTGGGTATGGAATTCAGCTGTGTGGATATTCCATTAAGTGATATGTGTGGAAGTCGACCGTATGGTTATTCCATTTACGTATGTTTATGTCCCAAGTTACCTTTATATGTTAAGTGTTCTTTATATGGGTTTTATGGTCATATTTTGGTAACAAAAAGGGTAATTAATGATATTTTATTCAGTGAAGAGTTTTTACTACTTCATAAAGTTGAATAGTCTTACTGTGATAAAGTGTTCATGGTTTACTTGATGTTTTGAAAAACTTACAGTTTTCCTTCTTTGTGTATCCCTTACTGAGCTTTTTATGCTCATACAAAGTTTTTTTGAAATTTTTTACACAGGATATAATGATGAATAGGGTCAAGGATGGGATCAAAGAAAGACATGCTATCTAAAACATGGAATTAGACATGTTTCTTTTTAAGATTTTTTATTGTTTGGAAACTTAGAAGAGTGTCTACTTTGTAATCTTTTGAGATGTAATAGTTATGACCTAATTCTCTAAAACTCTAAACCTGAAAAGATTCTCTAACTGAATTATTCATTTAACTCATGATTATGTATTTTTTTAGGTCTGGGTCCTTATAGTTGGTATCAAAGGTTGGTTTAGATAACTTTAGAGGTTAGGGTATTCTCTAATCATAAGTGACATTACCATAATTGCTAGGATTTCATAAAGAGTCATAGTTTTTAGATAAAGTGAATGAGTATGTATATCTTAGTGTTTATATTACTCATTAGTAAATGATAATTTTCTTGATATAATCACATGAAATTTCTGGTTTTAGTAAATGGATGGATCTAGCAGGCACCAATGTGACAATGGGTTTGAAGGAAACTGTGGTGGTTCTCAGATTACGAGACTAGATGAAATAGGGGATTCAATGAGGAAACTCATGGTTGTTCTAAACCAACTATCGAGGAGTCATGATCAACCACTTGAACCTTTGTAAGTTCTATAATGCATCATGTACGAGATGACCAATCGATGTGGAAGTTCAGGTAATAATTATAAAGTTAACCATTAGGGTTTATATGATCCTTACTTTTGAGGTAATTATGGGTTTCTATATGTTATGATGGAAAATTAAAGGCATGAGATAAACTTGAGGTTAAAATATGTTATGATTATTTTTGAATATTTTATCTAATTTTTGGGAATGTATTAAAAATTATTTAGTTTTGAAAAAAGGACGACACGCAGACCATGTGGAAACCCGTCGCGTCGGACAATGATGTGGGAATCGAACACAAAACCAAAGTGCGACTTGTATTTATCGCCTACCAATGGACTACATGAAGTACCTAGCTAGTTTAAATAATTATTTTTAGATATATTATTTTATTAATCAAGAGTAAGTTTATTTTGGGTTATCTATAGAAATGATTAACCTATCATGGATGATATGTGATTAGGTTAATTACTTTTCAATATGAGACTTTAAGAGAAACTAATGTTATTTGGAGATAAAAGTTAATTTGTACCTTGGAAGACTATGTGATTAAATCCTTAAAATATTTGGGATTCAATCTTAGTTTGGTTTACTTTGAATAATATTATGGACAATTGTTTATCGAATGGTCTTCATTGAACTTTGGGTTTTGTTGGAAAAAATTTGGAGATTAAGAATAGATTTTCTTTTTATAAAGGATTATCCTTTTGTGGATTATCCGATCTCATAATAACAATTTTGGTTTTGGTTTTTGTCTAAAGACATGGGAAATATATAGTTCTATTTTTTGGAATAGTTGATTCTCTAGAAGATGATTATAGCACTCTTAATGTGAACAAGTCATCCTAAATGATCGTCTTTGAGAGAAATATAAGTTTGTGTAAGAAATCTAATAAAAGTTTAAAGTCAACATTACATGTAAGTATGATTAATTATGTTTTAGTTACGGTCATAAATAAATTCCTCAATGAAAAGTAACTTAAAAACAAAAATGTTGTCTGTTAACTTTTCCTACTGGGGAATCAAATATCGTTTAACCAATCACCAGTTTGTGATTTTCGGGTGGTTAATTTTCTCCTAAACATGTTTTCTATCACTGTCCCTTAGAATATGACCCATATTTTTCCTCCATATCCATGTTTTTCTACATGGAATCCTAGTATGGGTTAACTCGGGTGACCTTTGTACTTCTCTTTCTTTATTTTAAAGTTATAGTTTTACTGACTCTTGTTCAGAGGTGGGGTTTTCAATGAAGATTCCTTGCCCAATTTTAAAATTACGAGACGCAATTCCCAAAAGGGGGAAGCATGTAAAATCCTAGGTAAATAATGAATATAAAATTTTCATATTTATCCATATTTTTGAATAAATTATTAATATTAATTCAAAGTGGACGCTATGCTCGATGGCATACCCAATATTCAACAACGAGTTTCATGGGAATCTTTCATTGCACTGTAATAATAAAATAATATTCTTTTAAATGGTAGTTTATTCCTAGCTGTTGTAATGGTGGGAATGAACAGAACTAACTACAAAATGATTGTATATGTTTGTCAAATTTTTTTACTTTTTAAAATAAATGTCAAAATGTGAATGAATCCAATTTTAAGCGTAAACATTCTAGTATTCTTTAAAAGGTCGATTAACCACATTTTGATGAAGAACCCCTTTTAAATCCATTTTTTGAAAATTTTAAATGTTATATTTGACAAAATATAATTCTTTTTAGAATCGGGACATCAAAATTTACTTTTTATAAATATTTTTTATTTTTCTGATAATGTTCATTTTTTAATGAATAGTTTAAAATAATGTTTTTTAATTCAAAACCTCCTTTTAATCTAATATATTAATATGATTATAATATCATTTTAATTTGTTTTAATGTGAAATTAGATTGTATTTTTACCATTTAAGCCAATGGTGGTCATTTTAATTAATTTCACTTTGAAATTGCACTTAAACTAGTGTCAATCTTTTAATAGATATTGTTTCTTAAAAACACGCTATTTGTTTTGACAAAGGGAATTAATAATAAATTAATTAATGAAACTTATATGTTTTGAATTTTTGAAAATAGACTTAATTTTTGAACTTGGAATATCAAAAATAGTTTAGGGTGAATTTTTGGTATTTTTCTGAAAAACTTCAATTTTTGATGAATAGTGAAACCACTAAATAGTAGTTAATGAAACTGATTTTTCATTTAAATGAAATTTTACCACATCTGTGATTTTATTTTCAAAAATCCGACATGCATGGTTGTCATTAGGAAGTAAAATGTGGTTCAATGAGATTAAGATAATTTTTTTGGTGAACAATAACTTTTATGTTTTATTAATCGCGATTAGAGGTATTTAGTGTAATTTAAGGTAAAAATAATGTTTTAAAAATATTAAATGACCTAGAAACATGTCCTACCCTTATTGGATGTGTCATGGGAGACCCATAAAATCAATGGGTCAACTTGGTGACCCAATGTAGCCACATCGGTAGGAAAATGACATTAATAACTTTTTATTTAAAGTTAAAATAAAAATGTCACAAACATGTATTGTTTTTCTAAAAAAAATTTACATGGGGTTATAAAAGTCATAATTATGACTATAAATATTAATTGGAAATATAAATACATTTCCTACATCATGATATTTTTTTTTGTAATTTGTAGACATTAAATAAATTAAATTATTTATGACACCATGATGATGCAGTGATTACCTCATTATTTAATGATTTAAATAAAATGAAAAGATAATGAAAAATTGAAGACCTAAACTTGTCAAAATCCTATTGGATGAGTATATTTCTAACCCTTATCACCTTATCCTCGAAATATATCAATGTGGGACCTAAAAAATCTGACACTCATTTTAATATAAAGTAACATTTCTTGACTTCCCAAGATTTCCCCTCCTCCATCTTACCCCCACCTCTACCTCCTGAACCACACCTCTCATGCCATTTTCTTGGTCAACATCTTCTGATTTTGTCACTCCATATCTCTCTATTACTCCAAGAATCCTCACTTTGGGCATAATCCTTTCCAAGGAATCCTTTGAGCTCAAATCAAATAGAGTAACCTGATTTAAATATAATGTCTTCCCTAGTGTTCTTTTGTTTTATTTTGCTTCTCCAACCCCCTAAAATATTTTTATTTATTTCTTTTGTAACAACACATGTATCTTCAATATACTAGGATGTTTTTTTGATGAGGATTCGAGCTACACTAACACACACCTCTGTATAATGGTTAAAGAACATACTGTTTTTATGGATGGTGAATTACTGCCTCACGAAATGATGATTGTTCTATCTTCTCATACCACCTCTCATGGTAGACATTATGATGGAAGTATATTTATTTATGATATATATTATATTTATTTCCTCTATAAGATTCTATATTTTTATTTAATACATACCTTTATGCTTTTAATGTTGTGAAAATGGGATAATTTCATTTGAGGAAATGTGGAATACCGCCCCCTCAAGTGATGTGACTCGTTCATTCAATACATGGAAATTATAAAGAATGAAATTTATGAAATTATGTGATATATATAACATATATATATAACATTATTTATAATATATATATTTATCTATCCTATATTTTTAATTCCATTAATGTGCCAAAGAAATGAAAGTAGTTTTTATGCGTACGTACAACTTACCGTCTCCATTAACCGTAAATTTCATTTCGTATCTCCAAATGTTATGTACTATTATAAGTACATATATATAATGGATATATATTTCACATATTACATATAAATTATGTATATATTCCTGTAATTATAATATATATATATCTCATTTTGTTTTAATTCCATTAATATGACAAAAAAATGAAAGTTGTGTTCATGCGTACGTACAGCCTACCGTCTCCATGAATGGTGCATTTCATTTTGATTATCTCAAAATGTAATGTTATAGTATAAAATGAATATGTACTGGATATATATGATATTTAAATCATTAATACTATTCTGGAGATGATGTACTTATAACTGCATGGAAAAGTCTTTACCAACAAGTTCTATTTTTACTCATGTACCGAACATCGACAAAAACGTTTGATATGAACTCACATTATTAACCAATTATTATTAAACTATAATATGTGATATGAACTGAATAATACTCTTTAAATAAGGTCCTTAATCAATTATAAATTGACCAAAGTTTATTATTTAGGAATATAATGAAATGAACAAGGCAAGTCAGACTTGAGGTAAGGGATCCTACCTCTCTCTTTCTTTTTAAGCACTCTCTTTCATGTCATTTCTTTTAAGATGATATTTATTAAGATTGGGGATGTTATTTTATATTCATAATACTTTTGTTTTTCTGTTCATATGATGAGAGACCCTATTTGATCTCATCAAACCATTTTTGGAAGTATTAAGTGGCGTCGTTAGGCTGCCGAGTTTTCGTAAGGGATTTTTCATCTCACTTTTATTATTGTGACATTTATGATATGTTTTCAACCATTTCCTTTGAGTGGTGTATGTAATTCCCATTATTATACTATTTTTGTAGTATAATTTCAATTATTGGTATTTACATCTTCATTTTATGACCCTTCTTCAATGGGGTTTATGTTTCAAAAGTTACCCAAGTCGGTAAGGGAACCTTTCACCCTCCTCTTTTTAAAAGACTTCTTTTGTTATGTCTTTTAATTCACATAATATTATGCAGGGATATGTTCTTATATATCCTTATTTATATATATTTAATGTCCAAGTTATGATATACCCCTTTTTATCTCCCATCATATAATTTTATGAATTCTAAAGTGATGTCATTACGCTGTCGGACTTCTGTAAGGGAACTTCTTAACCCACATTCAATTATTTGGGTTAAACCTCTACATCATGACTTTATTATGACAATATTATGTGTGGTATCTCTATGTTGTAATTTCCAACAAAAAATTGTGTGTATATACGTTTTATACAAATAAACCTCTCATTGATAAATTCTTACTTCATTTATACGAACTTGTATGGGAAATCATAACTCAATCTCATTTCATTGAGTTAAATATATATGTAATTGGTTTTTTTTCTTCAATAGTACATGTGAATGAACTCTAATTGTTTTACACTTAATATTCACTTATATTTTGTTTATTTATATTTTTCACACATAATCATGCAATTGATTTTTCCTTAGTCTAAGGATACCGACTTTGTAAAGGACTTCTTCTCAATCTCCTTTCATTGAGGCATATTTTGTTTTATACACAACTTTCTTTGATATGGTGTATAAACCCATTTGAATTCTAATTTTATTTGGAAGTAATATTTTCTATACGAATTGTTTTACTAAACGACAAAAAGTATGTTTTTTAATGTACACGGTGACAACAACCTTTCTGCCGTCAATATTATTATTTGATCATTGGATTCCTCAACAAGACGATTTTTTTAAAACTAAATAAATACCATATACTCTTTTATGTATTTTGGTATTGAAAATGGTTTTGATAATGGATTTGTTATGTCAATATATTTATGTGATATGCTATGATTGAAATGTTGAATTATTTTCTTTCCTTTATAATTGTTATGATTTTATAATGGTACATAGACATTTGACGGGTGGTTACGTGATAAACCATATGACAGGTGGTGCCGTGAATACCAGTATGGGTGGTTACGTTATAACCTCCAATGCATTGGGTATGGAAGTCGGCCATATGGCTATTCCATTAAGTGATATGTGTGGAAGTCGACCATATGGTTATTCCATTTAAGTATGCTTATGTCCCAAGTTACCTTAATATGTTATGTGTTTTTTATATGGGTTTTATTGTAATCTTTTGGTTACATGAAGGGTAAGTAATGAGATTTTATTATGTGATGAGTTTTTACAACTTCATAAAGGTGAAAATTGTTACTTTGATAAAGTATTCATGGTTTAATTGATGTTTTGAAAAACTAATAGTTTTCCTTTGTTGTGTATCCGTTACTGAGCTTTGTATGCTCATCCCAAATTTTTTTGAAATGTTTTCCACAGGAAATAATGATTAATTGGGTCAAGGATGGGATCAAGTAAAGACATACTATCTAAAACATGGAATTGGACATGTTTCTATTTAAGAGTTTTTATTTTATGGAAACTTAGTACAAGTGTCTAGTTTCTAATCTTTATGAGATGTAATAGTTATGACCTAATTCTCTAAAACTCTAAACCTGAAAAGATCCTCTATGTGAATTATTCATTTAATTCATGATTATGTAATGTTTTAGGGCCATGTCTTTATAACTATTAAATATAAGGAATGCATAATAACTCTAGGGATGGGTGTCCTGGGTATCAATGATATTAGTATCTTCAATAGTGGACTTATTATAAAATTTTCAGGGAAAATTTATATCTTATAATGGATTTTCCTATGATTTCATAACAAGAGTATTTAAAATGAAATTACTGGATGGGTATTTATCCCACCTTTCCTCATTGGGTTTTCCCTCTAACAAAAACTCTTTCAATGACATTATTCTTAATGGAATTTTGTTGTTTATGTTGTAAGAATATCTCAATTGTTGGACTATGAAATAGGTAGAATGACATATCATTGATACTGTGAATGTCCCTTATGATATATTATATAATTCAATTATTGATTTAATGATCCGTTACAACTTTCGTTTATTCCCACATTGGTTCCGATGGAAATATAGAATTATTCATTCAAAAAAATGACACATTAATATATAAGACTAATAATAATGGTTTGTTCAATGAAAAAAATCATTATAGGATGTATTATAGTGGCTCAACTACTCCACCATCATGGGAAAAAAATTTAGGTATATATTATACAACCCTGAAGGTTCTTACTACTCTGGAATGTTTGTAGGAACATATTACATACTCATGAGAAGCTTAAAGAAAAAGGCCAACACATAGTCTCAGCTGTCTATTTCTATTTGAATGTTTAAGATAAGAACCAGCATCCCTTCATGTTGTTTGATTATTCTTATTCGATATTATAATCTATAACAAATACTTTGGTTTTATGTTAATGTTGATAGGATGACTGATGAACAAATGGAATTAATCCTCCTTACTGAGAAGAGTAATATAGTCTAGTAACTCCTACTAGAAGTAGCGGCATGAATCTATTCTGATATCTGGAGTGCATATAATAAAATACTATTTTATAATCAAATGTCTTCTTCTTATGATGGTATAATGGCATATTACATAGAGATGTATGAATCCTCAATGTGTAAAACTGAAACTATGTATAATAGTACTACTGACATGCATATTATGGGAAGGGTTAGAAAATTGGGTTGGACCAAAAGTCCTATGGTTATCAAGTCTTAATAATGGATCCTTCCAATCTCTTTCTAGGAAAATGTAAATGTGGATGGTGGAGCCTCTGAGATGTAAGGACCCTTGGGTTATGGTAGTTTGTTCTTAACTCATCACGACATTTTTAAAGCATATTTTTATCCTAAAATTTAATTTGAATAATTAATGAAAGAGATATGTGGGAAATGATTTATTTTATCAAACACGCGGAATGTTACAGTTGGACTACCCATTGTGTTAAACATGACTCTAAAAGTCTTTTTATACATCTAAAGGGAATAATTATGAATGTTTGGTGGATTCACTTGCCTCTGTTTATGGACTATGTTTATCATGCCGATCACCTTTATTTTACAATTACACATGACTATATTGAAGCTATATTGGTAATGGATTCTTTATCGAAGAAGGTGATCAGGGAAACGATCATGATGTGGGCCTTTTAGAGTCAAGATTATCATACACCAAATGGTGAGTGTGTAAATTCATGGAGTGATTGAATATTGTAATGTGGTCTCCCTAGTAATGCTTAACATTGCATGTGTCTTTTATATAATAATTTTTAGGACATTCTTGCATGGATCATGGAGTTTTTTGGTATTTTATTTTTCTACTATTTGAATAAATATGGTGTTTGTGTTTATAATCATTTAAGATAAATCAATCATTACTAAAATGTAAAAAAATTACAATGATAAAAAATTAATTTATCTCTAAAATGATCATTAATAACTGAAAATGTTCTTCTTTATACCAATTAAAAAAATTATATAATAAAATAACGAGAATTATATATTTTTCAATACATAAAATAAAATAAAGGTTAAAATAAAATAAATATTCAAAATAGTTTCCATATTTTCAAAATAGGGATGTATATTTAATATATTCGTTCATAAAATAGTCTAAAGTCATCCTTTTGGTATAAATTTTACTCCTAATCATATTATATTACACTTAAACACCTGATTTACTATTACCTTGGTGATAATTGTTACTACGGTTACAATTCATAATGAACAAAAATAAAATGGTCATATTTAACAATGATAGATATTCTTATTCAAAAAATGTAATTTATATTTCAATATTAAATTTCACTAAGGATTGTAAATTAATGTAACATTAAAATGAAAAATGAAATGAAATATATTTTTTCATGTATGAAAGTGGTTAAAAAAATTATAGTCTAAAATTGTGAAAAAGACTATAATTAAATTAACTATCATTTAAAGGAAATATTTAAATTTTAAATTAAAATCATAACATTATTATAAATTTTGAATTTATTATATAAAATTAACCATTCATCAAAAATTATTATTTTTCACTAATTAATGAAAAATATTTTTTTGAAAAAATTTCAAAAGTACAGAAAAATATAATTTAGATAATATAATTTAAAAAGTGATATCATTTATATTAAATAAAATTTATTAATTTTTATTAAAATAATTATATGATTTTCTATAAAAAAATACAAGCTTTTTTTGAAGAGAAAATATATTTATTGAATAAAAAGATTGTTAAAAATTTGACATATTCTTTACTATGAATTTTTCATTAAATATTTATTTATTAGAACTATATATATTTAATAATGTTTTTAATAATATTTATATACACTAATTATAATGATATTTCATAACCATCATCATTAAATAATAATAATTTTATTCTAAAATCTCATAAAGCATAGTGACTTGTGTTATGATAGCCATCGAGTATAAAAATCATTTAAACAATTAGGGTGTTACAAGACCCAAAAATTATAGATGATATGGAAAAATATATTTACAAAATTTTAGGTGTTGATATTATATATCTATTATCTAACACCCTTTGATTGAGACCTATACATATTATTTTAAATTGACAAAAATCACTATTATTAAATACGAAAATATTGAATTAGGGAACACAATGATATAAAATATTTAGAGAATATTTATTGGCAACAAGAAACTGGTTGATGTGACCTAGAATAACCAATTCCTATTTTCTTATTATAGAATATTTTTAGATATATTATCTTTCAACAATAATTTTTATTCCCTTAAGGGGTTTTATGGGTATTTTCAAGTATCAGTGGAACTATAATATCATAAAAACATCATTAACATTCCCCTGTGAAATATTTGATACTATATAATTTTTTTGTATATGATATTCTTCTAGTACATTCCAATACTGGTTGGTCAACATATTTATAGATCTTATTAAAATCTACCTTGAGGTATTTCTCGATGACTTTATAGTGCATGGATATAGATTTTAACATTTTTTGGAAGAATCTATAAAATTTTTTAATGAGATTCAAGGAAAATAAATAGATTTTAAAAGTTTAAAAATATAACTCTATGGTGAAGAAGGGGAAATTTATTGGGCCAAATCATTTTCAGATAATGGATTTAAGATTATAAATACAAGGTTGATATAACCTTTTCAAGACCCTGACCACCACTATGAAATATGATAAGTCATTTTTTATAAATTATTCATTTTTTAGAATGTTTATTACAGATACCAGTAAAACTAAATTCCCTCCCACAAACAATCAAAAAGCGGATTATATTTATTGTTTTTCTGAATTATTGAGTAAATCATTTGATAAAATCAATAATAGCATAATTACAAACCTTTTAATCTTACCACACACCATAAAGGATATATTTTATGTTCATTATGATGCCTCTGACCATTTATTTTGAAATTTTTTCATGAAAGCTCAATGTAAAATCACTTTTTATAGATTATGCATTACACAATGCACATAAAATTTAGTCTATTTATATAATAACATAGTAATATTTTTTGTATATATTCATTGTATTTGGAAAATTTTGTTAATATTTTTTTACAAATTTAATATATATAAATATTATCATTATAAGAATTTTTGTAATTAAGGATGATATTTGATGAAAAAAAGGAAAGTGGTGGAAAATAATTTTCTATATGAATTCATCATGGAAGTCATGGAAAAGTTTTTTTATGGGTTCTAGGTCGTAGACCACTTAAAAATAATGTAAAAACAATTTATTTTTAATTACCTACATAAATAAACCTAAACCAAACACACCTTGGTGAGAAGAAATATGATATCATTGAAAGGTTTTGTAGAAAATGAACAATGTATTATAAGTAAAAATCTCATAGGTATAACCCTTTTTCAATAATAATATGTTACATAGTTTAAAATCTATGTCAAAGTACCATACTTTTGACGATTTATACATTTACAAAATATATTATTACAAAGTGATTTAGAGATGTATACTATATGAAGAGGAATCATATATCATTAAATATTATCATGCACTTTCATGAAGTGGTCACTTTAGAACTCGGTGATTAACATGAAATTTTTTTGAAGATAGATTATTATGGGTAATAGTTTTTAGGAATGTACATAATTTTTTTAATTCATTTATGATCAACTAATTTAAAATATATATTTAAAAAATAAAACCAATTTTTGGATATAATTAAATTTTTGTAAAATATTTTTGGTATAGGGTCTGTAATTCATGCGGAACCTATTTATTTGTTTTTAATTTACATATATTCTATTAAAAATATATTTTAATTATGAATTGAAAATTTTCCAGTAAAGTAAAAGTAATATTCAAGACTGGTTATTGATTTCATAGGGTCATAATTATTTATAGGTTTGACATACCTTAAGAAATCATTAGTGAATAGGGAACACACTTTTGAAACTGATTTATAGAATCAATCTTGAAAAATTATATAGTATAGCAGGAAATCAATATTTCATACAACATATAGAAATATGGGAATAATGAGAAATCAAATAATGTTTTAAATAGAATCCAAGAAAAATAATTATAGAAAAAAGGGTGGAACTAGAAAAAAAATATTATTAATATTGTGAATATACAACTAACATGAGACCCCCTATTTGTGTATCTGAAATATATTTTATAGGAACTTTTTTTCACCTCTGAGTTGTCTAAGAACAAAAATTATTTTAGGTAATTATGAAAGTTAAATTGTAATTATTTAAATTTTGAGAGTATATAAATATAAAATTCCATGAACTATATGGGAGAGTATGTGAATCTTTGATAAATCATTGTTTTATATGGAAAAGATAATTTATATCCCAGAAAAACTCATTCAGATAAATAACTTATAGATATATGATATGATTATAATGTAATAATCTTATAAAAAATTAATTAATATTAATATTCATTATAAATAGGAAGATTTACATTTAATAAAAATTTTCCATTTACTCTAGGGAATATTGAATTATTGGAATCGAAGTTACCATTCAATGTGAATGGTAAATAACAAAATAAATTCATGAATATTTTGAGAAGGAACATGTGCTGGATTTTGAACTCCTTTCTACTTCATATGTGTAATAACTACTATGTTATCTGATTCATATGTACATATTGTAATATATACATTTAATTTTATATTCAATTATTATTAAATTTTAGATGTATTGAATGTTTTGTCAAGGATATGTATAATAGAGTTGAAAAATAATCATACTATATAATTGTGCTTTTTATGATTTCATTTATGTTTGTGGATATGAGAATAATATTGAATATTTCATCCAATATATAACTTTTACCTAATTTAAACTAATTAATTAAATTTGGGTACTATATGTAAATTTTTTATTGTAATTGAATGGATTTTTAATTGTTAAATAATTAAGTAAAATAAAACATATAATAGAAGGGAATAATAATTTAGTAAATGAACATTTATATCCATCTCACTGTAAATTATTATGAGCACATGGAGACTCCCAAAATTACATTTTGAAAGATTATATAGACTATATATAATAAGATAAGTTGAGAAAATTTATGATTATCCTAATTCAACACTGCATATTTCGCTCTATGTTTGTGTGATCTTTCTACTAAAAATTATTTACCACAAAATAAGAGTTGTCTGGCCAAGTGTTACTTATATATGATAAAAATTAAAATTATCCTTGTATGATACATAATATCTTGTGGTTGTTTAGATTAATATTTTATAATACACATCTAAGATGTTCATTACACAAACATTACTGTGAAAAATCCAATAATTGCTAATTGGAAAAGTGGATGGAATCATTTGATAAATTATAATAGTGGGTGAAAATAGAGTTTATGATAAATTTTAACATAAAATAATATGTATAAGGGATGTATAAAATGTATATTTGGAACATTCAATATTTAAAATATGGATTTATGATATTTTTTCTTGATAAAATCGTATTTATACAAAATAATTCTGTTTACAATCATGGAACTAATAATTTTTTTGATATGAAGTGAGACCATCGAAAACAAGGTATAGTGTTCTTATTCATATTAGGGTAAGCCATCATGCCAACAAATTTGAAATATATTTTACAGATTTTATATATTATTCCATTGAATTTCTCTATAATTATAAAGAAATGGATTAACTCATGTATTTTCACTAAATCAATATTTAATTTAAAAATTTACTTATATTTATAATTTTTTATTAATAATAAAATTTTGTAATTTATATTGATATATCTGACAAAATTTTTATTATACTCCACAATTTATAAAATTGACATAAATTTCATAACTTGATACCTGGTGACCAATGATATGGGTGAAGCAGTCAGCCTAGATGTTTACAGTTAGGATGTTTATAAACCATTTAGTTACCGAAGGGAATAAATTATAAATGTACTAAATCTTACATTGAGAATTTGTGTTTAATTTTTTATTGTAAAAAACCATTTTAATGCAATGAGAATCAATCTAGAATATGATTAAAAATCAATAAGAATCATGATAATATGATTGAAAGATGGTGTTAACTCTAAATTTAGAAAAGGCACAAGGAAACTACTTATGTATGATATTTTTAATATAGAAATATTTTAAATGATAATACCCCTATTTATAGATTAGATATCATGATGAATCAAATTTTTTAATGTCTAGGATTTATTTTTATGATTAATGAACTGATTATGAAAGCCAATAACTGGACAATGAGTAAAATAGAAAATAATGAGATGCATAAATTTTTTTAATTTGAAATTGGGATAATAACAATTTTATATGTCTATTTTTATTTAATAAATAATGGAATATGAAATATCTTATAGTAGGATAGAAATTATAATTGGCCATGGGATCTGATCCATGGGATATTTTTTCCAAAGAAGCTTATTTTTATCAATTTAGTGTTTTCCTAATATAAATAAGTGACAAATGTAAGATATTTTTAGAAGGTGTAGTGATATGTAATATTGAATCATCTGATACAAGGGATAAGTAATATTTCGAGTGAGATATATTATTAATATATGTATTATGTTTTAAAATATATAGAGGTGTTAAAATTAATTTTATACTTATGAGACAATTTAATAAGTTTTTGTGAAAGTTGACTGAATGAATATTTATCATAGATATAATATGTAGTAAATATAGATATCACTCAAGTAATAAGGGAATAAGATGAATATTTTAGTATATATTCTAGGATAAATAAAAATATTATTATTATAAACTCACTAGATGTGGATTATCCTCAATAATAAAGGAATGATGAGGACATAAAGGGGACAATACAATCAGATGATCCTAAAGAAGACATTTCATGCCATCTATATAATGGTTAATTAGAATTATTGATTTTACTGAAGACCTTTCTATAAGAGAAAATACCCTTACAATCATCCATCCTTAAAAAAGGGAGAAAACTTAACTTTTAAGGATAAATGTTATTTTTTGTAGTTTTCTAAAATCATATCTACTTCTTTAAACTTCTTTAGTAATGGCACACAATCCCCACAATGGTTAATCCATTAAGACTTCCCATTCCCATGTTAATAAAATATGACTTTAATTACTAATTATTTCATAAATTATATTACTATGAATATGTTTATAGGTTATTTGATATTTACCTTATTCATATTATTTTCATTCTTACCTCTCTCCACTCAAGTTTTACACATAGACCCCCAAAAGTCTATTTTTTTATAACAATGAGGGAAGTCAGTTAATGTTGTATTAATATGAAATTTATTATATCTTATTTATATATTATCATGTTGTGAATAAATCATTTTACCTCTCTATATAACCAAGAAATCATTAGATGTGTTTCAATATATGTTTCAGCTGGATGGTGAGAGAGTAAGAGTAATTAAATAGAATTAGTCGTGATTTAACAGCTATGGTCATGTAATATTCAGGGAAAGAATTTATTTTTAAAATATTATTTCCAAAAAAAATAATTTTAGATGACTGATAATTTATAAGAATAAAATTATGTTCAACATTTTATCCAACACACAAGATTGAGAACAAACAAACGACAAAATATTATTATTTTTATATAACTATTATAACATTTATATTAAATTTCTAGGTATTAGAAGGATTACCTTATTCATTAAAAATATAAAAATATCCATATAAATATGAATATATTGGTAAATTCTTAGTAAATTCTCACAACAATTTTATTATCAACATTTTAATCTTCAAAAATACATTTTATTATAAAATTGATTATATTAATTTTATGAGAATGTATTATAATTAAATAATTGAAATTTCATAAATGATATTTAATAAAAAATTATCTTATATTTAATATTATTATATCAAATTTATCTTTAGTAAATGTTTGGAGTTCATTCTGAAATGGTTTGTTTTTCAGAACATATTAAAAAACAATTTGTTTGGGAATTTTTTATTTTATCGTCATCAAAAATTCTCATTATTATTTTAATTTATTTCATTGTAAAATAAATTCATTTAAATTTATTTAATGCAATTAAAATAATTATAAAAATCATTTTACCATATTTTTTTATAATTACTTTTTTGGTCTTAAAGATGAAATTCCCTTAAAATAATTTCATTTCATTTTATAATTTTTTTTTTAAGTCATTTATAAAATTTTTCACAAATAAATCATGAAAAATGGCTTCCAAATTTGGAATCATGAGGTCCTAATTTATATATATTCCACTTTTATTTTTGATCACTATTAATAGTAACATTACGAATTTTGATAAAATATGAAAGGGAAAATGAAGTAATTATGGTTTGAAATAAAATGGAAATTACTAAAGAATAGCCCCAAAACCCTCTATTATTTTATTTTAAGAGATTATACCATATATAATCTTAAAAAAGTAGAAAATATAGAGTTTTTTCTATTTTAATAGGATATTACCTTATATATTATTTTATATAACAAAAAGACAAAAAATGTCATTCATTTGTTTAAATAACATGAAAATTTTTAAAATGGATAAATATTAGATATGAATCATTATAAATATTAATTATAATATTTAATTACTTTTTTATAAATGACTTTTTTTAAATTATTTTATCAATAACTAATTTCATTGTATTCTTTTGAAACAGTAACACATTTCTTTAGTAGATATTTTAAAAATCAATACAATGATATTTAACAAACATAAAATAATATTATTTGAGTGTATTTTCATTAAAATATATTTTTAAATACAAATCGCATATTATGAATTATTTTATGCATTTTATTATTATTAAATTGTTTATTTGTACTTTTATATTTCATATGAAGTGAATACATCCAAAATTTACATTAATTATATTTTATAATAAATAATATATTATGAAATGATAAAAAAAATCCTAAAAATCTTATATTTTGAATAATGAAAACTATATGGTTTAAATTAAAATGAATTTTCCATTTAGGGATCCAATTTTATTTTATTTTAACATTATTGAACCTTAAATGGTAGAAAACATAAATATTATTGCAATTTTCAAAAAGGAAAACGTTGGGTTGAAATAAAAAGATATGCATAACAATGTGATCCAAACATGTAAAAATATAATTTGATGAGATTTTTTGGAAACAAATATACACTATTTACAAATTATATATATTTAGATACATATATAAGTTGTAAATAATTTATATTAACATATTTCTTTAACAAATTCAAAAATTGTATTCTCATATCGTATATAAGGACCCCACTTCTGTAAGTTATTTAAACTTATATGAGATATATATCTCAACATAAACATAAAAATTACTCATCAATAAATAATTATACATGTTTTATAGATCTTTTCATTCAAAAACAATGAGAATATGTCCCTTAAAATTATATCTAATAGAAGTTAACCAAATAAGGGGTAATCATCCTTACATACTCTTTCGTGATTATTTATTCAACAAAAAACCATCATAAAATAATAAATTTTGCTAAATAAATATATTAAAATTTTAATATGATTTAGTGATAACAATATCTCATCTCACCTATATCTTATTGAAGGAAAAATCATCGCTACTATATATATAAACTTACCATCTCCACATAGCAATGTAAATCATTTTTCATCACCACATTACCAATATTGTTATTAAGATGTAACCGAGGAATATATATGATATTTATGATATAAAAATTATTATATAATTATAATATCATATATACATTGACACCATTTTATAATTTTTAAAATGATAATATTGCTTATGTGTACGTGTTTACTACCCCCTCCACAAATCGATGTAATCAATTTTTATTTGATGATTTTCATAGATTGTAATAATTATATATTTATTGATTATGTATTATATATATAACATAATTAACTCAGTAATGATTAATTTTTATTTAACATCTTTTATTCAATCTATTGAAAAATAAAAATATCAATCATGCATATATACTACCTACTTTCTCCATGAATGATGTAATTCATTTTTCTAAATAAATATTTTTTTCATCACTATTAATTTTTATAAAATAAATATATATTATATATATATAATATATAAAATTATGGAGTAAAGGGAAACATAATAAATTAATTAGTACCACAACTACTGAATAAAAAAATACATGAAAAACAAAATTTCTAAAATCAGAAATAATATTAATAATAAAATATTATAGAAAAATGGTGGTAAAATGATATAAATGTATAAAATAAAATGTAATATATATGAATATGGATTTTATATTTATTTATAATTAATTTAATTTAATTATAATGGAGGTTAGATCTCCAATGTGACATGTGACACCTAATGTGTTGTATTTCATGTTAATTTACTTTCATTGAGATAAATTTTATTATTATGCACCTAATACAATTTTTATGGTGTATATACTACCATTTTAAATTTTATTTTATAAATAATGTATAATTAATTATATTTTAGGTTATATTTTACTTTATTTTATCAAAAGTCATTTTATTTTAATATTACAATGTTGTAATTATTCCATAGGTCAATTTCTTTTCATTGAGTAATATTTCCTATTCATTATCGTTGATATTATGAGATTACATGCATAATGATGTTTTATTATTGTATGCTTTATTTCCAATTTTTTTATGTGTATTGACATTTGATAAACCTAATAAACACAATGAGTATTTTCTAATTAAATTATATGATATACATAGGGGATTATGAATAATTTTTGACGCCATTGATACATTTTTACTATTATGAAACTATTTATTTTTATGTGATATATATGAAAACCCAATGAGGTATTTAAAATATATATGAATTTATTAATTAGGATCATATTTTGAATTATAGTATACTCTATATAAGAGTTTCCATATTTTCTGCCTACCTTTCCTCTCTCTGGGAAATTAATCACATAAATAAACATTTAAAAGAAATATTAATGTTATATCTCATTGGATCATATATATATACATATATATATATATATATTTCTTCCACATATATAATTTTTTTAAAATGTTTTATAATTATTTATGATAATTATATAATGATATATCAAAATCCATTTTCACCGATGTTTGAATTATTTAAAAAATGGTTATGAAGTAATATTAATGTTCCATTTCTAATGATGTAAATTTTTTACAAAAGTGCAAATGGATTTTTTTAACATATAATAAATAAATAGAATTTCATGTCATTATGATCACTTATTGATTTGAAACTCGATTTACATTTTCAAAAGGTTAATTTCAATAAAAATATTTCCTTAATATTTATGAATTATTTATTTTATAAATTGAAATTTCAAAGTGAAAATGTTATTTTACTCAATAGTGTTTTAACGACCGTTTTATGTTAATTTTAGTCATCAATGGAAATAACCATTTATTTTTTTATTAAATATTGATGATATATTTTAATGAGACCATCAATGGAAATAGTGATTTAATTTATGTCATTGAATATTTTATATCCCTTAAATATAAATATTTTTTGTATCATGGATAAGAATATTGCATAAACTATATTCAATTTCTAAATACAATTTTATTTTATGGATGTATTTTATGAACATGTGAATTATTGTTAATTATTTATTCTTTTCTCATTATATATATATATGGATAATGAATATTATTTTTTAAATAAATTGGTCATTTTCTATATGAGGAATGCATTAGACAAGTACTGATGAGTAGGGCCCAAAATTATATATCCTCTCGAGGAATCGAAGTGAATAATGAGAAAAATTAGTAAATATAATTAAATAGATTCTCATTGTATGACTATAAATAGTATCAAACAATCATCGACCAAGGACTTGATCATATATATACAATGATTTCATAGATTATGGTGTCCATTGTTAGTAATTTATTATATTTAGAATTTTTTTATTAATATCTTTGAGATTAAAACATTTAAATTCTCAATAGAATTGGTTTGTGATCAAGTTATTTATTTAATTGAATGTGTTACCTGTTATTCAACTTTATGTATTGATTATTCAATATTTACTAAATATATCATCAACAGAATGTAACCAATTAATAGAAATTACACTCACCCATTTATTTTCATTATTTTTCCCTATATATGAATAATTATATTTTTAAAATTATTGAGGATGTAATAATATTAGTGTACTATATTATTGATATTTACAATGAAATATACAAATAATTAATGTATATGGTTCTTCATGGGTACTAATATATTCATTCCTTTTTTATCCAAATAAATTTATCTAGTTCCAATTTAATATATAAGAGACCATATTTTGGTTACTGTAGTATGGGTATATATAGTTTTATTTGAAAATATTATTACAAAGAATGAGAACTAAATTTTAAATAAACAGATATAACAAGAGAATTTTTAAAATAAAATATAATATTTTTTAAATTTGAAAAGTAATTGGATATGATTTTATTGCTTAATATTAATAATGATTATGAGTTAATTCAGTTTTTTCAATTATTTAGTGAAGTGTAATAAGGAATGAGTGGTAATGAAGACCAATAGACAACATAGTGATTGAACTGCTGAAAAAACCAATACAGTTGGTGTTTGTACTGATCATTTCAAGACTATATTTGCTATGTAGACTCAGGTTATGTAAAATAAACATTCATATATGAAAATATCTATTTTTCCACAATGTGATCACCTATTTGACATCACATCATATGATAAATTCCTTTCTCTTTTAGTGGAACTACTAATCCATTGGATGTTGTGAAATTGATCATTGTTTCTGAAGAAATAATCCATTATTTGGGATATAACGAAAGGTAAAATGTTATCATTATAGTTTATTTATTAATAAGATATTATAATCAATCGTGTCCATTAATCAAAACCCTAAAGAGACTAAATAAATATAATTTATTTAATAGTGTATTTTTTTTATGATTTTATTTGAGAAATACTTCCCTTCAAGATAGTGAGGTGAAATGAAGAAAGTATTCCTTATTTTAATTCTGAAAGAAAGAGAACGAATAAAAGAATATAAGTCTAAATATTCATTATAATCAAGGAATACCCCATACTACAGATATAATATGGAAAGCTATATTTACCATTTCTTTTTAAATATGATGTTTTGTCTCAGAATAGATGTAATTTCTCAAAATATTTCTTTATAAAATCATGTAGTTTCTACTAGAATTACGATATATATGTACGTTTCATGTTATTATATCTTTATGAGAAATAAATAGAAGATTATATTATATGATACAAAGAAAAATGGATCATAGTGAAGAATAATAATGTAATGATGCAATTCTATAGTGTAAAAACTATGAAGAGAATCATCTTAAAAAATACATGAAGGTATTTAATTTTTTATATGTGTTGAGATAAGGGTAATATGAATGAGAAATATAATGATAAGAAATATTCCAAATATTTATTATTATTCAACTATGAAGAGGCATGGAATTATTAGAACTAGATCACCAATTACTAGGGGAACTACCCCTAGAAGAATATTATGTGACAACGTAATGGTTTCCCTATTAATAAATCCAATGAACAAGAATTAACATTAAAATGTATTATTTTTTTAATAATTTTTTTTTTTAAGAATCAAGAAATATATAATGTTTTTAATAAAATAGTCAACTTTAAGTTTTCGAAATCATATTTTTAATATAACAAATAACAACAAAACGTTGATCTAGTGGCGAAGTGATGTTTCTAAAGAACATATTAATAAGTGGAATTGAACCCCTAATATGTCCTTGTTGTTGAATAAAAAAAATTTATTGGGATTTGTAAAATATTGAACATGATGGCATAATTTTGGTGACCTTGAAAATGGGTAAATTTCTTATAATAATGTGATTTACAATGTAGTTTACTATATTTTTTATATTTTGGATATATTGAATAAGGATAATGTCAATGGTCTTTTAGGTTATTATTATACCAGATCAATTTATTAAAAAAATTTAATGAACCATTATGTACTAATTTATGTTACATGGAGATAATTTGTTTCCACAATCTTTTTGTTTTGAGTACAGTATGAAACATTTTAGGGGAATTTTAAGTTTAACTATTATGTATGGGATTAAGTTGAAATTTTGACATTATTGTTTTTGATTAATTCTTATTTTAACATATTGGATAAACCATGATAACCTTTTAACCATTGGGAAAAATTTATAGGTTGATGTAATAACATATTTATATTATGAATCATTAAAAGTTATTTGGGAATAGAAACAATTCATGTTGAATATCAATTTCATTACATAAAATAAGGAGTCAAAATTTATCAAATCATGACTAATGAATGATATTATTTTTAGAAAATTGAATGAAATAAATAATGTTTATTTTCTGAAGGGATTTATCTAGATTTAAATATAATTAATTGATTTTAGAAAATAATACCTTAATATAAAAATGTTTTTTCTTTAAATTTATTACATAGAAATCAATGGTATTTTAACGCATCTATGATTTACAGTTCTATGATGGTTAACATTTTAATCACCAAATTCTATATCACTAATTATTTATCCTTTGTAATTACTTTCCCTTAAATTTCAATGTTGTTACTTCCCCAAGATGAATCATATTTGTAATATATGTTATATGGTGACACTCACACTTTATATTCCCTCTTTTCAAGAGGATTTATCATTTTTATGATGCAGGTTACAAAATTTCAATCCATTAATTATAGATATGATGTTAAAATGAAAATTAAAAAATAAATTTGAGGGTTTTATAATTTAACAACGTTTTTATTTAGAAGAAGAAAATAATGTTTGATAGATTATGTGACATACATCACCAAGATAAAGCAAAAAAAACAATATTATTATTAAAATATGATAGTTAGAACAAGGTAATTATATCAGAGGGCATGAATTGGAGTGAATTGTTTTTGAAATATATATATTAAATTTCAATTTAATATGAATTTATTGATAAAATCTCAATAAAGAGTGGATCAATTTTTATTAATTATATTTTTTTTATCAAAAAATATATTTTAAATAAAATCGGTTTTATTAATTTTTTTGTAATGAAATATTATAATTAATTTCGTTACCATGAGAAAATTTTTTGGATAAAAAGATTAAAAATTTGGATATTATTATGTTAAAATTAGTTAATGGGGAAATTACGGTTTTTTAGGCAAATTTATTTTTTTAGGGAAGAGGGAAAATACTGATTTTTTAAGTAATAAAGATATTTTCAATAATAAGGAAAATTTTACTATAAAGTATTTCAAAAAGAAAAATAAGAATTAATTAAATATATATTATATATTTCAATTAATTTTAATCATAATAATAAATTTTTGTATATTAACATTTTTGTGTTTAAAAAAATATTTTCTAAAAAAAATTCTTGCATTTCACACATTTTTATAAAAAGTAGTTTATTACACATGGATAAATTAAATCATTAAAAAAGGATGTAATATTTTTATTCAAGATTCCAAATATTTCTTCATAGTTCCCTTTTATTTTTGAACATTATAAATTGTAACTATAATTATTTTCCATCAAAATATTGGGATAATGAGGTAATTAACGATTACAATAAAATGTTTAGGATTAGATAAGGACACCAAAAATTATATTAATTATATTATATGATAGTACCCCATCCATATTAATCATAATGCATAATATATGAACTTTAGTTTTCATTTGAGCATGATATTTTCCATAAATAATATTTTATATTAATAAATTTTAAAATTTTATTTCACCTTATTTTTGTATATTAATATTTTTTACATAGGGATAAATAAGTGATATGAATGGTGATAAATATTAATTTTCAATATATATAGTATTATTACGGTAATTGTTTTTAATTTTTAGTAATGAGATAACTTCTTTAAATGCTTATGAAATAGTAACAGAGTGCTAGAGAAAGTAGTATAAAATTAATAAAATCATTCTAAGAAAACTATAAAATATATTATTTCTATGAGGTTTTTAGATAAAAAATTTTAGTATATAAAAATTACATAGTAAAGTGGTTTTATTTCATTTTATTCATATTCTGTTGTTTCTGTGTTGTTTTAAAAGTCATATTAAATTAATAGTTCCAAAATTGACATTAATGATATTTTTTAATAAATATTATATTATTAAATGATTTAAAATTTTAAAAATATTATGTTCATATATATTATTATTATATGGATTGAAATATCAACCACATTTTATTTATGGGTCGTTTATTTTTTTATATAATCATTATCGACCCATAAAGTGTAGAAAACATTAGATGTGTGTTAATTATAAAAAGGGAAAACGAAGGGCCAAAACAAAAATATAAGATTAAAAATGTGATCCAAATGAGTAAAAATATTATTATACAAGAGGAGTAAGAAAATTAATCATCAAATATTATAA
Organism: Viscum album; assembly: GCA_963277665.1. Classification (NCBI taxonomy): domain Eukaryota; kingdom Viridiplantae; phylum Streptophyta; class Magnoliopsida; order Santalales; family Viscaceae; genus Viscum; species Viscum album. The sequence goes on from OY728133.1 coordinate 1,363,380,547, forward strand.
TTAAAATAATTTGGTACTATTTGGGGATGATATATAATTTAAATTAATTTAATACATTAAGTAATTTTAATAATGATTCTTTCCTATCATATAAAATAGCACCCCTTCTCTCAATAATTCCTACATTTTTTGCCATATAGGTCAGAAAACGCATAAATATATATCAATTGTATATACTTATAAATTTTATAGAACTTTTCCCTTCCCATAATACCAAACCCCAAGCCCTTAATAATATATCTATAAGAAGTGTATTGAAGAAGAGGTAATCATCCTTTCCAACCCATTAAATTTTATATATGCTTATACATCCTATTAGTTCCTTATATCCAAACAAAAATAATACATTTAGAGTTTTTCATATTTTAAATTGTTATTACTTATATTTTACAACCATATTACATCCTTTTCTATCCTAAAAAAAGAACGACATTGCTCATGTGTATGTGCAGTTTACCGTCATCACATAGTTCTGTAATTAATTTCTCAAAAAAAATTTACATGGAAGGTTATAAATAATTAACTAATTATTATATATGATCATTATGAAATAAATATGATTCTCGGAAAATTATATCATATATATGATATAACCGTTTAATCTATTTGAAAATGATAACGTCACATGTGTGTACATGTGGACTATACCCTCAATAAAGCATTCTATTTTTCATTAACGAGTAAATGGAAGGTAATAATTATTAATTTATTGAGTACATATTATATTCATGATTTTATAATTATTATGATATTAGTATTTATTATTTAGATTTATTTCATTCAATCCACCGAAAAGTGAAAAAAAAAACGTTCATGTATACGTATGCCCTACCATCTTCATGAATGAGTAGATTCATTTTTGTATCTCTATATTTTTTGGATGAATATTAATATCTATATTTTTAACACACATTATATTTATTCCATTGATATTGTATTAATATTTATGGAACCATAATAAAAATAAAACTATTACAACAGTAAAATCAAAACATTGTTGAAAAACATGGACATTAACTCGAGAAACAATGGTAATAAAAAATCATTATTAACAAAAATGAAATAAAATTTTATCAATGAATGATATATGATATCAACTATATGAATATTTTTATTGTATTTATGTAGAACAAATTTAAATTTTTTATTCATAGTGTTATAACACATTCATGACAAGTGAGACCATATGTAAGGGGATTCATCTCAATTTAATTACCTAGTAGAATATATTAATTTTTTAATCATAATTACATTTATATGGTGAATATATTTCTACTATATAATTTATTAAATTAATAATTCATATTTCATAGTCTATTATGATAAATTGTATTTTAATTTATCTAAAGGATTTTGATTTAAATGTAACCATGTGGTAAGTGCTCTATAACCCAATTTCATTTCATTGTGATATATTAAATATTCATTTTCTATGATATTCTAATATTTTATGTTTAGTAAATTTTTGTTATATTATGATTTATATTCATTGGATTTATGTTTATTGTCATTTTATCCCCATAATCCAATCATTTTTTATTTCTCACTTCAATCGTATGTTCTTTGTAAGGGGTTTCACCTCAACTTCCACTCCACTAAATCATATTTGGTGTTATGGACATGTATATTTTTATGTGGTGTATATAATACCCTTTTTAGGTATTAAATTTTAATATATATATATATATATATATATATGATGATTCAAGTTCATTTCCTGTTTACTCTTTTTATTATCTTCGATTTTTTCTTCCATATTTTTCTCTCTTTGGAATATGAATCAAGCAATACAATTTTTAAAAGATAAAATATTCTCATATTAGTTTTGATTTATTATATTCATATTCCATGTAAATGTATTATTTAATATTTTATCAAAAATATTTTTAAATTTTTATGATGATTTATCAAAAGTTATTTTTAGGCATGTTTGACTATTTTTACCTAATGGTCAAAAAGTATTCTTCAGTTAATTTTTCAAATGATGTCTCTATTTTTATAAAAATATAAAAAGAATAATTTCATTTAATTTATATTTCCTAAAATGAATTCTATTCCATCTTTAATGATCAATGATTTTAATATTCCTTTGAATGTAAACAATGTTATTATCAATAATAACATTTTCTTTAATATTTGTATTTTTTAAAATAGAATTTAATGTGAAAACAATATTTAATACGATTTTTTTTATTTTTATAGTTCATTTAATTATCAATAAGAATCCATTTATTTTAATTATTTTTAACAAAGGATGTGTTCTAATGATATTGTCCTTTGAAATACTATCTTACATTTGATCTTTGAATTTCACAATTCTCTTAAATAGCAATATTCTTCGTATCATGGATAGGAATATTATAAAAATTGTATACAATATTTATATATAGTTTTAAATATTGAATATATTTTATTTATTAAGGAATTATTAATAAACATGTATTATATTCTGAGTATGGTTATTTGTTGATATTGAATATTTATTATTAATAGAATATATTTTTTAATACATGATGAATTAATTGGACATTTAGTTATGAGTGGAAACCTGATTTATATTTCCCTTATGTAATAGAAAGGTATGAGGAAAATATTATGTACGATTGAAATATATGTGTTTTTAGTTTATTCCTAGTCATAGTTGTAACATGTCTTAGAAAATGTACTTTATGGTATGTATACCATGACACCTGATATCATGGAATTTGAAATTATGAATTTACCTTTTTGATAATTCATTTATTGTTATCCATTTCATTAATACATTGATATTATCCATGGATTCATTTTGTGCTCACGTTATTGATTAAATGACATGTGTTTCTAGTTATCTACCTTTACATAGTTACTATACCTTACAAAAACATTTCATATTTTGTTGTCTGTAACCCTGAATGAGAATCTTAGATCAACCATTTTTATGTTTTAATTCCCAATGATATAAAGAATGATACTGTGAATAATATCAAAGATGAAAGAATGTGTTTATTAAATGTGTTTTATATTTCCAATATATAATTTGAATCATTTATATATCTGGTTATTAATAACTAAAATATTATTTATTCCACTGGGATGCGATTTTATGTATTTAATTTCAATATAATAAAAAATACACAGCTTCTAGGTTACTATCTATTGGATCATTGTGTTAATATAATTAAATTCACAGACATTGTTATCAACACTATATCTAAACCCACACAAAAACATTAAAGAAGAATTTTTATGGCCCCAACTATCTATATTATACTTTAGTCAAACTCTTATACATTTCATGGTTTTAAAATTTATTTATTTCAGGTCCTGGGACTGTTTATGCATAAGCAATGAGACCTCAGTAAATAATGGGTCAACAAAATATGATAATAATGTTTTATCGATGGAATAGAAAAAATAATATTTTCCTATAGTCATTCATATGGAGTCCCAAAAACAAAACAGAATTTAATTATCATATATATATATATAGACACATGTATTGAGAATGTATAATATAAGTGGTATATGGTTGTTTAAAGATAATATATCAATTAAATTCAGAAATTTACTAGGATTTATATTTAATGTGATTAAATGAAATAATTATTTGTTGAATCCAAAACTAAATATATATTTATATAATTATATAAGACTCATCGATACATTCTCCACACTCTTACCATTTATTTCCTCCAAATGTTATATGGAACCACTCTTCCAAATGTCACCTTTCCCCCCCCAACCCTCACTCTTGATTCTCCCTACAACCCAAAAATTTAAAATCCTATGTAAATGAAGAATTTAAAATTTACATATTTATTAATATTTTTAAATTAAATATTATTTTTACATTAATGTGGATTCTATTAACATTAGCATACCCGACACACAACAATGGGTTTCTCCTAAATATCATGTATCACACAAGGATGGGTCATACTGAAAAATAATAATAATATAATATTATTTTAAATGGTAGTTAATGCCTAGACATTGTATTTTAAGGAATGAAAAAAATTAATTAAAATATGATTAAAAATGTTTTTTAATATTTTTTTAATTTATCCAATAAAATTACGAAGCATAAAATGATAATGAATCCAATTTTAAGCATGAAAAACTCTAATATTATTAACATGTCATTTTCTACATTTTGAGGGAGAACCCCATTTAAATTTATTTTTTCACATTTATATAATCTATTTGACAAATTAAACTTCATATTAAGATGTGGGACATCAAAATATACTGTGGGTATATTTTTTTTATTTTACTGATAAATAATGTTTTATAATGAATAGTGAAATATACAATAGTTTACGTCAAAATATTCTTTTAATCTAATTAATTCATATAAATTTATTGTTTGTTTTATTGGTTTTAAGGTATAATTGAATTATTGTTTTTAACGTTAAATCAATTTTTTTTCATTTTATGTAATTTAACATTGAAATTGAATATAAACAAATGTCAATTTTTTATAAGTATTATTTCTTAAAAACACGCTTTTTGGTTTTGACAACAGAAATTAATTTCAAATTAATTTTTCAACTTCTCTATTTTGAATTTGAAAAATGGATTCATTATTTGGAATCAAGATGTTAAAATTTTCTAAATAGGTAACTTTTATTTTTAGTCATTATGAATATTTACATCAGTAAATATTTTATTTACCATGGTTAATGATAAATCTGGTAAATAAGAGTTACAAAATAATATTATAATAATCGTAAATTACCTTTAGACTAGTCTTAACCATATTTCATAAGATATTTCAAACCACGGAAATCATTCGGTCGATTTAGGGGCCCCATGGAGCCACTTGTGAGTGATAATGACACTTCAAATTAATTACATTAAGGTAATGGAAAAAATAACATAAACCTGAATTTTTTTACAAAAAATTTTTTTATATAGGGTTATATAAGTTATATCATCGACTATAAATATTAATTGAAAAAAAAAATATATTTCCTACATCATGTTATTTTATTTATTAATTTTCTAGATTATATTAATAAATTTAATTATGACACAATGGTGACGTAGTAATTGCTTCATTATTAAAGAATTCAAATAAATGATATTATAAATATTAAATTAAATTTATTGTAACCATTTTAAGAAATACAAGAATTTTATAAACTAGGATGGATTTACATATTTTAATTAACTAATGATTTTAAATCTAATAATGTTGGGATTTATTTTCATAGAGTCATGATTGGAAGATTATTAAAATTGGCATTAATGTGTTTTTAAATTAGTCAATATTTTATTAAATGATAATATAGTCCTGATATTCTAATATTCTAAAAAATTACATATATGATGTTAAAATGTCGTTAATGATCCATTATGGGTTTTTTGGAATTTTATAGTATATATATTACCCATATAGTCTGAATATACATGAGGACGTGGTAAAAGATAAATAAGTTAACAAATGGTTAAATAATAAAGATAAAGATTAAAAAAACAAAAACCTATCCAATTCTTATTGGATGATTTTATTTCAAGTTATATGTTCCTTATATTCTAATTAAAAATGTTTTGGTCTTTTTGAAACCTAAAATCATTTTATAATGAATTTTTTTTTTCAATCATTCCGAAAATCATCTCCCCTCACTTTTAAAAATACACCACATCAAAAACATTACACACACCTATAACGCACCTTGTAACATCCAAAATCTACTCAATTAATCTCCTAAAATCCATATGTTTCTCCTAGAGGCCTTACCATAGGCATAAGTGACTTCAAGAAATCATTTTCATTCAAACCAATGGGAGTTACCCAATTTTAATGTAACGTCTAATCTCATGTTATTTTCATTTATTTTCCTTCTCCACCCCAAAAAACTCTCTTTATTCCATTATTTTATAACAACACCAGTATATTAACAATACTAAGTTGTTTTAGAAATTATTTTTACAAATACACCTATACACAAATCAATCTAATGGATACTAACATATTGTTCCTGTGGACGGTGAACTACTGCCTCATGAATTGATGATTGTTCAATTATCTTTTACCGCCTCTTATGGTGGCCATTAAGATGGAACTGTATTTATATGTGGTATATATTATATTTATTTTGTCACTATGCCTATTTATTTTTCATTTATATAATACCCTTATGGTTTCCAGAATTGGTAAAAATGATAATTTCATTTGAGAAAGTGCGGACTACTGCCCCCTCAAAGTGATATGACTCATTCATTCCATATGAGGAATGTAAAAAGAATAGAGTTAATGAAATAATATATGATATTGTATTTAAATTAGAATATAAATATGTATCAATATTTTTCATTCCATTAAATAATAAATAGAAATTAAAGTAGTGTTCATGTGTACGTACGACATACCATCTCCTTGAAAGAAGAATTTCATTTCTTATCCCTAGATTTAATGTACTATTAATAATACATATATATACTAGATATATATGATATATATGATATCTAAATCATGAATACCATTATTAAGATAATATTCATTTTACCACATGAACAACTTATAATTATAAGAAGATCATTTTTGACTCAAGTACCAAATATGGAAAACATGACCGTTATTAACATAAATGAATCTGTAATGTTTATAACACGGTAATAATTGATATAAAAGGAATAATAATATGTAATAAAGTTTTGAAGAAAGTATATATTAACTTTATATAATTATTCAGGAGGTTAAATAATGAACAACTCATGTTGGACAAGATGTAATGGAACTCCTTAACCTAATTTTTATTCGTTGGGTTAAAATTATACTTTTTGATTATATCATGCTATGATTATATGAAAATAACTTTTGTTATCATATCATGTATTTATACATTATTTATGTGTTATTATTTTTAATACATATTGTCGATATATTTTATATAAATAATTATCTTTTTATGGGGCTTCGTCTCAATATCTTTGCATTGAGGCATATTTTGATTTATACACAACATTCATATATACTGTGTATAAACACCTTTGACTTTTCATTTCATTCAAATATGATCATTATCTATGAAATTTATTACCAAAAAACAAAAAGTAATTTCCCTTTTTATCATACATGGTGACGATGACCTTTCTTCCACTGTGATTATTATTTGATCTTTCGCATCCTTAACAAGTCGTACTGTTTTTTAATTGAAAATAAATACCATATACCCATTTTAAGTATTTTGGTATTGAAAGTGGTTTTTATAAATAATTTATTATTTCTATATATAGAAATTATATATTATTATTGAAATTTTGAAATTTTATCTTTCCTTTAGGTTTGTTTTATGTGTTATGAATATGTTATAGTTATTGGGTATTATTTTCTTATACGATTGGTTCCGTGATAAACCTAGTGTGGGTGAGCCCGAGATAACTTTCCAAAGCATTGTGTAATTTGACTAAGGAAAACATTAATTTTTATCCTAATAGATTTCGGGAATATATTGTGATGGGTATTCCAAATGTAACTTTGTATGTACCTATGATATCTTAAAAGTAAGTATGTTATTTATTCTACAGGTTACATTTATGATTTATGATTTCTATGAGTTATTCATAAATCGTATAATTTCATGAGTTTTGTTAAAGATCATATGTTGTGTATGTATGGATGGAAAATTACCTTCTTTCTTTATTTTATAACCCTTACAGAGAATTTTATGCTCTACTTATGGTTTTGAAATTATTTTCACAGAGTATAAGGAAGGATAACAGAAAGGAATAATTCAAGAAGATTTATATCAATAAAAGAACTCTTTTTTCATTTAAAGTGTTTTATAAAACAAAAAAAATTAAACATAGTATAAATGTATAAATTTATATTTTTGAGAAGTAATTTAATACATATAGCATAATTTTATAAAACACTAGACCTAAAAAGATCATCAATTTGAGTTATTAACATAATTCAAGATTATGTAATTTTTAATGTTGGGTCCTATGTATTGGTATATGATGTTAGTTTAGATAACATTAGGGATTATTAGTTATTTTTAGAAACATGGTTAGACAATATTTATTTTGTATCCTTTTCAAGTCAAGGAACGACTGTTACAAATGGAAGGAGGAGGATCTCAAACAATATTCTTATCTATTTCGGAAGAATTGATTGCAATAATTATTGCAATGTCATGTCCTGAGGACATTAAAACTTTTTCTAACATAATAATCACTTGCAAGAAACTGTTTGAGATATCAAACACCTATGATATACCTCTATTCCATTTTGGATCATCGGTTTTATTTAACAAAATAATATTTTATCAATATTATCATATTTTCAACATGGTAAAATTATCTAGTCATTTTAAAATATTTTATCTTATCACATGATTTTTTATCATATTATGATTTTGAAAATTGTAAATAAGTAGGATACCCATGCTCCAAATATTTATATTTTCTTTTTAAATTATAGTATTTTAGAATATACTTAAAATATTATTAAAGGGCCATTAATTGAATGTTTTAACTCAGAATCATTCCGACATTTTAACATAAATAATGTTTTATTAGTTGTTTTGAAATTATATGCCATACATGATTATATTTCAAAACTATTTTTCTGTTAATACTCATATGACCCTGGTTGTACGATGTGTATTTTGATAAATTATGTATATGATTTTTGAAGGATCTCTTAATCATTATTTTAATGCATGGTCTATATATCTCTATGAACAAGATGATGATGAAACTAGGTGGACACCATGAACATGGTATGATGTTATTTCATTGGGAACAATTTTACTTTTTTAGGTAAAAAAATGTCAATAAGACTTCATGAATTAAAATTTTGAGGTTATTATGAGTTGGGATGAAAATGAGACGTTCAAGGAAAAAATTGAGGTTAAGTCATGTAAGGGTTATTTTTGAGTTTTATAAAAACTAATAAAATGCAAGATGGGTTACAACCCATCATGTCTGGAAAGGCCACAGAAATCAAACCTACAAGAAACGTGTGATTTGGATTTTTCACCTACCATTGGCCTATGGGAAGCCACTAGTTAGTATAATATATTCTTTTTAGTTAAATGATTGTATTGATCTAGAATAATTTAATTTGGGATCTTAGGTTTTATCAAATGGATATACATATTATAGGAAATTGATTTTGTGATTAAATTATAAAAGTTATATTGGAAGACTCTCTCTCTTTTGGGATCACAATGTGCCTACGGAAAATCGAATACTATGAGATTTCATTTTTTGAGTAATGGTCTAAATTTTATTTTGGGAGAGTATATGTTCTAATAGTAGACATATAGATATTTGGGTTATTTAGGTAAATGATTAACCTATCATAGATAATAGGTGATTAGTTCAAAAACATTTCATTATAAGACTTTAAGAGTAAATGATGTTATTTGAAGATAAATTTTAAGATTTTTGTGGAAGACTATGTGATAAAATTCTTCTGAGTTTAGGGATTACATTTTAGTTTGGATTATGTTAAAGTATTGAATGGTAAATTGTTTATTGAGTGGTCTTTGTTGATCTTTGGGTATTGTGTGTAAAATTTTGGAGATTAAGAGTAGTATTTAATTTTATAAGAGATTATACATTTTGAGATTATATGATCATATACTAACCATTTTGGATTAAGTTAATGACTAAATACATGATAAATATATAGTTCATCTATTTTAGATTATATTTTTATCTAGAAGATTATTCTATAGCTTCAAGTGAGACCAAGTCATCTTGAATACTCATCGTTTGGAGAAAATATGAGTTTTTGTAGAAACCTATTAATGGATTAAACTATTCATGAAATTAAGTATATTTCCTTATATTATTAATCAATATATTAAATAAATTCTCGAAAATTACGAAAGGGAATTTAATAAAATAAATTCTATTTAATATTTCTACTAGTGAATCAATGTTTGTTTAACCTATCACATTTTTGTGGGTTTCTTATTGTTAACATTCTCTTGGACATGTTTTCTATCACTCACTATCAGAAATTGACACTTAGTTTCTCCTCCAAATCCATGTATTAAAATAAGAAATCCTTGTTTTTCTTATCTTGGGTGACCATTGTACTTCTATTTCTTTCTTTTAAAGTTATAGTATAATTGTAACCTTTTCTATGGTAGGACTTTTAATGATGTTTCCAAGCCCAGTTTCCAAATTGCGAGGATGTAATTCCCAAAAGGGGGGAATGATGTAATATCCTAGTTAAATGAAAACTATGCAATTTTTATTTTTATTATTAATAGAAAATTAAATATTACATTTATTTTAAATGGGATTCTATGATCAATGGAGTATCAGACACGAAAAAATGGGTTTCATAAAAAATCTAATGTTCCACACAAGGCTGATTCATATTTAAAAATAATAACATAATATTTTTTAAATAATAGTTAATCCCAAGCCATTGTATTTGTAGGAATGGACAGAACAAACAATAAAATTATTAAACTTTTTTGTTAAATGTTTAAACTTTCATCCAAGAATATTAAAAGGATAAAAAGTATAATGAATTTAATTTTAAGCATGAAAAACTCTAATATTTTTAAAAGGTCTTTTTACTTCCCTTTAAGGGATAACACGTTTTAAATATATTTTTTCACTTTCTTATATTCAATTTTACAAAATAAACATCATCGTTAGAATTAGGAGATAAAAATTTATATTGGGTAACATTTTTGTATTTTTCTGACAATGTTCATTTTTTAGATGAACAGTGAAAAATTCATCATTTTATGACTAAATATATTTTAATTTAATATATTCATATAGATATATTGTTATTTTTATTGGTTTTAAAGTGTAATTGAATTATATTTATAACCATTTAATCCAATGTTAGTCATTGGTTGCAATTTCACTATGAAATTAGACATTAACAATTTTAAATCTTTTGATAGGTATTATTTTTTAAAAATCATGCATTTTGGTTTTGACAAGAGGAAATAATTTTAAATTAATTTCCTCTACATATATGTTTTGAATTTGGAAAAATTGATTCCATATTAGGAATCATGAGGTCTAAATTGTTTAAATAGGTATCTTTTATTTTTATAAATTATAAATATTTACTTCAGTAAATATTTTATTTACCATCATTAAAGGGTAAATCTTGTAAATCAGTGTAAAAAAATATTATAATAATAATAATTAACCTTAATCATATCCTAAACTTATTGGATGATATATTCCCATCCAAGGGAATCCATGGGTTATTTTTGGGACCCCATGGAAGCACATGGGAGATTTAATAACACTTTGTATTAATTAATTTAATGCAAGGAAAGAAAATCATAAACCTGAATCATTTTACTATTAAAATATATATATGGGGATATATAAGTGATACAGTATACTATAAACATTATTTGGAAAGATAAAACTATTTAACATATCATTTTATTTTATTTATAATTTTTAGAGAGTAAATAAATAAATTTCATTATGACACAATACTGAAGAAGTAATTTCATCATTAATAAAGCATTCAAATAATTGATATTTTAAATATTTAAATAAATTTATTTTGAACCTTTTTATGCCATCCAAGAATTTTATATAAACGTATTACTTGTATTATTTTAATAAATGAAGTTTTTTTGAATGAATAAGTTTGTTTTTAAATTTTAAAATATTAATATATGAATAGTATTAAAATTGACACAAAAGATGATTTAAATCAATCAATATTTTATTAAATGATAACTACTCCTACAAATAAAGTATTCGTCCAGATAACATATATGATGTTAAAATTTCCATTTTTTTCCATTTTTTATAGCTTGGAATTTTATTTTGAAAATATTAACCATATAGCCTTAATATATAAGATTACATGGTAAATGTTTAATAACTTAACAAAGGGTAAAATAAAAGTTATAAGGATTAAAAAATATCCCAAACTTGTCCAATTATTATTTGATGATTTTATTTGGACATATATATACCTTATCATCGAATTATATAATTTTTGGACAATTTTAAACAGAATATATTTTTTATTATAAATTAATCCTTCATTGTTTTAGAAATATCCCCTCCTCCCTCTTTTAAAAAGATACCACCTCTAACGCATTAGAAATTCCTTTACATCACCATGGCTCGTCAAAACATTCATACAAGAATCTCCCAAAATCAATATTTTCCTCCTAAAATCTCTACCTTATTCATAAGGACCTTCATGGAATCATTTTGGTTCAAACCAAGTGGAGTTATCCAATTTAAAGGTAACATCTTCTCTCATGTTATTTTCCTTTATTTTCTTTATCTTCCCCCCAAACTCTCATTATTACATTCTTTTATAGAAACACCAGTATCTTTAATATTCATGAATTTCATTGTGAAGAGTATAAAAATTACACATCCAAAAACCTCCATATACTGGTTACGAACATATTATTTTTATGGATGGTGATCTACTGCCTCACGAAACAATGATTGTTCAATTATCTCCTGTCGATTATTATGGTGTTCATAAATATGTTCCTATAATTATATGTCATATATATTATATTTATATTGATTTTATTATACTTTATTGTTCATTTATATTATACCTTTATAATTTCCATAATGGGTAAATATGATAATTTCATTTAAAGGAGTGCCGACAACCACCACCTCAATGTTATTTAACTCGTTCATTCTATACATGGAACCTATAAATGATTGAATAAATGAAATTATATATTATATTATAATGAAATTGTATATAACAATGTATTATTACGTTTTAATTCCATTAAATAAGAAATAGAAATGATTGTAGCATTCATTCGTGCGTATGGTTACCGTCTGCATGAACGATCCATTTCATATCATATCTTCAATGTTATTCAATATTATAAACAAATATATATACAAGATATATGTGATATATATGATATTTAAATCATGAATATCATTCTATAGATAATGGACTTCTGACCACAAGAACACTCTGAAATTATAATAATTTCATTTTGAACTCAAGTACCAAATATTGAAAAAGCGACCGTTATTAACATAAATGGATATGTAAGGTTTATAACATGGTAATAAGTGATATAAAAGTAATAATAAACATTAAAATTCTATTGAAGAAATTAAAATGTACCTTTAGTTTATTATTCATGAGATTATGGAACGAACGATTTAAGTCAGGCATGAGGTAAGGGAAACCGTTAACCTAATTTCCATTTATTGGGTTAAAATTATACTTCTTCATTATTTCATGACATGATTATATGATAAATATATTTTTATATCATATCTCGTATTTATACTTGATTTACGGGTTCTTATATTGAGTACACATAAACGATCTATTTTATTTACAATGTGATCTTTTAACAGAACATCATCTCAATCTTCTTTCATTGAGGCATATTTTGATTTATAAATGACATTATTTTTTAAGGTTTATAAACACCTTTGAAGATTCATTTCATTCAACGAGAATATTTTCTACGAAGCATTATACTAAATGACAAAAAGGAATGTTTCTTTTCAATGAGCATGGTGATAACGACCTTCCACCGCTGTGATTATTATTTGATCTTTGGCTTCATTAACAAGCGCATAGTGTTTTTAATTGAAAATAAATACTATATACCATTTTTTGGTATTTTTGTATACAAAATGGTTTTGACAAAGCATTGGTTATTTGAATATCATTAAATGATATATTGTGATTAAAATGTGGAAATGTTATATTTACATTATTTTTGTTTTATGTGTTATGAATGTGTTATATTTCTTGGACATTGTTCATGTAAATGGGTGGTTCCGTGATAAACCCAGGGAGGGTGAGCCCAAGATAGCTCTCCAATTCATTGGGTAATGTGACAAAGTGAAATGTTAATGTTTCTCCTAAGAGATTTAGAGAATATACTGTGATGGGTATTCCAAACATAACTCCCTACATAGATGTGAATACTACAACATAAGTATTTTTTGGATTCCACAAGATACATTTATGATTTATGATTTCTATGTGTTATTCCTAAATCTTATGATTTCATGAGGTCTGTTAAAGATCTACTGTATTTTATATATTTATGGACTAATAACATCCTTCATCATTTTATAACCCTTACTGAGATTTTTATGCTCATACAATGTTTTTGAAATGTTTTTCAAAGGATATTAGGAAGGCTAAGTGAAAGGAAGAATTCAAGAAGATTTATATCAAGAATAGAACAGTTGCTTAATTTAAGGAGTATTATCATTGTCAGAAATTTGGATTGAGTAGAAGTGTCTACTTTGTAATTTTTCATATGTAATTTAATAGTTACAATGCAATTCTCTAAAACTCTAAACATGAAAATAACTTCAATGGGAATTGTTAACATAATTCAAGATTATGTAAATTTTAAATTTTGGTCCATATATATTTCCTATACCTCACATTCTTGAATCTCTACCTTTATTCCACACCTCCTCTGCCTATGAACTTATATCTATGTATCCCTACCCCTCAACTTTAACATCATGTCACCATCCCATATTTCTTATTTCCTCATTCTCAACATTTTAACCACCTTCCTTCCCCCACTTCACCCCTTTTTGTTTATGATTATATTAAATTACAAAAAAATCAATTATTCTCACATGTGATTCCCCTAATCCATCAAATCTCATTAAATTTCTGATCAGTATATCCTACCCACTACAATCTCTACGATTCCTCAAATATCTAATATTGACTATGTTTGGTTCCATTCTATATTTAAATTTTATAATTTATCATTTATTGAATCATTTCGTACATAACAATTTCATAGAAGTAGACTATTCTATGGTGGGAATTTGTTTTCAATAAATGAGTTTTATTTTATTCATGTATTTTTTGTTTTTTTACATTATGATTTTTCAAATAAAATTATTTAGTGGTGTTTTTTGTGTAACTCCATTTATTTAGAATCCCAGAGTCGGTGCATTATTTTAATACAGTGGTATGATTATAAGGAATCATGTTTCGAAAGACCGATCAGTTTAGTAGTCTTGGAATATAGATTACAAACATGAATGTCACATTACACATTATAACATATAACACAACATAAATAATCATTTATGAATGTCATTATTACCTTAGCTTAACCTAGAATATCAATCACAATACACTTCTTAGAATCCTTGGAAAAATAAAATATAGAAAGGGGTGAGCTCATATGCTCAGTAAGGATAACAATAGATCAGAAACTTTCATAAATATGCATAAACATTTAAGGAAGACTATAAAACTAAAAAAATACTTTTCAATATAAACATCATCATAATATGGAAAATATAAATCAAAATAATGCCACTTACTTACTCACATGAATATTCTACTAGTCGAATAATCACATGCAATATCGATAGCCACTTTAATAATGATAGAATACATAATTTTAGACTATCATAACCACATAGTCAAGTCCTTGTGCCAATACTACAAATAAGATTTTGTCAAATACTTGTGAAAAGACAGTAGTTTGCCTCATGAAACCTACGGATGCATCGAGGAGCTCTAGCGGGCTCCACCCGTCACTTACTAAGTCCAATGCATTCCACATATGAAACAGTTTATACATAACCTAAGCATTTATATTAAAACTGGTATATGAAATGTCAATAATTTACCCCTAAACCATCAATGGTATAAAAATAACACATCCACATTTTACCATTTCACAAAATCTTCAATACAATATTAAATATTTATATTATAATAAATCAACTTCTATACAAGTTTAAATTACATTAATGGACTTTGACATAGATGAAAATGATTTGAGAAACTCTTTAAGAGAAATATCCCTTTTCATGAAAACATTTAAAAGTCCCAAAATTTATAAATAAATACATTTAAAGAAATTTTTGAATCAAATTGTCCCATACCACTTTGAAAATTTTGAAAGTAATTATCATTTTAAAACATTGATGTCGATTTAAGTAAATCATTAAAACCATTTTGAAAACAAGGACATTAATGAGAATGGTTTAGAAGAATAAATCTTTAGAAAATTTAAAATGGTGTTTTATTAAAAATTACCTTAAAAATGATTCGTTTGAATACTATTTTATGAAACATGTACATGGATAATAGATATGTACCAGTAGATACTTACCTAAAATCAACCTCAGATAATATAGAGATTGTGAAATTAACGCTTAAAAATTTGGTAACTTAAGAAACATAAATCCCATGATATAAGTATCTTACAATTAATATGTAAATACACATGAATATAATTTTATTACACAAATAATACAATTATGGGAATTAAATACACCAGTCAAATGTAAATGGTGGCAATATGGAATTAATCTCATTGGATTAAGGAGTGAGATGAAAACCCCTTACCTTGAACATTCATTTAGTCGAGGGTACGTTTAACCTACTGTAAGAAGATCGTAGTATGTTATTATATTATTCATGAACCATATTAATATTTATGAATCATAAATGATTCATTTATGACTTTATATTACCCATTTAATAATAATTTCCATGATAAATTAACATTTCGGGTAATAATCGCTTTCTTTATCGTACGTGTTTTAACTTTTTACTCTTGATTGTATCTCATAGATCAAGACTTAAATACTTAAATAATATGAAAAATGATTTATATATCATATATATTTAGAATATAAATATTTATAATAGACATATATATGAAATGGAAAACACATATTATGGAGATGGTAGTCAGTACGTACGCATAAACACTGTTTCCGTTTTCATATTGTATTGAATGGAACTAGGTGAGTAAAATATATGTAAGTATATATATATATATATCTGAAGTAGCATTATTATGTCATATAATACCAACTTATTACTAATATATAATTTTATAATTGTCAAATAATGGTGAACTTGGAAATTAATCTCATTGCATCGTAGAGATGGTAATCCGTACATACACACGAGCGACAATATAATTTCTTTAAAGGTGTGGAATTGGATGGTATATCATATTTACAGAATAATTATAATTTTATTTTTATTATTTACATAAATTACACATAATTATTATACCCAACCAAATAATAATGTATTTAATAACCATTACACCATGACGTAGAGGTGGTAAACCGTACGTACGCACATATGGTGACATGTCATTCAAAGGATGGATAGAATAATGAATTTGTTGTAAAATATTTATAATAACATCACAGTATATAGAAGATAGCAGAGTTAGTATTTTTGCATGGAAACAATAAAGAAAAAGGAAGTGGAAGAAGAAATGAACTTGAAAGAGGTGATGGAATATTTACCTCTTCTTTGTGTTCTTCTTTTTTATTTGATCAAAAACGCTCCTTAGGTTGGCATTATGTCTAAAGGGAGGCCTCTATGATAAAGGTAGATAGATGAAAGAGTATTTGGGCAGAGTTTGGAAGAGAAATTTTTTTTTGATGGTGTGAATTAGAGATAAGGGGGAGTGGCCTTTAATAAGAGGGGCGAGGGGCACCTTAAGAAAAGCTATAAATATTATTTTATAATAAAATAATTTTCGGTTTATAATGGCTCTAAAATGGATTATTTAAATGATATGTTGTTTATGGGTCTAAAACCACTCAGCAAATAGGTTTTAGAAAAGTTTTTCTCACTATATCAACTTCATCGTTTATATTTAACTCTTAGTTAAATAGTTTGACATTTACCATGTCTCTTTGTAATTTTATATTATACAGTTAATAAACATACTATATACTTCCATGAGACCCCCATGTGGTTAATTAATGATACACCTATAATTATATTAGTCCAATGGATGATCTGTAGATTATTTGGAATAGAATATCAATTAATAATATAATATTTTTAAAAAAACTCTTTTATGTGAATTTTGACACTATTTGGTTTTGTGTTTTTACTAAATTCATAACAGCATTATTACTAAGAAAAAATTTCATGAAACCAACCCTAACAAATTATATTAATCTATAAAATTAATTCTATTCATACAATGTCTCAAATTACATTTATTTGGATATTTATAATATCTATTATTTCAATATTTCATTAATTAGGTAATTACTGCATCATTATTGTGTCTTTAATAATTTAATTTATTCTACATATAAAAATAATAAATCAAATGCCATGATGTAGTAAATATTCTTATCTTTACAATGATTATTTATAGTCAAATATATTAATTATATAACACCATATAAAAATTAATTTCTTAAAGATAATTGTTTTTTTCAATTTTGCCTTTACTTTAAATTAATTAATCTAAAGTGTCATTATCTTTTATAAGTTTCTTAATGGGGTCCCAAAGTCGACCAAAATATGACCATGGTCTGCCATTTCTCATCCAATATGTCTAGGAAAACTGTTATGGTAATTTTGATTTTTATAATATTATTTTTACCTTGATTGAGCCTATTTTCCTTTATCCGCGGTAAATAAAAGTCAAAAGTTTCTACTCACCAAAAATTATTTTCATCTTATTAAACCAAATTTTAATTAATGAGGTTAATTTTACCTCTCATATTTTTGAATTTCAACTCATAGAAGCAGTAAAATTATGTTTTATGTGAATTTGCAAATTCTCTTATGAGGTGGGTAAAAACCGGTTAAAAGTTCAATAAAATTTTGTATATATAATATTATTACATAATGACTCCAATTAATTAAATTGAATATATGTAGGTATTATGTTTATATTTTTAACTAATATAAATTTAAAAAAAATAAATAATTATTTAAATAAAAGTTGGTTTTAAACAATAACTCGGTGTTTTTAACTATTCATAAAAAATTGAGTGTTTTCAGAAAAATATCAAAAATTCACCCTAAGCTAATTTTGATATTATGAATTCAAAAATGAAGTCTGTTTTACCAAATTAAAAATATTTATCTTTCATTCATTAATTTAAAATTAATTCTCGTTGTCATAAACAAACGACGTATTTTTAAGACACAATATCTATCAAAAGATTGAAATTTGTTTATGTCCAATATCAAAGTGAAATTACTTACAATGTCCATGATTGGATTTTATGGTAAAAATATAATCTATTTATACTTAAAAACAATTAAAATGTATTATTTAACACTATAAATTATTTTTATTAAAATACTTGTTTTCAGTTAAAATATAGTTTTTTTCACTATTAACACAAAAATGAAAATTATTAGAAAAAAACAAAAAATTTATTAAAAATAAATTCTTATATACTGATTATAAAGAAAAAGTTAATTTTGTCAAATTTAATATATAAAATTTTCAAATATTTTATTTACGAAAGGTTCTCCATTAAAAGGAAGAAAAATTGCAATTTTTGAAAATACTTCTTTTATATGAAAAAAATGAATTTGTTCATAAAATATGTATATGAAACACAAATTATTGATTCTAAATTTATAATTACTATATAATGTTCAAAATTCTAGTTAATACTAATCATAACCGCTTTTGAATGGCAAGATTGGTAATTCATTGTGCGCTAGAACTTAGTGTTGGTTGTAGTACAAGTTATTGAATTACTTTGAAGAAATAATGTATTATAAAATCTTCGTGTATTACATTCTTCCCGCCTTCATTAAATTGCGCACTGGCAATATGAAATTTTTCATCAAAAATAAATGGTTGAAAATAGAAAATACCTTTATGGAAAAACCCACATCATAAATTGGGTTAATAAAATTTATTCTTAATAATATGAAAAGGGGAATGAAAAAGTCACCACCAAATTAGGATCTAGATTAGGAGAACATTGGTGGAAATTAAAGACTCATAATTGGAGGGAAAACGTAAATATATATATGGAGTGATTTAATTCCTCAGTCAAAAACAATTGTAGAATTGAGGGCCTCAAAACAATCAATCTATAATGACTTAAAATATCATCAGTTCAACAAAACAAAAGGAATTAGGATAACACATTTTTAATTTTAATACGGATTACCTAAATTTTATGAATTGATTTATTCATATAATAATAGAAGAAAATATAAATAAAAAAATGAAAAGTATATTTTCATCATTCAACTCATTCCTACGAAAAACTCACCTTTCGCCCCAATAGTTTAGAAAAACTAATATATTCAATTTATCCTAACCATATAGGGTTCAAATAATAATGAATTTATAATTCACATATCATACCCTAAATAAACTAGATTATAAAATCCATGGACTTCATGTAGTCTAGTGGTAGGTAATAAATCCCAATCGCACTATGGTTGTGGGTTCGATTCTCGCAGCTTTTCTAACGTGAAGGATTGTCAGACAGTCTGCGAGTTTTACTTTTTATAACAATCCAAAAATAACCATAACAATAATAACCAGTTTAAAACTTAATCCATTCAATCCTTTATACATATCCAAAATATTTCTATCCAACTCACAATCCAAAATCTATAAGTAAGGTAGACAAAATGAAGATCATGTTTTCCACGTAATAACATGTGACCACCTTCATCCTGTATTCTTTTAAAACATAGTAACCCTCTGAATTAACAAAAACCCTTTTTGATTACATTCATTATCTCTTATACTTTATATAATATTTGTTATATTTATTATATCAAAAAATATTGAATATTCCATCAAACATGAAAAAAACTGTTAATCAGTTCCAAGATAGTGAAGAATATCCAATATAATTTATCCAAATCAACCATCTATTATTCCAAAATTACTACCTTAGTATCAGGACTATATAATCTCAAATTCCCAATGAAATAGTACTTCAGTACAATTCTTTTTTATTTCCATAATTCATATAAATAGAACATTTGCTGATACAACAATCAAATGAAACAATATTGTAATAACAACATATGAACTCTTAATCATTCCTCTTCATCTTTGGTAGTATCATATCTTGATTATTACCCAATAGTAGCATTTGGGGTATACTCTAATGATTTTTACATTGATTCGCATAGTGTCCCAACTCCTCACAGATGAAGCATTGAATATTTGAATCTTTTTTCCTTACCCTTGAAATCACATACATGGTGTTGTTTTTATCTGCATTTATAATAAAACTCACATTCTCTTCATGAATTTACCAAGGTGATTCTTTCCACATTTATCACATATGGGAAAATCCATCTTTCCCCTCTTCTCATTATCCATATTTCTTTCTATCATCCTTTTCTTCTCTTGCTTCCCTTCAAATCCATAGAACTGAGAGAATTATTTACTTATCTTTTTAACATATGATACTATTTCTTCATATGTTTAGAATACGTGGGTCATTATTTCCCTTCTAAATGATGGCTTAATACAGTAAATGATATGAACCTTTTACACTTTGGATCATACTTATTGAGGAAGTTCACATTCCATCTATTAGGGCACCATTTCTAAACAATGGCATACACTAATTCATTTTATGAATCATAATGAATAATTCCAAAATTGTAAAATACCTAACATAAATTGAACAGTTTATGGATATAATTCATAATAATAAAAATATTTTCTTTGAGGAATTATTTAGTCCTAAATTCTTCATAATGGCTTATAATTAATATGTGAATTATCCTAAGCATATCCACTGAGTGTGTCATAATCAAGAGTGAAACGAGGACCGTTTTCATGCACCAGTTCCTGTTTGTGTCAATCTCAAAGTGGTATTTTCAGGTTTTACCCCTAGGTACATTTGTGCCAGAGCCGCCTCTACCTGCTCGTATCGATGAGGGGATGCATTTCTTGGAAATCTCACAAAAACACTGCATTAAAAAAATTCTTGGATGTTCTTCTACACTAATAATAAAAGTCTATCTTAGGGTAATGTTCTCTAATCGAAGTGTGTCTAAATCTAGTTTGCACGGTTATTGCTAAACTCCCTATGATACCAACTGTAACAACCTGAACCCAGTTACCTAGAGTTAGCGCATTATTATATAACATTGGCTTCATCACAAAAGAGTATGTCACAAAAGACAGATTAGTTTAGAATCTTTGGAGATACTAGATACATTCATAAGTCTTACATTACATCATAATGTGAAAAACTAAAACAAAATAGTCTCCATAGTCCACACTCATATCCCCTCAGACTATCCCTATAGTTCAGTCATTATATTTTTTTGGGAATCCTGGGAAAAATAAAACATAGAAAAGGGTGAGCTCAGATTTTTAGTAAGGATAAAAATATATCAGAATCTTTCATAAATAATAATAAACATTTAAGGAAATATATAAAACTAAAAAAATCATTTTCAACATAAAATTCATCATAATATGGAAAATATAAATCAAAATAATGCCATTTACTTACTCAAATGGATATTCTAATAGTCTAATAATCACATGCAACATCAATAGACACTTTCATAATGATAGAATGCATAAATCCAAACAATCATAACCACATAGTCAAGGCCTTGTTCCAAGACTACATATAAGATTTTTTCAAGGTCCTGTGCCAAGACACTAGTTTGTCTCATGAGACCAACCGATGCATCAAAGAGCTATAGTGGGATCCACCAGTCACATACTAAGTCCAATGCATTCCACATATGAAGAGGTTTAAACATAACATAAACATTCATATTAAAACTGACATACTAAATGTCAATAATATACCCTTAAACCATGAATGGTATAAAAAGAACACATCCACAGTCAAACATTTCACAAAACATTCAATACTATATGTATGATTTGTATCATATTAAATCAACTTCCAAACATGGGGTTTGGATTTGGGGTAAGCACCCCATAATCCTACATGAAAAATGCGAGTTCAAAACCCATTGGGCATAGGTTACGGTAGAAGAATGTAGAGGTACTGTAGAAGTGGAGACATTGTTCATCAGTGGTTACTGTAGCGGCGGCAGAACACTATAGCAGTGGTGGTAATATGCGGGTAGTATTTCAAGCGGGTTAATATTCACAAAATGTGAATTGGGAATATATTTGGGCTCATGGGCTGTGTAATGGTCCACAAGACCAGTGGGCCTTCAGGCTATGTAATGGGTTTCCAACTACCATGTTAAAGTGGTCTTTTCATTGATTTAATTATAAAAAAGAGCCTTCGGCCCTATCCTTTTAAAAAAAATTAACTTCAAAACTAGTTTAAAATCCATTAAAGTATTTCAACATAGATTAAAATGAATTGTAAAACTCTTTAAGAGAAATATCCATTTACATGGAAACATTTAAATTTCACACAAATTAGATAGGATGACATTTAAAGAAATTTTTGAATCAATGTGTCCCATAACACTTTGAAACTTTTGAAAGTAATTAACATTTTAAAACATTCATGTGCATTTAAATAAATCCTTAAAACCATTTTGAAAACATAGACATTAATGATAATGATTTAAAAGAATAAATATTTATAACATTTAAAATGATGTTTTAGTAAAACTTCCCTTATAAAGAATCCCTTTGAAAAATATTTTATGAAACATGGACATGGATAATAAATATGTTCCAGTAGATACTTACGTAAAAACAACCTCAGATAATAAAGAGATTGTGAAATTAACCATTACCAATTGGTAACATACGAAACATACACCACATGAAAGAAGTATAATTCAATGAATATGTAAATACACATAAATTAAAGTGTATTATACAAATAATAAAAATATGGGCAGAACATACACCACACAAATGGAAATAGTGGAAATATGGCAATAGTCTCATGGGAATAAGGAGTGAGATGAAAACCCCTTACCTTGCACATTCCTTTAGTGGAGGGTACGTTTAACCTCTTGTATGAAGATAGTAGTATGATATTATATTATACCAGAACATTATTAATATTTATGATATCATACATGATTCATTAATGACTTTATACTACCCATTTAATAATAATTTCATTGATAAATTAACATTTTGGATAATAAGTGCTTTCTTCATCGTACGTGTTTTAACTTGTTTCTCTTGATTGTATCACTACGATCAAGATTTAAATACTTCCTTAATATAAAACATGATTTATAAATAATATATATTTAGAATATAAATATGTATAATAGACATAAAAATTAAATAGAAAACACCGTTTATGGAGACGACAGTCCGTACGTACGCATAAACGTTGTTTCTGTTTTCATATCGTATTGAACGAAACTAAGTGAATAAGATATATGTATGTACAAACACACACACAAACACACACATATATATATATATATATCTCCAGTAGAATTATTATTTCATATATTAAATACTTATTAAGAATATATATTTTTCTAATCGTCGATTAACGGTGAACTTGGAAATTAATCTCATCGCGTCATGGAGACGATATTCCGTACATACGCACGAGTGACAATATAATTTCCAAAATTTCATGGAATTTAATAGTATCTCATTTATAAAGAATAATTATCCTTTTATATTTATTTTCTACATCAATTATACATCATTATTATACCCATCCAAATAATAATGTATTGAATAACAATTACACCACGACGTGGAGACGGTAAGCCGTACGTACGCACGTATGGTGACATGTCATTAAAAAGATGGTTATAATAATGAATTGTTTGTACCATATTTATAATAACATTAATTTTTATATAATATACTGTATTTATTATTTTATAATGAAAAAAACAACGAAAAAGGATGTGGAAGAAGAAAGGAACTTGAAAGAGGTTATGGAATATTTACCTCTTCTTCATGTTCTTCCTTTTGATTTGATCAAAGTGGCTTCCTAATATGGATTTATGCCTAAATAAAGGTTTCTAGAATGAAGGGAGTATAGTTGATTAGGTATTTGGGGAAATTTTGGCTATTCCAAATGGCTTTGAAGGTGTTAATTAGAGATAAGGGGGAGTGCCCTTTTATTAGAGGTGTGAGGGGCACCTTTGGAAAAGTTAGATATATTATTTTATAATAAAGTCAATTTAGGATTCTAATGGATCAAAAATAGATTATTTAATGGATAAAGTGGGGATGGGTCAAAAAATAGTCATCCTATAGGTTTTAGTTAGGTTTGGGTCACTATATAAACTTTATCTTTTAGATTTAACTCTAAGTTAAATAGTTTGACATTTACCATGTCTCATTGTATTTTTATATTATATATTTAATAAACATACTATATACTTCCAAGAGACCCCACGTGGTTTATTAATGATACACCTATCATTATATAAGTCCCTTTGCTGATCCTTTAATTTTTAGGAATAGAATATCAATTAATAATATAATATTTGATTAAAAAATTGTTTTATGTCAATTTTGAGACTATTTGGTATTTTGTTTTTTCCAAATTCATAATAGCATTATTACTTCAAACTATGTTAATATAAACAACCATAACATGTCATATTAACCTATAAAATTATTTTAATTCATAAAATGTCTCAAATTACATTTATTTGGATATTTATAATTTTATTTATTTTAATATTTCATTAATTTGATAATTAGAGTATAATTATTGTGTCATAAATAATTTATTTTATGCGATGTCTAAAATTTATTAAAAAAATAACATGACTTAGAAAATATTCTTATATTTTCAGTGAATAATTATGATCAAAAATATTAGTTATATAACGCCAAATAAAAATTAATTACTAAAATATTTTTGTTTTTGTCAATTTTGTCATTACATTAAATTAATTAATCTAAAGTGTCATTATCAGTCATAAGTGGATTCATGGGGTCCCAAAATCTATCGAAAAATTTTCAAGGTCGGTCAGGACTCATCCAATAAGGATAATATAAGTGTTAAGGTAATTTAGAATTATTATAATATTCTTTTTACATAGAATTACTCTATTTTCCTTTAACCGCGCTAAATAAGTCAAAAATTATTATTCACTGAAAATTATTTTCCTCTTATTGAACCACAGTTTACTTATTGTGGTTAACAAAGTCTCTC
Source organism: Viscum album (assembly GCA_963277665.1). NCBI lineage: Eukaryota > Viridiplantae > Streptophyta > Magnoliopsida > Santalales > Viscaceae > Viscum > Viscum album. The sequence continues at coordinate 1,363,406,332 of OY728133.1, forward strand.
GGATTTTTGAAATTCCACTAATATAAGTGGTAAAGTTATGTTTTATGTGAATTTGCAAATTCTCCTAGGAGGTGGGAAAAAGACAGTGAAATGTTCTATAAAATTTTATATATCTTATATTACTAAAAAATGACTCCAACGAATTACATTGAACATATATAGGTGTTATTTATCAATTATTACCTAAAATAAATTTAAATAAAATAAATAATTATTTAAATAAATGTGGGTTTTAAACAATAACTCAGTGTCTTTCACTATTCATAAAAAATTGAATGTTTTCAGAAATATATCAAAAATTCACCTTAACATAATTTTGATATTCTGTATTAGAAAATGTAGCCTATTTTACACAATTAAAAAAATCGATGTTGCATTTATTAATTTAAAATTAATTCTCGTTGTCAAAACCAAAAGGCATCTTTTTAAGAAACAATATCTATCAAAATATTGACACTTGTTTATGTCCAATCTAAAAGTAAAATTACTTACAATGACCAGAATTAGATTAAATGGTAAAAATATAATCTATTTATACATACAAACAATTAAAATGTATAATTTATCACTATAAATTATTTTGATTAAAAATGTTGTTTTCAGTTAAAATACAGTATTTTTCACTATTCACCCATATATTATAGTTATCGGAAAAACACCAAAAATTTATTGAAAATAAATTCTGATGTCCCTATTCTAAAGAAGAATTTTATTTTTTCAAATTGAATATATAAAATTTTCAAATATTGTATTTATAACAGGATCTCTATTAAATGGCGGTAAAATTTCATTATTTGAAAAATAATTCTTTTATCTGGAAAAAATGATTTTGTATCATACATTATGTCTTAGAAACTCATAATATTGATTCTAAAATTATAAGTATTATATAAAGTTCAAAATTCAGTTAATACTATTCAGAACCGTTTTTGGGCGGTTAGTTTGGTTAGTAATGGTACGCTAGAACTCGATGTTGTGTGTTGTGAAAGTTATTGAATTACTTTGAAGAAATAATGTACTATGAAATATTGGTGTGTTAAATTTTATGTTTCTCACTTCCTCTATAAATTAGTTTTTATTTTATTCATCATGTTTGGTATTGCGTAATAATTTTTATACAATCATTGGGTCTAAATGGTTTGATTTTATTTTTAGCATCTATAATTTATATATATATATATATAACAATTTATATCCATTCAATTATATCCATTTTAATTATTTTCATTTATATTATTCAATATATTTCGATATTATTCATGATGGATGTATTTATATAATTTTACAGTGCATTGATCATGTCCCTTGGGTCTCTTTTCCTTGTTTATATTGGTTTTATCCATAACTGTATACCATATAATAATATTGAATTCCATTTTTTGGATGAATTCAGGGGGAATTATTAAACCGTAATAATAAAATAATTAAAAAATTATATCTTTGAAGGGAAGAATCATCTAGAAAACTACAAAATGATAAATTAATTATGAATATCATGGTAAATTTTTGGAATGAAGATATTATAGAATGATGAATGATTATAATTATAAAGGAGGTTTATATGAAAATTATATTTTTTTAAAATAAATTGTTATTAATGGTAATTTAAAATTTTAGTCAACAATATGATGAATTTTTGGGTGTGATGATAAAAATAAGAAGTGTTCACATTGAGAAACCTAAAAACACTTCTTTAACATGATGAAAATTTTTACTATTAACATAGGTTATAATATAACATATATCAAAACATGTATTTTTAGTTTTGGTTAAATAAAAACGATACTTTAACAAATTAGAAATTGGGTTTTTATAATTTTTTATAATAAAACAGACATCAAAATCTAGGGTTTTCTTGTCGGTTTAATATAAATCAATGTGAAAACCAAAAATGATAAGGTATTTAATGTTAATTTTTTAATAACAAGAATAATAACCCATATAGAATTTTTTTCTTTCTATTGGTGTCTCTATCCATTGGATTTCTCTTTTTACATGAACCAATTTTAGTATTAATTTAGTTTTCTCCAATTCTTTTTTTAGTTTTTGTCAATTTTTTAGAATTATTGTTATATTTATTTTTAAAAATTTAGTGATATATATTTTCATTATGCCTCATAAAAAATTATATTCATTTAATAAATTTATTTATATTTATTTCATTTAAATATAAAATTATCAACATTTATACATAATTTTGTTAATTGTTTCACAATTATAAAGATATATTTAAAAATTTTAAATACAGTGTTTTTTGAAACTATTATTTTTTTATTTTCACTTTTTATTTCATAATCATATATTTTTATGTTACATATCATTTTTTAATTCAAATTTTTTATAATAAATAATATATAAATTTCATGTATATCATCAAAATCATTATTTTGGGAAAATTCCTCTTTTTTAGGGAAATATTTATTTATGTTTATTTTAACATTTTCTCTATTCTGATTATTAAAAAAATATTTGAATTTGTACATTTATTATTCATTTATATAATAATAATCTTTTATAATTTGGTATATGTTTTCCTGTATTGTTGAAAATATTTCCCTGAAATTATCATGGTAATGAACATAAAATTATATATTTACACTCTTATAGCTTAGTGATTAGAATACCTTATAATTATATATTGTTTCTTCTTATAGTATAAAATAATATAATAATTCTTATTCAATAATAAAAATAATATTATATTGCTATCTTTTTAAAATTATTTTTATAAAAATTATAAATGTTCTTGGTTGATGGATAAAATAAATATTTTTTTATTATTCTTATTATAACTATATTTAAAAATTCATCTTGAATATTTCATTTCAAATTCATCACATTGATCATTTTATTCATTTTATTAATTTTACAAAGTTTATGAATGCTAATTACCTTGAAAAAACCAATAATAATTCCGTCATTACTTTCATTTTATATGTGCCATCATTTTTATTCTCAATCTGTACCATTATTTCCTTTTTTATATTAGAATCACATTAAATGAATATTCCAAATGCTTGTTATGTGACCATAATATTCCCAATGCTTATAAAATATATCATTAATTCTTTTCTATTACTTTGTGCACTAGTTACATATTATATAATTTTCTAGTACCTATATTAGAATTACCTGTAGATATGTTGACCACATTTATAGTACCAATCTCAAAAAATTAAGATCTAACAAAATCATTTCTATTTTAACTTATTTTTTAATTTATAATATTAAATTACATAGAATTAATTATCATTACTAAATAATATATATGTTAACAATTTCAAATATCATTATTGTGTTTCTCCATTAGAAATTATATCTTAATTTTTTTTAGTGCACACATTTCCCATTTTCCATGGTATTAAATTCACTAACTATGATTTTTTAATACTTATTACATATTCATTCTAAGAAATTATACAAAATAGATATTTTTTACTAATAGGTGAGATCATTTTTTTCATTCCAACATTTCAATACTAGTATTTACCAGTGTGTTCGCACGACAATACGTTCAATGCTTATTTTCAAGAATATATGACTATATTTAAAAGTTAATAATGAACATTAATATTCAATATAATAAAAAATTATAGTGATACTTAATATTGAATTATAATTGGAAAAATTATAGGGAATTAAAAACATGGAAAAATAAGTGAAAGAAAATAAAATTTGAGAATATATAAGAGATTATTGAAAACTTGTTGAAAAATAAATAACAAAAACATAAGTATACCAACACTGTAAAAAATAATCAATATAAATGAATGATGAAGATTATAAGGAAAACATACGGGATAATATACAAGGAAAATAATTTTTTTTGTAAAATTTGAAAATATATAAAAGATTATATAAGGAAAAGAAAACATACAGTCAAATTAACATTTGAATACAGTAGATGACATTTAATTAAAAAAAGAACATTTATAGAAAAAATGGAATGGTTGTGAACGATAACATAACAGAATAAGGAAAAGAAAATTGGTCATGATGTAGAAAACAACATAAGTATCCAACATCAAATACATGAATAAAAAGAAAAAATAAATATTAATTAGAAAAGTACATTAAAAAACAAACATGAATGAAATAACTTAAGTTTTAATGTCACTAAGATATAATTAAAAGAACATGAAAGAAATATTATACAACATTAGTATATATAAAAAATATTCCAATGGACATGAATGAAAAGAACACCCAAATATACAATTAATTTTCAAAACATACAGCATAAGTATTAATGTCATCATATAATTATGTCACACTGTACAAATATCAGACATCAAATTCCTGAAATAATTTTTTACATGGAATGAAATGTTTAAAATAAGAATACATGTATTTTCAGATTCCAAAAAATTAATGTTAACAAAACAAAATTATTTATAAAAGAGAAGAAAAGATGTTAAAATTTACCTTTTTAAGCCGACAACGAAAAATAGTGACCATAGGAAATCCCTTTGCAACATCCACTTATTCCAGTCTTCCAAAAATCATGGTTCTTCAATTAATCAACAAAAAGACTTCATATTCATCTCAGGGCAACCTAATAATAAAATAAATATGAACTGTCCATCCCATTGTCCAAGTTAATCAAATGTAGATTCAACTATGAATTAGTATATGAAACAGAAATTTTAATCATTCTATCAGTTACGCATTATCAGACTGTTTTACATGAGACTGTATAAAAAACCTAAAATTCCTAAAGAACACCATTCAGTAGTAGTATAAAAACTCTTCTAATATGAAATTTGGAAAAGTTATATGAAGGATAAACTATCTATAAGCACTTTATTATATGAAAAAATGAATTGCCCAAAAAATTATGCTAAGGTTACATATATATATTATACATAGTAACACGTGAAACTTCTGTCGAGTCATTCTTCTTAAACCAATCATGAACTGCCAAGTGCACCTTCTGAGCCTACTGTTTTGTGGCTACATTACCAATTTTAATAGCCCATACTGGTTCATATTCAATGATTATATCATCCTATATAGAAAAAACATCTTAGAAGTTACAGAATACAAAAATAAATTATCAAAATGGTGTTTTTAATGAAGGATCATGATTTGTGATAAATAGAAGAGGAAACAGAGCTTTTACTATAAATGATTTTAGCTGCATAAAGAAGACTTCGGCTGTCTGCCCTTATTCTCTTTCTTCCAATCACTCCCCAATGGAAAAACATATCTTTATACATTGGATCAAGGTATAGGAATCCTTCTTAACAGTACAATTAAATAAATAAAATTCATCCAAAAGGTGAAAAAAACAACCAATGGTATGTCTGGAAGGGGTAACCATTGTAATGGAATGGATATGAGGAGCCAAAAATGATATCTAATTCTTGTTGGGTTAGCCGTATTACATTAATGATTTCATCGTATTTATTTCATTTGCTATCTTTTTATTTGTTTTATTTCGTTGAAATTTCCCATATCATATCAAATAGGTCCTGATTGTAGGTTTTATTCCTACTTTTTTTGTTATTAATATATCATCTTCAATGAAATCATTCCATCACTAAAAAAGGACAAGAATAACAACCTAAATATTTATTTCCATTATTATAGTGTTTCACATAGAAAATTGAATCATACAACAATATCATGATACCTTGTAAGAAATAATGAAACATTGCCCATGTTCTTCTAAATAAAAATATGGGAAATTAATAGGGAATATTTCATTTTATAAAACAAACCATTTTAATTTGACATAAAATCATTACACTGTATGATAAAAAACAATGATATCCGCAACAAAGAAAGTATGTGTAATTGGAAAGAACAAAAAAATGCAAATGAAAACATTGAATTTAAACATTGGTATGATAAATAGTTATTACAGTTATAAATAAAGATGAAATTTTCTGGTATATATAGTTATGAGATTCTTCCTTAAATGTAATTAATTAGTTGTTGGAGGGAATATTTTTTGACATCAGAGAATATAGATAGTCATTGTTGTGTTCAAGGGGTAGATAATGAGAAATTGAGACCAAAGGATGGAAAAAATTATTGTATGTTTGCAATAAGTAATAGCACATATCACTGGTCAAAGCTAGATATTAATTGGATGCCATATTAACTTTGGGGTGTCCACAGTTGAGTAGTACAACTTAGGAAGAAAATTCAAGGATTCCAATACAGACATCAATTCTACTGCTCATTTTTGAAGCCTTATGTACTTGAGAGTTCCTAGTCATTCTTCTGATATGGGGATGGGGAAATTTTCCATTCGAAAAAAATTGTTATCAAATAACCCAAGTGTATGGAATAAACATGGTTAAATTATTGTGTCATGAATACTTTACTGTGTTATAGTTCAGATCATTCGAATAATTTTGTCTATATAGAGTGATATAATCAAGACTACTTCATACATTATATATTTTAAAATATATAGGGGATAATCTAATTAATCATACCAGAGATTATAATGCAAGTATGACTAATACTGTAAGAATAAAGTTTCTTTAGATCCACAGAAATCCAATGCCCTCATATAACGCATTTACTGGTGAAATTAAAAAAATATCCACTGCCAAATTAAAAACAACGTCAATCGCTAAAACAGGGTACAAGTTCCACTTTTTACTAACATATATCAGATGTGGTATACAGTAAAACTACAATTCTGGTTATAGTTATGTAATATTAATAAGAAACATTAATTAGACTCCCAGTAATGCCATGATCCATTGATGTAGAGCGTCATCACTTCACCAAGTTTGTAGATAGTTATATTGATACCTACAACTGGTAATTATACTTTAGTGTGAGTAAATTGCACATATTGGTATGAAAAAACAACAAGTGACATTCATAAAGATCACAATAAGTAGATTTGAAACTCCAAACCTGAATGGATATGTTTCATTATTATGTATTTATAACTGGAAAAAAATTATGACCATCTGTTTATAATGTTATTTATTTAAAAATGAAAGGAAACATAGGACTGTAAAAAATATACTACATCACATGGAAATGATGATTGAATTAGATAAACATAACATAATTAAATTAATAAAACAACACAGGCTTTAGTAAACATCAAATTTTTTATTCAAACAAAAATATACTAATAGAGAAAGGTCATTAATTCACACATTCTTCCCAGACACATCCTTAACACAATAATGAGACATCACACAAAATGTGTATATTTTTTAATATGAAATAGGAATGTTGGAACTCACTGATTTTCCATCATGCCTACATTACATAGGTAATGCATGGAAAACAGTCAGTCTAGTACGCTAGATTTTTTGTTTCTGTTATCCTTTATATGGAGATTATGTTCATTGGAATTAGTTGGTGGGGAGTTTATAGACAATGATTATTTGCATTCGACCGTATCATTAAAATTGATGTCAGTAAGTATATATTTATACTTGATGATAAAATTTTAATGAATGAGTATCAGTCAAATAATATAAGACACAACAATGAAGAAACAATATAATATTTAACAGTTGAAATATTAGAAAACCTAGTGTAGTGCATTTGTAATAAAATGAAAAAAAACAAAATACATGGCAAAACCAGTATTTTTTACAATATGTACACACTAACAGTAACATAAAATGAATATAGAGAAACTATACCTGGTCAGAACATATAGTTATACATGTTGTATCGAATACAACATAATTATTTTAGGTGAGTACTAAATATCAAACACAGTGATGTTCCTAAAATAGATAAATTAAATGAATATTATAGGAATGTGGTGATTGGTTTGAAACTAAAAAGAAATCTAAATAAGGAAGAATAAATTAATACATTTCAATAATGTTAACGATAATGTGGTAATACGAAATTCATAAGGCTTGGAATTAAATTTTTGTTGAGGAATTAATCAATTTACCTGACTGTATGCAAAACATTGATAATAGGTGGTGATATAATTTTCATTATCACCGATGAAGAGAAATATGTAAGTGTTCAGTTTTGAAGAACGTCTTCGATTATGAATGTTGTAATTTATGACATCTACTACGAGTATTATTTTTTTTCTATTGATAATGTTTAGCTCTAGGGGAAATCCAAAATCATCCCCATCCTATTATGTAATGAAACAAAACTATGAGTTAAAAAATAAGATCAAATACACGAAGAAGATAAAACAGTTTAGGAATATTACTTAAATCATAGAATCTCTAAACTGAGAAGTTGTTTTTCTTATGAATTAAATGAGGTGCTAGTTGAAGAGAAAAACAGACGGTGAGTCTTTCTCATATGTCACCAGTAGTTGAACTCTATATCTATTGTATTATATTTGTTATAAGTACAATGTTTGTATCAGTACTATTAAATTTTTATAGTAATCATATACCCCTGTAATATTTATAAATTAAGAAAAAAATTAAATGAATACCTTGGAGTAGTGCAGGGTTTTTGTTTTTTACAATTCTAGCACCAAAAATTCCCATCCGTAGTATGAAATTTTTTCATGAAAGAGTTTCATGATTCAAAAAACTAGTTATGAGTGCTTTGAAGTTTAAATATTGTAGTAAAAATCAATCACTTTATCATAAATGAGATAGTAGTTAATATTAATATATTCATGAATGGAAGTCTTACGTGTAATAGTTTAGTATATGCCATATTAAAATAAAAAATTCAGTATATTGTACTTACCTCTAGATGATTTTTTACCTCAGAATATATATTTTTGTTATTACAATAAGGCAATGTGGTAACAAAACTATTTGAAATTATCGATGGAGGGCTTTCGAATTGCAAATAACAGATGATCCTAGATCTGTTAAATTCAGAAAATGTATCATTGAGGATAACCTATTATGCAGTTGTCACATTTTTTTGGTCTTTGTAGATAGAATAGCTGGAAAAAATATATGTTTTAATTTTACCTACTTCTGATGTTGTGGACTACTAGGATGTCCATGTTTAGAAGTATTTTGAAGGAATTTATTGATGTGGTGATAATAACGGATACTGGAAGTTATTGAAGAGCATAAGAAGAATTTTAAGTGTATAGTTTTAAATGTAACATTCAACTTCTATAACATTGAGTAGAGAAAAATTTAATTTACATAAATTTCAGTTTACAAGAACACAGTACAGAAATTCACCTGGTGGAACATTATAGTTTTCATAATAAATTAACAAATGTCACATGTGGGAAAATATTAATAGTTGTGTATATATAGTTTGATAACATTTAATTTCATAATTTGATATTAAAAACTAATGTGTTGTTAATGAATTAGGATAGAACATGTTGAACATCATAAGCATAATTTGAATTGAACTACTCAACGTTATAGTTTGCAGTATGTAAGATATTTTAATTTGTAACTTGATATCATAATGCTCAATCCCTTTGCCTTGACTAGCTGCAAGATCAGTATTTTATAGGAGTCATTGTTGTTTACCAAGTACTTATACATTATGTTTGCAAACATCCCCCACAAGAAACAGTTCATACGCAAGACTCTACAAGAAATCATAGTATTTGTGTTGGTAATTGAAATATCCAATGTTAATAATTGTGAGAAGTAAAATATGAATACTTTTCATTCTCTAAAACAATTTGAATCTTTTGTTTAGAAGTATCAATGGATAGTAAAAGATATGATTGTCACAGATGACCAATAAATTTTATAATAGGAATACTGATGTATAACAAATATTTATTATGACAGGAGTATCCCCCTTAATTAAATGTGAATAACATATTAATTGAGAAAATTAAAAAGTATACTATGATTGATCTGTATTTCTGGATGATATTCATTAAAATAAATTGTAAATATGCATTTTAAATTTGTAGGTCTCTCCATAAATAGAGTTTCGATGAAATGCACCTATTAATTGTTGTTTGAGAAAGGCATTGTTAATAATGTCACCAAATGGAGTGAATTCAAAGTTGAACTATGAAAGTTTGACATCGGTTGATTGAAAATATGTTGTTGTTGTGAAAAAATAGTCGGCAATCATGTCTTTCCACCCATGTAACTACCTTGATTTGGAGCAATTTGAATGTTTTTAATGATTTAGCATAGACTATTGCACAATAGTGGTTTGTACTTGGTGATTAGAAGGCGGTTAGTAATTATACACTGAATTTTGGTCTCATGTATCATTAATTTAAAAAGTAAACATTTAAAATTCATGTGACACATATAAGTTAAATAAAATATTGTCCTGCAATATAAGTACATAGTATTAGAATTATGTAAACTGTAAAGAATGTGTAACTTATGGAGAGGATAAACTCTCTTCAGTATCACAGAGAATCAAATAGATAAAAGAAACTTTGGAGTTGGGTTATTAATTACACAATAGATTCAATACACGGATTTTTATATTTAATGTATCATCAGCATCAATATCATCAGCATCAATAGTAATCTCATTCAAAAGACACATTCTTCGAGACATTTTTTGGTTTCTGTATGAATTCAATTAGTGTACAGATATAACATCATAACAAACAACATAAGTAATTTTTTTATATATATGTGCAATGGATAAAATCAATGAAATGTATAAATATTTAAAGACAATATACAATATAAAGTTTATAAAAAATTTCTTTGTAGACAATGTTTTGTGTATAGCCATAGGACGGACAATCTCTATCATCAGGAACAATTTTCAAACCCCTTGGTGACATCACTCTATATACGGAAACATATCGTTGTCCACGACAGAAAACATGCTTGTGAATAAATAATCAAACATAAGACAGATATTGACCTTGGCACTTATTAAGAGGCATTGAATATGAAATATTCAAAGGATATTGTCTTCTTTGTAGTTTGAAAGGCCAATTGGCATCATTGTGTGTCGTATTAATTCTTGGGATGAATGCAAGATACCCGGAATGAATACCAGTTAAAATTTTAGCTCCGATGAAATGGTCACCAAAATGGGTAACAATAAGACAAGAACCATTTCATAACCCCAATGATTGATCTACTTTTCTAGGAAACAAATTTGGTACTCGGATCCTCAAGTAATTTTGTGTGTAGGAAGTCCAGATACATTGATTTCATTCCACATGTCATTTGTATATATTTTTTCAGGCTGGTTAGTTTCAAAACTGGCATTGCAAACAGAATTAGAGATGATGTATTCTTTTACATATGATATACTATCAGCTAACATGTAGTCATTAACATCATGAAAAATTTCATGGGATAGTGATAATATAGAACGAACTTTCAGATATGATATATCTCTATAGTTATTGTTAAAATATGGGTTAAGAAAATTCAACAAATACTACCAATTCCCATTTATTTATTCTCAGAAGGTATATTGATGGGATTTGAATACACCCAACCCCATCATTGATCTCACCATCACATCCCCCATTAATATCCAAAATTGACATAGAAAATCACCACATCTCATTAGAACATACATTTGAATATGTAAAATGAAACCTCATGTTTTGGCTCAATTTTAAAACCTAACAGTGTTTAAATAGATATGATGACATTATACATGAAAATAAAATGTCACATCTATCACCACTAGGGATTACTAGAAGTATTTGTCTAAAATATACACCTAGGACAACTGGTAAACCACTAAATGATAAATTAGATGAATTTTCATTCTTTATTGAAAGTATATTTATTAATATATGATCAGGAGATTCAATATAGATTTTATGAAGCATTAGATCCTCAACCTAGATAATCATTTTTTGGACTGTATCATTTCTGTAATATCACTCCCTTGATGAATTTTGCATAAAAAGTGATCATTTTTAGATATCGGAATAAAATAATTTGAATGGGTTGTCCTCCAACTTGGTAGGAGTAAGGAAGCTATTCAACTGGAAGAAACTGCAAGAACATTTTTTTCTTTCTTATCCCAGTAAACATTTTAAGACTCTCTAGATGAAAGTATTACCCATCCCTCGAAATCCAAGAATGAAAAAATAACCCAGTAGTAGAACATAATTCAGACATAATTCTCTCGATAACTTATTTTTGTTCTACAGTGGGCATATTGTGTTATGATGAGTACTCATTAATAAGTTTTTCCCTAATGTAATTGGGCTCTTAAGCAATCAACCGATTAGGTTGAGTATCTAATGAGTAATGTGGAATTAGAATTGGAGGATAACATTGTAGGGATTTACCATTGTTGTGGAAAATGTTGTCTATTTCAATCAAACCTAACATTTGTATTTAATTATCTGTTATTTTCAATTCTAAAGGAGAGAGAAATAATGTTAGAAAGCAATATACTAACATAGATATGTATTGAAAAAGGTAGTATATTTTTTGTACCTTTTATTTGTAAGAGTTGTTTCTTGGAATATATAATATCATCATTTAGAATCATCCAGGTTTCAAGACAAACAATGTCAGGTCGGGAAATGGTATTTGAGAGAAAAATTCTGGAAAACAGTCTTTGCAATATCAGTCCTATTCTCCATTTGGATACATCTTTTAGTGCTTGAATGAACTCATTGTCATCAGCTAATAGTCCCATTGTAGAACAGGTTTGTTTGAATGTACATTGATTAATGTAGTTCACCATTCTAATAGAATCGTATGAAGTCTCACAATTGACTATTGTAAGTAGAATCCACATGTAATAGAATTTTATAGAAGGCTGTGACACATAGTACAGCCTGCCAATACTGAATCCATGTATGTGGGGGTAACATTTTTTATCAAGATAGTGGTAGAAATTCTTGTTGGGAATTCTACATATGTTAGACATATGCCTTCTGGGGTAAACCGATTTGCTTCGAACCAAGATGGGAATGTGGTATTAGAAATGTTGCTATTATTTAAGATGTCTTCAATATTTTCACAATCTATATACGTCTCATTGTTTTGTCATGGTAAATGAAACTTCAAATTATCAACGGGGGGATATTGAAATTGGATATCATAAAAAATGATCCTCCAAGAAGTATCACAAGGTGCGATGTACCATCATTTCTAGTAAATTGTAATATCATTGGCACTCTTATCAGAGAGATACTGGTTGTTGTCATATTGTGCGGCACTGACACAATCATGTCCCTTGCTTATATATTTAAAAATGTATTTGATTGAGGAATACTGATTACAAATTTCAATATTAAGATTACATTTATATTTTAGAAACTGAACTGGATTGTATGGCATAACAAACTGATTGTCTAATGATAATCCATTTTTGAAAACTATACATCCAGAATTACCTTGTTGATACACATCATAACCATCTTCATCTGTTGTTGTATGTTCAACAAATTTTGTTGGATAATATTTTGAGCATTTTCCATTCCTCAAACAAATAAAGCCAGAATTTCCATCACCACAAGGCCTATGGATCATAAAATTTGCAACAGCTTCGTTATGTTTTAGGAGTGTACATTTATTTGTAATTTCAGCAATAACAATTCTGTTAATGTCTGTTGGAGTGAAAACATTTTCTTTGTGACTAATAAATAATAGAATGTGAACATTCGGGAGTCCTACCTTCTGAAACACCACATTATGACCAACTACATTAGAAAATGAAGGATAGATGAGAAAACAAGTGGAAGAAAAGTTATATTTGAAGTTAGAATGTGTCATTAAAATAGTAGATTTTATTTGCGAAGAAGTCTTGTACCTGTTTGAAAAATTCCGAAAGTAAATCCTTATCGTACATATTTCATGAGTTGTCCCACATAAATATTTAATATTCACGAAAGAATGTTAGGACAGTCTAATGGGTGATGATTTTGAAACATAACAAATCTCAAAACATCAGGCCACATGGGATTGAATGTAAATGTTAAAAAAAATATCAGGATAGCCCACACAATTACATATTGACATATCATCTTTGAAATTTTGAATCATATATCTCGGACTTCCTGTAAATGTGATAGGAATAATGATATGCTTCCCACATAAAGACCTATCTCAGTCACATCTAAGGAAAGAAACTTGTAAACCATTGTATAGCTCTTCCATCAAGAGCTTATGATTGAAGTGAATAAAAGAAAATCATTGAGACACAATCAATGAATATGTATCTATAATAAACTATTGAATAATCCACCTAGTATATAGTAGAGAAGATGAATCAATGTAATGGAATTGAAGGTGAAAGGAGAAATATTCAGTGATTGTTACTTTTTGAAATTTTGAACTTTTATTGAATGGTGTCACACGATGAAATATGATATCGACATATCAATCCTCTCCTCCTTTGAAAACCAATGGATATTGTAGAAGTAGGTATAGTGGGTGAAGGTCATCTATGCACTAAAATTATCCACTTTTTCATTGAACGAAGATATCTCTAGGATTATTTAAATCTTTAATGTCTCCAGCAATCAGCATTGTGATATCTGGTTTATTTAGTTTGTTGTATGTTTGTGAATCTCTTCCTCATATTCAAAGTAGTTTTAGCTTTAAATTTTTAGTTCCATTACTCTTAATAACATCCCTAGGTGTTATAAATATAATTGATAAAACATTTATTTTGTGGAGCATTTCATATTCTTTCTGAGCAACAATTAATTTTATAACAGAGTTCTGAATCCGGTCATCAAATCTGAAAATGATAGTGTTTAGAAGTTATAATTAGAAGACAAAATAATGATATTTTACCAGATAATATAGTAGTAAAATGATGTCTCGTACTCTATTTTGAGATTAATTTGCAATGTAATATACATATAGATGAGCAAACATTGGTGGTTGTCCATCAAGAGGACATATACTTCTAATATGAGTGTAGTTTTTTCCATTTAATCTAAATACTTGTGGTGACCCTCCACAGTTCACAGATTTGTCTACTTTTCCACCCAATGATGTGAATGAAAAAATTAAATGGTAAATGGGAATGTGATCTTGGAATGTTTTGGAATGACTAGTTTTTGAATTGAAAACTAATTTCCTATGGTATTATGGATAAGCAGGCAGCTGTTGTAAAGAAATTTTCCCTAGGAAGGAACATAGAGAAAATCATGGGATATGGTTGTGGCTATATTTTTTACTCCTCTCTTCATACAAAAACGATTAACCACAGTACTCACAAATGATATAAGGGTCTCCACAATCTGAATATTCTATATGAGAAAAGTGTAAGTATAGTAGTTATTAATGGGGATAGATTTAATCTTCTAATTTAAATGTGTACACATACAAGGTAGTAATTTGAATACTAGTTAAATCTAAATAACCTGTTTGTTCAAGACATTGATGTTGTTGTGATATATCTGCAACATTTTACATGAAGATAATTGTTATTATTGTCAAATTAATAATATACAACATACAATGGAGAAGTTGTTTGATGAAAATACAAACTAAACTATAACAGACCTCTGAAGATAATAGCAGGAGCTCGGTCAAAGATTATTGAAGAAGTAATTTATATCATTCTCTGATTTATTGCTTTTAGTTCCTCAGGTGGATGTGTAGTACCATCATGCTTCTTTCGTTATAAAAACCCCATTGGTTACATTGTTATTAAATATTTTAATTTGAGCATTTCATAAATTTAAATATCCTGTCTATTCACGAATTTTTATTTTGATGTGATTTTTCTACAACATTGGACTTTTATTAATATGTTATTAATGTCGAAATAGTAATCAAAAAAATACAATGAAATCGTTTTTTGTATAAAATATAATGAAAATGTTGATTGAAAATTGAACTTTATATGAGTAGCTATGTAATAGTTTGTTGAATTTGTATTTTTTGCAGTCATCTAATTCCTGGATTGATTTTCATCGGTCAGTTGTGTAATATCAACATTTTTTTGTCATTAGAACGACACCATTGGTTACATTTTTATTAAATATTGTAAATTGTAAATATATAAGTACATAGAGATGACAAACCTAAATTGGAAGTTGGACTGTAGTACACACTTGTGGATGGAAAAGGAATGCGGTTCCCAATATCAGTATAAGTTGTACTGTTCATTATTAAAGGCACATGTGTATAAATGAATGTTTCACTGACCCAAATTATATCATCTAGTCAACAGATTTGTACTTATAGTGACGAGGAGGAAACCGATGGCTTTGTAAGAGTACATTCATTTGTAGTCTTACCTTGTAAGAGAATTTTTAGGTCATGAATTTTCTTTATAGAAATGCATAATATTGTACATTTTTTGAAACCTATTTCATTAAAAATATGCTTACATAATGAATGACTATGTTGTATCATGGTACTCGGTCATTTCATTTTTTGTTTAATCCACCGTATATTGTAGACAGATCCAAACATAGTTGAGGGATTATGTAATAGGAAGATGATAAGTTTTAGCAAGATATGATTGCGTATTTTGATATATGAAATTAATGTATTTAATTTGGAGATAGAAAATCAAAATTTCCATTTTTTCATATAGGTGATAATAGAAAGTGTTGTCATAGTACTTTTTCATTAGGTGGAATGACAACTTCAGCTGTAAAACATTGTCCTATAGTTAGTTTTACATTAATAGTCAGAGTAATTTTGGACGATATATTTTAAGGAATAAAGATATTATAGTAAAAAGGAATGATATTTTAATTTGAAATATTATATCTAATGAAACAGTGATGGTCATAGTAAATTTAACCGACAATTATTGGGTATTGGTGAAAAGGGAAAACAGAGTCCTCGTAGCGTGCTAACTATTGGTGTTTCAGGTTTAGTTGGATTAATGTTTTTATTAGACAATCGGACTATGGAATTGAAATCATCATAAACATAGAATTTGATTGATGAGAAATAATGAAACAGTATCAGGGATTCTGGTTAAATAGATGTCAACTTGATTATTGATGTTTTCTTAACAGACTTCTTTGATGCTTTGTATCTCTGTATCTCGAAGGGTAGTGCATGTTTATATTGTGTATCTTTTTATTTAATTGTAATGAAATATAACAGAACCATAAAAACAGGAAATGCAACATTGTGATCATATTGTTGACAATATATATTATAAAAACAATTATTCATTAGAATGTGCATGTAGTCACAGTCACAAGACTGTTTGTCCAAACGGTACATATGATAGTAACATACATGAAGCAGTTAAATATAAACTTTGATATTTATCATCAGACGATGATTAATGTATGATAAAATATAACATGGATACTAGGATGTAATATTACAAACATATTGTTGAAAATGTAAATGCTAGAGACAAACCATAATTAAAATCGTCGTGAAGATACTTTTATGGTTGGCTGTCTAGATATATGTTTATATACAGGTTAAGATAAAAGATGAAGAAATATAATACTGTCACTATTTAATGAGGATAATGTAAAATGAAATAGCATAATCTTTTGTGAACTCAAAAAAAGTGATGAAGAACTAAAGTAATAGGTATCACACTCGAGTATGAAAACATACAAGTTTTGGAAATTTTCTACTACTACCTGGTAACAGATCAAGAACGTGTTGAAACCCAATAGATCTGGAACCATTTGTTGTAGGTTCCAAATCCACAGTTTGTGGATTTTCGTAGATTTGGAGGCACTGTGTTGCAAATAAATTTTGGCCATTGATTCCAGAGAATTATAATGTTTTTGGCATCAATGGTTGCTGAAGTGATTGGGGAGGAAAATTGTGATCCTTTGATTCGGAAGGTTTATGCCGCAACAACAAGAAGTAGAACCTATGAGAATATGATTTCTCGTATGAGAATTGGTGTAGTGTTTCTCAGTGTGTTGGATCAAAAAGCAAGATCTGGAAGAAATTTTGATGCGATGAAATGCGGAATCTTGGAGGAGGAGTCAGACGAAGGGGAAACATAGGGTTTTCAGCAGGTAGATGTGCGGAGGAAAATCGTGATTCACGTGTTTGGCCATTAGGTCTGGGAATGCAATAGGGTAATTGGTTTTGGAGTAATGTGATGTGGGATTGATACGTGTTAAGAAAAAAAGGCTTCTTTAGTAGATATATAGATTAAATCATATTCAAATTTCGAAATTCATTAGAAGTATATTTTTACTGTAAAGAATAATGATAATATATGACATATTTTTGAATGAGTATATTTTTTATATAATATATATGAACACAATATATACATAATTTTTATATCTATATTGTGTGAACAATTTTTTTATTCATATTCTATGCACACTATAAATGCAATAATTCATAACCTGTATTAGAATAACTCATATCTAGTGACAACATATTATATATTTATTATTGAAAATATTCAGGTTTTAACTATTTATCATATAATATTTCAATCTCATTACCATTATTTATTTGTCTGAATCAAGAATAGTCATGGTTGATATATATTTTTTCATGTTCTATAGTATATTTTATAAAAACATATTATTATATTATTTCAAAACATGGAAAATTAATTTCATTTTTTCTCTTGATATATCAACAAATATATATTTATATTATAAATAATAATCATCCATTATCATTGAATATATATTTAGGGGATGAATTAATGATTATAATATATTTTTATATTTATGTTTATATAAAATAAAATGTACTTATTACATGTGAACACATGAAAACATTATGTTTACATGTATACAATAATTCAAAAGACTCTTCAAGAAGACATTTGATCCCGATATTAAATAGAAAAGATCCCAAGAGGGGTGGAATGGGTTTTTTATAAATATAAATCTATTTAATATTCCTCTTAATAAAATTTATTTTTCTATCTCTTTCAATGAGAAGGTTTAAAATGGGAAAATTAATGTATAATAAATTATCGTTTATATAGTTTATTAGGGAAAAATATCTCACATTCTACTCCAAAAACTTTTTCCCTTTGATCTTGGTGATTTTCACTATGTCTTTATTTTTCTATGAGACATTAATTGTTGAATATAGTCACCATTAACATGTTTCAACAAAGATTTTGTAATTCTTTATATCAATGTTAACTCCAATCATTAAAAAACTCAGAACTAGATTGATCACCTCCATATATAGGATGAAAAATCTTTTATATGCACATTATAGAAGAAACAGATTCTAGAATAATAAATATTCAGGACAAAATTGATTTCTACCATGTATTTCTCATCAAGAGCCCCAGAATAGTATGAAAATTTATGAATCTAAACGGTGTCTCAGGAAGAGTCTCATAATTATGGGAAAATTTTTACATCAAATATCTGTCTCATAGATATTCTAATAAGAATCAGAAAAGCTATTAAATTCAAATAGTAAAAATAAATTATTGTGTTACCCTATTTTAAAAGAAATATCAAACTGATGTTACAGAATAATGAAAAATCCATATTAGTAAGAGTAAATGTTAAATGAAGACTTATAAAAATGAATATACCTCTCCAAAGTGAATCTCTAAAAATATTAATTAGTTAAAAATGTTATTAATATTATATATCTACTATACCAAATATAAAATCTTTTTTAGAGAGAAATAAATATTACTAGAATATATAGAATATAATTTTTGATCCAAAGTAGATACTTGTTTTTTTTAGTTTTAAAGAGTGTTATTCTACATCTCACATGATAACAACCAAAATAAAATATTTCTTCTAAATCAACTCTTGTAAAAGGGATCCATCAAAATATATATGAAACTCGTTATCTTAATCTTTTAATTTAAATCAAATTCAAAATTCAGTAATCATTGAATCATAATATAATAAAAAAATTATTATATTAAAAAATATATTTTGAAACTCATATTAAAAATATTTTATAATTTTATTTCCCAAATAAATCAATAGATAAAATCTCATAAAAATTTTAAATTGACCATTCAAAAATACTTTGTAGATATAAGGATACTTATTATGCATGGTTTATTATTTATAGAGATCATAAAAACATTGTATTCATTAAAAATTATAATTCTTTTTAAATATTGATCATCATTATTTATATATCACTCTATTAATATATTAAACTGACTTAAAAATAATTTCAACTAGACCAATACCTCTTCAATGGATCATTTCTTCCAATGAAATGATAACTACCATTGTATGGTTTGTTTCCCGATGAAGGATGAGTTACTAACTTTTTATTTCAAACATAATTATTATAAAAAACATATAGTTATAATTGTAATGTTCATCACCAATTTTTGGTTCCAAACATATCATTGATCTGTACTCCTATAGTTGTAAACAAATGGTTCATTACCAATGAATGGTTCCAAACATAATGTTGAATCACTAAAATTCAATACATAAAAAAATATTGAAATCAGTCAAAACATTCACTTATGTCACCTTTTATTTTTCCAAATTTTAGCTAATGTTAGGATCCTTATTACCAAATGTAGGGTTTATTACCGAAATGCAACATATCTAACCCAATGACTAAAAAACATTGAAATAACTTATCATATAAAATATATTTTATAAAATAAAGATTCATTCATTAAAACATTATTAGTAAAATAATTATGGATTTTGAGATAATGAAAATATCTTTAAAACATGTTGGATCAATATATGTACGCCCAAAAAGATCACACTTTTGGATGATCAAAATTTCATAAAACAAAATCATATATATTTCATAATTTTGTATTTACAAGATACAATGAAATTAAAATTCATACTAATAATAAATAAATATCAATCGTTATAAAAAAATTACGACTTCTATTTCCCCATATCTAAAAACATTAAAAATATTCCCTTAATTGATGAAAATGATTAATTTGAATAAATGTGTAAAAGTTTTTGAATTTTCCACATTTTTTGACTTCATATATGCCTCAAAATTTTGTGGTACAAAAAATAATGATAACTAAGGGAATATATCATAGTAAATATATCCCATTTAACTAAATAATATAATATTTATAAGTTTCTTATGTGAAAAATAATCAAGCTCAACTTAAATTAAATATGGAACAAAGACTATAGAAAATTTACAAAAAAATTAAATTAAAACTAAATCATTATAAGAAAATGAATTTGTCATATTGGTAAAGGTTTTATAGACCTAGGTGAACAAAGGTTTGGAATATGTTCAATATGAATATTTCAATCAATAATAAGAATCTTCTTCACCTTATAGAGATGATACACCAACTTCTTCAACTATTAATAAATCCCATTTCAATTTAGGTGTGTGAGATGAATAATCAATATATAATTATATTGTAGACATTGAATAACACACACTATGTTGTTTGATATAGTTTTACACATATCTTAATTAAAATTATCATTATTGGTATATTATAACTCTCTATTAATAGTTAATGAAACATAAATTACAACATTATTCTAAAAATTAATTCTTAATGAAATGTATTATTATTTTTTGAAAATTTAATTATTTAGTAAATGTTAATGTAAATATTTTTTAAAGAATATAAATTAATATATGATAATAATAATAATAATAACATTTTTCGAAATCATGAATAATATGCATTGGAATAGTGTAACATCATAGTGATTGAAATCTAGAATCCATGGAACTATAATTTGAAGATAAAATATCTAATTTATCTAAGATAATTAAAGGATTGATCATAGAGGATATAAAATCTAATGGTCATGTAGAACAACATATTTTTGTACACTCAGACAATGATATCATAATGTTTTTAAAAATATCAATTTATATTTTTGATATTAAATCATATATTAAATAAGGAATTTTTTATGAAAATCCTTTTCTATGCAATCAAAATCATTATTCAAAACTAATTCCTCCCTCAACACTTAAAACATATTTTAAATATTCTCACAAAATATTTTAGGCATATAATATATTTTTATAATTTTAAAATATTATTTTTAACACATATGTTATAATTGAAATTGAGAAACATCCCATACATGATCTAAATATCATTGAAGAAAACATAAAAAAAGTATACCCTTGATCATAAAAACTAGAATCCTCTTCATTTTAAATATGTGTCTATGTCCTTGTAGTTTATTATGTATACTCTTTACATAGATTCTCAGTATTATTCAATGAATTTTTTTCTAATTTTTCAAAATAATGAGTTATCTATTTTTATTCCTTCTCATTGGATAAAGAAAGCTACATATTTTTACTGATTTCACCCCATTTCCTTGGATTTAACACTAAAAAATTATTTTCAACTTTGTATCAATATAAAATTCTATGAGTGATTAAAATATTAAGTGAAGAAACAAAGTCATCTCAACTGTCTATACATCCAAATATATTAATAAAAGTAAAACCTTCATTACTTTTGAATATATTACATTTGAGAAATTTTCTCTAGGCTTTATTAATATCTATTAGTAAATCATTCATGTGTAGTAGACTTTATTTCCTCACTAAACACATTATTTATTCTCTTACTATATACATTATTTTTATCGCCGATTCAAAAATATTTCAGGATAGCTCCCACAATAAATTATTAATCCTTAATAGGATCTATCTTTACTACCCAAGCTTGACTAGATCAAATCATTAATAATAAAATTATTCTATTATTTCATGTAATATTATGCCTATTAATAAACCACCCCCAACACCAACAGATATAAGAGATCCTTTTATAGTATTATAATTCACATCTTATTTAGTCCTGATAACCAAAAACAACCAATTATAAATACACTAGAAATATACAATTATCCAAATAGTTTCAAAATATGTGGTGTTGTTGTGGTGGAACATAACACCTTCAAACATTTTATAAAAACAAAATTATTACAATGCATAGGATGAAAAAAAATCAATAAGGATAAAAACTCATTCTCATATCCTTATGACTATAGTGATTCATGTACCTCATTATATATCTATATCGATTTACATTAATGTAACTCATTATCAAAACCCGAGACACATATCAGGAAATAGTATGTTATCAAACTATGAAATTCTTGAAATAGTTCCCAAAATGGTATAACATAACCGAATATTCAAGTCTACTTCAAGGTCCTTTGCAACCATTTTCCTCACAATAATAATATCGAAAAATAATTACATCATATATATAGATATAAGATCCTCATATCCAATTTAATTTATAATGAATAAAAAAATCCATGGTGGTGTAATTTTATAACCATTTCTATCACCAAAATGAATATTGAAAAATCATTACCAATTATATGTGATTTAATCAAATTATGATTTTAGATAAGACTAAACTATTTATTGGAAAAAAATACATTTAAATACTTTTCAAAAATATAATTATTTTTCTTTTCCTTGAAAATGAACTCCCATTATTGAAATATCATCTCATACTTCAATAAGTGCTTCATCTAAAAATAACAATAGAATTCATCATATATTACGCAATGAATCTGATGACCTATTCTAGAAGACATATACTTTTTTTATGTTCTAATAATAAAATACTTAGGTCTATTCAAATTTCACATTAAATTGTATATATGAAGTATTACGGTTTGATTGTTTAGAGATTAAGATACTATGTATTCATTGAGTGGATATTATAATGTTTCATATGGGCTTGGATTAATTGATCATAAAACTCACCATATAATGATCGATATATTAATGTTATATATTTGAAATAACTATTTTGAAATAAAATCACAAATGAAAAGATTTTAAAAAAATTTAAAAAGAACATATAATTAAATAAATACAAATAAAAAATCAATACAAATCCCAAAATATATAAAATTTATTTCTCGACCCATCCCCCGGGGCCCGTGTCGTAACTACCCCAACCCCACCTCACATAGGCCAGGGGCTAGCGACTAGCACCGAAGGCGTAAATCCCTATATCTAGGAAGGCATTGCCTTTATAAAATGAAAACTCACACAACCAGAGGTCAAGCATAGGCAAACACGATGTAAACTGTATAAAAAAAGTGCTGAAAGTACAAAAGGACTAGAAATTAAAGCCCAACAGAAAGGTACAACTAAAACTGAAAGAAAAGTACCATTGAACAGACAACAACTGAAAGGTGAATCATCTCCTGGATTGTCCTCTGGGTTCCTACCAGAGGGGTAGGTATAGATGTCCTCCTCAGCACCCCACATCCGTCCGTCTCCTCCGGGTACCGAATCGTCGTGAGATCCACCTCTGGGTACTGTCCAGCTCTACAAGCCTCAACCACGATCAGTGATGTCTGTCGTCTCTAACCAATACAACGAGGTGCGCGTGTAGCCCATGCAGGGTTGAGTATAACAATACTAAATAGGGACCCTGAGACCCTCATGGTCTCACTAAAATCCAAAAAAGATAAACCACAATGAAAGGTCACAACATATAACCTTTACATAGATATATGCCCATACATATACCTATCTTATCAAGTAACCCATCTAAATCATGAGGAAATAGAAAGGTCATTGACTCAGCTCAAACCAGGATTTTCATTAATGATATCGAAACCACACATGATGAAGAGCTCCTCCTATATCATGTACAGTGATCCTATCGCGACACTGGGGCGCTTCTCACTAACCATATACTGCTGAGGGACTCCTCATGTCGAGTACCGCGGGGCTTCCACCCTAACACAGTAGTGCTCCCCACCATTAGTCTGCAACCCCAACAGAGTAGTTCTCCCCCTAATATCATAGAGAGGTTCTCCATATGTCGAGTACCGCAGGTCTGCCACCCAAACACAGTAGTGCTTCCCGCCATGGGTCTACCACCCCAACACAGTAGTGCTCCCCACTGGGCTATACAAGTCACTCCGACTCGAATCGGACAAGCAGTCATCAGCTCTCAGCCAGCTACAATGTCTCCATACTACATACGCTCGTCTGCAGGAGGGTCCGCTCCATGGGATACATTTTGTAGAGACCCTAATCATAACGTACATGAACATTACATTACTTTTGCGGAATAATAAATACATAACAAAAACAGACACACAAGGACCGTAATAGTTTAGTGTCTTTGGAAACTTGGAACATAATCTTCTAATCGTGGTGAAAGATCATCAGCATCTCCCATAAAGATTTTTCCTTTTCCTCTTACCTAAACCCATTCTTTATATCCTGGGGAAAAGAAAACATAAAAATAGTGAGCTCAAATGCTCAATACGGGTAATCATGGATAAAATAAAACATACCATATACATTTGATCTTAAAAACACGAACATAATGTTTAAACATCAAAAGCTTGATCAATGACATAAAACATGGAAGTACATAAGGCATAGATCATAATGGAACATAAATCCTGACAAAATAGCATGGAAATAAAACATGTACTTGTGGAAACCATTGAGCACATGATATGATTTCCTTATTAGCCAAGGCATCACTGCCAATACCATCTTAGTGGACAAAGTCCCTTTCTGAATCGAGTTCACTCGTCGTTCCAGTCCTGTATTACTGAACTGGTTTAACTTGCCATTCCAGCCATGTCTATCTCATGAGATATAAATCTTTACCCAATGCATTGTAGAGATATATAGGTCCCACCCATTTCATAATTAAATCATTCTTAATTGTTCCACAAAATAAACATACATCATTCATAATAACCCAACGAATAAAATGGGTTTCATAAACATCATCCCATCATCACATAATCCATATAAATGAAATGGATATCATTTCATAATAAGAAAAGTGAAACCATGTTAATAATAGAGACATTATACTTGAAACATACACATACGAAATAATTCCATCTTAGTTGAAAAATGGTTTTGATAAGACACTTGAAATGGATTCATGAGTAAAATATCTTTTCTTCTTCAAAATCAATCTCTTTCCACAAAATGTCATGCAATTTTAAAAGAAAAGGATTTTGTGGAAAATAGTCATGAAATATTTTGGAGGAAGCATCATGAGAAAAGGCTTTATAAAAACCATAAAAATACATTCATGCCGTATATGTTAAAAAAACATTCTTCTCGTACTTTTTCCATAAAAGTCTAAAAAATACCTCGTAATGTAAACAAAATAAAGATTCCTTATATACCATGTAGTAAAAGAAAAAATGGGTAAAAAGTACTTTAAACATACATAAAACACTTTTATAAAACATGTACATGGATGATAACAATAACCCTAGTAAATAATTACGTATAAGCAATCTCAGATAAAAATTAGATTTGAATAATTATCCCTTACCTTATGTCCAATATTCATCGTATGTATCTGAACCTCCTGTATAATGATTAAAATAATTTCATTGACATATTACAGAATCGTATTCATTGTTATGATATCATATATGGTTTACATATGACTTTATATTACCCGTTCTTTTGTAAATTCAATGTTAAAGAGTGTCTTGGGTAAAATCGTTTCATTTGTCGTCCGTGTTTTGACTTGTAATTATTCATATGATTAATTAGATCAATATTAATTAATTCCAAAATATAAAAAATTATTTATAAATAATATATATTCATAATATACATATATATAATAGATCATTAAATGGAAAGAAATTCACCGTTCATGAAGATAGTAGGTCGTACGTACGCATGAACGCTATTTTCATTTCCTTATTGAGTTGAATGGAATTAAGTAGATTCCATAAATATATATACACATAAATAAAGTATCATTATTATGCCATATATTTCATTATTACTTATTATATATACTTTATAATCATTCATGAATAGTTAACATGGAGAATGAATCTCATCACGTCGTGGAGACAGTAGTCCGTACGTACGCACGAGCGATGATATCGTTCTCATGATCGTGGAATTGAATTGGAGTGTATGTATACTATTTCAGAATCAATATCAATTTACAATAATCATATATAGTTATTATATACACCATTATACCCATCCAAGTATGGTGGTGGTGGAAAATAGATTACACCACGGCGTGGAGACGGTATTCCGTACGTACGCACGCGTGGTGATTTCGTTTTCCGTAGGCTGGATAGATGGTGAAATTGTTTTGTTTCATAATTATAATAACATATAATTATATGAGTGATACATATGTTTTTACTTAAAAATTATACAACCTAAGAAGAATAATTTGAAGAAGAAATAAAGTTGAAAGAATCGGTAACGGACATTACTTCTTTTTTGAAGCACCTCTTTGAGAACTCCTTTTAGGGCACTAAAATTGGTCTTTGAAGAAGAAAAATACCTCTAAGAGGTTTATAGGGAAGTGGATAAGATAATTTGGCAGGGGTTGGCTGTGCTTGAAGGCTCAATTTGGTGTGAGGAAAAGAGGGAGGATGTGCCCTTTTATAAGGGAGGAGAGGGGCACCTTTGGAATAACAAAAAATATTATTTTATTATAAAGTCAAATTCGGTTTTTAATAGCTCCAAACTGATATATTTCTCAGCTAAGGTGGGTATGGGTCTAAATCCTCTCATATAATAGAATTTAGGCAAGTTGAGGTCATTATATTAACCTTATATTTTAGTTTTAACACTTAGTTAATTAGATTGACATTTACCATGTCACTTTTTATTTTTATATTATATAGTTAATAAACATACCATATACATCCAAGTTAACCCTAAAGTGGTCCATTAATCATAAAAATATCGTGATATAAGTATCTTGGCCGAATCGTAGATTTTTAGGAATAAAATAACAATTAATAATATAATATTAGTGTTACAAACTATTTTATGTCAATTTTGACACTATTTAGTAATTGATTTTTGGAAAACTCATAACATAATGATTAGTTCGAAAAAAGTAAATTAAATCAATAATAACATGTCATATTAACCTATAAAATTAGTGGAATTCATAAAAAGTTTCAAATTACATTTATTTGGGTATTTATAAAATCATTTATGTCAATATTTCATTAATAAGATACGTACTGCATCATCTTTGTGTGATAAATAAATTAACATATTTAATGTCTAAAAATTACAAATAAAATAATATTTTGTAGAGAATATTATTATCTTTATAATGAATATTTATAGTCGATTTTATCTTATGTAGAAACCTATATTAAAAATGATTTAATTATTAAACGTTATTTTAACTATTTTAACCCTTCTTTAAATAAATTATTAATAAATGTCCTAATCTATTCCAAGTGTGCCTAAATGGTCATATTTTATTCCTAAGGTCGTTTTTGGTCGAATTAAACTTATATAATATAATTAGAAAATGTGTTAGGGTAATAATAATATCATTTTTACCCTTAATTACCATATTTACTTTTAACCGTTGAAAAAAAGTAAAAAGTTACTATTCACCAGAAATTATTTTCATCACATTGAAACACATTTTTCCTACTAAAATCAACCGTGTCTCTCTGATTTGTGAAATTCCACTCACAGAAGTGGTAAAATTAAGTTTTATGAAAAATTTATTTTATTAACTACCACTTAGTGGTTTCACTATTCATCAAAAAATGAATGTTTCTAGAAAAATACCAAAAAATAGGCCTAAGCTATATTTGAAATTATGAACTCAAAAATGATGTCTATTTTACCAAATTCAAAACATATTAGATTCATTAATGAATTTAATAATTAATTCCTGTCATCAAAACATATATTGTGTTCTTAAGAGATAATAACTATCAAAAGATTGGCACTTGTTTATGTCTGGTTTAAATGTTAAATTACATCCAATGACCAAAATTGTATTAAATTGTAAAAATATAATCTAAATATACTTTAAAACCACTCAAATTAATAATTTATCATTATTAATTATTTCGATTAAAAAGGTTGTTTCTAATTAAAATTTACTAATTTTAACTATTCATCAGAAAATTAAAGTTATCCAAAAAGTACCAAAATTTCACCCTAAGATAATTTCGATAATCCGAATCTAAAAATGAAGTCCATTTTGAAAAATAAAATTTAAAAAATTTCAAAAAGTTGTCATTACTATTCATAACGGCTAGTTTTAATAATATTTTAATAGCATATCGTTGTTTAGTGAAACATGGTATTGCGTACAACACACGCTATCGAGAAGGTCTTGTTTTAGTGTAATGCAAGGCAAGTCAAGGAAGCATGCTGTGCAAGCTCCTTTTCGTGTAGCATTCAACACAAGACATTAATCAAATTAAAAAGAATAGTTTTCATAAAATCTCGGGGTGTTACATTATACCCCCCTTAAAATGAATATCGCCCTCGAAATTCGTCAAGGTTATAAATGGTTTACTACTCGAATGTTTCTTCAATAGAAACCCACATCATAAAAAGGAATACCAAAACCAATCTTTAAAAAAAAGGTATGAAACGTAATGGTTACCCAAATAAACTAATCACTGGGTTTCCACATTGGTGAATGTATGGATATGGTAGAGAAATCTAACCACCATGTTCTGATGGAGAGTGGTAGAGAACATGGCTATGGAAAATCCAGCAATCACAATGCCATAAATTTTTGATGATCTAAGGTGCCATCTGATTCATCAGATATAAGATAACTAGGACAACATTTTTGGTTTTCAAGATCATTTCCATAAAGTTGATGAAATTGGAATTAGAAAAAATACTTTCGTGATTTTGGTATAGTCTCACCATTGGTCGTTATTTTGAAAATTTCCACTTCATATCTTAAATAAATTAAGTTGAATTTGTCATTCATGATGTGTTAGTAGATCATGTGATAGAATGATGGGTCATTCCATCTGTTTCAAACAAAAGGTTAGCAAAAGTTATCAAATATACATAAGTCCATCTATGGTGAGGTTAATCGTATACGATTCCAAAAATGAACTTATAATTCAGATATCATACCCCGTAATAAAACTAGTTTCTAATAACCAGGTACTTCCTATTGGCCAGTGGTAGGCGATAATGTCTAGTCGCACTTCGGTTGTGGGTTCGATTCCCACAGCCTTGTCCGACGCGACGGGCTGTTTTCCATCCTGCTGGTTGTCCTTTTTCTAAAACTAAATTACTATAACATCCCATAGATAATATAGAAAAAAGGTATAACCATAAACAATACTAACTTATGCCCAACAAAATCCATTCTAATCTTTAGGCTTACTAAAATACTTCGGTCCAAGCTCATAGTTTAAAGAAAACGACTACTTGAAATGTCATCAACCAACCATCATTTATCACCCATTATATTGTTGGTCACATTCCAATAATTTGAATACCTTAATCATGTATTCTCTTGAAAAATGAATACCCATTAAACCTTAGTGAAAAATTGAATGCTGTCAAAATTTAACTCGTTCCACATACAAAAATCCAAAAATTCTATATACTTAAACCATGATATAACCTTCTTCTCATATCAGTCATGAGCTCATGAATACTATCAAACATATAATTTTCCCCTTATCCCTTCATTACGCTATTATCATATACTTTCCAAAAATATCTGAATAACCTTTCATGGTTACTGGTACCATTAATCACACAATTTCTAAACTTAAGGAATGACAATAGTGTAACAATATTTAGATGTCTCTTTATTCTATAGTACCATGAGATTACTTATACAACATTTCACTTGATAAACATGTAATCATTCCACTAGCTTCTTAATCCATTGACCGATCTTCAACAATTCTTTCATCTCACATATCATTTATAGTCTCTTCATAATCATCAACATAAATACTACCAATACGACCATACTGATTCTCATTATGAGACTTTCCCTTAGGGAATTTGTTTGCATAATGCCCGTACATTCCACATTTAAAACATTTAACCATTGTTGATGTCGTCGCAATACCATTATCCTCATCCATGGTGTTAACTGAACCTTTTCCTTTGCACTTATTGGCTTTGTTTCCTTCTTTTCCACACCCAAAGAATCTTCTAGTTCCTTTGAAACATTATCCATGATGCCTCTTCCCACATGATTTACATAGGGGAAATTTAACTTTCTTTCCTCTATGATCATCATGAAACTCCATCTTTCTCTTATCAGTCGAGTCAGGAAACAAAGCACATTTGAGTTTATTGATCATATTATGAGATTGCTGATTCGGCATAATAATGATTTTTGGACTTCCAAATCCCATTTCATTTGGTTGATCATGAATAATATCATTCCATTGTCCATCATATCCTCCATTATCGCGAATCTTCTTGTTTCCAGCCATTTTCTAAAACCCAAAAAGAATAGTGTGAGAGGAAAAAATCATTCTAGGGAAAAAAACATAGTAAAGGGGGAGTAACCTCAATATCTAACATATTAGGTTAAATTCCATGATCTTTACCGTAGTTCTAGGACCATATCCTATACTTATAATTATCCTTAGGGATATCCCTAGACATAGCTTAGAAATATCTCTAGGGATCTCACTAATGTTTTCGCATCCTAGTTTACAAAGGTTGATTAAACCTTTCCTATGATACCAATTGTAGAGACTCGAAGCTTAACATACATGAAAATTACATTACTTTTTCAAAATACTAAATACATAACAAAAACAGACACACAAGGACCGTAATATTTTAGTGTCTTTGGAAACATGGAATGTAATCTTCTAATCGTGGTGAAAGATCTTCAACTTCTCCCATAAAGATCTTCCCCTTTTTTTCTTACCTAAACCCTATCTTTATATCCTGGGGAAAAGAAAACATAAAAAGGGTGATCTCAAATGCTCAGTAAGGGTAAGAACGGATAAAATAAAACATACCATATACATTTGAACATAAAAACATGAACATAATTTTTAAACATCAAAAGCCTGAGCAATGACAAAAAACATGGATGTACATAAGGCATAGATCATAATGGAACATAAATCAAGAAAAAATAGCATGGGAATAAAACATGTAATTGTGGAAACCATTGAGCACATGATATGATTTCCATATTATCCAAGGCATCACCGCCAAGACCATCTTAGTGGACAAAGTCCCTTTCTGAATCGAGTTCACTCCTCATTCTAGTCCTGTATTACTGAACTGGTTTAACTTTCCATTACAGCCATGTCTATATCATGATATATAAATCTTTACCCAATGTATTTGAGGGATATATAGGTCCCACCCATCTCATAATTAAATCATTCTTACCTATGCCACAAAATAAACATACATCATTCATAATAACACAATGAATAATATGAGTTTCATAAACATCATCCCATCATCACATAATCTATATGAATGAAATTGATATCATTTCATAATAACAAAAGTGAAACCATGTAAATCATAGAGACATTATACTTTAATCACACACATATGAAATAATTTCATATTAGTTGAAAAATGGTTTTTATAAAACACTTGAAATGAATTCTTGAGGAAAATATTATTTCTTCTTCAAAATCAATCTCATTCCATAAAATTTCATGCAATTTTAAAAGAAAATGATATTGTTGAAAATAGTCATGAAATATTTTGGAGGATTCTTCATGAAAAAAAAGGATTTATAAAAACCGTAAAAAATCCATTCACGCTGTATAAGTTAAAAAAACATTCTTCTCGTACTTTTTCCAGAAAAGTCAAAAAAGTACCTCGTAATGTAAACAAAAGAAAGATTCCTTACATACCATGGAGTAAAAGTCAAAATGGGTAAAAAATATTTTAATCATACATAAAACACTTTTAGAAAACATGGACATTGATGATAACAGCAACCCCAGTAAATACTTACGTATAAGCAATCTCGGATAAAAATGAGATTTGCAAAATTATCCCTTACCTTATGTCTGATATGCTTCGTATGTATCTGAAACTCTTGTATAATGATTTAAATAATGTAATTCACTTATTACAGAATCATATTCATTGTTATGATATCATATATGGTTTACTTATGACTTTATATTACCCGTTCTTTTGTAAATTCCATGTTAAAGAGTGTTTTGGGTAAAATCGTTTCATTTTTCATCCATGTTTTGACTTTTAATTATTCATATGATTACTTTGATCATGATTACATAATTCCAGAATATAAAACATGATTTATAAATAATATATATTTAGAATATACATATATATAATAGGTTAGTAAATGGAAATAAATACAACGTTCATGGAGACGGTAGATCGTACGTATGCATGAACGCTGTTTTCGTTTCCTTATTGAGATGAATGGAATTAAGAGGATGACATACATATATATATACATAAATACAGTATCATTATTATTTCATATATTTCATGATTACTTATTATATATACTTTATAATCATTCATGAATGGTTAACGTGGAGAGTGAATCTCATCGCGTCGTGGAGACGGTAGTCAGTACGTACGCACGAGCGATGATATCATCCTCATTATCATGGAATTGTATTGGTGTGTATGTATACTATTTCAGAATCAATATCACTTTACAATAATCATATATAGTTATTATGTACACCATTATACCCATCCAGGAAATGTGGTGGTGTAAAATAGATTACACCACGGCGTGGAGACGGTATTCCGTATGTACGCACGCGCAGTGATTTCGTTTTCCATAGGATGGATAGATGGTGAAATAGGGTTGATTCATACTAATAATAACATATAAGTATATGAGTGATACTGACGTTATTACTTAATAATGAAACAACCTAAGAAGAATAATTTGAAGAAGAAATAAAGTTGAAAGAATCGGTAACAGACATTATCTCTTCTTTGAAGCACCTCTTTGAGAGCTCCTTTTAGGGCACTAAAATTGGTCTTTGAAGAAGACCAGGACCTCTAGGAGGTTTATAGGGAAGTTTAGAAGATAATTTGGAAGGGTTTGGCCGAGCATTAAGTCTCAATGTGGTGTGAGGAAAAGATGGAGGAGGTGCCCTTTTATAAGGGAGGAGAGGGGCACCTTTGGAATAACTAAAAATATTATTTTATTATAAAGTCAAATTCGGGTTTTAATAGTTCCAAATTGATATATTTCGAAGCTAAGGTGGGGATGGATCTAAATCCTCTCATACAATAGAATTTAAAAAAATTTAGGTCATTATATTAACATTATCTTTTAGTTTTAACTCTTAGTTAATTAGAATGACATTTATCATGTCACTTTGTATTTTTATATTATATAGTTAATAAACAAACCATATACATCAAAGAGACCCCCAAGTGGTCCACTAATGCTAAAAATATCATGATATAAGTATCTTTACGAATCCTTAGATTTTTAGGAATAGAATTACAATTAATAATATAATATTTGTTTTAAAAACTATTTTATGTCAATTTTGACACTATTTAGTAATTGATTTTTGTGAAAATCATAACAGAATTATTCGTTCAAAAAAAGATACATAAATCAACACTAACAAGTCATATTATCCTATAAATTTATTTTAATTCATAAAAAGTTTCAAATTACATTTATTTGTGTATTTATAACATCAAATATGTCAATATTTCATTAATAAGATAATTACTGAATCATCTTTGTGTCATAATCAAATTAACTTATTTAATGTCTAAAAATTACAAATAAAATACCATTATATAGGAAATCGTTTTAGATTTCTAATTATTATTTATAGTCGAATTTATCTTATGTATAAACCTATATTAAAAATTATTTTGTTATTAAACTATGATTTTAACTATTTTTACCCTTCTTTAAATAAATTAATAATAAATGTCCTAATCTAATCCATGTGGTCCTAAATGGTCATATTTTATTTCTAAGGTTGTTTTTGGTCTAATTACACTTATAAAATAGAATTATAACATGTTTTAGGGTAATAATAATTTCATTTTTACCCTTAATTACCCTATTTACTTTTAAACGTGGTAAAAAAAGTAAAAAGTTACTATTCACCAAAAATTATTTTCATCTCATTGAACCACATTTTTCATACTGACATCAACTGTGTCTCTCGGATTTTTTAAATTCCACTCACATAAGTGGTAAAATTAAGTTTTATGAAATATTCATTTTTTAACTACCACTTAGTGGTTTCACTATTCATCAAAAAATGACGGTTTCCAGAAAAATACAAAAAATTAGGCCTAAGCTATATTTGATATTATGAACTCAAAAATGATTTCTATTTTACGAAATTCAAAACATATCAGTTTCATTAATTAATTTAAAATTTAATTCCCGTCATCAAAACATATAGTGTGTTCTTAAGAGATAAAAACTATCAGAAGATTGACACTTGTTTATGTTTGGTGTAATTGTGAAATTACATCCAATGACAAACATTGTATTAAATTGTAAAAATATATTCTAAATATAATTTAAACCCACACAAATTAATAATTTATCACTATTAATTATTTCTATTAAAAAGGTTATTTCTAATTAAAATTTATTAATTTTCATTATTCATCAGAAAATGAAAGTTATCCAAAAAGAACCAAAATTTCACCCTAAGCTAATTTTGATATTAAGAATCTAAAAATGAAGTCCATTTTGAAAAATAAAATTTAAAAAATTTCAAAAAGTGGTCATTACTATTCATAACGGCTAGTTTTAATAATATTTTAATAGCATATTGTTGTTTAGTGAAACTCGGTATTGCGTACTACACACGCTATCGAGGAAAGTTGTGATTGCGTGTAATGCAAGGCAAGTCAAGGATGCGTGTTGTGAAAGCTCCTTTTGGTGTAGCGTAAAACACAAGACATTAATGAAATTAAAAAGAATATTTTTCATAAAATCTAAGGGTGTTACACATGTTGATACTTTAAAATGTCACATAATCTCACGTGGACGTATCTCAAAGGACCGCCTCGTTGTAGGGGTCTCAACGTAATAGACGGTGCATCAATAGGATGCCCGATCTATGAGTTATAAGCTTTTCCGTTCTAGGGGACTAGTTGGATTTCAGGTACAATCCAACCCGGCCATACTCCAACTATGTCCAAACATCATGTGAAGAATGCCAAAAGAACTATCTCATTTAGAGGAATCCAACAAGGTCGACAACACGTCAATCAGATGTCCAGAGCTCAAGTTATAAGTGTTTCCGCTCTGAGGGCCTGATTGGTTTAGGGTTCGAACCAAACCTGTCGTATGTCAAATGACACCAGTTATCCAATCAGGTCACACCATTGTGATCCATACCGAAAAATACATGAGATGGACTACCCATTGGTCCAAAACGGATAGCCGGTGAAAAAGTTTCATTTCACCGCAACATGCACGAACCGGGACTCGTGGATCCCGCACCTCGTCCTCGACTTAAATATCCAAAAATTTTCTTGAAACTTCGGTCTTAATTCCATGGTCGCAATTTCGCAGAGGGTTCATCATTATGACACCGTATGAGAGAGATATGTCAGATACAAGATCACGTAATAATAATAATATTATTATCATTGGGTGTTTCGTGGACCAAAGCCATGAACCAAAATTTAGTATCGAACATTAGTCTTGATTTGATAATCTTAAAGACAGGGTCACATCGCCGCTGATGGCAAGCCAGTCGGACGTCGCACGCATGAGTAATAGCAGGTCAATGATTTAATATTAATATTAAATATACTATTTTCCAAGCGCTTCGAGTACCGGATCAAAAAAACCAAAAAAGAAATCCAATCATGGAATCGAAACGTTCGTCTCAGAATCAGGGTCACTCTACCACAGACAGTTCTTGAAACTGAGATTGCATGAAGAAGTTGAGGACAAAAAGGTGTTTTATTAACAAAAGTTATAATATGATTATTATTATATTATTATTAATTACATTTTTTGTAACTCCAAAATCAATCCATGATATGGAGGCCCCTTAATCTGCGCTGGAAAATCAAACACCAACTCCCTCTTTCATTATTATTTTCAATGTATTATTATTTTAATTTATTTCACTTATTCCTTCTTTCTCTCTCCATTCTCCTTTCTCCTATAGAAATCTCACGTGGCCTCTACCCTAGCAGCCATCTCCTACTACCACACACCCTAGTAGCCATCTCAAATATAATTACCCATCGCTCGTCACGCCACCTCCTGGTACCACGCACCAGACCCCATGTCACACCGCCTTCTACCTGCACCAGCAGCCACGATCGCCTGCTCGCCCAACCGAACCGTTGCCTTGGACCGTCAGAACCCTCGTTAGACCCGCGCCATGGGATCCTTCTGCGCGTCATATCGGATTTGATTTAAATTGGAAAAAAAGACGAAAGTTATTAGTTGATTATCGGGTCTAGATCTCCGCGTCCATAAGTCACGGTCAACGAACCATTGGGTTCATGGCGCGCTTAATAATTTTACAGTAAAGAACATTCGAAGAATGCATGGAAAACGAATAATGAAAGATCACGATCTAAGTGTGGATCGATAGACATGTTAGTTAAGCACCAATTTACTGAGAATCAAGAACCTGTGGAATTAGAAATTAAATATTTATCATGATTCAAGAATCTAAAATCCATGATAAACAAGAAGAAAATTAATTCAATCAATTTTTTAAGGGTCCATGAATTAATTAATTTAATTCGTGTTCATCATGAGAAATTAAACCGAGGTACGGAATTCACAAAGATAATTCCTAAAAATAAATACTCAAGCTTGTGGGTATAAACAACATAAATGAGTAATATACAATATTCCCCTACCTCATAAAGATATCGCACGTCATCGATCCGCAGAAGACGAATGTTGCAGTAGATGGCGTCGCGTAGAACGACATCGCAGAGAAGAGAAAGGAAGGTGCATTGTCATTCTTCGTGGAACCGGTGTCACGGAGTAGAGGGTGTCGTTCATCGTTGAAGGAGTTCTTCTTTGAAGAGAAGAAAACGTTCTTTATCTACATTTCCAGATCCTTCCCATGTTTTCTCCAACACCACAATTTCCCACCTAAAATAATTGCTCTTCCTATTATTTTATTCTCACAACAATTGATTTAAAAATCAAACACAATAATTAATTAATTGGAGAATCCCCTTAATTAATTATAATGTGTTGGAAATTTAACTGGGAGGTAGATACAGATTTTAACACACTTAAAAAAATAATGGTTGTAACAATAAATGCAATGGAGTTTAAGGGGGGTTTCAAGGGAGATGAAAGGTTGGGGCTCGTGTGGGCCAAACCATACACGTATCCACACATGGGATGTTATGTGGGTGTGGTCCCCACATTAACTTCCCCATGTAGGGTTTAACCACCATGGTGTATAAAATTGTTCTAATTTTTTTTTAATTTTTAACTAATCCACAAATTATAACATTCAACCCGCATAAAACACAACTGCGTTAAAGGGACCCTTAAGAAATTAACGGCGCTGCGAGTTCATCGGTGCCCTTAGATTTCAATTCCGAGAACTGGTTCAAAAGATAGAAAAACTCGGTCATTCGTTCATTGAACGTACCCAAGCTAAAGTTCAGAAATTGATTTCGGGCACATCAGGCATCAGAATCAAGTGTTGTCAGAATCCATAGGCTCGTAAAATTCCAAAGAAATTAAGAAAAAAATTTCCTTGAATTTTTTGCGTCTTTAAATTACTCCCACCTCAGGGCTTTATGTCCCAGTAATGTACCAACACACACAAGGGAAACAAAATATGGTACTGAGCAAGCATCTGAGCCACCCGCTCCCATGTGTTCTCCTAGAGGTTCATGTGCTACTAGTGAAAGTGCCCTAGAGGAATCAAACGTCCTTGTTGGACCCGCTCCTATCGATCCTCAATATCTAATGGAACCTATATGATAGTCACCCCGTCATCAATATCTACCTCTCTGTGGTCGATGATGTGGGATGGTTCGTGCACGTTTCTTCTCAACTGAGATACATGGAAAATGTCATGCATCTGGTGCAACAGTGGGGAAAGACAAAACAGTAAGCCACCTCACCTACCATACTGAGGACTTGGAATGGTCCGTTGAGACTCAACGATAACATGTCTCCTCGGACACATCTCTATATACCTCGTCAAGGTGAGACCCGTATAAAGACGTGGTCGCCATCCTCAAACTCTAGAGGCCTCTGTTTTCTGTCTGGAACTGAAAAATCAAAACTCCGGCTATAATGAGGGTAAGGATGGCTGACTCAAGAGTGATCGGACGCACCCTCCTATTCATGAGTTTATCCTGTGCTGCCTCAGTTTCCATTTTCACCGACCAAGGGAAAACCCTACTCCGACGTTGTAGATTAACCACAACTTTTTTCCTAATACATTCAATCTGTGTATGAACTGTGATTCCAATATATACCCAGACCAACGTCGTACGGCCTCGACGTTGCCACCAAGTGGTTCAAACCGAAACTCTCGACTCAATGGTCAAATGACACCGTCAGCGTAAGTTTTATTATGATGTCTCATACCAATGGTATCTCCAGACGTGAGGGTCAAGTCAACGGTTTTAACCAGAATCTCTAGGTCTGTGAAATGATTCGTGGAAGGAAGGAATGATTAGTACCTATATATATTAAGACTGAAGCTAGTAGTAGACACATACCATACATTAAATCATCCCTAGAGCCTTTCGGTCGCACTCCTTATATAAGGCCCCAGCCTTAAACCTTACTTAATCTTGAGTTATTACATGATTACACATTGAGGATCTTTTCGGGTTTAGATTTTTAGAGAATTAGATCATAAAACTTGCATTACATTCCACATATAAACAAAGTGGTTACATAAAGATATTATTCTTCATTCCCATCAATGGAATCATATTTAAAATAAACATGGATTCTTTCTTGACACTTCCTTGACACTATCATCATATCATGTACCTTTCCCTTGACCTGTGAAAAATATTTCAAAAAAACTTGGGACGAGCATAAAAAGCTCAGTAAGAGATATAAAAATATGGAAAAGAAACATGGGTACATATATACATAAGGAAGAGATCATACTTTACCCATAAAAAATAAGCACTTTAACATACCTCATCAAATCATGAATAAATCATAGAAATCATAAGACATAAAGGTAACTTGAGGCATTCATAACATTCTTACGTAGGGAGTAACACTTTTAGTTAAGTTTGGAATACACATCATAGTATATTCCCTAAATCTCTTCGGAGAAACCTTAACGTTTCACTCCATCACGTTACCCATTTCATTGGAGAGCTATATCAGGCTCACCCGCCCTTAGTATATCAAGGAACCACCCGTATTCATAATAATGCCCAAGAAACTCAACATAATCATATCACATAAAACATTCATAAAGGAAACATAACATTCCCACCTTTCAATAACAAGATATCAATACAACACATTGATATAAAAACATTATGAAAACCATTTTCAATACCAAAATAAAAGAAAAGTAAAACATGGTATTTATTTTTCTTTTAAAAAAAGTATGGCTTCTAGAGGAAGCTGAAACTCAAATAATGGTCATCGCGGCGGAGAAGTCGTTGTCGCTGCATACGTACGACAAAAACATTCCATTTTGTCGATTAGTAAAACGCTTCATATAAAAAAATATTCCTTTTGGATAAACGTAAAAGTCAAAGGGGTTTGTACACCGTATAAAAGAAGGTTGTGTATAAAACAAAATAGGACTCAATGAAAGCAGATTGAGACGAAGTCCCATACCTCGGGTCCGACTTGACTCGATCGTTCTTTAATGTCCTGAATAATAAACTTGAGTAAATTTATACTTGTTTAAGAACCTTTTTCAAGTTCATTATTCCTTTTATATCACTTATATCCATGTCATGAACCCTTTGTAATTATTTAAGTTAATAATGGTCGTTTTAACGATCATTGGTACTTGAGTCAAAAATAAGCCCTTTATAATTACATGTTGTTCATGTATCCATTATATCCAGAATGGTATTCATCATGTAGATAACATATATGTAATATATATCCAGTACATGCATGCATTTATAATATTACATAATCATTTATAGGAAATAAATGAAATGCACCGTTCATGGAGACGGTAAGCCGTACGTACGCATAAACGCTACTTTCATTTCTATTTCATATTTTATAGAATGTAATCATTATGATATAAATGTATATTCTAATTCCAGTATAATATAATATATAATATCATAGTTCCATCCTTTATACGTCCCACATATGGTATTTAACGAATCAACTCACTTTGAGGGGGCGGTAGTCCGCGCTTCCTTAAATGAAGATATCGCGTTTACTCATAATGGTAACCATAAAGGTATACCCAAAATGAAAAATAAATAAGTTTAAGGAAAACATAAACATAAACATATCACATATAAATATAGTGACATCGTAATGGCCACCTTTGAAGGTGTTAAAAGAATGTTGAACAATCATCGTTTCGGGAGGCATAAATTCACCATCCACAGAAACAGTATGTTCGTTAACCATTAGATGTAGGTGTGTGTAAGTGTAGCTAAAATCATTATTATAACAACATCATAGTATATTAATGATACTGGAGTTGTTACAAATGAAAAGAATAAAAAGAGTTTAGGGGGTTGGAGAAGCAAAATCAAACAAAAGGACTCAAAAGAAGACATTACCTTAAAATCGGGTAACTCCCTTTGGTTTGAGCTCAAAAGCTTCCTTGGGAAGACTTCTGCCCAAAGTAAGGCTTCAAGGAATAATAAAGGGAAGTGGAGAGACAAAATGGGCAGGGTTTGGCCGAGCCAAAGGGTTTGGGTGTGTGGGTAAGGAGGTAGAGGTGGGGGCCTTTTATAAGAGGAGAGGAGGGGCACTCTTGGAAAGTAAAGAAATATTACTTTATTTGAAAATGAGTTTCGGATTTAAATGGTCCCACATTGAAATAATTATAGGATAAGGTGATAAGGGTTCTAAATCTACCCATCCAATAGGTTTTGGACATTTGTAGGTTTTATATATTACATTATCTTTCCATTTTATTTAAATCGTTAAATAATGACGTCATCGCAGCATCATCATGATGTCATAAATAATTTAATTTATTTAATGTCTAAAAATTATTAAAAAAATACTATGATGTTAGAAATCTCTTTATATTTCTAATTAGTATTTATAGTCAAAAATATGACTTCTATAACCCCATGTAAAAATTGTTTTAGTAAAATAACTCATGTTTGTGTCATTTTTACATAAACATTAAATAAAAAGTTATTTATGTCATTTCCCAACCAATGTGACTCCATGGGGTCCCCAAGTTGACCCATGGATTTTTTGGGTCGGCCATGACACAACCAATGAGGGTAGGACAAGTTTCAAGCTCATCTCATTTTATTAAAGTATTATTTTTACCTTAAACTACACTAATTACCACTAATCGCGATTAAGCACTTAATAAGTTACTATTCACCAAAAAATTATTTTAATCTGATTGAACCACATTTTACTTCTTAATGACAGCCGTGTATGTCGGATTTTTGAAATTAAAAACACAAAGGTGGCAAAATTTCATTCAAACGAAAAATCAGTTTCTTTAACTACCACTTAGTGATTTCACTATTCATCAAAAATTGAAGTTGTTCAGAAAATTACCAAAAATTTACCCTAAGCTGTATTTGATATTAAAAATTCAAAAATTTAGTCTATTTTACAAAATTCAAAACATATAAGTCACATTAATTAATTTAATAATTAATTCTCGCTTTCAGAGCAAATAGCGTGTTTTTATAAAACAATAAGTACCAAAAGATTGACACCAGTTTAAGTCTAATTTCAAAGTGAAATTTATTCCAATGAACACCATTGGATTGAATTGTAAAAATATATTCAGATTACACAATAAGACCAATTCAAAAGATAATCTTATCATATAAATAAATTAGATTAAGAAGCAGTTTTGATGTAAAATGCAGTATTTTTCACTATTCATTAAAAAATGAACATTGTCAGAAAAATACCAGAAATTCACACAAAGTAAATTTTGATGTCCCAAACATAAAGAATAAGTTTATTTTGACAAACATAGCTTATAAAATTGTCAAAAGATATATAAAAAAATGGTTTTCCATCAAAAGGAAGTAAAACAATCTTTTAAAAATATTAGTGTATTTCCATGCTTCAGATTGGATTTATTTTTATTTTAATCCTCTAAAACACTATCTAATTCATTAATAGACATAGATAAAAATATATATTATTCATTACTTACTTTAGAGGTTACATCCTTCCCCTCTTTAGAAAATTGTGTCCCCAAAATTTATTTACTTATCAAATAAATGGGGTTACTTATCCCTCATTGCATTTTCCGATTCCCATGTTGCCTCTTCCATCATGTGGGTTTTCCAAAAAACTTTTACCTACTTAATTACCTTATTCCGTAACACTTTCTCCCTGTGGTCAAGAATCTGGACCGGTTGTTCCTCATAAGATAGGTTCTCTTCCAGCTGAACTACCTCTGGACTCAAAACATGAGATGGATCTGGCATATACGTTCTCAACATCGAAACGTGAAAAACATTGTGTACCTGAGATAAACTCGGAGGTAAAGCCACTCGGTATGCAATTGATCCATCTCTCTACAGAATTTTATATGGTCCAATGAACCTTGGACTCAACATTCCTTTCTTACCAAATCGCATCACACTTTTCCATGGTGATACTTTGAGAAAAACATGATCACCTACCTAGAAAGATAGATCCTTCCTCTGGTTATCCGCATAACTCTACTGCCTGCTCTGAGCTGTTCTCATGTGCTTCTGAATCAGCTGAACTTTTTCTTCCATCTCTTCTACCAATTCTGGTCCCATCAACTTCCTTTCACCCACTTCATCCCAGAAAGCTGGAGTTCGACACCGCTTCCCATATAACGCCTCAAATGGTGACATATGTATACTGGAATGAAAACTGTTATTATATGAAAATTCAACCAAAGAAAGATGTTGGTCCCAACTTCCCTGATAATCCATAGAGAAAGAACGTAGCATATCCTCCATGGTCTGAATTTTTCGTTCTAACTGCCCATCTGATTGAGGATGAAAAGCTGTACTAAAATTTAATTCAGTACCCAACGACTTCTGAAGGCCTTTCCAAAAGTTAAAAGTGAAAATGGGATCAGGATCAGATACAATGGAGAGAGGAACTCCATGTAACCTGACCATCTCATTAAAATACAAAGGGGAAAGTAGATCTAGGGAAAAAGAATCTTGTATAGCAAGAAAATGTGTAGATTTAGTCAAGCGATCAACAATAACCCAGATTGCATTATTACCTTGAGATGTCTTCGGTAATCCCACAACAAAGTCCATGGATATATTCTCCCATTTCCACTATGGCACTGGTAAAGGCTGAATCATCCCTTTCAGTAACTGCCGCTCCGCTTTAACCTGTTGACATGTCAAAAACTTCACAGTAAATTCAGCAATATCTTTTTTCATTCCATCCCACCAGTAATACTCCCGTAGATCTCTGTACATCTTAGTACTACCAAGATGAACTGAAAACGGAGAACTATAAGCTTCACATAACAACTCTCTCTTCAACTGTGAATCACAAGGCACTCACAATCTCTTCCCAAATCTCAAAACACAATCATTATCAATGTTGAATTCAAGAAACTTACCTTTCTGAACTAGATCTACATTTTTCTGCAACTCATTGTATTTCTTCTGTGCTTGCTTGATTCTATCTGATAGAGATGATCTCACTGATACCTGAAACAAAACAGTAGAACTTCCTGTACCAACAACATCCATGCCAAATCTCATCAAATCCTTAACCAAAGGATCACATTCCAAACGCAATATTTCTAATGAAGAATTACTTTTTCGACTCAAAGCATCATCCATTTTATTTTATTTTCCTGGATGGTAATGAATTGTACAATCATAATACTTGATTAAATCTAGCCATCTCCTTTGTCTCATGTTCAATTATTTCTGAGTGAATATATACTTTAAACATTTGTGATCAGTATATATTTCAAACTTTACTCCATTCAAATGATGCCTCAAAATTTTTAAAGCAAAAACAACATCATCTAATTCCAAATCATCTGTAGTGTAATTTACCTCAGGAGTTTTCAACTATCATGAAGCATAAGCAATTACCTGATCATTCTGTATTAGGACGCAACCAAGTCCTTTCAATGAATCATCACTGTAGAAAACAAACTCACCATTCCTGGAAGTTAGTGCCAAAACTGGAGCATTCACCAATCTTCTTTTCAACTCCTAAAAACAATCATCACATTCCTTTTTCCAGATAAACTTAACACCCTTCTGAGTTAG
Source organism: Viscum album (assembly GCA_963277665.1). Taxonomy (NCBI): domain Eukaryota; kingdom Viridiplantae; phylum Streptophyta; class Magnoliopsida; order Santalales; family Viscaceae; genus Viscum; species Viscum album. Next base: position 1,363,451,151 of record OY728133.1, read on the forward strand.
CTTAGTCATTGGAACAGATAACCGTGAAAAATTTTCAACATACCTTCGGTAGTAACCTGCCGAACCAAGACAACTACGGATCTCGGTGACATTTGTGGGTCTTGGCCATTCTTCAACAACTTTTGTTTTAGCAGGATCAACAGTTATGCAATCTTTTGACATAATGTGACCTAGGAATGAAATTTGTTGTAACCAAAACTCACACTTGATGAATTTTCCATATAGTTTCTTTTCTTTTAAGGTTTGAAAGATAACCCTTAAATGAATTTCATGCTCCTCTTTACTTTTAGAAAACACCAAAATGTAATCGATGAAAATAACCAAAATTTTTCACCTGAGTCAACTGAGACATCACTACAAAAAACTGTTTAGTTCTGATTCTGACAATCTCAGGATACTGATTTGAAAGGTCATTTCCCTATGTATGCCTTCCCAGAAAATCTGTTCTGTTTCCTCTATGAAAAACCATTCTTAACAAAAAGGTCTTAGATGAGGCAACATGGTAATCTTAAAATTCTATATCATTTCAATTTGACCATAAATTTTTTTTGGATAATCATTTATTAAAATTCTAACTCCTAAAGTTATCTAAACCGACCTCTGATACCAACTATAAGGCCCCAGCCTTAAACCTTACTTAATCTTGAGTTATTACAAGATTACACATTGATGATATTTTTGGGTTTAGAGTTTTAGAGAATTAGATCATAAAACTTGCATTACATTCCACATATAAACAAAGTGGTTACAAAAAGATAGTATTCTTCATTACCATCAATGGAAACATATTTAAAATAAACATGGATTCTTTCTTGACACATCCTTGATAATATCGTCATATCATGTAACTTTCCCATGACCTGTGAAAAATATTTCAAAAAAACATGGGATGAGCATAAAAAGCTCAGTAAGGGATATAAAAATATGGAAAGGAAACATGGGTACATATATACATAAGGATGAGATCATACTTTACGCATAAAACATAAGCACTTTAACATACCTCATCAAATCATGAATAAATCATAGAAATCATAAGACATAAAGGTAACTTGCGGCATTCATAACATTCTTGTGTAGGGAGTAACCCTCTTGGTTACGTTTGGAATACCCATCACAGTATATTCCCTAAATCTATTCAGAGAAACCTTAAAGTTAAACTCCTTCGCGTTACCCAATGCATTGGAGAGCTATATCGGGCTCACCCGCCCTTAGTTTATCACAAAACCACACGTTTTCATAATAATTCCCAAGAACCTCAACATAATCATATCACATAAAACATGCATAAAGAAACATAACATTCCCACCTTTCAATCAAAAGATATCATTAAAACACATAGATATAAAAACATTATGAAAACCATTTTAAATACCAAAATAAAAGAAATGTAAAACATGGTATTTATTTTTCTTTTAAAAAAAGTATGGCTTGTAGAGGAATCCGAAACTCAAATAATGGTCACGGCGGAGGAGAAGTCGTTGTCGCCGCATACGTACGACAAAAACATTCCCTTTTGACGTTTAGTAAAATTCTTCGTATAGAAAAAGATTCCTTTTGGTTAAATGTAAAATTCAAAGGGGTTTATACACCGTATAAAAAAATGTTGTGTATAAAACAAAATATGCCTCAATGAAAGGAGATTGAGACGAAGTCCCATACCTCAGGTCTGACTTGAATCGATCGTTCCTTAATGTCCTGAATAATAAACTTGAGTTAATTTATACTTGTTTAAGAACCTTTTTCAAGTTCATTATTCCTTTTATATCACTTATTTCCATTTCATGAACACTATGTAATTATTTAAGTTAATAATGGTCGTTTTAACGATCATTGGTACATGAGTCAAAAATAATCCCTTTATAATTACATGTTGTTCATGTATCCATTATATCCAGAATGGTATTCATGATGTAGATAACATATATGTCATATATATACAGTACATGCATGCATGTATAATATTACATAATCATTTAGAGGTAAGAAATGAAATGCACCGTTCATGGAGACGGTAATTCGTACGTACGCATGAAAGATACTTTCATTTCTATTTCATATTTTATAGAATGGAATCGTAATTATATAAAGGTATATTACAATTCCAATATAATATCATATATAATATCATAGTTCCATCCTTTATACGTCCCACATATGGTATTTAACGAATCAACTCACTTTGAGGGGGCAGTAGTCTGCACTTCCTTAAATGAAGATATCGTGTTTACCCATATTGGTAACCATAAAGGTATACCCAAAATGAAAGATACAGAAGCTTAAGGAAAACATAAACATATCACATATCATATATAAATATAGTGAAATCTTAATGGACACCTTTTAAGGTGTTAAAATAATGTTGAACAATCATCGTTTCGGGAGGCATAAATTCACCATCCACGGAAACAGTATGTTCGTTAACCATTAGATGTAGGTGTGTGTAAGTGTAGCTCAAATAATTGTTATAAAAACATCCTAGTATCTTTATTATACTTGAGTTGTTACAAATGAAAAGAATAAAAAGAGTTTAGGGGGTTGGAGAAGCAAAATAAAACAAAAGGACTCAAAAGAAGACATTACCATAAAATCGGGTAACTCCTTTTGCTTTGAGATCAAAGGATTCCTTGGGAAAACTTCTGCCCCAAGTGAGGCTTCAAGGAGTAAGATAGGGAAGTGGAGAGACAAAATGGGTAGGGGTTGGCCGAGCCAATGGCTTTGGGATTGTGGGTATGAAGGTAGAGGTGGGGGCCTTTTATAAGAGGAGAGGAGGGGCACTCTTGGAATGTAAAGAAATATTACTTTATTTGAAAATGAGTTTTGGATTTAAATGGTCTCACATTAATATAATTAGAGGATAAGGTGATAAGGGTTAGAAATCTACCCATACAATAGGTTTTGGACATGTGTAGGTTTTAGATATTACATTATCTTTCCATTTTATTTAAATCGTTAAATAATGAGGTCATCGCTGCATCATCATGATGTCATAAATAATTTAATTTATTTAATGTCTAAAAATTATTAAAAAAATACTATGATGTAGGAAATCTTTTTAGCTTTCTAATTAGTATTTATAGTCAAAAATATTACTTGTATAACCCCATGTAAAAATTGTTTTAGTAAAATAACTCATGTTTGTGTCATTTTTTACTTTAACATTAAATAAAAAGTTATTTATGTCATTTCCCAACCAATGTGGCTACATGGGGTCCCCAAGTTGACCCATTGCTTTTATTGGTCGGACATGACACAACCAATGAGGGTAGGACATGTGTCAAGCTCATCTCATTTTATTAATGCATTATTTTTACCTTAAACTACACTAATTACCACTAATCGCGATTAGGAACTTAATAAGTTACTATTCACCAAAAAATTATTTTAATCTGATTGAACCACATTTTACTTCTTAATATCAACCGTGTATGTCGGATGTTTGAAATTCAAAACAAAAAGGTGGAAAATTTTCATTTAAACGAAAAATTAGTTTCTTTAACTACCACTTAGTGATTTCACTATTCATCAAAAATTGAAGTTTTTCAGAAAATTACCAAAAATTCACCCTAAGCTATATTTGATATTCCAAATTAAAAAATGAAGTATATTTTACAAAATTCAAAACACATAAGTCACATTAATTAATTTAATAATTAATTCCCACTGTCAGAGCAAATAGCCTGTTTTTATAAAACAATAAGTATCAAAAGATTGACACCAGTTTAAGTCTAATTTCAAAGTGAAATTGATTCCAATGACCACAATTCGATTGAATGGTAAAAATATATTCAGATTAAACATTAAGAACAATTCAAAAGATAATCTAATCATATAAATAAATTATATTAAGAAGCAGTTTTGATGTAAAATGTAGTATTTTTCACTATTCATTAAAAATGAACATTGTCAGAATAATACCAAAAACTCACACAAAGTAAACTTTGATGTCCCAAACATAAAGAATAAGTTTATTTTGAAAAAAATAGATTATAAAATTTTCAAAAGATAGATTTAAAAATGGGTTTCCATCAAAAGGTAGTAAAACAATCTTTTAAAAATAATAGTGTATTCCATGCTTATGATTGGATTTAATTTCATTTTAAGCCTCTAAAACACTATCTAATTCATTAATAGACATCGATAAAAATATCTATTATTCATTACTTACTTGGGATGTTACACCTTAACTGCGTGCTGATACTCTCATCCCATGCCCTCCTACTCCCTGAGCCTAATGGGGACTACAAAGGACAGTGGTTATTACATTTCAAAATGTTCACCACCTCATGCTTCTCTCCTAGCTCTGCTTCCATGTCTGTCTCTCTTCGGATATATCTTTCCTTTACACTTCTTCACTCTAAGGCCCGAGCACTAAAGCACAGATTGTATCATATTCATTAAGTACCAAGAACGATCGGTACACTTTGATGACTACTCAGCTATAGACATGTCATCTTGTCGATGCTGTATAATCTCCAAAAAACTCTCAGCCACCTCCTCAAGCTAGTCCTCAACCGCCTATGAGTCGGGATCACCACGGATCCTGAGGGGTATCTAATACTGAAACACGTGTAAGACACTAATCCTACATGTGTCATCTATAGGTACCGCTGGTTGTAACTGATGTCCAACAGGTAGTGATATAGGTTGCACACTACCTAAAGGTACTATCTCAGGCATCAGTCCACGTACCGAATCCTCATAACATTGCGGACAAACCTCATGGTCAATCACTAGGAAAAACCCAGTAGCTAAGATCACCATATGCTCTAACAGTGTCTAAACTAGGTGTAGAACTCTAACAATCACCTCCAGACAATCCACTGTTGCCTCAGAATCTGTCTCGCCTCATATCCTCGGAGTCCTCTGCAGCTGGAACTCGTGCAACGTGCTCTGTCAGTGTGCACCGTCCGCTAGTACGGCTGGTGGCATCTGCTGCACAACGGGTGGTGGTGGTGCTTGTACACCACCTAAAGGTGCCAACATAGAAAGAGGGTCATGAAGCAGAGCATCGTCGCTCAGTGGACCGTCATCAAGAACTCTCTCAAAACACAGACTGACTGTATGCATGGAGACATCCTGAACAGATGTGACACGGTCAAAAGCCTATACCTAGTGAGCTGACCTAGTTTGAGATGACTTTAAGAAAAAATTTTAAAACACATATTCAATCAGTGTTTTCATGCACTAAGTTGAAAATCAGTAGATAGGGTCCTGGTTTATGGATACATCGTCCGCCGCACCAAGACTGGACTCCCTAAACTGAAACCACACTCAGTACCCTTAACAATATTTCTTCATAGAAATGAAAATATTAGAGTACTATGTTCTGTGATATAACTGATTCCTCTGATACCAATTTTTCATGACCCATCCCCTGGCGCCCATGTCCTAACTACACCAAGCCCACATTCTATAGGCCAGGGGATGTCGACTAGCACCAAAGGCATAAATCCCTAAAACTGGGAAGACATTGACTTTATAAAATGAAAACTCACCCAACCAAAGATCAAGAGGAAGAAAACAATAAGTAAGAAGTATAAAAAAAGTGCCAAAAGTATAAAGGGGCAAGAAATACAAGCCCAACAGAATGTTATAGTACAAATGAAAGAAGAGTAAAATTGAAAAGACAACAATTGAAAGGTGAAGCAGCTCTTGGATCGTCCTCCGGGTTCCTACATGAGGGGTAGGTACATATGTCATCCTCAGCACCCCACATCCGTCCCTCTCCTCCGGGTACTGACTCATCATGAGATCTACCTCTGGGTACCATCCAGCTCTACAAGTCTCAACCATGATCAGTATTGTCCGTCGTCTGCAACCAAAACAACGAGGTGCAGGCGTAGCCCATGCAAGGGGGAGTATAACGATACTCAATAAGGACCCCGAGACCCTGAAGGTCTCACAAGAATCCATCAAGTATAAAACACAATGAAAGATCACAACAGATAACCTTTACTTAGGTATATGACCATACATATACCTAAGATATCATGTAACCCATCTCAATCATGAGGAAAACACAAAGGTCATTGACTCAGCTCAAACCAAAATTTTCATTAATGATATCGAAACCCAAACTACTGAAGATATCTTCCTCTGTCGAGTATAGTGATCCTATCAAGACTCTGAGGCACATCTCACTAAACATAGATTGCTGAGGTACTCCTCCTGTCGAGTACCGCGGGTCTGCCACCCCAACACAGTAGTGCTCCTCACCATGGGTCTACCACCCCAACACTGTAGTGCTCCCCCTAATAGCCTACAGAGGTACTCATTCAGTCGAATACCGCGGGTCTACCACCCAAACACAGCAGTGCTCCCCACCATGGGTCTTCCACCCCAAATAATAGTTCTCCCCACTGGGATATACAAGTCACTCCGACTTGAATCGGACAAGCAATCATTAGGTCTCACCTTGCTACAAGGTCTCTTTACTCAGTACGGTAGTCTCCAAGAGGGTCCTCTCCATGATCTACTGGTCGATACATCCATGTGTCACATAATATCATGGGGAAGTATCTCAAAGGATCGACTCATTATAGGGGTCTCAACGCAATAGACGACACGTCAATCGGACGCCCGGTCTATGAGTTATTAGCATTTCAGTTCCAAGGCCCGGTTGGATTCCGGGTACAATCCAACCTGGTCATACACCAACTGTATCTAAACCTCAGGTGAAGTATTCCAAAAGAACTGCCTCATCAATAGGAATCTAACAATTTCGACGACACGTCAATCGGTCATCCGTAGCTCATGTTATAAGTGTTTATGCTCTGAGGGCCCGGTTGGTTCCAGGTTTGAACCAACCCGGTCGTACTTAAAATGACACTGGTTAACCAAACCTGTCACACGATTGTGATCCATACTAAAAAACACACAGTATGGACTACCCATTTGTCCAAAACGGATAGCGGGATAAAATTTTTCATTTCACCGCAAGACACGCGAACCGGGCCTTGTGGGGCCCACGCCTCGACCTCGACTTAAATATCCTAAATTGGTCTTGAAATATTCGTCTTAATTCCAGGGTTGCATCGTCGCAGAGGGTTATTCATTCCAACACCGTATGAGATAGATATGTCAGATACAAGATCCCGTAATATTATTATTATTATTATTTTGGGTGTTTCGTGAACCTGTGCCACAAACCAGAATTTAGTATCAAACATTATACATGAATCGACCGTCTTAAAGATAGGGTCACGTCGCTGCTGAAGGAAAGCCAATCGGGCGTCTTACGCATGAGTTATAGCTGGTCGAAGATTTAATAATAATATTAAATCTATTATTTTCTGTGTTCTTCGGGTACCCGGTCCAAAAACACAAAAAAGACATCAAATAATGGACTCGAAAGGTCCTTCTAAGAATCATGGTCGCACTGCCATAGACGGTTCTTGAATCTGAGATCGCAAGAAGAAGTTGTGGACAAAAATGTGTTTTATTAACAAAAGTAATAATATGATTATTATATTATTATTATTAATTACCTATTTTTGGAATTCCCAAATCAATCCATTATTTGGAGGCCCCTTATTCCGCACAAGAAAATCAAACACCAACACCCTCTCTCTTTATTATTTTCTATGTAATGTTCTTTTAATGTATTTCCCTTATTCCTTCTTTCTCTCTCCAAATCTCATTTCTCCTCCAGAAATCTCACACGACCTCTACCCTAGCAGCCATCTCCTGCCCCCACGCACCCTAGTAGCCACATCCAATCTAATTACACATCGCTCACCGCGACACCTCCTGCTACCCCGCATCAGAACCTATGTCATGTCCCCTTCTGCCTGCACCAGCAGCCACGACCACCTGCTCGCCCAACTGAACCATCGCCTTAGACCGTCAGAACCCTCGTCGGACCCGCGCCATGGGATCCTACTACACTTCATATCGACTTTGATTTAAATTGAAAAAAAAGTTGAAATTGGTTCGGTGATTGTCTGGTCAGGATGTCGATGTTCGTAAGTCATGCTCAACGAAGCATTGAGTTATTAGCGCGCTTAATAATTTTACAATAAAGAACATTCAAAGAATGCGCAGACAACCAATAATGAAAGATCACGATCTATGTGTGGATAAATAGCCGTGTTAGTTTGGCCATCATTTTTTGAGAATCAAGAACAAGCGGAATTGGAAATTAAATATTTATCATGCTACAAGAATCTCAATTCTAAGATAGACAAGAATAAAAATAATTCAATAAATTGTTTAATTATAGATGAATTTATTTATTTAAATCGCGTTCATCATGAGAAATTAAACAGAGATAAGGAATCCACAATGATCAATCATACAAAAAAATTCTCAATCTCGAGGGTATAAACCACATAAATGAGTAGTATATAATATTCCCATACCTTTCTAATACGTCACACGTCATCGATCTACTGAAGACGAACGTTTCGGTAGATGGCGTCACGAAGAACGGCGTCGCGAAGAAGAGAAAGGAATGTGTTTCGTTGTTCTTCTTCGAACCATCATCGCAGAGAAGAGGGCATCGCTCTTCATTGGAGGAATTCTTCGTCGAAGAGAAGAACACTTTCTTTAACTACATCTTTAGAGCTTTCCCATGTTTTATCCAACACCATAATTTCCCAACTAAAATAATAGCTCTTCCTATTATTTTATTCTCACAACAATTGATTTAAGAATCAAACACTATAATTAATTAATTAGAGAATACCCTTAATTAATTATAATGGGTTGGAAATTTAATTGGGAGGAATATGGAGAGTTTAACACACTTAAAAAAAGAATGGTTGTCATAATAAATGTAAGGGAGTTTAAGGGGGTTTTAAGGGAGCTGAAAGGTTGGGGCACGTGTGGGCCCCACCTTACAAATATACAGACATGGGAAGTTATGTGGGGGTGGGCCGCACCATTAACTTTCCCATGTAGGATTTAACCACCATGGTGTATAAAATTGTTCTAAACAATTTTATTTAACCTTTTAACTAATCCCCAAATTTTTACTTTCAACCTGCATAAAACGCAACTGTAGTAATGGTGCCCTTAAGAAATTACCGGTGTGTTGCGAGTTCATCGGTGCCCTCAGATTTTAATTCCGAGCACCGATTCAAAACATAGAAAACACCAGCTCGTTCGTTCACTGAACGTACACGAGATAAACTTTGGAAATAGATTCTGGGCACATCGGGCCTCAGAATCAAGTGTCGTCAGAACCCACAGACTCATAAAATTCCAGAGATATTAAGAAAAAAATTTCCTTGAAATTTCTGGGTCTTTACAATTTAGAATTATTAAAATCATATATATAATTTCCTATAATCCGTACCCCCATAAAATAAAAAAATCATATAATATAGAGGTAATATGTTTCATAATAACATGTAAAATTTAAAATCTACTATCAATAATTTATAAATATAAAACCTCATTTTGAACATGATATCTTAAATAATGATGTCTTCTGTCAATATGTTTTGTTCTTGAATAAATAATTATTTTTTAATATATATAAATAGCAATAAAATGATCACAATTGATAGGAACATGATCAAATTAAATCTGAAATCTATTGGATTGTGTTTCTTCCATAATACTTCTACACAATAACTTCAAGGTGCAATATATTCTTCTCCTATAGTTAATAATGAAACAAAATGTTAATTTTTAGTATAGCATGAGAACATAGTTTTTCTTAAAAAGTAGCTTGTTTTATATGATATATTTATATCTAATCTATTACTATAAAAATTAGTATCTAAATAAAAATTCAAAATATTTTTTTTGAAAGAATCAAATATAATGAATTACTTCCTTTCCATAATATTGCAATTTTTTTAACAACTTTTAAATATGATATTTTTTTAATGAAATCATTCTTGTAAATGTGCAATAAAATTATTCCTAGTCTAATTACACTAATATATATAAATATTTCAATCTTAAATATTTGTACATTTTTGGAATTTCTTATTTGTTCCATTCAAATCATGTTTTATATTAGCAGATATATGACTGGAATATTTATTATAATTTTCCATTACAATATTTTCTAAATAGATAATAAATATATTTAATTTTATTTCAATAATTCCAAATTTACTTTAAAAATAGTTTAAATCAATAGTTGAAATTGAACTCACCTACCACACACATTTAAAAATCATATTCAATGGTTTTTGAAAAACTATAACACATTTTCAAATTTATAGACAAAAAATTAAATTATATATATAAATATAAAATACTAAATGTCATTGGGTAAAGATTTTTAAAAAATTTTGTTATATGATAAGTCTATAATAATATCATTATATAAAAGAGAAGTTCTTAATCATTAATACCAATCCTTCGGTGTTTCACGAACCATGCCCGCTCAACATCTGACCTAGTGTCCAACCCGATCTGTGACAAGGCATGAAGGTAAATCTCGAACCCCAAAGGGTGGTAACTAGTGTCATGTATCATGGTGAGACTGTTGGGAATGTTTTTTTCCAATAAATAAAAAATTTATATTTGAATTTAAATTGAACAAAAAAACACTAGCAATGAAGGATATAATAATAACAACTAGATACATATAGCTCCAAGTGACCCCGTGGGTCACCACCAATCATAAAACCAATCTCACCAATAGAGATCCAATACTATAACCTGAATATAATAATTACAGTTGGAATTAGAACTGAGATTCTTAGTATGAATGCTAGAGTAAATTAATAACTTATTCTCTTACCTTTAAAAAATGAACCTAAAATGTGATAGTTTGAATATATGATAAAATTAAAAAATTGTTTTTCATTCTTTTCAAATTTAGTTAAACAAAATGCATTTTCATGAAAAAAAATTCTCTTCCACTTCATTTTCAAAATAGGTTCCAATCAGAAATTAAAAATTAAAATTTAATGGAGGGAAAGTTAGATTGAAAATATGGATTTCAAAAAATAGGAAACAATCATTAAACAACCAAATTGAAAGTAATATCACAAGAACATTGGAAAATCCCTAAACAAATAGTGTTTGTTTGGGACCTAGGATATTCGTGTCTCACGGAAAAGTGTCTTGGAAGACCTGAACCTCAACAAAGATGGCTTAGAAACTATTACCGTTCGAAAATGTGGATTAGAAACGATGACCATAAGCCATTCATATGTTTATTTAGTGTTGTAACGTAAATCCTGCTAGACTAAGCTGGGACAAACCACATATGTATCATCTGGAATAATTGTCCTAGTTTTCCATCCTAGTTACCCAATCATTTCATTGTGATCATGTTGAAGATCACATGAACACAAACCACACCTCCACACCAACAAAAAGTCAAAAAAATTCAATGAAAACACCCCTCTTTACAAAACAACATCTTTGTCAGTTTACAGACACCATTGAAAATTCTTTTTTAAAATACCACTTTCATAAAATAAAAAGACCCCATAATCCATTTTTTTAACATACAATAATCCATATTTATTTAAATCAAATTCCATAACTATTATACACACCAAACTATTGAGAAATACCTTCCACATAGACAAAATCATTTTATAAACTACTTTTATGCATTTAAAATTTTAATCATTCTAAAACAATCTTGGGATCAGATTTCAATGGATGATAAACTTGTAAATACATAATGAGATCATGAAACAACTAAGAAATACCAACAACATGAATTGGAATCACTTATCATAGTGTGCATGTATAATAATTTATAAAATTTATTTGTAAAATATTCAAGCAATTAAGGAATTAAATTTAAATGTATATGCATAAGAGACCTACCTCATGGTGGAACCATGCCACCAAATTAGGATCTTGGTTATTTTTATCTAAAATATACTCGTCCCCCATTAATAATATAGGAATTATCATACATAAATTACACATATCTCTTATGCATGCATTCACATAGCCCATGAACATGTGCATGGAGATCTTGACAAGTTTGTTGATACACATAGAACAGACTCCACTCACTTGTGTTTGTATTTTTATATATTCCCAAAGGAACACCTATCCCCTTACATGTAAATTCAAATACATGAATTAATATACAAATAACTAGGAATTCTAGATATATATATAAAAACCTATAAACACACAGGAGAGTCACCCATGAACCCGACAACTTGCAACAATCAAGAAAATACCACACACACTACACATATAATTTAATAAATCAATAATGAATATATAAAATATTCCTAAATTTTCACTAGAGTGATTCCAAAAAAAAACAGAATGGATCTCAAATAAAAACGCCACTTTAAAACAGAATTCACAAAACACACATACCAAAACCTGTTTTCTGTTAAATGATCTATTTTTAATTTAAATTAAAATTTGAACAATAAGTTCAACAAGAAAAAATATCACATTTTTCATTCAGACCACATTTTAAATACACCATCACCATAATTTCTTTAGAAAATATTTCTCACTCTCCAAAAAAATGCGTAAAAATTATTTATAGACGCACTAAAATATGATACACATGACACACAACCATTAATTTTGATGAATAATAAATTTCTAATAGAAAGAAATATTAAACTATTTAAAAAATAATTTTCACATTTAAATTAATTAATTGAATGTTTCTATGAGTTCCCACAATAATAACCATGTATACAACATGACCAATTCTAAAAGAAGACCCAATTCCATCACACATGCATGTCAGAATATTCAGTGAACACATTTCCCCCCACACAAAAATAATTAATGAACATACTAACAAAATTAAACCAGAAAAGAACATCATCAAACAATATATATATATTGGAACACCTACCATTGTATTTAAACATTAAATTCTAGAGGAAAATATCAATCACACACTATTTTTATCATGAAAAACCAAGAGAAAACCCTATTTGAAGAAATCAACCTGAAAAAAATCAATATAGAGTCTTAAAACCAGAACCCTATGAACAGCCAAAATTCTAAGAGGAGGGGATCACTGATGAAAGGAATAAAAAAGAGGGTTCAACAAATGGGATGTCGTAATCGATAGAAACTATGGAAGTGATGGACGAAAATCAGAGAAGTTCGGCCAGCAGGGGTGCACGAGACAGGGTTGCAGCTAGATCGGGGGGGGGGGGGGGTGCATAAGAGACTATAGATTTTCCAGAAAGGATTATAAAACCACAAGAGTTGAGGTCGGCCAGACGAGAGGGATATGGTGGTGGGCGGCTATCCAGGGGTGCAATATATTGTATTTGGGGAATGGGTGTATGTCTTGACCTGGTATATGAGGGTATTTGGGTAAGGGGTGTCGCACAAATGGGTGGGGGAGAATCCAATTAAAAATAATAACAAAATAAACTTATAATAATATTTTTTGATAATAATAAAAATAATTATAATATTTATAATTATAATAATAGTAATAAAAAAATAAATGAAATATTAATCACTATAATAACATAGTAAAATGTTAATAAGAGAAATAATATTCCCAATTAAATTTTTATTTATGATAATATTATTAATAATATTTTCAAATGGTATTAATATTATTATTATTAGTATTAAAACCATTATTAATTCACTATTTTTCCTTTATTTTGTTTCCAAATTATCTTTATATTATTAATCAATTAATCAGTCATTCGCAGAGCATGCCAGAAATTGATTTAGAGATGTCGCACAGCTTCAATTGTGCTTTGCCCGTGCGCTGAGTGCTAAAAATAATAAAATAGTAATTTATTATCAAAATAAAAAATTTCAATCGGGCTCAAGCTGCACCTCAAAAAAAATCAATGTAAAATAAAATAATAAAAGATAATTATTTCAAAGGAATGGGTGTGACAATTATCCCCACCATAATGATTTCTGACCCGGAAATCCACAACAAGGCCTAACCCCAACGTTGAAGTCAATGCCCCCATATCAGTTCAAGGAGATTACCAAAGATAACCAACAAAAAAGGATCATACCACTTTGAAAAAAGTAAGAGACTCTCAAAATAAACATGGGAGTCGAAAATGGACTCCCCGTTACGAGCCACCCTCAACAATGAACTTAAACATCTTGATTTGACCATTCAAATGAAAAGAGATTTACCACAATGCATAATCCAAAATCCTAATTTAAAACACCTCAAACACTACCAATGAGAACCCAATCCACTTTCCAGAAACAGGTGAATAAAATATATCAATATCATGAAGAATACTCCCATATCCTAACACTGATCCATCTGTAATGATAGAACCACAATATAGACATATGTATTCCTGAATAGAGTCGCCACCATTAGTTTCCAACCAAACCTATGACAAGATAGGAAAATCAACATGTGGAAGCACGAATAGACTCCACACCATTATGAAAAGGCCAAAACCAATTAATTTTGGACACAACTATGAAAGACCCATTTTTGGTCTCCCTATCATTTGAACTATCAGAAGATACACATCATTGAGAATTCATGTCAGTGACAAAACACCCCACCACAAGAGGTGGAGAGAAGTTTCCCAATTATAGGGGTATCAAAACCCCAGCTGGAGAAAAAAGAAATTACCCACATCCCTGTATGATCAATAATTAAAATTTGGGCCGATCTCCCCAAACATAAAACAAAAGGACTAATTAAAAAGATTGCATCTAGTGGGGCGCAACCCCCAAGAATTTATTTTAACAAGGAGATCATGCCTACTGATAGCCACATGAAACCTCACACACCCAAATTTGTTATTCATAATGGAATAACCAAAAAACAATTTAAACACCCTTCTCCATTAATACCAATGATTGAAATAAATTCAGGGTCCCCCACACTCCTAGGGTTCCGGGAACGTTCCTTCTTCACTCTAATTCCAATGGTTAGAGCCATGATGTTCAATGCATCTCGTGCCTCGTAGTCCGGAATTGAAGACTCATGAATGGAGCTCCTACTTTTTTATGTCCATGAATCCATACTTCAACTAATACAACACCATAAAATAAAAAACACCCATTATCCATCTAATCCCTTACGGTACATCTAAAAAAACATGGTTTCAGATGATGCACATTCATCACCTCATCATCTTAACCAATAATTTTTAGAAGGGAAGACGCACAACATACACTCCCCTTTGAAAAGAAAAAATAGATCTCCCCAAGAGAACACACTCCCATGAAAACAAGGATTCCACGATGATTCTATGAAATCCAGCCTAGCTTTTTAAAGAGGACTCACACAAAAATACATCAACAAACATGACCCTTATGTTTGGTCAAAGAAAAACAATCCATTTTGGAAATTGGTCAGCACCGATAACTCTAAACCTCATTTACCCTCTCTGGGTAGAATTTCTTACATGGTTTCCAGGGGACCTTCAAACACAATGATTTCAAAATTCATACTTGAAGAATCAGGAAACTCAATGTGACCAAAACAACCTCTAACTCCCCTTACATCTATTATCCTATTATGATATAATCTACTTGACCGAAAAGGGAAATGGTATAGACTTTGCACTATTACTAAAAAAGGAGAGTACATATTTAAATCAACAAGAGGCTCGGCTAATGGATAATTAACCATAGACTTACTTCATTCACATAATAATGATTTAATAGGGCATACAATAGTTATGAATGAAAACCATGGACCCAAAAAAACTAGTCCAATGGCCAAAGCATACTGCAAGTGAATAGAAAACACATAGGGGGAACAATTGTAAGGTCTTCTCAATGAACTTTTAGAAAAATACAATAACCAAAAACTTTCACACAAACATACCAATTTGAATTCATAATCAAGACAGATGTCCATCCTAAAGGATTCATGTCTTGAAATTCCACACATCCCAAATTTACAAAATACAAGGACATACCACAAAATCACTAGTTACTAAAACACCAAACATTTTTTTGAGAAATAATTTGGGAAATAAACGATGATTTTGGGTTGCCCAAAAACCATTGGTGTCCCAGGGGCCTAACACATGTATGTTCTCATCCCACATCGGCACCCACCAAATGTTTATCCATGCACTCATCTGGTCGTATCATTAAACATTTAGCTTTCCAAATATACCCTTGCATGTTGTTGTCTATGAGAACACCATGGATCAAAACTATACCATTCCATTTTTCAAAACCAAAAACACTCACCCCTTAATTTTCAAACCTTATTAATCAATTTATTTTTAAATCCCTTTATTTAAAAACATTTTCCCAGACCAACTAATTAGTAAAAAAAATAAAATATCCATGAATACAAAACAACATGATGAGAAATGATGCAAGAGAAAACTAGTGTTAGAAGGAAACTAAGACATATGGTTGTTGGCCATATGAAACTCACACATCAACAACAGATAGAATTTTAAGACCACGTCTATGGCTTCAAATGGCTTTCCAGTCCCAATGATCTCATTGGGACCATCAAACCAACTCATTTTTCATGTCCCCTAAACTAGATTATCCACAAATACTAACGACTCTGACAAACTTAATCATCCCCTAGGGACTTGGATTATTTCATGAGGTGTGCTGGTGATGCACACTACCTGTAAATCTTATTCCATGTCTCGATAATACTAGCTCCATTTTACCCATACTCATTCACTAAAGAACATGAAAAAAGAGAGAAAACCTACTATGATACCATCTTAGCACAAACCATGCTCGGTCACCATCCTACCCACCTCCCAACCTGGACTGTGACTTCACCAGAAGGGCGTACCCGAACCCCACCTGGTGGAATATAGTGATAAAAATCAAGGTGACACATTTGGGAATGGTTTTTCACATAAAAAAGATATATATTTGAATATAAACTGAATAAAAAAAATAAACACTAGAAAAGAAATATAAAATAATGACAACTAGCTAGACATACATCCAAGTGCCTCATTAGTCACCACCAAACATAGAACCACACTCTCTAAGAGAAATCTAATACCATAACCTAAAACTGAAAAGTAATGAAGTCCTGAGAACTGATATGGTAAGTTGGAATGCTAGATTACAACCATTCCCTATGAAATTACCTTTAAAAAAGGAACACAAAATGTGATAATTTAAAAATTGGACATAATAAAATAATTTTTTTCATTATTTTCAAATTTTGGTAACAAGAATTAATTTAATGAAAATCCTTTCTCTTATTCTTCATTTAAAAAATAGGTTCCAATAATGAATTAAAATTTCAAAATGAAAGAACACCAATTCAGAGAAAAAATATTGTTTTCACAAAAGAGGGAACAAGCAGGAAAAAATTAATTGAAAATCATATCACAAGAACCATGGGAAATCCCTAAGAACCTTGTGATAGTTGGGGACAATGTATCCTTATTTCTTGATGTAATGTGTCTTAAAAACCATGACCCTCCACAAATATGGCTTGGAAACCATGAACTTCAAAATAAGTGGCCTAAACCCCACAACACTCTGTAATTCATATTTTTAGTTAGTTTTTTAAAATAAATCATGCTAGACCAAACTAAGAATAACCACTTACATATTATCTAGCATACTAGTACTATTCAGCCTACCTAGGTACTTGGGTTTTCCCGTTGTGCTCAAGATGAAGTTCACATGCACACACACCACCCATCTACATTCATACAAAGGACAAAAATTTCAATGAAAACACCCACATTAACCAAATATCACCATTGTCAGTTTTTTAAAATAATTGAAATCCCCCTTTTCAAGTACTATTTTCATCGCATAAAATTTTCTCCAATACCATTTTAGAAAAAAACCAGAATCTATATTTATTTAAATCAAATTTCACAATTACTATACACACCATCATTGTAACACCCCAGGTAAATAAAGAATATGACATTTTCATATTTATCCATATTTTTGAATAAAATATTGATATGACTTTAAAAGGGACGCTATGCTCGATGGCGTACCCAACACGCAACAACAAGTTTCTTGGTAATCTTACGTTGCACTCTAATAATGAAATAATATTATTTTTATGGCAGTTAACATGTATTCGTTGTATTGATGGGAATGGATAGAAATAACTAAAATATTATTATATATGTTTTTAAATGTTTTTACATTTATCAAATAAAAGATAAAGGCTTAAAATACGGAAAGAATTCAATTTTAGGCGTATATGCCCTAGTTTTCACTAAAGGTTCACTTATCACCTTTTGATGGAGAACCATCATTAAATATAGTTTTTTTCACTCTTATACATTCTATTGGACCAAATAAAACTCTTCTTATGAATCGGGACATCAAAATTTACTTTGTGTAAATTGTTCGTATCTTTCCGATAATGTTTATTTTTTCATGAATAGTGTAAAATGTTGTATTTTAATTCAAAACCTCTTTTTAATCTAATTTATTTATATGATTAGATTATCTTTTGAATTGGTTTTAAAGTGAAATTAGAATATATTTTTACCATTAAATACAATAGTGGCCTTTGGAATTAATTTCACTTTGAAATCAGACTTAAACTAGTGTCAATCTTTTGATACTTATTGTTTCATAAAAACATGCTATTTGCTCTGACAGCGGGAATTAATTATTAAATTAATTAATGTGACTTATATGTTTTGAATTTTTTAAAATAGACTTTATTTTTGAATTCGGAATATGAAATATAGCTTAGGGTGAATTTTTGGGATTTTTCTGAAAAACTTCAATTTTTGATGAATAGTGAAACCACTAAGTGGTACTTATAAAAACTGATTTTTCCATTTAAATGAAATTTTGCCATATTTTTGTTTTGAATTTCAAAAATCCATCATACATGGTTGTCATTAAAAAGTAAAATGTGGTTCAATAGGATACAAATATTTTTTTGGTGAATAGTAACTTATTAAATTTTTAATCGCGATTAGAGGTAATTAGTGTAGTTTATGGTAAGAATAATGTTTTAATAAATTTAAATGACCTAGAAACATGTCCTACCCTCATTGGATGTTCCATGGACGACCAAGAAAATACAGGGGTCAACTTGGGGACCCCATGAATCCACTTTGGTTGGAAAATGACATTAATATCTTTTTATTTAAAGTTAAAGTAAAAATGAGACAAACATGAAATGTTTTACTAAAACAATTTTTAAATGGGGTTAGACAAGTCATATTTTTGACTATAAATTGAAATTGTAATTATAAAAAGATTTCCTAAATCATAGTATTTTTTTATAATTTTTAGACATTAAATAAAATAAATTATTTACGACATCATGATGATGCAGTGATGACCTCATTATTTAACGATTTAAATAAAATGGAAAGATAATGTAAGATCTAAGATCTAAACATGTCCAAAACATATTGGATGAGTAGATTTCGAACCCTTATCACCTTAGCCTAGAAATACATCATTGTGGAAAATTAAAATCCGAAACTCTTTTGAAAATAAAGTAACATTTTGTAACTTTACAAGAGTGCCCCTCCTCTCCTCTTATAAAAGGCCCCCACCTCTACCCCCTTACCCACACTCCAAAAGCCTTTGGCTCGGCCAAACCCTGCCCATTTTGTCTATCCACTTCCCTCTATTACTCCTTAATGCATCCCTTTGGGCAGAAGTCTTCCCAAGAAAGCCTTTGATCTCAAACCAAAGAGAGTTACCCGATTTTAAGGTAATGTCTTCTTTTGAGTCCTTTTGTTTTATTTTGCTTCTCCAACCCCCTAAACTCTTTTTATTCATTTCTTTTGTGAAAACTCCAGTATCTTAAATATACTAGGATGTTTTTATAAGAAGTATTAGAGCTATACTTACACACACCTACATCTAATGGTTAAAGAACATACCATTTCCGTGGATGGCGAATTTCTGCCTCATGAAACGATGATTATTCAAGACTCATATAAAACCTTCAAATGTGGACATTAAGATGTCACTATAATTATATATGATATATAATATGTTTAGGTTTTACATATGATTCTTTATTTTTCATTTTCGGATTACCTTTATGGCTTCCATTATGGGTATACGCGATATCTTCATTTTAGGAAGTGCGGACTATCGCCCCCTCAGAGGGATGTGATTCGTTAATGCCATACGTGGGACGTATAAAGGATGGATTTAATGTTATTATATATGATGTTATACTGTAATTATAATATAACTCTATATCATTATTATTTATTTCCATTAAAGTATGAGATAGAAATGAAAGTAGCGTTCATGAGTACGAATGGCTTACCGTCTCCATGAACGGTACATCTCATTTCTAATCCCAAAATGTAATGTACTATTATAAGTAAATGTATATAATGTATATATATTATGAACGATACATAAAAATTATGAATATAATTCTGGAATTAAAATATACATAACTCTCATTTAGTTTTAATTCCATTAATATGACAATGAAATGAAAGTAGCGTTCATGCGTACGTACGGCTTACCGTCTCCATGAACGGTGCATTTCATTTCTTACCTCTAAATGATAATGTAATATTATAAATACATGTATATTCTGGATATATATGATATATATGATATCCAATTCATTAATATCATTCTGGATATAATGAACTATTGACCACATGAACAACATGTAATTGTAAGAAGTTCACTTTCGACTTAAGAACCAAATATCGACAAAACAAACATTATTAACTTAAATGATTACATAATGTTTATAAAATGTAAATAAGTGATATAAAAGGAATAATGAACTTGAAAAAGGTTCTTAATAAAATATAAATTAACTCAAGATTATTATTCAGGATGTTAAAGAACGATCAAGTCAAGTCGGACCAGAGGTAAGGGATCCTACTCCACTATTTCTTTTTAAGTACACTCTTTTATGTCATTCCTTTTAAATCTCATCTTTCTTGTTATTGGGATGTTCTTTTATAATAATATTACTTTAATTTTTATGTTCATGTGATGAGAGACCCTATTCTCTCTCATCAATCCATTTTGGAAGTTTTATGTGGCGCCGTTTGGCTGCCGATTTTTCGTAAAGGATTTTTCATCTCACTTTTATTCTCGTGAGATTTATGCTACATTTGCCACAATTTCCTTTGAGTTGTGTATGTATTTCCCATTATTATACACTTTTTGTAGTATAATTTAATTTATGGGTATTCAAATATTCATTGTATGACCCTTTATCCATGGGGTGTACGTATCGAAAGTTACCCAACTCGGTAAGGGGATCTTTCACCCTCCTCTTTTTAAAAGACTTCTTTTTGTTATGTCTTTTAATTTACATACTATTATGTTGGGATATGTTCTTATATATCCTTATTTATTTAAATTTTATGTCCATGTGATGAGATACCCTTTTTATCTCTAATCAACTCATTTTCTGAATTTTTTAATGACGCCGTTAGGCTGTCAAGTTTTTGCAAGGGAACTTCTTAACCCAAATTTGATTCTTTGGGATTAACATATACTCCTTGAATATGTCGTTCTTTGAATATGTGTGAATAACCTCTGATTTTTTTACACTTAATATCCACTTATATTTGGTGTATTCGTTTGTCACACATAATTATGTAATTGAATTGTCCTTATACCAAGGATATCATCTTTGTAAAGGACTTCGTCTCAATCTCCTTTCATTGAGGCATATTTGGTTTTATACACAACATTATTTTATACGGTGTATAAAACCCTTTGACTTATACGTTTATCCAAAATTAATCTTTGTTATATGAAACATTTTACAAAATGATAAAAGGGAATGTTTTTGCCATACGTATGTGGCGACAATGACTTCTCCGCCACAGTGACCATTATTTGAGTTTCGGCTTCCTCAACAAGCCATACCTTATTTTTTTAAAGAAAAATAAATACCATGTTTTACTTTTATTTTATTTTGGTATTGAAAATGGTTTTCATAAGGTTTTTATATCAATGTGTTTTATTGATATTTTGTGATTGAAATGTGGAAATGTTATGTTTCCTTTATGCATGTTTTATGTGATACGATTATGTTATGGTTCTTGGGCATTGTTATGAAGACAGGTGGTTCCGTGATAAACTAAGGGTGGGTGAGCCCGATATAGCTCTTCAATGCATTGGGTAACGTGAAGGAGTGAAACGTTAAGGTTTCTCCGAAGAGATTTAGGGAATATACTGTGATGGGTATTCCAAAATGTAACCAAGAGGGTTACTCCCTACGTAAGAATGTTATGAATGCCTCAAGTTAACTTTTATGTCTTATGATTTCTATGATTTATTCATGATTTGATGAGGTATGTTAAAGTGGCTATGTTTTATGGGTAATGTATGATTTCATTCTTATGTATATATGAACTCATGTTTCCTTTCCATATTTTTCTAACCCTTACTGAGCTTTTTATGATCATCCCATGTTTTTGAAATGTTTTTCACAGGTCAAGGGAAAGGTACATGACGTGATGATAGTGTCATGTATGTGTCAAGAAAGAATCCGTGTTTTATTTTAAATATGTTTCTGTTGATGGGAAGAACGAATACCTTCTTTTATGTAACCAATTTTCTTAAATGTGGAATGAAATGAAAGTTTCATGATCTAATTCTCTAAAAATATAAACCTGAAAAGATCCTCAATGTGTAATATTGTAATAACTCAAGATTAAGTAAGGTTTAAAGCTGGGGCCTTATAGTTGGTATCAAAGGTCGGTTTAGATAACTTTAGAGGTTAGGGTATTCATTAAGCATAAGTGACATTACCATAATGGTTAGAATTTCAGAAAGAGTCCTAGTTTTAGATAAAGTGAATGAGTAAGTGTATCTTAGTGTTTATCTTACTCATTAGTACATGATGGTTTTGTTGATATACTCACACTGAACTTTATGGTTTTAGTGAATGGATAGATCTAGCAGGCACCAAAGTGACAATGGGTTTGAAGGAATCTTGGTGGTTCTCTGATTAAGAGACTGGATGAGATGATGGATTCAATGAGGAATCTCATGGTTGTTCTAAACCAACTATCAAGGAGTCATGATCAACCAATTCAACCTCGGTGAGTTATCTAATGCATCATGTACGAGATGGATAACTCGATGTGGAAATTCAGGTAATAATTATTAAGGTAACCATTAGGGTTTATATGATCCTTACATTTTAGGTAATTATGGGTTACTCTATGATATTATAGAAAATGAAAGGAATGAGATAAACTTGAGGTTAAAATATGTTATGATCATTTTTTACGATTTTATCTCATTTTGGGGGATGTTTTATGAATTATATAGTTTTGGAAAAAGGACAACACGCAGACCGTGTGACAACCTGTCGCGTCGGACAAAGCTGTGGGAATCGAACCCACAACCAAAGTGCGACTTTTATTTATCGCCTACCACTGGACTACGTGATGTCCCTGGTTAGTTTGACTAATTCTTTCGAGTTATATGATTTTATGATTAAAGATTAAGTTTATTTTGGGTTATTTATTAAAATGATTAACCTATCATGGAGGATATGTGATTAGGTTAATTACTTTTCAATACGAGACATTAAGAGCAACTGATGTTGTTTGGAGATAAATGTTATGATTTAACATGGAAGACTATGTGAGTAAATCCTTCAAATATTTGGGTTTCAACCTTAGTTTGGTTTACATTGAATAATTTTATGGAAAAATTGTTTATCTAATGGTCCTCATTGAACTTTGGGTTATGTTGGACAAATTTTGGAGATTAAGCATAGATTTTCTTTTTATAAAGGGTTATCCTTTTCTGGATTATCTAATCTTGTACTAGCCTTTTTGGTTTTTGTTTTGGTTAAGTATAAAGACATGGGAAGTATATAGTTCTCTTTTGTGGATTAGGTGATTCTCTAAAAGTTTATTATAGTACTCTTAATGTGAACAAGTCTTCCTAAATACTCACCTTTTCGAGAAAATATGAGTTTGTGTAAGGAATCTAATAAACGTTGAAAGTCAACATGATAAGTGATTATGTTTCCTTATGAATAAATTCCTCAATAAAAAGTAACTTAAAACAAAAATGTTTTCTATTAACTTTTCCTACTGGGGAATCGAATACCGTTTAACCCATCACAAGTTTGTGATTTTCTCATGGCTAACTTTCTCCTAAACATGTTTTCTATCACTCTACATCAGAAAATGACCCTTTTCTTTTTCTTCCATGTCCATTTTTTCCTACACGGAATCCTATTATGGGTTAACACAGGTGACCTTTGTACTTATCTTTCTTTATTTTAAAGTGATTGTTTTACCGACTCTTCATCCGATTTGGGACTTTCAAGGATGTTTCCAAGCCCAATTTTAAAATTGAGAGGATGAAATTCCCAAAAGGGGGGAAGGATGTAACACCCCATGTAAATAAAGAATATGAAATTTTCATACTTATCCATATTTGTGAATAAAATATTAATATGACTTTAAAGGGGACACTATGATCGATGGCGTACCCAACACGCAACAACGAGTTTCTTGAGAATCTTACGTTGCACTCTAATAATAAAGTAATATTATTTTAATGGCAGTTAACATGTAGCCGTTGTATTGGCGAGAATGGATAGAAATAACTAAAATATTATTATATATGTTTTTACATTTATCCATTAAAATATAAAGGCTTAAAATATGGAAAGAATTCAATTTTAGGCGTATATGCCCCAGTTTTCACTAAAGGTTCACTTATCACCTTTTGAAGGCGAACCGTCATTAAATATAGTTTTTTTCACACTTATACATTCTATTTGACCAAATAAAACTCTTATTATGAATCGGGACATCAAAATTTACTTTGTGTAAATTTTGGGTATCTTTCCGATAAAGTTCATTTTTTAATGAATAGTGTAAAATGTTGTATTTTAATTCAAAACCTCTTTTTAATCTAATTTATTTATATGATTATATTATCTTTTTAATTGGTTTTAAAGTGAAATTAGTATATATTTTTACCATTAAATCTAATAGTGGACTTTGGAATTAATTTCACTTTGAAATCAGACATAAACTAGTGTCAATCTTTTGATACTTATTGTGTCATAAAAACATGCTATTTGCTCTGACAATGGGAATTAATTATTAAATTAATTAATGTGACTTATATGTTTTGAATTTTTTAAAATAGACTTCATTTTTGAATTCGGAATATCAAATATAGCTTCGGGTGATTTTTTGGGATTTTTCTGAAAAACATCAATATTTGATGAATAGTGAAACCACTAAGTGGTACTTATAAAAACTGATTTTTCCGTTTAAATGAAATTTTGCCATCTTTGTGTTTTGAATTTCAAAAATCCAACATACATGGTTTTCATTAAGATGTAAAATGTGGTTCAATAGGATAAAAATATATTTTTGATGAAAAGTAACTTATTATGTTTTTAATCGCGATTAGGGGTAATTAGTCTAGTTTATGGTAAGAATAATGTTTTAATAAACTGAAATGACCTAGAAACATGTCCTACACTAATTGGATGTGTCGTGGACGACCAATAATATCCATGGGTCATCTTGGGGACCCCATGAAGCCACTTTGGTTGGAAAATGACATTAATATCTTTTTATTTAATGTTAAAGTAAAAATGAGACAAACATGAAATGTTTTACTAAAACAATTCATACATGGGGTTATACAAGACATATTTTTGACTATAAATAGTAATTGGAAAGATAAAAAGATTCCTACATCCTAGTATTTTTTTTAAAATTTTAGACATTAAATAAATTAAATTATTTATGACATCATGATGATGCAGCGATGACCTCATTATTTAACGATTTAAATAAAATGGAAATATAATGTAATATCTAAGACATAAACATGTCCAAAACCTATTGGATGAGTCGATTTCGAACCCTTATCACCTTAGCCTCGAAATACATCAATGTGGGTCCTTTAAAATCCGAAACGATTTTGAAAATAATGTAACATTTTGTAACTTTTCAAGAGTGCCCCTCCTATCCTCTTATAAAAGGCCCCCACCTCAACCCCCTTACCCACACTCCCAAAGCCTTTGGCTCGGCCAACCCCTGCCCATTTTGTCTCTACACTAACCTCTATTACTCCTTGATGCCTCACATTGGGCAGAAGTCTTCCCAAGGAAGCCTTTGAGCTCAAACCAATGGGAGTTACCCGATTTTAAGGTAATGTCTTCTTTTGAGTCCTTTTGTTTTATTTTGCTTCTCCAACCCCCTAAACTCTTTTTATTCTTTTCGTTTGTAACAACTCCAGTATCTTAAATATACTAGGATGTTGTTATAATAAGTATTTGAGCTACACTTACACACACCTACATCTAATGGTTAAAGAACATACTGTTTCCGTGGATGGCGAATTTATGCCTCACGAAACGATGATTGTTCAACACTCATATAACACCTTCAAAGGTGGCCATTAAGATGTCACTATATTTATATATGATATATAATATGTTTATGTTTTACTTAATCTTCTTTATTTTTAATTTGTGGCTTACCTTTATGGCTTCCATTATGGGTATACGCGATATCTTCATTTTAGGAAGTGTGGTCTACCGCCCCTCAAAGTGTTGTGATTCGTTAATGCCATACGTTGGACGTATAAAGGATGGATTTAATGTTATTATATATGATGTTATACTATAATTATAATATAACTCTATATAATTATTATTTATTTCCATTAAAGTATGAGATAGAAATGAAAGTAGTGTTCATGCGTACGAACGACTTACCGTCTCCATGAACGGTGCATTTCATTTCTTATCCCCAAATGTAATGTACTATTATAAGTACATGTATATAATGGATATATATGATGGATGATACATGTAAATTATGAATATAATTCTGGAATTAATATATACATACCTCTCATTTAGTTTTAATTCCATTAATATGACAAAGAAATGAAAGTAGCGTTCATGCGTACGTAAGGCTTACCGTCTCCATGAACGGTGAATTTCATTTCTTACCTCTAAATGATTATGTAATATTATAAATACATGTATATTCTGGATATATATGATATATATGATATCCAAATCATTAATATCATTCTGGATATAATGAACTATTGACCACACGAACAGCATGTAATTATAAGAAGTTCACTTTCGACTTAAGAACCAAATATCGACAAAACAAACATTATTAACATAAATGATTACATAATGTTTATAAAATGTAAATAAGTGATATAAAAGGAATAATGAACTTGAAAATGGTTCATAATCAAATAGAAAGTAACTCAAGTTTATTATTCAGGACGTTAAAGAACGATCAAGTCAAGTCGGACCCGAGGTAAGGGATCCTACTCCACTCTTTCTTTTTAAGTACACTCTTTTATGCCATTCCTTTTAAATCTCATCTTTCTTGTTATTGGGATGCTCTTTTATATTAATCTTACTGTAGTTTTTATGTTCATGTGATGAGATACCCTATTCTCTCTCATCAATCCATTTTGGAAGTTTTATGTGGTGTCGTTAGGCTGCCGAGTTTTCGTAAAGAATTTTTCATCTCACTTTTATTCCCGTGAGATTTATGCTACATTTGCCACAATTTCCTTTGAGTGGTGTATGTACTGCCCATTATTATACACATTTTGTAGTATAATTTCACTTATGGGTATTCACATCTTCATTGTATGACTCTTCTTCCCTGGGGTGTACGTTTTGAAAGTTACCCAACTCGGTAAGGGGACCTTTCACCCTCCTCTTTTTAAAAGACTTCTTTTGTTATGTCTTTTAATTCACATACTATTATGTTGGGATATGTTCTTCTATATCCTTATTGATTTAAATTTTATGTCCATGTGATAAGATACCCTTTTTATCTCTCATCAAATCATTTTCTGAATTTTGTAGAGATGCCGTTAGGCTGTCATATTTTTGCAAGGGAACTTCTTAACCCAAATTTGATTCTTTGGGATAAACTTGTACTCCTTGAATATGTTGTTCTATGAATATGTGTGAATAACCTCTGATTGTTTTACACTTAATATCCACTTATATTTGGTGTATTCGTTTGTCACACATAATTATGTAATTGATTTGTCCTTAAACCAAGG
This sequence comes from Viscum album, assembly GCA_963277665.1. Classification (NCBI taxonomy): domain Eukaryota; kingdom Viridiplantae; phylum Streptophyta; class Magnoliopsida; order Santalales; family Viscaceae; genus Viscum; species Viscum album. The sequence continues at coordinate 1,363,479,022 of OY728133.1, forward strand.
ATACCGTCTTTGTAAGGGACTTCGTCTCAATCTCATTTCATTGAGGCGTATTTTGTTTTATACACAACATTATTTTATATGGTGTATAAACCCCTTTGACTTTTACGTTTATCCAAAATGAATCTTTGTTATACGATGCATTTTACAAAATGACAAAAGGGAATGTTTTTGTCATACGTATGCGGAAACAATGACTTCTCCGCCACCGTGACCATTATTTGAGTTTCGGCTTCCTCTACAAGCAATAGCTTCTTTTTAAAAGAAAAATAAATACCATGTTTTAATTTTCTTTTATTTTGGTATTGAAAATGGTTTTCATAAGGTTTTTATATCAATTTGTTTTATTGATATCTTGTTATTGAAATGTGCAAATGTTATATTTCCATTATGCATGTTTTATGTGATACGGTTATGTTATGGTTCTTGGGAATTGTTATGAAGATGGGTGGTTCCATGATAAACTAAGGACGGGTGAGCCCGATATAGCTCTCCAATGCATTGGGTAACACGAAGGAGTGAAACATTAAGGTTTATCCGAAGAGATTTAGTGAATATACTGTGATGGGTATTCCAAAACGTAACCAAGAGGGTTACTCCCTATGTAAGAATGTTATGAATGCCTCAAGTTACCTTTTATGTCTTATGATTTTTACGATTTATTCATGATTTGATGTGGTATGTTAAAGTGGCTATGCTTTATAGGTAATGTAAGATTTCATTCTTATGTATATATGAACTCATGTTTCCTTTCCATATTTTTATAACCCTTACTGAGCTTTTTATGCTCATCCCAAGTTTTTGAAATATTTTTCACAGGTCAAGGGAAAGGTACATGACGTGATGATAGTGTCAAGGATGTGTCAAGAAAGAATCCGTATTTTATTTTAAATATGATTCCGTTGATGGGAAGAATGAATAATGTCTTTTATGTAACCACTTTTCTTAAATGTGGAATGAAATACAAGTTTCATGATTTAATTCTCTAAAACTCTAAACCTGAAAAGATCCTCAATGTGTAATCTTGTAATTACTCAAGATTAAGTAAGGTTTAAGGCTGGGGCCTTATAATAATTTTGAGAAATACCCAGCACAAAGCCAAAACCATTTTCAAAACAAACTCTAGGCATTTAAAATGTATGAATTCTAAAAAATCACGGGGTTATTTTTCAATTGAACAAAACATGTCAACACATAAAGATAATCTCTTAAATAAAGGAATGAACCACATCAAACATCACCATCACGTATTACAGAATTCATGTACGATTTAACATTAAAAATTCCTATTTAAAACACTCGAGTAATTATGGAATTTAATTTATTAGTATAGGAATAGGGGACCTACAATGATGTGGAACCAATCATTCCACATTATCTCTTGGTTCTTTATTACTAAATGATTTTTCTCCACCACTAATTATATGACAATTTTCAAACATGAATGGAAACCTAGCCCCTTGGCCTAAATTCATATGAAATATGAACATGTGCCATGGGATCTTTACAGGTTTACTTATACTCATATACAATTCCCACTAACCTGTGTATGCATTTTTATATATACACATATGAACAAATATCCCCATACTTGTACATTTAATTCCATGAATGAATATATTTATAATGGGGGAACCTACTTGTATATATTTACATAGATATCCACAAAAAAGAAAGTACCCCTTTAACCGGGAAACTCTAAACAAACAAGAAAAGAACACACACACTACACATATAATTTAATAAATCAAGAAAACAATTTATGAAATGCTTCAAAATTATCAGCAGAGAGTTTCAACCAGAAAAACACTTGATCATTCAAAAAAACGCCAGTTTAAAATTAAAATCAAAACACAACTATATCAAAACATGTTTTCTTCTACTCAATCTATTTATAATTTAATTTAAAAAGTGTGAAAGATTATTAACTAGTCATAATAAAACATTTTTCATTAAAACCATAATTTTAATACACTCAAACCTTAAGTGCTTTAGAAAACATTTCCCACTCTCCAAAAAAAGACGTGAAACTCCATTAAATATATAGTAAAATATGATACACATGACACACAATCATTAATTTTGAGTAAAAATTCATTTCTAACAGAAATACATTTTAAAATATTACCAAAACATACATTGAAAACATAAAATAATTAATTGAATATTTCTAAAAATTCCCACAACTATACCCATATAAAGAACATGAACAGTTCTAAAAAAGACCCAATTACATCACACATTCACGTAAAAACATTCAAAGAACTCATTTCACGCCTCCCCAAATTATTAAAAAACATTCTAAATAAATTAATCCAGGAAAAAAAATTCATCAAATAATATTTATGGATGGAAAAACCAACCACAATATAGAGACATAAAATTCAAGCATGAAACTTCAATCGTGCACCATTTTCACCATGAAGAACCCAGATCAAACCATAATTCAAGAAATCAATCCCAAAAATATCAACATAGATTCCTAAAATAATATATATTTGAACAACCCAAATCTTAAGAGGAGGGGATCACTGAGGAATGTCATAACATAAGAGGGGTCGATGGCTGGATTGGGGAAACCGGAAGAAACACTGGAAATGAAGGAGGCTCGTCGGATAAGGTCGACCAATAGGGATACAGCGGAAATGGTCACAACCAGCAGGGGGTGCGCACGAGATTGGGGATTCACCAGAAATGATTATTATACAGGAGGAGTAGTGGTGAGAAAAACGGGATGGTGATAGTGGCGAGCGGCTGGCCATGGGCGCAATATAGGGATTTAGGGGAAGGGATGTACGTTGCGACAAGGTAGAAGGACGTTACGAGGTGAGGGGTGAAGAGAGAATTGGTTTGGGAAAATCCTTCTCAAAAAAAGGAAACATAAAATTAAAAAAATAAATATAAAATTATAATTATAGTTTGTGATAATAATTTTAATAATAGCAATAAACTTAATAAAGTAAATATTAATCAGTATAATAACCAAATTAGAAAAATGGTAATAATAATAATATTATTTTTAATTAAATTATTATCCAACATTATAACAATAATAATAATATAAATTGATATCTATATTATTAATATTAATGAATACATTTTAAATTATTTTTTTTTATTATTATGGTCCCACATTATCATTCATTTTAAAAATTAATTAATTAGTTATGCATCGGACATGCCACATGGTGATTTTGCGATGTTGTGGGGTTTCAATTGTTATTTTCCCTCATTTCCTAAATTGACAAGACTAAAAATATTATTTATCAAAAAAAAAAACAAATAAATCGTGATCAGCCCGAAACACGAAAAAATATTTGAAATTCATATAAAATAAAAAAATAATAATATCAAGAGTCTGGGTGTGACATTGGGAATGTTTTAGACTATAAAAACAATTATCTAGTATAAATGAAAAATTATGAAAATATGGATTTTCAAAACACGGAGATTTAAATAAATTAACATTATTTATAAATAATCTATTTATAAATGAAAATTTAGAATCTATCTAGAATAATTTAGAATTCATAAAACATATTTAAGCTAAATTAATTCTATTGGATTCTAGAAAAGAAACATGGACGCGTGTTCTTATAAACACTTCATTCTTGTTGATCATATATATTAATTACCAATATAGTAATATTTACAATGACAATACCGTGGCCATGTTCTATAATCTAAATTACTCATTTTGTTTCTATTAATTGATATTCATTGAGATTATCATATAATAAAAGAACATATTCCATTAAAATATGTTTAACTCTTCCATCATAGATAAATCCAAAATATCATTATTTATGGATTATAAAATAGATATAGGTTTATAATATGAGAAAAATATAAAATTTATCAAGATTACTAGTACATAATCGAATCCTAACACCCTTATCTACTCTACCTATAACAGTTTCTAATGGGTTGTTCGTTATGGTTGTTGGTTTTCTAGGAAGTACACATTCATGATCATTAATTTAAACATCATTAGTAACTTATTATTTGTGAATAACTTCCATATCATTATCATTTGAAAAGAAAATAATTGAAAATAGACTGATTTATTTTTAAATAGTCATTTAGGTCAATAATTTTTATTTAATTTTGAAAAAATGGATCACACTAATAAAACATCACATGAAATTATTATTTTTTGATCATTGATTTTCTACAAGAGTAGTAAGGATTTTTATGTATTAAATTAAAATATAATGATGTCTTCAACATTATATAAATCATTTTATACATGATTATCTTTACTACTCAAGATACACACCTTTCATCCCAACACATTGAAGTGACCAACATTAGGGTTTTTATTATTCAATAGCTCAAAGTGTCATTTCTCTAGAATATGTCTTATTAATATTATATAAATGATATAAAATATTGTGTTAATAGATTAAACATAAGAATTATGAGAGACACAATATAAAAATTTAATCCCAAAATTGTAAATCCATAGAAATATAGAAAAATCCTATATATATATATATGTATATATATTCCTCTAAAACATTCCACTATATAATGTCTATACTAATCCATATGGACACATTTAAAATATATAGAGGACTCAACCATATTAATTAACATGAATTGCGATTTTTTTTGAAATTAACATTATATAATAAATAATTTATCATAAAATTAAGGGCATGAACAATATAAAACAATCATTTTCATAGATAGTTTAATTAAATAATGGAATTTATACTGTCTAAAATTTCAGTGTCAAAAAAATTTAAATATTTTTTTAAATATTTTATTTACAAAATGAATAAAGATAAAAAATATAAATATTTTAAATTCATTGTGATTGATAATTATATGGGTACTTTTTGAAAACAAAACATGAATTTTTAGATTAATCAACATAAATACCAATATAAAAAAATAAAAATTTCATATCAAATTTTTCTTTAATCCTTGAAGATAATGAAATTTAGTTATGATTCTAGAATCATGTTCTCTATCAAATCCATCTCTAAAAATATTTCTTTTTATATTTTCAATGATTACATTATTTATTCCCTAAATATTATAAAGAGTGTAAGAAAATTACTAAAATAAGAACTCATAGGCATGAAACCACCCCTATCCTTATAAAATTTATGATTGGTTTAACATTATATTTTTACCTAATTTAATTATTCTATAAATCACATGTTTTTATTTAGATGGTGTTTTTACCTTCAAATTAAGAACGAGATGTATAATACGAGACATATGAATCACTTTATCTAGCTTTCATGAATTTATATACTATCATTTTATATTAATTTTAATGAAAATGTTTTCATTTTTGCATAATTATTCATTCCTATAGTTGGGAAAAATCATTCATGGTATACCCAATATTTTTTAATTTATAATAAACTATTTATTTCATTAAACCATCAGTTTTCATTATTTTTTATGCATCCTATTGAATACCAAAATTCATTTGTACATATTTTAAAATATCCTCACAATACAAGAAAATCTTCAACAATTAAAGAGAATAATGAATCATTAATAGATTATTAATAATGTATTCATTTATGTTCCTTCTATATTTAAGAATAATAAATTTGAGAGTTCTATTATATTTATTTATTTATTTTTGGTATCCATATTGAGTCAGTTCCATAAATCACTTAATTAGTAATCGAATAATTCATCAAAAAATATATCATAGGACTAGACCATCAGATTGCAATTGGAATACCACTCCATGATGAGAGTAATATTCTAATAACCATTATATAATGATAAGGTTATAGCATCATATCACCTAATTATTCTCCATAATTGTCTATTTGAATCCATATCTCATTAATTTGATTAATATTATAACTTTTATGCATTCTAAAAGTATCATTTTTAATTTTCAGAGTTAATCCTTAATTTCCACATATTATCTCTATAATAACATTCTAAAACAATATTTTTCCACATTTATTTTCTTAATGGACATTGATATTGTCTATTGACTTCATATGGTCAAATTCCACTGTTAATAGAATTTACTTCTTTAAATAATTTCTCAAACTCAAATTATTGATGTGCATATGAAAATTGTATTTCACATTTTGTAAAATAATATGTCATTATAACCCTCCAATAAATATCATTTCAATTATTATTAAAATATAAATCCATTCATTCCTTCCAAAACCAATAATTTATTCTCTTGAAATATTGATCTCTAACCATGGAAATTACATCATTTGATTCTTTTATAGTAGACAAAATCTTTATCTATAAATCATTTTATTTATATTGTTAATTAAGTTAGATATATATTTTATAATTTGGGTTATGATGCATGTTTTTCTTAAAATAATTATATATGATCGTTTTCAAAAAAAAATGTAAATAGATTCCTCTTAAAAATCATAATCAATTTAAAGTCTCTCTGGATAAAAGAATAATTTTACCTCTCTTTCATAGATGAGTATTGAAATAGAATATTTAAAGTGTATGAGACAATAATTTTTATTGGGTTTGAGGAATAAATTTCCCCTTTTCAACACCAATAACTCTATGTCATCAAAGATAATGGGTTTTAAATATACCAGTCCTTTTCCAATGGACCTTGATAATTGAGTTGAATAAACTATAATGTTTTATTATAATGATTTTACTATGACTGTGACCAATACTAAATCCTATCATAAAAAATTAAATAATGCTAACACTTCATGAAATGTATATAGAAATATTATGGGAATTCTTGACTAATAATAGAACTATAGTATCAGTAAACATTATAGTATTTATTCAAAAAAACATGCATGCCACAAAATTATATCTTAGTAATATTATTCAAACAACGAGGACTTGTTTGTTATCAATGTGTATGTCAGGAAGTGCCTAAGAATAATGAGCACATGTATGTCTCAAAATATTATCTTTGTATTGTTTCAAAAAATAAATAAAATATATTTTATTTGAACTAAAAAATTGATTTTATAAAATCAATGAATGAAAATTCAAATTCTAGTTACAAAAAAATGATGAACACACAAAGACAACAGTTTACCAAAGATGAAGACATAGATAAGTGAAGATACACATCTAATGTGTATCTACAAAATAAAACTAGTGAATCGTAAAAAATGTTAATAACATTTTTTTGGTATATAATAAAATAGATAAACTTCTTCGATTTAGAATAAGATTTACAAGAAATTTTAGAATATAAATTTTAAACTTTAATAGAAAAGGTTATTTTTATTTATCATGATTTTTATTCTAAATTTATCACGATCAATACATAAAATAAATAATCCCATTAAAATTATTAAATATAGAGTGAAAAAAAATATTAGATTAAAATATTATAAAAATATTCAAATGGATATAAAATTAATAATTATTTAACATCCCCTATTAATATAAAAATGAAATAGATAACTATTGTAGAGGACAATTAAATTGATCATTGAATCAATTTATCAATATTTTTTCGAATAATTATATACAAGAAATCATATATAAATTATAAATTTAAATTTCCTGAATCCTCTAGTCACTATGAGGATATATACGATGTATTTATCATTCTATATAGTGTTCCCTCAAATTTAATGTATAGTCAAACATAAGATACCGTCTGAAAAATTATATTTCAAACAATTGGATCATTCCATGTGTGTATAATCCAAATATAAATATTATTTAAATAATTCTTGTAAATATACTAATGATCATATTATCCAAAATAAGGAAAAAATTTAACGAAGGATGGAAAAAAACTTGTGGATTGAAATTTAAGGTTAATTAGGAATGTGTTGATCCAATCATAGGGCTTATCACCAATATATGGTTCCAAACATATGATTCAATCATAAATGTATAGTTCCCAACTCAAGGATGAGTCACTAACAGATAGTTCCAAACCTATGTTTTATTTCCTTTTCGAAAACATGTTTTCTCAATTTTAACAAATTCAAGAAATGTTAATATCCATCTTATGGTTGATTCAAAAAAAATCCAACCTTTAAACATAGTCATCAATAAATATTAAAAATACAAATTTTAATAAAAAAACATTAAATATTAACATGAGATTCAAACAATGAATCCACAATATTAAAATATGAATAAATATATGTAAATATAAAAATGTTATGAAAAAATAATAGATTAAAATAAATATACCAGACACATAAGTCTATTTATCCTCCTTTATTTTCCCTATGAATCCCTTTTCATGTTTCCCACTACTTGATATACTATTCTCTCCCTTTTACAAAATCATTATGGCCCTATCATTTCCTTCCCATCAGTAGTTCAACCCCCTCCATTCCTACCTCCACCAAAACCAACACCCATTCTTTCATCTCTTCTCCAACATCTCCACACCTCCCCATTTTACTCATGGAGTTAGTCTACTCCAAAATAGCTTGTCGGATTCCCTTAATGTTCACTACCATCATATTTCCACCCTATTGTTAAAATTTAATCCCTAATAATGTTATCCCATTATCATCATTCACGTATATTGTATATGATGAAATATTTATTCATACAAGATGTCCACCTATTCTCCTCCTTCATACCATAGAGGCAAAAAGAATTATTGCATATTTTTATTACCAAAATCTAATATAAGGTGTATTTATTTAAATAAAACAAATTTAATATGGAATTATGAATTCTATATTCCTATTATTTCTAATCCATGATATACCTTATGGTAACTCAATTTAAAATCTCATAATTTATATCTACACCAACCACTTCCCTCACAATTTCAATCCCAAATTATTTTCTATTCATATTATTATTCATTTTTTTCAAATATAATTTTATCTATATATATTAATATGTTTTTTGGTTGTAATTATTATCATTGGTATGGACTAATTATTTTATATTTTATATTTTTTATGAACTTTAATGATTCATAATACATTTGGAGTTATAATATTGATTATTTTCATCACTTTATGTTTTTTTAATGATGTGCTCATGGGATTCATTATAAATAGACCTAATATGGGTGTTTGATTTTTTATGTTTTTATAATTTTTAGTATGCATTGAACAATTATAATTAATGGAATTGTCAAATAAATTACCTAATTCATAATTTTTTTATATAATTATAATTTATTATAGTATATGATTATATTTTACTCGAAATAAGTTATATATTTATTATATTTAATAATGATTACCATTAGGATAATAATTATTATGGTTTTAAAGGTTTAAATTAAACAATGTTCTAATTAATTTTCTATTTTCATTGACATTATTAATTAACGATGATAGAGAAAATTTCAATATTGTACCGTTGAGAAAAAAATTACACATTACAGGATACTATATTTATTTACATATATCATCTATCTATATTAGATTCAATTAATTTATTCTATGTTGGATAAAATTTATTATTTCATTACATAAATTTATAATTTATTTTATATATTTTACATCTTAGTTATATAAATTATTTATAATTTAATAAGTTTCTTTTATTCATTTAGATATTTTTATCAAAATACTTTGTAAATAAGCTTCATCTTTTTTTGAGTTTAATAATATATAATTATTACACACAATAAAAATATATGAATATTTTAATATACACTTTATTTTTGTTCAATGATAACTTATTTTAGGTATATATCCTAATATTTATATAAAATAATTATTATCACCTACTATTATTTTTATCTGAAAACAAACCCAGAAAAATATTTCTAATTTGATTTTACATTTTAATTATTTTAAATGAAAATTTATTTTAATAATATAAGGATATTAAAATAATTTTGTGAAATATCATTTGATTTTTTTATCAATCATAATTAAATACAATGATATAAATTATGAAATGATTTTTTGGTTTTTTTGTTTTCAGTTCTATGATATAGATATCTCTAGTCAGATTTTATGTATTGTGTTATTTCTATTATGTATGAAATAAGGTGGCAGTGAGAGAGAGATATTGATATAGTAGATGGTTCATTTATTAGTGAAGGAATTTTATAATGTGAAATTTGATAAGAAGTGATATAAAATTTGGTAAGATTAGGAATGAATTGTGTAGAAGAAGTTAACTCCTTTGAAAGACACCGTTCCCCGAGGACATAGGCTGTAACCCCAAATTTTCTCATATAAATCTCCTAAAAACTTATGAGACCCCTTGTAATACTACATAAGAGTCTATTTATTATACCTCACCAATTCCAAACTACAATATCCTCTTAAAAATATACAAAAATTTCTTATAGTATTTAAAAAATTTACGATCACAGTTAACAGTATGCACCTCTTAATTATTCTATATCGTTTTCATATCATTTTAGTCTTCATGAAAATCCACCTTACCCTCATTGTGGAATATTGGGATAAAAATTTGGAGCAACATTGAAATATCCCGAGACTCTTCGTTATATAAATGTCCATTATTTTTGTAAGTCATCTATTAGTTCCTCTTTCACCTCAATCTATCAATCCCAACAATCATATACCACTAGATAGAATGCCTCCACTAAAAAATTATGTTTCATATATAATTTATTTCCAAAAACATTGTATAAAAAATTATTTTATATTCCTAAAATTTATCTTCTTATCGATTATAGACTCCCATTGACTGAATTGAATAATAAATTCCTCACTTTTCCTTCTCACCTCCTTCAATTATTTGAACAAATGTCATTATAAATGTAAAAAATATCCTCCCATGGATTCAAAATTCATTCTTCTTATTCCATTGGTCACAATATTAAATAATTACTTTATCTATACGACCTTGTTATACTCTTTCAAAAAGGAAATATAGTCATTATTTTTTAGTGGATCATTTTAAAATAAGATTTTATGAAATATTTGGGTTCAATCACCTGTTGAAAAAAATCATGGCCCACTTCATGTAGAGATTAAATAACTAGATTTCCACTTTTATAATTAATTTATATACATATAACCATTCTCAATTTCGTTTTTTTACTTTAAGAACATAATATTATATTCCAACACTTCACATTAATATCATCTTGAAAAATCATTTTTAAGAATCATACAATAGAACCCTACCTTAAAAGACATTAAATATATCATCCAGTATTGGGCCCGAAATTCTAAAAACAGCTCACCCAAAATAAAATTATACTACTCTCATTTATAATAAATCAATAAATGTTTTTCTTCTCATGTGATCTATTTAACCACATCTTCTATGGAAAAAATTAGACTCTACAATTGTTTGTTAATTGGAAACATTTAATTAAAAGATTAAGTTGTGATTCTCTAATAACCCAAACTATTGTGAACTACAGATATTAAGTACATTCAACAATTTAAATACGTCACACACCATTCTATGACATTCTTTATTTACCCATAAAATAATAAGTCACCCCATTTTCAATATGATCCCTATAACAATGCATGACCATATCATAAACCTCCTATATCACAACTTCATGTGGACTAAATCTATTTTTCTATTGTGAATCATATCGAGATTTCTACAAGAAATTTTTTTATTAATTATAACTCCAGTTTCCATTATTGTAGAAATAAATTATGCATAAATCAATAAAAATATTAAATAGAAAGTCACTTATATGGAACCAATATTATGAAATATTCTTTCCAAATTCACAATAATAATTTTTCAATTGTTGTGTAGGTTGAACCAAATTCCCCTATTTTCATCCTATCTAACCAGGAATCACTCTTAGGAATCACTCTCATAAGAATATACCATAATAAAACCACTAATTTATTGTAACATATGAGATATAGATAAAGAGAAATTATATATTTAACCTATAAATGAAATAATTTCAGTCGGTATAATTGTAGGAGTAGATAAGTAGAAAAAAGGAATGGGAAGAGTATATAATAGTGAATAATGAGTCTCCTTAAAAAGACACCACAACCTGAGGCCCACGGATACAACCCATAATCTATTTAGTAAATTGTTTTGACAAATGTTTATAATACTTGTTTTCCTCAAATAAAGTCGAATATATTTGGAATCATTATACAGACAAAAAAATTGAATTAAAATGAATAACTTATATTTTTATATTTTAAAAATTGAGTTGATAAATTTTTAGGTATCAATAGGAGTATCTTAAATTAAAAATATAATAATACATATATATATATATATATTGGTTGAATTTTAAAAATATACTTAATTCATTATTCTATTTAAGAATATTTTTATTTATTCAATGTACAACTTCTTAATAAAAACTAATTAAATTATTATTAAATGAAAATTCCCATAAAATATAAAATTAATTGATTAATTCTAGACATAGTAGTGTTCGTAGAAATTAAGAATTATAATAACTAGTATTTTAATAAGTTATTTAACTATTACAATAGTTTCTACATTTATTTATGATTTTATTTAAATTTGAAATGGTATATTCTATATATTAAATTGGATAAAATAAACATTAATTGTGATTATTAATTTTAATATTAAATAAATTTTTAATTCTTGTGTTTTCATAAAAATATTATTTTTAGGTGAATTGATATAAATAACATTTTATATATAACCTGAAATTTTTTAAATCATTAATATACATGTATGTATGAAAAATTAATGAAATCATTTTATAAGAAAATATATTTATTATTTATTTGAATTTTAATTCTATAATTGATAGTTTAAATTTACAAACCCATATTTTAAATTTTAAAAATTATGTTTTATTTAAAAAACATATTTTTTAAATACATTTTAAAAATTGATCTCAAAAATTAATTTTTACACCATTTAATAAATTACCAAATGTAATGGATTTAAAATTATGAGTCTTTAGTTATCATTTTTTTAATATGGTCTATTTAATTATTGGGAATAAATTATAAGTTATACTAGGTAATCAATTTGTACCACTATAAAACATAAAAATGGTAAAAGAGAAATGTGTATGATTATTAGTTTAAAACATATTTAAAACACATGTGGGAATAGTTGCTTGAATCTTAGACTGACCTTATATATTACGATATATATTATTTATTAATTTTGGGAGATTATTCGTTGATATTTAATTCCAATTATTGATGTGTTTTGTGTAATTATAAAAATGTCACCTCTTTTGACTTATAAAGGGGAACTCTACTCCTCACATATCCTCAAATAAAAAAAACACCATACATTGGACTATAAAATACCAAAAACCCTACTATTCCTTACTATACAAAAATATTTTGTTTTTATTATCATTAAAATTTCATACCTCAAGGGAATAACCCATTTTCAAAGGAGATAATCCAAGAAGTGTGGTATAAACTTCAAATATCTTGTTCTTCATTTATATTATTTTATTCTCACTTTATCATCATAACATTTCATTAAGAACTCCTAAAAACATAAAACTTGTATAATTATTCAAATTATATATTATTATATTTTTGGAAGATACTTTTACAACTTTTCTAATTTCTATTTGGAAAAAAACTAAAATGTGAAACACATGTGTCTGCTGACTACCACCGCAATGAAGTAACATGTTCGTTCTTCCTAACCCCTTTTTGTGGTATGATTTAAAGAAGAGTTTTAAAGGAAAATAGAATATTTGTGATAAAATTAATGTTTTCATATTATTGAACCTAAAACATAAATTATTAATAAAATATACTTATAAAATTATCCATATTAAACTAGTACACTAAGAGGAAATTTATCTCTTCATTATACATAATAGAATTATTTCATATAAATTTTTTTACTTTAAATTTTGATATATCAAACTAGTTAATATTATATAAAATCATTATTCTTTGGGTATAATGATTTTACAAAAAAGTGACCAAATAGTAATCAATTAATCATTGTTTGTTAATGGTTTTGTCAGTTTGACCACCTACTTGAGTAATGCTATAAAATTATATCATTGTTAACGATTAACAAAACATTAATTCTATAAAATGATAAAAATATTAAAATAATTATATTTTTCATTCATGTACGCAGAAATTATGAACTAAAAAATATAGAATTCACCTTTAATTGGTTAGTCCAATCATCAATGTGTTCTTTTTGTTCATTTAATATTCCAAGATAAATAGTGACACAATTATTCCAGTAAATTTAAGTATAAAAATTAATATAAATATTCCATTTAATTATATTTAAATATATTTTAATTATTTATATATGATTAAGGAAAAAATACCAATACTTGTCTTATGAAACTAGTACCAACATTAAATCCAAAAACAGTCGGTTTTGGAAAATAGCTATAAATTAACTAATATACATGTGGATAACGATTAAAAATAAAAATTATAAACAGTTCAAGGTGATTATAAGTTTGTTAAATAATTAATAAACATATTTTTTTGTTATATAAGAGGTTAGATAATATTTATGGAATAAAATATCAAAGGTAAGGGTTTTCTTTCTCTCAATTAATACTCTCTGTGACCTATTAAATTTTATGAACCATGTTTCCTTTTGTGTGATTTTAATTCGATTTAGTATCCCATGAATGTTTAGTAATTTATTTATTTTTTATTAATGGGATATACAAATAAATTGTATCTTCTTTTATTAAAATTTCCTTCGACACAAGTTTATCCCAGTTGTAAGGGTTTTTCTATGAGTCACCCATGTATAAAGCATGTTTTTTTACACATGCATCTTATTTAATGTGGTATAATCGCATCCCATTTAGTTATAGCATAATTAGTTATTATTTTTCAGATAAATTTCATGTTTATTCTTGCTAATAATTTCTTTTTTTCTATGGTTGATATCATCTCGAAAAGACAAACACTATTTTCCTTTCCCATTATACTCTCCTAATAAATAATTTTTTCCTTCAACATCACCTTCCATTTCTTATTTTATTACATATATCAATATAATGTGGTAAATATTTATTCAAATAATCACCACTGGTGTGTTTTCCTCCTTGAAAATTTAATCGTGTTTTGAATATTTATCTTCCTATAAAATAATGGTTCCCCCTCATTGTCTATAATTACTATTCCAAACTAAGGTTATCTCTTTTAATTGAAAAAATAATTATGTGTAATCATATTTGTACTTCGTATTTAAATTATCTTATTTTAAAAATAATTTTATATTATCCTTTTTATAAGGTTTCATTTAAACAAAGTCATTTTAAAACCTAAAAAATGTTCTTCTGAAACCACCCACGTTACTTTAAAGTAATACATTATCTTTATTTTTCTCCCATTTACCCTATGTAATTATCACTTTTTTACCTAGTGATATAAATATATCCCTTACAAAAAATTATATTTTAATAAACCTTTCTTTTTTGGGGTCAATATGTCGTTCCTATTCACTTTGAAATTCCAACTTTCAAATAAACCCATCATAGGTAAAATTTCATACATCTTATTTCATGAATAGTGTCACCTAAATTAATGTTATTTTACCCTAAACTTTTCCTAAAAACAATTATTTCTAGGAAAAAATATCTTAGATAAATTCTTTTACAATGTTAAATAATATGTTACTTTATTCCATAAAATATCATATACTCATTTTAAAAAGCTTTACCTTTGCATGTTATTTTATTCTTATTTCTCCTTGATCATTCCCTTGAAATTTATTACATAAATTTTCAATTTTCATGAAATATATTCTTTTATAATAATATTACCATAATAAAGTTTTTAATTCATTTTATTCTTGGGAAGCCATATGAAATATCTTTATATTATTTATTGAGATAAGATTCTAAAACCCAATACATTATCATGGGGGTTCCCATTATTAGGCTTTATGTATAGCTAATTTTACAAATGATGATCATTTATACAAATAAAAAATTATTATTTTCAATATGTTATCGTTGTACTAGAAATATATATATGTCTAATTCGATGGATAACTTTTTAAACATATGGGATACCATGTATGATTCATTGGATGATATCATATGAACACTATGTTATTTGAGCGGTGGGCGTAAAATTATTCATCCCATGAATGCATTGAGTAAAGGTATATATATTATGAGATGATATGTATGAGAATAGGGATTGAAAATAATCCAATATGAGACTTTTCTACTTTGTTTATGGTATTAGATAGTGAAATAAATCCACATAGGTCCATTTTAAATTATATTTAATAGAATTGGTAGTGTACCAAATCCACAATGAAATTTTGTCTACAATGATAGTCTTGGTAGTGATATTTGTTTTAAAATAATTATTTAATGTATTATTTTTTTCAAATATTCAATTATCCTATGATCATATGGTTTAATTTCATTATTATATTTATCCTTTATTATGACCATTCTCTATATGATATCATAAAATACCTCTTGACTCTCATGTTATGTTTTATTTCCATTTTTATTCCATTATATGAATTTTGAGATTATAATTTTCCTTATGTATTTTACACAGGGTAGCATACACACTTTTATAAGATACATGGGAGTTAGGAGGGATATATAGAGTTTTAAATATGATAATCATTTTATGTTTAATAGGATTTATTTATGTATCCAATCCTTAAAAGAAATAAAGCCAAAAAATAATTAGTTTGTTTTTAAAAATTTATTTTAATGATTATGAAATAATGTTCATTTAATTATTGGGTTGAAATAGTAGGTATTAGGGGATGGTATAGATATTATTGGAGATTAATATGGTTGAAATATTTAAAAAACCATAGTGATAAACCTATTTATAGTGTAAAATACTAAAAATTTGAAACAATTTAGAGTATTTTTTTTGAAAATTATTATATCCCTTTCTAGACACAGAAAAGTTAATGTGGACATAGAGTTGATGGACCAAGGGTTAATCACATTGAAAATAAATGGTCGATAATATATCAAATAATTCCTCTAATGCATGATGATTGGGATTAAGACTGCACATCTTGCTGGACAAACATAGGGAATATGCTTTAGATATTCTTATACACTTTACCCACACTAATAAAGGATTTATTACAATGCTATTTTAATGGATTAGGTTGATATGTATTAAAAAATAAATGTAAAATATCCAATTATGAATCAATAATGATGCAGGTTGTACTAAGAGTGAGATAGGTCATAATAAAAGAACTATAGGAATCAAAATGTATCACATCTTGTGGTTACATTTTCCAAAGTCTATATATGAGAATAATAATATAATTTACCATCACTCATGTTAACAAATTCTAGTTTTATTAATTTCTGTAATGTGAAGGTAAATGGTTTACATGTAAAATATGATTATGAACTTAATGAATAATCCATCAGAATGAGAGTTGGATCATGATATTGTGATTATTCCAAAAAACAGTCATAATATATTATTAAAATCATTTATATAGTCAATACCCCAAACCCACTAAAGAAGTGATGAATGGAGTCTTGGGAATGTTCATGCGACAAGGATATTAATAGAAAGAATATTTCACTACTTACTTATGAAATGTTCTGAAATAATAAGGGGGAATTTCTCTTAAGGACATGGGTATTTAGTAAAATTTTATAGATGAAGTATATCAAACAAAAAATTATAAGGTAAAGAAAAAATATGTTAAAATAAAATCCATCAATTATAGATAAACTAGATATTTTGTAAATGAATTACCCTTTTCAACTTCATAAAATTATAATATATACATAAAAATTATTATTCCATCTAAATAAAAAAGTTCATATGTAACGAAAAAATTTGAAGAAGAATGGGATTTTTTCACTCATGGTTTTTTTATCAATTATGCCATGTATGGTTTAAATAGTATCATATAGAATTAAAAATAAGAATGTTATTCGTATGATAATTATATCTATTGTATGTGATATTATTAATATTTTATATAAGTTTTTAATATTTTATTTATTTCTTCACATTTTATTATTCTATTACAAATGTTGAATAACATTTTAAAAAGGGATCACATTATATTTCAAACAATTATAATCCCACATCATATACAAAATCAACCTATGCTTAAACACAATTATATTATGGATTAGAATGTACCTATAGAAATCAAACACATTAAATTTTCTTCAAAATTATGATTATGTATTTTTTGAATGTTTTGTAGAATGTAACAGCTCAAATTTTAATATTTCTGAATTTACCAACTAATATTTGACATTTTAGGAAAAAAATTATATTTAAAAATTTATTTATACTTATTTTTGAATAACGTCTTTTAAAATTAATTTTTATCATACTTTTTTTAGAAAATAAAATTTAGGAAATACCATTGGAAAATTAAGATAATAAGGTCTATTTTATTTTTTGGGAATCATGATAAGATACATTTGGTAAAAACTGGTTAACAGAGTAAAAAATAAAATCATAAAATGGGAAAATCTAATAGAAATGAGTTGAAAACAGGTTTAAAAAATGTGAAGGAATGGATTTTTTAGATCTACCTATAAATTATCACTTAACCTACATATTATTTATTATATTTTAATTAGTTTTCCAGATAGCTACTTCATATTATAGAACAGTATTGTAAATTTATTAAAATGTCACCACCTTTCACTTATAAAAGGGGGAGTTCCTTCCACACATCCCTCCACACCCAAAACAAAATTATTTCCACCAAAACGCAACACAAATATCTTATAAACAATCCAATACACCCAATATGTTGTCTTGAATGTCTAAAAATATCATATTTAAAGGGATTTCCCCTATTTAGAAGAGGTAATCCAATTATTGAGGTATAAACATTTAAGATATCCTTCCATGATTCTATTTCATTATGTGAATTTATTATTCATAATACCACATTACACCATCTTCAAATTATTTTTTTATCATTATTATCGTGTAATTTTATTAAAATGATTGCATCATTATTTAGCACATTTCTCTTTTCTATTGTAAAAAAATTTGAAATGTATGTGTGTGAAAACTACCACCTCTATAAATATACATATTAATTTTAATCACCACATTTAATGTATTGTATTATGAATGGGTTTAAAAGATAAATTTTATTTTTATTAAATAAAGTTTATTTTTTCTAAAAATAGAACATAATAATGGTAAGAGAAAGAAACGGTCATTATGAAATTAATAATCTTAAACATGCATACAAAGAGGAAAATGATCTCTTCATCTATAATAATAGCTTTATATTAAATATGTTATTATTATATATATATATATATTAGATTTTTTTTCTTTACACTACAATGAGTAATAATATAATTATTCTTTTTTTATAATGTAATTATAACAAAACAACCAAATAATCATACACTAATCATGGTATGTTAAATATTGATTCAACAAGACCACCTACTTGAAAAGTGATAAAAAATTATATCAAGGATTACTATAACTACATAATAAATTATATTATATGATATAAATATTCCAAAAAAAATTATTTGGTTTTTCATTTGTAAATGATACATTAATATTCAACTTAATTATTTTCAAAACTCATCTCAATCATTATAAAAATTATTGAAGTATGATTATTGTCATTTTCAGCTTCATGGATGAAAAATAAAATGAAAATTCAAAAATAAAAAAATATTATAATTAATCAATTACAATATATTGAATGATATTTTAGAGATTCAATTTGAAACAAATATTTCAAAATATCTAATGAAACTAGTATAAACTTGATAAATAATAAACACCGAATGTGTGAAAAATAGTAAAAAGTAAATAATATAGATATAGATAGTGAATAAAATTTAAAATTATAAATATTTTTAATTATATTTATAGTTAGTAACAAATTTATTTTTTTATATAATTTTGAAATATAATATTTTATATTGCATTCATGGAATATACGTTTAATAGTAATAGTTTTCTATATCATAAATATGATTCATTGAGACATGTCACACATTATCTAAAAAGAATATTTTTTGTATGAGGATGATATTATTAACTATTTCTTACATGTTTTAGGATTTATTTATTAATTATTTAAAGGATATATTAATTCAATTTTTTTTTTTCATTAAATTCCCATTGACCCAAGTGTTACAGTAGTTTTAAGGCCTTCAATCTAAATCACCCATCAATGTGGAATGTTTTCATTTTAGCAAATAATCATGTTTTATATTTTTATACTAATTCCACTTGAGATATAGTATCATAAATTTTGATTGAACATGGAATCATTACTTTTATATCATGATCTTTCCTACATTGACTATGATTGATATATTACCTTAAATATATGGGGTTTTAATAAATCGATATATTTCGCGAGTTATAATGTGTTTACTTGTTATGTATTTTCCATTTTATATGGTATATATTATTTATATATATCATGAGATCAAATTAAAATTCAAATATTCCTCATTATGGAGTTATATTCCTTCTGTAAAATAAAAATATTTTAATAGTAATTCTCATCTATTTAAATGATTATATTCTTCATATCTATAAATAATATTCCCACAAATGTTATCCTTTGAAAATATTAATCCTAATAATGTGTCATCACATGTGATGTTAATATTTCCTATATCCAAATTTCAAAAATAATGTTTTTTATCATTTTCACTACATGGGGATTCATCAAATGCATCGTTTAAAAATAGAAAGTGATCCTATGAAAACAAACTCATAACTTTTGGGTTATAAATTATAAATCCTTTTTTTATCTTTTGATTAAAATATAATCGTTTTTACTTTCATTTTATCCATTTTTTATGTTAATAAATATTTTTGGTTCCCTTGGAAATTTCCTCTTTTATTTGAACCAAACATTATGTAACATTATGATTACATATTTCATGAATAGTATCTTCTTTATAAATTTATTTTAACTATAATTTTATATTGAAACCCACTTTTACTTTATGGAAATAAATATTAGTATAATTTTTTTCTAATTGGAAATAATATGATATTTCCTTCCCCAAATCTACTATGTTTATTTTTAAAAACATCACTTATGGGGTTAAAATTATTATAACTTCACATTGACTATTTCAAGAATTTTCGTAAATTTCAAATTAATGTTCAAGAAGTGTTTTTATTTGTTAAAATTTGTATATCCAATAATATTTAATTTTTTTAACATATTTGGAATCCTTATAAAAAACCCGTCACTTATTCATTGAGACATGATTATAAAACTCAGTAAATTCTCATGGTTTTACCAGGATTTTTATTTATATTTGGATTATTTTACTCATTTAAAATTTGTATTCATTCCCATATGGTGATATTCATTACATGATAGGTGGGATCAAAAGTATATATCTCTCATATTCCTTGACTATTTTTCATCTCATGTGATACATTGTATATTCCCCGACCAGTTAACCTAAGATCACTATTTTATCTGATTGATGGACCCTATAATCAATATCCCTTTAATACATTCAGTAATTTGTTTTTATCTCATGGGATTATAAGTATGTGATTAGGTCTGGAACATAATCATCTATATGACATTTTACACTATGTTCATGGGATTTTCGAGTAAACCAATTCCCATATGGGGCTTTTCCCATGATGTTTATCGGAATAGGGATTGAACCCAAACCACCAAGGGACTCTTTCTACTATAATATTCATGCAATTAATACATAATATATACTTATGATGGAATGTATTATATTATTTCCATATATTCCATTATTCCATTATCTAATGATTTTGTTTACTTATATCATGTTTACACTCTTATAATCAATCTCTTTATGATATAATTTTATACCTATTGACTACCATACTATTTTTTATTTCCATATTTATTTGCACACTAAAATTTATAACCCACCATTTTCCTTATTTAATTTCCACTAGTAATCTTATATAGTTTTAGAATAATTCTAGGAGTTATAATAATTTTGTACTATTTTAAATAAGTATGATTTTTTTAATGTTTGAGATATTTTATTAATGTATTTAGTCTCCTACAGACTCTATACCTCTAGATTCATGGTGCTAATTTTTTGAAAATTTATGCGAATATGATTTAAATTTTATGGATGTCTTGTGTAACCATACATATTTTATTAAATACATCCATGACCCACCTATTAAAAAATTCTTATTTATTATTCAAAACCCTCAACAGAATACACTCTCCTAATAACAATGATCTGAAAAATAATTTTTCTTATTTACATGTAATTACTTTAGTTTAATTAGATTTATCCTTGGAATATTTCTACATATACATCTAAGTATTTTTCATGGATATTGCTGGTTTGTTTTGCGTACAACACCCCATACCTAATATATTAAAAATATTTATATATTAAACAACACAAATATATGTTATTTATAATAAATTTCCTTATCATTGATTGGATACTTTGATGGGGAATCTCAGAACATAGTTATTTCATGAACATGGGGTTTTCACTAGGTGTGATATAAAGATGTTATACATCGAGCATTCAGTTTAATGAATCTATTATAAGCCATGTTATGTAAATTAAATAATTTTTTTATATATAGATCAACAAGGAATTATCGGGGAGGATAAATTTAGATCAACAAGGAATTATCAAATGTGTTCTTGTGGAAAGAAAATAATTCCAAGGTATATTTTTCATCCTAAATTTAATATGTGTTAATTACAATAGGTATATATATTCTAGATCTAGGCCACATTATTTTGTGTATTTTTTCTCGTTGAAAAATATGAAAATACGAGATTTCATTTATTCTTATTTTAATAGGATTTCCATTCTTCGCATTTGCCCATTTTTTATTGGTATTCTTAAACATGTTTATTTATATAGTATGATCCATATTTCAAAACCATGGATTCTATAATTTTTTATCACTCTCCTAGATTTCATCATTCAATACTGTTCTCATGTCATTCGTTTTCTATCCTCACAACTGTGATTTGTATTAATCATCATTGGACCATTGGGTTAGCAATTCAAAACAGTTGGTACAAATTTGACCTTGATCATACCCTTAAATTCATGTAAGTTACATTAATGAAAAAATGAATATTTTCTTTTGGATGGATCAAGATATATTTGTGTATTTGGGTGATGGATTCAAGGCTTAATATTTTAAATGGCGATGAGAGGTGAGACGATTACCACACAGGTAATCAGATTTATGATTTATGATAACTAATTTTGGTAATCAATAGTTAGTGATAAATTAATTCATTTATAATAAATAATAATATTCAAATTGAGATGCATGTGGTGATAAAAATACATATAACATCCCTGTGATGAACATACATCACTTCCCTTTAAAAATTTGAATAAACAACATGTATCCAGGAGAAATCCACATTGTGTATCGTGTGTTCTTGTGGTCTCTAAAGGTTTAGAACAAGTTAAAATTTAAATTTATGGTAACTAGTACCACATGTCTTGTGACTAAAACTAGGAAATTCATACATATAAGTATAGTGCAATCCTAGGTTCCCCGACCAATAAGAAGATTCGGTCCCCAGATGTACGCGCCAAATTAACGTACAAAGCTAGTTAGGTTTTGTGTCATGACTACAATCAGAAGTCCCTGATTGAATATATATCCCCTAATCCCCTAGGTGAAATCAATTTGGAGCCACATGGATATCCAATCACTGTCTAGTGGTGGAAATACCCTGGGGTCCAAGAGAAGTCACACGCCATGGGACCCCTTATTCCCAACATATACATTTTCGAAAAATATATACCTTATGAATCTTGTTCTTCAGGACATGTATTTCAACCCATTAGTATCTTATCCCAAGAATTTTTTTCACGTATGACATTGAAATGGACTTTAATTTTGAATCATAGGTATGATGTGAGAATATATAAGAGGGACACTTCTTTAAGTGATTCTTAGTTAGTGGTAATGATCAAGTGTGATCAACGAAGTGATTCTAGGGTTAGTATTATCTTATATCTCTATGCGGTGATTGACCATTTCATTTATGTTGGTTTAAATGAAACTCCCTAAGAATACATTGGGTGTTGATCATCACTCTATAGAGTTGTACATTGCTTCATTCTGTTCATGTAATGGGAATAACCTCTATTATAGTAGTGATACCTCTATTTCACCACACAATGGTGAGGTGAGGGTCATCCATGCATGTTATTGAGATGTTTTGTGTGATTTATGGAAAGGATAATGGACCATTTAAAATATTTTATCAATTTTCATTAATAGCTAGTTATGGACATTTAGATCCTCATTTCTTTCATTATTTTATTTCTTTCATGCATATCTATTATTAGGTTTCCCTTACCCTCTTTACATATTGGTTAAGCTATATATTTTATTATATTACATCCCAATTTATTTTCATGTGTCTCTTTGTGTGTTTATACACTAACACTTATATTTTTTATGTTCACACATGTCTTATCTTTTGGAGATAATATATATATATATATATATATATATATATATCATCCAAGACAATGGTGGAGTTGGTTTCATAGGAGAATAATGGTCAATTTTAGTAATGAACATATTTCATTGTCATCATTGGAGATTTTTAGTCTTATTCTCTTCATTTTTTCAATTTAACATTATTTCTCTTATTGGGACCTCATTCAGGTTTGAAATTTAATTTTATTATATTTTACTTTTTTATTATATTATTTTAATTTGATTTATTTCTTAATGGTTGTTGCATGATTTTATTACACTTAAGTAAAATCATTCTTTTATTACCTCTGTAATAATGTTTCATAGAGTAGGTTGTGTTTTTTATTTATATTCGAGAATGGTATCCCATTTTAGTGATAATCCTACTCAGTGATTATTGACAACCCCTAGAAAATTTAATGTGATCTAGTGGTGTTAAAAATATCTTACCACTGACCTAGACTAGGTCATGTTGGATGGGGTCATAAAATAATGGTATCAATGATGGTTTTTCCTCATGTTGTTTTTTGGTGTACTCCACGTGTGAGTTTTGGTTAGTGTAGAGACTCGAAGCTTGACATACATGTACATTACATTAATTTTTTGGAATACTTAATATATAACAAAAAACAAAACTCAAGGACCGTAATAGTTTAGTGTCTTTGGAAACTCGGAACGTAATCTTCTAATCTTGGTGAAAGATCTTCAACATCCCCCATAAAGATCTTCTCCTTTTGTTTTCTTAACTAAAAACTTTCTTTAAATCATGGGGAAAAGAAGACATATAAATGGTGATCTCAAATGATCAGTAAGGGTAAGAATAGAAAGCATAAAATAATCCATAAACATTTGAGTGCAAAAACATGATCATAAAATCTAAACATCAAATTCATAAGCAAAGACATAAATCATGGAAGTACATAAAGAATAGATCATAAAGGAAAATTAATCATGATAAACTAGCATGGGATTAAATCATGTAATTTTGGAAACCATAAAGCACATTATATGATTTCCATAGTAGCCAAGGCATTGCTTCCAAGACCATCTTAGTAGACAAAGTCCCTTTCTGAATCGAGTTCACTCCTCATTCCAGTCCTTTATTAATGAACCAATTAAACTTTCTGTTCCAGCCATGTCTATCTCATGAAATATAAATCTTTACCCAATGAATTGGAGGGAGATATAGGTCCCACCCATCTCATAATGAAATCATTATTACATGTGCCACAAAATAAACTTAAAACATTCATCATAACCCAGATAATAAAATGGGTTTCATAAACATCATCCCATCATTTCATAATCCATATAAAACAAATGGACATTTCATCATAAGAAAAGTGAACCATGTAAATCATAGAGACATTAAACTTGAAACATACACATATCAAATAATGTCATATTATATGGAAAATGGTTTTGATAAAACATTTTAAATGAATTCTTGAGGAAAATATCCTTTCTTCGTCAAAATCATTTTCTTTTCAAAAAATGCCATGAACTTTTAAAATTAAAGAAATTTTTTGAAAATATTCATAAAAACATGTAGAGTAAGCTTCATGAAAATGAGGCATTATGAATCCATAAAAATATGTTCAGGCCGTATAAGTTAAAATTAACATTCTCCTCGTACTTTTGTCGGAAAAGTCAAAAAAGTACCTCGTAACGTAAAAAAATGAAAGATTCATTACATACCATGTAGTAAAAGTAAAAAATGGGTAAAAAGGACTTTATAAATACATGAATACACTTTTATAAAACATGTACATGGATGATAGCAATAACCCCAGTAAATACTTACGAATAAGCAATCTCGGATAAAAATGAGATTTGCACAATTATCCCTTACCTTAGGTCCGGTATGCTTCATACGTATCCTAAACTCCTTTATAATGATTTAAATAATGTCATTGACTTATTAAATAATCATATTCATTTTTATTATATAATATATGGTTCACTTATGACTTTATATTACCCGTTCTTTTGTAAATTCCATGTTAGAGCAGCGTTTTGGGTAAAATAATTTTATTTATCGTATGTGTTTCAACATGTCGTTCGTGATATTATTACTCATATCCTGATTTACATAATTCCATAATGTAAAAAATTATTTATATATAATATAAATTCATCATATTCATACATATATTATAGATCGATAAAAGGAATGAAATACACCGTTCTTGGAGACGGTAGGCCGTACATACGCATGAACACTGTTTTTGTTTACTCATTGAATTGAATGGAATTAATTGGATGACATACATATATATATATATATATAAAGTATCATTATATATCAGATATTTAATTATTACTTATTATATATACTTTATAATCATTTATGAATAGTTAATCATTGATAATGAATCTCATCACGTCGTGGAGATGGTATTCCGTACGTTTGCACGGGCGATGATATCGTTACCATGATCGTGGAATTTTATTGGAGTGTATGTATACTATTACATAATATATATCACTTTATAATAATCATATATAGTTATTATTTACACCATTATACCCATCCAGGTAAGGTGGTGGTGGAAAATAGATTACACCACGGCGAGGAGACGGTATTCCGTACGTACGCACGCGCGGTGATTTCGTTTTCCATAGGATGGATAGATGGTGAAAAAGGTTTTTTCATAATTATAATTACATATAAGTATATTATTTATACTTATGTTATTACTTAATAATGAAACAACTTAAGAAGAAGAAGTGGAAGAAGAAATAAAGTTGAAAGAGTCGGTAACAGACATTACCTCTTCTTTGAAGCGCATCTTTGAGACCTCCACTTAGGGCACTAAAATTGGTCTTTGAAGAATTCAATGATATCTAGGATGTTTCTAGGGAAGTGTAGAAGAGAATTCAGCATTGTTTGGCCGATCTTGAAGGCTCAATGTGGTGTGAGGAAGAGAGGGAGGAGGTGCCCTTTTATAAAGGAGGAGAGGGGCACCTTTGGAATTCTTAAAACTATTAATTTATAATAAATCTAACCCCACTTAAAAACCTCCAAAAACGACTCATATCCGAATATTAGATGATATAGGGTTGTAATCTCATCAACAAATCAAATTTAGACATGTTAGGAATGTATTTTAAACATTATCAACTTGATTTATCCTAATTTAATCAATTTAATTTTATTTGTGGTAATAACATTCTAAAATTTAAATTATAACAAGTAATTAATTATTTGTTGTGAATTGTCCATAATTATATACATTATTAAATTTTCTACCACATAAATTTAAATGTATAATTTTTAAATATATTTGTGATTTTTAATCAATTTTATAATATATTATTTTTATAAAATAACAATAGTGTCAATTTTGACACTATTCATTTATTTGAATTTAAATAAAATATATACAAAAGATGTGTTCGAACTAAAAGCCTTAATAGAATCGTAAATGGTCATTTGTATCTACAAAATTAATGTAGAACATTAAATAGTTCATATAATATTTATTATGTTATTTTTCAAACCATTTATTTGGTTTATCTCTTAATAAAATAATTACTACAACATTTTTGTATAATTATTTAATATACTTATATGTTGCATAAAAATTTAAATAATTTCCTATGATGAAGATAAATCTATTAAACTTTATAATAATACTTTCACACTAATTTATCATCTTAAAATCACAATATTTAAATTGTTATATTTATTAAATCATGAAGGTGACAACTTGGCATCATTTAAATTAAAATAATATAAGTGTCATAATCATGTTTATTAGAATCCAAAAGGATATATATTAAGTAATTGGATGATTATGGTATGTATATACACTACTAATAAGTTTTGTTCAGGTTTTTAGGCCTTTTAATGGGTGTTATTATTTCAATAAAAACTATATTACTGATTTTTCACTTAATTAATAATTTCTACATCATTAATGTATCACAATTAATGACAATTATTTAATCCCTAAAAATTCTAAATAAATTATCATGATGTATATAATTTTATTATCTTTATTTAGAATATTCATGTTAGAAGTTGTATGATGTTTATCACTAAATTAAAATTATTATACTTATAAGATTTAAGAGAGTGACATGTTGTCACTTTCTTTGATTTAATAATAATTATGTTATTTTCATGGAAGAAAAGTCCATTAAATGATTCTAATCCGACCCTTATGTGATATGGGTCGACTTTTAGTCATCAAATAGTATTTTGGTAGGTGTTAGTGTAATTTTATAATCTTATACTTACCCTTAATTACGTGATTTACCTTTAACTATGGTAAATAAAATTTACAGTAGTTACTATTCATAATGCCCAAAAAAAAATTGTCTATTAATATAATTTGGACCCAGTGATTCCGAATATGGAATCAATTTTTCCAAATTCAATACACAGAAGTTGCAGAAATTAAATTAAAATTAATCCCGTTGTCGAAAGAAAACGGGTTTTTGTTTAAAATATTACAAAAGATTGAATTGATTTAACCTACGAATTCAAAGTAAAATCATTACTAATTAAATACATTATATTAAATGGTAAAAATATATTCTATTTATAATTTAAGACCATTCAATATTATAATTTAACCACATTAATTATTACGATGAAAAAAGATGTTTTTAATTAAAATATATCATGTTCTAACTATTCATTAAAATATGACAGTTATCAGCATAACATGAAAATTTTATCCAATGTAAAATATTATATCCTTATTCCAAAAAATAATTTTATTTTGTAAAATTTAACTTATAAACTTGTCAAAAAATAGATTTAAAGTGGGTGCGCCCTCAAAAGGCGGAAAAACTGCAATTTTTTAAAAATACTTATTTTACCCGAAAAATTTATTTTGATCACATAAAATGTTTTATAAAATTTATAAGATGAATAATAATATTATACAATTCAAAATTTAGTTAATAATATTCATAACGTCTAGTTCATAATAATATTATAATAATATATCGTTGTTTAGTAAAACATGGGATTGCGTACAACACACGCTATCGAGGAAGGTCGTGATTGCGTGTAATGCAAGCCAAGTCAGGGTTCCGTGTTATTAAAGAATCATTCACTATTTCGTATAACAGAATCCATCCATATTTTATATATATATTGAATATATATATATATATATATATACACACACTCAATGTTGTGTAGAATTACTATTATAAAATGAACTTGAAATTGTGTGTAACATGATCCAAGAATAGCATTGTGTATACTGCAATCTAATACGGTGTTGCGTATATTACGAGATAAACTTGGAGTGGTGTATAATAGAAGACATCAATGAAATTAAAAGAATATTTTTCATAAAATCTCAGGTTATTACATTCTACCCCCCTTAAAATTATTTTCTCCCTCGAAATTCGTTGGGGTTATAAATGGTTTGCTACTTGAAAATTTCATTAATAGATACCAACATCGTAAAAAGGGATACAAAAACATGACTTTAAAAACTAATGTATGAAACATAATGGTTACCCAAATTAATTAAACACTGGGTTTCGACATAGGAGAACATAGGTGAAAATATGGATATGGTAGAGAAATCTAACCATCATGTTCTGATGGAGGGTGGTAGAGAACATGGCAATGAAAAATCCATCAATCACAAATCCATAGATTTGTGATGATCTAAGGTACCATCTTATTCATCGGATATAGGAGCAATAGGAAAAAAATTTTGATTTTCAATATCATTTCCCTAATGTTGATAATTTTGAATTAGATGAAATATTTGCTTGATTTTGGTACAATCTCACTGTTGTTCGTGCTTTGAACAATTTCCACATCATCTCTTAAAGAAATGAAGTTGAATTTTTTATTCGTGAAGAGTTATCAGATCATGTGATAGAATGATGGGTCATTCCATATGTTTCAAGAAAAGTTATCAAATATACATAAGTCCATATATGGTGAGGTTAATCATATAAGATTTCAAAAATGATCTTATACCTCATATATCATACCGCTTAATAAAATAAAACTAGTTTCTGCTAACCAGGGACTTCCTGTAGGCCAGTGGTAGGAAATAAAGGCCAGTCGCACTTTGGTTGTGGGTTCTATTCCCACAGCCTTGTCCGACGCGATGGGTTGTCGCCCGTCCTGATGGTTTTCCTTTTTCTAAAACTACATTACTATAACATCCCATAAATAATATCAAAAAAACTTCTATCCTTAAACAATACTAACTTATGTACAACATAATCCATTCCAATATTTAGGATTATCCATAATAGTTCATTCCACTCTCATATTATAGTGAAAACGATTACCAGAGATTTCATATAACAAGCATGTTAATACCATCCTTGATCCCCATATATCATAAGATATGTCTTGTTGGACAAATTCCAAACATTTGAAGGCCTTAATCATGTATTCTCTTGAAAAAATGAATACCCATTGAACCCTAGTGAAAACATGAATGGAGTTAAAAGTTAACATTTTCCACATACCAAAATCCTAAACATTCTATATTCTAAAACCATGATATTACTTAGTCCTTATATCAATCATGAGCTCATGAATACTGTCAAAATTTTCATTTTCTCCTAATCCCTTAATTATGCACATATCATCTTCTTTCCAAAATATTTGAATCACTTTTCGTTGTTACCAGTACCATAAAATTATTGAAATCCACAATAGACTAATACAAAAATATTCTAACACACCATAAAAGTACCTCAACAACATTATTCTTGAATACCAATACATAAAATCTTCAATACATCCTCTTCAATTATTGTCCTAGAATACGTCCTTCCTTGATTTAGAAGTAACTTTTTAGGTTAGGGCATTGAGTTGGGTAATGCCCATGTTCTCAAAAAATAAGACTTTGAACTCCATAACAGTCTGTCACTCCATGTCCCTTTTCTCCACATAGATAATATTTGTCCCACCATTTGAGGTATTCCTCAAGCTTCTACTTCCCTTCTTTAGAAATCTCAATCTTCCTTTCTTTATACTCCTCAACATGCGAACATGCATAAAAGTATATCTTCCTCTTATCTGATTAATTAGGAATACCACTAAATTTCACCTTGTT
The DNA here is from genome assembly GCA_963277665.1 of Viscum album. Classification (NCBI taxonomy): domain Eukaryota; kingdom Viridiplantae; phylum Streptophyta; class Magnoliopsida; order Santalales; family Viscaceae; genus Viscum; species Viscum album. The sequence goes on from OY728133.1 coordinate 1,363,510,358, forward strand.
AATCATATATCACGATGACTGATTTGGCATAATCACAATATCTTTCTCTCTAGGCATTACACAATTTTTTTGCCCATAGTCACCAATTTTTCCATTGGATTCAATGTTAACAGAATTCCTTCTGGTTCCCTCCATTGACTAAAACACAAAAATAATTCTGTGAGAGGAAAAAAAGATACAAGGAAAATAACATAATCAAGGGGGAGTACCTTCGACATCTAACATCCTAGGTTTAATTCTAATATTGTTACCGTAATTCTAGGACTATAACCTATACTTATACTTAACCTTAGAGACATCCCTAGACATACCTTAGAAATATCTCAAGGGATCTCACTAAAGTTCTCGCATCCTAGTTTCCAACGGTTGACTAAACCTTTACTTTGATTCCAACTGTAGAGACCTGAATCTTGACATACTTGGAAATTATATTTCTTTTGTGGAATAGTTAATACATAACAAAAATCAAAACTCAAGGACCATAATATTTTAATGTCTTTGGAAACTTGGAACGTAATCTTCTAATCTTGGTGAAAGATCTTCAATATCTCCCATATAGATCTTCCCCTTTTGTTTTCTTAACTAAAAAATTTCTTTAAATCCTGGGGAAAATAAAACATATAAAGTTTGAGCTCAAATTCTTATTAATAGTATGCATAGATAGCATAAAATAATCCATAAACATTTGAGTGAAAAAACATGATCATAAAATCTAAACATCAAAATCATGAGAAAAGACATAAATCATGGAAGTATATAAAGAATAGATCATAAAGGAAAAATAATCATGATAAACTAGCATGGGAATACAACATGTAATTGTGGAAACCATTAAGCACATGATATGATTTCCATAGTATCCAAGGCATTGCTTCCAAGACCATCTTAGTCGATAAAGTGCCATTCTGAATCGAGTTAACTCCTTGTTCCAGTCCTATATTACTGAACCGGTTTAACTTTCCATTCTATCCATTTCTATCTCATGAGAGATAAATCTTTACCCAATTTTTATGAGTGAGATATAGGTCCCACCCATCTCATAATGAAATCATTCTTACTTGTGCCACAAAATAATCTTAAAACATTCATCATAACCCAAAGAATTAAATGGGTTTCATTAACATCATCCCATCATTTCATAATCCATATAAAACAAATGGACATTTCATCATAAGAAAATTGAACCATGTAAATCATATATACATTAAACTTGAAACATACACATATCAAATAATGTCATCTTAGATGGAAACTAGTTTTGATAAAACATTTGAAATGAATTCTTGAGGAAAATATCATTTCTTCGTCATAATCTTTTTCTTTTCAAAATATGCCATGAACTTTTAAAATTAAAGTATTTTGTTGAAAATATTCATAAAATAATGTAGAGTAATCTTCAATAAAATGAGGCGTTATGAAACCATAAAAATCCGTTCAGGCCGTATAAGTTAAAAATAGCATTCTCCTCATACTTTTGTCAGAAAAGTCAAAAAAGTACCTCATAACGTAAACAAAAGAATGATTCCTTACATACCATGTAGTAAAAGAAAAAAATGGGTAAAAAGGACTTTAAAAATACATGAATACACTTTTATAAAACATGTACATGGATGATAGAAATAACCCTAGTAAATACTTACGAATAAGCAATCTCGTATAAAAATGAGATTTGCACAATTATCCCTTACCTTAGGTCTGGTATGCTTCGTACGTATCCGAACCTCCTGTATAATGATTTAAATAATGACATTGACTTATTACAGAATCATATTCATTTATATTATATCATATATGGTTCACTTATGACTTTATATTACCCGTTCTTTTGTAAATTCCATGTTAAAGCACCATTTTGGGTAAAATCATTTTATTTATCGTATGTGTTTCGACTTGTCGTTATTGATATTATTACTTATATCCTGATTTACATAATTACAGAATGTAAAACATGATTTATATATAATATATATTCATCATATACATATATATATTATATATCGATAGATGTTATGAAATACACCGTTCCTGGAGACGGTAGGCCGTACGTACGTATGAAGGCTGTTTTCGTTTCCTAATTGAATTGAATGGAATTAATTGGATGACATATATATATATATACATAAATCCAGTATCATTATATTTAATATATTTCATTATTACTTATTATATATACTTTATAATCATTTATGAATGGTTAATCATTGAGAATGAATCTCATCGCGTCGTGGAGACGGTATTCCGTACGTACGCACGAGCGATGATATCGTTCCCATGATCATGGAATGTTATTGGAGTGTATGTATACTATTACAGAATCAATATCACTTTACAATAATCTTATATAGTTATTATTTACACCATTATACTCATCCATGTAAGGTGGTGGTTGAAAATAGATTACACCGCGGCGTGGAGACGGTATTCTGTACGTACGGACTCGCGATGATTTCGTTTTTCATAGGATGGATAGATGGGGAAATAGGGTTGTTTCATAATTATAATAACATGTTAGTATATTATTGATACTGATGTTATTACTTCATATTGAAACAACCTATGAAGAATAAGTGGAAGAAGAAATAACGTTGAATGAATCGGTAACAGACATTACCTCTTCTTTGAAGCGCCTCTTTGAGACCTCCTCTTAGGGCACTAAAATTGGACTTTGAAGAAGACCAGTACTTCGAGGATATTTCTAGGGAACTGGAGAAGGTAATTTGGCAGGGGTTGGCCGAGCTTGAAGGCTCAATGTGGTGTGAGGAAGAGTGGGAGGAGGTGCCCTTTTATAAGGGAGGTGAGGGGCACCTTTTGAATTTTTAAAAATATTAATTTATAATAAATCTAACCCCACATAAAAACCTCCAGATATGACTTATATACAAATATTAGATGAGACAGGGTTGTAATCTCTTCAACCAACTAAGTTTAGACATGTTAGGAATATATTTTAAACATTATCAACTTGATTTATCCTAATTTAATCAATTTTATTTTATTTGTGGTAATAACATTCTAAAATTTAAAGTATAACATATAATTATTAATTTGTTGTGAATTTCCCATAATTGGATACTTTATAACATTTTCTACCATATAAATTTAAATTTATAATTTTTAAATATATTTGTGATTTTTAAACAATTTTATAATATATTACTTTTATAAAATAACAATAGTGTCAACTTTGACACTATTCATTTATTTGAATTTAAATAAAATATATACAGAAGATGTGTTCGATCTAAAACCGTTAATAGAATCATTAAAGGTAATATATATCTATAAAATTAATTTAGAATATTAAATAGTCCATATAATATTTATTTTATTATTTTTAAAAACATTTATTTGGTTTATCTCTTAATAAAATAATTATTACAACATTTTTTTATAATTATTTAATATACATATGTGTTGTATAAAAATTAAAAATAAAATCCTATTATTAAGATAAATCAATTACCCTTTATAATAATAATTTTACTTGAATTTATCATCTTAAAATAACAATATTTAAATTGATATTTTTATTATATTATGAAGGTGACAACTTTGGCATCATTTAAAATAAAATAATATAAGTGTCATAATCACTTTTATAAGACTCCAAACGGTTCTATATTAAGTCATTGAATGCTTATGGTATGTATATACACTACCAATAAGTTTTGGTCAGGTATTTGGGCCTTTTAATGGGTATTATTGTTTCAATAAAAACTATATTACGGATTTTTTACTTAATAAATAATTTCTCCATCATTAATGTATCACCATTAATGAAAATTATTTAATCCCAAAAAATTCTAAATAAATTATCATGATGTAGATAATGTTATTATATTTCTAGAGACAATTTATGTGCGAAGTTTTATTATGTTTATCACTAAATTAGAAGTATTATACTTATAAGATTTAAGAGAGTGACATGTTGTCACTCTCTTTGATTTAAAAATAATTAAGTTATTTTCATGGACAAAAGACCATTAAATGATTCTAATCCGACCCTTATGTGATATGGTTCGACTTTTAGTAATAATATAGGATTTTGGCAAGTGTTAGGGTAATTTTATAATCTTATATTTACCCTTAATTACCCGATTTACCTTCAACTATGGTAAATAAAATTTACCGTAGTTACTATTCATAATGCCCAAAAATAAAAAGATGTCTATTAATATAATTTGGACCCACTGATTCCAAATATGAAATCCATTTTTACAAATTCAATACACAGAAGTTGCAGAAATTAAATTAAAAATAATCCCGTTGTCGAAATAAAACGGGTTTTTGTTTAAAACATTACAAAACATTAAAATGATTTAACCTGCGAATTCAAAGTAAAATCAATGCTAATGACATAAATTATATTAAATTGTAAAAATGTATTCTATTTATACTTTATGACCATTTAATTTTATAATTTAACCACATAAATTATTACGATGAAAAAAGTTGTTTTTAATTAAAATATAGCGTGTTTTACTATTCATTAAAATATGAAAGTTATCAGAATAACATGAAAATTTTATACAAGGTAAAATTTTATATCCTTATTCAAAAAAATAATTTTATTTTGTAAAATTGAACTTATAAACTTGTCAAAAACTAGATTTAATGTGGATGCACCATCAAAAGGTGGCAAAACTGCAGTTTTTTAAAAATACTAATTTTACGCGAAAAATTTATTTTGTTCGCATATAATGTTTTAGAAAATTTATAAGATGAATATTAATGTTATAAAATTCAAAATTTATTTTATACTATTCATAACGGCTATTTCATAATAATATTATAGTAATATATCGTTGTTTAGTAAAACTCAGTATTGCGTACAACACACGCTATCGAGGAAGGTCGCGATTGCGTGTAATGAAAGCCAAGTCAGGGTTCCGTATTGTGAAAGAATCCTGCATTGTTTAGTATAACAGAATCCAACCATATTTTATTTATACATTGAATATATATATATATAAACACACACAATGTTGCATAGAATGACTATTATAAAACGAACTAGAAATTGTGTGCAACACGATCCATGAATTGTATTGCGTATATTTCAAGCTAATACGGTGTTGCGTATAGTACAAGCTAAACATGGTGTGGTGTATAATATAATACATCAATGAAATTAAAATAATATTTTTCATAAAATCTCGGGGTGTTACAATTAAGAACCTTGGGAAATAATGGTAGTGTGTCTTGAGTATAGATATCATTCTAAGAATATATTTAAGGTTTATAGTATGATGTATCTATACAGTAGGACCTTATATACCAATACATTGATTCCTTATTAAAAGGAATTGGTTTCGAGGAAACCAATAGTATATAAATAATATATGGTTGGCACATTTTAATTTTATAACATTATTGATTCATGTCCCTATATATCCTTATATAAAATTGGTATATCTTGTAAATTTTAGGATGCCTCCATGATGATAGAAATATGGGACACTAAGATTGGTTTATTAATAATATTATCTGATAAATTAGGTCTTAATTGAAGGATATATTCATTATGTTTTTCTTCTACGAAATCGTTATTTTGTTTATCCACATGATTTGAATCATATGGATCCACCCCCAGTGGGTTAGGTGGAGAATCAATTATGTGCCACGTAGTATATAACTCCCAAAAAAATTAAATTATTATGAATGGATGAATGAATAATGTGTGTATAAAATATAGAGTCTTAATTGGATTCATGGTGAGTCTGACCCTCAGGGAGTGGAGGATTTTCTCAAGATAGGTTTTTGAGTCATTCATCTTATTTGAACCCGTTTTAATCTGATTGTTTTGATTGAAATAATAAATTATTAAAGTGTTCCATAAAATTTGTGGGGTCTGATAACCTGTACTAATGATTAGATGATGATATAATGGCCATACATTCTTCATTTGGTCTAAATTAGCATCAAAATTCACGATTTCACTCGGAGAATATCCTAGAGATTCTAGAGCCGAAAAATTGATATGTCAATTTATAAGTATGACTCTAGGGTTTCTATCATCATGAACTACAATCTTGATATGGTGTATGAAATATACTATTGGGCATGACTGTTTTAGTAGGGACTTTATAGATATATCCATGATAGAATAGTTTTATAATTAATTCCCACTTGTGATTGTGTACTATAACAAGAATTGGTATGAAATAACTTTTTTTTCATAGAGATGTTGATCAGTAGATGACACAAATGAACATCATGGGGATGGGTAATTTCAAATAGAAATTTGGTATTACTTTTTAGTGTCTCTACATAAGAGGAATAATCATACCCATAATATGACATGTGGATCAACATCATAGGGTTTTCAAATAGTGTATAGTAATCATGGAGTGAGATGAAGCTAATATTAAGATTAGTTAGGTCTCTTTGATCATGATCTCCCAACATGTTGCTCTATGGATGATGTAATTATGGTTCATGTTCCTCCATGACATACTCAACATTATGATCAGGTAGCTCCCAAGCTAGGTCTATTTGGGAGGTAGTACTGATAGAGTGGCATAAGGAGCCCAAGATGGATGAGCTATAGTAGATGGATGAAACTACAACCTACTCCCCCAACACCTCCAGGTAGGCCATTCCAAGACAATAGGGATGAATGTTGATGGTGTTGGAAGTAAACAATTTTGGGGAAGGTTATAACTTGTCCTCACATGAGATGATTAAATGTATAGTCTATATTTACTCTGCTATAGATCTAGTACTTATAAATAAGGGTTCTAGTGATTCAATTGTAATAATATATTTTGTGAAAGATATATAGATACTATTATAGTTTTTTCCAATCATATAAGGATAAAGGTTCCTACAAGGAGTTATTATTATATATAAATCGTCAACTAGTAATGTAATATAGAGCATAGAGGAGAGAGTATCTCATGGAACAGTTAGGTAATTTCTCTGAAACTATTTAATTATTTTTTTGGGGATGAAATGGTTTTTAAATGTGTTAATTGAGATATAATACCATAAAATGAAATCTATATTCAATCATAAATATGGGGAAATAATATTCATTGTGTATGGGATAGACCATATGGATGAGGGGACAAGGCTTGTGACTATGATGATCTAACTTATCACCCACCATTTGGAGATTTAATCCCCTTGTATAATGGTAACTTCATGATTATAGACATTAGAATTAGTGATGGATCATATAGAATTATTTCCTAATGTTTTTAGGAATAAATTTATGATGATGGATTTATTTTTTAATCTACTTTCAACCTAGGTCATTACTAATATCTTATGTAGTAAATCAGATAGACCCTACTGAGCTTTAGTTACCATGAGTTCTATTGGAACTCATTCAAGATAATTGTTTTTAAATACCCTATGTGTATCAATCAATGAATCCATTTTTCATGAAAAATGAGGAGAGGATATTAATGATTTTCATTGATTATCGTCACTTGAACCTTGTGATGATAGTTATGAAGGACCACATAGAAAGTATTGATGAAATTTTTAATTAGTTAAATGTTGGATGTTGGTTCTGAAAAATTGATCATTGGTATGGCTAAAATAATTTCATATCTCATGTGAATAATATTATAATTATTTAACTATAATGTCTTTATTAGCATTATGAGTTCATAGTGATGCCTTTTTTTGTGATTTATTCCCCTTCCATATTCATTGCGCATATTTACTAGATCTTCAATATGTTATAAGACCAATTATTTCTAATTTTGATTGATATAATTTTCATATACACTGTGTCTAAGGAGGATCATGTAGAGGATTATGGGATTGTCCAAGATTTCCTCTATATGAAACAGTAATACAATAAGCTATAGAAAGTTTAGGTGTGGATATAAGTGGCTTAAATTTTAGGTCATGTCATATATGACTATTGTGTAGTAGTGGATCCAATCATGATTGATATAGTAATTTTTTAGGATCCACCCATGATTATGTCATAGGATTGGAGATTATGTGTATTCAAAAGTTAAAATTTTAGGTTCTCGGATGACCTCTCTAGGATAATCCCTGATTTTAGTAAATTTACATAGAGATGCATGATGTATTCCTAGACAGAGTACTGATATAGAGCCTTCATGGATTTGAGGCTTTGGTTAACCAATGATTAAATAGTGATGATACCAGAAGAGGGAGTCAAGTATATGGTCTTTTTCAAGACCTTCGGAACTGGGATTATATGACTATTAATGTAGAAAAAGGTAATTATCACTTACAGGTTGATGAATTTGATGTTATATGAGTAGAATTAAGTGACTGATGACCTAGAGTCTGTATATGTAGTCATAAACCTGATTATTTGGTGGCATTATCTTCTATGTGAGGGTTACATTGTTTACAAAAACACATTGAGTCTCAGATATATCTTCAACCAAATATATAGAAACCTAGTATAGTGGATTTGGTTGGAGTTAATATTTTACAATATATCTATGACAGTCTATAATCAAGGAAATGGAAATGTGGTTGTATATTCAGGTAGCATGATATCTTATTCTTGCTTTTGGTAGAGGAATTAGACCAGTAGGACTCATTACAAATAAACCTAGTGGTGGATAGGGGTACAACTTATATTTGGATGATGGTATTGGATCTACCACATCCTAATAATTTGAGATTTTCCTAGTTATAAGGCATCATCTATGATCTTCTATAAAAAATGATATCATTGGGATAAACACTAGATTGATTCCTTGAAGGAGGGGATAAAATCATTCTTTTTAGGGGAAATGTGTTTATTATAGTAAAATTTCTGGAGGTGGTTCTATGATAGTTTGATTCATCCTACTTGGATGTATAAATTTGTAGGGAAAATATTATTTGGGAACATTGAATGCGGTTTTTTTAGGATGGTATGTGGAAGACCATTGTTGAGTACGTTTCTAATTGACTCATGTGTGATTATGTAAAAGATAAAAATGCAGTTCTATTAGGTTTTAATACATATTTAGATATTTAAAAATTAAAATGGGATTTAATATTGATTTACTTCAGTATCATACATCTTTATATAGTGATATTCCATGAAACTGTAATGGTTATTTTTGACAGACATCTAATTTTGTCACACCTTCATTCCATTATAGAGTGGAGTTAGGTTGATTGTTTGGGGGGGGGGTATACCTATATATGATGGTTCAGATTCATGGGTTACCGATGAAAATCTTCACAACCCATTATTATAAGTTCCCATTAGGGATTTTCATGGGTTTTTATTGTTTTTCGGGACTGGGTAATGGATGATCTTGTCATTTCATCCATTGACTGATGTCCAAACCAATCTGACTATGGGTTGGACTTCGGATGAAGCTGGTCGCATCACATGATGTTGGGGGAGTTTTCTCATATTAAAATATATCACTAAAATATTGAATAGGAACCTTATGAGGCTATATATGGGATACCCTATATGTCACTCTTGTGATGAGATTTTGATAGAGACATAACCCTTTTTGGTTGGAAACTAGTGAAATGGTTGGTATATAATGTTTATGTGATCCATGTGAAAATGATTATAGGCCAATATCGAAAAATATATTATGAAGACATACATTATAGGCATTTGGAATTAGATTTTGGAGACCATGTTTTCCATAGATTCTTCCATTGATGAGTATTACATAGATTTAGATAGGAAGTCAATTTATTCATAGGGATCATCATGTTATTGTTGATCATACGGAGTGTGAGTTAGGTTAATTATGATCTAAACACACCCCTTTAACTAGAACAAGTTTATGATTTATTCCATGTCTCGCTTCTAAATAATTACATTTGTTATACCTGACACATTATTGACAGTGGTGTGATAGACATCAAGGATAGTGCCACCTACTTTGAGTACTTGGTGGAAATAAAGGATCAGTTGGAGAACTTCTTACATTGATAGAGAATTCCTATGGTTTGGTGGATTTGGAATTATGAGATCATTCATCAAATCTATTTAACCTCTTATATAAATTTCATGGCTAATTGTCCCAAATTTATTATCTTCATTATTTTAGGTTTGAAAAGCCTTAATGTGGGGAGAATTTAATATCTCTTACTTCGTAATTTGAATCATTTGACTATTTATATATATATCTTTTGATGTCTTAATGGATATTTTTTTGTGTTATATGGGTCATAGGACCCCAAATTTAATATATTAAAAATATTAATATATATTTAATAATGTCCACGCGTATTTTTGGAATAAATTATTTTCAAATTTATTGGGACCTTACAAGGGAAATATGATAATATTATATTTTTTGAAGCATGTGGTTTACCCTTGATGTGACATAAAGTTATTCAGTATCAAGAGTTCGGTAGAAGGAATATATTGGTGGGTTAATTATGAAAATTAAATAAATTATTTATTTATTTAGATGAATGGTGATATTCTAGTCTCCCTCTAAAAATATTTTAATTATAATAAATGTTCATGGTAATCTGTATAAAATTTTCATTTTAATGAGGTGAAAGGATGTGATTTGTGGTAATTGGAAATGCAGGATTGTAGAATAATGTAGAACAATAAAAGTGATACATGAAAAGAATGACGAATATAATAGATTCATAATGTTCTCCAATAGAAGGTGTCTTATTCCATGATATCAATATATTCTTAATGTATGGAAAATAACATTCAGGATCTCTCTATTTTGAAAATTATGATTAGCATATATTTCAAATCTACTAATATTTCAAGGATTTATATTTTTTTCATGAGCATATTTTTTAGGTATTCATGAATATATTTATTTATATTTATTTCACCTATATTTAACACCCTTGGATTAAACTATTTATATCCATTGGTTGGGACCACATCGACAAAAGATGTTATCACTACATTATTGTGGTTTTCCTACTACCATTTATCATATTCTTCACCAATTCCCTATGGGGTCGGTGATTCAACATTGCCGAGAATAATTCCATCATGATGAACCACTATATTCTTGATGGTTTCATGAAAATATTAGGGATTGATTTCAGGGTGATGGATCACCACAAAATTGTGCATGTGGGTAATGGTTTCTTTAATTGGGATCTCGAATTGTGATCAAAGGAATAATGACTATTGCAAGGGAAAATGGAGTTATGATTTTTGGGAACTAGAGGCCAATCCCCAATAATCAAAGGTGAATTGCATCTTTTATGGTTGATTAAGGAGGTAAAATTGTAATATATATGGAAATAATTTCATATATAGAATCTATGATATAGAAGGACTTTACTATTTGTGAAAACATGGACTACACATTATGTATCATAGAAGAAGATGCACCATGTATCCCAAGTTCTCATGATGGCTATAATTTCAGCATGGGTTATATATACCATTACATTATTGTAGTCCCACACACTGTATGACCCTACGTGGATATCCAAGACATGTATTGGGATTGCACTCCAAGGATATAATGTAATTATACATATTATGTCCCCCTAGGGACATGTCATGTGATGTTACATGGTCAACAGAGCTATGTAGTACAAGTAAATGCCTATAACCCTAGGATAACAAACACAACATTTTCCCCAAAGGACAATAATGTTCTATCCACATGGATATCCAAGAAGTTGTCAAGGTGACTTTGCAAAATCAAATTCCATGTGACCCATACACACCAGGTTTTTTTTCTGAAACTTCTACATTATGTATATCAATTTTAACAACACATATTTGGGCTTGTGAGTAACCTATACATAGTGGTTGTGTACCTAGGATTTTATAGTGCCCATTTTTTCGACATCAAAGATATAATGAAAGAGGATAAAATTGGGATTCCTTGTTCACACGGATTAGCTAGTGTGTGATCATCAGATAGGTTCTAGGGTCAGTAATAACCTATCTCTCCACCTAGTTAGTTCCGAATATTTTTTATATTGGTACATATGAAAATACACAATATTATAGATGGTGCAAGTAATTTATAAATTTGGTGTTACTCTCTATCTTTGAAATCTAGAAGCGAGAGGGTCACCTATTAGAGTAGTGATCAGTAAAATTCAATACATAGTATAGATTTTATGTCTTATATACTGATTATAGATATGCTATGATAGATTCTTATCTATGAGATAATAGATTTATAGTTGTTTCATGAAACTACATTAATATTCGTCTTGGGAGATAGAGATATCATTTCCCTCTTTTCTTAGGCTTCATTTCATCCCATATCTTATTAGGATTCCCTTACTCTGTTATCTTATAGGTTTATCTAACTATTTTATTCTATTTATTCCTTCTTGGTTTTAAGGGTGTCTCACTGGGTATTCATATACTAACACATGAACACGATATTCCTACACAAGTTGTGTCTTACAAAAATGAAAAGTGGATCAAATATAATATTGTTAATCTGGGTTTCATAGGTTTATAGTGGTATTTGGAGGTGATGAGAATGATCAGTGCTTTTCTATAAAGATTTTGAGTTGAGAACTCTTCAATATACCCCTTTCCCCATAGTTATTATGTCATGACCTCATTTTTTATTGGGTGAGAATATTTTCCATTAATAAATTTTTCAATACTTTATTATTCCCTGATGTATTTCACAGTGGTTTTTTCAGGAATTTATTACATGCTAGATGATTAATTTTATTATTATGTATCTACATACATTAATAAAGGTGGTTGTGTGAGTGTATATTGGTAAATTAGGCTAGGGATATACATTTTTATGATCAGCCTACTTAGTGTTTGTTGTTCACCCCCGACCTATTGGTGGTTGTCTTGGGGAGACACACATGAAATACCACTCACATTGGTGTAGTCCTAATAGTATAGATTATTATGTTACAACACATATCATATCTATAATGAGTCACCACATCTCGAATATTTTATCCATATTCCAATCATATTATCAATCTCTTTTTACAAAATAAAACAATAAATTTCATTTCATTTATTTATTTATAATAATAAAAATTAATTATAAAATCCATTATGAATATATTTATTCAACTATATTTTTTCAAAAAAATAATTTTAAATTTCATTGATAAAATATTACATATATTATGTATTCAATCAACAAAGTATTGTTAGTTCATTACCCTATTCTCATTTATTCCAATAATTAATTCCTATATTTTCATAGATATTTTATTAAATAAGATTATTTATAAAGATTAATCATTGATTTTCCCTCATCATATATACGATAACATTATAGAGAACATTATACCTCAATGTATACTTGAAGAAATATCTTATATGGGCATATAGGGGTCCCACACTGTATATTGGGAAGCATAATATAGAAGGGGGATACAATTGGGAATATAGGGAAAATATTCACTTGTTAGTGAGTTAATTTTAAGGGGTATAATATTAGAATGAAGGGGGTGGTAGAGCATATTAATAGGTTTGTTCAGATTTAGTAGGGGCGATGAAATTTTCATCATAATTTTGCTAGGGTACTAGGACAGTGAGTTAATGAATACCATACATGTATTTTTTTCATTTATTCTCTTTCATTTTATTATATTTTTCACATACTTCCTAATAATTTTATTTTTGGTTCCTCAGGGATATAATATAAAAAATTAATCTACTAATGGTGGATTTTTTGTTTGAGGGACTTATAAATTGCTCTAATATTTCGAATACTTATCATCCAATTTTAAAGAAACATAATTATGGAGAGGTTCTTATAAAAACAACATTAATCCACTAAAACAAATAAAATTTGTTGGGAAAAAGATTATAATTATCAGGTGATATTTTTAGAGTAATTTCCTATACTAATGTGTAACTTTATGAAGAGAATATATCAAGAGTAAGATCATGAATGTCAATAAGAGTAAAATTTTGTAGGAAAATAAAAATCAAAACTCTAATAAAAACTCATATTCATAGTGATTAACAATGAGAATATTTTATAAAAATAAGTTCCCTATAAATAATTGACAAAAATCTTAATGAGGAACTATCCACAATGTATACCACTCAAAATATAGATGGGTAAAATGAGGATATTTTTTCCAAAAAAACTAGTTTCTCACCTGAACAGTCCATCTATATGTAATGGATGGAGATACCCAACTATGATGGAACAGACCCATGGGGATGGATCTCACAAGAATAATTATATTTTTAAATCCACCAAAAAAAGATGATTTAAAATTATCACTTTCCTAGGAAATTAAGGTAAGAGTATCAATATGCAGGTTTGAAGTTATATTGGATTTCCATTCAGAATTGAAATCTATAGTGTTTAAATAGTGATTACTAGAGAAATTTAGGGGTATAAACTACAAAAATGTCTATTTTATGTCACTAGAATTAACATGGTATTTCATTACCCCAACAACTTTGAATGTATTGATGCTGACCCCAGTATCCCATAGTCGGTGAATTACATTATTACATTGGTATATATAAAAGAAACAAATCCAAAAATACATATCAGTTTACTAGTTTAGGAATCTACATTACATAACTAAATATTTCATTAAAACATTAAATGAAATTCAATATTGCAACTCAAATCGACACACCCATTAACACTTAGATTATCCCTAAAATTCATTCATAATATACTTCATCGCATATGGTGGAAAAATAAAAAATAATAAAGGGGTGATATAAGATGCTCTGTAAGGGTAATTAATACAATTGATGTTATTATAAATATTAATTAATTTTGATGGGAAAAACCACATTCCATTAGATCATAATATTGGCCATGAAAAAGAAAGAAAAAAAGGTGAATAAATAAGGAAATATAAATAATAATATGAGAATAAAGATTAATAGTGGATAATATAAAAGTCAAATATTACCACATATTATCAATTACCAGATTAATTATTAGGTAATTAAAAATTCCAAAAAACATAAAAATACTCTCAATTACACATCCAAGAAATATTTAAATAAATGATTAAGGACTCGACCAAATCCATTTCTATATGTTCTCATGATAACTACCAATGCATCGAGGGGATATTTAAGACCCAAACAATAAATTACTAAGTCCAATTCATTCCTCCTATGTAAGGGTTTAAAAATAAACTACACATACATATGAATTGTAAATTAAATTCCCCAATCTTTGTGCATAATCAAAATCCATTCTAAGTAGTATAGTGAATGGTATCAAAATAGCACATACATAGTAAAATAGGTAATAAACCATGTAATAAAAAATTAAGAATGATAATCATAAGAGAGAAGGAAAAATAAATCAATAAATTTCAACATAGTTTTGGAAAAAAATTTCAATACTCAAATTAAATCATTGATAAATTCAAGAGATAAATACCCCTTTTATATTTCAAAAAATGATTGCTTTTAGAAAAGTCATTTGTATTTTACACATTTTTTTTACAAAACCAAGAATAAAAATAATACTTTTTTTCATGAATAATTCATTTATTTAAGATAATTAATTGTTTCTTACAATAGATAATTAACTATTCATGAAAATGGGAAAGAAATATAGACATTCCATTTTATTGAGATTGTGTATCAGGGAGAATTAAGAAGGGGACCTCGTAAAACATGTATATTCCATAAGAAAAATATGAAAATATATTTATAAATGATTCTGTAATATGTAAGAACATTTTAAAATAATTATATATAAATAACTAATAATTCATGAGTGAGTAGAGGGATAAAGCATAACCTGAATGAATATTGCGGTTTGGGAAGGAAACCTTACCTTATGTCAGAATGTGTTCAACCCAAGACCCTAATGTACTAGATAATATAATTAAAGACATTAATTAATTAATTAATAACCTATTAACCATTTTTTTATTTAATGTAATTTTATTATGTTCATTAATGTTTTTTAATTTTATATAATTTATAAATTTTTCCTTTGGGACCATTCATTTCATTGGTTTACATGATCATTTTACATATATCTGAGTATTGAAGTTCATGTAAAATGGGAAAAGGTATTCAAAATTGATATTATGTGTTATTATTGAAAAAATATATGATAAAATTGTTACATAATTCATTTTTTTTACTTAGGGTTAGGATGAATCATTAGATAAAATGTTAGTTCTAATCGTTTATATTTTTTTCGATTTTTTGAACATGACAAACTAGTTTTAATTTTTTTAATGAACATCATGTACGTATAAGTGTGATAGACCATTACAATGAATGAAATACATATTTTAAAACTATTTCTATCCATAAAAATTGTTATATGACCATCCTTGAAGTAACTAATAGAAATAGAAAACTCTTCATGTGTGAATATGATTAATCAATAAATCAAAGATGATGTTATCATTTTTACTAGAAAATTTATTTGAAAATAATTGAAGATATATTTTTCCCTCCACAAAATGAAACTATATTATATATATGATATTAGTGATATTATATAACTTTTGGATATATATTTATGGAGATTTTAAGAAATAAAATGAACATTAAAAGATATAAAAATTTAAAAGGGTTTTACCTCTTTATTTTCCCCTCCTTGAGAACAATCATGGGAAAAGGGAATGATCTATTGATGAGGAAATGGGATACTGAATGTAGGGAATGGGATTTCAAAGAGGATTCGGTAAAAATTGGACTTGTCATAGAGGTCTTATGGTTATATGAGAAGATGTGGCGAGGCGTGTTATATATGTTAGAGGAGTGGGGTGTTTCTTTAATATTTTATTCATTAGTTTATTATGTTTAATAACTGTAAAGAATATTTTCAGAATTATCACCAAATATATTAACATAATTAATTATATTTATATATTATAGTCTTAAATTTTTCATACATCATCTATGACCTAATAATTCATTTATTTATAATTTATCGAAAATTATCACATATTTTTTATTCACAAAAAATCAATAATTTTATAAAAATACAAAGAATTCACTATAAATATATTTGTGGTATGTTAAAATGAAAAATAGTCTCCATTTTCTGAAAATAATTTTCAAAATAGGATAAATTAAATTTTTAATTAAAATCATCATTTATTTGAAAAACATGTATTTTAATTTTATACCCGATTTCATGAAACATTCAAAAATTAACTATGTTCTCCTAAAAGTGTCCTAATATCATAAGACAAAAAAATATTAATATATGAATATATTTCAAAAAAAATTATTTTAAATCATTATATTAATTATAATATTATAACAAATTATTTCTAAAATATAAAAATTACAATAGTTAACTTTTCATTTTTAAATTATTTATTTAATTATTCCGTGGTATATATATATATATATATATTAGAATTTAATTTATAAGATATAAAATTTTATATATAATACCATTGTTTATGTTTCTATTATATTAGAATGTTTAATATTCCTAAGGGTCACATTACTAATCCAAAGGTGAAGTTACAATTCTATTGGTATATGTTAATTAACATCTATAAATAACTCTTATTTTATTATTTATTCATTTATAATGCTTTTATTGTGTTCTATAGGTGAGATTATGCGATTTACATTATAAGAAATAATTATAAGAAAGTAAAATTCATTAACAGAATTCTGAGTCATTACAATCTCCCCACCTACAAAAATATCTTCCTCCAAATTTACATAATCTCCACATATAAGATGACTTGGGAAATTCATCACCGTAAAATTCTCTTGTTTCCATGTCACCACTCAATTTTTTGATTTTTTCAAATTCCCTTAACCATCCTAGTCATCTGATTTCACGTCAATTCATCACTATTTTTCAAAATCCAAAATGTATTTTCACAGTAAGATATATCATGTTCCAATTCTATTTCATCAAAAGTGAGATCATGCGTTGGGTATCAATTGTACTACCTGAATAGTGGTATGTGGAACACATCATCCACATTGGAAAGGCTAAGTGGAATTTCCGAGTAATAATCCCCAGCTCCAATCGTCTCTTGTATTTCAAATGGAAAAATGTACATGTGGCTTAGTTTTCCATTCTTTCAAAATCATATAACACCCTTCCATATAGATATATTCAAGAAAACATGATCTACCACGTGAAATTCCAAATACGTCATTCTATTGTTAGTATATCTATTTTTATGACATTGAGATGCATTGATATGGGTTTGGATAGCCTTTTCCTTTTTCTTTTTTTTCTCTATAGTTATGGGGCCTTCAATATTTCTTTTACTAATATTATCCTGTGTAGTATGTGTAAGACATATCTTTACCTATAGTTATTTATATCATTCTATATGTATACAATAATGGAAAATAATATTGTAGGAGAAATATTTCAATGGTATATAAAGAACACACATTCTTTTAATGTCGTGTGATATTGATCATTACATGTATAGACATGATCAATATTATAATCAATTGAAATATGTGCTCTATTATTTATAATAACTACATTAATATAGATTATTAATGGATTCTCAAAAAATTATTCTCTTATAGAGAGAAAATGAGTAAATTTGGTATGTCGATCAATAATTAACATTATTGGATCATTCATTATTTTATACCATAGTAATGTACTAAAAAACTATATATTAATTTCATCCCATTTCCTTTTAGGAATAGGATGTGGTTTCTTGAATACTCAATGATGATTTGTCACATCCTTCACCTATTGACAGACTAAAAATCTTGTTACATAATCATCAATTTTGTGCTTTGTATTACCACTCTATAAATTTTCATTTGAATCTCTATATATCATAGTGAAATAAGGGTTTATTGAAAATAAATATCTTTGATAATCATTGAATAAATCCCTTTTTAGCTTAACTATATTGAGAATACAAAGCCTCTTCCAAAAATTTTGAATTTTATCTCCATACACGATTTCAACCAATGACCCATTTTTTACTTATTTAATTTTACATTTAAAATTATCATCATCAGACTGAGAACATTTAATTCATTCCAATAATAATTGGTAGGAACACAATTGAAAAATTGATGCTGTTTCACCTTCCTTGATAATTCCCAAATCAAAATTTTCATGATATGTATATTCAAGATCCTTATGAATAATAATTTCATTGAGAACCCCATCACCCTTCCTAATCAATGCATTTATTACCTAATTAGAAAACCATGGGTGGTAGTTTATTAAAAAATTAGAAACCATTTATATCCTAAGCCATCATCATTTCCTATTGATGATTTCATTCCATGAAAATATATATTTCAAACTCTTTAGATCCTTATATATCTCACATCTTTCAGTATAGAGATAGTGTCTCTATATTTTCATATAAGTGATTACATATTCTAACTAAAGATCAAGAGTTGGATAATCCTGTTGATTAGTGATTAACTTCTTATATGTATATGAAATAACTCTATCATTATTTATTAGGATACAACCATGTCCTTTATTTTATGCATCATTATTTATAAAAAATCTAGTATTTCCAGATAGAATATTCAAGATCATTGAATTCAATAATATCCTCATAGATTTGTGAAATCATTCTTTATATTATTATATCGATATGATATTTACAACTTTACGAGTAATCTCAGTAAACAAGTTTGCAAACCAAGAAAAATTATTGGTGAAACACATATAGTAACTTTATAAACCAATGAAACTACATACCATGTGTATGTTTGTTTGTGTAGGCCATTCATATACAACCATTTTCTTCACAAGATCAAATGATTTCCATCCTTAGAGACAATATGGATATGAAAATAAACTATTTGAATATATAATTCGAACATTATAAACATCCCATATAAGTTTTTTCACCTAGAAGTATCCATAACAACCTTTAAGTGATTATTATAGTCCATGTATCTTTTTGAATATATCATGATATCATCAATAAATACCATAATAAAATCATCATGATATTTCATGAACACTGGGTTCATAAGATCCATTAAAATAGAGGGTTCGATAGTTAATACAAATGGAATTACTATAAAATCATAATATCTATACCTAGATCGAAATTACATCTTTAGAATACCATCCATCATCAAACGTAACTGATGATTTCCATATTGAGGATCCATCTTGAAAAAATATTGATCTCCATGAATTTTATCAAACTAATCATCAATGTGAGGTAGATGATACATGTTCATTATTTTAATACCATTGATTTTCAATAATCAATGCCCAATATCATCAATCCATCTTTTATCTTGATAAATTTAATATGAAATCCCCAGGTAGGAACGATATGAATAATAAAATCCACCACAAGAAAATGGCTTAGTGGTAGAGGTTTAAACCACCGCTATATGTTTCTGTGAAGGATTCGAATATTTATTGAAAAATTGTGTTTTGGGATCCAACATGAAATAATGTCTTCTATTTAGTAAAAGTTTTTGGTAATCATCTTTGAATGTATATTTATTGCTTGTCATTTCCATTTTCAAACCGGCTTACAAGGGGTGAAAAACTAAGGATTTAGAAGCTGTTATAACCACCGATAAATTAAAAAGAAATTATCCCAAAAAAATTCTGCTACACAGATTATAACCACCACTAAATAATAGTCCATTATATTTAGTAGCAGTTTTATCCACCATAAAAAGAAAAATACCCCTTATAGTGGTGGTTATAACCATCATGAATAAATATATTCCATATGTTGCAGTGGTTAAATCCACCACTAAATGTTTATTTACAATAAAACTGCATGTTTTAGATTCTACAACCCCATAAATACCCTAAAAAAAATATTTCAAGCCAATCTTGTCATCTATGAGTATCACACAGTCCCTATCCGAAAGACAAAAAATCACACATATGTTATAAATATGTCCTCAAAATAAAAATATATTAATTCAAATAAAACCATAAATTGATTTCAGTCTATGTCACAAATAATACATCAACCCTATCAATCTATATTAGTCGAAAACTAGAAAAATACCACTAATCACTTCCAGTTTCACTCTACTCATCACCCTATCAATCTCCATCTTCATGTTCATCTTTATATCAATGTCCTACTACCATAACCTATAATATAATTATATTGAAAATTAAATATTGTTTTATATTTATATATAAACATAAATCCAACAAAATTTATTGAACTAGATGATTTTGAAGTAGAGTGACTTACCTACTCACCACCAGTCATTAATACAATATCACCGGGGACAGATCCATTTCTCTTCTAATATAAATCAACCAACACATTCATTGTCAAATTTGATTCTATATGATAAAAAACCGTATATTGGAAAAAATGTACCAATAGACGCATTTTAGTAATATTATAATTTAATAGCATAAAGACATTCAATTACACCAAAATGTATTAAAATTGCCTTTATATGTGCATCAAAAACATTATTTTTCAAAGATGAAGGTATATATCTTTAATTATCATACATAATGGGACGTGTAATTGATTTTCCTTCCATTTGACCTAGAATCTATAAAAATAATATTGTGGAATCATTAATAGGGAGTCCATAGTAGTCATATGGAACAACAATCATTAGTCAGTTCTGATTCCATGCATTTGAACATTTCTTATTTTTCTCCACAGTAGAATTTTTCAATCATTTATAAAATCTGTTAAAATTATAAAAATACTACAATAACATTATTCATATTATATTTTTTTACCTATAATAGTCACCCTCAAATATCCTCAATTAGAACCAGGATTGGTGTAAAATAGTAGTATCCTCTATAGGTAATAATTTAGGCAACTCCAATGGTAGCAACTACTGTAATAAAATATGTGAATCGTGACATTTTAATCCATGTAAAATACGATTACTTTTGTCAACACACCCTGATATGTTACATGAATACCCATAAAATACCATGAAATGTTTTAAATTTTAGAGGAATGTATCTTTATACCTCTTATTGATTGTAAAAATATCCAGAGCATACATTCCATTCTCATATAGATTGAGATAATTCTTTATGTTCATTTCTTTTAATTGTTTCTATGAATTGAGATGATATTTCAATTTCCCATGCTTATTATGTAGTGTGAAGATCAAATTTCACAAAAATTATTCTCAAAATGAATCAAAAGTAGATTATTCATCATAAAATAAAATTCCCAATATTAAATTTTGTGGAATATATGTTTTTATGCCATCATAGTGTTCTGATTTCACAAGAATATGCACTTTGAACTCATTTTCCACTATCATTCAACTGATACACCATCGTAAAATTTTCTCACTACATTTTTATGTTCTTCTAATATTTTAAAATCTTTCAAAAAAAAAATTGGAGGTGGTCGACAATCAATAGAACTATTTAATTTTGAATTGTTCAAATGAAATATATGAGATGCATCATTAAATTCTCAATGATATAAGATGCACCACTTTCTCTTGTGAGGTTGACATTTGTGCTCTAAATCAACTATTCCAATTAGAAAATACAAACACATGTACGTGTTTAAACCATCTAATTTCCCACCTCTAAAGAACTCACTAATAGTCTATATTAGATATTCTTTCAATTCGATATTTTTTCAAGAAGATGCATCCTAGGTCTGAACACTATTTCTCCATCACTCATATAAATATTCAATTAAATGCTAGATGTATACATCAATATCATTTCCAAGAATATGTTTTCTAGGAATAATCAACAAAATAATTAATGAATTTTTTTTATATGCATCCATATAAGAACATAGCAAGGGATAAAATCAACAATCCAAATGTTATAACTTGTTATGAATGTACCAAATGGGTTGATTCATCGGTCACCAATCCCAATAGAACATTCATAGGATATGGTTAGAAATATATATGTAATGATTCAAATTTCATCCATGATTTTTAATCTCTAGGATATCTCATTAACCAAAATTGTTATTTCTAATTTCACTTTATTTGTTCAGTGGTTTTTTGATGACATGAAAAATCTTTTAAATCAATTATATAAAGGAATGTAACAAAAAAACAGTTTCAAGTTTATTTATTTTCTTCTTATTCATTGTATCATGTTGATTCCAACATCTAACAACAGTCAATGATGGTCATTTAGAAGAAGAACATTTTTTCAATCCTTTCTTCTTTAATCCCCTCACAAATAAAGCATAAATATATTTGGACACCCATTTATTTTTTTGATAATTAAGACCATTATTTTCTAAAACAATTCATATAAAAAAATTACTCATAAATCATTTCTTCAAGAAATTATTCATGCCACAATTCTAATAAATTGGACACCAACTTATATGTAATTCTACATGGTCATTTGATATATTACAACATTATCAGAATTTTTTTTAATATTTATGTCATCCACTATAAAACTCTTAATTTCCATCATCATCTAAACCATGAAATCCATATATCTACATAATAGAATTTTATAACAAATTATTCTCCACAAAATCAAGAGGAGGATCCATTAATATGAGACAATAATGATCTCATTGTACTATTTTCTAATAAACATAACACATCAGGTTTCTATCTGTAGCACACTAAACTAGTATTTTTGAAATGAATTTTTTATGTTAATACCATGAAATGTTGAATGCATCATTAAACGTTTTTTCATTTCATTATCCATTTTCAATGATGCTGGGATATCATTCTTTCGATTAACAATACTGCTCAGAGTTCCTGTAACGTTAGATTATCTATACCAAATCCAATAGAAATATTGATAAGGGAATTGATTCAATATAAAGTGTTCATTTATATTATATCTCTTGAACCATAATCATAATTTACATTATGTACATAGATGTCTTATTTTCTCATTGACAGATCTATTGGAAATTTCAATATCTATAAACTCCTCCAAACTATTAGCACACTGAGGTCTGTTCCTTGGAAATGTGATTTCTCTTTTATCCATGTATATCACAATGTTCCTCCACCTTATTAAAAACAACTAAAACACATAACTATTACTCAATACGAAAACGTATAATGGTAAAATTTTCTAAATTGGTGATTTATAATGAAGTGGATTTATATCCTAGTTTGAGAATAGAGGAAACTTGACATAAATAGAGTGTCAATGCAATGGTTACATTAGCATTTTTGTCCTTAAAAATAACAATAATAATACCTTACATTATTTTTTGGAGATATGAAATCCTATTCAAGGACTAAGAAAATGATATATTATAAATATTTGTATTAGAGGTGATATATTGGAATCAAAATTAATCCTAATGTTATGGGAATCAATACAAAAAAATTCTTTATATAGAGTACCCCTATCGAAATCTAATTTATATTTAGGAAAATAGATATATGTATGGATTTTTCAGTGAGATATATGAATGAAACCATCTTGAAATTCAGAAATTACTCATCTTTATATTATTACGTGTCATGGAAATGAAAGCATTTTTTAATAAATGACATGATGAATTTGAACATATCAATGAAAAAATGGGACACATGTCAAATGAATGTGAAATTTATTAAAAAATAGAATAATTTTTATTTTAAAAAATGATATCTTCTACTCATTTAATCAAGGGGAAATAGTACGGTCATTCATAACTCCAATGATACCTTGGTAGAGACCTATGATGGAGGTGAAAAAATAGAAAGACTAAATTTTGTACATATATTCTATTCATATGATCCATGTTCTTTAATTATAATGCTTACTGATTATGTCATTCCTATCACGAATGCATGGTTTCTTATAAAACAGATATCCTAAAAAACATCATCCATATATTGACATAATCTTCTATAACAAAAAAATGATGTAACAATATAATCGAAGATTATAACAACCCTTTAATATTTTTGATTAACCCATATGTAAATATAACTAAATTAGAGGGATGTGACTATAGTTCAGAGTAGCAAAGAAAAGGAAAGATCATCCTAGATAAGGAATCTGGGGGATCTAGATATGTGGGCTAGGGTTAGGGCTTAGTTAGAGTGTTCTTGAATGGAATGTTTGTGGAGGGATCTGTCTTTGGAGACACTTTGGGGGGCATTGTGGGATCATGATATATTGGATCAAGAACTTATAGTGAGTGGTTGGAGGTTTTGGGATTATGAAATGCCGATGATGACATGTAGGCTTCAACATGGGATACACCGATGACTGCAAGGATGGATTTCACTCAGGTGACACTGGGGGGTAGCTAGGGGTCAAGTTCTGGGGAGTAAGGGGTGGATGGGGGGGATGAGTGGGGTCTTGGGGAATTTGTTTGTTAAATACAATATATTTAGTGATATTTTACAAAAAATTTCCATATAATACTTAATTTCCTTTTTCATTGGTTTATTAAACCACCAAAACAAAACGACTGCTAAAAAATAAATTTGGTGTAGTTCCACTTATTCCCAATTCAAATATTTTATTATTAAACACTAATAATAAAACATTTGAAATTTAATATGGAGTCTTTGATATACATATTTCATCATGAATTAAATCAATAAATAAATAAACATCCCACTTTTTTGGATGACCAAGTAAATCCTATGGAAATACATGAATATATTATTGAATAATATGTAAATAATTTTAACTAAATTGTTCGGATAAAAACCAAAGTTCATCAAAGACCATTCAATAATCCTCTATACATAAAATTATTCAATCTACTCTAAACTAAGATTGTAACCCAAATCATTGAAGGATTTAATCACATAGTCTGACAAGGTAAATCATAACATTTATCTCTAAATAACATCAGTTACTCTTAATGTCTCATACTGAAAATTAGTTAACCTAATCACATATCCTCATTGATAGGTTAATAATTTCCATAGATAACCAAAAATAAAATTATTAATGATTCATAAGATCATCTAACTTAAAATAATTAGTCATAATAACCAGAGACTTCACATAGACCAGTGGTAGGAGATAAATCAGAATTGCACTATGGTTGTGGGTTCGATTCCCATAGCATTGTCTGATGCGATGGGTTGCCACACGGTATGGATGTTGTCCTTTTTCAAAAACAATATAATTATTAATATATTCCCCAAAGAGAGATAAAATATTCAAAAATAACAATAACATAATTTAACATCAAGTTTTTCTGATTCCTTTCATTTTCCATCATAACATATAGTAACCCATAATTACCTCAATAGTAAGGATCATATAAAACGTAATGGTTACCTTTATAATTATTACCTGAACTTCCACATTGAGTTGTTTATCTCATACATGATGAATTAGAGAACTTAACAAGGTTCAAGTGGTTAATCATGACTCCTAATAGTTGGTTGAGAATTACCACAAGAGTTTTCATTGCAAATCCCATATCATTCAGTTGTTCTTTCAGAAAAACATCATAGTTTTCTTCACATCCACTGTTACTTTGGTTCCTAGTAGATCCAAACATTTACTAAAATTGAAAAGGCTAGTTTTAATATATAATTATAATCATCATATAATATCTTATGAGTAGGTTAAATACTAAGATATAATTATTCATGTTATCTTAAACCCATTCACATTATCAAAAACTATGACTCTTTCTGAAATACTAACCATTATGTTAATATCACTTAAGCCTAAAGAATACGATAATCTATAAAGTTATCTAAATGAACATGTGATATGAAATATAAGTAGCCGACCTTAAAACATTACATAATACTGAATTAAATGAATAATTCACATTGAGGATCTTTTCTGGTTTAGTGTTTTAGAGAATTAGGCCATAACTATTACATCTCAAGAGACTACAAAGCAGAAACTTCTACTCAACTTCCATTTTTTTCATCAAATAAAAACTCAACAAAATAAACATATCTAGTTCCATGTTTTAGATAGCATTCCTTTCCTTGATCTCATCCTTGACCATATTCATCTTGAAGTCCTGTGGAAAACATTTCAAAAACATGGGATGAGAATAAAAAGCTCACTAAGGGATATAAAAATATGGAAAGAAAACATCAGTCCATGTATATATAGGAATCAATGAATTTATTCTTTACTCATAAAACATAAGAACATTAACATACCTTGTGAAATCATTATATTTATGAATAACTCATGGAAATCATAAGAAATAAATGTATCTTGAGGGATTCATAACATTCTAATATAGGGAGTAACACTCATGGTTACGTTTGGAATACCCATCACAGTATATTCCATAAATCACTTTGGATAAACCTTAACATTTAATCCCTTCGCATTACCCAATGCATTGGAGAGCTATCTCGGGCTCACCCGCCCTTAGTTTATCATAGAGCCACCCTATTTCATAAATATTTCCCACGAACCATAACATAATCGTAACACAGAATCTTAGAAATAAAGGAAACATAACATTCCCACATTTCCATAACAATATAACATTTTCAGATATTGAAATAAAAATTCTATTCTAAAAACCATTTTCAATTCCAAAATATGTAAAAAGAGTATATGGTATAAATTTTTCTTTTCAAAACATTACGGTTTGTTAAGGAAGTCATAGATCAAATAATACTCACGGCAGCGTAAAAGGTCGATGTCACCGCTTACATTAAAAAAGAAACATTTCTTTTTGTCATTTAGTAAAACACTTCATAGATAATATATTCCCTTTTAATGAAATGAAAATTAAAAAGGGTCTTAGACACCGTATAAAATAAAGTCATGTAGAAATCAATATATTCCTCAATGAATGGAGATTGAGATGAAGTCCCGTACAAAGATGGTATCCTTAGATTAGGGATAATTTAATTACATAATTATGTTTGAAAAAATATAAATACACCCAATATAATTGTATATTAAGTGTAAGAAAATATGATGTCATCCACACATATTCATAGAACTACATAATAGAGAAGTAGAGGTTTGACCCAAAGAATTGAAATTGGGTTTAAAAGTTCCCTTAAAGATATTCCACAGCCCGACGACATCACCTTAAAATTCAAAAAATGAAATGATGAGAGATAAAAAAGTATCTGATCACTTGGACATAACATTTACATCAATATGAATATATAAGAACATATCCCAACATAAGAATATGCAAATTAAATGTCCTAACAAAATAAGTCTTTTAAAAATAGGAGGGTGAAAGGTTCCCTTACTGATTTAGGTAACTTTCACAATGCACACCCCATGAAAGAAGGGTCATACAATGATGATGTAAATACCCATAAATTAATTTATATTACACCATGAATAAAATCATGGGGAGCACATACACCGCACAAAAGTTAATAGTGGAAAATGTTGCATGAATCTCACGGGAATAAAAATTGAGATAAAACCCCATTACCTCGTTGTGATCAATCGAGTCGTATGACCAAAAGATAATAAACACCGAATGAATAAAATAAAACCATGAATATAAATATAATCATGATAATATATATGAATTTTCAGTACACAATACACCACATTCAATAAATAATTGGCGAAAAATGGAAATCTCACGGAATTAAAGGTGAGATAAGAAATCCCTTACGAAAATTCGGCTACCTAACATCACCACATAAAACATCCAAAAAATGTATTGATGAGATAAAATAGGGTCTCTCATCATATGATAATAAAAATTAAAATAATATCCCTCAACATAAGAAATATGATCTTAAATGAAGTGAAATAAAAGAGAGTACTTAAAAAGAAAGAGAGGGGTATGATCCCTTACCTCAAGACCAACTTGTCTTGTTCATTTCGTTATATTCCTGAATAATAAACATATTTCAATTTATAATTTATTAATTAATTAATTTAATGTTTATTATTCAATTCATTTCACATATTATCATGTTATAATAAATATTTAATCATGTGAGTTCATATCATATGTTTTTTCGATGTTCCCTACATAAGTCATGAATGAACTTATTGAAAAGAATTGTCCATGTAGATATAAGTACATCTACTAAATAAAAGTATTAATGATTGAAATTTCATATATATCATGTATATATTCGTTTTATACTATTCCATACCATATGGAGATGAAAAATGAATTGCACCGTTCATGGAGAGGATAGGTCGTACGACTGCATAAACGATACATTCATTTTTTGTCATATTAATGGAATTAAAACTAAATGAGGGATATATATACTATAATTCCAGTATAATATATATGTTATATTGGTCACATAAGTTCATTAATTTCATTATTTCACATTCCTTGTATTGCATGAACGAGTCAGATCACATGAGGGGCGGTCACTTCCTCAAATGAAATTATCGCAATTACACGACATGAAAATCATAATGATATGATTTAAACATTAAATACAGAATAATATAGATAACATAAGAAACATATATATCATATATAAATACAGTGACATCATAATGTCTACCATGAAAGGTGTTAAAAAATATTGAACAATCAAAGTTTCATGAGGCTGTAATTCACCACCCACAGAAACTGTATGTTCTTTAAACATTAGACGAAGGTTTTTGTTTGTGTAGCTTGAATAAATCTCATAAAAACATTACATTATATTGAAGATACTCGTTTTTTTACACAATAATGTAATAAAAAGAGTTTTTTGGGATGGATATTTAAAATAATACAAAAGGACATAAGAGAAGACCTTACCTTTAAATCGGGAAACTCCCCTTGGTTTGAACCAAAAGGGTTTCTTGAAGAGAGTTATGCCTAAGGTAAGGATTATAGTATGAATTGAGGGTTTTTGAGAGATAATATGAGAAGGTTTTGGATGATCCAAGGGCTTGATAGGTGTGAGTAAGGGGGTAGAGGTGGGGGCCTTTTATAAGAGGGAGGAGGGAAATTTTGGAAGGTCAAGAAATGATACTTTATTATGAATTTCTATTCGGATTTTAATGTTCCAAAAATGATATATTTATAGGATAAGTTGATAAGGGTACGAAATTCATCAATAAAATATGTTTTTGACATGTTTATGTCTTAGATCTTACCTTGTCTTTTAATTTTATTTAAATCGTTCATTAATGAGGTATTAACTGCATCATCATGGTGTCATGAATACTTTTTTTATATGATGTCTAAAAATTATAAAAAATTTACCATGATTTAGGAGATATTTTTAAATTTCTAATAAATCTTTATAGTCAAAAATATAACTTACATAACCCTATGTAAAAATTGTTTTTGTAAAACAATGCATGTTTGTTTCATTTTTATTTAAACATTAAATAAAAGGTATTAATATCATTATCTTACCCAAGTAACTCCATGGGGACCCGTAAATTGATAAATGGAATTTTTTGGTCGTCCATGACTCATAAAATAAGGGAAGTAAAAGTGTAGTGGTTATTTCACATTATTATAACATTATTTTTAACTTTAATTACACTAATTTCCATTAATCACAGTTAATAAAACTCAAAAGTTACTATCCAGAAAAAATAATTTTCATCCCATTGAACCAAATTTTACTTACTAATGACAAACATGTATGTAGGAGTTTTTAAATTCAATTCACATAAGCGGTAAAATTCATTTAAATGAAAAATCAGTTTTGTTAACTACAACTTAGTGGTGTCACTATTCATAAAAAATTGGAGTTTTTCAGAAGAATTCCAAAAATTCACCCTATGATATATTTGATATTCCGAATTCAAAAATGATGTCTATTTTATAAAATTCAAAACATATAAGTTTTATTAATTAATTTCATAATTAATTCACATTGTCAAAACAAATATCGTGTTTTTAAAAAACAATATCTATCAAAAGTTTGACACTTGTTTATGTCCAATTTCAAAGTGTAATTACTTCCAATGACCATAATTGTATTAAATGGTATAAATATATTTTATCTAAAAATTAAACTCAACAAAAAATATAATATTACCATATAAATAAATTATATTAAAATTTGGTTTTGAATTAAAATACATCATTTTCACTATTTGTTAAAAAACGAACTTTATCAGAAAAAGAACAATAATTTACACAAAGTAAATTTTGATGTCTTGATTATAAAGAAGGATTTTATTTTGAAAAATATAATATATAAAATTTTACAAAAGAGGATTTAAAAAGGGTTCACCATCAAAAGGCAGTAAATCAACCTTTTAACGAATATTAGAAAATTTATGCTTATAATTGGATTCATTCGCATTTTAAGCCTCTATCATTTATTGGGTAATTGTAAAAATATTTTACAAACATATATAATCATTTTATAGTTAGTCATATTTATTCCCGCCATTACAACATCTTGGAGTTAACTACCATTTAAAATAATATTATTTTATCATTAGTGTGCAATGTAAGTTTTCATAGAACCTCGTTGTTTCGTATTGGGTATGCCATCGAACATAGAATTTCCTTTAATGTAATATTAACATTTTATTCAACAATATGGATAAATATGAAAATGTCATATTATTTATTTACCTGGGGTTACACCTACAGGTAATTTTGAATCGATGACCCCTATTTAATAGTATCACCTTTGAGATGATAAAATAAAATGATAACCTTATCCCTTTCATTTAATCCTGAAGAGAGAAATGTCTTGTATGAAATTATTATACCCTCTTTCGTTAAAAAGTTGTGTGTGGTCTCACTGAATAATGGAGTCTAATGTTTCATAATGTGATATAAAATTACTCCTCTTTATTGTAGATCATGGTGCTTCATAAAGGTAAGGTTATTGTTTATAAATTTACAATGTTATCCTAATATATTTATGAATTTCTAATAACCATTAATATT
The DNA here is from genome assembly GCA_963277665.1 of Viscum album. Taxonomy (NCBI): domain Eukaryota; kingdom Viridiplantae; phylum Streptophyta; class Magnoliopsida; order Santalales; family Viscaceae; genus Viscum; species Viscum album. The sequence continues at coordinate 1,363,541,873 of OY728133.1, forward strand.
TCTATTACTATCATCATTATCTTGAATAGAAGGATATTCCCTATATGGGATATGCGTGTTGAAATTGTTTCCTTTTAAAACAATAAATTTTATTTCTAAATAATGGAATACACTATATTAGGTTATGAATCAAAATGAATAATACCAAACAAGAAAAATTCTTAACATGAATTTAAATTTTGTAACCAATAAAATAATGAAAAACCTTGTTTTTTGGGGACAAATTTACCTTAAACTCCTTCATAATGTTCTATAAAGAATTTTAATTATCATAATCATATCCCCCAACAGTATCAATCTAGGTGCACATTAAGGGATTTTTCATGTAGCAGATTACCCTGAGTAATGCCTTGGACACCATGTCAAAGTTATTACCCCTTTGTATATCGGTTCCACAACAAAATCCACATATAGTATCTATAAAAGTATGTACTAACTGGAAGTCCCAAAAAATATCGACCATATCCAAATTCTAGTATGTTCTTCTATAGTATTCCTCCAATTTTATATTATGTAAATTTTTATTGGTCACTATTATATATATATATATAGATTCAAAGGATTATAATAAACATTTTGGATACCAATTGTAAATTCCCTAATCCCAATATCTCGATGCCAGTTATATACTTTATTATGTGGGTATAAATACAAGAAAATAATCATAATGGACCAATCAATTAATTATTTTTTAAATATATATAACATACTTGAACATTCCATTATAACATGAAATGAAATACAACATATTAACTCAATTTGAAACACCCATAATCTCATAGATTGTCCCAAAAATTCATTCTTAGTATATGTATTCACTTCCTTGGGAAATATAAAACATAAGAAATTGGTTAGATCATACTCATACTAAGGGTATGTAATATAGTAGATGATATTATAAAAAATAGGGAATGATAAATGACTAAAAGGACATACTATTACAACATAATAATGTGCATAAAATGGAAAAAATAAAATCCAACTTAATCCAATTATATAAATAATCGTATGATAATAAAGCATGACCGTGTATATTCAACTATTGGAATAATAACATTGATTATAAATCACTAATATCATAATGAGATAATTCATAAATACTGATATAATTAACATACCATCGAGTCCTTCTCCATTATATCTATAAATAGGATACGACCTTGTCCAAATCCATTTATATATTCTCTTATGTGACCTACCAATGCATCATGGGGCTATAGAAGGACACACCCATCCCATACTGGTTTTGTATTATTAATTAATATTCTATATTTAATGTTTCCATAACATTAAATATGACAAAATAAATATTCTACAGAAAAAATGGTTTTATGACTAGGCTTGATGGTTTTGCGGGAAATTGTAAACTCTTCTCCATTAAATGTGATAAATAATCACACCAAAGACATTGTTTTTATTTTATAAAAAAAAGAGGGAAGAGATTCTATGATGGATTATTACTTAAAAACAATATAATTATATTATATAGAAGATACTAGAGATATAATGTCTCTTTGAGATAGGGGGTTGTTCATAAAAAATAAATATAAAACCACTTCAAACGAAATTAAAAGGAAAATAAAAATATTTTCCTCTTAATTTTATCCTCCTTGAGAACCTAATTAGGGATAATGGTTTTGTAGTTTGATGACACCAAGGCTTCCATGAAATGGGGGATGGTATTTAGAAGAGTATAGGGAATATATTTTCCAAATATCAAGGATTGTATTTTGTGGGGAGAAGTGGTTTTAAGGGGTGGTATTTTTAGAGGAAGAGAGGGGTGATTTTTTGAATATTTTTTTCATTAGTTTATTATTTTTTCTCAAGAATATGATTAGTTTTAGGATTATAATGATTTTTTTTAAAATAATGAATTATACATCTAGATTATGGGATTAAATAATTTATACATCATATAAAAATCTATAATGTATATATTTATCATTTATCATAAACATTCGTATTTTAATATTCCCCCCACAACAAATTATTTTAGAAAAATATTAAAAAAAATAACACTAAATGTATTGCAATGTGTAGATTTTAAAAATATAGTCTATTTATTGAAAATAATTTTCTAAACATTAGAATTTTTTTTTTTTAAATTGTAATTTTTTCAAAAAATACCAATTTTAATATTTTAATAATTTTTATGAAACATTAAAAAATTAACCGTTCTCTCATAAAATTATCCATTAATCATAAGACAAAAAAATATTAATACCTGAATAATTTTAATAAAAATAAATTGTCTTAAATGATTATATTTATTATAAAATTTTAATTAAATATTTATAACTTATAAAAATACCAACACTTAATTTATCAATTTTAAAATATTTAGTTAGGTACTCCATTGTATAGATATATGATATTATTTATAAGATAACAATATTTTATATAGAATTTCATAGATTTGGTTACTATTCTTTTGGTCGATTTAAGATTTTAAGGGTCACATTACTATTTCAAAGGACGATTCTATTATTATCGGTTCCCTAATATCTAGAAATACCAATGATTTCATTAATTCATCATTTATATTGTTTTTATTCTGTTTTATATAATATTTGTATATTATTTATACTATATGAAATAATTATAAGAATGTAAATTTCATTGATATATTTCTAGTTTATTATAGTAAATACGACCATTTAGAGACGTTTCATACCTTTATCTTCTTTAGAAGTCTTTCTAGGCTGATCAGTTATTACATATATTGGAAATTGTCATAATGGTCTAGTTGTTTATATTAATGCTAAGATAAACACCATCTTACCTATGGATACTTGGTAATAATGGCCTGATATAACGTCTTATTTTTGCTTTACGTAACAGAATGATATTTCCACTTGTTTCCATGTTTAGTGAAGGGGTTCACCATATAGATTCAACAATTTTTGGTGATACTAATAGTATAACATGATAATTTTTTTCTCCATCACTAGTTTCTGGTATTTTTTTGAGCATTGTGGCTTCCTTTTGGATACATTATTATTATTTTCAATTCTATATAAAGATAGATGTTTCAATTGAGTGAAGCAAAACTGGTTGTGTTTTCTATTAGTAATTTTTTTATCCAAATTCATATGTTTTTTGGACCAATGATAAAGGTAGGTTTGTTTTATGAGTATGAGTTACTTAATGATAATGGATAAGTGCATATAAAGTTTTGAAACATGTACAAGTTAGTTAAAATCCAATAAGGGGAAAAATTTATAATGCAAGATATTAGGGAAACCAATAATGTAGTATCTCTAATGCTATAAGAAAATTAGAGAGGTATTCGAGGGATTTATTAGAGAACAAGTGTAGAAATAGGGAATAATATATATTCGTAATTAAATTTTCCCAATTTACATATACTAACTAAATAAAAGAATAGAGTGTGATTAATATTACCAATAGGATGTACCATTATATTCTAAGAACATTATTTTTAATGTAATTAAATTATTTCATAGATCGAATGTTTAGAACACCAACAATCATGACTTATGGTTATAGAATATCTCAAGAGGGGATATATTAGGTTGTAAAGATAAATTTAATTAAAATGGTTCACATCATTCATTATAGAATGTTATTTGTTGACACATAATATGGTTATAATGAAATAATACAATGACTTAATATTTTATTTCATGTTTTATTGAAAATTACTATTTTTATGTGATGAGTAGAAAATAAAATTTCTTTTTAATAATATTTTTCATAATTTATCATTTTTTTTATTTTTATAAATATTACAATGAATGAAAACTAAATAAATCATTTCAATAAAAATATATTTATTTTCGTAAATTTATATTTTAATTGGAATTTAATTGGTTAATGTGGGATTGAGATCATTGTTGAAACAGAAACCAATAATAAAATGTTATAAATAACACATCTTGACTAAATCCTAGTCCACCATATAAATATTTTATTTTTTATCACACCCAAATTAAAAATATCTTATATATATATATTCTATCAAAACACTTATAATATCTCTCATCCCACGCCTGAAGGATTTATCTCATTTAATGTAATTTTATTTCTCACCCTTGACATCACTATACCGCATACCATTGATTATCATTACTATTTTATGTCATAAGATCTACTCTGTATTATGAAAACCTAAGAAACATTGAACCATAAAGGATATCATGACACACCATCATCCACACTTTTTTCACCCTCATTGACACTGTGTTCACCATTATCAACACACCATAATCATAACGTGGACCACAATAAAGGTATCACCCCATTCCCAATATCTTTTATTTTCTTGATCTTGGTGGACTCACCTATCATCTTATTTATATATACACATTTTTTGTAAACCATTTATAAGAGTGTTACATTAATATCATAAAAATATCTCATCTCCCCCAATTACACTATTTTTAAATATTTAGTTTCCCATTTATTTCTCAATAAAATTAAAATTAAAAAAATAAAAACCCCCTCCATTATTATACCTATGATAATTATCATTATGAAAATATATTCCACCATCATAAAACTTTTTATAACCAAATTTACTACTTTATTAGACCATCTATTTCAATATAGACATTATTCATGCAACTGACTATAGTTGTAATCACTAAAGATATCGTTCAAACACCATGATGTCACTCCATCACTGTACTGTAATCATCTCATACCTAAAAAACAAAACTCCATTAATAGATTTCTAGTAAGTGGGTTACCATCAATATAGTGTGGAGTTTCCATTAAAAAATAATAATAAGGTTGTTCATCAGAACTGTACTCCACCATATGAATATAATTATGTATCTTAATTTACAAAAATCAAATAGATTGATGATATCTATAAACTCAAAGAATATACTTCAACCTAATACAGATGGATTTATTTCATCCAAAGTAATTTTTTATAGTACACATGATATCACAATCCTATATACTAGCTATATATATAACAAGCACATTCTTCCTGATTTTTTATGTCGTGAAGACCATTAACACATGGAATCATCATATGTATCCTCTCATGACCTCATATTTTATTTATTCACAATAATTGATAATTCTATCACCATTATCAACACACCATCTACATCACATTGTATACAATAATTGAGAAACTCCAATAATTTTTCTCCATGAAAAGATACATCTTAGAAAACACTCTTATAGAATACTTCATTGTTAGAAATCCTATATATACCCTTTATAATATTTGAGCATGAATCTCCTATAAAATAATATATCCCCCTTTTCAATTATTCATTATTTTTTTAAATATTATTATCCAATTTTTTCTATCATTATCACATTATAATGTAAAAATCCCAAAACTCAATCATTTTCTTCAAAAAAGATTTTTAAAAATAATATTATTATTTACATCTTCATTATTTTTTATATATTGTGATGTCAAATAATGATTTTGAATAAATAAAATATACATAAATCATTTCATAATTTTATTTAGTGAGGTATATATTGTTACCCTTAAAAAATGTGACGAAATCTATTATTAAAAAATATATATTAACCAAACTGAAAAAAAAATTCCAATCCGTTGAAAGACTACATTACTCTCGAAAACATTTTATAAATGACTATATTAAAAAAATTGGGATTAGGTTATTTTTGGTAAATGGTCTAGACAAGAGAAAAAATGATTTTAGATAATCCACTCGGGGTGATAATACAGAATCATTTGGCACAATATGAAACTCTAATAGTGAGACACAAATGGTTTTCGATCTCATCCACAAAAATGAGACTACTAAAGGATTCCATTCCCTATATGCTACCTTTGGGAGGATAGAATCAAATTCAGTGGCCATCTACTCTCAATAGAACCACGTAGATCTTCAATTAATTTGTCACTCTCCACTGACTTCACTATAAAATAGACATTCACCCTTCCTTCGTCTCATTACATTAATCTTCCAAATTCCTTCTTGGAGGAAATTGTTTTCCTGGATGCCCTTAAATGTTTATATTTTTGCACTCTACATCATTTATTGGTATTACTTCATTTTATATATATATATATATATATATTAATTTAATAAATTTTTATTTTTTACTAATGTGTTTGATATTTTATTTCCCTTTTTATGTAATGTTAATGAGTAATATTGTTTTAATTAATTATAATGATTCAATATTATTTTTTTCATATTTTATAATTTATGAAATTGGGTAGATAATAGTATAATGATTTTATTAGAAATTTAATTAATTTTATGGTCTAGTAATATAATATTAATGAATTACATCTTTATTTAATAAATATTATTTATTATTAATTTTTTAGGAAATTTAATTTTTTATTATATAATATTAATAAAATTCATGTCTAATTATTGAAAATAAATAAATTGAATTGCTAGTTACTAAATTTCATGTTTAAGTATTATTATTTGTTACTGTTTATATGTTTTTTGAAATTATTATTAAAAAAATGTTTTTCAAATTGAAGGATGTTATTTATTAATTATATATTATTACATAATATAATAATGATAATAATATAAATTATTTGTATAATATTTTTATGTAGTATTTCTTAGGAGTCATATTTAATTAAATTACATAGGAAGATATATATTAATTTTCATTGAGGAATTTTTTGAAATATTTATTAAAAAGGTAATTTTTTATTATTACCATTGGAATATATTATTACATTCTAAAACTCGAAAATAATTGTATAAAACTCTACATGAATTATTTAAAATAATGATCATTCAAATGTTATATTTATGTGATGAATATGGGTTCTATGAAATTAAATCCATATCAGGATACTACAAGGGGTATTATCCCCGGATCAAATCCACAAGGGGTAATTACCTAGAAAGGTATAGTCTAGTATTAACTAATTATACACTATGAGAATGAAAAAATTTCCTAACTACATATCTAGTTTAACACTCAAAGGGTACATTCATCAGATAATTATCTTTCACATTACGAACTATAATTACTTATGAAAATTAGGACAAAAAAACATTAGAATTTTAGGGATGGCTATAAAAATAAAAAGGAATTATAAAATTATAGTAATGTAACGATTATGTTTTATAATAATGTTGGGGAACACCAAAAAACCTATTTGGATCAACCCACTATATATGGTATCATAAGTGAATGATACCACCAACGATAATGAAATGACTTGATAGATTGAGGATGAACACCCTAGTCCTGGCAGTCATGAAGATTCCATAAACACTACCAAGGGAACAATGGTGATAGTGGATCACATCCTAGCATCAATGTGGTAAACCACAACTCAATATGTCACTCAGATTACATAGGGTATCAAAATAAGGTGATATGTATTTAATGTCACAAATTACCCTCATGGGAAAGGAGTAAGGGAGCCCAATCAACCTATATAAATCTAAAATAAGAAATATAACTTCCACAAGAACAATTTATCTGGGTACTCAATGTGTACCTAGAGGAACACCGCATGTACAACTTTTCCCTTGACTTCAAATCAGGAAGGTCCCCACATTAAAAGTAGTATACATATAAATGGTGTCTAGAAAGAGTATATTGCATGTAGAGACACACGGTTTCCTACACATGTTTCATTATCCTATCTGTTTAGGAGTACACAGCCTGTAGACTACCCATATACTCAACCAATGTGCTAGTACATGGATTAACCCTTGTAACTAATATCATGTACCTGAACACAGATTATCTCATATATAATGTCAAGACTATGAACGTGTGGGGGATTACATGATATGTTGGCTTCCTATGTAACCCATTTCATTAGTCTACCTTCTCAAGTACACTAATAGTCTCTATTGAGTGGTCATAGTGTTTGTGATAGGGTGACATTTTTTGTGATCCTTAACTACGACATGAAACCATAGAATCTACTCAAGGGGGCCCCACAGTCATGTAATCTGGGATCACATGTCATTTTGTACATGATTATCTAATATCACAACTTCTTCCTTTGTGCATCTCATTCATTACTATAGGAATTGATCTGGAGATCGATCCACCTAAGCACCCATAGATCATGCCTCCTTGATTCATTCCATATCTAAATAAAAAAGATTTGGGCCTTCAATATTCTCAAAAAATTAGATGTTCTTCATTATTTATTAAACATCTAAGTACATGAAAATTAGCTATATACATCATCTAATTCACTATTTTCCCAATTGTCGCTACCCCATTGTGCATTCCCTATACCATTTCTATGATATTGAATCATTTTTCAAAGAAATGGTTTTGCAATGATTAATTCTTCGGGATATTTTAAAACCCCATGCCAAATAAAGAACATTCATGGTGAATGATGATATAGGGAAAAAGGAATAAGAACATAATAGAGGAATGGACCTCAAACAATGTTCATGTCGAAATAGATTCATCATCTTGATAATAACAATGAATAAATGAATAATCGAAATAAATTCTAGAAAATTACCAACTAGGGTACCCATCCCACTAATATACATGATCTTAGGATCAATACATTTTTTTATTTATTCACATTAGTCATATAAATCTAAAATATGGAAGAACTAAAAATAAAAAACCTCCCTCTCTTGAATTGGAACAATCATTGATGAACAACAATGTGAAATTATTGTAATTTTGTAGATTTGTGGATTCTATTGTGTGTTGATCATTGATCAATGATCTGGTCATCATTCACCAGTGAGATCTCCTCCAACAGTTCCAATATCTCTTATCGAATCATAGGGATATTCAAATAACTTTATAATTATTCCATAAGAATGTATCTAAAAGAAACCTGATTCAGTCTCCACATCTCTATGTGATTGACATAATTAAAATAATATAATAATTTTTTTAAATTATTTTATGCCTATGATGACTTTTCCACAAACAACCCTAACCAAACAAAGTTATGATGAGAATAATGTAAAACATTCATTTATTATTCAATAGTTCCCCGAAATTTCTGATCTTAGAATATAATTTGGAGTGATTCAAATTTTTTAGGAATTATTGAAATACCTGATTTATAATATATTTAATAGATTGAAATTTTTTATTTTGGGAACACCAATCCACTAAAATGGATATATACAAAATAATTGGTCTCGAAAATAATCCATAAAAAATACAAGACTTTAAATTATCCCCACCATAGTTATTTTAGTTATGAAGAGGGCAAAAACCTACTAAAAATATGGGGTTATTTGGCTCACATCTGGGTATCCCACTCCTAGGTGTTATCCTGAGGATTCTTATTCTATCACCATGAACACACAAGGGGAATAATCCACCAATAAAGGATTGTCTCCTGTTGATCATTAATATCTGCTAAATACTATGTGAATGTGTCACCATCCATTATGTCCAACTATCCCATGTCGATAAGTTTTGTTGGGTCACACCCCTATCTTCTCATTTGTGACATGTGGATCACATCTTGTACGTAGTCCAAATATAGTTGTAGGGATAATTGGTTCTCCACATTTTCATCTCTATGTAGTACCTAGATGGGACCAGTGAATATTGGAGACAACCTTCCACCTCAACCACCTCTCATTATTCCATGTCAAGGTAAGACTTTCAATAACATGTGTTCTCCTTCCTCAAACTATATAGGTATCTGTCTTTGGTCAAAATAAGACATCATATAGCTCTATTTGGTTCCCATATGCTCCTACATGATCAATATCTTCTTAGTAGTAGGTCGTACCAACACAGGGCCATTGAGTGTGGGATAACCTTGATTTGTCCATCAATGGGGTAACTGGTTGGGTTTCCCATACAAGTAATATAATTTTTCTAGTCTAAATATGGAATGGTAGATTTTTCTGTATGAAAAATACACCAAAGGTAGGTGACCATTCTAAAAATGTCAAAATTCCAACATTTCATACCACACCACATCCTCCAAGACATGAATGGTCTGCTCTATCTAGTCATCAGCCGGGCAGTAAAACAAAATTTTCCATTTGAACTATTTTTCAAAGGCTTCCTATAATATTCTCAATAACCTACATGTGAGACAAGTGTTATGGTCTGAGATGATAGTAAACATTACTCCATTTAATTTTATCATCCCATAAAGGTTGAGGAATCCCACTATCTATACTAAACACTACTCAAGAATCTCTATGACGTGGGTCGACATGGTGGGTTAGTCTATGATCACCTTGAATTCATCGTGTCCCCTAGACATTCTTGGCATTCCCATCATGATGTCCATGGAAATACCATACCAATTCCACTCAGGCACTTCACAGTGTTGAGACAAACCTATTGGTATTGTTTTCTCATTCTTCAAATTCTGAAAATTAGGGCATCAAGAGACAATCAAAACAACTCCCTTCATAATTCCTAGCCACAAAAACAGATGTCATAGGTCTAGGAACATATTTCTCACGTCTGGATGTACCACTAAAGGGGATGAATAAAAACCTAAAAACAAATCCTCCTCTAACGTTATTGGTACCATCATCAACCCTATTAAATAAAAATGTTATCTCAACCATCAATATATAATTTAGCATCATTTCCATTGGATATATGTGTACATAAGGACATAAATTCTGTATCTCCTTGTTGAGAATCCCTGACACAATGTAAATGTGGTGATGTAACAACCATTGATTAATGATATGATCCTCTATCCTTGTCAATGAAGGACAATTTCAATGAGGCTAAATTCACTTTTTCCTCAGCCCACAATTGAGAACAATATAATCTATTAAGAGAATCGACCACCACATTCCCCATTCTTGGACAATTGAAAATCCAAAACTCATAGTTAAAGAGGTTCTCTACCCATCAGCCATGTCTTAAGATAAGGATCCTTCTATGAAGATATATATATATATATATGTGATGATTTTTTTTGTAATAGTAAATAATAATCCACATTCCCATATTGTAGTGTCACCAAATCTTTAATAAAAATACAACCATCGATATCTCATGATTATGGGTCACATATTTCTATTCATGTGGTCTCATATTCCATGAACCATTGTCAATGACAGCCTGCTCTACATCTGCAAAAAACCTATTATGGTCTCTAATTAATAACAGAACACTATGTATTCAATACCCTCCTATATAAATTTCAATATGGTATTCTCTTTAACCTCTTACTAAAATATTAAAATCACTTCTATGAAATTTCGTCCAAATGAAATGATTTACCTTTTGTGTGAATGTCCTCAATGTGCTGAAACAATAAATAATTTGGGTAAAAACCTTCGATGGTACCTTGAAAATGAAAGGAAACTCTTCAATTTTATAACAATAACGGGGGGATCCAAATAATGAACTACATTAACTATACCGGGATCTACTAAAACTCCATCATATGTGATGATGTGTCCAATAAATTCAACCTCTCAAATTTAAAACTAACACTTGGAGAGATTCCCATAAAATTGTATCTCTCCGAGTGAATTTGAGACTCTCTTAAACTGTATTCTATGATCCAACATGGAAATAGAATACAATAAGATCTAATCAATGTGGAATAACACAAACCATTCTTTGAAATGCTAAAAGATCAGGTTTATGAGTATAATGAACACTTTTGGGGAATTCATCATGTTGAACAGGATAACCAAGTACTCATATGTGATGGCAGCCACATCGAAATGTCTTCGTCGGTGTATCATCATCCTATAGGTGGGGATAGACCAAACTAAGATTGATCATAGAGAACCAAAACACCCCTTTCATCTTATGAAATAGGTCTTCAATCCTCAACAATGGACACATATTCAACAAACCACCTACTTCAAGCATTAGTTATACATTCATAACCTCAATATCCTGTATTCATTATTAGAAAAATCTATTATTGTATCCTAGGGGGAAATGGTGGGTTTCACACAGCCTTTCATCTTTAGGTCCTCCCACAAAACCCTTGACTCTAGAATCTCTACGATAGCTATCCCATATGTTTGTGAAAATATCATTTTCATCTCAAGATGGATGTCGATGTAGAAGTCTACCTATCAACGATGGGGTGGGGGGGTATGTCTTGTATTTAATTAGTAAAGACATCATCATACTATTCCTCCACATCCAGAATAAAATATCCCAAATAATATATAATGTTGAGACTCCTTATAGACAACTAGTGAGTAATCGACTTCACTCTTCTATTCCTGATCTCATCCTGCTCTAAAAAGGTTTCCTCTTCACCCACAAATTAAAACATTTTTCTATATCTGAAGACACACCACATACTCCACATAAAATAGTAAACCTATTCATGAATTATGGATACATAGTCTAAACATAAGATAACATCATAAAGACTCAATACTGGATTAAAGAGATGCCATATAAAACCCTCATCTCTCAGAGGCTGGTCACACATTCAATACCAAAAAATAATCATTTAGTCACCACCTATCAGTGTCTCTATACCTAATGATCAAGCTAATATATCCAGTATAATCTCTATGTATCAAACTAGAGAAGAAGAAAGGAAGGAATGGGTATATCATAGGTCTATTAATACTACCGATAAAGATGATAAGGCATAGATCATGCCTCAAATCATCATTAGAGACTCTGGGTTATAGGTATCTATAGCCTGATGCTAACCCCTTCCCTACCCTGCTGCACCATTATCCTAGTGTGGACACTCTTTTTGTTGTGGTGGTAATAGGTAGATCAACCATCCACCTTTGACTACCATTTCTACCCCACATTCACACCCAACACCCTATAGACCACCATACTCCAACATATGTTATTTCCCAAGAGGTCCATTAACCATCACATGATCAGCTGTACAATGGGTCATATAATTCCAATAAAGAAGAATTACCATCATAGGAGAGACACAACCAATCTCCTGTCTGATTCAGGCCACCCTAAGATCCATGAACCATATAACTAGTGTCTTGGGAATGTCTCCAAAATAATCTGACATTCTAGGATTCCAATGACTATCTTCAACTTTTGGATTCCAAGGTCACCGCAACTGGGCACCCACTTCTAACTCCCACAACTGGAGTCTTCTTTTATATAATGATTTTCACTAACAACACTCACTCAATCACCCCATCAAAAATTGAAATGCTAATGGATACCTTGGAATTCCTGATGCCCCAACTCTCTCCCTTCTCAAAAGGTCTAGGATTTGATGAACTAATCATACAGTATTTCAAAGGATCAATGTAAGGGATTAGTAAGAAATTTATAGTAATCATCCGTAATCCTTCTACCCTAATGAAAATGAAGAATATCTTAAAAATGTACTGATCAAAAGATGTATGGATAAACCTCCTCTCTAAATATACATAAAAATTCATACCCAAATAGAGTCATCACATCTTGTGACTAGAATATACCAATAGATCCCTAGAGAGGACTCCCCGAAAGAAACACCATATGATAGGATGCTGTCATTATAAGGTGGAAATTGGGAGTGACCACCTCTGACCAGTCCTCATCCATCAGGTTGTTTTTCTCACCCAAAATCTTTTGGATGTTATTTCCTCTAAAACTCATGCACTGCACTCAACCTATATGCATCCTCATCTAGAACTTCCATAGATAGATATTTCTTAATCTGTAGTCGTATAGCTGGTAAATCACCTAGTGGTTATCTATATAGTACAAGTACATGGACCAATTCCTTATCACTAGGAAGATCATCCTTGTAATCATACAGTGGAATCATAGATGTATGTTTTCATGGAGGCATCTTGAAGAAAAAAATGATTTACCATCAACATAAAAGAATTATTGGGGAACTAAAATAATACATTCATTAAAAAAACAATTCTTATATGATTTATATACCAAAAATAATTCATTAATAACAATGAAAACATGTACTGAGTCAAAATTCAGTTGATCAAAGTCCTTGTATATGGATATGGTGGCAGCCAGAACAACAATGGATTAGATAATCTAAAAGGTGAAATAATAACAATAAAATATATTTCCCCCAAAACAATCTCGTCGAATCTTGTCATATGGTAGAACAAAACAATGCCACCACTCTTTCCTGACCAGATGTCCCATGTTCTGACTCGTGAAAACCCTATGCCTGTCTCTAATAGGTATGGGGATGGAGACCTACACCGAGAAGTAATATTCCACAAATGGGAGGAATTATCCTAATGTAACTGCACACACACATCTACAAGCCATGAAAATGCAATAATTTAAAACAACTAAAATAGTACTTTCATATATCTAAGATCACACAATAGAGCGTGACAGTAAAAGCAGTGAAAATGGAAAAGGGGTCTAAAAAAATCTCAAACAAAAACTATAATTAGTACATCCTTCTATTAGGGAAATAAAGTCCAAGGGAATATCTCTATAATGGACCTCAAACTATTAATCTCTAGCTAGGCTCCACCCACACCTTATCCTCCCAAGACACCATCAATAGGGCCACCATCTATATATGTCACAACTTGTGTGGGAAAATCCCATGAATGTGTGTATATAAGAATACTTAGTAGGAAACCCCAGAAACACTAAAAATGATTAACCAAGTACATTATGTTGAATACAGTATATAACAGTCACTGTATAATAGAAACACCAATATATAATCTGGAAAGACAAAATAACACTAGGTTGTAATAACCAACTATTTTCCCCATGATTTTACAGAAATAAATTTTTTCACGGATAATCTGCTCTATGATTCAATCTGTCATCAGATACACTTGAAAAAGTTGCATAGCTCATTGGGAAAAACCCCTGAAAGATCACTATTCTATGAATACACTAATACACATATATCTAGTCACACCAAGAATCACACAAGGACAACACAAACCCAATCTAGGTCAAACTTCAATAAAGAGTATCATATTTCAATGATACCATCAACCCTACCAAAATGACCTTGTAGATAGAGGATAAATACCCTTCTTAGAGAGGTCATTCTAATTACACAAACTCCACAAATGAAACAAATGTAATAAATGATTACACTCCTGTATCACTGAGGGAATCCATAACTCTATATGGTACTTAGCCTCTAGAGTGGATCACAATCCAGTGATATTGATGTAATACACACTATTCTATCGAGGAAAAACCAACTGAACTGTCTCATCCTACACTTGTCAAAAATAAGAAAATAAAGTGCCATAAAAACTCTTTAAGGGGGTATATGAAGTGTACCTAGGGGTACATGTCGTGTACATAATTCTCCTAGATTATCATTGTGGACGAGCCTCACATAGAATGTATTATCCATATACACAATGTTTAGAAGGAGTACACATGGTGTAGACACACATGATTAATAAACATTGTTCCCTGGTAATATTATTGTATTAGTAAAGTGCATGCAAACTATGGGTTTACTATACATGTGTGCTATTACAAGGATAAACCTATATACCCATTCCCATATAGACACACCTGGATTAGCCTGTGTACTTGGTACATGTTATGTCTATGTGGGGGAGTACAGGGCATGTATGATCGATGTGTAGTCCATCCCATTTCCATGTACTTATCAAAGAACAAGCAAAGTATTTGGGGAGGGGCCACACATCATGTCATGAGGTCACATGTCATGTGATCCTTAACTCTAACATATAATTCTAGAGTGAACATAGGTGGGAACACACTTTTTAATATTATATTACACGCTATCAAGTTCATTATTTTAATGAATTGAATGTTTTTCCTCCATGCATTGTAGATGTTTCTCTAACCTTCAATCTATTGATCTCCTAACCTAAAAACATAGATCAAGCCTCTTTCAGTTATTACATCACCAAATATACAATATTAGGTCCTTCAATATGCTTGTAAAATGTGATTGTGGTCATTTTTCAGTGTACAATGTCGAATTTGAATATAAGGTAACTACGTAGTAAGATTCACTACAGTCTTCAATGTCACACCACTGTCATGTAGCGTTGATCCTATATCTTTGATATTAGATCATTACACATAGAAATATGGGTGCACTTATTGATATATTAATATATTTTTGAACCTCAGGACAACCAAATTACACCAGTGGTGAATGAATAACTGAGGAAGACAACCACAATAACCAATGAGAGGAACATACCCCAATCGTTGTTCATATCGGTCATGAATTTTTTCTTGAGAATAACATTGAAGAAATTAATAATCCAAATCAATTCCAGTAAATCAACCCTAGATGAAACCTTCCCTGAAATGTTCATGATCCATGGATCAACTTGTTGGTTGAATGATTTTCAATAATCATAGAAAATATATGAAGCGAAAGAAATCCAGAACAAAAAACCTTCATATTGATATTTGGATCAATCAAGGATAATGAATGATGTTGAATCATTTTAGTTTGAGATGTCCTTTGATTTCATTTCACTTCGATAGTCGTTCCATTATTGATTCATCGTTATCCAACAGAGAATCCTCCAACAGGTCTAATGAATCAAGTTGAATTATAGGGTTATTCGAATAACACTACAATTTTTACATTAGAACATATTTAAAAGAAAAAAGATTACGTAGTATAATTTCTATGAAAAAGAATGAAGTTAATTAATTTAATTAATTATTTTAATAATTTTACCCCCATAATGATTTTTCTAGAAATGACCTACATCAACCATTGTTCATCCACACCTAAGTTTAACTCACATTTTTAATTCAATAGTTCACACATATTTCTGATTCGAGTGTCATTTAACTATTTATTAATCTTTTTTAGGAAAGACGCATGCACGTCATATTTAATATATTTAATATATTTTAAAAATTTATTTCATTCACTTCTAGCCTCAGAATCACACATAGTCTTTATGCCTCACCTAAAAAAAATCTATATAAAGTCAAAAAAGATAATAAATAGAATATCTGAGATTTAACAAGGATATATTGTAATATAATCATTCTTAATGTCTCATTATGATCAACATGTGATGGATTTTGTTCCATCTATGACACAAGATACAAAGTATTTTAATAAAACTAATACATTTCATATAGTGATTAGGGTTATTCTCGATAATCCTCTACATAATGTATATTTTATTTTGTATAATTATGAGGATGAAAAACATCTAAAAGAATATTAAAATGAATATGATATAGAAAATTAATAAAATAAAAACTAAGATTCATATCCATCTTTCATAGGGTCCAATCAACCTTTGAATCATCCTCCAACACTAGTATCATAATTGACCAATGGAATGACATATTTTGAAGAATTTGATAATAATTTAATGGTACTTTTTTTGAAATATATAATTTAAATAGATCTCATTATTTTAATAACTATAAAATAATTAGATACACAATGTCCAAAATTTTTGTGATCTATAATTGAAAACATATTTTAGTATTGATACATTATTTGATTCTCTCCACCCACAGGTTTATACCCAATCCTATCACATGATAAATTACACAAAAAAGATTAAATAATTTTAATTATATTTATTGATAAAATAGTATAATTACAAGATGATCTTATAATTATGTGGGTGGAGAGAATCAAATATTATATAAACTATTACATTTCCTACTAGTGGGAATGAGATGTCCCTAAAGGACAATGAATGTTAATGTTCTTTTGAAAAAAATTGAGAGGGTTTTTAAAAAATATATGGATATTAAATATCCCAAAAATCATGTCAAACATCAGTTGTAAACTGTTTAACATGTTGTACAAGGAAACCATGTTTATCATTCAAAGGAATTGTTTGAAATATTTTTTTTGAAATTCATATCATGTTTGGCTGGTTTTAGACACTATAAAATGTTTTTCTAGATTAGTAAAACATTTATATATGGAAAATATTCATGAATAGTATTTATATAAATGAAAAAATATTCCAAATGAGCCCCTATAACATTAGATTTTTTATAAGGGTCACTTCTCATCAGATTGGTGGTTCCTAGCTTTCCCTTATAATATTATGATAGACGTTGAAGGAATTTATTTGATTTATATTTTTCATTAAGTAGTAAATTAGGTAATATAATATAATGGTAATACAATATAATCATTAATATTGTTTTATACACATTGAAATATATTTTTGAAACAATTTAAATGATTTTTTCTTAAATAATTAAATCATAAAACAGGTTATGAATAGAAATTTTTATTATAAAATTAATTATAGTTGTTATATTCATATGCATTCTGATTATTCATTGTTTCCTAGCATGTGAGACTCAATAAAAGGGGACAGAGGTAAATTTAGAATTTATTAAGAGAGTCAATCAGGATAGATATATGACCAAAAGATAAAAATTCCAAATGATAAATGTTCCATGGCATGTGATGATTGGAGGAGATATAGACATATGATAACAAACATCATGGAATGTGTTAATGGAGTCATCCAGATGTTTTGGATGCTACCCATCACAAGTAATTAATAATTTTATATTAAATTTTAATTATAATACCATTAGTTTTAACATTATATTAATATAATAATGTAAATTTAAATTATTTGTTTTGTGAAGGAGACATTACATCCCATAATAATTATTTTTAGAATGAAGAAACAAAACATATGAGAGTTTGAATTGAAGGAAATAACATGTTAACTATGTTTACTGTGAGATTGGAATAGTTCAGTAGTGTGATTTCAAATTTCATGTTAAATTATTTGATCAGGTAGAGAAAATATGTGAGGTCACTGAGTTTTATGATATGATAAATGGTAGTAGTGGTTAGGTGATTGACATTATATGAAGTAGTGTTACTATGATTATAGTAACATCAAAAAATTATGTTATCCATATACACACATGATCATATCATTAACATGTGTATTCTTATCATGGGACCATTTTTTAATTTATCATATCAATTAATGAGTATAAATTACTACTACATTTTTATATGAACAAATTTAGGGGAACATATGAACATTGGTATATCCTTTAATACACTAATTATTCTACAAAACATGATAATGTTGTGACCAAGAGTGTGACTAAAGTTGACCTATATTCAAAATTATATGGATTTTTCGATCAAATATACACTTACACATATGTGAAGTTTATGCATCTAGTATGGTCATAAGAGAACACGCTTCCCTTGATGTATAGGTATGTTCTCACAATTTTGACATGATTGATGTTCATTCGATGTTAATGTAATATATTTTAGATATAATGAAAAAAAATATTAAAAATAAATATTTTAATTGTTTTTATAATATAAATATTATTTTTAATTAATGTCATTCAATGGGATGATGTAAAAATGTCTATATTATTTCACTTATATCATTATAATGATGTAAGGGGTTTTAAATTCAATTCATAACATATACCTCCTAAATAATATTTTAAAAGTTATTCTAATATCATATATACCTATATTATAATTAAAAATTGAACTTATAAAAAAATATCATTTAATGAATTGAAATATATACATTAATTGAAGAGAAAAAAATGCCACAAATGATATAAATTTTTTTCCATATTTTATTTCTATTCAGAACCCATCAAATTGAATTATATGAATCCTAAAAAATAGAACAACATTTTTAATTTATAAATAATTTAATTATTAATTTATAATCACTTATAAATGTAATTTTATTGTAATATTTTTTATTTTATTTGGAAATTTTTCCATACTATCATTCATCTAATAATAATTATGAACATTTTTTGTTTTATAAAATGGTTCATATAGGCTAGAGATCTAGTTGGATTCCATATTTCCCTCTTTTTTACATCATTTATATTTATAATAACACTATTTATTACAATAATATATTTTCACTACTAATGTAATACATTTAAATTTATTAGATTAAGGGGGATCATTTGTCATTCCATTAGAATCACGTTTCATGATATGTGTTAGAACAAAAACTTTTAGAAATCCTGATTTATAAAGATCTAATAATTTTAAAAATGTTTCAACTATCGTTATCATTATTATATACAATTTACATTATGGATTTGTTAAAGTTTCCATGAAAAAATGGATATTATTTATCATAATTTGATTATGTCATTGGTTGAGATATTCCTCCACAGACACAAACCGTTTATGTATAATGTATGGTATTTTGTTTTAATGACTAAAAAATACAATATTTATATCTTCATTAGTGTTTTTCATAATATTTTTATAGTGTATGTGTTTATTAATAATTTTATAAGGGATTTGACTCGGTAGAAGCTTCAAAATGGGATCAATGGAATTTTTTAAAATCCATATGCAACAGGAAGAAACTGCTAGCTTGTATAATAGTATGGGCTATCTGATAGAATATAATAGAACATACATTTTTGTAGGAATCCCACCTACTAAAAATTAGTGGATTCTGAGTGTGTGGTAGCTACAAAAGAGGTGTATCTACATGGAGGAAATAGACAACCTTGTAGAGGAAACTGAATATTGAGGGAGATTTGAGATATATCAATTAGGAAATTATTAATATAGGGTAAAATACAATTAATGTGGTACTTCTCATCTCATAATTATGTAGTTCTCCCCTTAGACATCAACACCATATTGAAGTTGTATTTTGATTCTTTAGGATACCAAAATATTCATTCAAACAATGTGTGTAATTAGTGAAATCATTATTATTATTCAAAAACTCCAATATTTTAAGAATGTTCAAAGTGACATCGACATATTCTATTTAGAAACAACATCATGAAACAATCATTATTGGGATGTGAACATCGATTGAAGATATAAATACAAATAATAATGATAGGTGTGATCCAGATGAAATTTATCTGAATAACCAAAAGCATTCTTGTTAAATCTTTTTTCCACTATTTCTATCTCCTATACAGATATTGTTTTAAAAATACCTTTCTTGTTACTAATTATCATTATTTACCACTAAATTTATTCAATTTAGTTTTATGTGTGTTCATTTTAAAGGTATTTCAATTGAGTAAGTCATGTATTTCCCTCACCATTGATTTTTTTCGGTTCATGGTTATATATTAAAATTATTATTTTGGTTCATTATTCCCATTGAAACAGATAAATTGAGTTGCTTACTATTCCATTAAAAGAATTGTTTCTTTATGATAATGGTTTTTATTAAAACCATATGTTTTTTATTTCATGGTTCTTATTCAAACAAAGGGGTTAAATATATTTAACCATGTCGTCAATATCATGTGGAGGATACATTTGGGTACTATTTAGTATTGTTGCTAAGAATATCTTCTAAATATCCTATTTCAAATTATTTTTTGAACATCACATTCAATTTAACCTTTTTATTATTTCCATTTAATTATTTATATTTTTTCATTGCATTGATTATATAGATTTCAATCATGTTACATCATATTTTTTATCATATAAATTTATTTCGGTTATCCTTTTAAATATTTAAATTCACCTCCAAACTTCCCACATTATCTAACACAATAATTTATACCAAAGGGTACCTTTTAACATATTTCAAAATATAATTCTGAAAATATATTTACCCTAATACCAACAATTAGTGTTAGATGAGACAGTTAATCATTTTTTAAATTATTATTAATTTAATATAATATTTTTTATTTTCAAATAATAATTAATTATTAAATTTAAAAATTTTTTCACATACATTTATCTATCGAGGGATGATTATCCATTTTTAAAAAATTTCATGTTTTCCTATAATAGTATTATTCATTATCGTATTTACAAAATTTTAATGCCGGAGTATGTTCCATGATTATGCAAACAAAATTCACATATTGTAATCTATATTTTAATTTTAATAAACCCAGAATAGTGTTATTATTGTAAATTTACACTATTTAAGTTAATATAGTTTTTTATGATAATTGGAAAAATGACCTAATCCAATATTTTATCAGTTTTCATTTTAATTCTGTATTTTGCAATAACATTTTATAGAAATATCGAGTGAGTAAAATTACATTTTCTAGGATTTTATAAATCATTTGGTAAATATCATTTTCCTTAACCCAAAGTTCAATCAATCATTTGGAGGCCCAAAAATATCTCACAATTTTCGTATGGTGAATTGTACACTGATCAATAAACATTTAATAATGGCCCCATATCAATAAAATTATATTCCAAAAATATTTTTAATTTATCACAATGATATAGAATAAATTTATGAACAAGTTTTAAAATTTTGAACAAGAAATAATCTTCTAGTTTCAATTTGATAACTGCATGGGAATTTGGGTTAATGGAATAAAAAGAGTCTAGATGGACATATTAAATTTCCATATAAAAACATAGATAACTATTTTTTTGGAGTAATATGAAGAAAAAAATTTATAGGTTCACTCAAAAGACATAGGTAACTAATTTTTTTTAAGAACACAATAAAATATTTTTCCATTTATTTCAAATAATAATCCAAATCTTTTGGATGACATATTTTAGATACAACAATTCTCACATTTTTCAATTTAACTATTTCTATCAACTTCCATAACAATGGATATTCATATTAAGAGGGAAGGGTGATGTTTTTTGGTATTAATTCAAATTATTTTGAATTTATATTAGTTTCAATATCTTCTTCGTCTGTCAATTTGTTTTTTTTTTTGGTTCTCACATTTTGCTTCCTTTAGCACATTATTTGGGGGAGATTTAACCCTCAATATTATTAAAGGGGGGAAGTTGTGGTGATTACAATTATTATTATTTAATGTCCAAACATGTGTTATTAAAAAATTCCTCAGTGGTTAAAATTGTTTTGGTGAGTGGTCACCCTAATTTTACTATTATTTTCATTTTCCACCTCATTCAATAATTTTCCTTTATTATTCATATATAATTCATTCAAACACTATAGTTTTAATGGAGTATTGATGCAGAAGGTATTACAACTGCATGTATATGTCACATTTATGGTAATAACCTTAAAATGAGATGTTTTAGAGCGATAGGAATTGATATATGAATTATATAAAACTTTTATATATATTTGTAATAACAATGATAACATCCCTATGAACCATTCAGATAAATGGTATTATTCTATTAACTCATTTATTCATTTTCTTTATTTTCTTTGATTTTAACATTTTTTTATTATATATATTATATTAAATTAATTTTTATAATCAAAACCACAATTTACATTAGAATACATGTGTTCTTTATATTAGTTAATATACAATAGTAAAATATATAAATGTGTTGTGTGAGAGTTGCATCCTTAAGAGACCGAACTAGGGTGGGAACACTATATTTCATACAAATGAAATGAAAATATATAATGATATGACAAAAATGAAACTTAATTGTCAATTTGAATCTATTTCAATATACTGTAAGTGCTTACACATCTTTTTTTTGATGATAAAAATAATAAAATTAAAAATAGTTAAAAAACATTAAAAAATATATTTAGTTCATAAAATTCAATTCAAGTGTTAAGATGTATTTTTATGAAGATATATAATATATTGGACTATTCTGAATTTTTATGATCATTCCAATTAGTAATAGTTATTTAGGATTCAAATAGAAAAAAACACTATCATGATTCAAGATAATTCCAAAGATCTCAAAAATATATAAGAAGATTTTAAACCTAATGACTGATGAAGTTGAAAAAGATAATGTTCATTGCATGGAAAAAGATACTGAAAATATAAATATAATGATATTCATTTTTTACCTTTAATTAAATTATACATTGATTGAGTTGAATAAAAACATAATTTTCTATTATATATCACAAAAATAACCCCATACTACCCTACATAAAGAAATTTTTTTCTAAAGATGAAATTTATAAGGAATGTTTAATTTGTATGAATAATTTCCATTGAAATTTTATTAAATTTGAACTAAAAAATTACCTAAATTATTCTAATATTATATATTTACTACCACTACTACACGATATAGAAGGGAAAGATGAAATATTTGATCATGTTTAATAATGAATGGATGATCTAGCTGATTTGTATAATATTTCATATGAGGACGATGGAATAAAAAAATATATATATACAAGGAAAAATTTCATAATCCAAAAATAGAATAAAAAACATTTATTATTCTAAAACATTAATCAACATTTTACAACAATCCTACAATAGAGATACATAGGGATGCCCACTTTATTTATTTCCATCTCCCTCTGAAATTTCAATTATTTCTTTCATTTGTTTTGGTTGTTGGTGGTATTATTCCTTTCATTGGGAGAACTCACATATTTAATCTACATATGGATGTTGAGAAAATCATTTATAGTGGTTTCTATGAAAAAAACCCAACAAAATTTGGATTTGGGATTATATTTTGTAACTACCAGACTAGGATAAGTAAAAACTCTAGAAACCACATGGGTGTACAAACCATGATATATCCTCTCTTCCATTTCTCTTTCATTTTAATTACTTATATAATTATATTAATTATTTATTTTTTCTCCTTGATATGCGAAAATTTCAATGTGATTAACTCATAAATGACACTAAAAATTAATTTCAGGTTCTTTCATTCCTTATCTTTAGTATTCGTGACCTCATTTTTATTTTCGGTTTAGTTGAAGTGTGGGGTATTGTAATTTAAGTGCATGGGATGTGGAAAACATCGTAGTATTTTTCATTTTATTATTTACATAATTTTAGGATAATAGAGCTCATATGAATGTCTTTATAATTTTTCAAACTTAAATATATTTTAAGGGAGATGAAATCATTTTTGGGAAACTATTTTTTAAATGATTGTTGATATGGAAATTTTTTTGTTGAATTGTATTTTCATGAATATTAATGATTTTGACTAATTTTATAAATCCATTCCCACGAATAATTGACTCAAAAAAAATTTCCATCCCTATGAGGTTTTTTGAGAAACTCCTATATTTTATTCATAACAGCCATACACTCTTGGGAGAAACCTGAAATTTTTTGATTACCATGTCTTTTGTTTTTTATCTTTTGAATGTTTCATTCTTCATGGAATTTTTCTAGCATTGAGTAAGACCGTATTTTAATAGAAATATTTTTATCTTGATTTCCACATTTATTTCAAAATTTCATTATCCCCTAATTACCATGAATAACCGTATAGGTTTGAGATACATTGCTTACTAATTTTTATTAATAGATCCATACTTCTAGTATTTATTCATGGAATTTATAGATTGATTGTGGGGAAGGTAATTTCATGTGTGTTCTATGGGATATCATTCAATTGTGTGTATTTTTAGGAGTGTGAAATAATTTTAGGATCTAAATAATGATAATTTTTCATTATTCATCATTTTATTGTTATTTACTTGTTTAATTAGGTTCAATTTAAAAAATTAAAAAAAATATTAAAAAATTGTTAGGAGATTGATTTTTAAATTTTTCATTATTTTGAATCATGCCCCTCTAGAAAAAAAGGGCACAATGTCTCATTCAATTAATTTATTCAATTTTAAACTCATCCTCCATAAAAAATTAGTGTCCTTTTATATCTATAAAATAAGAAAATAGTGAGAATGTGGATGAACTAATTCATTGTAATAATTTATTATATCATTTCCCATGCTTTAAGAAAAGATTTGATTTGGGATTCACATTATTAAGTGGAAATGAGTATGGTTCATCATATATTTTCACAAAATTATTCATGTATTATAATTTATAAATAAACACCATATTTATGCATTAATTATAGTAAATGTTTTTAACCACCAACCCTAATACATTTAATTCCCCTAGTAAAATACATGATGATAGAAAATATGTTCATGAATCGCAATTTAGATAAATGATATTTTTCATAAGTATATAGTGATACATTAAAATTCAATGTCTATTAATAATTCTATAATCAATTTCTATTTATTTTAGAGTGAGATAGAATTAAAAGTTAGGTTGTTTTTGATTTTTATGTGGATATATTTATAATGTTTAATAAATTTAATTTTAGTAATTCAAATAAAATTTAATTTATATTTATAAATGAGACATGATATAATTCTATTTGGGATATGATATTTCATGTTTTGTCATTTTTGATTATTATGTGTATTTTGATTCAATTATATGATGAATTTCTGTGAGTCAAATGGTTATCAGTGGTGGAGAGATGAAAATAGAATTTAAAATATTTTATTCTAAATTTTTTTAAGAACAAATCATAGTGTTATTTTATTGAAAATTTTAACATTTTTATGTTTTTAGGTATTTTTACCTTAATTAGGAAAATTTAATAATTCTGGAATTCAACTATTTGATTATAATTTAGTATTTCAGCCATTAATTTTTCTAAAATGATTGAAATGATTATAATACATTTTTTATGATTCCATACATCATGGAATAAATTTAGTTACATTTTACCCAAATATCAATACATTATTTTTATGCGCAAAACTATCGTACAAGGTGGGCCTAAAAAATTATGTAATGTTCTAGAGAAATTAAATTATGGTCCCATATCTCTCGAAATACAGCCCAAAAATAGATAAAATTTGACAAATATATGGGTACAAATTACTGAAAAATATTTATACTGGATTCGACATGATAGTCTATCATTTTTAATTCCATAATATCATTAGAAGTTAGAATTTTGGACATTGAAGTGTCTATGTGGCCAAATTAAATTTCTAGAGTAAAAATACCACAATCTCATCCTCCAATGTATAATCAAGATAAAATGCTATGGGAGAAATCATCATATATCGAGATGAAATATTTTTAAAGAACACATTCAATTATCGAAATAGTATTTGGGAAAACATGTAGAATCTTTTGGTGGGAATATTTTGGAGCCTATCATTATTAATGTTTTCTTATAAATATATTTCTTCCTTATCATATGATAGGATTTTTATTTCATGTGTAATGTTTGATTTGTTTTTTAATTTATCATCACTTACGTTTTATATTAGTTTATATCTCTTATTATTATTTCCATTTATTTTCATTTATTAAATGTTTCCCCCGCCATGATTCTTTTAGCCCCATGATTGTGGATAACTAACTTTAATGGTTTTTTTGTAGTAAAGTCATTTTGTTTGAGATTATTATTATATAATTTGTTGTAATTTGTTTTTATTACAATTTATTAGTGGTTAAAATAATATTGGTGGATAATATCCCAATATAATTTATTATTTCCTTCTTCCTCCAAATTAAATAATTATTATTAACATTGATATAAAATTCTTTTAGACTGTGGTGTTCAGATTGGGTATTAATGTAGAATATATTACCCACACATGTCAAGATCTCATTGTAGGTTAATACCATTCAAATGATATGGTGTAGAGTAATATTTCATCATATCTACATTGAATAAAACATTAATAGATATTTTCAATAACACTGATAACATTACCACGAACCTCGGGAATAATAGTTTTCATTCGCCAACTACATTTTGTATTTTCATTCTCTACATCATATTTTACATTTTATTTGTTAAATATATTTTATTAAGGGTGTTTTCATAATCAAGCCCCCCTTATATATTTTTATATAAGTTAGTTCTAAATTAGTTATAATATAATAGTGACAATATTATAGAAGTGTGTGTGAGTTGACTCCCCAAGAGATTAAAAAATGGATTTGCACTCCATATTGAATATTTAGGTGAATAATGAATTGAATGAGGTGAAATGACAAAATACAAATTTTCATTTCGATGAAACAATCTGATTAAAAAGTTTTTTGTAGTTTGATGACACCAAAGATTTATTGAAAAGCGGTAGGGTATTTGGAAGCATATATGGAATAAATTGTCCAAGTATCAATGATTTTATTGTATGAGGAGGAGTTGTGGTAAGGGGTGGTATTTTTAGAAAGCGAGAGGGGTGATTTTTTAATATTTTATTCATTAGTATATTATTTTTTCTCAAGACTATGAGTATTTTTAGGATTATAATTAAATATATTAAAATAATGAATTATACATCTAGATTGCGAGATTAAATAATCAATACATTATATAAGAATCAATACTTCATGTGTTTATCACTTATTATTAACTTTGTTATTCTAATATTCCTCCAAAAATATATTATTATAGAAAAATACAAAAAATTCACCCTAAAGGTTTTGGAAAATGTAGATTTTAAAAAAATAGTCCATTATATGAAAATAATTCTCTAAACATTAGAAATTTATTTTTTATTTAAAATTGTCATTTTTTAAATAATATACAAATTTTAATATTATAATCAGTTTTATGAATCTTCCAAAAATTAAATAATGTTTCATAAACTCATCTAATAATCATAAGACAAAATATTATTAGTACCTAAATAATTTTTTTTAAAAAAATAAGTTGTCTACAATCATTATGTTTATTTTTAAATTGTAATTAAATCTTTATTACTAATAAAATTACAAACACCTAATTTATCAGTTTTAAAATGTTTATTTAGGAACTCCATGGTATAGATATATGATATTATTTATAAGATACCAAAATTTTATATATAATTTCATAGATTTGGTTACTAATCTATTGGTTGATTTAATATTCCTAAGGGTCACATTACTATTCCAAATAAAGATTATATTCTTATAGGTTCCTTAATATTTAGAAATACCAATGATATCATTAATTCATCATTTATAATTTTTTTATTCTATATTATAAATTATTGTATATGATTTATACAATATGAATTAATTATATGAATGGAAACTTCATTGATATAATTCTGGGTTGTAATAGTTAATATGAACATTTAGAGACTTTTCATCCCTTTCGATTCTTTAGTAGTCTTTCCAGGATGATCAATTATTACTAATATTGAAAAATGTCATAATGGTCTATTTGTATAATACAATTCTAAGATAAACACCCTCTTATCTATGGATACTTCTTAGTGATGGCCTTATAAAACCTCTTAATTTCACTTTATGTACAAGATTTATATTTCCACTTGTTTCGAAGAATAGTGAAGGGGTTCACCATGTAGACTCAAAAATTGTTTGTGATACTAATATTATAACATGATAATTATTTCACCATCACTAGTTCATGGTATTTTTAGAGGATTGTGACTTCCCTTAGGATCTATTATTTGTATTTTCAATTTTTTATAAATAGATAAGTTCCAATGGAGTAATGAAAAAATGGTTGTGTTTCCGGTTTGTAAATTTTTTATCCACGTTCATATGTTTGTTAGACCAATGATAGAGGTTGGTTTTTTTAGTATTGTTTACTTATTGATAATATATAAGGGAATATAGAGGAGTGAATCATGTATGAGTTAGTGAAAATCCCAGAAGGGGTAAAATTCATGATCTAAGATATTAGGGAAACCAACAATGTTGAATCTCTAATTCTATCAAAAAAATGAAAGAAGGTGTAATTTATGGATTTATTAGATAATATGTGTAGAAAGAAGGAATTATATATACACATAATAAAATTTTCCAAAATTAAAAATACTAAACAAATAAAAGAATACAATGTGATGGATATTACGAATAGGAAGTACCTTTATATTCCAAGAACTATATTTTTAATTTAATTAAATTATTTCCTAGATAGAATTTTTAGAACCCCAAAAATCATGACTTATGGTATAGAATATATCAGGAGGGTATATATTATAAGGTAAAGAAATAATTAATTAAAATGGTGCCCAATATTCAGTATAAAATGTTATTAAGTGACCCATAATATGGATACAATGAAATAATAAAATGACTTAATATGTTATTTACTCACTATTTGACAATTACTATTTGGATTTGAAGATGTAGAAATAAAAGATGTTTTTTAAAAATATTTTTATATTTTCCCCTTTTATATTTTAATTAATATTACATTGAATGAAAAATAAATACCTGATATCAGAAAAAATATATTTATCTTCATAAATTTATATTTTTATTAGAATTTAATTTGTTATTGTGGGACATAGATCATTGTCACAACAGAAACCAATAAAAAAATTTAGAAGTAACACATCTTGACTGAATCCTAATCCACCATATAAATCATTAATTCTTTTTTCACACCCAAAAATTAAAAATATCTCATAGAGATATCATCTATCGAAACACTTATAATATTTCTCATCCCACAACTAAATGATTTATCTCATTTAATGAAATTTTTTCTTTCACCCTTGACCTCACCATACTACATACTATTGATATTCATTACTATTATTTGTCACAAGATCAACATTTTATTATGAAAACATATGATACATTGAACCATAATGGATAACCTAACACACCATCATTCACACTTTTTCACCATCATTGACATTGTGTTCACCATTATCGAAAAACCATAATCATTTTGTGGACCACAATTAATGTTGCACCCCATTACCATTATCTTTTAGTTTCTATATCTTTTTGAAATCTACTATCATCTTATTTATATCTACACATTTTTTGTAATCCTTTTTTAGAGTCTTACTTGAATATCACAAAAAATATCCCATCTCCCTCGATCACCCTATTTTTTAATAATTCATTTCCCATTTATTTCTCTGTCAAATTAATATTAAAAAAATTATCCCAATCATTATATCTATGATCATTGTCACTATGATCATTTATTGAACCAACATAAGACTTTTTATAACCAAATTTATAACTTCATTTGTTCATCCATTTCAATATAGAAATTATTCATGTAACCTAGATTAGTTGTAATCACTAGAGATATTGGTCAAACACCTTGATGTTACTCCATCATTACAGCATAATCATATCACACCCAACGAACAAAACTCTATTATTAGTTGTCTGGATTGGGGGTGACCATAATTATAGTGGGAAGATTTCATGAAACAAAAAAAATAAATTTGTTCACCATTATTGTACTCCACCAGATGAATTTAATTTTTATCTTAATTTAAAAACATAACATATAGTGATGATCTCTATAAACATTAAGAATCTAGTTCACCCTAAATCGTATGGATTTATTTCAATCAAAGTAATTTTATATGGTACACATGATATCAATATCTTATATACTACATATCTATATAACCAGGACATTCCAAATGATTTTCTTTATGTCGTGAAGACCATTAACACTTTGAATCATCATAGGTATCCTCTCATGGACTCATATTTTATTCTTTATCCGTAATTGATAATTTTATCACTATTATTAAAAAGCCATCTACATCGCATATGGTAAAATAAAGGAGGAACTCCATTAAATTTTCTCCTTCAGAAGATACATTTTAGAAAACAAGATTATCCAATACATCATTGGTATAAATATAATATATACCATATATAAGACTTGTACATGATTCTCCTATGGAAAAATATATCCCCATTTTCAATTATTCATTATTTTTTAAATGTTATTATCCCATTTTTTCTACCTCTTTCACATTATAATGTTAAAATCAAAAAACTCCATCATTTACTTCAAAAAGGATTTTTAAAATTTATATTATTCTTTACATCTTATATATTTTTAATATATTGTGATGTCAAATAAGGAATTTGAATAGAACACAATATACATAAGCCATTTGATAATTTTATTTAGTGGGTTACTTAGTTTTTCCATTGGAAAAAATATGAAAAAATCTAGTTTTAAAAAATATATATTAACCAAACTGAAATTTTTTTTCCAACATGTTGAAAGACTACATTAATCTATAAAACAATTTATAAAAGATTGTTATAAGAGAATAAGGTTTATGTAATTTTTGTTAAATGGTATAGATATGTGAAAAAAAATTTATAAGCTACTCTAGGTGATAATACTAAATCCTTTGGGACAATATGAAATTCTAGGATTGAACCTCAAATGGTTTTTCGATCTCATCCAAAAAAATGAATCTACTAATGGATTTCATTCCCCATACAATTCTTTTGGGAGGAGGGAACAAAATAAAATCAAAGGATACTCTCAATGGAACCACATAGATATCCAATTAAGTTTTCACTCTCCACCGAATTTCATATAAAAGTACTATCACCCTTCCTTTGTATCATTACATTAATATTCTTAATTGACTCATGGAGAATTTTTTTTTCCAATATCCCTTTAAAAGTTTATATTTTTCCACTCCTCATCATTTACTGATATTCCATCATATATATATATATATATTAATTTCATAAAAAAAATATTTTTTTAGAATTTTGTTTAATAGTTTATTTCCCTTTTTTTGTAATGTTACTGAGTTATATTGTCTTAATTAATTATAATGAATCAAAATTATTATTTATTTTCATATTTAATAATTTTCAAAATTGGTTATATAATAGTATAATGATTTTATTATAAATTTAATTAATTTTTTGGTCTAGTTA
Source organism: Viscum album (assembly GCA_963277665.1). Lineage (NCBI taxonomy): Eukaryota > Viridiplantae > Streptophyta > Magnoliopsida > Santalales > Viscaceae > Viscum > Viscum album. The sequence goes on from OY728133.1 coordinate 1,363,574,045, forward strand.
TATAATATTAATGAATTTCATCATTATTTAATAAATATGAATTTTTATTTTTATTTTTTAGTACTTTTAATTTTTAATTATATACTAATAATAATATTTATGTTTAATTAATGAAAAAAAATAAATTGAATTTTTAGTTACAAAATTCAATTTGAGATTTTATTATTAGTAAGGGTTTATAAGTATTTTGAAAATATTATTAAAAAAAGTGTTTTATTTTTAAATTGATGGATTATATTTTTTAATAATGTATTATAACGTTATATAATAATGTTAAATAATGTAAATTATTTTTATAATATTTATATGTATTGTTTTTGATGTGTTTTATTTAATTAAATTACATAAGAATAGATATTTTAATGGTCCTTGAGGAATTCTTATTTTTAAATATTTATTAAAAAGTGAATTCTTTATTTTTACCATTGGAATATTTTATTATATTTTAAAAATAGAAAAATATAATATAAAACTCTGCAAGAATTTTTTAAAATAATGATCATCCAAATGTTATGTTAATGTGAAGAATATGGTTTCTCTGAAAGGAAAACCTTATCAGGATACTACAAGGGGTATTATCTCGGGATCAAATCCATAAGGGGTAAACACCTAGAAAGGGATATTATAGTATTAATTGAATCTGCACCTTGAGAATGAAAAATATTCCTAACTACATATCCTGTTTGACAATGTGAGTGGGTATTCATCAGATAATTCACTTTCAAATTATGAACTATAATTACTTATATAAATTAGGACAGAAAATCATTTTAATTTTAGGAATGGATATAAAAACAAATAGGCATTCTAAAATTATAGTAATGTAATGATTTTGTTTTATTGTAATTTTTAGGGAGACCACACACCCTATTTGGATCACCCCGCTATATATTAGATCATAAGTGAATGATACACCCAACCCTAATGAAATGACTTGATAGATTGAGGTTGAACACCCTAGTCTGGTTGGTCATGAAGATTTCATAAACTCTACCAGGGGAAAAATAGTGATAGTGGATCACACTCCAGTATCAAGGTGGTAAACCACAACGATATATGTGACTCAGACTATAGAGGGGATCATAATAAAGTAATATGTACATAATGTCACAATTTACCATCATGGGACAGAAATAAGGGAACCTACTCAACATATTCTAATCCAAAATAAGAAATATAAGTTCCACAATAAAAATTTATCTGGGTACACAACGTGTACCTGGATGAACACCGCATGTATAGTTATTCCCTTGACTACAAAATAGGAAGGTACCCATAAGAAATGTAGTATCCATATACATGGTGTTTATAAAATATACAAAGCATATAGAGACACATCGTTTCCTACACTTGTTTGATTTCCCTATCTATTTAGTAGTACACGGCGTGTAGACTACCCGTGTACTCTACCCATGTGCCAGTACATGGATCAACCCTTGTAACTATTATGATGTACTTGTACCCAGATTTTCTCATGTACATAGTCAAGGCCATGTCCGTGTGGGGGAGTACACTACATGTAGGCTTCCCATGTAACCCATGGTGTTAGACCACTTTTTCAAGTACACTTATTGTCTTCATTGAGGGGTAATAGTATATGTGATTGGGTCACATTCTATGTGATCCTTAACAACGACATAAAACACTAGAATCTACTCAAGGGGGACCCATAGTATTGTAATCAGGGATGAAATTCCGTATTTACATGATTATCCAGTATCACATGTTCTTCCTTTGTGCATCTCATTCATTACACTGTGCATTGATCCAAAGATCGATTCCCGTAAAAAAACATAGATTAGGCCTCTTCTATTCATTCCATATCTGAATCAAAAAGTATTAGTCTTTAGATATTCCCATGAAATAGGATGTTATTCATTATTCATAACTCATCTAAGAACATAAAACAATTTGTACATACACCATCTAATTCACTATGGACCCTATCGTATCAATCCCATTTCATTGTATCTATACCATATCTACAATATTTGATCATTTCTCAATGAAATGGGTGTGCAAGGATTAATTGGTCAGGAAATTTTCAATCCCGAGGACAAAAAAAGAACATTCAGGGTGAATGAAGATCTTGGGTAGAATGGAAAATGAACTAAATAGAGTAATGGACAATGAACTATGTTCATGTTGTTATTGATTTTTCATTATGATAATAACAATAATAAATAAATAATCCAAATAAACTATCTCAAATCACTAACTAGTGTACCCATCCCACTAATAAACCTGATAAAGGGATCAATCCATTGGTTTGTTTGTGAACATTAGTCATATAAATGTCGAATGTGGAAGAAATAAAAATAAAAAAACATACCTAACTTTAATTGGATCAATTTTTGATGAACACTAATGTGAAATTATTATCATTGTGGAGATCTATGTATTCTATTGTGCATTGATCGTTGATCAAAGATCTGGTCATCATTTTCCAATGATATCTCGTCCAACGGTTCCAATATCTCTTATAGAATCATAGGGATATTAAAATAACCCTATAATTATTCCATAAAAATGTATCTAAAATAAAAATGATTCATTCTCTATGTCACTACGTGAATGAAATAATTAAAATAATATAATTAATTTTATAAATTATTTTATGCCTATGATGACTTTTCCACAAATGACCTGCACTGAACATGGTTATGATGAGCATGATGTAAAAAAATCATTTCGTATTAAACCATTCCACCAAATTTCTAATATAAGAATATAATTTGAAGTGATTCTAATTTTTTATGAAATATACAAATATGTGCATTTTAATATATTTAATATATTGTAATCATTTATTTTGGGCACACCAAGCCTTTAAATTGGACATAATCTGATAAATTTGTCTAGAAAATATTCCATTTAATATATAAGAAATAATATATAAAAATTTCATGACATTAAATTCTCCCCACCAAAGGTATTTTCCTTATGAAGAGAGATAAAAACTTCTAAAAAATATGGGGGTGTTGGGCTCACATCTAGGTATCGCACTCCCAGGTGTTCTCCTAATGATTCTTATTGTGTCACAAGGCACACACAAGGGGAATCAACCACCAATGAAGGAACCTCTCTTGGTTATCATTAATCCATGTCGAGTACTGTGCGAATGTATCTCCATCCATTATGTCCAGCTCGCCTAATCCGATAAGGTTTGATGGGTCACACAAATATCTTCTTAGCAGTGCCATATGGACCACATCTTGTACGTAGTCCAACTACAGTGGTAGGGATAATTGGTTATCTACATTTTCAACTCTATGTAGTTCCTAGATGGGACCAATTAATATTGGAGATAACTTTCCACCTCAACCACCTATCCTTATTCCATGACATGATGAGACTATGCATCACATGCGTTCTCCTTTCTCAAACAATATAGGTCTATGTCTTTGGTCCACATAAGAAATCGTACAACTCTGTTTGGTTCCCATATACTCTGGAATGATCGATAGCCTTTCAGTAGTATTTCATACAAACCCTGGACCATGTGTGTGGTATTTCCTTGATCAGTCCCTCAATGTGGTAACTGGTAAGGTCTCCTATATAAGGACTTGAATTGATCCATTCTAACGAAGGAATGGTAGAATTTGTTGAATGAAAAAATACACCAAAGGTAGGTGACCATCCAAAAAATATCCAAATTCCAACAAGTCATACCACACCACATCTACCAAGACATGAATGGTCTCCAATATCTAGTCATCATTCAGGCGATTAAATAAAATGTTACAGAAGAACTCAGTCCCAAAGGCTTCATATAATCTTCTAAATTACATACATGTGAAGCTAGTGTTATTGTCAGTGATGATAGTCAGCGGAACTCCCTGTAATTTTATTATACCATAAATGTATAGGGATACAACTATCTCTACTAAACTATGCTCATGAATATCTATGATGTGTGTTGACGTGGTGAGTTAGTCTATGATCACCAAGAATGCATCATGTCCCCTAGACATATGTCGTATTCCCATCATGATGCCCATGGAAATCCCATTAAAATTCTAATCTGGAAATTCAATGTGTTGAGACAAAATTATTGGTACATTTTTCAAATCATTCACTTTTAGAAAATGAGGGCATGAAGAGACAAACAATACAACTCCCTTTATCATTCATGGCCACAAAAACAGATAGCGTGTGTCTAGCAACACATTTCTCATGTTTCGATCTACCACCAAAGGGGATGTATAAAAACCCCAAAACACATTCCCATTTAACATCATTAGTAGCGTCATCCACACTATAAAAAGGAAAATGTTCTCCCCACCATCAAAATATCATTTAGGATTATTTCTAGTGGATATATTTGTATATAAGTATTAATAATTTTTTTCTCCATGTTGAGAATCACTAACACAATGTAAAAGAGGTGATGTAACAACCACTGATTAATGATATGATGCTACATCCTTGTCCACAGAGGAAAATTTCAATGAGCTTAAATTATCCAATGTTTCATCCAACAATTGAGAACAATATATTCTTTTTAGAGAATCTACCACCACATTCCCCATCCCATGAAAAGTGAAAATCTAAAACTTATAGTCCAGGAGGTACTCTAGCCATCACCCCTATCATAGGATATGATACCTCTACGAGGATATATATATATATATATATATATATATATATGTAAGGATTTTTTGGTAATATAAATCAATAATCCACTTACCCATATGGAATTATCACCACATATTTAGTAAAAATACTACCATGGAAAACTAATAATCATGGGTTGCATTGTTCTGTTCACATGGTCTCAACATCGACGAACCATTGGCATTGATAGTCTTTATCTATATCAGCAAAAATCCATTTATAGTCTCTAATTAATAACCGAACATCACTTACTTGATACCCTACTATAGAAATTTCAATATGGGATTCAATTCAACATCTAAATAAAATAATAAAATCACTTATATGGGATTTCGTCCAAATGAAATGATTCCCCTTTTGAGTAAATGTTTTCAATGCCGCTGAAACACTAAATAATTTGGGTACAAACCTTATATAGTACCTTGAAAACTCAAGGAAACTCATCTCTTATGTAACATTCATGGGAGGATCCAAATAATTAATTGCATAAACTGTATCCAGATCCACTAAAACTCTAGCCTATGTTGTGATGTATCCCATAAAGTCGACCTCTTGAATTTAAAATTAATACATTGAGAGATTCCCATTGAGCAAGATCTCCGAGAGTGTGTCTGAGACTATCCTCATGTGTATTGTTTGATCAAACATATACACAAAATACTCTATGATCTCATCAATGGGGAATACCATAAACTATTCTATGAAATTCTAAAAGATTATGTTCATGAGTTTAATGAACACTGTTGGGAAAGTCTTCATGTCGAACATGATCACCAAGTAATTATATTTTATGGTAGCCACATCATAATGTTGGATTCGCTGTATACTCATCCTATACTCATAGGCGGTGATATCATGAACTAAGATCTATCATCGAGAACCATAACAACCATGTCATCTTATGAAAGAGGTCTTCAATCCTCGGTAGTGGATACATATTTAGAAAATCACATACTTCAAGCATCGGTTATACAAACACAACCTCAACATCTTATATTCCATCTTAAGAAACTCCACTACTACATCCTAGGGGCAAACACAGGGTCTCACAAATCCTTTATTCATTAGGCCCTCCAACATCACCATTGACTCTGGAAGCTCTACGATAGAAATATCATATGTTTGTAAAAATATTATTTTCATATCACGGTGGATGTTGATGCATAATTCTACACATCGTCTAGGGGGGTAAACCTTTTATATATTTCGGAAAGACATCCTCACACTATTCCACCACATCAAGAAACTAATATCCCAAAGAATTTACAATTTCAAGAGTCGTTATAGGCATCTAGTGAGTAATCGGTTGCACTCTTCTTTTCCTGAGCTCATCATGCTCTAACAATTTCTAGTCTTGACCCACAAAGGAAAATTTTGTTCCATATCATAAGACACAACCCATCCTCCAAAAAAATAGTCAATATATTCATGAATTATGGATACAGATTCCAAACATAAGATAACATCATAAGGACTCATTACTATAGTAAAGAGATCCTATATAAAACCCTCATCTCCAAGAGGTTGGCCACACTGTCAACACAAGTACATTATCATTGAGTCACCACCTATCAGTGTCTCTAAACATAATAATTGATCCAGTAGATCCAATAGAATATATATGTGTCAAAATATAGAAGAAGAAAGTAAGTAATGGGTATATCATAGGTCTAACAATACTACAGCAAATGTTGAGAAGACATAGATCATGCCTCGAATCATCATTAGATCCTCAGGGTTATACGTCTCTATAGCCTAAAGTTAGCTTCTTCCCTACATTTCATCTTCATTATCCTGGTGTGGACTACCTTTTTCTAGTGGTGGTAATATGTAGAACCACAATCCACCTTTGACTACCCTTTCAGCCCCACATTCACACCCACCACCCTATAGACCACCCTACTCCAACATATGTTATTTCCCTAGAGGTCCCTCAACAATCACATGATCAACTGTATAATGGGTTAGAAAATCTACATCTATATGTCTTACCATGATAAGAGAAACACCACCAATATCTTGGCAGATTTGGGACACCCTAAGATACATGTACCATAGAAATGGTGTCCAATGAATGACTCCAAAATAATTTTAGAATCTAGGATCCCAATGACTATCGTCGACTTTTCGATTCCATGGTCATAACAACTAGTCACTATTTCTAACTCCCACAACTGGTGTCTTATATTCTATAATTCTCTTCACTAACAACACTCACACAATCACCCCATCAAAAATGTAAATGCTAAGGGATACTTTTTAATCCATGATGTCCTAGCTCACTCCCTTCTCAAAAGAACTTGGATTTCATGAACTAATCATACACCATATAAATGGAGAAATGTGAAGATCAGAAAACATCATTGAGTACTCTTCAAAAGTCATACTACCCGAATGAAGATGAAGAATCTCTTTTATTTTTACCGATCAAAAATTGGAAGGATAAAATGACTCTCTAAACATAAAAACAAAGTCTATCCCAGAGGGAGTCATCACATCATGTGACTAGCATTTCCCAATAGATCCCTATAGAGGACTCACACCAAGAAAAAAAATATGATAAGAAGGTGTCATCATAAGTTGGAAATTGTGAGTGACTACCTCCAACCAGTCCCAATCCATCATGGTGTTTGGCTCACCCTAAGTCTTGGAAGGTCATTTCCTCTAAAACTCATGCAATTCACTGAACCTATATGCATCATCATATAGATCTTCTACCACTATCTGTTTCTTAATATGTAGTGGTATAGCTGGTAAATCTCCTAGTGGTTCTCTATCTAGTACAAGCCCATCGACTGATTCATTATTACAAGGAAGAATGTCCTTGTAATAATATAGTGGAATCATAGATGGATGTTTTCATGGAGGAATCATGATGTAAAAACATTATTTACCATAATCACAATAGAATATCTGGGGAACCAAAATTATAAGGACATGGAAAACAAAACCATTCTTATATGATTCATGTACCAAAAAGAATTCTGTAAAAACAATGTACACATGTACTGAGTCAAAATTCAGGTGATCAGATTCCTTTTGTATGGATATGTTGGCTTCATTAACAACAATGGACTAGATGTTCTAAAAGGATAAATCATAACACTAGACAATGTTTCCCCAAAAACAATCTCATCGAATGTGGTCATATGGTACAGCTAAACACTGACACCACTCTGTCATGACCAGATCTTCCATTTGTCTAACTCATGACAACCCAAATCTCATCTATAATAGGAATGTGGATGGAGAACAACACCAAGAAGGAATAAACCACAAATTAGAAGAACTTTTCTAATGTAACTGCACCCAAGCACACCACAAATCCATGAATATGAAATAATGTAAAACAACAGAAATTGTGCTTGCATACATCTAATATCACCAAATAAAGCGTGATTTTAAAAGTAGTGAAAATGGAAAAGGGGTCCAATAAAATCCTAAAATAATACAATAATGAGTCCAACCTTCTATAAGGGGACAAATGTCAAAGGGAAGTTATCAGTAATGAACCTTAGACTATGAAGCACTAGCAAAGCTCAACACACTCCTTATCCTCCCAGGACATCGTCAATAGGGACACCATCAACATAAAACACAACATGTGTGGGAAAATACCATGGAGGTGTGGGAATAATAATACTCATTAGAACCCCCCAGAAACACTAAACATGATTAACCAAGTACATTAAGTTAAATACAATATATAACAACCATTGTATCATTGAAACACCAATATATACTATAGAAAGACAAAACTACACTAGGTAGTAATAACCATCTATTTTTCTAATGATTTTACTCAAATAAATGTTTTTCAAGGATAACCCACTCTATGAGCCATTATATCATCAGATAAACTTGAAAAAGTTTCCTAGATCATTGGGCCAATCCCATGAAATCTCACTGGTCTAATAAGACACTGATACACAGATATTGGGTCACACCAAGAATACCTCAATGATAACACAAACCCAATCTAGGTTAACCTTATATATAATGTATCATATTTCAATGATACCATTGACCTACCAAACGTTCCTTTGAGATTTAGGATATATACCCTTCTTAGGGAGGACATTCATATTACACAAACTCGGCCTAGGAAACAATTATTATCAATGATCACACTCCAGTCTCACAGAGGGAATATATAACTCTACATGAGACATAGCCTCTAGAGGGGATCAAAATTAAGTGATATTTATGTAATACAAACTGTTCTATCGAGGGAACAACCAAGGGACACTTCTCATCCTACATATGTAAAAAATAAGAAAATGAAGATCCACAAAAACTCTTGATGGTGGCACATGAAGTGTACCTAAGAGTACATGTCGTGTGCCTAATCCCCCTAGACTAACCATGCGGAAGAGCCTCACATAGAATTTAGTCTCCATATATGTAATGTTTAGAAAAAGTACACATGGTGTAGATACACATGATTTATTTTCATTGTGGCCTAGTCGTATTCTTGTATTAGTATAGTGCATGTAAACTATGGGTTTACATTACCTATATCTTAGTACATAGATAAAACTATATACCCATTCCCATGTAAAAATGAATGGATTAGCCTGTGTACTTGGTACATGATATGTCTACGAGTGAGAGTACATGACGTGTAGGATGGATGTGTATTTCATCCCATTTCCATGTACTTATCAAAGTACATGCTGATTATTTTGGGAGGGGCCACACCTCGTGTCATGAGTTCAGACGACATGTGATCCTTAACTCCAACCTATAATGATAGATTGAAATTAGGGTGTAACATACTTTGTAATCTTATATTACATGATATTGGGGTTATGATTTACAAGAATTTCAAGTTCTTCCACCGTGCATTGTATCAATTTCTCCAACCTTCAATCTATTGATCGCTACTCCTAAAAAACATAGAACAATCCCCATTACATCATTCCACCACAAAATATATAATATTAGGTCCTTAAATATGCTTGGAAAATTGTATCGTGGTCATTCTTCGGTGTTCAATGTAAAAGATGAATATAGGGTGCCTATATTGTCAGATTCACTACTGTCTCCTGCATCACACCGCTATCATGTAGTGTTGATCCTACATCATTTATATTAGATCATTACACATGGAAATGAGTGTGTAATGATCGAATTATCAATATATTGGTTAACCCATAGACAACTAAAGAACACTGATGGTGAATAAATAACTGAGGAAGAAAGCCACAATAACAAATGAGAGGAACATTCCCCAATCAATGTTCATATCGATCTTGAATTTGTTTTCTTGAGAATAGCAATGATAAAATTAATAGTCCAAAGTAATTACCCTAAATTGTCCCAATATGAACCCATCACAGAAATATACATGATCCATGGATCAATCCATTGGTGGAAATTTTAATTAATGATAGAAATATTAAAACGAGAAGAAATCTATAACTAACAACATTCATATTGAAATTTGGATAAATCAAGGATGAAGAATGATGTTGAATCATTATGGATTAAGATGCCCCTCGAATCCATTGAACATCAATATTCCTTCCATGATCCATTCATTGTTCTCTGATAGTGTCTCCTCCAACAGCACTGATTGATCTAGTTGAATTATAGGGTTATGCGAATAACACTATAATTATGACATAAGCACATATTTAAAAGAAAGAAGTTAAGGTTGTTTCATTTATATGATAAAGATACAATTGAAATAATTTAAATAATTATTATAATCAATTTAACCCCATAAAAAATTTTCAATAAATGACCCGCATAAACAATTGTTCTTTCACACATAGGTTTAAACCCCAATTTTGAATTCCACGGTTCCCTCATATTTCTCATCCTAATGTAATTTTAGGATTTATTAATATTTTTTAAGAAAGATGCATGCATGTCATATTTAATTTATTTAATTAATTATAAACATTTATTTCACTCACTCCTGGCCTCAGAATCACACATTGTCATAGTGCCTCGTCTAAAAAAATAATCCATAAAAAGTCTGAAAAGTTAATAAATAGAATATCAGATATTTTACATGGATATATTGTTATATATTAATTCTTAATTTCTCAATAAGTTCAACATGTCATAGATTTTGGACCTTATAAGCCACAATAAAAAATGATTAATCCTCAAACTATGATGTTTCAGAGAGTAATTATGGGTATTCTTGATAAATCCACATAAATATTTTTTGTAAAATTATGAGGCTGTTAGGCATATTAATTAATATTATTATCATTATGATATAGAACATCACTAAAATGAAAATCAATATTCATATTCCTCCATCATAAGGTCCAACAAACCTCTGAATCATCCTCCGACACTAGAATCATGATTGACCATGGGGATGACAAATTTTGAAGAATTTGATTCTAATTTAATGGTATTTTATTGAAATAGTGGAATTAAATAGATCTCGTTATTTAATTCACTAAAAAAATTGATTGAAATTGTCAAAAAACGATCTACAATTGAAAACATATTTTAGTATTGGGACATTACTAGATTCGCTCCTCAAAAAAGTTTGATATGGGGCCTATCACATGAAAAATTTCACATACTTGTTTAAATAATTTTAACTATTATTAATTATATAATAAGAGAATTACAGGATGCTCTTATAATTTTGTTGGTGGAGAAAATCCAATATTATATAAAGTATTATATTTCCTACTAGAGGGAATGGGATGCACCAACAAGAAGTTGAAGGTTTATGTTGTTTTGGAAAAATTTGAGAGGGTTTTACCAAAATATATGGATCTTCCAAATCCCAAAAATCATGTTACACATTTGTTGTAAACTATTTAACATGTTGAACAAGAAAACAATGTTTATCATTCAAAGGACTTTTTTGAAAGATTTTTTCTGAATTTATTAGCATGTTTGGATGGTTTTAGACAATATAAAATCTTTTTCTAGATTAATGGAACTTTTATATGTGGAAATTATACTATAATAGTATTTATATAAATGAAAAAATATTCTAAATGAGCCCTTATACCTTTAGAGTTTTTTATAAGGTTAAATTCTCATCTCATTGGTGGGTCTAGCTTACTATAAAAATATTATGAAATATGTGGAAGGAATTTGTTTGATTTCTATTTGTAATTAAGCAGTAAAGTAGGTAATTTAATATAAGGATAATATAACATATTTCTTAATATTGTATTAAACAAATTAAAATATATTTTTTAAATAATATCAATGATTTATTCTTATTGAAAGAAATTATAAAGCATGGTATGAAAAACTGTTTTAGTTAGAAAAATAATTATAGTAGTTACCTTTATATGCGTTCTGATTAGTCATTATTTTATAGAATTTGTGACTCTATAAAAGTGGCTGGAGGTAAAATTAGAATTTATGAAGAGAGATAATCAAGATATATATATGACCAAAAGATATCAATTCCAAATGATAAATGGTCCATAGAATGTTATAATGGGATGTGACATAGACATATGATAACAAACATCATGGAATGTGTTAATGGAGTCATCATGAAGTTTTGGATGCTACCAATCACAAGTAATTAATAATTATAGATGAAATTTTAATTATAATACCATTATTTTATCATAATATTAATATAATAATGTAAATTTAAATTATATGTTTGGTGAAAGAGACATTACATCGCATAATAAATTACTTTTTTTTGGAATGAAGAAACAAAAATTAAGAGAGTTTAAATTGAGGGATATGAAATGGTAACAATGTTAACTATGAGATTGAAAAAGTTCATTAGTGTGTATTTATATTTCATGCTCAATTATTTGACCATGTCAAGCATATAGCTGAGGTCACTGTGTTTTATGATATAATAATTGGAAGTAGTGGTCAGGTGATTGACATTATATAAAGTAGTGTTACTATTATTATATTAACATTAATCAATTATGTTATCTCTATAGACATGTGATCATATCATGAACATGTGTATTCTTGTAATGGAACCATTTTTTAATGTAGTATTTCATTTAATGATTATTAATGACTACTATAGTTCTATATGGATGATTTTAGGGGAAGATTAGAACATTGGAATATCTATTAATACACAAATTCTTCTACCAAACATGATAAGGTTGGGACCAAGAGTGAGATAGAACTAGACATATATTAAAAATGAGATGGATTTTTTGAACAAATTGACACATACATGTATGTGTGGCTTATTCATCATATATGGTCACATGAAAACATGCTTCCCTCGATGTATAGGTATGTTTTCAAATTTTGGAAATAATTGATGTTCATTCGAGTTTAATGTAAATTATTTTAGATACAATGAATATTATTTCATTAAAAATAAATATTTTAAGTGTTTTTATAATATAAATTTTATTTTTAATTAGTATCATTCAATGTGATGATGTAAACATGTATTTATTTTTTCACTTATATAATTATAATGATGTAAGGGAATTTAAATTCAATTCATAAGAGATACCATGGACATAATTTTAAAAAAATGATTCTAATATTATATATACCTATATTAAAATTGAAAATTGATCTTATAAAAAAACATTTAAATAATATAAATATATACCTTAATTGAAGCTAAAAACATACCTCAAATTTTATAATGTATTTTCAAGATTTTTTTATTTCTATTCAGAACCTAACAAATTGAACTCTATGAATCCTAAATAATAGATCATAATTTTTAATTTATAAATAATTTAATTCATAATTTAGAATCACATGTAATTATTTTTTTTATTTTTTATTCTATTTGGAACTTTTTCCTTACTATCATTCATCTAATATTAATTCTAAACATTGTCGGTTTGATCAATTGGATCCCTAGAGGATGGAGGGCTAGTTGAATTCCATAGTTACCCCATTTTTTAGCATCATTTTTTATTTATAATAAAATTATTTATTACAATACTATATTTTTACTACTAATGTCAAACATTTAAAAGGATTATATAGAGTTTGATCTATTATCATTCCATTAGACTGAAGTGTCATGAGATGTGTTAGAACAAAACCTTATAGAAATATTGATTTCTAAATATATTAAAATATAAAAAAAATTCATATATGGTTATCATTATTATATACCATATATTTTATGGATTTTATAGAGATTACATGCACAAAATGAATTCTATTAATCATCATTTGATTACATCATTGGTTGAGATATTCCCCTCACAAACACAAACCTTTTATGTATCATGTATGGTATTTTTATTCAATTATATAAATATTAATATTTGTATCTTAATAAATTTTTAATTGATTTTTTATAGTGTCTATGTTTATTAATAATGGTATAAGGGATATGACTCGATAAAAGCTCCAAAATGGAATCAATGGAATTTTTCCAAATCCTAGTGCTACAGGAAGAAACTGCTAGCTAGTACAATTATATGGGCTATCATGTAGAATATAATAGAACATAAATTTCTATGGGGATCCCACTGACTACAATTTAGTGGTTCCTGATTATATGGTTGCAACATAAAAAAGGTGTATCTATATGGAGGAAACTGACAAAGGAGTAGAGTCAACTGGATATCCAGGGGAATTGAGATATATCAGTTAGGAATTGGTTAATATAGGGTTAGAAAATTAATGTTGAACTTATCATATCTTAAGTATGTGTTTCTACCCTCAAACCTCAACACTGTATTGAGGTAATATTATGATTCTTTAGTATTCCTGAATAATTATCCAATCAATGTGTGTAATATATGAAATGATTCATATTATTCAAAAACACCCAAATCCTAAAAATCTTCAATGTCACTTCTACATATTCTAATTAACAACAAAAAAATGAAACAGTATTTCCTGATACGTGAACATCAATTAACGATATAAATGAAACTAATAATGATTGGTATGATCCGGATGGAATTTTTCTGAATACCCAACAACATTCTTATTAAATATCTTGTGTCCCAATTTTTATCTCCTATGTAGATATTGTTGTAAAAACCCCATGGTAGTCACTAATTATCCTTCTTTATCACAAAATTTCTTCAATTTAGTGTTAAGTGTGGTCATTCTAAATGGATTTCAATTAAATAATTCATGTATTTCCCCTCTCCGAAATTTTTTTTGGTTCGTGGATATATATTAAAATTATTTTTTGGTTTATTATTCACATTAAAGCCGACAAATTATGTTTCTTACTTGTCCATTAAAAGAATGGTTTTTTATCATATTGTCTTTTATTAAAACCAAATGATTTTCATTTTATGGTACTCATTCAAACAAAGGGGTTAAATATATTGAACCATGCATTCAATATCATGGGGAGGATACATTTGTGAACTATTTATTAATGTTTCTAAAAATCACTTCCAAATAGCCCTTTTAAATATTATTTTAGAACTATTCTTTCAATTGAACATTTCTATTATTTCCATTTTTTATTTCGGTTACTCATTACTATGATAATATATATTTCAAACATATTTCATCATATCTTTTATTAGATCAATTTATTTGGGTTATATTTTTTGAAATGGAAATTTACCCCCACACTTCCCACATTATGTAACACAACAATTTATTTCAAAGGGTACCTTTTAACATATTTCAAAATATATTTTTTAATTTTTTTTACCTTAATAACAATAAAGTGTGTTAGATGAGACTGTTATACATTTTTTAAATTATTATTACATGCATATAATATTTTTTATTTTCAAATAATAAATAATTTTTTAATTGAATATTTTTCACATAAAAACATTTATTAAGTGGATGATAATCCATTTTTTTATAAATTTCATGTTTACCTATTATAGTATTATTCTTTAACGTATTTAAAGAACATTTAGGAATGAGTATGTTCCATGATGAAACAAAAAATTTCACAGATTTTATTCTATATTTTAATTTTAATAAACCCACCATTGTCTTTTTATTGTAAATTTACAGTATTTATGTTATTGTAGTGTTTTTAGCATAATTTTAAAAATTGCCTAATTCTGCATTTTAAAAGTTTTGATATTAAATCTGTATTTTGACAATAACATATTATATAAATATCAAATTTGTGAAATTAATTTTTATAGGATTTGATAAATAATTTGGTACATATCATTTTCCTTGACCCAAAGATCAATCAATCATGTAGAGACCCAAAAATAACTCCCAATTTTGGAATAAAAAATTGTATACTAATCAATAAACATTTAATAATGGTCCCATATCTATAGAGTTATATTCCAAAAAGAAATATAATTTTGCACAATGATGTAGAAGGAATTTATGAACATGTTTCAAAATTGGGAACATGAAAGAATCTTCTAGTTTCAATTATAGAAAAGCATGGGAATTTGGGTTATCTAAATAAAAAGTTTCTAGCTAGACATATTAAATTTCCATAGTAAAACCATGATAAATAATTTTTTTTTAGTAAAACAAAGCAAAATTTTCTGGGTTCACTCGAAAGAAATAGGTAAATATATTTTCTGACAGACATGATAAAATATTCATCCATTTATTTGGAAAAATAATCCAAATCATTTGAATGAAATATTTTAGATTCATCCATTCTCACATTTATCCATTTAATTATCTGTCTCACCTTCCATTATAATATATGTTCATATTAAGAGAGAAGGGTGATGATTTTTAGTATTAATTAAATTTATTATAAATTTATATTGGTGTCAATATCTTCTACTTTTATCCATCTTTTTTTTGTTTCTCACACCGTGCTTCTTTTACCTCCTTGTTTGTGGGAGAAATAACCCTCGTTATTGTTTTAGGGGGGAAGTTGTGGGGTTTATGTTTATTATTTTTTAATGTCCAATCATGTGTTATTATAAAAATTCCTCAATGGATAAAATTTTTGTTGTTACTGGTCACCCCAATTTCCCTATTTTTTTCATTTTATTCCTCATTCAATAATTTTTCTTTATCATTCATATATAGTTCATTCAAAATGTGGAGTTTGGATTGGGTATTTATGCAAAAGATACTACTACTACATTTATATGTCTCATTTTATGGTAATAACCTTAAAATGATATGCTGTAGAGTGATAAGTCTTGATATCTACATTCTATAAAAATTATATATATATATTTTTTTAACAATTATAACATCGCTATGAACCATTCAGATAAATAGTTTTCTTATATTAACTCATTTTGCATTTTCATTCTTTTCATTGATTTGTACATTTTTATTGTTATATATATTTAATTTTATTTTATTTTATAATCAAATCCCCCATTTACATTAGTATACATAAGTTATTTATATTAGTTAATTTGTAATAGTAAAAATATAAATGTTGTGTGTGTGATTTGAATCCTCCAGGGATCGACCTTCGGTTGGAACACTATATTGGTTACAAGTGAAAACAAAATATAGAATTGTATGACACAAATGAATCCTCATTGTCAATTTAAATCCATTTCAATGTATTATAAGATCTTACACATCATGTTTTACATAATATAAATAATGAAATTAAAAAAATATAAAAAACATTAAATTATATCTTTAGTGCATTACATTCAATTGAAGTGTCAAGATGGATTTTTATGAAGATATTTAATATATTAGAATATATTTTTTATGATCATTCGAATTGTTAATAGATATCAAGGATAAAAATAAAATAAAACTCTATTACGATTCATGATAATTCCAAAGATCTCAATAAAATAAAATAATATTTTAACCCTAATGGCAGCTGAAGTCGAAAAAGATAATGTTCAATAGATAGAATAGAAATAATGAAAAGATAAAGATAATGAGATTTTTGATTCATCATTATTTCAATAATACATTTATGTGGTTTGATAAAAATATAATAATATATTATATATAAAAAGATGAACCCCCTACTACACAATTTAGTGGAGAAGGTGTCTAAAGTTGAATGTTTTAAGGAAGGTTTAATTTTTAAGAATAATTTTCATTGAAATTTTATTAAATTTGAACTGAAAAATTCCCCCATTTATTATATTATTATAGATTTAGTGCCACTACTATAAGATATGGAAGGGAAATATGAATATGTTGGTAATTTTTAAGAATGAATGGATGATCTAGCTGATTAATACACTATTGCATATTAGTAGGATGGAATAAAAAAATTTATGTAAAAAACAACATAAACCAAAAATATAAAAAAATCCATGAATTATTATAAAACTTTAAACACCATTTTACACCACTCCTACAATAGAGATATATTGGGGTCACCCCATTATTCATTTTCTACCCCATTTTCATCTCTAATTATTACTTTCATTTGTTTTGGTTATCAGTGGTATTTTTATTTTCATTGGGGGAACTAACATATAGAATCTACATATGGATGATGGAAAAATCATTTATGGTGGTTTTTATGAAAACAAACCCAACCAAATATTTATTTGGGATATAATTTTGTTACAACTAGACTAGGTGATGTAGAAACCGTGAAACCACATGTCGGTACAAACCACGATCTATCCTCTTTTCCATTTCTCTTCCATTTTCTTTATTTAAATAACTATTTTCATTATTTATTTTTTTCTAGGTTATATGTGCAAATTTATATGATAATAACTCATGGATGATACTAAAAATAAGTTTCAGGTAGATTCTTTCCTTCTCATTATTATTTGTGACATCATTTTTATTTTCTATTTAGCATAAATGAGGGGTAGGGTAATTTATGTGTGGGGGTAGTGGAAAACTACATAGTAATTTTCTATTTATTTTTTTCATAATTTTTGGAAAATACAGCTGATATGAATGTTTTTATAATTTTTCAAGCTTCAATTTATTTTTAGGGAGCTGAAATCATTTTTGAAAAAATATATTTTAAATGATTGTTGATATGGAAATTTTTTTCTTAAATTGTATTTCCATGTATATTTGTGATGTTGACTAATTTTAAAACTATATTCCCATGAAGAATTTACCCAAAAAAAATTCCAACCCTATGAGGTATTATTAGAATCACTTATATATCATTCAAAACACCCATACACTCTTGAGAGAAACATGGAATTTTTTGTGATAACCATGGCTTTTAATTTTTATCGTTTGAATATTTGTTCTTAATTGAATTTTATTAACATTGATGAGACACTATTTTTCTAGATATATTTTTATCTTGATTTACATATTTATTTTAACATTTTATTATCCCTTAAATTCCATGAAAAAGCATATAGGTTTGAGACACATTTCATACTAATATTTACGTAACCAGCCATACTACTGGTATTTTGTCAGTGAATTTAAAGGTCGATTGTGGGGAAAGGAATTCCTTGTGTGTTGTTTGGGATGTGATTCATTTGGGTGTATTTTAAGGAATGCATAATAATTTCACAAACTAAATAATGATAATTTTTCATTGGCAATCATTTCATTGTGCTTTACTTGTTTTATCAGGTTCTCTTTAAAAAATAAAAAATAGAAATAAATATTAAAAAATTATTATGGGATTTATTTTTTAATTTTTTAATATTTTTTAATAAATCCCTTCTCAAAAATAAAGGGTATGGAGTGTCATTAAATCACAATATTAAATTTTCAACTCGTCCTCCAGAAAATAATATTGTGACATTTTATATCTTCAAACGAGGAAAGAAGTGAGAATGTGGACGAACTAATTCATTGTAATAATTTATTGGATCATATCCAATGCTATAAAAAATATTCATTTTGGGATTCACATTTTTAAGGGGAATTGTGTATGGTTCATCCTATATTTTTACTAGTTTATTCATAAAATGTAATTAATAATTAAAAATCATATTTATGTATTATTTTTTGAAAATGGTTTTACCTACCAACTATAATCCATTGAATTTCCCTAGTAAAAGACATTACAATAGAAAATATATTCATTTATCGCACATTATAGAAATAAGAAATGTCATAAGTCCATAGTGATACATTAAAATTTACTGTGTAAGAACAATTCTAGATGTAATTTCTATTTATTTTTCAGTGAGATAAAATAAAATTTAAGGTAGGTTTTGATTGGGACATAGATATATTTATAATTTTGAATGAATTTAATTTTATTAATTAAAATAAAAGGTAATTTATTTTCATAAATGAGAAATGATGGAATTCTATATTTGATATGACCTTTGATGTTTTCGCATTTTTGATTATTATGTGGAGTTTAATTTGGTTATATGATGATTTCTTGTGAGTGAAATGGTTATCAGTGGTCGAGGAATGAAGATAGAATTTTGAAATATTTTATTCTATATTTTTATTTTTATGAACCCATAATAGTGTTATTTTTGGGGAAATGTAAGGTTTTTATGTTTTTTTGGTATTTTGAGAATAATTAGGAAAATTTCATAATTCTGTATTTTAAATATTTGATTTTTATTCAGTATTTCAGTCGTTAATTTTTCTAAAATGATTGAAATTATGATAATACATAATTGTTGGATTCCATACATCATTGAATTAATATAGTTATCCTTTACCCAAATATCAATACATTATTTTCATGCCCAAAACTATCATAAAAGGTGATCTTCAATAATTATGTATAGTTATAGAGACATTCAATTATGGTCCAATATCTCTCAATATACTACATGAAAATAGATAAAATTTTAAAAATATATGGATAAAAATTAGTGAAAAATTTTTAAAATAGATTCCACATGATAATATTCTATTTTGACTGTAATAATGGAATTGGAAGTTGGATTGTTGGATTATGAAGAGTATACATTGCCAAATTAAATTTCTATTGTAAAAATATCATAATCCCATCCTCTGATGTATAATTAGGATCAAATGTTATGGATGAAATAATGATACATAGTTGGAAAAAATTATTGAAGAACACATTTCATGGCTCAAATAGTATTTGAGAAAACATTTATAATCTTTTTGTGGACATATTTCGGAGCCTTACATTATTAATTTCTTCTTATAAATATTTTTCTCTGCTATCATATTAAAGGATATCCATTTCATGTGGAATGTTTCGTTTTTTTTTTGTAATTTATCAACTTTTACAATTTATATTAGTGTAGATCTCGTATTATTATTTCTTTTCCTTTTTATTTATTAAATGTTTCTCCAACTGTACATCTTTCAGACCCATTTTGTGGAGAACTTATAAGGCCTCAGCCTTAAAACTTACTTAATCTTGAGTTATTACAAGATTACACATTGAGGATCTTTTCAGGTTTAGAGTTTTAGAGAATTAGATCATGAAACATTCATTACATTCCACATTTAAACAAAGTGGTTACATAAAAGACAATATTCATTCTTCCCATCAACAGAAACCTATTTAAAATTAAACACAGATTCATTCTTGACACATCCTTGACACTATCATCACATCATGTACCTTTCCCTTGACCTGTGAAAAACATTTCAAAAACTTGGGATGAGCATAAAAAGCACAGTAAGGGTTATAAAAATATGGAAAGGAAACATGAGTTCATATATACATAAGAATTAAATCATACATTACCCATAAAACAAAGGCATTTTCATACCTCATCAAACCATGAATAAATCATATAAATCATAAGACAAAAAGGTAACTTGAGGCATTAATAACATTCTTACGTAGGGAGTAACCCTCTTGGTTACGTTTGGAATACCCATCATAGTATATTCCCTAAATCTCTTCGGAGAAACCTTAACGTTTCACTCCTTCGCATTACCCAATGCATTGGAGAGCTATTACGGGCTCACCCGCCCTTAGTTTATCACGGAACCACCCATCTTCATAATAATGCCCAAGAACCATAACATAATCATATCACATAAAACATGCATAAAGGAAACATAAAATTTCCACATTTCAATCACGAGATATCAATACAACACATTGATATAAAAACATTATGAAAACCATTTTCAATACTAAAATAAAAGAAAAGTAAAACATGGTATTTATTTTTCTTTTAAAAAGAAGGTGAAGTGCATTGTGTTGCATTTGTTGTCAATGAGACATGTTGTTGTCTTAGAATGAATGGATGTCAAGGAATCAAGATGTGAATGTCAAAGGATGTGATGGTGATGGTGGTGAAGGAGAATGGCCATGATACTAAGAGGCATGTCACTTAGGAGATTCACTAAGTGGCATAGGAGATGTGGTTGAAACATTCTCTAGTAAAATCTGACGATTGTTGAGCTGCTCTTAAAATTCCAAGAACTTGTATCAACTGGATACAATGTCACAACATGATTAGAAGACCATGCATTGTAATGACAATGCATGAGGAGATGAAAGCTGATCCATCCACAACTACTAAGTGGATACACTAACACTTAGTGCATGTGAATGTGAAGAAGATCCAATTGATCTTTGATTTGATCAATGAAGCACTTTGAAGAATTTAAGTGATTAAGGAGTTCCGTTGAAGAAGAAGAACCATCAAGAATTCCCATTCCTAAGTGATAAATAGATGTTGAAGATAATGGAGGAATTTCAAATGAAGAAGAAGAGAGGAAGAAGGAGAAATGAGAAAGATATGCATTTGGCATTTGTCTTATATTCATGGGTTACTTTGTTTTTGACAAAGTAATATTCTGTCCTTTGCCAATAAATTGGCCAGCCAAGGCCAGCCTTAAGGGTTCAACCCCCAAGGCACATGTGGGCCTAAGGCGCCACGCCCAAGGGGGGATCCCATGTGGCCAGCCCGGGCGGCAGAGGCAGAGGGGGGCCGTGTATAAGCCCCGAGGTCACGCGGTGGTGAAACCCGCGCACCCGGAGAGCTTAGTGGGCGCTAGGAGCGCGCCCGCAGGAGCAGAGTGGGCGCAGAGCGCGCCCGCAGGGAGAACACGGTGCGGGGCGGCACCGTGGAGGGAGAGAGTTCAATTGAGCGGTGGAAGGGAGCGCTTATTTGATATACCGCGGAAATTCCGCGAGAGACTTCGATGTGGGACGCGCATTTTTCACCGGGAGCGAATCTGAGCCGCTCGATTGATCACGCGAACGATCTAAGCCGCACGATTCATCTCCGCGGCGATGATCTGATCGCGATCTAATCCAGGCCGTTGAAGATCTGATCTGATGGCCCCGGCTTCATCCTCAACCTCGAGCCATGCCGAAGGCCACCCGCAAGCTCCGCTCGAACCAGAGGCAACCTGAAGATGGATTTCGAGTTCCCGGCCACCTCTGAAGGATCTAAGACCTCCATTGAGCTCGTCTCTCCACACCGAACACGGCCATGCATAAAAAAATGGTGTGCATGCAATGTATGGAGAATTTCGAATGAGGCCGAGGCAAACGGAGTTGCCGAGGCATCGGGGTATTCATGTTTTGCATGGGATGGCCTAAACCGAGGTCGTGCATGCGTTCGGAGTCGCATGCACGTAGAGGAACAAAAAATAAAGGGAACCCGCGTGAAACCGAGAATAAAAAACAAGATTTGGAAAGATTTTAATAGATCCGAAGATCTCGGGAGTTTGAGAATTATCCCACGCGGATGAACCGAGGCCCTCTGCCTATATAAATGAGGCCTAGCCCTCGAGAAGAGGCTGCTGATTTGCTGATCCTTTCTCGAAAATCAGAAGACCCGTGAGTGCCTCTGCCTCGCGAAGAAAGAAGCCACCGCGCAAAACATTGCGCGGCTGTTGTCCCGAAGCCACCCGAGGCTTTGAAGTGTTCCCTGCGCGCCTACTCCCTTGCGCGACAGGAAGAACCCGAGGCTGCATCCTTGCACGCCCGAGGTTGCATCCCTCTCTGCCCGCGGACTTGCGTGGTAAGAGGTGTTTGCGCGGCCGCTCGTGCTCTTGCACCTGCGCGCCCGAAGTGTTGCACCCTTGCACACTTGAACCTGCGCGGTTGTGAAGAGAGGAAGGCCGCACCCCTTGTGTGCCTTGCACAGGTTGCACCTGAGACTTGCACGGCTTCCTTGCACCCAAGGAGTTCGGATTGTGTGTGCATAGTGAAGAAGAGAAGACCACGGCTCATCAAGCACTTGCTCTCCTTCATATGGGCAGTAGGAGATTCGGGTGATGAGAATAACACACCAAGTGTGTGTGTGCTAAAAGGAGAAAACACCTAAGCCTACATGTGTGCAAAAAGAAAAACAAACAGGCCGTAGCCTTGTGTGTGTGCAAGAAGAGAAGGAAGGTTGTAGCCAAGTGGGAAGACAAGAGGGCCTTAGAACCGAAGTGTGTGCACAAGTGCTAAGTGAAGAACCTATGGGTTGAGTGTGTGCAAAAGAGTTGAGGCCAAGCATACCACACTTTGTGTGTGTGAGAGGTGAAGAAGGAAGGCCGGGGCCTTTATGCCTTTGTGTGCAAAAAGAACAAGAAGAGGTCGTAGCCCTTGGAGGTTGTGCACACTTGAAGATTAAAAGAGAAAAACAAAGTGTGTGTGCAAAGTGGAAGAGTACAAGAAGGGAAGAAGGCCATAGGAATTTGTGTGTGCAAAAGATCTAAAAGGCCGAACCTAATGTGTGTGCACTAAGTGAAGTGAACACACTTAGAAGAAGGAAGAAAGAGGAGACCCACACACTAAAGTAGAACACACTCTAAGTGTGTAAACAAATTGGATAAAGTGTGTGAAGGAGGAAGTTGGTGTGTGCTTAAAGATACTACACCCTTTGTGGGATTATTGCACCTAGAAGAAAGAAGAGGAGAGTGCATGCATTCATGCATGCACGTGCACACATGAACAGTGCTAAATCAGTGGTGTGCAGCTGAGGAGTCCAAGACCAGAAGATCTTGAAGAATCAGAGTTTCCATGCACTCAGTGCATGAAGTTGAAGTGAACTGAGACTGGACCAGACTGAAGTTACAGATATCAGTTGTCTGAGTATTAAGTAGCTGGAAAGAAGCCAGGTCATCCTTAGAAGAAGGAGATAAAGCCTGAGCTAGACGAGAAGCCCTGATCAACCACAAGTGATCAGAAGAGAAGAGCAAGGCCAGCAGCCTTTATCCCAGGCTGCTGAAGTTACTTGAAGACCTTAATGTGAAGAAGAGCTACTCGTGTGACTCGAGGAGCCAGGAGTAGACCCTGTGGGACTCAGGGAGAAGAAGTCTTCAGTGGGATTCTGGAGCAGGCCAGTGGGACTCTGGTAACACTGTGGGACGCAGTATAAAGACCCTCCTGTGGGACTCAGGAGAGATACGGTGGGAAGCTGTATCGACCATTGTAATACTAACAGATTATAATGGGAGAATCCATGCTTGGAGAGCATGGCAAGGATGTATGCCTTTGGTGCCGAACCTTGTAAATCCTTGTGTCCTGTGCCTTTTCATTACTGCATCATTCGGGAAAGGTTGAGAGATACAAGAAGAGTGGATCGAGGCTTTAACCAGCCATAGAGGTTTAATTGATAAGGAATCAATTAGTAAAAAGTTTAAAGGGATCACTGATTCACCCCCTCCCCCTCTCAGTGATTCACACTGATCTGAGCACTTCAATTGGTATCAGAGGGAGGTTACCTCTAAAAGATCCAGGGGAGTCTTTATGAAGTGCAGATTTGAGGAAATGAGTGACCAGCCTCAAATGGAGTTATCTTCCAAGACTCAGAAAAATAGAAAGAAGAAACAGGCCAAGAAGATGAAGAAAGCCTGTCCTAGCTGTGATGAAGTTGGAACAATGAAAGATCTTCAAAGTGCAATCGAATATCTTCAGAAGACAGTCCCCAAGGAAGTGGCAATGTATATAGCTACAGGCATCCTTGATCTTCAAGAAGAAAAATCACAGTTAGAAGAAGAAGCCAATGCAATGGAAGATCAGTTGGCAAAAAGGGTTGGCATAACCAACACTCTCAGAAAGCTGGTAAATGCCAAAGATGAAACAGTATCTCTTTGCAATGAAAGATATGAAGATACCTGTGAAGAATTGCAAAGGAGCTCTTCTGAGAAAGAAATATTTTTGATAATGATCAAAGATGTTTTCCATGCACTGGAAAAGAGACACAAAGTTTCAATGAATGTCAGAGATGCTCAACTTGAAGACAAAGTAAACAGGGTAAAGGGGCTTGACAATTCATTACAAGAAATGAAGAAGGTGCATGATGACCAGATGAAAGAGCTGAAAGAAAATTGGGAAGGAAGGCTAAGAACTATTTAGGATGAGAAGAACTCCCTCAATATGAAATGCTTAGAACTAGAGGTGATATTGAAAAATCTGCAATCACCCAAAGCTGAAGCCTCCCAGTCAGCTGAAAGAAGACATGTTGCTACTCAAGTATGCTTTGAGCATGATGATTCTAAGAGAAAGACATCCTCTAATAAAAGGGCAACAACTTCTTGAAAGAAGGTACCATCCATACCATCTTGTACTGATGCTTCTAATTGTGTTTCCACAAAAAGTGCAGGATGGAAGAATAATTCCAAACAAATATGGATGAAGACAGTGAAGAAGCAGGGCTCTCCTGAAGCAACACAACTTGTCAAGAAAAGTACCCAGCAATCAGAAGTACACAAGAGGTCATGATTTGTGGGTCAATGTTGGTGTTGTAACAAGTATGGGCATTGTGCAAAGGATTGTTGGTACAATCCACTGAATGCCAAAGCACAGAGGAAGCCCATGCCTAGGGGGAGCAAGCCTGAAGAAAAGAAGCAGCATCCACAGGTCCAGAGACATCTGTTTACTGCTAACAGATTTGGATTACTTGACAACATCTGGGATGATTGCAAAAGTGGTCAAAAAGATACATGTCAGTCTCCAACTGTATCCAGATCTCAAAAGAAGAAAAGATCACTGAACCTGGCTCAAAAAGATTCCTTGGGAAGCAAGAAGAAAGTAGAAAATGCTCCCAAGAAGTGTTTGAGAAATGAAGAGAAGTCCTTGGAGTCTGAGTCCAAGAAGGGTGATGCATCCAGAAGGACCACCAAGAAATGCTTCTACTGTGGAAAGAAAGGACACATCATGGACCTTTGTAAAGAAGCCATGAAACTAAATAGAAGCAGACTGAACTCCAAAAGACAATCAATCCAGAAGAAGAAGGGATTGATTGAAAATAAGTTGCCTAAGAGAGGTAGCTTAGCAGCATCCAAAGAACAATGTGGAACTTCCAAAACTGAGTCCACTCTTCCAAATGATTTACTTGTCATATGGCCACATCAGTTGCAACTTGCCAAAGATCTGCAAAGAGCTGATGATAAAGTTCTGGCAATTGCTAAGGAAAAAGGGAAGAAAAAGATTTCACATGAAGATGTATTGAGATCCACACCAGCACAAACATCATTGAAGATCAAATGTGCAAGTGTGAAGACTGGTGAAAATGGTACATCTTGGTTGAGAGAATCTTCTCAACCTTGTTGTTCACATTGATGAACCAAGGAGGTTCCATCTTATTCCCTTATACACTTGTATTTACATGTGCTGACATTGCAGGGAATTGAAGATGATGATCATTCTCAACTAGAGGATGGTTTGGATAGAATGGAGTGCACCCCTTGAGGGGGAGCCAATCTGGAGAAGATGATGTTCTGAAATTAATATCATCTTGAGAAAGTAGATGAAAGGGGGAGATTTATCTTTGCACCTGAACTTTCTAATGAGTTTTGTGAAGTTGTGCAGGATTTAGCAAATTCATTGTTATATCTGAAAAATTTCAAACCCCCAAGCATGATCTCACATGTGTAGAGAATTATGGACAGCTTTGAATTCCTTGGCCATATCACTCTTGTTTTCTACACCGGGTTATCCCAAGTAGACTTAGAGTTGATTTACTAAAGGTTCTTTGCTAAAGAAGAACATGTGGCATCATCCCTCTCTTAGTGATTTTCAAGAAGATGCTATTCAAAGGGAGGAAGATTTTTGTGAAAGAGAACCACACCACACCTTTGCATTTGATTGCCAATAAGGGGGAGAAATATTGGCACACATATTGACCCATTCATATGTGCTGAAGTTGTGTATTGACAACAAATACAAAGGGGGAGATTGAAGTGCATTGTGTTGCATTTGTTGTCAATGAGACATGTTGTTGTCTTAGAATGAATGGATGTCAAGGAATCAAGATGTGAATGTCAAAGGATGTGATGGTGATGGTGGTGAAGGAGAATGGCCATGATACTAAGAGGCATGTCACTTAGGAGATTCACTAAGTGGCATAGGAGATGTGGTTGAAACATTCTCTAGTAAAATCTGACGATTGTTGAGCTGCTCTTAAAATTCCAAGAACTTGTATCAACTGGATACAATGTCACAACATGATTAGAAGACCATGCATTGTAATGACAATGCATGAGGAGATGAAAGCTGATCCATCCACAACTACTAAGTGGATGCACTAACACTTAGTGCATGTGAATGTGAAGAAGATCCAATTGATCTCTGATTTGATCAGTGAAGCACTTTGAAGAATTTAAGTGATTAAGGAGTTCGGTTGAAGAAGAAGAACCTTCAAGAATTCCCATTCCTAAGTGATAAATAGATGTTGAAGATAATGGAGGAATTTCAAATGAAGAAGAAGAGAGGAAGAAGGAGAAATGAGAAAGATAGGCATTTGGCATTTGTCTTATATTCATGGGTTACTTTGTTTTTGACAAAGTAATATTGTGTCCTTTGCCAAAAAATTGGCCAGCCAAGGCTAGCCTTAAGGGTTCAACCCCCAAGGCACATGTGGGCCTAAGGCGCCACGCCCAAGGGGGGATCCCATGTGGCCAGCCCGGGGCGGCAGTGGCAGAGGGGGGCCGTGTATAAGCCCCGAGGTCACGCGGGTGGTGAAACCCGCGCACCCGGAGAGCTTAGTGGGCGCTAAGAGCGCGCCCGCAGGAGCAGAGTGGGCGCAGAGCGCGCCCGCAGGGAGAACACGGTGCGGGGCGGCACCGTGGAGGGAGAGAGTTCAATTGAGCGGTGGAAGGGAGCGCTTATTTGATATACCGCGGAAATTCCGCAAGAGACTTCGATGTGGGACGCGCATTTTTCACCGGGAGCGAATCTGAGCCGCTCGATTGATCACGCGGACGATCTAAGCCGCACGATTCATCTCCGCGGCGATGATCTGATCGCGATCTAATCCAGGCCGTTGAAGATCTGATCCGACGGCCCAGGCTTCGTCCTCAACCTCGAGCCATGCCGAAGGCCACCCGCAAGCTCCGCTCGAACCAGAGGCAACCTGAAGATGGATTTCGAGTTCCCGGCCACCTCTGAAGGATCTAAGACCTCCATTGAGCTCGTCTCTCCACACCAAACACGGCCATGCATAAACAAATGGTGTGCATGCAATGTATGGAGAATTTCGAATGAGGCCGAGGCAAACGGAGTTGCCGAGGCATCGGGGTATTCATGTTTTTCATGGGATGGCCTAAACCGAGGCCGTGCATGCGTTCAGAGTCGCATGCACGTAGAGGAACAAAAAATAAAGGGAACCCGCATGAAACCGAGAATAAAAAACAAGATTTGGAAAGATTTTAATAGATCCGAAGATCTCGGGAGTTTGAGAATTATCCCAGGCGGATGAACCGAGGCCCTCTGCCTATATAAATGAGGCCTAGCCCTCGAGAAGAGGCTGCTGATTTGCTGATCCTTTCTCGAAAATCAGAAGACCCGTGAGTGCCTCTGCCTCGCGTAGAAAGAAGCCACCGCGCAAAACATTGCGCGGCTGTTGTCCCGAAGCCACCCGAGGCTTTGAAGTGTTCCCTGCGCGCCTACTCCCTTGCGCGACAGGAAGAACCCGAGGCCGCATCCTTGCGCGCCCGAGGTTGCATCCCTCTCTGCCCGCGGACTTGCGTGGCAGGAGGTGTTTGCGCGGCCGCTCGTGCTCTTGCACCTGCGCGCCCGAAGTGTTGCACCCTTGCACACTTGAACCTGCGCGGTTGTGAAGAGAGGAAGGCCGCACCCCTTGTGTGCCTTGCACAGGTTGCACCTGAGACTTTCATGGCTTTCTTGCACCCAAGGAGTTCGGATTGTGTGTGCACAGTGAAGAAGAGAAGACCACGGCTCATCAAGCACTTGATCGCCTTCATATGGGCAGTAGGAGATTCGGGTGATGAGAATAACACACCAAGTGTGTGTGTGCTAAAAGGAGAAAACACCTAAGCCTACATGTGTGCAAAAAGAAAAACAAACAGGCCGTAGCCTTGTGTGTGTGCAAGAAGAGAATGAAGGCCGTAGCCAAGTGGGAAGACAAGAGGGCCTTAAAACCGAAGTGTGTGCACAAGTGCTAAGTGAAGAACCTACGGGTTGAGTGTGTGCAAAAGAGTTGAGGCCAAGCATACCACACTTTGTGTGTGTGAGAGGTGAAGAAGGAAGGCCGAGGCCTTTGTGCCTTTGTGTGCAAAAAGAACAAGAAGAGGCCGTAGCCCTTGGAGGTTGTTCACACTTGAAGATTAAAAGAGAAAAACAAAGTGTTTGTGCAATGTGGAAGAGTACAAGAAGGGAAGAAGGCCATAGGCATTTGTGTGTGCAAAAGATCTAAAAGTCCGAACCTAATGTGTGTGCACTAAGTGAAGTGAACACACTTAGAAGAAGGAAGAAAGTGGAGACCCACACACTAAAGTAGAACACACTCTAAGTGTGTAAACAAATTGGATAAAGTGTGTGAAGGAGGAAGTTGGTGTGTGCTTAAAGATACTACACCCTTTGTGGGATTATTGCACCTAGAAGAAAGAAGAGGAGAGTGCACGCATTCATGCATGCACGTGCACACTTGAACAGTGCTAAATCAGTGGTGTGCAGCTGAGGAGTCCAAGACCAGAAGATCTTGAAGAATCAGAGTTTCCATGCACTCAGTGCATGAAGTTGAAGTGAACTGAGACTGGACCAGACTGAAGTTAAAGATATCAGTTGTCTGAGTATTCAGTAGCTGGAAAGAAGCCAGGTCATCCTTAGAAGAAGGAGATAAAGCCTGAGCTAGACGAGAAGCCCTGATCAACCACAAGTGATCAGAAGAGAAGAGCAAGGCCAGCAGCCTTTATCCCAGGCTTCTGAAGTTACTTGAAGACCTTAAAGTGAAGAAGAGCTACTCGTGTGACTCGAGGAGCCAGGAGTAGACCCTGTGGGACTCAGGGAGAAGAAGTCTTCAGTGGGATTCTGGAGCAGGCCAGTGGGACTCTGGTAACACTGTGGGACGCAGTATAAAGACCCTCCTGTGGGACTCAGGAGAGATACGGTGGGAAGCTGTATCGACCATTGTAATACTAACAGATTATAATGGGAGAATCCATGCTTTGAGAGCATGGCAAGGATGTAGGCCTTTGGTGCCGAACCTTGTAAATCCTTGTGTCCTGTGCCTTTTCATTACTGCATCATTCGGGAAAGGTTGAGAGATACAAGAAGAGTGGATCGAGGCTTTAACCAGCCATAGAGGTTTAATTGATAAGGAATCAATTAGTAAAAAGTTTAAAGGGATCACTGATTCACCCCCTCCCCCTCTCAGTGATTCACACTGATCTGGGCACTTTAGAAGGTATGGCTTGTAGAGGAAGTCGAAACTCAAATAACGGTCACGACGGCGGAGAAGTCGTTGTCGCCGCATACGTACGACAAAAACATTCCCTTTTTTCATTTAGTAAACGCTTCGTATAAAAAAGATTCTTTTTGAATAAACGTAAAAGTCAAAGGGGTTTATACACCGTATAAAAGAAAGTTGTGTATAAAATAAAATATGCCTCAACTAAAGGAGATTGAGACGAAGTCCCATACCACCTTGAAGCTTTTAACATTTTAAACCATTAATATCCATATAAATAAATCCTTAAAACCATTTTGAAAACATGGATATTAATAAGAACAAATAATTAAAACATTTAAAACGATATTTTGGTTAAAGGGGTTTTACCAAAATTAGAGACACTTGAATACAATAATAGAGGAATAACATTTAGTCAGAACATTATAATATCATGAGAATAAAAGGATTCATGATATAATACTCCAAAGGACAGTATATACACCATATAAGAGTGAATTGGTGCATAACAACAATGAACCCTCAATAGAAATGTCAAATGTGATGAAATACCTTATAAAGAAGGTATCCTTAAATTAAGGACAAATAAATCTCAAAAATATGTGTGACAAATATATATACACCCAATATAAGTGGATATTAAGTGTAAAACAATTTAAGGTCAATCACACGTATTCAATGGATGACATATTCAATGACTACAAGTTGAACCCAAAGAAATCGAAATTGGGTTAAAAAGTTCCCTTGACAGCCTAACGACATCACATCAAAATGAGTTGATGAGAGATAAAAAGTGTATCTCATCACTTGGACATAAAATTTTGCATCAATAAGGATGTATGAGAACATATCCCAACATAAAAATATGTAAATTAAAAGACCCAATAAAATAAGTCTTTTAAAAAAGAGGAGGGTGAAAGGTTCCCTTACCGACTATGGTATCTTTCAAAACATACACCCCATGAAAGAAAGACAATAGGTCATTGATGTAAATACTCATAAACTAAAGTATATTACTCAAAGATTAGAATAATGGGCAGTACATACACCACTCAATGTAATTTGTGGCGAATGTAGCATAAATCTCACGGGAATAAAAGTGAGATGAAAAATCCCTTACGAAAACTCGGTAGCCTAACGGCGCCACATAAAACTTCCAAAATGGATTGATGAGAGAGAATAGGGTCTCCCATCACATGAACATAAAAATTACAGTAAGTGTAATATAAAATATCATCCCAATAACAAGAAATATGTGCTTTAAAAGGAATGACATAAAAGTGTATACTTAAAAAGAAAGAGAGGAGTAGGATCCCTTACCTCGGGTCCGACTTGACTTGATCGTTCTTTAATCTCCTGAATAATAAACTTGAGTTAATTTCTAATTCCTTAAGAACCTTTTTCAAGTTCATTATTACTTTTATACCACTTATTACCATGTCATAAACATTATGTATTCATTTAAGTTAATAATATTTGTTTTGCCGATATTTGGTTCTTAAGTCGAAAGTGGACTTCTTACAATTACATGTTGTTCGTGTGGCCAAATGTTTATTATATCCAGAATTTTATTCATTATGTAGATATCATATATGTCATATATATCCAGTACATTCATGCATTTATAACATTACATAATCATTTAGAGGTAAGAAATGAAATGCACTGTTCATGGAGACGGTAAGCCGTACGTACGCATGAACACTACATTCATTTCTATTTCGTATTTTATAGAATGGAATAATAATGATATAAATTTATATTATAATTCCAGTATAATATCATATATATTATCATATTTCCATCCTTTATACATCCCACATATGGTATTTAACGAATCAAATCACTTTGAGGGGGCGGTAGTCCGCACTTCCTTAAATGAAGATATCGCGTATACCCATAATGGAATCCATAAAGGTAAGACAAAAATGAAAAATACAGAAGCATAAATAAAACATAAACATATTATATATCATATATAAAAATAGTGACATCATAATGGCCACCTTTGAAGGTGTTAAATGAGTATTGAACAATCATCGTTTCGGGAGGCAGAATTTCACCATCCACGGAAACCGTATGTTCTTAAACCATTTGATGTAGTTGTGTGAGAGTTTAGCTCGAATAAATCTTATAACAACATCCTAGTAAATTGAAGATACTGGTGTTGTTAAAAAAGAAGTAAATAAAATGAGTTTAGGGGGTTGGAGAATCAAAATAAAACAAATGAACATGAGAGAATGAATTACCTTTAAAAGTGTAACTCCTTTTGATTTGAGCCTAAAGGCTTCCTTTTAAAAGATTATTCCCAAAGGGAATCCTCTAGGATGAGGATAGGGATGTGGAGAGATTAAATGGGAAGGGGTTGGCCGAGCCAAAGTCTTGAAGAGTGTGTGAAAAGAGGTAGAGGTGGGGGCCTTTTATAAGAGGAGAGGAGAGGCACTTTTGGAAAGTAAGGAAATATTACTTTATTTGAAAGTGTGTTTCGGTTTTAAAAGGTCCCAAATTGATATAATTCGTGGATAAAGTTATAAAGGTTCTAAATCCACCAATCCAATAAGTTTTGGACATGTTTATTTCATAGATTTTACATTATCTTTCCATTTTATTTAAATCGTCAAATAATGATGTCATCGCTTCATCATTATTATGTCATAAATAATTTAATTTATTTAATGTCTAAAAATTATAAAAAAAACACTATGATATAGGAAATATTTTTAGCTTTCAAATGATCATTTATAATCAAAAATATTACTTGTATAACCCCATTTAAAAATTGTTTTAGTATAACATATCATGTTTGTGTCATTTTTACTTTTAGATTAAATAAAATGTTATTTATTTCATTTCCCAACCAAAGTGGATCCATGGGGTCCCCAAGTTGACCCATGTCTTGTATTGGTCGGCCATGATACAACCAATGAGGGTAAAACATGTGTCAAGCTCATCTCACTTTATTAAAGCATTATTTTTACCTTAAACTACACTAATTACCACTAATCGCGATTAAAAACTTAATAAGTTACTATTCACCAAAAAATTATTTTAATCTCATTGAACCACATTTTACTTCTTAATTACAACCATGTATGTTGTATTTTTTAAAATCAAAACACAATGATGGCAAAATTTCATTTAAATGGAAAATTAGTTTTTATAAGTACCACTTAGTGGTTTCACTATTCATTAAAAATTGATGTTTTTCAGAAAAATCCCAAAAATTAACCCTAAGCTATATTTGATATTCTGAATTAAAAAATGAAGTCCATTTTACAAAATTCAAAACATATATGTCACATTAATTAATTTAATAATTAATTCCCACTGTCATGACAAATAGCGTGTTTTATGAAACAATAAGTATCAAAAGATTGACACTAGTTTAAGTCTGATTTCAAAGTGAAATTGATTCCAACGACCACTATTGGATTTAATGGTAAAAATATTTTCTAATTTCACTTTAAAACCAATTCTAAATATAATCTAATCATATAAATAAATTAGATTAAAAAGTGGTTTTGAATTAAAATACAACATTTTACACTATTCATTAAAAAATGAACTTTATCGGAAAGATACCAAAAATTTACACAAAGTAAATTTTTATGTCCCTATTCTTAATAAGAGTTTTATTTGGTCCAAAAGAATGTTTAAGAGTGAACAAAACTATATTTAATGACGGTTCTCCATCAAAAGGTGATAAGTGAACCTTTAGTGAAAACTAGGGTATATACGCCTAGAATTGAATTCTTTCCGTATTTTAAGCCTTTATCTTTTATTGTATAAATGTAAAAATATTTAAGAACATATATAATCATATTTTAGTTATTTCTATCCATTCCCGCCATTACAACGGCTACATGTTAACTACCATTTAAAATAATATTATTTTATTATTAGAGTGCAATGTAAGATTCCCAAGAAACTCGTTGTTGCGTGTTGGGTACGACATCGAGCATAGCGTCCCCTTTAAAGTCATATTAATATTTTATTCACAAATATGGATAAATATGAAAATGTCATATTCCTTATTTACCTGGGGTGTTACAGAACTCACCATAATGGTTGTTTTCGAGGAAAAGTGGTGGTTTTGAGATTATTATTATTTAATGTGTTATAATTTGTTATTATAACAATTAGTTATTATTTTTGTAGGAAATATCACAACATTATCTATAACTTCTTCATTTCTATTCAATAATAATCATTCTCATTGATATAAAATTCTTTTAGACTGTGGTGTTCAAATTGGGTATTAATGAAGAAGGTATTACTCATACATGTCAACATCTTGTTGTAGGTTTTTACCCTTTAAATGAGATGATGTAGAGTTATATTCCGTTATATCTACATTGAATAAAATATTCATAGACATTTTTAATAACATTGATAACGTCACTATGAACCTTGAGAAAAAATGTTTCCATTCACTTACTTCATTGTGTATTTTAATTATATTCTTCTTATTTTACATTTTATTTATTAAATATATTATATTAATGGTATTTTCATAATCAAACAACCATTATATATTGGTATATAAGTTACCTTTATATTAGTTATAATATAATAGAAACTATATTATAGAAGTGCATGTGAGTTGACCCCTCAATATATTGAGTAATCTATTTTCATGCCACATTGAATATTTAGGTGAATAATGTATTGAATGAGTTGAAATGACCATAGAATAATTTTCATTTTAATGAAACAATCTGATTAAAAATGATCTAAAAAGTTAAATGAAAATATTAAACTCAATGGAACGACTATG
Source organism: Viscum album (assembly GCA_963277665.1). NCBI lineage: Eukaryota > Viridiplantae > Streptophyta > Magnoliopsida > Santalales > Viscaceae > Viscum > Viscum album. The sequence continues at coordinate 1,363,609,739 of OY728133.1, forward strand.
AATGCATTAAATTTTGATATTGGTTGAAATATGTTTAATCGTATCTCTTCTAGAAAAATTGATTATAAAAAATATAAATTATTATAAATAACACCATATGGTGTTAGTAATATAATTTAAATTATAATATATATATCATCAAAATTTAAAAAGTCACTTTTGGGCATGATAATGAATCTATTATTATAATTTATACTTATTTTACTAATAATTTCAATGGTAAAAAACCTCTCTATAATGAATTTTCAATAGAAATGACGAAATATAAAATTAAATGGGTTTTATCTATTTAATTAGAATTTTAATTGATGGATATATAATAATTAAAATACGTAAAAATATGTTGTTTTAGGAAATCGTCAACTGTGTAATGTTATAAGATATAAAAATAAAGTTCCAAGAGGTTTAAGAAAACATATAGGATAGGGAAACCTATAAGAAAATTTCTATTAAATAAATCAAAGATGATTATTCATTCAAAATTGACACCTATGATGAAGGAGAACTTGATAAAATTTCTAAATGGTGTAAATAATGCTAAATCAGAAGAAATAAAATTTATGTTCCAAAAATAATTATATAATCATTGTTTTAGAAGTGACATGTTATGAGTATAAAAAATATTCATCTAAGTTCTTATTTCACATAATTCAAACAATTTTTAAAAGAAAATAATCAATGTAGTGAAATTTTAAATGTTTTATCTTAGATTGATACTTCCTCATCAAGTTATGAACGTTATAAATTTCTAATGGAACACTTAGAAGATGCTAAAAATGGTTGTTGTCCACTGTCTCACTCTCCTTTCCATTTCACTTTTATTTTCCTTCTCATTTTTCATCTTCATGAGATGTATCCTATAATGATATTGGAAAATCTTTGTTAAAACATTATTTTATTTTTATAAATCTGAGTAAGGTATACAACTAGGTTTTAAAAAAAATCATATTCTAGTGGAAAATAGTTATTTGATTTAGAAATTAAAAAATAAAAAAAATGTGGTTTTCAAAACAAAAATCATGAATATCAAAAAATCACTTTCATTTCTCACTATATGTGAAAAAAACAATACATTATCAAAGTCTCTCAATTAATTAAAATAAATTCAATTGGATTTTGGGTTTTAAATGATAATACATTATGTTAATAAGAAAAAATTTAATGAAATGTGTTTTCACAAATAATTTATTCATGTTATTTATTAAATTTGGACACATCATATATAAAAACGATTATAAAAATTATTTACATGGATGGCCAAATTGAATCCTATTTTCTTCTATTATATCATAACAATAAAATAAATTTTTTTCCATTAATCATTACATGATAAAATTTGTGGGGAGATTTTTTTTTTCAATCGAGATCATGAGTAGATAACATTAAAAGGTCGTAAAATCTACTAAATGATCCATTAAATGATATTAATCTAGGATTTCACACTGATTATCAATGTTTTTTCCACTACAAGATTTCCCTAAAAATGTGTTTTTTATCCCCTTGGGGGGATTGAAAATCTTCTTCCACATTGACCTTTTTTATACCCAAATTGGATGGAATACAATATAATTCACTTCTATGGAAGTTTAGAAATAAATATAAAACATCATAGGACATGGTTATTCATTATAATTATTTTTGTTATCTGTTAAATCAAATTTCATATTTTTTTTCTTTTTAAAATTTTATCTTTTTAATTTACATTTATTATTTTTTCCCTTCTTTAATTATTTTTTCAATCTTAAACTTTTTAACTATTATCCCTTTATCTCAGATGAGATAATGTTTTGAGGGGTGGGGGGAATTCATTCATATATTTCCTTTTATGTTGATAATTCTAATTTATTATTTCAATATGGATTTCCATTTCCCTTAATCAAATATTATTTTAAAAATAATTTTTTTATTTTTCTTTATCAATGTTGTTTCATGAATCTTATTTTTATTCCCATTTTTTATTTATTTTTTCAAAAATTCATTTTATTTTCATATTTCAATATTTATTTAAATATCTCATAAATACAGATATTATCTCTTATTCTATTAATGTTTTAAATAGAGTTGATTTTATCTTAAATTTTTTATTTATAATTTATCATTAAATTTTTTACTTATATTATGTTCTATTATATTGTCTATTTTACTAATTAAGTGGTATTTATTATAATAATCATTTTTATCCTCTCTTTAATCTAAGAACGTTATCAATGATTCCTATTTTTTATGGTTGTCTATTGTCTTATTATAATAAGTTTTTATAATATATCTATTTGTAATAGTTTTAATCTCTTTGAAAACTATTTCACACCTACTTGAAAATAAATATCACTCAGTACCTTTTTCATTATATGTTCATCTTTTATAATATTGATGGGGGATATATCGTTGGTGTTATAGGTATATTTTAAAAGGAAGTTAATTTAAATTTATGTTTCATCATGGGAGATGGATATTTTAATGTGTCACAAAAGGGGAACATAGTTTCACATTTATTTGTAAACATCATCCTTCTATCATTCCACCATTCAATTTCATAAATTTTATACAATTTGTTTGTAATCATCATTGATTGGAATATATTCTTACAATGTAGTTTATTTATTTAAATTTATAGAAATATATTATTTTATTTATATATTATTTGAAGATTTTCATAGAGTTTTTTGTGTTTTTGTTTAGTTATAATGGTAGGAAATAAGCCAACCATGAATAAGAAAAAAAATGGAAATCGTTTCCCGATTTCTCTGGAAATAAGACTCTGATTTCTCTTGAAATTAGACATCTATTTCTCCAGAAATCAAAATCCATTTTCTATTGATGCCAGGCATAGATTTCTCTTAAAACTATACACTGATTTCTTCTGAAATCGTATTAAATTTTTTTTAAAAATCCAAATCTTATTTCCAACTATTTTATAATACATTTGTCAACGTTTCTAGACTCTGTATTTTCAATATCATATGAATTTGATTAAATTATTTTCTTATAGATGCCTTATTTCCTTAAAGAAGCATTTCATTTAATCGTATCCTAACCTTTTTAATGTATATTAAAGATGTTAATGTTTCTTTTTCATTACAACGCTTCCCCTATTAGCTTTCATGAAATGATGTCGTACAATTTGATTCTTATATAATAGCTGACTAAGTGACATGTTTACAGGACCATCCATAATTTAAGGGTAAAAAAGACCGTTGGAGGAGGAATTTGACAAAAATATTACATGTCGTTAAATACATATCCATTTGAATGAGATCAGTGTTATATTTATTATAGATAACTGCTGATCTGTGGTATTAAGTGATACACTGAGAGATCACAACTCATGCCTACATTGTGAGATTACTGTGAAAAAACATGTTCAATATGAGAACATCTTGTTTAAACTTCCTATTGTGATTCTGATTGTTTCTAATCAATTGAGGGATTATAAAGATATAAATAAATAGTTACCAGTCAAATTATATAATAAGGGATTGTGGGGATAGAAAGAAAAATACTAATCTTCATATCGAGAGCTTACCCTAGTGTGGGTAAGACAGATATTCTTAAAATTATAAATCAGGGGACCTTTATCCATGGCTATTATATACCCTTATCTTTTGTATAAAATAGTTCATTACATTCCTTGTTTTGTTATAAGTTTTATATCCATGGAATTTTGTAAAATATAAGAATTGTAACGTTGAAAAACATACTTCTACTTTTACTCTCTAATAAAAATATGATTTTATATATATTAAGGTAGAACCCTTCCCTATGTAAACTTGTAATAAGTTTCATTGTCGTATGAAAGATAGTTTCTTTGTAATGAAATTAAGAGGGTTTTTTAATCTATCTTGTTTAGCTTTGTTAATCATTGATTTTCATATGGATAAATATGAAAGTTTCTAATCCTACAACTCATCCATCCTCATTAATTGGGATATCTAGACCAAAATTTTAATCCTATAATTTGTATCAAAGGATTTCTATAAAATAATTATGCCTACATATATGTTTTCTTGATATTCATTTCTTACTTAACAATAACTGTCTGTGTTTTTATAATATACTTTTATTTATAAAATCATTGATTATAATCTTTTTCTACTAATATTTTCTTTGTGTAAAATATCTTCTATATTTTATTTTCAGAATGATGGAAATGAATGTTGAATATATAGCCTATATAAATCATACCAAACCCCATTAATTGATGGAAATTACTATGAATAATTGATATGTAGGATGAATAATTTTATTATCAATAAGAGTATTGATATCTTTTTGTGTTATGTGGAGACCACGACATTCTGAAAAAAGAAAATCAGACAATTCACCAATCAAGAAAAACAAGTGTCTCATCTTATGATTAAGTTAGACAACAATGTTTTATATTATATGACTATAAATTCATATAGCTAGATTTTATCTTGTGATGTTGCGAATAGAATCTATATGAAATTATAGGTCACAATTTTGGCACATCCATAAATATATAAATAAGATAATCAATTCTTAGTGTTGAATATCATGGTTATATTTTTCCTTATAGAGATCCCGAATGCAATTTTCAACAAAGGATTATGATTATCATCAATATCCTTCATTATATGGGTGATAATGGACTTGATTATGAGATTCTTGAGGGAAAAATAATAGATATTATTCCCAATTAGTTGGAATTCAATTGATCCTCAATTAATGAGAATGAGAATGTTTCAAACATCACTATTGAAGAGCTATTTGGGACTCTTTTATAGTATGAAACAGTAATGAACAGATATGAAGATATCAATAATAAAAAATATGGTAATTCAAGTGTTACATTCACTACTACATAAAATCATATGAGAACCAACACTCCTGTAAGGGTTACTATATCAACATTTAAGAATGTTACTGTTATATCTGAATAAATTGATAGTTATCATTCTGAGAATGAACATGCCAATATTTCTGGAAGGACGAACAATATTGAGAGAATAAATGATTTCAAGTATTGATAAATGAGGAAATAAAAAAAGGATAAAGAACATTCTAAACTGACTTGTTATAAATGCAACTGAGTAGGTCATATAAGTCGAGAACGTCCTATGATCAAAATAAAATAAAGAAGGGATTGACATTCAAAACAAAATAAAAATAAGTACTAAATTTCAATGTCTATGAAGGCACTGAAATCTATTGACACATGGAGTGATAGTTGTGGTGACTTGTATGATGATTCTTCTTGACAAAAGAATATTTGTCCCATATCCAAAATTCCTACTGAAAATCAATGTCTCAAGGACATGGTAAATATTGTTGAATAATTAACACATATTTTACTAAATAATTATTATTCTAATGATTAATATTAACAATATTTTTCTGTAGAATCATCCTCCTCCAAAGATGATACATTAACTTCATTTAAATAAGTATCAAGGATTTCCATGTTACATGAAATTTAAAATGACAAGATCAATAATAAAAATGTTAAGGAAAATTCTAGAATACATCTTTTAACAAAATAAGTATTAGTTCATTCAAAATATCATGATCATAAATTTTTTGATTTTGAAGGTGTTTCCAAAAACCATAATTAAGTTAATTCTAATAAGTTTAAACATTATATGGATCATGGAAATATTATTTCTAAAAAATGTTTTAGAGACAAACTCAAATTCTAAAACTAATGACTTTGGGGATAATAATTTAGTCAAGAGACTAAAATCTGAAATTTTTTTCCGTAATGACTCTTTTGTCAAACATCACCCATGTAAATGAAGGTGTTTTACAAAATTTATTCACATCTTTGTCCTCTTAGTAATAGTTATAAATATGGTTATTCTCATTCAAAACCATCTTGTGTCAAAAAAAAATTTTCCCCAATGTTCTACTTTTTGCACTAAGATTCATTGAGGTAGACAATGGCATAAAAAACTATTCAATAAACAAAATCTAATATTTAGGTTTTTTTAAATAATTATTTTTTAAACAAATGTGGATATATAATATTTTTCATTAAAAAAATTCCATATCCAAATATGTTTTGATTCCAGAAGTCTAATAATTTCTTTTTCATGGAAACAAAGGAAGTGCTGACAAAAATATATAGTACATTGATAGTAGATATTCCCAAAACATTATTGGTAATAAAAACATCATTAAAAATATTATCACGATAAAGGTGGAAAAGTAGCATTTAGATTATATTATCACGTTTAAATTGTTGGTATAGGTATCATTTCTCTTAATGGTAATGCTATAAATTCAATTGTTTTAATTGTTTAAGGTCTTATACAAAACCTTAGATGTATACTATAATTATGTGATGAAGGTTACATATTAAATTTTGGGAATGATAAATTCCAATCACTTATTTACAAGAAAGATTTTATTATCTCTTATCCTAGGCCTGAGAATGATTATACAGATAACATAGAAGACATTTGGAACCAATATGTACCATGACTTGGTATAGTAGAAGATCAATCTTGGTTATGGAAAATAATCGTAATACAATTCACCATTAGTAACCTATGAAAACTCTCAAATTGAAGACTTATTAAGGATATACCTGAGCATATATTTTATTCTTAAAAAGATTGTGATTCTTGTCATTATAAAAAGAATCATAATTGAAGAATTAAATTAATTAGTAAAGTATCCACTTCTGATGAATTATAGCTCGTGTATGTGGATATTTTTGGTCCAACACAAATGGGATGTATTGGCGTAAATTATTATGTATTTTTTTTACTTTATGATTACACTAGTCTTACATGGGTCTATTTTCTAGAAAATAAATATAAATCAATTTATTATTTTAAGTATTTTTAGATAATGTTAAAAATAAGCAAATCCTTCCATTGATAACTATGGATTGTTATCATGAGGAGTGTTAGAAAATTTAGATTTCTTAAATTTTTTCATTAAAAAGTCATTAAATCAAATATCACAACTCAAAAAACTACCCAACTAAATGGTAGTTTTTGAATGAAGAAACCAAATTCTTAAAGTGATCAAGAGAAGAATGTTGTGTGAATACTCTATTTCTGAAGACATTTGGGTTAGATCTTCTAGTACTTCTTGAAACACTATAAATTGAGTATTATTTATAAATTTATTTAATATAACACTTTATTAGTTGTGGACTGGTCGAAAAAATAATGTTTCTTATTACAATATATTTGGATTAAATGAATTAATCTTTAATACTAATGATAACTTACATATGTTCATGCCCAAATCCGACGAAGGAATTATCATAGGTTATTCCACTACTTCTAAGGCTTTTTATGTTTTTAAAAATAATTCATGTACTATTGAAGAAATAATACATATTATATTTTATGAAATCATCCCATTTGTTTTTAAACAACCCAATCCCACATCATCAGATGTGTTTAAGAAATCATATTATCACCCTTTTTGGGATGATTCACTAAATATTGAAAATACTCAAGAAAATATTTCTAAAGTATTCACCTTATATGATTTATTACCTTATGTTGATGAAAAGGTTTTATAAAACACAAATAATTTGTTTATTAAGAATCATCCCACTGATATTATCATTGATGATGTAAATAAAACTCTAAGGACTATAATTTCTTCAATAAATGATATAGAGAATCTATCCTTTCATTATTAATTATAAATTGAACGAACTAATAATGATTTAGGTGATCACTATTAGATTAATTCTATGCAAGAAGATCTAAATGAATTAAAAAGTAACAATGTATGGACCTTTGATGAAAGACCTAAATAATCTTCTATAATTAGTGTAAAGTGGTTCCTTAGAAATAAATGTGATGAAATTGTAATCATTGTAATAAAAAATAAAATACAGTTTATTAAAATTATAATAAAAAAGTAATATAATATGGATAAACCTACCCACTAGTAGCAAGACACGAGCCTATTCAGATTCTACTAGCATTAGCATAATTTTTAAATTTCAATATTTTTCAAATGAATGAAATATTTCTTTCCTTAACAGATACGTTCATGAGGTATTTTATATACATAAACCTCCTAGTTTTGATGAAACAAAACATCCAAAACATGTTTATAAACATTACAATGCATTATATGGACTAGAACAATCCCCTAGATCCTAGTATGACAAAATCACATGATTTTGGTTACAAAACAATTATTCTAAGGGAACTGTTGATCCATCAATTTTTAGAAATAATGATATGAAAAAAAAATTTACTGTAAAAATTTTTATTGGGGAAATTATATTTCTATCAACATATCAATCCTTAAATGATTCATTTGTGAAAATCATGAAATATGAGTTTGATATGAGTATGATTGGTAAGTTAACATTTTCCATGGCTTTCTAATTTCTCAAAAACCTTAAAGGACGTGTATATCTCAACATAATTATATGAATTTTTTTCTTAATAATTATGGATATGAAGTCACTAAATGTATAAGTACTCCCATAGGTACCTCAAAAAACGTGATCTTGTTGAACTTGGGAAAACAACAGATCAAACATCTTTTATAGCTATCATTATAATCCTATTATACATAACACCTTGTTATAAAAAATAAATCTTTTAGTATGATTATGTATAACATATCAACCTAATCCATAATAATACCATTTAAACGCAGTTTAAATAATTTTTCACTATTTAATGGTAACCACGCATTTTAAATATTTATATTCCTTCGGAGATGATTTTGTTTTAAAATGTTTTTTGGGTGATGATTTTTGTGGTTGTAGAATCCATAGGAAAATTACATCTAAAACGTTTCATTTCTTAACAGATTCCTTAGATTATTGGTCATGCGATAAACAACACTTATTAGTACTTTCAATCGCAAAAATTTAATATGTTGCAATTGGATGTTGTTTTTCTCAAGTTATGGGGATGCAACACACACTCACAAATTATGGGATGATTGTTACCAAAACACCTATAATTTGTAATAATAATAGATCCATTTATATAAGAAATAACCCTACACATCACTCCCATGAAAAACACATAAACATTATGCCTCACTATCTTATGGATCACACACGTAAATGAGATATAATTCTTCAATTAATTGAAACACAAGATCAATAAGATGACATATTAACAAAATGTTTACCCTCCGAGAGATTGTAATACATTAATCAAATGTTAGGAATAATAACCCTATGGAATAATCAATATTATGTTCTTGTAAAACATATCTCAATACATTACGATAATTCTTTTAATATAAGGAATACATTTGTTTACTCTTTATAAGTTTCTTTTTTTTAAAAAATCGGTAACATAAAAAGTATTCATTCCATAATAAAATATTTCAAAACCTCATATTTATAAGGGAATAATTATAAATTCGGTAAAATATTTCTGATCCATCTAGATGGTGTGTCTCCTTATCTATATCATCGTAATTTTATTTCAACTTTTTAGTATTTTATATCATATTTTAAGTCAACCTTATTATATTAACATTCCTTAAATCTAATTTTTTTCATATAATCTCAAAATATTGGAACATCTAAATCATTATATGGCATTGATATCAACCATTAGATCAGATAAAGAAAATCTCAACCATTGGATTGATTCTGGAATATGAACTGTCGCTATGAATCCTATTTAAAGGACTACCTATTAGCATCACTCATTGGTTTTATTAGTCTTTTTTAATAGAATATCTTCCACACTTTATGTAATCCCTTTATTTTACTATTTACCCTTTATATTTGAATGTCTCTTGATATTTTCTCACATATTAGGATGGCCTGAAATATGGAACTCAATGATAGAAAACTCTTTAGAGAAAGGTAGTTAGATCGAAATAACATTTTCATGTATGACTCATTGATTAAGAAAATCATAAAGAAGAATGGATGTGAATTTCTACGTGTATCCACTGATATTATTCCCAATCTAATATATCCTAATCAACATAAATAATTCTATGAAATAGTAAATTTTTATGAACAAGGAGGAAGAGAGATGTTTTCATTCAATACTTATGGAATGACTTATTCCTTTTGTTTCAAAAAGGGCGCTAGTATTTGAATATTTAATATGATAGAGAAGCTATTATTTTCTCACTCAAATTAACAGATAAGGTTGGTTTTTTTGAGAAGGTTAATGTAATTTAGTGACTTGGACATAAATTATAAACTAAATCATAGATCAGTCATCTTTCAACCAATCATAGACTGCTAGCTCTCTGGAGAAAAGTATTTATGATTATGAGAATGGTAGGAAAGGATTACATTAAAATATTTGGTATCTTCATTATGGATTTCATGTTTAATATAAGGTTTATAATCCTCATCATGTATATTAATTTGACCATCATAAAGATCAATAATTGAACCATAAAGTATTAGATCCTAATGTATGCAGTGATCGTATCGAAGATTGTTTTTATATGCTGAGAATCCATAAAATCCACATTCATCTCAAAGGGCAATGTTTTCAAGATTATGTAGTTATGTGATGATAATTTGGGAAGGATGAATATTTGTTTTAGTGTTATTACTGGAGAGTTATTTAAACATTTTAATAATTATGATCATGCTTCTAGCACGAAAGGTCAAGTTGAATAATTCTCTAAGAAAACTATACAGAAAATTAAATGTAATGAGCCGAAACCGAGTGAACAAGAACCAACTACCGAAACCATATCTTCTCCACCCAAACCTACGAATCTAAAGAAATTTTATGATTAGTTTGTTGAAAAATTGATAGAGTAGAAGATTAAAAATTAGGAAGGAGATATATTTTTTTGATTGTACCCTACAAAGGTTAAGGTGTTAAAATATATATTGTATAAGGTCTTGAGATAAAATATAAATAAAAGGAGATGAATTAAATATATCTGAAGTTTAGATTGTGCAATCATTTATAGAGAAACCAAGATGCTATCCAAACAAGTTTTGATAATAAAATATTTCATGCAAGAATTAGTGCCAATGGAAAATTGGAGTACATATAAGATAAATAAATGCATTTTATTTTTGAAACCCATAGTTGAACAAGAAAAAAAAGATGTGGAATAATAAAATGATGAAGTGATAATGATAGTGGAAGAATATCATAAAAAGTATATCCCTTCTAAAAATTAATCTATGGGATCTTGCCACACTGAATCCACCACGATAATTTTAGAAGGACAATCTGTTTCGAAAATTGATGATCCTCAGGATGAAGATTATAAACCTATAGATGATGAGAGTAGTAATGATGAAATTATTCAATATGATGATGAAAATACTGATATTGAAATGGTTTATCAAGGTTTTAATAATCATGTTGATAATGAAAATAATGGAATAATTAATGTTTCATATAGAGATCATTAAAATCAGGTTATCGAGAAGAAATTTCAATGAAATCAAATGGAAATGAATTTTTTGTTGAAACACCAATGAAATATGTTGTTGCAAAAAGAAATAAGGATGTTGTTTGAACATCTATTAGAAAATAGGATCATCACGAATATGTTGTTTCACTAATAAAGGAATATTCTTCAAAATCATCATCTTTTTTAGGATATGATTTTTTAGTTTATTTTTTGAATATGATTGTAAATAACATTCCATTATTTCCATGCATTGATTCCAAATGTCAGCCATTTCAAAAAACAATCAATCAAAAGATGTATTCAATAAGAATTATCGTGGAAAATTTTATCAAACATGATGCCGAATTTAAGACATTCTAATTGATTATGATTTTCATATGAGATCTTGTAGTGAAATAACCAAGTGGTATAAGTTATTTATATATGATCCTAAGATTATGGATGATTTCAATGACTGATTTAAAGAATAATTTGATTTTTCTAAAGAAAGGATCAATAATCGTTCAAAAAAATCATAAATGTTAAATTTAGAAAAATATATCACCTTTCAATTAGATAATGATTTGAATGGGATACGGAATTTTATTTCATTAATTTTGAAAAGGGAAATAGAACTTAGGGAAGAAGCAGTTGATAGACATAAAGATAAAGAAAAGGTGATAATGTCTCAAGGATAAACTCATATGTATATAAAAGAACGAATCAAATATCCCGAATAAATAATCATGATATGGATCAATTAATCAAGAATTTTGAATTTGATTATAATGAGATGAGAAAGATGAAGGCAACCATGAAAATACTAATGGAAATGAAAAAAAGAAGGATGAATAATTTTCTATGAAACTCCAATCATTCTTTTTTCATTTTTCTATGTAACAAAGTTTCTTATATTAATAAAATTAATTAACTTTCAATTTTTTTGTCTTGTATATTCCAAACCTATCATGTACAATTTTTTTATTTCCCTCCATTATGTTTTGAAAATCACATAGGGAGAGAAAAAAATGATCAAAAATATTATTAAGAGACAATATTCCAATATAAGTCGGAGATTAATTAAAGAATAAATTCTCAATTAAGATAGATTTATTCCTCTATGAAATAAAATAATATATCCATAATGGATTTCAAAACCTTAGGGGTAGTTATTTGTATTCAATATGGACTATAAAGAAAGTGATTTAACTAATTTTATTCAACAAAATGAAATCCATAGTCCGTATAATTTTTTTAAAAAATTATGATTTAAAAAAAGTGAGAGATTATTGTTTATATATGTTTCTGAATGACATTTACTATCTATAATATTTTGAAAATTATAAAAAAAATTGTTATGAAAATATCTTTATATAAGAAAATTTCCCATTAGAAAAATTTTATTTCTCTAATTATAGTTTGGAACATACCCCTAGTGATGAATTTATTACCTAATATTTTCTAAAACCAAGCCAAAACTTCATTTTCATAAATACATAGATTCAATTCTTATCAAACTCAAAAAAAATTATAGTTCCATTGAATCTGATATCCCCAAAACTGTGAATCTGATTTATCTAGAAAACAGATTCCTATTTCCCTATGAAATAATACTATAATTTCTTATGAAATTAGACATCAATTTATTCTGAAATCAGACTCCAATTTCTTCTGTTATCATTCTCTGATTTCTTATGAAACTAGAATATGATTTCTTCTTAAATAAATCTCTAAATTTTGTGAAATCGGACACCAATTTCATCTAAAATAAGGCTTTGAGTTCGTCTAGAATCAGACACATATTTCTTTTAATTTCAGAATCTGATTTCTTCTAAATTCAGGCTCATATTTCTTCTCAAATCTGACTCTAATTTCATCTAAAATCAGACTTTTTGTTATTCTGAAATCAGACTCCAATATCTTCTGAAAATCATACTACAATTTCAATTAAAAGTAGACTCTAGTTTTTTTAGAAATTAGACTCGATGTTTTTCTAAATTCAGACACTGATTTCTTCAGAAATCCACGTTCAGTTTTTTCTAAAACCTAGGTCTGATTTCTTCTGAAATCAGTCTCTGATTCTACGATATTTTATAATCCATTTTCAATGTTCCTATACTCAAATTTTTCAATATATTAAGAATCCAATTTAATGATTTTCTTTACAGTTTCCTCATTTCAATAAATTCACATCTCATTTTATCAGATCCAAAAAAATTTAATCTTTCTTATATATGTTAATGATTAGTTGTCATGATAATTCTTCACATGATTTATTAAATGAAACTATGTAGTATAATATATTTTTTAACGTACCATTGTGTGAGTGAAATTTGTAAAGGTACCTCTGAAATTTACAGAATAATATGACCATTATAGGGGGATGTCAACCATTTGAATCCCTACAAAAAAATATTGAGCCATTTGAATAAGCTTAGTACCAGAGTTTTCCAAGAGAGTTGTTGATCTCTAGAATGATGTGATACTCTTTGAGAACTCATCTAAAAAATACATTATTAGAATATTTATAATGAATTATTCAAGATGATAACATATTTATCAACCTTCCTAGATCGATTCTGATTGTTATTGATCAATCAAGGGATTCCTAGGATATGAAGTCATTGGTAACGATCACCTTAGAGATTGAGGGGATGTAGGGATAGCAAGACAAATACTGATCATTGTATCGAGGGATTACCCTAGTGTGGGTAAAATAGACATTTTTTGAAAGAATAAATCATGTGATCATTATCGAATTTTATTGGATAACCTTCCCTTTGGTTCAAAAGAATTATTATACTGGTCTTGTTTTCATATAAGGTTTATTTCCGCATCAGTTTTTCAAATATATGAAGTTTAAATTTCTTACACATTCTTATAATTATATACCCTAATATACATAAGATTCTATATTCATTAATGTTGAATCTTCTATTAAGAAAACTTGTCTTCTATTTCGTTATCCTAGTAAGGTTAGTTTCATTGTTATGAAATAAGTGTATAATGTAACATATGTCTTATAGAATAGAATTTAATATGAGAAACCATTAGAATAATTATATGGTTTATTTTAGAAGTAATAAATGATGTGATTATGTGTAAAAATGTAAATCCATATAAAATAATTGGAAATAATATATAAAAAAAAAATCCATTTCACACATAATCCTGGCTTCATATAATCAAGATATAAGTATTACTACCAGATGAAATAAAATTGTGTCATGAAACACATATAATGTGGAAACATTAATGTAAAATCCCCAGGATAAAATATATTAAGTTGAAACTTAATATAAATTGATGAATTAATGATTTAATAAAAAACATAAAATATATGAAACTTATACTCTATAAAAAATAAAACTTATTCATAACATTAAAATATACATCAATGAAAGAACATTGAGAGGATATCATTTATCTCATGTATGATTCGTCACGTACATTCATTATATTCATGAATAATAAAAACAAGTTAATCATATATTTGATTAATATCATTTTAAATATTTTTTATTACTTTAATTTTATTTATTACCTTGTCATATATTTTTTATAATAAATTAAATTCATTTCATATATTTCGATGATATTGAGTTCCCACATCCAAAATGAATTCAGTTAATAAAATATAGTAAAATTGGATATTTTTAAATAATCTCCAAAATAATAATCATGTAATAATTATAAATTTTATAAATTTATTATACTTTTTCATCCATCAATGATTTAAAGTTATGAAAAATGAACTACATTACAATCATGGAGATTGTAAGTCATGCATACACATAAGTAACATTTTCCTTTTTCAATGATCATGATTGAAAGAACATAAGAATTAATTTATCATTACATAATAAAAAATATTACATAAATACCATATTATTTTTTTAAATATAATTATATATATAATCCTTGTGATTTAATAAAAAATAATGTATCACATAACTTTGTAGTGGTGGTAGTCCACACTTATGTGTAAACGACATTGAACTATTTCAATGAATGGAAATGTAATAAATTAAATGATATATTTTCAAATAAAAATGATAAATAAGTCATTAATATCATATATATAAATATCAAATACACATTTATAATAATCCATGAGAGTATGTGATGGAATGTATAATAACCATAGTACATGATTTAGTATACCTTCGTACACATGAGCGATGATACTTATCCAATTTAGTGGAAGAAGTAATGAATATAGGGTCCTCAATTGACATAAAAATAGTCATTATTTAGTGTATATTGATTTTATAATATCAATATTATAGAATAATAATTCAAATAATTGGAATAAAAAATGATCATTTAAGAATGGTACCCCTTCTTCAAATACACTATTGGTTTACAAAAAAACTATTATTTTTAAAATTTTGTAATAGAATCCTGAACTCGAAATAATGAAGAGGAATTCATGTATGGTATTTGGGAATTAGTTTTATAAATCCAAAGTCTCATAATTTTTGTAGTTTAGAAGAGATGATATGTCCTTTTAAAAGATAAGGTAGGGGTACTCATATAATTTCTTATAATATTAATTCAATTTAAAATCATTATAACATTGAAATTTGTAATTTATAGAGAACCTACCATTTCATACATTATCCTAAAAAACATTTTAGAAATAAATAAAATATTATAGAAATAGATACCCAAATAACATATTATTCTAGTTCTTTTGATAATTTGTAACCATAAACATTAGTTCATATATAAGCTACAGTATATCTCACTATGATGGTCTTGACTATTACACTTCTTAGACACATCATCCATGATATATAGATTCATAAATTTGAGATAAATACATAAAAAGGAGTGATATTAGATGCTGAAAAATGGTAAAAAAATGGAGAGATATAGTCATAAACTTGAAAAAAGGGTATGAGAATGTGAAAATAGAAATAGATAACCATACCTTTCATATCATAGATCATAAAAAATAATCAAAGAGTAATGAATGGAATTTCATAAGAAATTAATCATAAATAAATAAATAACCTATTCCATTGGTGCATAATATTGGAATACATCATTGAATTTTAGAAAACACAGAAGATATAAAATTATGTACATAGTAGTCAAGGCATTTCAACCAAGGCCATCTTTGTGGAAAAAAATTTTTATTGAACAGTGTTCACACCACATTTCTGCCCTGTATTACTTAACCAAGTTCACTCCCAATTCTATCACAATCATAATGAACCTAAATTATTTCCCATTATATCCATGATTAACTCATTAGATATACATCATTACCCAATGCATTAGAGGTAGATATAGGTCACACCTATCTCATAATGAAATCATAAATACAAATGCCAAAATATCATAAACAATCATATCACCACCCATGAAATGAAATGGGTATCATAAACATGTTATCATACCATAACCAATGAAAAAATATACAGGTCTCATAATCATTTCCTGTAAATAATAACCCCGGAATGGAAATGTGTTTCATTAACATATAAACCATGAAGAGGAGAAATGATTTATAATAACCATTACATAAAAACATAATCCATTCTGAAAATGAATATTAATGGAATCTTTAGATATTTTCCATGAAAGGACTATGTAAAATCAACTGATTTCAACTTAAATGGAAAATAATTTTGAAGTATATTTTATGATAATATCTTGTTAAAAATATTATTTCCACTTTAAAAAAAAGTTTTTTTTAACAACATAGAACATTTTTAAAGAAATTTTATTTGTAATAATACTTATAAATAAATATTTAAACAATTTTGACTACCATTTTAGAAGAAAATTTATGAAACCACATTAAAATTGATTACAGTACCATTTTCCTTGAAAACATATAAAATAACTGGAAAACATTTTGAAAACATTTTTCATTAAAATTAATTTGAAAACAAATAATTTCCTCATTTTTAGTAATTTTTTTTAATTTTCATAAAATAAAAAACCTTTTTATCTTGAAAATTAATATTCAGGATAATGTGTGTTATGATTGTAGATAAACCCAATCACAATGAACATTCCATTTACACCATTAAAAGATTAGAATGGTTCATCCATAAGAAAAATGAAAAAATATTCTTTTTAAAATACCATTTGTTAAAAAAAGTTATTACAATTGTAAATTTCTATTTTAATATCGTAGAATAATAAGATATTATTTTTGGAAACCTTTTAGAAGACATGGTTTTTAGTGACCATTGATTTCCGACCGAAGAAAGAGGTAAAGTCAGAATTCATTTAAGACACATTATTTAATATATTGTGTAAAAAGGAATAAAATAATGGTGCCAATACATGAATACATAATGAATAACCAGTGAATAATAAAATTCATGAGTGTTCTTAGGAAATAGATCATTAGTTTTCATCAATGAAAGAATAATCATAAATAGACTCTAAACATGATGAGATTATTTCAATTAATTCTTATAACATTGTAAATTTGAACCACACTCCCCATGTTAGAAAATAAAATTACATGAAGATTGAAATAGAATTATATGAATGAGATTCATGATGAAACATGTCAAAAGATTTTTATACCCCTAATATAAAAATATAGGTGCATAACATGGAATTTGTCTCTGAGAAGGATAATTGAGACAAAAATTACATTATCGATTTGATGACTTTATAAATATAAAAAAAATATAAAAAATCATAAAAATTTTATGTAAATACCAATATATTTAATTTTAATGGGAATATAATACTATAATACTCATTATATACACCTTAAAAAATATGCTAGGTGTGAATAAGGCATATATATGTTACTGAAATAATGTGTGAGATGAAATTATATTACCTTTTGTCTTGACTCTCATCTTACTCAATATACACTTCTATATAATAAATATTTATTTATTATAAATATATCACATAATCATATTCTTACTTCTAATTCCAATAATTTTTTGTTATGGATTTATATCAACTAGTTGTTAACAAGTCCATTTTAAGGTTTCACTTCAGGTAATATCCTATTTGGTTTTTCAAATGTGTCTTGATTTGTTATATATTTGGTGATTATAATTATATCACAATTTCCACAATGTAAACAATTATTTAAATATAATTTATATTTGTTATATTTTTATTATAATAATCCTTAGAATATAGATGTATCAAATGAAATACATTTTTCTTAGAGACAGTAAGTTGTGCATTCACTTAGATGATATTCTTGTTTTATTGTTGTGTTGGAAGAATGGAAGTAACGAATCAATATATATATATATAATTATAGTAGATTTATCATATTGTACAAATGAAAAATATTCCCTGAACCCATCCATAATACAATTCATGTAGTGTGTGAAAGAATCGGATCTATTTGAGGGGGTGAGAGTGTACACATCCTCAAAAAAAATTATTATATTAAGAACAAATGGAAAGAATAATGATATATATTGTAAAATAATTAATTAAGACTGAGGAAATTATTAATTTTATAAATTTCATATATATATATATATATACATTTTCATTTATAATTTCTTCAATTAGAGTAGGTAAAAAATGAAAAATGATGGTTTAGTGATGTGGAAGTCCATTTTACGCATAAAGAGTATGTTTGTTACCCATAAGATCGGTGTGTGTATGTTTAGGTCAAATACATAGCCTAAAAACGTCATTGTATATTTATTATACCTATATTTTTATAAAATCATGGAATATGAATATTTTATGTTAGTGTAGAATTAAAATAAAATAGAGGAGTTTGAGGAAAGGTATTACCTCTTAATCTGGTAACTCATTTTGGTTTGACCCAAAGGGATCCCTTTGATGTATTTATTAATTATGCAGGGGTCATAGAGATAGTATGGGTTTTTAGTGATATTTTTTTACGATTTATGCCTAAAATAAGTTTCTTGAGAGGTGTTATAGAATTGGGTGGAGCTGAGGTTTTTTATAATGGAGGAGGAGTCGCAGTATTGTAATATTTTAAATGAAATGAACCCACACATGTATTTTTATGGTATGTTGTTAAATGAATTATAAATGTCAATAAAAGTAATTATATGTTCTAAATATTGAAATCCATTTTCTTTTTGACAATCTTATAGGCCATTTTGGGCCTTACTGTTATGGTTTAGTCCCTTATTATCTTAATTTAACTTTAATAAAATAATTAATTTTTATTACATCACATATATTTTTGGTAAAAAACTAAGTTGAACTTATTATACATTTGAAATAAATTTTATTCCAAATATGGAATCCATTTTTCTAAATTCCAAAAAGAAAACTTTATTAAATTAATTTAAATTTAATCCTTCAATAGGGTCAACAATGCGGGGTTTTAAAGTAAAATCGTGCAAACATTTTCTATATTTTTATATTAAATTTCAAAGAGAAATTAAATATAATGATTTAATTTTTATTTAATGATAAAAATATAATCTAATTAAACATTTAAAACAACGTAAATATACTTTACTATAATAAATTACTTATAATAAAATGAATTTTTGAATTAATATCATGAATTTTTAAATATTCATTAATAATAAAACTTTACATAAATATATAAAACATTTACCCAAACCCAATTTTTCTATTTATAATCCAAATATTATGTATATTTTAATATATTAATTATATAAAAGCTCCAAAATTTGGTTTTAATATGATTTCTCCATTAAAAGGAAGTAAAACTTCTTTAAAAAAATATAATTTTTAAGTTTAAAATTGGGTTTGTTCTTATCTTATGTCTTTTATATTTATTGGATGAATATAAAAAATATTGGAATGAATATATAACACATATAATAAAATAATATTACATAATAATTTTAATTAATTTATTTTATTAAGAAATAAAAACGTTGGGACATAAAAATAAAAATTTATCATTTATATTAAATTAGATATTATATTTTCCTTTATAATTAATTAGTAATGTATGAATTCATATTATATTTCTATAAAAAATATTTTTTTCTAATTTAAGTCAATATTTTACAAATTATATAATTTTACATCTAAGATAAATTTAATTTTATTAAATAATAATATTTTAATGATATATTATTGTCCAGTAAACAACAGTCATGTGTGTTATGAAAGCCATTGAGGAAAGTCAATGTTGCATGTAACGCATGTTGACCTATATGTTATTTGTAGAGAAATTTAAAATTTAGGTTTTGTGTAGTTCACATAATCCCAATATAGTTCTTTAATATATTGTAAATTACTTTTAGTGTTCCATGAAATACAAAATATCAAAAAGATTAAATTAATTTAAACACAAATTCACAAAATAACATGTTATTTCATTCAACCACCTAAAAATTAATTAATCCCTAAAACTGATATGGATTGTAAAGGGATTAATACATGGTATTTTTATTAAAATAAACTTAAATCATATAAAAAAATAAAACACACCCTAAAAAGGCAATACTTGAACCATAACGGTTACCCAAAGTAACATATATCTACGTTTCCTTATAAGAAAACATAAGGTTGCAAGTGAAAACACTAGCATGGGAGATAAATCTAACCATCTTTTTCTGATGGATATTGATATAGAATAAG
The DNA here is from genome assembly GCA_963277665.1 of Viscum album. Taxonomy (NCBI): domain Eukaryota; kingdom Viridiplantae; phylum Streptophyta; class Magnoliopsida; order Santalales; family Viscaceae; genus Viscum; species Viscum album. The sequence goes on from OY728133.1 coordinate 1,363,630,592, forward strand.
TTTTTCAGAAAGCTAATAATCACGAAGCCACAAATATGTGATAAACTAAGAGACCATTTAATTTATAAAAAATGTAGGTACATGATAACATTTTTTATATCATTTTCCTAAAATCTTGTAATTATTTTAAATACCAGTAATATAAGAAAATATACCTAAATTATATATTTATTTAAACAAAATTTCATTATTTGGTTTTTTATTTATCAATTTCAAATTCATCCATATCTTCATGTAATAAATCTCTAGAAATTAAATTTGATGGAAAAATAACTATAATATACTTTTAGCAGATCTTATGGCCTATACGAATTGGAAACACTAACTATTTTTCTCTAAATATTATTATAAATAAATATGGTAAATATAATAATTTCTAAACAATGAATCTTACACTACATATTAATCATTATTATTAATTCATCTGAAATTACTAAAAATTAACCAACACATCGCATAGGCTTTTGGTAAGCATAAACCTTAATCGGCCTTATGTCATGGGTTCAGGACCCACGACGATGCGATATATGATTATTTGTCACCCAATATATATCAGGTCCTCTTCTAAAACCACACTAATGTAATTTCCAAAATAAATAAGATAGACAATATTGAAATTTTTTTAATCACTAAACTGGATTTTCACTAGTTTTATAAACACAACCTTAATACATAAATCATTCATCTAATGATTAATATAAAATATTCATAAATATTTATCCTTTCAACACTTATGAATGTGTAAAATCCAAAATAATAAAAATAAGGACATGAAATATTCTTATCATTGACCCCTCATATATCAAAAAAATTGTATTGGTATTTACTTATCAAATGTGGGAACAACCACATGTTATATTCTCTTGAAACATGGTAAAAAACTATATTAAAATAATTAATTTTGGAAAAAATGATGGATTCCATATTACGATGGTTTCTGGATATATTCTGTAACTATAATAAGTTGTAAACTTCACCCATTATACCATAGAATACATTTTTAGTTGATCCTTTATCAATTTAGAGGCAATCAATACCATCTACATTACTTCATCATAACCAACATAACATTATAAAAACAAAACATTCAAATCATGGGGAAAATTTTAAGGATTATCTTCCCTTAGTCAAAATACCACCTTGTCATTAAATCACTTTTCCATTATATTGGAAACATTCAACATAATCATGTAAATCCTTAGGAAAAAAACATGTATATTTCACCATCAATGTAACATAAATATTATATCCAAATACATAAAAACATAAATTATTACATTTCAATGATAATCCATAATAAGGATACCTCATTGTTTTATTTTATACCTCTTTCCTTTGATATATCATCTCTGGTCTCATCATCAACCATAATAAAACCATTACTCATACTACATTTATTATTCCCTTCGGGCGTATTCTCCTTTGGATATAGATTTTTATAATGACAATTACATCAAACCCGAAAGCATTTTAACATTGATTACATATTAGTTATTCCAAAATTCCCATTATTATCATTAGATGAACCCTTTTTTTGGGTTACTTATTTATTTTCCTTCATTTCCATATTCCAGTCACCTTCTTATTTCTCTAAGGCATTTACATAGGTGATTATTTCAACATTATAAAAACAATAGATACCAGATCTTTTTTCCATCAAGGTCCTTATTAATTAATATCCAATTTAAATCCATTATTCTCTTCCTAGGTGAGTCCAAGAGTTGATTAAGTTACACGTTGTTGATCATTTTCCTTGAAAACTAATAGGCATGATAACAATATCATTCACCCTAGTGGCCATCTCATTTGAATTTTCATCAATATATTTTTCATCATATTCAACATTAATAATTTTTTTTGTTCACTCTATTGACAAGAATTATGAAATGTTGAGTAAGAAATTATTATCATAATAAGGAATCAAAATATCATGAAATGTCACTAAAATGATGTCTAACTTATGATGCATTATTTACTATATAGAATGCCAATTTTAACCTTGGATATTTATATTCATCTTATAATCATATTATTCATGAAATGTTATGAATTATTTTTTGAAATTACAAAGAATATCACCTAGGAGTTTTAAACCATGTCGGTAACAAGGATCGTTTTTAGGTACTAGATTATCCGACATTAAGACTAGAACATCCTATCAAAGTAGTAACTCAAACGTATATCTCTACCAAAGCCATATCCACCTATAGTATCTAGTTGTGAATATATTTCTTGGAAACCACTCAATCTATCGTTTAACAAAATTATAGGACATTTTACTATTCCTTTCATTATACTTATAGGTGTCCTTAAACATTTCATAAGGGTTTTGAGTGCTGATTATCATCCTAGTTTCAATTGGTGAACTAAACATGTCTTTGATACAAACTATAATGACCCTAAATTTTCATAAATTAACTTATCTTGAAATTTTTGAAATTCTTAACCCATTTTACAAACAAACACCAAAATAACTTATTATTCTCCAGTATTTGAAAAATTGTAAAAAAGAATGGTGAATAAATGGTCCAGATTATCTCCAACTAGGTTCTTATTATATATATACCTTCCTAGAAACAATAACCATACTAAATATTTTCGTAACCTAGGGAAATAAATATAAAAAGGGGGGATCTTAGAAGCTCAGTAAGAGTAAACAATGGATACATGTAAGCATAATCATGAGAATAGTGGTATGAGAACATGATCAAGAATATCGAAGATCATTCCTTAATTATAAAAGATAATAAACAAATATCAAAACATAAATCATTTCAGTTTATAATATATGAATCATAATGAAATAAGTAACCTAAATCATTGCAGTTTATGAGACACAAATTATTACAGTTTATGTCTTGACTCTCGTCATACTCATTTAGAAATCATATATAATAAATATAAAATTGTATAATCATATCACATATACATATTCTTACATATAATTCTATATATGGTTTTATTATTGTTTTATATCAACTATTTGATTACAATTCTATGTTTATGATTTACATCAGGTTATATCCTGTATTTTCACATGTTTCTTAATTTGTTATATATTTAGAGGTTATATTTATTTCATGATTTATAGAAAGTAATATATTATTAAAATATAATATATATTCAATATAATTTTTTTAATATTTATTATAATATTGAAATAAAAAACAGAATACACCATTCATGGGGATGGTAAGTCGTACGTACACATAAACACTGTTTGTGTTTAATTGTTGTATTCAAATATATAAAGTAAACAATATATATATAGAATAGTTTAATTATTATATAATACGTATCAAATATTTTTATTAAACCTATCCATGATACATTTCATGTAGTATATGGACACATCATATTGTTTTGAAGGGGGGTAGTTTACACTTACTCACATGAAATTATCATGTTGACACTGAACAGAAATTATAATGATATGTATTGTAAAAAAATTTGACAAGAATAAATACATAATAAATATTATATATAACATATATAAATATAGTTTCAATAATAATTTTCAACATGATATGAGTTAAAGGAAAAATTAAATATCATCATTTAGTGAGGTTGTAGTCTGTTGTAAATGTTACCAGTATGTTTGTTACCCATTAGATGGAATTGTGTGTAAGTTTAGAGATAATAATTTGAATAAAAAATTATTATTAAATTTAGGATAGTAGTGTTTTAATATAAAAACATACAAATTATATTAGAGGTAGTGGAGAAGGAATATAAATGAAAAGCGTTTGAGGGAGGCAGTTAACTCTTAATCAGGTTACTTCTTTTGGTTGGAACCAAAGGGATTCCTTGGAAAGACATCATCCAAAATGAGACTTGAAGGAAAAATTGAGGGATTTCTGGGAGATATTTTTTTAGATTTTAGCCAAATATAAGGGGATAGATATGTGTGGGGAAGTGGTAGGAGAACATGCCTTTTACAATGGAGGACGAGTGGAACTATTGTAATATTAAAAATGAAAACAATCCCACCCAGATTTTTATTGAATAATGTAAAATAATGGTTCAAAGATGATAAAATTCAGTGAGGGTCGAAATATTTCCATCTAATGTATTTATGAAAAAATCTTATGCCTTTTTGGGCTTTATGGTTAATGTTTAGTCCCGTATTATATTTAATTTAACCGTAATGGTTTTAAAAAAATTTAATTACTTCAATGATATATTCAATCAAAAACTAATTTGACCTTATTATAAACTATAAATTATTCTGATTTCAAATATAGAATCAAATTTATTAAACTCCAAACACAGAATAGGAATAAATTAATTAAAATCTTATCGCTCAATCGGGTCGACATGAGCATTTCTAATGTTAAAAAATTTACAAAAAATTCATTACATTTATTTTCAATTTCAAATTGAAATAGAATATAATATCATAATTGGATTTAATGATAAAAATATTTTATAAATATAATGGTATAAAAATTTAAAATTTAATTTAACCGTATAAATAAATTAGATGAGACATTAGTTTTGAATTTAAATTCAGTATTTTAAACTATTTATTAAAAAACAAAAACCTTATAAAATATTACAAATAAACTTATCCTAAAATAATTTTAATGGTTTTATTCTGAATATGAAATTTATATTTACATATTAAAACTATTAGAGTTCCAAAATTTGGATTTAAAAAGGGTTATCTATTAGAAGACAGAAAATCAACATTCATAAAAATATAAGGTTTTAAGCGTAAAATTGGGTTTGATCATATAATATATCAATCAAATAAATTGAATGAATATAAAATAGAATAATTAACTATATAAAATAAATATTACAACAATATCAATCAATAAATTTAATAAATTTAAATTATTAAGATAATACTCATTTGGAATCATAAAAATAAAAATATATCCTTTATAATCATTTTTTTCTTAAATTATATTTTATAATAAATTGGTAACATATGAATGAATATTATATTTTTGAAAAAAATTTATTTTTTATAAGTTATTCAATAATACTCATAAGTTATAATTTAATAATTATGTTATATCTTATTATATTAAATGGTCGTATTTTAAAAATATATATATAGGTTCATTAATCCTCAGTCATATGTGTTACGCAATCCATCGTGGAAATTCATTGAATAATATAACATAAGATATCCTTGATTTTTCATGTATATAAATATAAAATTTGTGTTTCATATAGTTTAGTTAAACCAAACATAGTGTTATTTTTTAAAATAACTTTCTTTATCAATATTTCATGAAATTAAAAATATCAAAAATATTAAATTAATTTGGAATAAAATTCATAAATTCTCAGGGTGGTACTTAGTGACCCCAACCGTAGTAGCACATAGTGGGTGCCTACATTTTAAAATTATAATAATAAACTAGTAATCACATAACAATGTTCCTAATAGTTTAGTCTTGTTCGAAAACTAGATGCATACATGAGTCGTGCATTACATTCGAATACAAAAATTTCAACAAAAAATATTTCAGTAAAATCATTATTACCTCTAAAATATTTATGCATATATTTCATAGTACACTTCATGGAATACAGTGAAAGGATTACAAATAAGTGTGACATTAAATTACTAGAAAGGGTTAATTATAGTAAATTCTATCATGAATCAATAATCATTTCAATAATGGAAAAAAATTAATTAACTAGCATTCCATGTAATCATTAAATTGGGAATTACGTTCATCTAGATATACAATTAATGTGAAAATATGATAGGTATTAATAAATATGACAAGTTAAATAACTTAAAAACATCAAAATTAATTTATAACTTCGATATTATAATTACATAATTCATAATCGTTATGGAAATATAAATAACTACCATACAAGAAATGTAATGAATAAAATAAGAATGAAGTGATCAAAAAGTACAATATCTGAGAAAATGTCATGAATAATAATAATTGACAACTGGATGCACGTAATTATTAATTGTTCTAGGTCATGTGTTCTTCACATGATACCTCTACTATAAATACCATTTATAAGAAGGTTTAAAAATATATTTAAAATAGGTTTATTTTTATAATACTCATTACTCTCATGGGACCTACCGAGGAAACTTTGGGAGATATAATGTCAAGACCCTCCTATAAGAACAAGTTCAAATCATTTGTCATACACATAACCATCAATATAATTCATTAATAATGTACCTTGTCATAAAATATCCATATTGAGTAAATGATAATGATTAATCTATATTTTCTTATTTATTCAAAAAAATTATATATAACAGCATATATTATAATGATATATAGATTAAGATATTATAATATCTATGATAAATTATTTGTTTAATTAGGATAAATTTAATGCCTAGGGATCAAATGAAATATAATATTTCACGGGGAATTTAATAACTATAAAAATAAATAAAGGATGTTAATGTCAATACATTCATTGTTAAAAATGATCTTAATCCATCCAGTGGAAGAAAATGGATGGTATCTATACAATTTTTCATATTGGAGTAATAATAAAGGTTGTTGTAATTTGTTATTGAAAATACGATAAAATATCTTTATAAACATTCATGAGTAAAATATTTTTTTCATTTAAAAAATCACTTTCTAAAACATTTGAAAAATACTTTTCATAAAAAGAATTCAATAAACCATGAATTTCCAGAATATTAGGAAATATATTTCATTAAAACAGCCATTTAAATTGTAAATGTATATTCAAATAAATTCCCTTAATGATGATGGGTAATTTCATACAAATCATACCATTTAGAAAGAACATTCGATTTTCCTCATAAAAATCAGAGAAATGTACGTCATTTAGAAAATGATAAAAAGATTCCTCTTAATAGAAATTTTCAAAATCTAAAAATGCGTAAATATGTCTTTTAAAAAATATGTTTTAAAAGGATAAAAAATATTTGATAACAATTTTATGAATTGGGTTTTTAATGAAAAATTTTTTCTAACCAAAGATAGAAATAAAGAAGAATTTTATAAAAAATGTCAAAAAATTTAACTACCAATGAGTCCATAAGTGGTACTATTATAATAAAATGTAATAAATTACTCGAGTATAAAAAAAATTATGGTTTTATTATAAAATTATCAAATATTTTCATTTAGTGGAAATATAAGTATACACAATATCAATGACAATGGGATTGTTAAACCAACGCTTTTGATGATCATAACATTTAGGTGAGAATTATTCAATGAATTGATTATGTTTATAACCTATTAAATCATAAAATAGGATAATATTAAAATTAATATATTAAAATGTTATTATACATATAATCTTATAATATTAATGACAATAAATATGTAATATGCCCCAATTAAAAGAAATTGAGTTATGAAATTATTTACGTCATGGAAACATTTATGTAAAATCCCCTTATATTATAGAATTACAAAATGAAAAAAATAAAATACCATGAATAAGTAATTACGAAGGATATTAAATTCCAAATTTATGTTATATAAACTATATAAACTTTACTAATTTCATCAAAATACAATATATCTCAATGAATAGATATTGAGATGATGTCTCTTACCTAACACTTCCTTTTTGTTAAATGTGGGTTAACATTTGGTTTTGTGGATTTAATAAATTTATTAAATTATTATAGAACCACATTAATATATATAATATAATATATAATCCTTTAATAAATTTTTTTTACTAATTAATTAATACAAAATAATTATTTTTATCGTATGTTTTGTTAATTTCCATATTTTTCTCATTTTTTTAATAAATGTTCCAATTCCTGGGAATATTATATAGTTAAATCATATACATAACAATGATAATGAAATGGATATAATATTTATATAAAAAGTATACTTTAGATTCCAATCATGAATTTTGGTTTTGATAAATGATTTACATTATGACTATGGACGCAGTAGGTCATACAAACACATAAGTAAAAATTTTATTTTCCAATGATCATTATAGAAAGGAGGTATTTAATATTATATCCTTAAATAATGATTTTTATATCATTAACACCATTTTTTTCATTAAATAAATAAACATACATATTATCCATGGGGGTTTCTAATAAAAAAAGGATAACAACATTTTGTGAAATCGGTAGTCCACACAAACACAAATGATATACTCATCTTTCATTGAGAGAAAATGTAAGAGAAAAATATGGATTATATTATATTTTTATAAAGATAAATATTTCCAAAATATAATAATTATTTCACTAATATATCATATAACAAATAAAATTATCTTTATGATAATCCATTTTAAGTGTTAGTGAAAGATGAATCGCATCACTTCATGTGCTGGTAGTCCACCACACACCCATTTAATGTTATTATATCCCCAATAAAATAGAAATTAAAATATTTATATATGAAATAATGACTCTATAAGAATATTTTTTAAAAAAATATCATATATATATTTTAAATATTTTATAACACTGATTTGTGAGAGGTGTAAGTTGAAATCATAATGTCATAGGTTGGGGAGGTATTCATCTACCGTACACATGAATGATGATTATGTGACTCATTTTTTGTATGTGTAGGTGGTTGTATGGAATGAACTTATTATAAAAAAAATATATTATATGTAATATAATGATTACATTATATCATTATGGTTAAATAAAAATTTACCGAGTTTTATAAAGAAAAAAATTTAAAACATTCATTGAAGAACATTAAAACTTCTTCGAGTGTCCTCCACAGGCTTGCAAAAAAATACTTAGTTGAATGGATTTATTCAAAAAATAAGGATATATAATGGGGTTATGGAATTTGGTATAGACAACATGAATGTGGGGTTTTAATGTGAAAATATTATACTATTTAAAATGTTATTTTATCTAAATTCAATATTAAAATTTTTTAAATGAAATAAAATTTAAAAAATTTTAAAATCGAAAAAACTAAAATATAATATATAATTGTAAATTGGTTTAATGAAAATGTAGTTTTCCATTAAAAATTACCAATTTTCAGTATTCCTCAAAAAGAATATTTTTAGGAAAATCCAAAAAAATATCATTTTATGATTTTAATGAATATATATATATCATAAATATTACTTTTTAAAATAAATTATTTTACACAATTATATATTATTTTAAAATTATTTTCCTAATGTGCGAATAGAATTTCTAAAAAAAAATTGTTTTTTGATAATATATGGTTTTATTTTAAAAGATTTTTATTCTTTACTGAGAAATATGTTACTAATAAATATATGTAAAATGTATTTTTTTTATAATTTATTTAATTTTATTATAACATGTCATTCCACTAGATATGTTATAATTATCATGTTATGTAATAATATTAATAGTATATTATTGTTCTGTAAAACTAAGACATCTGTATAACACAATATTTTAAAGATAATTTTTATTTTATGTAACACAATATAGACACTGTGTTACATGTAATATATGTTATCCAATTTAATGTTATTATTTTATAATATGCATGATTCACATTATCCCCAACTTTAATAAATAAATTTTTCACAATTTTAACTTGTTCTCATAAATCAATATTTTTACATCACAAAATATATATATTGAAATAACCATATTTTAAAGGGGTTTAAAAAATTTCGTATCAATAAGAGAAAATTGTAAGTGAAAATTTCTCATAACTAAGATTAGTAGTAGGGGAACATTACAGGAATGTGATCATATATACATGTATGAAAATAAAAAAAATTATAGAGAATGATTCATATCATTGATCACAAGAAAGTGAATAATCAATTCAAAGATAAGGGAATGAAAAAAATAAATATATATTGACTTAAGATATATTCTTATTTGATATATATATTTTTAATATGATAAAAATTTATGTTTGAAGATCCTTTTACTAATGCTTAGTATTTTTTCACTATCTAATCATTTATGTAAATATATATACATGATACGTTTCAATTATATAAGTACAATTTCAACCTTTTATTATTCATTGATAAATTTTAAATTCAACCATTACATGAAGAAAATAATATTCAAAGATTATTTTTTATTCCTAAATCACTAAAAGATTATTTTAAAAATTTATAATATCCATAATAGAGATTCAATTGTTTCCATCTATCATTGAATTTTTCCCAAAATCAATATGTTTTTCACAAGTTATCCATAATAATAAATTAAACCATAACCCACTAATTTTACACATCTACATTAAAATTAATTATTTTTTTATTTTTTTAGGTAATTACAAGGGAATATTAACCAATAAATCATATAGTAAAATGGTAGGTTCTTACCCCATTTCATCATGAGGTAATGGTTTCACGACATGTCTTCTTGTCGCCTGCAATAGTATGTCACCGAAAATATGGGATTCTATTTCTCTAAACTATATTAATATAATAATAGTAACATTCCCAAAACTATTTTATAGACATAATTGAAATAAAATTATTCATAAAGTAACCTTTTTAACTCAATTTTCCAATGAAATATTTTTTTACAATGCCTTCTAATATTATTTTAATATTATTATTATTTAATTAATGACATTATCAACTATATATTTTATGGATACCATTAAAATCATTTCAATAAAATGTAATGGTATTGTTCCAAAAATATTTTTTTTATTAAAATATACACATTCCATTAATTTATCCCAAAATGTCCTCTGTGACATTCCTATAACACATGTTTTTAAAAAAAGGTATTAAAGACATTTAACTTACTATCAACCGTAAACTCATTACCCATGATGGTGTCCATAACTCATAAGTTAATGAAGACATATATGAATCCATAACACATAATAATCATATGTGGTTTAATGATTCTTAAATCCAAAATTCAATTTTATAAATACTTCTACAATATATTTCTTGCATCACAATACAAGAAATACAAAAAAAAATTATTTCAACATTTAATCTTCCATGGTCTTGAGGTTACCCTTATTAAGTAGTCATTGAATCAGGTAATTCCAAGGTCCCACAAAATTTTGAAAATAACTATATATATATATATCCTTCATGTGATAGTTACTAACATCTATTATTCCATTAATTATTCATTCTAAATAGTTTACATTAGGCTTTTCTATTCAACACATTAACCATTTCCACATTCCATAGAGACAATTTTTGGGGTTTCCCCTTCCACATTTCTAACATAATTGAAATAAAGACACCATTCTTCTATGGTATCCATTACTTGAGTTCATATATAACACCATCATTTTCTTTTCTGATAATTCTATGAGTTGGATAATGAATATGTTTTTAATCTTGTTTTTGGAAAACTATTGTGGAATAAAAACAATATCTTACACTATAGTATTCTTCTCATTTGATTTCTCATAGATACCAAAATGTTCATGATGTTCAATTCTATCATGATTTCTTTGTATTTTGTCTACTAAATAAAACCTAATGAGTAGTCTGATTATCAGTAATATAAGTGGGAAAACCATATATCATTTATAGAGTGTCTATATAATGACACATTATTTTGAATCTAGTTCCCTTTAGGTTTACTCTAGATAATTAATTATTTTTACCTATTAAAATAATTCAAAATTGATTAAAAATAAATTATGAATTATCTTAAACATATCGCCAAAGAATATATAATCGTTATCACATTATGTCGCATTTCTATGCACTGTGAGATGATTTAGTAAAGCCCAATGGACCTTTTGTAAAGTTATCACCCAAATTATATCAATTTTTGAACCACGCCGACATTAATATACATATTAGGATGTATTTATAGGAAGAATCATATAATATCTACATTAAAAAACAAAATAACTGTATTATTTAATATTCCTCAAATTCTATTATTAATTTATCTTTACTAATCTAGGTTTTCTTAAATTTACTTATCAAGGTGTCTACTAAACATACTCTGATACCAACTGTAGTGGCCCTAGACAGAGTTGTCTAGAACTTGTGTATGCATTATTACATGGGAATTAGATATATATTATCATATCGTGATGGAAGAAATAGTATAGTAGTCTTGGTAAACTAGATTCACACATGATTCTTTAATATATGATGAATGGAATAAATACAACATAATTGTTTTCGAGAATAATATTATTTTCTCTACAATGTTTTATCATATCTTTAATAGTATACCTTTTTCATTTACAGGAAAGGAAAAAATTGGTTAATATTGAATGACCCAAAAGGTTAAATTACAATAGAATCTATCATGAATCTATAAGTATAATGAATATGGAAAGGAAAATAACTCACACACATACCATGTAAACAGGGAACAAATAACGAAATTCATCTTGTTACAATATCAATGAAGTAATTCACAGATAATAATCAAAATGAATATTTAAATAACTGATCACCCAATACATTTAAACAATAAGATTTAAATCATAATTTGAAAATCCATAATATTTATAAAAATGTAAATAACTAAAAAACATTCAATTTGATAAATAAAATGATAACTACATCCATCCAGTGATAATATCATTTTGAAGATATCCTGGATAGTAAAAAATGAATTCAAAATGAATGGTATTTTGTCTTATTAGTCATCATGTCATATGGACCAGATACCTCTACCATCTAGGATATCCACTAAATTTGGTTAAAACTATTGGAAAAAAATTAATTTAATTGTGGATTACTGATTTATCGCATGATTAATACCATTTTATCCATGTGTTATATAATCCTGGTCCCTACCCATCAATTTATGAACATATTATTCCTCAAACATTGAATAATCCATTTAATTAATAAAAAATTTCATCATTATATAAAATTTATATTTTCTAGAAAATATAGATAAATAATTGTTTCCTCTTTCAATTAGATAAAATTAAATGTCTAAAGCCATATTTATAAATTATATATGTTAATGTGATAATAATATTCAATATAAATAATATGGAATATTAGGAAAAATTTAATTTCCAATGGTCAGAAGAATGTTTATATTTCTAAAGGGAAGTTAATGAATTCAAAAAAGATTCATGGAAGATAATGTTTATAATTTCCATAGTCAAAAATGAACATAAAAAATATAGAGGGATAAGAAAGAATGTATTAATACAACATGTAAATTAAGGGTGAAAATAATTTTTTATTATTGTTGTTGAAAATAATTATCGTAAAAAAATTAAAATAATTCATAAGAACAATATCCAATTCATTTTAAAAATTACTTTATAAAACATTTTGAAAATATTTTTCCTTAAAAATAATATTCCAAAAATATGAAATTATTTAATAATAAGAAAATTATTTTTTAATAATATATTTTCAAACAGCGAATCTAAGATTAAATTTAATTTTAGTCATGATGGTGGGTAGTTTTTTTAATTAAATACAAATTTAAAATAACATTTAATTTGCACTATAAAATTATAAGAAAAATGCCTCATTCATAAAATGATAAGAATATTACATTCAAAATGTTTTCTAAAAATTATAACATGGTAAATACTTATTTAATAAATAATTTTATAGTAATAAAATAGTTTTTAAAATATTATTTTAAATCATAGGTTTTGATGTAAAAGATATTATGACCAAAGAGATAAATATGTTCATATTTTGTTAAATGTTTTTCCCAATAATTTAACATACCAATGAGTAGAAAATGGTAAAATTACATGAAAATATAATTAATATACTTAATGTGATTAAATTAAATTGGTTTATTTTATAACGGTAATATAATTTCCTTTAATGGAAATACAAGTATAAAAAATCCCGATGAGAATGAGAATGTGAAATAAACACATAGAACGATCATAATAATGATGTGATAATTATTCAATGAATTGATTATGTGAAGGAAATTTGAATCAAAATAATTAAATATGAATAACAATATATTACAATCAATATTAATTATACACCAAATCTTAGAATATTAATGTCAATAAAGAATAAATATAATCCAATGAGAAAAAATTAAGTTATTAAATGTCTTATCAATTGGTAACTTTTTTTTCAAATCTCCGTAGATAAAATAATTTCTGTTGAAACTAATAAAAACATTAATATTAAATTATTCATGATAAAACATGTCATTTTTTAATTATATACTCTATATACTTTAAATTAGGTTCATAACATTAAAATATTCCTCAATTAATGGATATTAAGGAAGAGTCTCACACCTCATGTTGCCTTTGGGTTGGACATGGGTTATCCTCATGTATATTGGTTTTAAATAAGTATCTATCTTATTAAAGATTGATATTAATATTTATTATATCATATATGATCCTTTTAAAACATCATATCACTTGTCAATTAATAATCGTCCATTAATTTTTATAGTGTTGAGCCCTCTGGAAGATTGTTGAATTCTTCCTATGATTGCTGTTTTAATAATCCCAAATCATCAATTACTTAATCCGGTTTGATTTCTCATATACATAATCACAATCTCTTAGTGAACTTGTGTATATTGGTTGGATCATGTTTTTATCTCTTTGTTATTGATTTACAAGTATTCTGGAAGTCCTCTGGATCAAATGGACAATGGTCGCACCGATCCATATCAAACGGACAACGGTCGCACCGATCCATATCAAACGGAAAACGGTCGCACTGATCCATATCAAAGGACAACGGTCGCACCGATCCATATCGAAGGACAACGGTCTCACCAATGCTGACCAAATGAGTTACAGAAGATGACACACTGATCGAGATCAAATGATTCACTGATCATGACACACCGATGCTGATCAAATGAGTCACCAAAGATGACACACCGATCCAGATCAAATGAGTCACCGATCATGACACACCGATGTTGATCAAATGAGTCACCGAAGATGACACACCGATCCAGATCAAATGAGTCACCAATCATGACTCACTGATGCGGATCAAATGAGTCACCGAAGATGTCTCACCGATGATGATCAAATGAGTCACGAAAGATAACACGCCGATCGAGATCAAATGAGTCACCGATCATGACACACCGATGTTGATCATCTGAGTCACTGAAGATGTCTCACCGATGCTGATTTTGATGAACTACCGATCACATGACTCACCAATAGTCATAAAGAGCTGTTTGAATTTCATTATATTTATTTAATCTAACCAACGGTCATATAAGGAATATTTTAATGCTCTATCATTTATTTAATGAAGGTTGTTAGATGTCAGGAACCGTACCTCATACCTGCAAAAATACATCATTTCTTTTATTGGAGCTCCTTCCATAAATACAAGAATCCCCTGTTGGTGGATATATACTGCAGTAACAACGACAAGACATATATGAGCACAAAGAGTGGTGGATGAGACAGTCGTAGAAAAACACAGAACCTCGTACACACTCAAGATTACTCAAGAAGAGTTCTGTACTTCCACAAGGACATTGAAGAACATCATCCACTGCATTTCTCACTATCTCTGAATCTGGATGCCAAGCAGACGACACTCTTTTTTTAGTCAAAAACTAGACAAGGACTCAGAATTATCTCTGATCAAACTCAAGGAGTCCAAAGCCTTATTGCGATCACTAGAGCCATTTCTGAACTCTACATCTCTGCTTTGTGATTCATTATTTCACATTTCGAGCAGTGTGTGTTATCTCCTGCATTTAACATATACACTGTCTCCTATACTTTAACATGAGGATCTGTAAATCCTCACTCAAACTCTTACATCTTCTATTTCCCAGTGAGATAGTGGTAGAGGTCGTTTGTGACCTGGACAGCTGGTTTTTGTTGTTCTGTTTCCCACGAATAACAATGGTAGAGGTCTTGGACCTGAAAAGTTGTAAACTATTGTGAACGCTAATCCAGGGTGTGGATCAAGTTTATAAAAATTGTTGAGAGGAATATGTCTCGGCTTGAGACTGAACCTCTTGGTTATATCTGATGTGTTATATCTTTCAATGTTATTCTTTTATTCTGCTGCTAATTTCATTAAAACCAAAACTATTTTAAAGTCACTTTGATAATTAAATTTTCAAGTGTTTATATTAGTTGTAAATCAGTAATTTGGTTTCAAAAGATAATCAACCTTTCTATTTTGATTAACTGGGAAATAATCAATCCCTTGAGAACCCAACGGAACCCTTACTTTGATATAAATTCACTACAGTTTAATTCAGTATTTTATTTGGGTGTTGTTAAGAAAATGTTTTAAAACAGAAATTTTAATTGAACTCAATTCACCCCCCTCTTGAGTATCCACTATGACCAACAATTGGTATTAGAGGTTGTTTAAATATTTTCTAAAGTACTCTGTTCTCAACTGTAATTTTAGTTGTATTTTAATTTTCATAAATTTCTGTTATTTCTAAATTTTTATCTCTTTAAAATCTTCACTTTATGTAAGTAATTATGGATAATAGAGTTGAAGGTGTTTCTACCAATATACCACCATTTTTCAATGGAACTAACTATGCTCAGTGGAAAATCAAGATGAAAATTCATTTAGAAAGCATGGGTTTTGATATTTGGACTACATTGAATCAGAATATAAAATTACTACTACTGTTAGAACTACTTGGAATGAAGCTACTAAGGATACCTACAATAATAACTACAAAGCTATGAATGCCTTGTACTATGCTTTAGGAAATGAGGAATTTAACATATTATCTTCTTGTAAAACTTCTTATGAAATTTGGGATACCTTAGTTGTTTCTCATGAAGGAACAACTAATGATAAGGACATGAGATTGAACACTTATACTATTAAGTATGATAACTTTAAGATGAAGCCTGATGAACCCATTTCTAACATGTATCTCAGGTTTAATGAAATTTTTAACACAATTTCTTCTCTGGGAAAAGATGTTCCATCAAAAGAACAAATTATGAGAATTCTGAGATGTCTACCTGAAAGATGGAGGGGAAATTCTGTCTCAATTAGAGAATCATGTGATATTGGTGAACTACCAGTCAAGGAAATAATTGGAAAGTTGATGATGTATGAAGAGGAACTCAAGGTTAACAAAGAAGAAGAAGATGAACCTAGAAGGAAATCAGTTTCTTTCAAGACTTCAACTTCAAAGAACAAGGATAAGGAGAAGCTTCAAGCTATAAATGAAAGGTCAAGATGTGAAGATAGTGAATGTGCTTCTGATAGTGATGCTGAGATGGCTCACATTGCCAGAAGGTTTAAAAAGTATTATAGGAAGAAGATGTTTTTTAGAAAATCTAATTATAAAGGTAAGTATGATAGCAAGGGACATTGGAAAAATAATTAGAAGAAATATGACAGATCAGAAGAAGTTGTCTGCTATGAGTGCCAATGAAAGGGACACATAAAAGCAGACTGTCCAAAGTTGAAATACAAGAAGAGGTATGATTACAAGGATAGTGAGTACAAAAAGTATTTGAAGTCTACTTAGAGTGCTTATAAGGATAGCTCTACTAAATATGATGTTTCTGAAACTGAACACAGAAATAAACAAAACATGTGTTTTAGGACAAAAACCTATGAGGTAACATCTGAAACTCCTTCTTCAAATTCATATTATTCTGAAGGTGATTCTGACTCAGAAAACATGTCAAAATCTGAACTATTTGAATACTGTGATATGTTAGAAGAAACCTGTAATGAGCTAAAAGATAAATACAAAGGTTTAAAGATACAGTATGCTTTAACTGTTAATCATATATCTGATCTTGATATTGAAATGGAAAAGAATGCTCAGTTGATTAAAGAAAAAACTGAACTGAAATTATCTATTGAGAAACTCAAGAAAGACTTAGAGAAATATACAAATGGTAAAGATACTCTTACTCAGTTTCTAGGTAAGAAAATAGCACCTAGATACACTACTAGTTTAGGATACCAACCTGGATAAAGGAAAATTATCAAAACTAAATTCATTCCTAAATCTGGAGAGAATGTAACTAGTTCTGAAACCTCATATGCTTCAACTAGTTATATTCATAGTAATAGATCTAATAAATTTTATCTCTCAATGTCTGTTGATCCTACAACATTCATGAGACCCATAAGGCAATTTTGGGTACCAAAAGCTTTAATTGGTAACCTGCCTGGACCCAAGAAGATCTGCGTACCAAAATCATTTCCTATCTAAATCTGTTTTTTAGGGAACCTACCTAAATAGCCTTGTAGAATTCGTTGGTATTTAGACAGTGGATGTTCAAGACATATGTCTGGAGAATTCTCATTCTTTAAAAGCTTAGTCAGAGTTGATGGAGGGTTTGTCACTTTTGGTGATAACTCAAAAAGAAAAATCATCGGCTTAGTCCAGATTGGTAACACTTACTCAGTATTAATTTCTAAGGTTTTATTTGTTGATGGACTTAAATACAATTTGTTATGTATTTCTCAGTTATGTGATAATTGTTTTTATGTTAAATTTGAAAATTATTATGGCAATGTTTTTAATTCTAAAAATGATTTAGTGTTTTTTGCATTAAGAAATGAAAATCTTTATGCTGTCGATTTAAATTCTTTAGCTAAGCAAAATATTACTTGTTTAAATGCTTTTCATAAAGACTCTTGGCATTGGCACAAAATATTAGGACACTGTAATGTGCATTAACTTAGAAAACTTCTTAGGAAGAACTTAGTTAGAAACCTACCCAAACTTGAATTTCCAGCAGACAAAGATTGTAATCCCTGTCAGAAGGGAAAGAAACATAAAGTTTTTTTAAATCAATTAAAGATTTTTCAACTTCTCAACCTCTCAAGTTGGTTCACATGGATTTATTTGGACCTTCTAGAGTTTCTAGTTTAAATGTGAAGCATTATGTCTATGTTCTTATAGATGATTTTTCTAGATATACATGGGTATATTTTCTAGCTCACAAAAGTGAAGCTTGTTCTTGATTTGTAAAATATTCCATGTCTGTATAAAAGCTTAGTGGACTTAAGATTAAAACTCTGAGAAGTGATCATCGCCGTGAGTTTGAAAATCATGAGTTTGAATCTTACTGCTCACACAGTGGCTACAGTCACAATTTCATTTCCCTAGGACACCTCAACAGAATGGTGTAGTCAAAAGTAGGAATAGAACCCTTAAAGAAATTGCTAGGACTATGCTTAATGAGTATGACCTACCTGTTTATTTATGGGTTGAAGCTGTAAATACAACTTGTTATGTTATCAATAGAGTCTTGATCAGACCTGTTCTTAAGAGGACCCCTTATGAGTTGTGGAACCATAGGAAACCTAAGGTTAACTACTTAATAGTTTTTGGCTGCAATGTCTTAATTCATAATACTAAAGAAAATCTCGACAAATTTGCATCCAAGAATGATGATGGAATTTTCCTAGGTTAATCTACTTCTAGTAAAGCCTATAGGGTTTTCAATAAAAGAACCAAATGTGTGGAATAATCTTTTCACATCAAATTTGATGAAACTGATCCATATGATCCTAAGACCTCTCTTGAAAATCTTGAAGTTGATCTCTCTGGTTTGAACCTTAATGATAAAGACAGTGGACCTGTAGTTAAAACATCCAGTTCTGGAAATTTTCCAGAACTTGCATCTAATGAACCTCAACCTGTAGATGAACCTGATATCTCGAGTCCTACCTTTTCTAGACCAACTAGTATTCTACAGAACCATCCATTGGATGCTTTTGTAGGTAATTTAGATAGAGGAACAAAGACTAGATCTTCTCTAAGAAATCAGGTTGAACATCAAGCTTTTCATTCACAGTTAGAACCTAAAAATATCAATGATTCTATCAATGATGAATTTTGGGTAATGGCTATACAAGAGGAACTAAATAAATTTGAGAGAAACAAATTCTGGAAATTGGTAGAAAGACCTAAGGACACAATAACCACAGGCACAAAATGGGTGTTTAGAAACAAAGTTGATGAATCTGGATACATCATTAGAATCAACGCTAGGCTAGTTGCACAAGGTTACAATCAAGAAGAAGGAATTGACTATGAGGAATCCTTTCCACCTATAGCTATATTAGAGGCTATTAGGATCTTACTTGCATATGCATCACATCTGAATTTCAAGTTCTATCAAATGGATCTGAAAAGTTATTTTTTAAATGGTTTTATTGATAAAGATGTTTTTTTAGAACAACCACATGGTTTCTCAAATCCTCATTTTCAAAATCATGTTTTTAAACTTTCTAAATCTTTATACGGTTTAAAAAAACCTCCAAGAGCTTGGTATGAAAGACTTTCAAACTTTCATATTTCAAAAGGATTTACAAAAGGAATAGCTGATCCCACTCATTTTATAAAAAGGATTTCAAAAGATGTGTTAATAGTACAAATCTATGTTGATGATATTATTTTTGGATCTTCTAAAAATTATTTATGTACTGAATTTTCAATAGTTATGCAAAATGAGTTTGAAATGAGCTTAATGGGAGAGATTAAGTATTTTCTTGGATTTCAAATATTTCAAACTAAAGATGGTATTATTCTAAATCAAAGTAAATATATTAAGGATTTATTAAAACGTTTTGGTTTAGATAGTATTCATGAAAGTGATATACCTATGAGTACTACCTGTAAATTGGATGTTAATGAAACTAGGAAACCAGTTGATCAAACTATTATAGAGGCATGATTTGGAGTTTACTTTATCTTACTACTAGTCGACCAGATATTATGTTTAGTGTGTGTATGTGTGATAGATTTAAAGCTAATCCTAAAGAATCACACATACTGGATGTTAAAAGGATTTTTAAATATCTTTACTATACTGTGAATTTAAGTTTGTTCTATCCAAAAGGACAATCATTTGACCTAACTAGTTATTCAGATGCTGACCTTGCTGGATGTAAGTTAGATAGGAAAAGAACATCTTGAACATGTCTTTTACATTGAAAGTCCCTAGTATCATGGTGTAGTAAGAAACAGAACTCAGTTGCATTGTCTACTGCTGAAGTAGAATGTATTGCTGCTGTTAGTTGCTGTGCACAGATTCTGTGGATGAAACAAAATTTATTGGATTATGGATTTGATTTTAAAAATGTTTCAAT
Source organism: Viscum album (assembly GCA_963277665.1). NCBI lineage: Eukaryota > Viridiplantae > Streptophyta > Magnoliopsida > Santalales > Viscaceae > Viscum > Viscum album. The sequence goes on from OY728133.1 coordinate 1,363,651,526, forward strand.
TAACTGTGACAATACTAGTGCGATCAACATATCTAATAATCATGTGTCTCACTCTAGGACTAAGAACATTGATATCAGACATAACTATCTATGATATCATTATCAGAAAGGTGATATTTCTCTAGAATTTATTAGTTCTGAACATCAATTAGCTGATATTTTTACAAAGCCTTTATGTTCTGAAAGAATGAATTTTATAAAACAAGAATTGTGTATGAAAGATCTGTAAAACTGATCTGTGAAACTGATATGTGAAACTGATATGTGAAACTGATCTGTGAAACTGATCTGTGAAACTGATCTGTGACACCGATCTGTGAAACCGATCTATGAAACCGATCTGTGAAACTGATCTTTCTTTATATTACTTTTTATTTTGTTTTGATTAATTAACTACTTTTATCTTTATTATGGGAACCCTAAATGATACGCGACTATTTCTATTCCACAAACTGTTGACCTTTCATTTCTTTCGCGCCAAACCTTATTTCCTCTCTTCTCCTCCACTTCGAACCTTTGAACTCCTGCATTCCCTAGAATCTTCAAATGGCTAATCATAAGAGACCGAGAAAAGGATCACAAATTTGTGTACCTTCAAAGCGTGCTCGATGCGAGTCGAGTATTACCTCTCAAAGATCAGTAAATCCTAACCTGGAAACTCGGGTTGTTTCTCTAGAAAAGGAAGTCAGCTCCGCGTGTCTTTTCACAAGTAAGTCAATGTTTTTACAAGCTTTAGATTCACAAGGATGGAAAGCCTGGTTCTCAGATAACACTCGTGTATACTACCCAAAGCTAGTGCATGAGTTTTATATAAATCTGCAAGTTACTTTAGATGGTGTGAGGCTACTAGAATGTCTTCTGTAGTGAAAGGAATGAAAATATATTTTTCGTCTAAACAATGGGATGAATGTTTGAATGTACACCATGAAGGTCGATACGAGGATTAGGTTGGAAACACTCATCCAACCACTGAATACTTCTCTTATGAGTTAGCTTTAGATTTTTTGACTGGAAACAGAGAGTCAAAGAGAATCACAGCCTCAGAGCTGGATGGTGAATATAGACTTATCTTTAAGTTTATTCAGCACATATTTTCCCCAGGAAAGGAGATTTTGCTGCTGTAAAATATCAGGATATTTTTCTATTGTTTTTACTAAAGACCCATGAGAAGATAAATTTGTGTAGATATCTAATGGTTCACATTGATGGAATGGTGAAACCTTCTATGAAATCCACTTCCCTATTCTATTCCAAAATAATCTCTACTATGTTAAAGAATCTGGAATGTGTTGACGAAGCTAATGAGATAGTCGAATCTGAGAGTGCTTCTTATGTTAACAAAGAAATTTGTAAACGGATGAAAATAAACTGGAACCCATGGAAGAAATGATAGGTTGCTGATGAGGAAAAGTTGTATGAATGTTACAATCCCACTGATCATGGAAAGAGGTCGAAGGGTTTGAGAGACCGTGGTTTGAAATCAGATGAGGAGCCAATTTATTCTGATGATGAGGAAGATGTAGATGTTGAAAGGAATAAAGACACTAAAGAGTCTTGTAAACAAGGGATGGAAGAATCTAAAATAGAAGAAGGAAGTATGTCACCTCCTGATGATAGGAGTGATCCTGATACTGTGAGCCATAAGAGAAGAATAGACTTTGGATCTGCCAGTCCACCTTTACCCTTACCTGAATCAAAAACATTTATTAGTGATGAAGAAGCTAGTGAAACTGAAGTATCTGACAGTGGCGTTTCTGTGAAGAATGGAAATGATAATGGAGATGATGATGATGATGATGATGATGATGATGATCATGATGGTGATAACCGACTAGTGGATGGTCTTGTTGTACCTCCAACAGAAACACATCAAACTGTACCAGAAACAGATGTCAATGGCAAGAGAGATTCTCTTGAAATCAGGGGAAACTAAAGTTATGATAAACCGAAATATACTCTGTGTGCTGCTGTCTGGGATGATTACCCTGGTTTTTCTATTTTGGGTTTAGAGTATTCTGACGAAGAAGAAGAATTAGAATCTACTACGGTTATGAAGGAAAGCCAACCAGTTGAGGCAAGGTCTGATCATGTTGTTGATTCTACAGATGCTCATCTACCTAGTTCTACTATCTCTCAGTCTGATTTTGATAAGTTCAAAAGTGAGTTTCTTACTTCTGTGAGAGATACATTAAGAGAAGAAATTTCAAATGCTATTAAACCATACCTGGCCAATACTGGTGAGTTTATTGGAAGGCACATAGCCTCTCTAAATCAGATTCTGAAGGATCTACAATCTGGCATAGTTTCTTTATCCAACGAATTTAGATCCACCATATCTGGTATGATGGAAGTGTTGAGGAATCTAATTGATCATCTTAAGAAGTCTGATCTGAGAAAGTTGAAAGATGAGATAACTCAGATAGTTGCTCAATCCAGTACAGCCAAAGTATCCAAAATCACTACTCATGAGCTAGTGGCTCTAAGGAAGATTGTGCATGATGAATTGGCCTCCATTAGAAAAGTTCTTTATTTGGACTCATTGAGGAAGATGAAGGAGCACAATGATCACATTCATAAGATGTTAACAATATATTCAGCAGATGCCACTAAAGCCTAGAGAGAGATCAAGGAAAAGGTTGATCACTACTTTTCAAAAATCTATACCAAGCATGAGATGACTGCAAATTTCAAAGTGTTAGTTGAAAATATGAGACTACCTCCAGTCACTCAAGCTTTCAAGACTCATGTTTGACAGTTTCACAATTTTACTCCAACCTTGGAACAGTTCATGGAGATTAAGGATGATTTTGAGAAGGCTATGCAGTATCTTGCAGAAGTTATTTGGAATTTCATAAATCTTTTGAAGCCTTATCTGAATGCACAAGCCACCACCATTGTGCTTCCTACTACTGACCCTCTCAGTGCCTCTGATGTTGCTCCAAATCAGATCTCTATTTCTCAAGCTCTTTCTCAACTCCGACAAGTTCTTCAACAATATTCTCAACCAGCTCCTACAGCTCCACAGCAAATCCCAGTGACATCCTCTCCTCCACCCTCCAGAGTCATCTTAACACCTTTTCAAATTCGCCCAGTTCCACCTGCCTCCAAGACTTACAACTTACCAACCATTGATCCTTATGACAAAGGCAAAGCCCCGTTACATCCCCAGAAATAGTTTTGCGTTGTTGTTGATAGGGTGAACCCTGTTGTGATTGTACTATGATGTCTTATAAACTTTATTCTCTTTTCTTTTTATTCTCACTGATGCCTTCTTTTAATCTCTTCTTTATCTATTTTCCCTCCTTTTTGATTATCCCAAAGGGGGAGAAATCTGTAAACCTATGGATCTATGGGGGATATGGGGGAGATTCATCTCCCAAGGTGCAGATTTATATCTCATTATGGCAATGCTTGCATAAGTATTTAAGGGCATAAATTCAGGGGGATATTTATATCTCATTATGTTTTTATTCTTATTATGTCTTATTATTGATGATATATTATATTTATTTATGGCTAAGATTTGTGATTATAAAAAAGGGGGAGATTGTTGAGCCCTCTGGAAGATTGTTGAATTCTTCATATGATTGCTATTTTAATAATCACAAATCATCAATTACTTAATCCGGTTGGATTTCTCATATACATAATCACAATTTCATAGTGAATTTGTGTGTATTGGCTGGATCATGTTTTTATCTTTTTATTATTGATTTACAAGTATTCTTGAAGTCCTCTGGATCTAACGAACAATGGTCGCACCGATCCATATCAAACAGACAACGGTCACACCGATCCATATCAAACGGACAACGGTCGCACCGATCCATATCAAAGGACCACGGTCGCACCGATCCATATCGAAGGAAAATGGTCTCACCGATGCTGATCAAATGAGTCACCGAAGATGACACACCGATCCAGATCAAATGAGTCACCGATCATGACACACCGATGTTGAACAAATGAGTCACCGAAGATGACACACCGATCCAGATCAAATGAGTCACCGATCATGACTCACCGATGCTGATCAAATGAGTCATCAAGGATGACACACCGATCCAGATCAAATGAGTCACCGATCAAGACTCACTGATGATGATCAAATGAGTCACCGAAGATGACACATCGATCCAGATCAAATGAGTCACCAATCATGACTCACTGATGCTGATCAAATGAGTCACCGATGATGTCTCACCGATGCTGATCAAATGAGTAACTGAAGATGACACCCCGATCCAGATCAATTGAGTCAACGATCATGACACACCGATGCTGATCATCTGAGTCACCGAAGATGTCTCACCGATGCTGATGTTGATGACCTACCGATCACTTGACTCACTGATAGTCAGAAATAGCAGTTTGATTTTTTTAACATTATTTAATATAACCAACGGTCATATTAGGAATATTTTAATGCTCTGTCATTTATTTATGAAGGTTGTTGGATGTTAGGTAACCGTACCTAATACCTACAAAAAGAAATCATTTCTTTTTCTGGAGCTCGTTCCATAAATACAAGAATCCCCTGCTGGTGCATAAATACTGGAGTAAAAATGACAAGAAATATATGAGCGCAAAGAGTGGTGGATGAGACAGTCATATAAAAACAAAGAACCTCATACACACTCAAGGTTACTCAAGAAGAGTTATGTACTTCCACAAGGACATTGAAGAACTTCATCCACTACATTTCTCACTATCTCTGAATCGGGATGCCAAGTAGACGACACTCTGTTTTTCAGACAAAAACTAGACGAGGACTCAGAATCATCTCTAATACAACTCAAGGAGTCCAAAGCTTCATTACAATCACTAGAGCCATTTCTAAACTCTACATCTCTACTATGTGATTCATTATTTCACATTTCGAGTAGTGTGTGTCATCTCCTGCATTTAACACACACACTGTCTTCTATAATTTAACTGGAGGATCATTAAATCCTCACTCAAACACTTACATCATCTATTTCCCACTGAGATAGTGGTAGATGTCGTGTGTGACCTAGACAACTGGTTGATGTTGTTCTGTTTCCCACGAATAACACTGGTAGAGGTCTTGGACCTGAACAATTGTAAACTGTTGTGAACCCCAATCCAGGGTGTGGATCAAATTTATACAAATTGTCGAGAGGACTAAGTCTCGGCTATAGACTAAACCTCTTGGTTATATATGCTGTGCTATATCTTTCAAAGTTATTCTTTTATTCCGCTGCTAATTTCTTTAAAACCAAAACTGTTTTGAAGTCACTTTGAAAATTAAATTCGCAAGTGTTTATATTATTTGTAAATCAGTAAGTTGTTTTCAAAAGTTAATCAAACTTTCTGTTTTGATTAACTGGGAAATAATCAATCCCTTGAGAACCCAACCGATCCTTTACTTTGATATAAATTCACTGCAGTTTAATTCAGTATTTTATTTCAGGGTTGTTAAGACAATGTTTTAAAACTGGAATTTTAATTGGAACCCAATTCACCCCCCTCTTGAGTATCCACTCTGACCAGCATATATCTTAGGTGTTAATTAAATTATTTTCTCACACATGTTTCATAGTGAATGATTCTGATTATTGTGCATATTACATATGAAAATAATATAATATCAATAATTATATAGTAATAATTATTTTTATACAAAAAAATTATTTTTATTTCCAGTCATGAAATATGGGTTTAATAAATGGAGTGTGTTTCGATAATGGATAATGTTTGTCAAATGTACTCATGAGAAACATTTTCAATTTTAAATGATTCCTATGAAAAAGAGGATTGTTATATTTTACCCACCAAAAAAATCAACATTTAAATATTAATTATATATATATATATTTCATCCTTGTATTGTGTTGATAAATGTAGATACATATAATTTCATGAAGGTGGTACTCCAATCATATACGAATGACGCTATCAATTTTAATTAAGTGAAAAAGTAATAAAGAAAATGATTTATATTATCCATTAATAATGAATAATATTTTATTCGTAGAATAATTGTTTTATATGAATAACATTTAATAACATAATTTATCCTTATCACTTTCCATGTTAATCCATATTGAAACATGATTCACATCGCTTCGTGAGGTGGTAGCCTGTCATGCACACGAGTAAAGTTATCATATCCCCTTGCGGAATCGAATGAAAATAATATATATATTATATAATTACTCTATAATTATAATTATATTATAAATAAATTATATCTTATTTAAAAACATTATCATACCCTACAATGAGTGGTGTTAATGGAAAATTGAATGACATCAGATCATGATAAAGTAGTTCATCTTACATACGAACTATGATTTTGTAACCCAATTTGATATAAGTGGGGTTTTGTTGTCATTACTGAATTATAGTAACATATTTATAAATTTAATATATTGTAGTTATTACATTAGTATTTTTTAATAAAAAATTTAGGATATATCAACATAAAAAAATTTAAAACACCCATCGAATAACCTTACCTCTTCATTAGGTGTCTTCCATATGTGTCCAAAAAAAGCCTAACAATGCTATAAATATGACCAGAATGAATCTTTTAGGATGAGGGAGGGATGTTGGGAAGTTATTTTGGAAGGTATATGCTTAAAAAACGGTGTGAATGTGTGAATAATATTGGATAAGGGTGGCCTTTTATAAGAGGGGTCGGTGAAAAACTTGTGGATTTCAAAAAGATTCAATTACACCCGCATTTTTATCATCTATTAGGGATAATAAAATAGTCCATTTTGAACATAAAATAAATATGGTGGAAATATAGCAATAAAAATGGTGTTGAAAATGTTGTTATTTCTTTTCTAACTATTATCTTCTAATATTAACCAAAATGTAAATCGGTTTTTACATAAACATACATAAATAATTTTACCAATATTCAATATTCATTTTTGATAAAATTTAAGATGAACATAATAGAAATAATAAATTACATTGAATTCAAATATATAATACACATTACAAATTTAAATTATTGTTATAGGAAATTTATAATTTATAATTTGTCTCACAGATGTTATGTGAAATATGTTTTTTAATGATAAAATATTTAAAACATGTAAAGATTTATTTATATCTAAAAAATATTAAAATGATCCTAAAAACCTAAATTGGATTAATTGATATAAATTTTATTTTATTTTACATTAAATAATTTGAAATATAATTTAACACTATAAAATTATTCAAAAGGTAGTTTAAAATTAAAATTCCATATTTTCATTATTCTTAAAAAATAAAATTATTCATAAAAATTTCAAAAATTCACAATAATATAATTTTGGTATTACAAATTAATAAATGATTTTTTTGGAATAAATTTTTTTAAATTGTTTATAATTAATTTTAAATTATGTATTTAATGAGAAAATATATATCCTTTTATAAAAATAATATTTTTTTATAAAATATTTTCATTATTTTAAATTTTTCACAATTAATTAATAACAAATAGATAAAAATAAACATTATTAGACTGTATATTTTATTATTATTTTAATCCTATAATCATCCACATTTAAAAAAATTAAGAAATAATTTTCATATTAAATAATAATAATAATAGTTTATTGTTGTTCTGTAAAACAATGCCATGTGTGTAACACATGATGTTTATGAAGCTTGTTATAATGTGTTACTCGAGAAAAACATTATATTACATCTAATATACTCTATTAAATAAAATTTTATTCTTTTATAATTTCAAAGTTTTACAAAATGACTCAAACTTGATATTATTCTAGGAAAAATTATGGGGTGATTTGAAATCATCTCCTCCAATAAAATTTGTACAAGTTTTTGATGTTTTTTTTACCCTTATATTATTTTACCACTAGTAACAATTTTTAAAATTAATGTGAGATTATATTTATTACTATTTAAGGTCCTAAAAACATCCTATAATAAGGAAAAAGGCCATAATGGGACCATGCATGATTTTATCGAAAATTTCCAACTCACCTAGATGAATATAAATTATTTAATAATTTTAAATTATATATGATATTTTTAAAAAAATATAATTACTATATAATTTTACACTATACAATTAATTTTATTTTTAAAAAATAATGTGAATTATGTAATTCAAATATATACATTTCAAACATCTATAACATGTTATAAATCTGTAAGAGATTGTGAATCAATATAATTTATTCAGATTATATGGCATTCAAATTTTTTAGAATAATTAATTCCATTTTCCTTTTGATTAAATTATTACTACATCGTTATTCTGAAGTTATTTATTGTAATTACATTATCAATAGAAGTTATAAAGTAAAATAAAATGATAAAATAATAAATTTTATGCTCTAAATGAATATTTATATCTGAAGAGACCTATATTTATTCTGATGTGAACACATAATAGATTCTTAATATTAAGAGGGTGTCATTTTACCCTTTTCTATAATTAAAATATAATAATGTCTATAATGATGTTCATATGGCTCAAAATGGGGACTTTCTAGAACCAAGATGATATAAGGTCGAAATATGGCAATACAATATAAATTAGATATGTTTTAGTTCATTAAAACCCTTATCTCTTTAGTTTAACCATCAAGACACCTATTATACCCTTTATGGTTGGATCTTAATTTTACAATTATATTTATTATTTCTTAAAAAAATTACTTTCAAATTCTTAACAAATATTAATTAATTTGGAATTAATTTTATCAAATTAATTACACATAACAGTTAGATTTTAATTTACCAAAAAACCACCACTAGTGTTGAAAAAAAGATTTTCAAGGAATGTATTTTTTTCGAATCATCTGATTGAACATTACCTATTATAATTGTTATTATCAACATGTGGATTTATACTAATATATTTTTATATGTTATCAATACATTAAATTTAAAATATTGCATATTAAAACGTATTTTAATTAATTAAAATGTAAATAAATATGTATTTAGATATAGTTTTTATTAAGATGAAATATTTTCCAATATTAATTGAAAATTCAAACATTCAGGAAAATAACCAAAAATTCAACCATTGCTAATTTTTAGATTTTGATTTAAACAAAGATTATTATTTTATGAAATAAATTTTCTAAAATGAGAAAAATAATTTCAAATAAAATAGAGTAAAAACATTTTTATGGAAATGTTTTTTTGAATAATAAATTGACATTAATAAAAAAGAGTTATAATTCACAAAAAAATCAATACATTTATATTAAATAGGAATTTTATATTTATTTCATAAATTAATTAATCAAATTAGTTTCCACGCATTTAATGGATAGGTTATAACATTCATATTTTAAAATTATATTTTTAGGGTTCATTAAGCTCATTGTTTCATGTCAAAAACATCATCAAACATAGTTTCATTTTTGTAAAGTAATCATGGGGTGTTTGAAAAAAATATTTTTATTTTAATAATCTATATTTTGGGGAAAAATTATTATATAATTTTTCATTAAAGTATCATTATCTTTTATTTAAATTTTACTTTGGTAATTGTGAATGATAGTGTTTTTATTGTAATAATGCTAATTAATTCTTTAATTTGGATGTGTATTATAATAAATGAACACAATAATTTGTCATTATTTTTATAAAATTTTATGTAAAATTATATGTTTGTTCTTTTTGTTGAAAATAGAATTTTTTTTATTTGTAATTGTTGTCACTTTATTAATGATAACTTCCAAATATTTATTTTAGAACATTAAAAATCATTAACAACTCTTATGAACACAATATTCTTTATATTTCTAAAATCAATCAAAAAATTACAATGTTTGTCCTTATGAAAGAAATTTTTTAGTAATAATTACTCTTATCGTATTATAATAATATTATTTATATAAATATTATTTTATTGACACCAATGGAAGTTACTTTGATGATAACTCAATTAGGAATCATATGATTCAATACAATTAATTCTTCATTTATTAGTATTGTGATTAAATATCATTTTTACATTATTAATTGTGATATTAAATTAAATATATTTAAATATGTTGAAGAAAAGTGATAATATCTTTTTTAATAGAATTAATTTTTGGGAATTTTAGGATTGATTTTATGAATCAATTTCAGAAAATATCAGTTTTTAAAATATTAAGGGTATATATATTATGTTATCATTGTGATATTACTTATTTATCATAAAATGTATATCCTTAATGCCATATAAACTCATTTTAACCTTAATTTAAGACCTGAATTTGTAGTGATATGATTGAAATGCTCCCAAAAAACCTATAACATGAAATACAATTAAATTACATAGTAAGGTATGTGTTTCCGATACATTCATTGTAGTGTGCATGGCCATCTATTGAGGATTCATCGTTGGGGCCCGGTATTCCTGTTTTCCAAAGGCTGCAAATATTTGTCGCTTATTTAGGGATATTTTCTCCTTGATCGAAATGGTATAATGGGATGTCGGGATTTCCTTCTGTGGATTCCTCATCAAAAATCATTACATAGTATGGGAATCCCATAAATAAAAAGACGTTTTTCGTGGAACTCTTACCAGTGGCATGTCTTCATGGACGTCGGTAAATTACACTGCTTCTGTCGAGACATTCCTAGGGGTCCGGTCAGGGTTGCAACCTTCGGTCAGGGAAGTAGTCACATTTGACATCACTGGCATTTATGTACGCTAGAATAGTAGTGCATCTAGTTTTCTTTCCCTGATTATAGGGATTCTCGAGGGTGTGTACACCCATGGAAGACTATGTTGTACATGGGGAATTATATGCCATAGGCATGTATCAGAATTTTTCCTCTTCATCCAAGGATTAACATAGGGTATGCCGAGTGTTTAACGTCAAGAAGATATGGATCAGACTGATAGAAACCCTGACTAGAGTAGATCATATGGGTGTAACCCCTTGATGGAACCCTAATGTTGGTAATAACGCATGGTTAGATACTCAATTGTAATTACGGGGAATGGGGAATGAGGTGGCTTGGTCCTACTGAGATTTTCCGGCTCGGGTAAGAGTCAGGATGGATGATGGAATGATGAATTTTGTGGAGAGGGAATGGGATGGAGCTGACGTGAGGACTATAGTGATAATGGGAATGAGCCTTGAAGAGATTTCATATGTATCCTCGTGGTATGAAATCAATGAATGTGTAGTTTAGTGGGATGATGGGACACCTGAGGAGGCCATTAGTGAGAATAGACCCATTGATGGGACCTAGTGGATGAGGAACCTCCAGGATGGAGCCTGACCTTACGGAAACACATAGTCTCATAGAAGAGATCTAGATGAGTCATGAGTGATGGTCCTAACCTCATGGAGTATTTCTATATATCCTCACTGCAGGTAATCAATGTCCTCGTAGTTCTGTTTATTATGGCTTACCGTCGATTGGGGACTTCGATAGCCAACCATTGATTGGGGCGGCAACAACGTAATGCTGATTGGGGTGACAATGGACTACCACTGATGTGGTTGACAGTGGCTTACCAGTGACTAGGGTTGACAATGGCTTACCCCTGATTGGGGTGACAGTGAATTACTACTGATTGTGGTGAAAACAACTTACTACTGATTGGGGTCACAAATACTTACCGCTAGTTGGGGTGACAATGGTTTACTGCTGATTGGGGTTGAAAATTGATTACCACTGATTGGGATCACAATGGATTACCGTTGTATGGGGTCAAAACGGATTACCCCTGGTTGGGGTATAACTTCACAGGGGCTTACTACGTGCGCTATCTAGGCGACCAGGTTCAAGGCCCATGTAGTTCAGTGGGTGCTTGGTGAATCGACATGTAGTTGGTCAGGGCCAATGGGAGTAGTTCTTGGACCTCAAGGAGGCTTCTTACATACCCTATCATAGGGACATGGATGAACATCCATGATATTCAGAATGAGTGGGAACTGATGTGAACGGTGTTGGAACTAATGGATGGTGGGCTTGAACCTCTGGGAGGCTTCCTACATACCTTCCATTGGCAAGGATCAATGACCACATAGTTTAGAATGAGTGGGAACTGACGTGAAGGGGGTTGGAACCAATGGATGGTGGGCTTGAACCTCAGAGAGGATTCCTACATTCCTTGCCATGGCAAGGATCAAAGACCACATATTTCTGAAGGAGTGGTAACAAAAGTGACGATGGTTGGGACCAATGAGTGTTGGTCTTGAACCTCAGGGAGGATTAATACATACCATGTCTAGGAAATAAGGATCAAATACCACATTGTTCAAAAGGGGTGTGTGGGGCTTACAACCTAGGCAACCCAGATAATATGTCTTGGTTGATGCTTACTCCAAGCCCATGTGAGTCATGCTCAATGTGCGAAACAATTGGGAGAAAGAACCGGACGATCAAATCGGGAAAGGTGCATCTGTTAGAAGTGGAGTAGGGATTACACGTATTTACATCCCAAAAAGGATGCCGAGGATTATGCTTGATCCATTGCCCAAAGTGATGTATTTTAGGATATACTCCAGGGTGGAGGATCGTGTAGTGACAAAGCCCAAAGAATGAGGGATTTTTCGGAGATGAAGAGTGGATGAGAAGGGGTTATACATCTTGAATGAAACAAAAGGGGCTTACACCATGGTGGTTTCACTTTCCATACAGATAGACATTTCTCCAATAAGATGGATCTCATTTCATATGGGGAATGATTTCTCTTTTGTAGAGACCAGTGGGCATGATGAATGTACAAGGAGGGGGAAACCCCCGTACGGTGCATGGTAAAGGTCATAGTTTAACATCATTTTCTATGGACGAAGGCACTTGTAAGTTTAACATCCTATGGCTCGGACAATTGAGATACACGCCACACCACTTAGACATACATAACCGATATCCCCTTCCCCTTGGGGAAGGGAAGACATCAGCAATGCCATAGTGATGGGGTGTTATGGAGCGATCCATTGAGGTTTCCACGTTATCGTGGCTATGAGAAGAAGTAATAGCCATTATCATTCATATGTGAAGTAACATGAGGCAAAGCAACGAAACCGAAAACACCGCCAAAGGGACCTTGAAATTTCTTCGTGATAACCAAAGGGTCCACACGAGAGAAGGATTTTTAGAGAAATGGGGTTCATATGTTGACGTTTAGTAAATCTCTTTTGATTCAGGTAGTGGAGGATCCTTCATTAAGGGGGGTCTTTATGAAGTTAAGTGTCCAAGCCTAGGCATTGGGAATAGGTGCATATGGAAGGTGCTTCGTGGATTAGTGCTTCACTAAGCAAGGGTGCCTTGTGAAATGTAGCAGTGTGAAGCAATATGATTCCTGAGTAATAGTGACCCTGCCTTAGCATGCAAGTCACATGTGCAGGAATAGTTCATCTTGAAGAATGAATGCTCTGCGAAGGGCCAAGTCCCACTAGGGATCTCATTCCTTTACGGAGACCTGTGGGCTCTGTGAAGGGAATCCCACTTTGATGGGGGTTGAAATTCATGCAAAGGGAAAGGAACTTCGAGATGAAAAAGTACAATGAAATATGCATGGTTCGAAATGTATAAATTTCATCGAGAAATGGGAGATCAGATGGAGGAAGGTCAGAGGATCCATCCTTTAGGATGTAGGGGATCTTGTTAATTATAGTTAAGAGGTGCCACGGAGTAGAGCTCGCTCAGCGTGATGCCAAACCTTGCTCTGAAGTTGTTCGAGAACGTCAAAGGGGTTCACAAAGCATCCCACCTCATTGCTCTGTGGTCAGTTCACGAATGTCAGAGGGGTTTGCGGAGCATCCCTCCATATCCCTCTAAGGTGGGGTTGCAAATGTCAATGTGGTTCACAGAGCATCCCGCCTCCTGGCTCTACGGTGGGTTTTTAAATTTCAAATGGGTTCACGGACCATCCTTCCACCTTTCTCCATGGTGGGTTCATGAAGGAAGAGTTTGGCACCAGCCGTGGGGCCCTAGGGGCTCCGTGAGTGTTCTTCGTGATTCTTCTTCTAATCCCTTAATTTCGTTCACGTTCTTCACAATTTGTTTCACCAAAAAATTCCCACCCATAGGATGGGAGCCGATGAGAAAGTGGGTGTCAATTCTTGGGGGTCAATCTCAAAAATCCCTCGTCCATCATGAAGAGTACTCACGATAGAGGCTCGTGAAATGGAGAGGCAATGGGCAGGCTGAGCGTGCCTTGAAGCTCGTCGTGGTTCGACATTCCACGATGCACCCAGGGTCCTAGACTATAAATCAGTGAGATGAACTCTCTTTTTTCATTTCCATTCTTCACGATTTTATATTTTATCACTCTCGATTCGCAAACCACTATGCATACCATGATTTCTCTCTGTGAATCGAGCGATCTCTTCGCTGTGCACAGTGAGTCTTTGACTCCGTGATGGTGTGCTCCTTAGGTGGCATCATAAGGATAGTGAATGGATTCATGATTCAATTGCTGGTACCGAGTGTCGTGAATGGTCTCCATGAATGAACTCCGTGAAAGGGCTTCGTGAACAGGGACAAAAAGTGTCCAAATTTTAAAAATGGAATGGCTCACCAAGAGGCTACTAGGGGTTCCTTATAAATGATTCGTTAAGGGAGGAGAGGGATAATTTCTAGGGTCTTGTGGATTTTTTACATAGGAGCTTTGATAATGATTGGTTGGTGAATATGCTATTGGAAATTAAAAGGAATTATCATCTATGTAAGAGGGTGAATCTGTATGGATTTGGGATGAGGGATGATGTCTTCATCCCTGAAACAATTAGGGAAGATCGTGCTTACTGGTTTAGGAAGATTTTGTGCCAGTGCTAGTAGTTCATGGTGGATAACGCTCATGCCTGGGAGGACTTCATGCATGTTATTTCCAATTTCCTATACAATCATATGACCATTGTTGATGGTAAGGAATGGAAACCAAATACATCCACCACTCTATACCAGAAGATCATGAAGGCATCCCTACAGATCCTAGGGAAGGGATGGTATGATTAGTGGAATCTATGCTAGGGTGGAAACTTTACATATGATTGGTCCTAATCCTACTAGGTAGGTGCCTCATGTGAAGTGTTTGGGCTAGATATGAGGAGAGTAGGCCTGTATGAGGCAGATTGGGCCTCCCAATTCAATATCTATCAACTGAATCAGATTATGCTTGAGTTTTTCAGTAGGTGGTCATCGAGGACCAATACCTTTCACATACACCACGGGGAGGTTGGAATCATTTTATAAGATGTGAATCAGATTTCAGGGATCTCAATACTAGGGGAGATGAATAATTAATTCTTCCCCATTATGGGTGTGTGGGATGATCTGGAAAAAATGCCACAGCTGGAGATGGTGTTGATGGATATGGTTTAGTGAGGGGACAATGAAAAACAATGTGACATCCACTTCAGACAGTAGTTCATGCAGCTCCCAAACATCCTGACAGACTGGAGGTTTCCTATGAGGCCTCAAATACACTCGAAGGGGGATCAATAGGGCAATAAGAACTCGTACTGGAGGATCATGGAGGAAAGATTGTGGAAAACATGGGGATTCACTGTCAGCACCAACCATCAACCGGTAGTAAGGCAAGATTCATTCATCACACCTCTCATCTACATTTAGATCCTGCTGGTGAGAGATACAAACATGGGCATGCGACCAAGCACATATATCATGGTGTCCATGTTAGTGATAGGGGGAGGGTCAACTGTGGAATCCCGATGCTCTCTAATTTGTACAAGATTCTGTGGAATATCTGTAAGTTGAGGAGGCCAAAGAGGATATGCGGCCCCATCAAACTCTTGTATGGGTGGATAGAGGCGCACGTTAGGGGATTCTATGAATATCTGATCTCCATATCCCCTTTGGGATCAAACTTCCGCCTATCTATCCTCAATATCATAGAGAGTTTTCTGGCCGAGATAATCATGTTGGGAATATTGAACCATTTCTATATGGTATAGGTGTTCAAATTTCATCTGTTACCACTAAAAATGGGTGTTTTCACTGATGATGTCCAAGGTAAAGAAGAGAACTGGTCCTATCTCATGGCCTTTCGTGGTGGATTCCTAGTGGAAAGAGTGGACCGTGAGCCTCTCTGCGAGTTGTACACCTCGAGTATATTCACCAGAAAATTTCTGTGTATGCAGTGACTAACCCTGAAGGTTTATTTTGGGGTGCGCCACAAAGAAAATCCATGATTAATGAGGAAGATGTGGCTCATTTTTACATGGGATGACGTTAATATATTTAATGAGCGTCCTCTGCCCACTGACATCTTCAGGTTGGTGAAAGAGTAAACCATTAGATGGGAGGTGACCTACCCAGGGGAGATGTTAAAGCATGACATTTTTTGATCTTTTGATGGTGTGACTCCACATCCTCAAGGTCGAGGATGAAAGGAAATACGAATATCACACTATGGCGGGACTGTTGTGGTGGACAGGCCCGCACCGATTGAGGGGGAGGCAGAAGCAGTATATACAACAATGGTAGTGGACACAAAATTACTAGAAGAGCAGGGTTATCGAGAGGGAAGACCACCGAGAGGATTCCATCGAATATCCACCACGCTCAGAGGAAGTGGCTTCACCACATAGACATGCTGGAGAACGATTTCTTCCCATAGGCCCAGGACATCAGAGATAGACCCTATATGGTACATCGTTGCGGTGCCCCGGGCAGAGGCAGAGTAATACCTGGACGAGTTGGTGGACTTCATGCACTCCCATGGTGTTCCACATCCAATGAAATATCCGGTGATGGTGTTGTTGGGTCATGTTCCCCCCATAGTTGTTGGTTGTTGAAATGATAGAGCACTTCCATTTTCTAGAAGAATCATACGAGCCCTATTCGATGGGAGGTGCCTTGTAGATGGAGCCCACTGGAATAGGGAGAAGTTTTTGATCATGAACCGAATCATAAATACGTTTTAGAGGACCTAGAGTTAAAATGCAAGCCCCTTCCTCGGGATTTTCTTCCATGTCATTTGGGACTCCAATGTAATAATTTGAACTGTGCTGGAGGACCTCTTGAAAATAACTCGTTCTCATCCCTCAGTGGACGTAGATGCAGGGCATTTGGGATCCACACCCACTACTATGAAGATTACTGCATCCATTGGGGCTAGGATACCTATGGTGGATCATCCATAGTTTTCATAGCTTTTGATAATATATGGAGGTCCATGCCTTAGGGTCTCCACAACAACAACCCAAGATCGAGACTGAGATTTCTATCTCAATAATTCTCCCATAAAAAACTTATGACTGCCACCCATTGATCATGATAACTAACATCTGAACATTTCTAGCCTACAAAGTTCTTCAAATGGCATGGGCTTCCTTGTTGATGTTGGTTGGTATTCCATGCAGCTCTTCTCCATGGGGATCGTCAGTGGTCATGGAGGTGGATATCGAGACAAACCAAGCCTTGATGCTACAGACCATTGGTGGGTCCGCTGGCAGGGTAGTTCCCATAATCAATGATGTTGGATCTGATAGTGAAGACCGTTCGAATATCCTAGGTTCCACCATAGGAAATTAGACACCAGTTGAGGAACCTATTGACAAGTTCATAAGGGAATTCTTTGTGTACGATCCATCCAAACACACAGACTGGGACAAAATGGCCTCTGATGAAGAGGATAAATAGACATCCCATTGCCGGTCATGGAAGCTGGTCAAATTCTTTATTGAAGACACCCCACAAGCATTATTGATAGACTAGATGGAGAGACTTTGTTTGCGACTGCACAAACTATCCTTTTTGGTAGTAGATGTCCTGCATCATCACATGCTTTTCTGAGATCTCATGGTGAGTATGATTCTGGAGTATGACCAGAAACATGGTGTGGGCTAGGAGTGGGGGAATGTAGTGAACATCAGGAGGCTCCATAAGGAAAAAAACGAGGTTTAGTGGTTGCAGGATTGGGCAGATGAGCACCCGACCTCCCTTAATGCACGATCAAATATAATATTATGGTTGAAGGATCAAATGGAAGAGGTTGTGGAGCTCATGAAGCAAGCCTCTAAAGAAATCACCACTTTACAGACTGATGTGGAGTGGTTTTGGATTTCCGACAATGAACTGTGCAACATCACTACCAAGGAGGAGCGGGAACTGAGTAGGCGGCAGCAGATATGGGACTCCCAAAGCCAGAGGGTGGCAAAGATGTAACATTAATTTGACAGGTTCAACCCATCTATGGGAGGGATAAATCATTGGGTGTCTTAATACATTCAAACCCTCATACATTCTTTCATGCATTCATAATTTTATGCCATCTATAAGCATTAATTATATTATTTGTATTGGTTTACTGAATTCTCATCAAATTCATGGATATTCTAGTGATAAATCCCTAATCTGATGTTGATCAGGCCTATTGTGACAAACAAGGTATAGAAACATTATTATTGCATCCAATTGTGAGAGTAAAAACCAAACAATGGGTATCCATGGGGGTTTTAGAAAAAAATCCAGACATCCCGGAAGAAGGGTAAGATACCAAGAAGAAAGATTGTGGTGTGGTAGCTATAAACATGATGTGAATGAGGATATATTCTAGTACAACACCACATACCCTCCCATATAAAGGACTTATGCCAGGGGACAGGGAAATAAAAAGGTTTCTATGAATCATGGATGGACCCGAAGAAAAATTGTCTGGTCAGTCCAACAAATCCCATGGAAATGGGAATCAAGACAAATGTAGTTATAGGAATGTCATAGTAAGATTGCAGTGCCAAATAAATAAGGTTGTGCGGTTCTGTACCTAGAACCAAAAGAAGCACCATTTGATAGATCTTGTTTTTCCTCTAAGATGAATGAGGGTTGTTTTTTTTGAAGCGATGAACCTATTGATAGATTTTCCTGGCATCACCACCAGAATCAAGCTGTGTGCAGGAATTTACCAATGGTATGGTGTGTGACTGATACCAAACATGATTTCCCCATTAATGAGGACACCACAATGTAGTGTTGTTTTCATCATGCATCCAGGACGATAATATCTTGGTATAGGGTCATGTGATGAGACCATCCATGCATTTTAATGTCGTGCTGTATAGATGAAACAATTTCATGTTATTTTGGAATAGGAAATATAGTTTAAAGTCATATAGATAAGACATAAAGGGAGTTTTAATGGCGTGATAAAGCATACCTAACGTGAATGAGGACATAATCCCATAGCACACCACGCACAACTCCAAGGATGAAAACTTATGCTGAGGGGGCCAAAAGAGGTTATAAAATGTGGGAAAGATGGTATGAGGGACTAGATACTTGTAGGGGAGTACATGATGTGGAAATTTTAGTCCCGATGTGAAAGAAGGAATATTCCCCCACATGCCACATCACATTGTCCAATAAGAGCTGGGGCCTAGAAGGTATAATAGAAGAGATAAATTAGTGGAACTCGAGCTGGAACCAACGAAGAGATGTATATGCATTCCAACATATCCCTTGGGAATGGAAATCAAGTGGTACATAGTTTTAAATTTGATCTTTGTTTAAGGTCTTGGAGCTCAGACCATGGAGAGGTGGAATCCTTCCATGTAGGTGGAAATATCAATCCAATTCCTAATCCCATGAGAGTCAATCTCTATGTGGGAAACAATGGTTGAAGTGGTTGTTTGATATACCTATAAAAAACAACCAAAGGGATGTCAGTGTGGATCCTTGAATGATGCCTTACCACAAATTTGTCCTCCTAAGGTGGAAATACACACTGAGGGATAGTTCCAAGAGTGTCAAAATATTACTTGGACATGATGGGGTGGAAAATAAAGTGAATCATTTAACCAAAAATCAAGGCATGAAGGGGGTTGTCATGATTATGGAGGATTACTGTTGACCATGTTGAAAACACGCCATCCATATCATGTGACCTGATATGGGAACAATAAATTTGGGTCACCCACAGACCATATTCACTATGCCAGACTTGTATCAACTTTACTTTCGAGATCCTTGAGGACATTGTCCAGTAATGTTATGAGAGCCCTTAGGCCTAGAATCCATGGCATTTTTGGGTCCCATCGAATTTGAATGACAATGGAAGACCAAATAATGGGGAAAATAATCCTGAAAACGGTAGACAACATGTCCATGTAGAGTCTGACACTCCAGGTTCTAGACCAGGGTACTCATGGGCCTATTGGTGAATCACCGAAGAGGGTCTAGGGACCTGTCTTAAGGGCATTCGTCTCAAATAAATGAGTGAAGGAAATGGGAACTAAGGACACTTAGGGAAGAGAGATATGCAGTTATGTATTTTTAAACCAGACGTGAATGGGTACATAAGACCACACGACACTGTATACCCCTCTTCTAGAAGAAAACGGGCCAAGGGGACAAAATGATTTGGTGTTTTCTAAGAGACACAGATTCACCCAATGAATAGATGTTCAGGCGGTCTGACGTATCCCATATGGATGGTATTCATACCACACATAGTTCTAGAGATGAGGATGACACAAATAAGGGAATGATACCCAATGAGTGACATGTATATCATGGCGAGTAACCCAACATGAATGAGTACATAATCCCACACCACACCATACAATCTTATGCGGGAACTCAGGCTAGTAGCCCAAGATGGTTGAGGGACCTGATGCTGGGCCACGAGCAGAATATCCCACCCATCTTTGTAGTTTAATGTCTTGTAGAAATGATGATGGAGATCTTAGTTTAATGTCTTAGATCTCAGACTGAGATTGCTAGTTTAATGTCATTTGTATGGGACATAGATGGGGGATCATCCTGCTTATGGAAGAACACAAAGATGCAACAATTATAGACGATAATTGTTGAGTAGGTTAACAACAAAGTATCCACCCTTGTGTGACCAGAGTTCAGGGAAAACCATTGAGCGTCTATTGTTTACCATATTCACAACACGGGACTTGTATCAATTCGCCTCTCACAATCCTCAAGGTCATTAGCCCGTAACGGTAGGAGGGACCTTGGGCCTATCATTTTTTGCAATTCAGGGGGCCCTTTTAGATATAGACGGTGATGGACACCCAAACAAATGAAAGCATGAAGCTTGAGGAGGTCGATGCACACTGGACGAATGAGTAATGAAGAAAGGTATATCTCAAGGGGATATGTGTGGTGTGGCAAAATATCTCGACATGAATAAGGATGTGAGTCATTACCACAACACACAATCTCAAATGAGAACTCAATTCAGGGGGTTGAATGGGTTTAAAGACCTTAGGATAGGTTTCCCGACCAACTGTTGGCACATCTCCTCTCAGGAGGGCATTGCCTCATCATAGCACTTATGCCCAAATGATCAATTCTTAGTGTTGTAAAAAAGTCGTAGGAATAGGCACTCCCCATCACATAAGGCTGTGATAGCTTGAATTACACCCCTTCTTCAGGCAGACCATGGTTTGGAGGGACGACGAGGCAGAATAAACCACTACACTCCATGTTTGTGACATTTGGGGGTGGTGACAATGAAAAATGTTGGTTGTTAACAAAATTTGAAACATAACATATATATAATGTGACCTTAAATGGGGAAAACAAATGAGCATCGACCGTTGAACTTATATGCAACGTGGTACTTATATCAATTTTTCATTCGAAATCATAAATGGTGTTGGCCCCAACTGATTGGAGAGCCCTTAGGATTTATATCCATATCGTTCAGGTGCCCTTTTGGATGTGAATGATAATGGAAACACCAAATGGAATTGATGGATAGATCATTAATATTCCTATGCGGGATGAGAATCGAGAGGATATCTCAGTGTTTGGGGCTGTGCCTACAAAATAATTGTCTGGGCTATCCTATGAATCCCATGAGGATGGGAATCAAGCCATATGTAGTTCTGAAATAGCCATGAAATTTATCATCATGTGGTAAGGATGTGGGAGGGGAGAAGAACCAGAGAGAGAACAAGGGGAAATCGTCTTATCCCTTACATGAGTGGGACCAATGAAGCCTATATGTCACCATGTGGGACCCCCTAATGAACTATGCTCATGAGCAGATAGTGAAAGAGGAAACTAGGGGCTGGACTCAAGACGATGTGTCTGAGTGTTCATACGTATTCCATGCGTATGAGAATCAATCCATACTTAGTTCATGATATGTATTTTAATTTATTGCAAGATGAAAATCGGTTTAATGTCATATATGACTGCGTAGTTTAAGTTCATGGAGGACCCTGCAATTTAGGGTCATCCGATACTAGACCGTTTGGGGTCATGCAGGACCGTATAGTTTAAGGTATTGTCGGACCATACTATTTATGGTCATGATGGACCATATAGTTTAAGGACTTGTGGGACCATACACTTTAAGGACAAGCTAGACCATCATCCATTTGGGGTCGTGTAGGAATATACAGTTTACTATCATGCAGGACAACAGGGACTCAGGAAAATAATTGCCTGAGGAATATGGCATTGGTGGGAGGAGTTATATGCTAACCCTCCATGGTAACCAATGAGTATGATCCATTAGAGTAAACCTTGGTAACAATGTAAGGTCCTTACCATTTGGTCTCTAGCTTGGTTTGTTTCCTACCTGGTATTATTAGTGTCTTCAGGCCAATACCATGTCTCCATGCATGAAGAAACAATGGAAAACTTTTTTAAAAGATCTATCTATCTTGTTATGATGAAGTTCTTCATTGTGAAGGGAATGAAACCTATTCTCTTTGATAACATATAACACATACATATGGATTTATGATACTTTATCTAGTGCTTACTGATCATAGAAAATTGTGTGCAATGAGGTAAATTGAGTCACGATGGAATGGACGATGTCCGTCCCATATACCAGGGAATATGGGGTCACCTGGATAGAATAATGAGTCCTCGTCTGATAAGTCTAGAGGCCATTGGGGAGCTTGTACGACCAAAACTTCTTGTTATGGACATCCATTTTCTACATTATGTTTGAGAGTGTGTTTTTGAACACCTCGATCGTCCCATTATCTTGTGAAAGAGAGAGAGAGAGGTATGGTTAGAACGGATATTGTGCTTAGAGTAAATTTTCTTCAGCTCTTCTTCATGGAAGATCGAACCATTATTGATGAGGATAGCATGTGGGACTCCAAATCAATAGATGATGTTAGAGCTCACAATGTCAATGATAGAATGGGTTTGGACTTCCTTTAGTGGGACTACCTCTTCCCACTTCAAAAAGAAATCTGTAGTAGTTAGGATGAATCTGCATTGGTGAGCTATCGTTGATGGATATGGTCACACGACATCGAGTCCCCATGCCACAAATGGCCATGAGTACTTGGTTGAGTGGAGAGGCTCTGGAAGACAGTGCATGAAGTTATTATGAATATAGCATGAATGGCACCATTTGGATAACTTGATGTAGTTATGGATCATAGAGGGCCAAAAGTACCCCAAGTCTCTGGATCTGGTGAGATATTTTTGGCCCTTTTTGATGAGCCCCATAGTAACTGACATGAACCTCCTACATGAATTGGGAAATCTCGACTCTTTGAATGCAATGAATAATAACCCCATCATCCAACTCTTGTCGAGGATCTTCTCATAACTAAGATCGTCCTGAAGGGTAAAATGTAATGCACGATGCTGAATTCGCTCACGCTCAGCCCGACCTGCTCGAAGATTACCATTATAGAGATTCTCAACAATGGGGGGCTCTCCAGTCAAGAGTCACTTCAATAACTACATCTAGGGGACCTGGGGGTCCTAAAGTGGAGGTGTCGGTGGTAAGGTGGCCCACCCGCAAGTTGTCATCATCATGTAGAGTGATAGGGGAAATGAATCTCTCTTGTGCCATGTGGATAATCAGATAATCATGTTCGGTCTCTCCATGATATGCAGACAGGAAAACCTAGGCATTAGCTTGACCATTTTGAGATCGAGGGACATGAGTAAATTATGGAAGAGATGGGAAACATGCCATTAGTTGGAGAGTGCGCTCCAACAATAGTATGAGTTCTGGATTTCTGACTACCTTGTCACTGTTGATCTACTTGATGACTAGTTTAGAGTCCCCTTTCAAATTAAAATGGGGAACATCAATCACAAGGGCTAGCTTTAGGCCAGTGATGAGAGGTAGATACTCTAACTCATTATTGGTGCAGCCTTCTGACAATATAAATTAGTATGGAAAAATGGCTTGTGCTGGGGTAATGAATATGATACCCAGGGAAACGTTATTGAGTCTGGGGGAAGTGAGTCCTCCATCAGTGGGGCTCTGGGTAGCTCCATCGAAGTGCATTTTCAAGCACGTCATGTATTGGTCTACCAAGAGATTCAATTCATCGGGAAAATCGAGGTATAGGGACTAGTTTGAAAGCGATGGATTGGAAACAAGGAATACTTTCAATGATTTACCGTTGATAATATTTAGAGAGACTAACCTGATATCTAATTGTTGGAGGATTAGCCCCCACCGAGTTAGTCGGCCAGTCAACATGGGGCAGTTTAGGATGTACATAAGGGGATGTACCCACGACCCCATTTGTACCTCATGATGATACAATTAATGCCCCAAAATTTGTATTAAAAATACGAAAGGTTTCTCTTCTCAATTGGGTGGTATCTAGTTTTCAAATCGAGGTTCTTGTAGCTAATGTAGTAGAAGAAAATTTTCCTTCACTTATTGTTGTTATGGGTAAGAAGGGAGCCAAGAGATATTTCAAGGGCAGTCACATAAAGGATTAGTAGCTTTCCAGAGATGGGTGGAATTAAGAATAGAGGCTAGATCAGGTACTACGTTATTTCCATAAAATCATTCTAACAACCTTCATCCCACTCATAGATGGTTCCTTTCTTCAGGAGCTGAGAAAATGGATTACACTTGATGTCCAAATTTTCGATGAATATGCCTATATAGGATAACTGGCATTGGAAACCTCAAATCTCCCAAATGTTTCTCAGAGGAGACATCTGGATATTCACCCTAATATTCTTCTAGTTGATCTCAATGCCCCTGTATCTGACAGTGATGCCGAGAAACAATCTAGAGGTGACACGAAAGTCACACATCAATTGGTTCATCTTTATGTGACCGGAATAGAGGAAGCAAAACACTTTCTGAAGGTCTCTGATATGGTCCTGATGCTGGAATGATTTGACCACCCGGTCATAAATGTATCATTCCACCATAGTTATGAGGATTGGCTTAAATATGTGATGCATAGACCATATATATGTGGCACAAGATTTTTTAAACTTAATGGAATGACTCAGTAACAAAAGGTACCTTGTGGTGCCTGGAATTCTATAAACTCCTCATCCTCAGGGGATATTGGGATCTTGTAATTCCAGGAGTACCCAACAATATAGAGGAGGGCATGATATACATTTGTATCATCGATCAAAAAAATCATTGGAAGGGGAAAATCAACCTTCGGACAGGGACTGTTGAGATCCAAGAAGTCATTGTAGACTCTGATCTGTCTGTTCTTCTTTCTTACTGGCACAATGTTGGCAAACTATTAGATATACAAGACCACCTTAATGAAATTGTCTCTGATGATCTTATAAAATTTTTCCTCGACCATGGCACCATGGGAAGGTTGAATCTTCCTGGGAGGCTGCTTGATCCCACTGTGATTTATCTGGAGACCGAGGTGTTGGACATCTACTTGAGGATCTAGTCCGGGAATCTCATCTGAACAATAGGAAAATAAATCATAGTGTTATTTGAGGAAGTCTATGTAATGTTGTTTCTCCTCGAGGGGCATGGAAGCACTGATCAATGTGGGTCTTGGGTCTACCTTTCCAATAAGGTTCACCTATACCAACTCATCAACCGTGGTGGAGACGCCCTTTTCAATGGTGGGGGGAGCATCCTCCAAATCCTATTCATCACTTATAGAGGGGGTAATACTCAGCGGGATGAGCTTCTTATGAGATGGAGGATCCCAATCGGAGGTGGGTATCCACCTGAGAAGTGGTAGATACTGCATTGGGACACCCATGTTCTACTGTAACCATAGACATAAAGGTTGTTGATCAAATCCCATCTAGACATCGACAAAAGGGGCCACACATGATGATATCGAAGCTATTGTGGTGTGTTTGATTTAACAGGTTACTTCTATCCTGAAGAAACTCACATGTGTGATGTATTTTCGTTACCTTGGGAAGGACACCTTGATATATTATGGGAGTAGGAGGATCTAGGATAACCCAAGCCTGGTTTGTTTAGGAATATGAAGTGATCTACTGGAATTTCATAGTCTTGGGAATGTCCTCCCCCATTTTTATAGAAAAATGAAGCATCGTTCTATGTATGAGGTTGTATCCTCTATTCAATGGATTGTAAATTTTTAGGAGTCATCTAGAATCTTCCACTGGTCGGTCGTAGCTATGTCATGCTCAACCTCATTAGCCTAAATCGTCTTGTCTTCTCTCCTTTAGTAGTCTGCATCCAAGTAGTAGGATTCAAAAGAAGAAAATGGAGATGTATAACCTTAATGAAAACCATCTCAATCATTAAGGGAGTATTTGAGGAACTGGTGATATGATGAGTGAGCTTCCGCATGCAGGTGGATCCACGACCTTCCAATAACTGCATAGTAGGCAGTGTTCTAGGAGAAAACCATGAACTGGGTGATGGAAAGTAGGCCACCGAACATCGTCTCAAAATGGAACATATCATCATTTGTCTGCTCTGTCCTATAATAGTCTTGGATTTAAAGGTCAAAGGGAATCAGATCATTCTCATACAATCACGTTTTTTGTAGTGTCTGAGTCAAGATTAGGTTGATTCCATAACCCATGTAGACAAGACAAAGACAAACCTCCACTCCATTGAATTTCTTGGTGATGTACAGAGGGAGAATTATTCCCAATGTGGGAGAGCATTCATCTTCTTTATAGAATGAAATTGTGGCCTAAAATTCATCATTCTCGACCACCTCTACATGAAAATCATATGCGTATGATTTCTACATTTCAAAATGGAGGAGTCTTCTTAAAGCTAAACGAAGTACATACGCATATATAATGATAAGTGAAGTACCTCCAGGATGGAGAGCATTTCTGGAATCCTAGTATGATTTTTGAGAACATCATACTTTCGTTATAGGCATGATCTTCTGCTTACAAAATGTCACCCTATGACAAGAGGAATGATGGGTTCTATGGCTAGGTAGTCGACAGACTAGTGCTGGGAATATACCACTGCTCACTAGTTGAAGCGTACATAGTGACTGTCCTATGAGCGCTAAATGACTGAGATCGTCCTATGAGAGGGCATGTCTGGTCGTGGTGTGGTCGAGGTAGGACTCCATGATCTAAAAACATGAACAACATTAAAGGTTGTCCTGATGTCACCAGATGAGATGGTTGCATGTGATGGGATCTGCACTGATCATGTTGCCAAGTTTCGGAAGCATTCACAACCTTTCTAGATGTGCTAACCAAGGAACTATGACAGCCCACATAGTCATAGCTCCATCAATGCTGATGACTTCTAGAGACATTGGGATGGTATTCATGGCTCCCCTCATCATTAGAAATCATGTAGGTGTTTACCATCTCTACGGTGTTAACCGAGGAATACCCTTGAACGTCACTCAATGATTCATCCACTACTGCACGGATTCTGGGAGTGATCTCCATCTCTGGGGGATTAAATTCACTGAGAGTATGAGATGAAGATGAATTTGGAGGGGCATTTTATTTCCCTTACGCAGCTGGTGTTTTCTCTAAAGGGAGGATCATGGCTGAGACGACGATATATAAGTAGTTGTAGCATCTTTTGAAGGCTCCGACTGATTCAGGCATTAAAGGATAACACCATGATTAGGGATGATTATTCTACATGCCATCCAGTCATCGTACTTCTAGGACTCATGGCTAGAAACCTAATTCCAGTCACCTTCACTATCATTGCCACTGTCTGACAATACGAAGACACATGCCACATTTTCTAGAGCAAGAACAAACCAAACTATTTTATTATCCACCTAGTCCTAAATCCAATTTTGACCACATATCACTGTTCGAGGGTGTTCCTTAGGATCGAGTGGTAGGAGAAGTAAATAGGGTGATCAATGAGGTTCCGCCCTTCTAGCCTTCTGCACTTAGTCAAATGCACAATCACCTACTCTATGGAACATTAGAAATAACCAGGGACTTGGACCTCGCTGAAGGAGTATTCTGGTTTCTCTTGTTTGGGAAGGGGGGCCTCAGAGCATATCTCTGATGTGGGACTGTAGGACCCTACCGAGGAGGTGGAGCATAATTATCTCGCCTATACAGTGGTGGCACATTACATTGGGGCACCTACCAATTCTAAGGTGGGTGCCACTTGGCTGGAGGCTGTGCCTAAGGTGGATGGCCTCTGCGATGCTATGGAGGCGGGTCCACGGGTAATATTTCTAGTTTCCTGGTGCCTTTATTTGGGCCACTACTATGGTCTTATCCCGGACATCCCTACTTTTGGGGATTGCAGGAGGCAACAGATGAGCCTGATTAGCCTACTGAAAGGGTTCTTCCAGACACTAGTGCTTATCATAGAAGTCTCAGAATCCCCCAAGGTAGATCAGGGTGATCATAAAGATGACCTATTCTATCTTGACATTCCCTATGCACATTGTCAGTAATTTCTCCAATGTCATCAACATGTCGAGAGAGTATGTGAGTCCTTTGCATTTGGAAGACAAAGAATACAACTTGCTCATCGAGACTCTTTATGCACTAGAAGAGGACCCTGATACTCGTCTTATGTGTGGTGGAACTGAATTGGTAGAGAAATATCCCATGGAGGTCCTACAAGCTAGCCACTGAATCTTTGGGATGCTATTTGTACTAGAAAAACACTAGCTCTTCCAAAGTCTGTACGAAACACCAGAGTTTGGTGGATTCCTACTACACTGGAGTTCCCAAAATGGGGCCACACCTTGTGATAAAGTGTTCTAGGTGCTATGGTGAGTCCCCCATCCTGTTAATGGAGGAAATGGTGTGATTCCCAAAACCCAGGGGTTCTGGAATATCATCCACCCATGTCGGGTGTGGCTTACCATCCAGATGGATTGTTACCTATCGAGTCTCTAAAGATTTGAGGTGGGTGATGAGTACCGCTATTGGATCTTCTGGGCGGGGGTCCCTATCTTGATGGGTATCCCTAACCACCAGTGTGTTGGTGGGTTCATCTATAGGTTACGAAAACCCAATTACTTTTGGAGCGGCTAGTTGAATGATCTATGGGGAGGCTAGAGGGAACTTGAGTTGGGTCATGAGGATTGTCACATCGTTCAAGATGATTTGGGGAGACATTACACACCCTCTTACCGTTTGTTCCGGCATTAAACCTATTACATGGGCAGCACAGTCAAGGTCACCTAGAGGCAGTTCGCCGAGGGTAAGTTGTGCTTTCTCCTACTGCCCTGGCCTAGGATCACCGTAGTGTGTCCATCGCTCTATATTTTGTTCATCCAAGAGGACATTGACCATCTGTTTTTACTCTGTGATATGTTAATGAAATGTGGCATTTCAGTGTCTTCCTCCGTCTTCAACACTATGCCAGATGGGTCAAAGGGTTTGGAAGATCCGAGGTGTTCCTTTCCCACATTGGGATTTTGGCTGAGGACAAGTTCCTAGGTGGGTACAAGAAGGCCTAGTAGATTCCAATGTTGATGAGTAATTCTAATTGATTGATCCAATATGTGTGATACTCCCTTGGTGGGTAGGTCATCTCCAAGAAGATCTATCTAATTCTCACCTTACATCAGGTTGTCTATGTTAACCGTAATCCTTCCATGAGGCATATCCACTATGTCTCTAGAAGAATCAGGTTGTCACTGGATAGGAATGAAGAGGTGGAAAGCATACTGCCTCTAGCCACAGATCTTTACGTGGGGTGAATCCTCTTTGATTATCCTACTGAGTGCCCTGAAACTCTAAACACACAAATTTTGGAGGGCCCTACGGTGACCTGGTGACTCAGGGTGTTGGGCCACATGGATTGAAACCAAAACAACTAGCTGGAATTTCCTGCCAATGTCCATGAAATGTTCTTGGCTCTCAGGGTAATCCACGCACTAATAAAGAAGATAGAAATGAGCCTCCCAAGGGTCTGGTGGAAGCACTCAACGTTTTCATGGGTGATGGATTTTGGAACACAAATATTCAGTGCTACAACTAGCCAAAACATCTCAAGGAAGTGTTGTGCTGTAAGAATACCCCATAATCTCCTGGGCTCGGATTGAGGTTCTGGACCTTCATTGCCCCAATCATCTACTAGAGGTGGCTGGGTAACCAACAATGGTACCAATGCAGACCATTAGGTCAGTAGGTTGGGCGGTGGAGAATATAGAAAGAACACTAACAAACATCTGAATCTCATGCTTCCCTCCAAAGAGTGTATTGACTTAGCAACGACATCATGATAGAATGGGATGATGACCATAGTTTCTAGCGTGAGACCATGGATGATGGCGGTGGACCACACTGCTACTCGTCCACCAATGGTGATAAAAATAACTCATTGTGATCGCTCTTAAAGGTAGATATTTCATCTGGTGAAGATGGTGGTGATTTCATGGTTGTAAAATGTGGAGTTTCAAAATTTTCCTCCTCCTAGATATACCTTCAGAGGGAGGTTGGAATTATAAGGACCTTGCATTGTATAATTATTATGCTTATGTGCCTTGTTCCTACCCCAACCATGACACTGATGATCTAAGCAAGGGATACATCACCAGTCATATTCCGCCTCATAATCTGAGAAGCAAACTGGTTTGATCTTTGTCCAAATCTTGTTAACATTCTTTATATGGTGGTGACCACCCACACTCCAACCCCGAGATGGTTCTCCAGGTCCGGGTATAATTCAATAACGAGGAGTTCCATCGACCGTACTGGTGCTGGGGGTGGACTTCATCCTGAGTAAGCCATGGTGCAAGGTGAACCAGGAAAAATTTTCGAAGGGAACATGGGGGGGACCTACACGTCCAGTTACTGACGTGAAAAGGGAATATCCACGGGGAAAGATGGAATGGACAAGACCTCTGCCAGAGATGATATGAGTGTGGTTGGGACCCCCATGCATGCTCCCCCTATTGGTTTTAGTGAAAGGAGGGTCCACAAAATGGTTATGTCAAACATGGGTATGACCTTTGGGAGAAGTTCTGGTCAATAGAATCTCACCTTCACCCCTCTAATTTCTGAGGTGAGGAGGACATTTTCCAGCTGTTGTATGGAAATGGGGAGTCTCCCCGTGCTGTAGATTAACCAGATTTGCAACTTCCCCTCCCCGATGGTCTATTCTAGGAGGAATGACTCCATAACTGATGTAATGATCATGGGAGAGGCTTTTGTGCTGAGTGTCACCATCATGGGTAGTTCCACCATTCGGACCAAAGGTGGATTGAGATGGACCTTCATGCTGAAATTGGAAGTGGGGAAGACCCACATTCTCAATAATGGAGGCATAGGGAGGAACTCTATAGTAACGACAGCCACTACCAACACATGGGTTCGATAGAGTAAACCTAGCCTCACTATGCGGTGGTTGGGGCCTCGATCCGGGACGTTTATACCAGTGCCCCTGCTCAGCATACACAGGTTGATGATGATACGAGTCGGACATGGAACGAGCCATAATAGTTGATGATGTTGACACCCCTTGGCAGGCATCCTCCTCATCAAGTTCTCAATAATGGCATTAGGTCTACCAGACTGGGGCCTGTGGTGTAGCTGAATGACTTACCTACTCCTCGAATCGTGGGACCATATGGCAGGGTTGGTTCATCTTAGTTGTAGCCCTCCTTGGAGGCCCCTGAAATGGGATCATGATAGTGATGGCCCAAATATCCCCTACCTCATCGGCATAGATGAGAGAGTCGTCGAGGTGATCCAGGGAGAGGCTCCCGAAACGATTGTACGTTGGGGTGGGGAGAAGTGGCTCCCTGCACGGCCCTTGGGTGTGGCAGTGGTGATGAGGGGCAGATGCCTCTAGATCCTGGAGATCCATATACCAATTTGGGATAATCTACCCTCCTCATATCAGTGTAAAATTTCGTTGGTCACCCTCCACTAAATGAATTCTGACGAAGAGATATGGCATGGCCACCCATCAGCTATGGTTGTGTAGATTTCTACAGAAGTGCTAGAGCCGCGTGGGATATCCGCGTTGGAATTTCCCCTGCCCCTATGTCGGTAGGTGTCTGGCGATCTGTCTCCTAGTGTAGTAGCTTGGTTCATGAAATGTAGGGAGATTATACCCTTAGTGCTGAAACAATGATATTGACATCTAGTGCCCTAGTGACATTCCATCTCCAACGGATAGTAAGAAGGATCCACACTGACAATGTCACAGAACAGGTTGTCCAACGTTTTTTCTGCACCAACATATGGTATGTTTTACACCATTCTCTCTATTTTCATGGCGGGACCCAGCACCAGATGACTGGATCTGGTGACACTCCAATACATTGTGTTCCTGAACACTACTAATCTCCAAATCGAGGAGAAGAGATTCACGTCGGGTTCACAATTTCTTTTTTCGAAGCATTCATTGGGGAGCACAAGACTATCCGTGGAGGGCACACAAATGTATCCCCACATTTCTGGTTTCCAAAGGTGGATGAAATTTTTCTATTATTTAGGGATGTTTTCTCTTTATCGAACCAGGATGATGGTATGTTAGTTTTTCCTTCTGTGGATTTTTCCTCAGAACTCGTTACCTAGTCCGGGTCTCCCTTATACACTAAGATGTTGTTCATGAAACTCTTCCTAGATTCATGTATTCATGGGTTATGGTTAATTACATTGAATCTATCTAGACATACCTTGCATTCCAGTAATGTAAGAATCCTTTGGTAAGGGAAGTAGTCTCATTGGGAATCACTGGCATGTTTGGACACTGGAACACTAGAGCGTCTGGGTTTCATCCCCTTATTATAGGGATTCTCAAGGGCATGGAAGCCCGAGGCATTCCACGCTGTATGGAGGGAATTATATTCCATTGGAATTTATCTAAGGATTTCCTATGATTCCCATGTTTATCATATGGTATGATGCGAGTTTAATGTCTAGTAGAGACATATCAAACTTATCATAACATTTATTATTGTGGATCAGATGGGTGTACCCTCTAGAGGGAACACTGATGTTGGGGCTAACGAATGGTTAGATACCATATTATTGTTATGGGGGAATGGGTAATGAGGTTTCTTAATCCCAGCTATATGTGGTATCCATGGTAAGAATCATGTTGGATGATGGAATGATGAATTAAGTGGACAGAGAATACAATGGAGCTGGCGTGAGGGTGACAATGATATTAGGATTGAACCTTGAAGAGACATCATAAATATCCTCATGGTAGGGAATCAATGTCCTCGTAGTTCAGTGGGATTGTGGAAACTTGAAGAGGTGGCATGTGAGAATAGACACAGGGATGGGACACTGAGGAAGTGTAACCTCAAGGTTGGGGCATGACCTTCCCGAAATACATAGGCTCGAGGGAGAGATCAGGATGAGTCATGAGTGATGGGATTGAACCTCAGGGAGGCCTCCTATGTATCCTTGTGGGAGTGAATCATGGTCTGTGTAATTCATCTGACGACGACTTATCGTCGATTGTGGACTTCAACAAATTACTTTCTATTGTGGTGAAAAAGTCATACCACAAATTTGGGTGACAATAGCTAATCGCTGATGTGGTTGACAATGGATTTCCTGGGGTTGACAACATCTTTCCACTGATTAGGGTGAATAAATCTTACCGCTGATTGGGGTAACAATGGACCACCATTGATATGTCTCACAACATCTTATCGCTGGTTGGGGTGACAACCACTTACCACTAATTGGTGTTGAAGACGACATACCACTAATTGGGGTCACAACGGCTTATAGCTGGTTGGGGTCCCGATGGTTAACCACTAGTTAGAGTTGAACCTCAAAAAGTATTTCTACGTTCCCTGTCATGGAGACAAGGATCAAAGCCCACCTAGTTTAGTAGGTTCTTGGTGAACATATGTGAAAATGGTCGAAGCCAATGGGGGTTGGGCATGAACCCCGGGGAGGCTTCCTATGTACTATTTCAAGAAGATAGGGATCAAAGACCACATAATTCCAAATTAATGGAAACAGAAGTGTAGGGGGTTAGAACCAAATGATGTTGGTCTTGAACCTTAGGGAGGCTTCCAAAGTACATTACCTTGGTATGGATAAAAGTCCACATAGTTCAGAATGAGTGGGAACTGACATGAAGGGGGGAAGAACCAATGGATGGTGTGATTGAACCTCATAGAGGCTCCTCACATACCATTCATTTCAAAGGATCAAATACAACATAGTTTATAATGAGTGGGAACCTGTGTGAATATGGTCGGGATTAATGGGTGTTCGGTATGAACCTCTAGGAGGATTCCTACATACCATATCTAAGAGACATGGATCAAAGACCACGTTGTTCAGAATGGTTGTGTGGGGATTACTCTCTAGGAATCCCATGGCAGATGTGATGGTTGATGCTATCTCTAAGCCCGCATGAGTCACACTCAGTGTGAGATATAAGAGGGAGCAAGGAACGGATGATCACATCGAGAAAGGTGCATCTGCGGGAAGTGGAGTGGGGCTTACAAATATTTTGCGGCCCAAAGAGGAAATAGGGGATTACCTAAGATCTGTGGCCTAAAGTGATAGAGATTGGGACATACTCTAGCGTGGAGGCCTGGGTAGTGACAAATCCCAAATAGAGAGGGATTTGGCACCGAGGAAGAGCATGGGAGCTACCCCTGCAAGAAAATCTAGGGGATTACACCAAGGTGGTTACCCTTTCCCCATAGATAGACGCTTATCCAATAATGAGGATCTCTTTCCATGTAAGGAATGAATTCACTCCTGTAGAGACCAGTGAGAATTTAGAATGTCCAATGTGGGGTAACCCTGCGTATGGTGCACAGGTGAGTTCATAGTTTAATGTCATGTGCTGGGGACAATGGTTCTTGGAAGTTTAACATCCCGCAACTCGTACGATATGGATGCACTACACAACCCTATGAGATATATAACTTATACCTCCCACCCCATGGGGATGAGAAGGAATCAACAATTTCATAGTGATAGGGTGTTATGGATCAATCCGTTTAGGGGTCCACGTTAGCATGGCTATGTGAAGAAGCAATTATTATTAGAATGCCTATCCGAATAAGTATGGGGGGAAGCAACGCAATGGGAAAAACCACCCAAAGGACCTTGAAATTTCTTTGTGAAAACCAATGGGGCTGCATGGGAGAAGGAGTTGCAGATAAAAGGGGTTCATATTTAGAATCTTTGTGATGCTCTAGTGATCCATGTAGTGGAGGAGATTTCGTAAAGGGGTTGTTTCACAAACTTATTTTTCCATACTAAGGCATAGGGCATAGGTTCAAAAAGAAGGTGCTTCATGAAGAGGAAAGGCATTCACGATGTAGTGCTTCACAAAGAAAGTGTGCCTTTCAAAGCATAGCATCGTGATGTAATATGCTTAGTGAGGAATAGTAACCCTATATTAGCATGTTGGTCACTTGTGCAGGAATAGTGCTTCATGAAGCATGAGTGATTCATGAAGGCTTGAGTTCCCCTTGGGATCTCCTTCCATCGTGGAGGCATGTGGGCACTGTGAAGGGTGACACTTTTTTAAGTGGGGTAGAATTCTAGTAATAGGGAAGGTACATCACTATGAAAAAGAACCTTGAAAATATCTTGGTTCATAGAAGAGAAATTGATTCGTGAAATGGGTGCTTGGAAGGTGAATGGTCGGAGGATCCGTCCATTAGGCTTGACAGGAGCATGGTATTTATCAGCAAGAGGCACCACGGAGGAGAGCTCACTTGGTGAGAAGCCAGTGCTTGCTCAACAGTTGTTCTCAAATTTCAAAGGAGTTCATGGAGCATCCTAACTCCTCACTTTGTATCATGTTCATGAATGTCAAAGGTTTCCACGGAGAATCCTGCCTTTTCACTCGGTGGTAGGTTCGCAAACATCAAATGGGTTCGCAGAGCTTCCCGCATCCTTGCTCCACACAGGTTCGTGAACGTCAAAGGGGTTCACAGATCATCCGGCCTCCTTGCACTACAGAAGGTTCATGAAGGAAGAGTTGGGCACTAGGCGTTGGGAACAAGGGGCTCTTGGATTTTACTTCGTGAGGAAACACTAAATCCTTTTTTTTCATTCATGTTCTTCACAATTTTTTGTGCCAAGCGTATGTCTCATTTGATTCCCACCATTATCATTACATATTTAATGATATAATTTCATTCTAGTTTTTTAAAATTAACCATTCCCAAATGGTTAAGAACATCCATGAGAATTTATTCTAATGTTCTAATCAAGAAGTGGATTATCAACTACAGTATGAATGTGGGGTTGTGTGGCTCTTCCACTGGATATTATTCAATCGATTTAAGTGGAAGATAACCGATTTGGTTCAGAAAATATATTTTTTTTTGTATTTATTGAATTAAATGTCTAATTTATTTGATAAGAGTCTTATGGGAGATGTTAAATACCTCCATGGAATTCATTTTTATATTATATAAGATTTAAATTATGTTAATTAATGTAATTATTATGTGGATTTAATGATGTAGAGTGGTTTTGTTTTGATATAGTGCATGAGTTGACCAAAGTTTAAATCATGTATATTGGACGAAAATTCATTAAGTAATTTACATGATCGTTATATGTTTAAAGAATGTATTGGTAGTACTATATATTAAATGAAAATAATTTGAAATGAGAGAGTTTCACAATGACACAAGTGGGGGTTAATATTGTTCTTAAAATTTGAATCTAATGTAAATCATATCTCAAAATAATCATACAAATTTTAAAAACTAGTAGTGTAGTATAAAAACATTTAAGAGAAGTAATGAACATTATAAACATTTTGTATTTAATGGGATAAGAATATTTTTGTTCAATAAAAAGTATCATTCTATGGGGGATTGGAGTTTTTTCAGTATATTGGTCATTTTCCCATGGACAACGATTATTGAGTGTATGAAATTATAAATTTTTATAAATATAATCCAAATAGATTTATTGTTCTCTACGTTCTTATTGGTCTTATTGAAGATCTATATAAAATAAAAAATTTGTAGAAATGATGTTCATATTTATATCATTAACTTCCCAAAAAAATTACTTAGATTATTGTTTATTGTTACTCCATCTTCAATTACAACTATACATATTCATAGAAATAATAATAATATTTAATTTATTTTTATTTTGGTATCACAATTTGTGAATGAAATTAATGTATTTAGATACATATTTTGAGTTTCTATAATAGTAATACATAACTATATTGGATGAATAAATAATCCTTAAAATATCATCTTCAAATTAAATTAGTATCATAGTTAATTCAAATCATTGTGACTAATGTAAATCTCAAAAAATTCTAAAAATTAATAAAAATTAGTAATTCTAAACTATAGAGAATATTTTTAAATTTATATCAATATTAAACTTTATAATATAATCTTCTATGTATGTAATTCAATTATTTCATAAGAAAATATTATATATTTATAAAATATGAACTACAACAATTATATCATAAGAATATGTTTTTTCCTCAAACAATATTTCGATCTTTTTATGATAAATATTTACTTCATTTGATAATTCCCTATAACATGTCTAATAATTAATACAATCAAATAATGTAGGAAAAGTTGAAAATTTTTATAATTACATAATATTTTTAAGATCATTTCATTTTCCATGAGAATTACTCAAAATATATACTTCTTATTTATATGATAAATCTCATTTTCTGAACAGTAGTAGGAATATTTAGTTAGTCTACAAATTGAAATCCTACACAATGATGTTTGTATACTCGTATGATGATATTAGTTGATATAGAACTAAATTGAGGTATGTGCATGGAAAATAAACATTGGTATGATTAATTATCACCTTTTATGAAAATTGATCACCTCGTATGTTATTTTAGTTAGAGAAAGTCATGAAACATGAAAAATACAAGGCGAACAAAACCATGCAGGAGAAAATATAACATTACAAAAATGTGAAATATAATGGAAAAACATCAATATAATTTATCAACAAAAAATGAAATGTCTTACCATTATAACATATGAAATATTATGATTTATCGGAAAAACTTTAGTAAGACCAATAATTTTTCCTTTTTAAAGACCACAAACCCCATGATATATTAAATAGAATATTTCACTGATTTATCTGGAAATGTATACTTTCATATCAATTCCCTTCTTGAACATATTTGATATTAAAAATAAAATCTATTAGAGTGAGATAACAAATTAAATATAAAATATTGAATTATGAAATTATTGAATATAAATTTAAAAAGTGAAAAACATTATTAATATTTTAAAACTAAGAGTATATAATATAAAAAATATATAGTAATTATAAAAATATAAAATAAAAAACATTTAATTTTATTATGTAAAAACAAAATATTACAACATCATAGTGTGGGATTAAAAAATAAAAACAAATTAATAAAATATATCAGCCTATTTCTTATAGTTTAGGATTATAATAGGTATATAAAAGGTATAAATTTCAAATTCTTCGAATAGATATGGAAAGTTCAGTATCATATGAACCAAGACTATAAGTCTTACCAGCCAGTTTCTTGAGCATGTACATGATATCATAATTATTCTTCTAGGAATTGAAATCATCCAACGATTCATCTATTTATATGGGAAAATTGAACGTTTTAATAGAAATTTGTATAATAATAGTACATGATTTTATCTAATTTTTTTAATATAGAATTATTTATTCAATTATGATAGGAGGAGGAAAATAATTATTGATCCATTACCTCACAAGTAGAAAAATATAATTAGATTAACCACTACTGGTGTTCTTCTAAAATGATAAAATAATTTTTTTACACATAGTTGTAGTTTTGTAATTAGATAATCTTGGTAAAAGTATAGATTATGAAAAATTATTTTCAATATATCAACTCAAAACTTCTCCTAATGATTTCAATGGTTCTACTTGTAAATTGAATTCATATCATCATGATATAATTTTGAAATTATATTCATTAACATTTACATTTTAATAGATCAAGTACATTGATTATCACTTGAATACCATTATAAAAATTAATTTTATACTACCTTATTTCATTTTTGAATCATTATCTCCATATTTTCATTTGTAATTGTTCATTCACTAGTTTTGTATGTGTTATCATATTGACCATATTTAGAGTATGGTATTGAAATATCTTTAAATAATTTTAGAATATACTATAAGTATTATTTCTTGGAATGATAAATCATGTTTAATTTATATTCCCATCGAGAATTTAAATTTCCTATATTTCTAGTAAAATACTAGGATTTCTTTAATATTTCCTAGAGTGATGATAAAACATCAATAAATCTAAAAAAATCAACCATTTTAATTTATATTCCTTCTCTTTCTATTTTGTATTTTTTTAACTAGATTAATATTATAATTGTTATATATTATAAAATACTAGATGGTTTCTGAGGAAACCATATCATCATTAATCTTCAAAACTATTCAATATAGAACCGGATCATATGTGGAAACATAATTTTGCTGATCAAATGCCATAACACGCTCCTTGGGGATCGTGTAATTACTCCCCCAAGCCTACATCCCAATGGTCAGGGGTTGGAGACTAGCACTGAATGCATCATCTGACACGTGGTAGAAATTATCTTGAGTACCTCTATGCAGAAACACACAACCACATCACAAAAACTAGAAAAGGAAACATGTATGCCACTAAACAACCACTGAGTAAAGGTTCAATATTTATGTAAAATTGGTCAATATAAATACACAAAAAAATTGATCATAGGAATGTACAAGGACATCGAGAATGTTGTCCACTGAAAACCCCAACTGATGGTATGTGTAGAGTATCTTCTAGAAGCTATTGAAGTATATCGTGCATGTATGATCTCACTAGGCCCGCCTGGTACTATGAATCCAAGCCCTTTGTCTTGGCATCAATCGTCTACATAAGGAACGACATGTGCGGGTGAAGCCCATGTAGGGTTTAGTAACACAATACTTAGTTGGGTTCATGAAATACAAAATAAATACCACAAATGAATGTTTACACATGAGACTATCAGCTCACACATGTATAATCTAGAGTATAGTAAGAAATACGATCAGTCGTAACAATGAACACCTTGGATGGGTGTGGTACTCATCCCAGATTAGTACCATGGGTATGCTAGGTCACATAGAGGTTCTCCCTACCACAGGCCTGCTCGGAAACAAATATCCCCTCCCCACCTAGTCCATTGTACTACAGTATTCATCCTTGATGAGTAACGTGGGTATGTGAGGTCACACCGAGTCACTCTAAAAAATTGGCCTCCCGGGACAGAGAGAGGCACTTCCCACTAGGCCATCATTTCTGATCCATACGTAGTGTCTGGTATCTAATCCCCACATGGTATCTTGTTACCATTTTTCGTGTCTTAGTTAGCCGTAGGATTCCCATAAAAAGCAGACTTGATTCCAATAGAAACTATTTCTCAATCCATTATTTTCATGTCAAATTCTATGAGAAAATCTATAAAGTATTCCAAAATAACTTCCTCATTTCTCATTTTTCATCTCCACAAATGTTTCAACAATCAGACACATAGTATGAAAGATATTGGCGTTTTTTGTAATGAAGGGTCGGTCATGTCTATTCCTGGTCAGACCAACCCACCCAACCTGGTCCGAGGCTCCCGCATGCCCCATCCCTGTTCGACCACTCCGACCCGACCCAGTTTCGGTCTGGGGTGACCTGGGTTGGCCGGGCTGCTGGGCCTGGCCCATTGTGGCAAGCCGGACCGGGCCAGGTTCGGTCATGGGTCCATCCCACCGGGTTGGCCATCGTCCGTATAAGGCCCCAGCCTTAATCCTTACTTAATCATGATTTATTACAAGATTACACATTGAGGATCTTTTTAGGTTTAGAGTTTTAGAGAATTAGATCATGAAACTTTCATTATATCCTACATTTAAAAAAAGTGGTTA
This sequence comes from Viscum album, assembly GCA_963277665.1. Lineage (NCBI taxonomy): Eukaryota > Viridiplantae > Streptophyta > Magnoliopsida > Santalales > Viscaceae > Viscum > Viscum album. The sequence goes on from OY728133.1 coordinate 1,363,692,464, forward strand.
CATAAAAGACAATATTCATTCTTCCCATCAACGGAAACATATTTAAAATAAAACACGGATTCTTTCTTGACACATCCTTGACACTATCATCACATCATGTACCTTTCCCTTGACTAGTGAAAAACATTTCAAAAACATGGGATGAGCATAAAAACCCCAGTAAGGGTTATAAAAATATGGAAAGGAAACATGAGTTCATATATACATAAGAATGAAATCATACTTTCCCCATAAAACACAGGCACTTTTACATACCACATCAAACCATGAATAAAACATAGAAATAATAAGATATAAAGGTAACTTGAGGCATTCATAACATTCTTACATAGGGAGTAACCCTCTTGGTTACGTTTGTAATACCCATCAAAGTATATTTCCTAAATCTCTTCGGAGAAAACTTAACGTTTCACTCCTTCGCATTACCCAATGCATTGGAGAGCTATATCGGGCTCACCCACCCTTAGTTTATCACGGAACCACCCATTTTCATAACAATGTGCAAGAAACATAACATAAACATATCACATAAAACATGCATAAAATAAACATAACATTTCCACATTTCAATCACAATATAACATTTTATTATATTGAAATAATGAATCCATTCAAAAAGAAACCATTTCCAAAACCATTTAAAACATTTAATAAAGAGAATTTTGAATCAAAGTGTCCCATACCACCATGAATCTTTTAAAATAATAATCCATTAATATCCATATAAATAAATCCTTAAAACCATTTTGAAAACCTGGATATTAATAAGAACAAATAATTAAAACATTTAAAGCGATATTTTGGTTAAAGGGGTTCTACCAAAATTAGAGACACTTGAATACAATAATTGAGGAATAACATTTAGTCAGAACTTTATAATATCATGAGAATAAATGGATTCATGATATAATATTCCAAAGGACAGTATATACACCATATAATAGTTAATTGGTTCATAACAACAATGAAGTCTCAATAGAAATGTCAAATGTGATGAATTCCCTTATAAAGAAAGTATCCTTAAATTAAGGATAATTCAATCTCCAAATTATGTGTGAAAAATATAAATACACTCAATATAAGTGGATATTAAGTGTAAAAAAATCAAAGGTCGTTCACACATATTCAAAGGATGACAAATTTAATAACTACATGTTGAACCCAAAGAAATCAAAATTGGGTTAAGAAGTTCCCTTGACAGCCTAACAGCGTCACATCAAAATGAGTTGATGAGAGATAAAAACTGTATCTCATCACTTGGACATAAAATATACATCAATAAGGATATATGAGAACATATCCCAACATAACAATATGTAAATTAAAAGACCCAACAAAGGAAGTCTTTTAAAAAGAGGAGGGTGGAAGGTTCCCTTACCGACTAGGGTATCTTTCAAAACATACACCCCATGAAAGAAGGACAACACATCATTGATGTAAATAATCATAAACGAAAATATATTACACAAAGAGTAGAATAATGAGAATGTACATACACCACTCAAAGGAAATTGTGGCAAATGTAGCATAAATATCATGGGAATAAAAGTGAGATGAAAAATTACTTACGAAAACTCGGCAGCCTAACGACGCTACTTAAAACTTCCAAAAATGGATTGATGAGATCAAATAGGGTATCTCATAACATTACAATAAAATTTAAAGCAAGAGGAATATGAAAGAACATCCCCCATCATAACAAATTGGAGCTTAAAAGAAGTGACATAAAGGGGAGTACTTAAAGAGAAAGAGAGAGGTTGGATCTCTTACGAAAATTCGGCAGCCTAACAGCGCCACTCGAAACTTCCAAAATGGATTGATGAGAGAGAATAGGGTCTCTCATCATATGAACATAAAAATTACAGTAAGAGTAATATAAATGGACATCCCAATAACATGAAAGATGAGATTATAAGGACTGACATAAAAGAGTGTACTTAAAAAGAAAGAGAGGAGTAGGATCCCTTACCTCGGGTCCGAATTGACTTGATTGTTCTTTAACGTCCTGAATAATAAACTTGAGTTAATTTCCACTTTATTAAGAACCCTTTTCTAGTTCATTATTCCTTTTAGATCACTTATTTCCATGTTATAAACATTATGTAATCATTTAAGTTAATAATCTTTGTTTTGTCGATATTTGGTTCTTAAGTCGAAAGTGGATTTCTTACAATTACATGTTGTTTGTGTGGTCAAATTTTAATTATATCCAGAATTATATTCATGATTTGGATATCATATATATCATATAAATCCAGAATATACATGTATTTATAATATTACATAATCATTTATAGGTAAGAAATGAAATGCACCATTCATGGAGACGGTAAGCCGTACGTACGCATGAACGCTACTTTCATTTCTATGTCATATTAATGAAATTAAAACTAAATGAGGGGTATGTATATTTTAATTCCATAATTATATTCATCATTTATATGTATCATTCATCATATATATCAATTATATACATGTACTTATAATAGTACATTACATTTGGGGATAAGAAATGAAATGCACCGTTCATGGAGACGGTAATCCGTACGTACGCATGAACGTTACTTTCATTTCTATCTCTTACTTTAATGGAAAGAAATAATAATTATATAGAGGTATATAATAATTCCAGTATAACATAAAATATAATATCATTAAATCCATCCTTTATATGTCCCACGTATGGCATTAACGAATCACATCACTTTGAGGGGGCGGTAGTCCGCACTTCCTAAAATGAAGATATCGCGTATACCCATAATGGAAGCCATAAAGGTAAGCCAAAAATGAAAAATATAGAAGATTAAGTAAAACATAAACATATTATATATCATATATAAATATAGTGACATGTTAATGTCCACCTTTGAAGGTGTTACAAGAATGTTGAACAATCATCGTTTCGGGAGGCCGAAATTCACCATCCACAGAAACAGTATGTTCTTTAAACATTATATGTAGGTGTGTAAAAGTGTAGCTCTAATCCTTCTTATAACAACATCCTATTATATTTATGATACTGTATTTGTTACAATAGAAATTAATAAAAATAGTTTAGGGGGTTGGAGAGGCAAAATAAAACAAAAGAACATAAGTGAAGACATTACCTTAAAATCGGGTAACTCCCTTTGGTTTGAGCTCAAAGGCTTAATTGGGAAGACTTCTGCCCAAAGTGAGGCTTCAAGGAGTAAAATAGGGAAGTGGAGAGACAAAATTGGCAGGGTTTTTCCAAGCCAAATGCTTTGGGAGTGTGGTTAAAGAGGTATATTTGGGGGCCTTTTATAAGAGGAGAGGCGGGTCACTCTTGGAAAGTGAAGAAAAGTCACTTTATTTCAAAATGGTATTCGGATTTTAGAGGTCCCACATTGATGTATTTCGAGGATAAGGTGATAAGGGTTATAAATACACTAATCCAATAGGTTTTAGACATGTGTAGGTCTTAGATATTACCTTATATTTCCATTTTATTTAAATCATTAAATAATGAGGTCATCGCTGCATCATCATGATGTCATAAATAATTTAATTTACATAATGTCTAAAAATTATAAAAAAACTACTATGATGTAGGAAATCGTTTTAGATTTCCAATGAATATTAATAGTAAAAAATCTGACTTGAATAACCCCATGTAAAAATTGTTTTAGTAAAACCTCTCATGTTTGTGTCATTTTTACTTTAACATTAAATAAAAAGTTATTTATGTCCTTTCCCAACCAAAATGGCTCCCTGGGGTCCCCAATTTGACCCATGTATTTTCGTGGTCGGCCAGGACACATAAAATGAAGATAGTACATGTGTAAAGTTCATATCATATTATTAAAAGATTATTTTTACCTTAAACTACACTAATTACCTCTAATCGTGATTAAAAACTTAATAAGTTATTATTCACCAAAAAATTATTTTCATCCCATTGAACCAAATTTTACTTATTAATGACAACCATGTATGTCAGATTTTTGAAATTCAAAACACAAAGGTGGAAAAATTTCATTTAAACTGAAAATCAGTTTTTATAAGTACCACTTAGTGGTTTCACTATTCATCAAAAATTGATGTTTTTCAAAAAATTACCAAAAATTCACCCTAAGCTATATTTGATATTCCAAATTCAAAAATGAAGTCTATTTTACATAATTAAAAACATATAAGTCACATTAATTTATTTAATAAATAATTCCCGCTATCATGACAAATATCGCGTTTTTATGAAATAATATGTATCAAAAGATTGACACTAGTTTAAGTCCGATTTCAATGTGAAATTAATTCCAACGACCACTATTGGATTTAATGGTAAAAATATTTTCTAATTTCACTTTAAAACCAATTAAAAATATAATCTAATCATATGAATAAATTATATTAAAAAGATTTTTTGTATTAAAATACAACATTTTACACTATTCATTAAAAAAATGAACTTTATCGGAAAGATACCAAAAATTTACACAAAGTACGTTTTGATGTCCCGATTCTAAATAAGAGTATTATTTCGTCCAATAGAATCTATAAGAGTGAACAAAACTATATTTAATGACGATTCTCCATCAATTGGCGATAAGTGAACCTTTAGTGAAAACTAGGGGATATACGCCAAAAATTGAATTTTTTCCGTATTTTAAGCCTTTATCTTTTATTGGATAAATTTAAAAACATTTAAAAACATATATAATCATATTTTAGTTATTTCTATCCATTCCTGCCAATACAACGACTACATGTTAACTAACATTTAAAATAATATTATTTTATTATTAGAGTGCAACGTAAGATTCCCAAGAAACTCGTTGTTGCCTGTTGGGTACGCCATAGAGCATTGCATCCCCTTTAAAGTCATATTAATATTTTATTCACAAAAATGCATAAATATGAAAATGTCATATTCTTTATTTACCTGGGGTGTTACATCCTTCCCCCCTTTTGGAAATTGCATCCTCGCAATTTTTAAAATTGAGCTTGAAAACATCCTTGAAAGTGCCACATCGGAACAAGATTCGGTAAAACAATCACATTAAAATATAGAAAGATAAGTACAAAGGTCACCCGAGTTAACCCATAAGAGGATTCCATGTAGGAAAACAAGGACATGGAAGAAAAAGCAAAGGTTCATGTTCTGATGGAGAGTGATAGAAAACATGTTTAGGAGAAAGTTAACCATGAGAAAATCACAAACTTGTGATGGGTTAAACGGTATTTTATTCCCTAGTAGGAAAAGTGATTATGTTTCCTTATGAATAAATTTCTCAATAAACGGTATTCTATTCCCCAGTAGGAAAAGTTAATAGACAACATTTTTGTTTTAAGTTACTTTTTATTGAGGAATTTATTCATAAGGAAACATAATCACTTATCATGTTGACTTTTAACTTTTATTATATTCCTTACACAAACTCATATTTTCTCCAAAAGGAATGTATTTATGAAGATTTGTTCACATTAAGAGTACTATAATCAACTTCTAGAGAATCGCCTAATCCACCAAAGAGAACTATATACTTCCCATGTTATTAGGCTTTAACCAAAACCAAAACCAAAAAGGTTAGTACAAGGTCAGATAATCTAGAAAAGGATAACCCTTTAAAAAGAAAATCTATTCTTAATCTCCAAAATTTGTCCAACAAAACCCAATGTTCAACGAGGACCATTCGATAAACAATTTGTCCATAAAATTCTTCAGAGTAAACTAATCTAAAATTAAAACCCAAATATGTGAAGTATTTAGTCACATAGTCTTCCAAGTTATATCGTAACATTTATCTCCAAACAACATTTGTTGCTCCTAAAGTCTCGTATTGAAAAGTAATTATACTAATCACATATCCTCCATGATAGGTTAATAATTTTCATAAATAACCCAATATCAACTTACTCTTAATTCATAAAATCATATAACTAGAAATAATTAGTCAAACTAACCAGGGGCTTCACGTAGTCCAGTGGTAGGCGATAAATACCAGTCGCACTTTGGTTGTGGGTTCGATTCCCGCGGATTTGTCCGACGCGACGGGTTGTCACATGGTCTGTGTGTTGTCCTTTTTCCAAAACAATATAATTCTTAACACATTCCCCAAAACGAGATAAAATCTTCAAAAATAATCATAACTTATTTTATCGTCAAGTTTATCTCATGCCCTTCATTTTCCATCATATCATATAATAACCCATAATTACTTCAAAAGTAAGGATCATATAAACTCTAATGGTTACCTTTAAAATTATTACCTGAACTTCCACATCGATTGGTCATCTTTTACATGATGCATTACAGAACATACCAAGGTTCAAGTGGTTGATCATGACTCTTTTATAGCTGGTTTAGAACAACCATGAGTTTCCTCATTGAATCCTCCATTTTATCTAGTATCTTAATCAGAGAACCACCATAGTTTCCTTCAAACCTGTTGTCTCTTTGGTGACTGCTAGATCCATCCATTCACTAAAAACAGAAATGTTAGTGTGAGTATATCAACAAAACCATCATGTACTAATGAGGAAGGTAAACACTACGATATACTTACTCATTATCTTTATCTAATACTAGGACTCTTTCTGAAATCCTAACCATTATGGTAATGTCACTTATGCTTAAAAAATACCCTAACCTCTAAAGTTATCTAAACCGACCTCTGATACCAACTATAAGGCCCCAGCCTTAAACCTTACTTAATCTTGAGTTATTACATGATTACACATTGAGGATCTTTTTAGGTTTAGAGTTTTAGATAATTAGATCATGAATCGTGCATTATATTCTACATTTAAAAAAAGTGGTTACAAAAAAGACAATATTCATTCTTCCAATCAACAGAAACATATTTAAAATAAAACACGGATTCTTTCTTGACACATCCTTGACACTATCATCACATCAAGTACCTTTCCCTTGACCTGTGAAAAACATTTCAAAAACTTGGGATGAGCATAAAAAGCTCGGTAAGGGTTATAAAAATATGGAACGGAAACATGAGTTCATATATACATAAGAATGAAATCATACTTTAACCATAAAACATAGGCACTTTAACATACCTCATCAAACCATGAATAAATCATAGAAATCATAAGATATAAAGGTAACATGAGGCATTCATAACATTCTTACGTAGAGAGTAACCCTCTTGGTTACGTTTGGAATACCCGTCACAGTATATTCCCTAAATATCTTCGGAGAAAACATAACGTTTCACTCCTTCGTGTTACCCAATGCATTGGAGAGCTATATCGGGCTCACCCGCCCTTAGTTTATCACAGAACCACCTGTTTTCATAACAATGCCCAAGAAACATAACATAAACGTATCACATAAAACATGAATAAAGGAAACATAACATTTCCACATTTCAATCACTATATAATATTTTATTATATAGAAATAATGAATCCATTCAAAAAGAAACCATTTCCAAAACCATTTAAAACATTTAATAAAGATAATTTTGAATCAAAGTGTCCCATACCACCTTGAAGCTTTTAAAATGTTAAACCATTAATATCCCTATAAATAAATCCTTAAAACCATTTTGAAAACAAGGATATTAATAAGAACAAATAATTAAAACATTTAAAGCGATATTTTGGTTAAAGGGGTTCTACCAAAATTAGAGACACTTGAATATAATAATTGAGGAATAACATTTAGTCAGAACTTTATAATATCATGAGAATAAATGGATTCATGATATAATATTCCAAAGGACAGTATATACACCATATAAGAGTTAATTGGTTCATAACAACAATGAAGACTCAATAGAAATGTCAAATGTGATGAATTCCCTTATAAAGAAGGTATCCTTAAATTAAGGATAATTCAATCTCAAAATTATGTGTGACAAATATAAATACACCCAATATAAGTGGATATTAAGTGTAAAAAAATCAAAGGTCATTCACACATATTCAAAGGATGACAAATTGAATAACTACATGTTGAACCCAAAGAAATCAAAATTTGGTTAAGAAGTCCTTTTGACAGCCTAACGGCTTCACATCAAAATGAGTTGATAAGAGATAAAAAGTTTATATCATCAGTTGGACATAAAATTTACATCAATAAGGATATATGAGAACATATCCCAACATAACAATATGTAAATTAAATCACCCAACAAAAGATGTATTTTAAAAAGAGGAGGGTGAATGGTTCCCTTACTGACTTGGGTATCTTTCAAAACCGACACCCCATGAAAGAAGGACAATACATCATTGATGTAAATACTCATAAACGAAAATATATTACACAAAGAGTAGAATAATGGGAAGTAAATATACCACTCAAAGGAAATTGTGGCAAATGTAGCATAAATATCACGGGAATAAAAGTGAGATGAAAAATTACTTACGAAAACTCGGCAGCCTAACAGCGCCACTTAAAACTTCCAAAAATGGATTGATGAGATCAAATATGGTATCTCATCACATTAAAATAAAATGTACAGCAAGAGGAATATGAAAGAACATCCCCCATCATAACAAATAGGAGCTTAAACGAAGTGACATAAAGGGGAGTACATAAAGAGAAAGGGAGAGGTTAGATCTCTTACGAAAATTAGGCAGCCTAACGGCGCCACTCGAAACATCCAAAATTGATTGATGAGAGAGAATAGGGTCTCTCATCACATGAACATAAAAATTACTGTAATATTAATATAAAATAACATCCCAATAACAAGATAGATGAGCTTAGAAGGAATGACATAAAAGAGTGTACTTAAAAAGAAAGAGAGGAGTAGGATCCCTTACCTCGGGTCCGATTTGACTTGATCATTCTTTAATGTCCTGAATAATAAACCTGAGTTAATTTCCACATTATTAAAAACCTTTTTATAGTAAATTATTCTTTTTAGATCACTTATTTCCATGTTATAAACATTATGTAATCATTTAAGTTAATAATGTTTGTTTTGTCGATATTTGGTTCTTAAGTCGAAAGTGGATTTCTTACAATTACATGTTGTTCGTGTGGTCAAATGTTCATTATATCCAGAATTATATTCATGATTTGGATATCATATATATAATATATATCCAGAATATACATGTATTTATAATATTACATAATAATTTAGAGGTAAGAAATGAAATGCACCGTCCATGGAGACGGTAAGCCGTACGTATGCATGAACGATACTTTCATTTCTATGTCATATTAATGGAATTAAAACTAAATGAGAGGTATGTATATATTAATTCCATAATTATATTCATCATTTATATGTATCATTCATCATATATATCCATTATATACATGTACTTATAATAGTACATTATATTTGGGGATAAGAAATGAAATGCACCATTCATGGAGACGGTAAGCCGTACGTACGCATGAACGCTACTTTCATTTCTATCTCATACTTTAATGGAAAGAAATAATAATGATATATAGGTATATAATAATTCCAGTATTACATCATATATAATAACATTAAATCCATCATTTATACGTCCCACGTATGGAATTAACGTATCACATCACTTTGAAGGGGCGGTAGTCCGGACTTCCTAAAATGAAGATATCGCTTATATCCATAATGGAAGCCATAAAGGTAAGACACAAATGGAAAATAAAGAAGCTTAAGTAAAACATAAACATATTATATATCATATATAAATACAGTGACAACTTAATATCCACCTTTGAAGGTGTTAAAAGAATGTTGAACAATCATCGTTTCGGGAGGCCGAAATTCGCCATCCACGGAAACAGTATGTTCATGAACCATTAGAAGTAGGTGTGTGAAAGTGTAGCACGAATCAATATTATAACAACATCCTAGTATATTGATGATACTATATTTTTTACAAATTAAATTAATAAAAAGTGTTTAGGGGATGGAGAGGCAAAATAAAACAAAAGAACACAAGTGAAGACATTACCTTAAAATCGGGTAACTCCCTTTGGTTTGAGATCAAAGGCATCCTTGGGAAGACTTCTACCCAAAGTCAGGATTCAAGGAGTAATATAGGGAAGTGGAGAGACAAAATGGTCAGGGTTTTGCTGAGACAAAGGCTTTGGGGGTGTGGGTAAGGAGGTAGAGGTGGGGGCCTTTTCTAAGAGGAGAGGAGGGGCACTCTTGGAAAGTGAAGAAAAGTCACTTTATTTCAAAATGGTATTCGGATTTAAGAGGTCCCACATTGATTTATTTCGAGTATAAGGTGATAAGGGTTAGAAATCCACTAATCGAATAGGTTTTGGACATGTTTAGGTCTTAGATATTACCTTATCTTTCTATTTTACTTAAATCATTAAATAATGAGGTCATCGCTGCATCATCTTGATGTCATAAATAATTTAATTTATTTAATGTCTAAAAATTATAAAAAAATACTATGATGTAGGAAATAGTTTTATCTATCCAATGACTATTAATAGTCAAAAATCGGACTTCTATAACACCATGTAAAAATTGTTTTAGTAAAACATCTCATGTGTGTGTCATTTTTACATTAACATTAAATAAAAAGTTATTTATGTCCTTTCCCAACCAAAATGGCTCCATGGGGTCCCCAAGTTGACCCATGGATTGTCTTGGTCGGCCATGACACATCCAATAAGGTTAGGACATGTGTCAAGTTCATTTCATATTATTAAAACATTATTTTTACCTTAAACTACACTAATTACCTCTAATCGCGATTAAAAACTTAATAAGTTACTATTCACCAAAAAATTATTTTAATCTCATTGAACCACATTTTACATCTTAATGACAACCATGTATGTCGCATTTTTGAAATTCAAAACACAAAGGTGGCAAAATTTCATTTAAACGGAAAATCAGTTTTTATAAGTACCACTTAGTGGTTTCACTATTCATCAAAAATTGATGTTTTTCAGAAAATTACCAAAAATTCACCCTAAGCTATATTTGATATTCCTAATTCAAAAATGAAGTCTATTTTACAAAATTAAAAACAAATAATTCACATTAATTAATTTAATAATTAATTCCCGCTATCATGACAAATAACGTGTTTTTATGAAACAATAAGTATCAAAAGATTGACACTAGTGTAAGTCCAATTTCAATGTGAAATTAATTACAACGACCAATATTGGATTTAATGGTAAATATATATTCTAATTTCACCTTAAAACCAATTAAAAAGGTAATTTAATCATATAAATAAATTAGATTAAAAAGATGTTTTGAATTAAAATACAACATTTTACACTATTCATTAAAAAAATGAACTTTATCGGAAAGATACCAAAAATTTACACAAAGTAACGTTTGATGTCCCGATTCTATAGAAGAGTTTTATTTGGTCCAATATAATGTATATGAGTGTAAAAAACTATATTTAATGACGGTTCTCCATCAAAAGGCGAAAAGTGAACCTTTAGTGAAAACTAAGGCATATACGCCAAAAATTGAATTCTTTCCGTATTTTAAGCCATTATCTTTTATTGGATAAATGTAAAAACATTTAAAAAAATATATAATCATATTTTAGTTATTTCTATCCATTCCTGCCAATACATCGACTACATGTTAACTACCATTTAAAACAATATTATTTTATTATTAGAGTGCAATGTAAGATTCCCAAAAAACTCGTTGTTGCGTGTTGGGTACGCTATCGAGCATAGCGTCCCCTTTAAAGTCATATTAATATTTTATTCACAAATATGTATAAATATGAAAATGTCATATTCTTTATTTACCTGGGGTGTTACAGTCCGGGTTCCATCCCACCCGGCCCATGATAAGTGGTGGTTGTTCCCATCCCAGTCCCCCAATATCTTGGAATTATTCATTCAGCCCGGCCTGTAATAACACGTCGACTTAATCTAGCCCAAGCTGCTCAGTGGCCCAGTTAGTGCCATGCGAGCCCAACCCACCCAAATGCATAGTTGGGCGTCCTGTTCTTGGGTGCCATGACCGGCTATGCCAGACATGCTTGTTTCCCAAATTTGGTCCCACATGAAATCATGTCAAAGGTTCGTCGTGGCCCTGTTGCATGGGCCGCCCCTCCGATGACGCTGGTTGGCCGCATCCCTATCAACCCATAGCCATTGAATCATGTTTCCCCACCACAACTGCAACTATAGAACGCTATTGTGGGCCTCCACCACCAACCCTTGGCCAATGCCTCGGGCCATCTTTTCTAGTCACTAATGCCAATTGAGACTTCTGCAGACACTATGGGCCACTCTGGTGGTATGTTCCCTATGTTGTCTGCACATTCGGCATTTATGGGTTTCCACTTTCCTTGTTAATGCCTCGAATCCTCCTTCCCTTCATTTTGATGGTGCGAACACATAGAACGCACAAGAATTATCAAAAGAAAAGTGGTTCATGCCAAGTTCATGTTGTCAAGAACCCAACATGTTAGATGTTTTGAAAACAAGGTATATGAGGTTCTTTATTCAAACAATAGTATAATCCTGATGTAATCCTCGAGATATAATAATACCCTCTTACATGAAGAAGTGACCCGCATATCAACGTATTCTTTGGTTGATCTGTGTTTTTTGTTTTAGAAAGAATAATATGGAATTTAATCATAAATAAGTAAACCTCTACCTAGGATAGACTAACGTTGGAGGGAAGTTCATTGTGGTTGGAAATCAATCTGTAGAGATTCAAGAGTTCGATGCCATTGGTGTTCTTCACTCACTGGTTCCCTTATTTGAGGTACATAGATGTCTCTAGTGATTTAACAATGTTTGTTGGATATGAAATCCTTCTCCATTTGTTTGAGAAATTCTAAATCTTATTCTCCAACCTGTTTTCTCATTAATAAAGAATCTTTTCACAATATTTCTACTTCGTTGTGTCATCACATCATTATTATGTTTCATTAGTGATGAAACATATCTGTTATGATTCAATTAATGAGTGGTTACACATAAAAATAATGAATCATTATTTGGATTCATTTAATGCGACATTATTTTTCCTCATCATCGCACTGTAACGTGGATGTGTCACCGCTCAACGATGAAGGAATCAAAAATATATATACATTTTTATGATTTTTATGTTTTCTCTCTAAATGTCTAAAAACTAACTTTTATATTTGAACCTCACTGATAAAATTTATTTCCTTTCTTGTAAACTCCCAACGTTCATAGTTCAATTGTTCCATTGTATTTTTTATCCCAACACCAGTTTAAAATATAGAAAAATCCACTCAAACATTTCTTTAAATGAACATAAAAAAAGATAAAAAAACCTATTCTGAGCTAACCGGGACTCAAAATTAGTCGATGTCTGAGCATTTGGTCTCGAAATAATCACATATAGTTAAAAACATATTATATTGAATTTCTAGGACATAAAATTACACCCACCACTAGGGAGTCATTACTTATTAAACAAAAAAAGGATAAAAAATCAAATGGTGGTACAAAGCATAAATATAAGCCTACTTCTCCCATGCTCTATTCTAGAGATTCCTATAATTCCACTAAATTTTTACCATAGGGATAGACCGTCCATGAAGGAAGAAATCATATTGATCCTTTATCTCTTCTTATATATCTACTAATGTCACCCCATCATCAATTTCAAGCTCGTACTAGTCAATGACGTGCGACATATCATGTGTGCACCTCCTCAGCTGCAAAACAAGAAAAAATTCATCCACCCAATGCATTTGGGGGGAGATGGAGAAGCAGTACTCCACCTTGGACAATATATTAAGTATCTAGAAAGGTGATATAAATCTTATAGATAACTTTAATTCCCTTTCTAATCCCTGCAATCCCCATCGTAGTGTGACCAAATGGAACACAAGATATCCCTCATATAACTCCTATTGACTCAGTATCCTTTTAGCATGAGGTTTCTACAAACTCTATGAAGTAATTATATTCTCTTGAATGATTTTCACCTTGTTTGTAGTAGCCCATACCAACTCTAGAACCATGATTGCAGACACCTCTAGGTCTATCCAGCATAGAGGTGATATGCATGGTCACCCGTAAAAATCCTCGAACAGTGCCATGGAAATTGTGGAGTTATAGATATTGTTTAATGAAATCTACTATGGTGGAAGTTGGTCCTCAAAAATAAGAAAAAAATCCATGATTCAAGAATGATGAATGTCTTCCAAGTTATGTATGGTTCACTCCATATGACCATCTATATGTGGGCAGAGAGCTATGATCATGCACAACAATGTCCCGAACGCCTCATGTAATCCCTTTTAAAGGTGAGATGTGAATCTAGAAGCATAGTCTAAGATAATTGTTGAGGGAAACCCATGACACCTTACTATATCATGTAAGTAGTGGAATCCCAATCCCTCTTATGATCCCATCTCCAAAATGTTTATTTTGTGATCTGAGTTGGCGAGTTAATCAATGATCGCCTATATAGAAGCATGGTCCTTGGACCTACATTGTAAACCTGTCAAAATTTCCATCAAGATACCATCCCACTTCCAGTCCGGTACTTGATGTGGCTATTACAAGTGTACTAGATCCTAATTCTCAGCCTTCCATTGTTGATAAGTGAGGAAACGTGAAACAAACGTGGCCACTACTATCTTCATCCCTAGTCGCCAGTACTAATGAGAAAGATCTTGTTACATCATCACCACTCTATGATGTACCACCAATGTGGTTGTATGGAACTCCCTCATAATATATTTTCATAAAGGTACAAGTACAATTGTGCTCCCTCCAAAAAGGATGACGTGGTCTCCACCCATCAAAATCCATCATGGGCATGTCCTAAGAATAATTGAGCACATCAGGCCTCACAGTCAACATCTACAAGTTGTTCCTCACTAAAAAAATGTAAGAGAGGGGTGGTGGACATCAACTACTAATGTTAATATTCATTATCATCATCCACTAAGTATATCTGCATCACAGATCGCTGCTCCGTTACCTCACTAAGCATCTACTATCTATATCTCCTTCTTAGAGCGTCTTCAACCACATTCCCCTTCTCACGATTATAGACTTATCAATTTCATAGTCCTATAGAAATTCCATCAATCATTTATGTCTCATTTTTATGTACATAATTGAGATTATGAACATGATACTTTGGTGGTTAGATTAAGTGGTAAATTGTTCACCAATCTAGTAGTTTTTCCACATCATAAGAGCAATGACCATTGTTCCTAACTCTAGGTCATGGGTTTCATAGATCTGCTCATGCTTCCTCAACATCTGTGAACCATAAGATATCACTACTCACTTATAAATTAAGAAATAATGCAGTATGGTCCCTAATGCATCACAAAAAACTATATACCAAATTCTACTCTCTAGTAGTCATAAGTTGGAGTCACTTGTAAGTCTCGGCCTCAACTCTTAGAAACTCTACTGGAACTTCTCTATCCATGGGAATGGATTTCCCATCCTTTTAAATTTCAATAAGGGTGTTTCTAATTTTGAAATGTTGGGAATGAACATACGGTAGTATGGAGACAACCCCAAGAAACTCCACACCTTAGTCATTTTCTCGGGAGGATCTGAAGAATGAAATTCCTTTATCTTTACTGGATCCACTACAACTATAACCTTTATGATGACGTGTTAAAAAATGTGGACATCATGAATCTAGAACTAGAACATCATGATATTTCTATATAGATGGTTCACATGGTGTGTATCCAATACTATCCACAAGTGTGTAGTGTGATCCTATTATGGCACCTGGTACAACATTATGTCATCAATTAAGACCTCCAAAAAATGATAAAGGTAAGGGTTATAGATCATGTTCAGGAGTCCCATGAACACTTCTTGGGAATTGGTCATGTCGATGGGTATCATCTTGAACTCATAGTGGCTACAAAAGAATCTGAAGTCTAACTTTAGTATATCATCATCTTGTACCCAAATATGTTGATAGCCCGGTCTGAGTTCTATCTATAGAAACCACCTTGCTACATTGATCTAGTGGAAGAGGTAATTAGTTCTAATAAATGGATATTTTTTCTTCATTTTCACCTGGTTCGTGCACTCGTAATCCATGCATAGCCTCTATATTCTGTCATCCTTCAGGAAAAACAACATTGGGGATGCCCATGGTGAAATGATGGGCCTCAAAAAGCCCTTATCTTGCAGGTTCTGTAGTTGTACCCTCATCTTGTGAAGCATTGTGGTAGCCATCCAATATTATGGCATGGATATCGGTGCCATCCCTATATACATAATCATGTATAAGTATAACACAATGTGAGGAGGTATTCCAAGAAAATTCTCAGGGAATATGTACTCATACTCACCCACCACTATAGAAAATCTATGACTCTTCTGGTCTAACACACCACAGGTGATTCTATCCTACTGGTGAATGATTGACTTCAACCTCCTCTGAGAAAGTGTGTCTTTCACTGAAAGAGTTCAATTTTCAGTAGTGATGGAAAATCTTGTCCCATATTTGTAGATGCACTACACTCCACTTCTATGATAGTTGATCTAAGAATGAAATATGGATAAATAGTCCATACCCTTGTTGACATTATTGGGCCTTGACTCCACTACATGGATTTCCCTGTATAAGCTATCACCACCCAGAGTAAGCTCACTCTATTGGAACTCATGTGTAAATGTCAAACACCCTCCTTCAGGAGTCTCTAATCTTAAGGATCGAGCCAATGGCCACACCAGATTCTCTAAACTCTGAACAAGATCCATGGAATGAAAAGGGTGACTAGAACATGTGTCTATTAGAAATGATGATAGGTTGGAGAAGACACATATTGTACATCTCATCATTTTTTGTGAGATGGAATCATGGGCCTCCACATTCTAATTCTAATCTAGCCCTTGTATTCCGTCTCCCTCAGGTTGTGGGGTACCTCCTTGGTGTAGTGGTGGTAGTACCTCAAACCTTCACCCATCTCCAGTGGCTTAGTCTGATTTTTTTCCATGTCTGCCGCACTGCAGATCTCCTCACTCGATCCCCTGCCTCTACATCAGCAGTCCCTTGACAGTTTGCTAACAATCATTGTGACGGTTCAGGTAGTCAAGATCCATGTGTCACTTCCCACCACACATGAAACACTTACAAGCTCTATACATACTCCCTCTTATCTGGGAGCCCAAAACTATCGATCCTGAGTCCTAGCATTGTCCCATGAAATATATGACCTGCTTGGGACCCCGCTTCTACTGCCTGATGCTCACCAGGGTTGAATCTACCATTTTTTGTCTACTAGGGGATCCAGCTGTCAGTTCATACTATAGAAAAAATTTCTTCAAAATAAGGGCTCACTCCAGCACCCCAGTCTGAGTAGGGATGCTGATATACAATAGGTCATCCATAATATCCTTATGCAATCATTTCACAATGGCTCAAACCATAAATAATTGGTCTTTCCCAATGTCTGTAGAGAATAGATAATCGTTAGTTAACCTCATCTAGTAATTTTTTAATTTCGTGCATCCCTACTATAGGGGAAGTATCTCATGTCTGCACACAGAGCACAATGTCTCCAAGAAACAATCACCCCTAAAGAGGTTCTCAATGTCTATCTAGGTGAGGGTTATCTCATAATGAGTCTTAATTGTCAATCTCCACCATCTCCCTAACAGGCCCGGAAGAAGGCTCAAGGATAAGATCACAACCTGGTCAAATGGCATCCTCACTAAGCTAAAGACTCTCGTCACATCCTCTATCCAGTCCTCAGTGACACGAGGATCATTCTCTCCTATGAACATGGGAGGTATTTGTTTCTCAAGCATGTGTATGGAACATAGTTTGTGTATTTCCTTTACAAATAATGCTACTAGTAATTTCTGATAAACGGATGGTAGGAACACTGGTGCACCACCCTACGGGAAACTCTCTATCACGGGTCCCTAAACAGATCCCTCATCCCTTGGAAGGATACCCAAACAGTCACACATCAAAATCCTAGCTAGCCGTCTGCGTGGATTTATCCTAAAAAAATATCATGATGTTCCATGATCAAAAGATTATACCTGGGGAGATGAATCTAATTCATGAATAACATGAGGAAACACTCAATTCCTATATGATACACACAACAAGTGCTTTTTTTATAGAGATAATAAGAATATATGATTGTCTGAATGTATGGATGCAGCATCCACCGTACCAACATGGGACCCAACAAATATGAAAGTTAAACTCGAAATATTTAGCCCAGTTTCCCAGAAACAAAAAAATAGACTCTTGGTATTTAAGGTATAACAAACCACCTATATTCCAATTTGTTATGAACAGTCTCAAATGGCCTGAGATGTGACTCCCCTATCCTACCTCTGAATGCCCCGGGGTTGGAGACTAGCTCCGAATTCATCAACCTGCAAGAGGGTGGGATTTTCCTGAGTACCCATATGCCCACGGACCCAACAACATCCAAATACCTGGGAATTGAAACATGCATGCCACTCAACCACCACTAAGTTAAGATACATTCTATAAATAAAACGGTCCAATATACAAGCCCAAACATAGAAAACAAAGTTCATGAATGTTAATGGATCTTAGGAATGTCATTTTCTGAAAACCCCACATGATGGTTAGTATAGAGTACCTGCTAATGTTGTATATGTATGCATGCCTACCAGATATCACTATGACTTGCATGGTCATAGGAGACCAAGCCATCTGTCTAGGAATCAGTCTTCTATGAAAGACACAACATGTGCAGGTTTCATCCTTTAATGAGTTTTTAACACAATACATAGTAGGGGTCCCCAAACATAATGGAAAGGCCACAATGGAATGTATAAAAATTGTATTTTCAGCTCATATAGAAATACTTTTGATTATAGAAAGAAAGACCATCAGTCACAACATGGACTGTTGGGGTATTGGTCCCTAATGAGTACCCTGGGTATGATCGGTCACACGGAGTTTCTCCCCATCGTGGGCGTATTGGGTCACACATATATGATTTCCACCAAGGAAATTGTATTGAGGTACTCATCCATGACAAGTAATGTGGGTCTGTCATGTCACATAGTGTTGCTCCTCACTGTGGTCCTGCCAGGTCACATAGAGCCACATCCCCCAAGGCCATCATAGTTGATCCACATAAGGTCTCTGGTTAATGATCTATATTGGTTCTCTTTTCATTAGTCTTCATGTCTCAGTCAGTCTTAAGATTCCCCGCACATAGCACAATTGATTCATGGAGATGTCTCTACTCAATCCATTCATTACAATTAATCTTCCCTGAAAAACTAATTAGATTATTTCAAAAATTCCTTTTCATTGCAATGGTTCCAATGCTGTAAAAAACTCATCAATCGGACACCTGGTCTGAATTATATTGGTGTTTTTGTAATCACGAGATTTTCATGTTAGGGTTCGGTCTGACCCTGTCAGGCCGACCTTACCAACATATCCTGGGGGGACCACATGCCACGACCTAGTTCTAATGATTTGACAAGACCCAGTTTGGGTCTGGGACAACCCAGTTTGGCCTGGCCCCGAGGCCAGGACCATTGGGCCTTTCTCGACCTATCCCAGTTTTTCCTTCAGTCCAACTGGAGGGGTTGTCCATCATTCCGGTTCCATCTAGCCCAAGAAACAACAAGTGGATGGTTGTTCTATTATCGGGACACCCAATAGCCTGGATTTATTCTTCCGGACATTCCCAATATACTAGACTACATTATTCTATCCATGGATACTCAGTATCCCGGTATGTGCCCTGCCAGCCCGGCCCACACAGACACCCATCGGGGCATCCGTTTCTTTCCTGTCATAGCTAGCTTAGCTTACCGCACTTGTCTCCTGCATGGGGTCCAGCTAGACCACATGCCATTGGGTCAAAGTGGAAAATCATGGAACAGTCTAGGGGGTTGTGTCCTTGTCTTCCAACCTACCATGACCACTTCCATAGGCCACTATCACTAGTGCAACGACATAGCCTTCTACAGACCACCAGGTCTGTTCTGGTGGTCCGTTCCTCGTGTTGTATGTTCCTCTAGCTTCCATGGGATTCCACCATCTTTGATAAGGAATAAAAACATCCTTGTCTCCACTCTAAAGGTGTTTCCATGAGAATGCACCAAAAAGAACAAATGCAGAGTTTTCTGGGCCATGTTTATGTCATACCTCACCCTCCGTGTTAAGGGTTTTGAAATAATGGGATGGGAGGTTTTTAATTCAATGAACATTCTAATCCCGATTCAATCCATGATATTGAATAATACCTTCCTCATTAACCAGCGTCATATAGATAAAAATTTTGGTGGTTTGATCCATGTTCATTGTTTTAGGAAGAAGAACGAAGAATTTAAACCTGAAAAAGCAATCCCATACATATGGTCGATTCTTGTCGGAGGGAATCTCGTTGTTTGTGGGGATCCATCCAGGGAGAATCAAGAGTTCCAAGATGATAGCATCCATTGCTCTTGGATCCCATTCTTTGAGGTGAATTCATGTCACTACCAATTCTACAACATTCATTATAGAGTAAATCCTTTTACATTTTCTAGAGAAATTCAAACTCTAATTTTTCATCCGGTTAACTCAATAAAAGAAAAATATTTCACATTGTTTCTATTACACTATGATGTCACTTCATTACACTATTTCATTAGTAAAACAATGTATTTGTTATGATTCAATGAATGTGTCATTATGTTTCACATTAAGAAATCTTTAAAATAAATAATTTAATGTGACTTGTCAATGACTTGTCACAACATTGCAGTGCGGATATGTCTCCGCTCAGAGGTAAAGGAAACAATAAAAACATTTTTATTTTTTTTTCACCAAAAATTTATGAAAAAAAATCTTTCTGGACGACCCGTGATGGTCGATGTTACGACAATTCTAGATGAATCTTCATGTTCAGCATTCAACAGTGCCCTTATATTTTTTTATCCAAGCAATAGTTTAAAAGATATAAAAACCCTCTTTCACGATTATTTAAATGAATTTAAAAATGTTCAAAAACCTATTCTGGGTTCTTTGGTGCTCGGAATCAGTTGTTTTCTGAGTTTCATGTCTCGAAATAATACCATATAATTTAAAAAAAATAAATACATATATTTTCCATGGTAATACATTAATCAAACAATGACCTTTTTTAGAAAATAAGGGGGATATTGCATAAGGAATTATCATCAACAATTTAAAATTATGAAATGGAAATTTTCATTAATTAATCCATTTCTACAATAATAGATTTTAATTTTTCTTGAACTAAGGATTAGATGTATTATTGAACACCTTGATGATTCCGAATAAACACTATCTAATATTGTAGAAACATATTCATCACATTTAAATTGGAAATTGAAATCAATTTTTGTTTTAGACGACCAAAATTATTTTTCTTACAATGTTCTTTACATTTTAATTAGTTAAACATAAAAATAATAATTTAATAAATTTTATATTTATCTTTATGTACCTCAGATAACATAGTCCCTTTAATTATATGATTCAAATATATTCTTGTATACACTATAATAATTGTGGGTTCTCTAATTTTTCATATTATTTTAGACTCCATAAAAGGATAATGTTATTTACCAACTTCTTCTAATTCTTATTCAATGAGAACATGTTCTAAAACAATACATCCTCAACTATTTTTTTTCTAGATAATGAGGAGAATGGTCATGTGGGAGCTCATAATCATAAGACAATATCATTGAAATTGAATGATTTTTTTTAATAATCATCACTATTAAAAGTTAAAGTCCTTAAAATTCCATATTTTACATACATTAATCTCCCAAAGGAAGTAACAAGGGATTATTTTTCTTGATTAGTCAATGAAATATATTCATCTACTACAAGAGTTTTATTTTCAACTTCTTGACATGAAACATCCTCAATTAATGGTTCTGGAATCTCACTATGAGATTTTGTAGCTTCATTTTCTTATCCAGAAAAAACATCATCACAATCACATACTTGTATAGATTCTATTTCCTCATTCCTAACAATGAGTAATAATAAAAAATGGGATTTTATTAAAATTAATTTATCTTAATGCATGTATTATATAAGTGTTTCATTATCCAAACATTACTATATATCATCTTAATCGTCATTTGGTGTTGTTGTAGTAGTAGTATTCACCTCAATATAATTAGGTGTATCATCTATATGATGAGCACAAATATGGAGTAACATTTGAATGAAAATTATCTATAAATATTTAATTTTGATAACTATTATAGAATCAAAGGTACTTATGCCATGAATCATAGTTTACATAATCACACTCAACTCTACACAATCTTTTGCATACATTAGGGTCAGAATACTCCCATAAAAAACCATCATTGAAATATGAAATCCAAAGTACATATACCTATAAATTTATCATAATATATTAACATTCATATCAACTGACAAAATAAAAATAAGATAAATATCTAGATGGATAGCT
Organism: Viscum album; assembly: GCA_963277665.1. Lineage (NCBI taxonomy): Eukaryota > Viridiplantae > Streptophyta > Magnoliopsida > Santalales > Viscaceae > Viscum > Viscum album. The sequence continues at coordinate 1,363,714,778 of OY728133.1, forward strand.
TTCTCAAACACGCTTTTAGGATGAATAAATATATTTTCAGTCAGCATTTATAAGATATTTTGGAAAACTTATAAATTCTCTACCAACTTATTCTTTAATATCAACGTATTAAACCTACATTTCATAATCCCATATTTTCTTGTATCATCTATATTAACCTTCGTTGAAGTATCTCAAAATATCCTTAATGATGAATGTGATGGTATTTATCAAATTAAATATACGATACCTCAAGGCCCTTATCACCAACTTTTTGAATGACTAGATCATTGTAATCTCCAAAGATTAAAATAGTATTTTGATGTAACTCTCTAACTTTGTCCTCACATATGATCATATTTAAACTTCCATAAAAAATTGAACCATCCCTAGAAGAATAGAAATTTTTTAGTAATAAATTATTATCAACATTGTGAAAAAATATTTATCTTCTCCACTACATTGGTATAAGTCTATAAACGGAACTTCTCATCTAGGGTTCTCATAGCCGACTCCCTCTTCCTTCTTGGGTTCATACCACTCCCCTACTTAGTTCTTTCTCGGTGAGTTCATGGTGGTGGTTTCTCCTTCTATGTTGGAATCGTGTTACCCTGTTGACTCGGCTGTTTCTATATATAATCGATGCTGGCCTTTTCCCACATCACTCCATATTATCTTGAGAGGGATTCAAATGGTTGCAAGGTGATGGTCCAGTGGCCGAGATCTTGCTTCTATTTCTGATTATGGCTGCCTCGTCTCCTCTGTTTGTGTTGGGTGGGACATTGTGGTCTTCGCGAGCATGGATGGTGGAGATGGGTTTTTTTTTCTGATTTGAAGAGGGATCCAATGTGCTAGGAATTCAGGTGGATGGAATTTTGGTGATTCTTTCTTGATTTCTTGTCTTGATTTCTTATTTTGATTCTGGATGTCGGTTGGTCGATTTAGATGTTCATGGTTTGTTTGAGTTGAATTCACTACTGGTTCCTAGTCTGCTTTGCAGGGGGATCATGTGACGGTGATGACCTCAGAGTTCCTTTTCACTTGTCCTTAGGTTCCTTCGTCTTCATGCGGGTTATTCGGTTTGGAATCTGACAAGGGTTCTTCTGTGGTTTTTCTCTGTCCCACTCCATCCCAGTGGGGGGTTTCTATTCTAGATCTACTCGGTTCCTCTAAATGGTGACATTCTATCGAGTTGTGGTTGGGTCTTCCAGTCCCAAGGTGACGACGACTTGGCCTCATACTACCTGGTTCATCTTCAATGATGGTTTTCCGCGTATTAGGTTAGCAGTAATCCTGTGGTCATTGAAGGGTCTCTAGTATCAGTTCCAGTGGTGTGTTGCCTTCCGCGGAGGTAGTGGAAGGTCTTTGGCTGTGGTATGATGTGCAGCTGCACGTAGTTTTCACCTATGATTGGCAAGGATGGACTCTCTATTGGTCGTGCTTTTGGACATGGTTTTTTTGTGTTGGATCTTGAAGTTCAGATATGAATATTTGCAAAGTCTATTGAACGTTCTTCTGGTTTTGATTCGGCATATTGTGGAAGTAGTGTTTTGGCTTATTGATATACATTTTTTGGTTGTCGATTCATTGATCTCAATGGTTTTTGGCGTAGTTGAATTGATTTTGGTATGCGGATTGTCGACTTGATCATGGTTTCTCATTGATGTCTATGGAGTTGGGTGCGGCATCCGGACAACATGGTTTTCCTCATTTTGGTTTCTTCATCGCCAGTTGTGGATGTCCATTGGGTCATCTCACGTCGCTAGTGTTTTTGGTCGAACTCTGAATAGAATCTACCGTGGGGTTTTTGGTTTTGGGCTGGTGTTGATGGTCGTGCCAGTGGTCTTGTGAGGATACTCGTTCTGTGGTTTGTCTATATTTTTATATATTCATTTTCCATGTTTCGTGGTACCTCATCCTTCTCAAGAATATTTTGGCTCCATCTATGAAGGTTTTTAAGTTGAAATGAATAAATAGATTTTCCATTTATAGTGCTTGTATGAAATTTATTGTGATGGCATGTATTATTTGAAGTGGTGAAGTGGTGAAGTGGTGAAGTGGTGAAGTAGTGAAGTGGTGAAGTGGTGAAGTGGTGAAGTCATTGATGGTTTATAACTTTATCCTCAAATGTTTTTTTATAATAATAAATAAATAATTTTCAGTCTTCCACTCAAATTATTGGACCAATAATTCAGAATCATCCTGATTTCTACATCATTATGCCTAAATATCTTTTATTTCATAATTATTATAACGAATGAAATTATATTGAGGTTTAATTTGGTTGATGTGGTAGAAAGGGTTGCTGATTAGAAGTGATACATACAGTTTTTTTGATGGTATTATAGTTTCAAGAGACTATTTCTTATTTGGAATATACATAATTTCAATACTCAATTGGAGTAATAAAATATATCAATAAATTAAAAATCAAAATTGGATAGGGAACATATAAATTTATAAAAAATTAGATAACATATATGTTGAATTTTGTAACAATTTAATTCATATCAAAATATCTTAATGATTATCAATTAATAAAATATAATAACATTTAATAGTTAAAATAAATATAATATTATAAAATAAAACTATTATAAATTTTATAAAATGTATCTTTCAAGAAAGAATTTTTTTTGTAAATATTAATGCAAATTGATTTCTACTGAAAACAAATTTAATTGAAATAACACATTTTTGGGATTGATCTCTTTAAAAGTTATGTATTAAATTATTATGCTTGTTCAATTAATTATTTATAAACTTTTATAAACACTAATTTCTCTAGTTTTATCACTATTTATTGAAACATGATAAATATTAAATCCAATTTTTATAAATGTGTTTTTCTATCTAAAACACTAGAGACTGAAAACTATAAATAGCAAGGTTTTTATTTTTCTTACTTGCGAATGAAATAGATTATTTATCATTAATTGAGTAAGAATCTAAATATTCGCCTAATAAGTTAAATGTATCTGAATGGTTTTTTGTATCTAATATACAACCAAGAAAATTGACATCATAGTATGAAGATAAAACAAAATTACAAATTTTTGGAAAAATATAATATATATAAACAATTCCTTTAAAATAAAATTTTTTTTGGTGATTGTAAAATTAAATTAAATTGTATTACAGTTAAATCTGGGACATAAACATACCAGATACATCGAATGAGGAATAATCATAGTTAGATAATAAAATTATTTAATTATTCATCTATATAACATATTAGAAACATGATTTCATTCTTTATCCTTATCATAGTTATATTTAAAACTCAAGGGAGTCGAATGACTTACTATTTTTTAGATTAATTATTTTTAATAAATATAGAATATAATTAAATTAATTTAAAACATCTCCTAAATATTTTTGGTAAATTTTAATATATGTACAATATTTAACTCACTCATCACGATCATTTCATATTCTATATTGTGAGTTTTGATAATTACATACACAGTTTTCATTTTTCGAACAGAAAAAAACATCATCAATATATATTTTCAACAGAATGATATATTTTTGAAGACTTATTGTTAAATAATGTTGGGTATTCTGAACCCAAAATAAAACAATTTTTTATAATAAATGAAAATAGTCATTCAAAACATGGTCCAGGTGAATTTTTTAGACCATATAATACTTTCTTTGTTTGTATAATGATTTTTGATAATGAGGTCATAAAAACCTAGTGGCGGATGAATATATAATTCCCATATAGAAAACCCATTTATAAAAGTATATTTAAAATAAATCTATTTTAATTTTATATCCATATATGATGTATAGGATAATAAAATTCTAATTTCATCAAACCATGAAACTAGGGAAAAAATTTCCCCATACGATATTCCGTCTTCTTAATTATTACCTTTGGAAACTAATCACGAAATATTCTTAGTAATCACACCATGACCAGCCTTATTATTTATAGAGACCCTCTTTTTTCCAATAATAATATCTTAATTAGGTATTTCAATTAATTATTATAAATTTTTATTTTTTAACTATTGTAAATCTTCTTTCATGGAAAACAAACAACACTCATCGTCAATTTATTTCTTTATGGGTTTAGTTTCCCGTTTGGTCAATATAGATGAATACTCATAGATATTTTGTACAAATTATTTTTCATAAAACATTCATCTTGGCTTCATATTATATTTTCTATAGGAATGTTTTTAATGATATTAAGTTATTTAAGAAACATAGTTTTTAGTTCAATAATTTCTTTGACTTCTAGATAGTATTTTTCATAGTCACCTTCCAATTCATCATCCTTTCGATTATCAAAGAGATGATCATGTATCAATTATTCCATTTAATCACTCATGTAGTCAACTTTATTTTATTGATAAAAATACATCTTTCATCAATGATCACTTTTGTAGATTCATTAACTATCCTTGAATTTGTAATTAATCTTTTATAGGATTTATAAATAGTTGAACACATAGGGATAATTCCATCATAATTTTTGGGCCAGGTATAAAAGATTTCCATTGTTTATTTAGATATAAACATTTCAAAAAAACCCAATAACATATCAGACATTCAAGATTCTATTATTCTACAGCTAATAGAATTGTTTTCATAATGATAGGTCTTAATAGATATCTATTGATTAAACAACACTTTGTGTATAGAGATTTAGCCAAAAAATAGGTTGATATGCTTTATTCAAACAACATTGTTCTAAAACATTCATGAAAAGTAATATTTCTACTTTCCATAACAACATTTTAACTCTATTATATGTTTATAGAACGAATGTTTACTTCCATGATTTGAAAAAATTTAGTTAAATTCATCATTCAAAAATTCATCCCTATGATCTGAACACAGGAAACATGTATATATATATATATTCATTTTTCATTAGAAGTTAAGAATTATTAAAAAATAAACATTACGTTTATGACTAATAAAAGAATATATATACCTTGAAAAATCATCAATCAAAAAATAATGAAAAGATTTACCTTTAAAGAATTCTTCTATTTGAGGTCCAAATAGACACAGATGAAAATATTAAAATAGTCATGATGTAGGTAAATTCTTAATTTACATATATGATTATTTTTAGTTTCTTTCTCATTCGGAATGAATCATATTACTTATTTTTTTCCAATATGAGTTGATGAATATATAAAATGATATCTTTCATAGTAAATTTCAATAATCATATAGAATTAAAACATTTCAACAGCTCTAATAAATCCATGTTTCTATTATTTATCATTCAAATAGTACAAGTACTATATTCACAAATAAGTTAGGTCAAATATATTTAAAATATATGTTTATGGTGCCCTGATTTTTTGTAATATATTTTTAAAAATTCATCATCATTTATATTAAAAATAAAGTGAATATCCATCATCATAATGTTGATAAACACATATTTGGATTAATTTTATCATTGAAACATAAATTAGATTGTAGATAAGAACTAAATAAGGATCAAAAACATATAAAATACCAATAACATATCCCTTGGAATTGATAATAATTGTTACATGTCCACATTCAATTTTAGATAGTGATGGAAATTTATAATTATATTTAGTCATATGTCATGTACAACCACTATCCATAAAACATTACTAATTATTATTGATATTTGATTTTTCATTCATCAGTTTCTTCCATGAAACAAATAATTTTCTTTTGATTAGTCATTTTTTATTTAAAATTAGAAATATAGTTGTTATTATTGTTCTCTGGGACACTCAGTGTACCATTTATATAATTTATCTTGTTATTCTAGTGATTGTTTTTTAATACATTTTCTCTTAAATATTATTATCCAGATGATTATTGAAATTACGATGTATATGACCAAAAATATTAGTCACATAATGTATTACTTATCTGGTGTTTCTGTCATTAATTTTTTACTTTTAAATGGTTTTTTGAACCCTATTTTAATTTGGTATAACATTTCAAACTCTTATAAAATTAAGAAATCTCATCACTTGATGTTTAATTTCATGTAGTCGATTTATCATGTAATGATGAAATTGATGTCTCTTTTTTTCCTTCTCATATTTTAAAGTAAATTTTGTAAAATTAAACTCACTCATTTTATCTTCTTACAGTAACTAGAAAAATGTTACCAAGAATCCTTTTAAAACATTAGTGTTCTAATGAAATAATTTATTTTTAAATCTTTATCAACTGTAAATTACCTAATAGAAGACAAAATTCCACTCAAATTGGATTTTTGAATTTTTGGAACTTTAATATATTGATAGTTTTTATGAATAGTATTATTTAATAAATATTTAATGTTTATAATTTCAATTATATTTCCATTTATTTGAGTGATTCCCTCAGTGTCATTCATTCTAAACGTATCAATATTTATCATTGTATTGTTGTACCAGATATATCTTTCAATATCAGCACCTTTATAAAATGTTAAAATAGTTTTCCTTATTTCATGTGTTGATTCTCATTTAGAAACTATATTATACTCATTTTGATGATGTCCCCATATAATATTATTAATATAATTGATATTTAGATCATATATTATATTTATATTAGAAACATTTTTTTCCATGATCTCCTTCATAACGTTTCTATGGAATGATATCATTCAGATATACATTTAAAATATTATTTTTTGAATGATAATAATCTAATCCATATTAAACATATAGTATTCAATATTTAAATTTGGATAGTGCATCAAAGAAATTCACTATTTATTATCATCAATTGAAATAATATGCTATAGAGAATCACGACTAAAACAATTTAATGTTTAGATCTCAATAATATCTTCATTTGATATTAATTTTTGAATATAGTTATTTTTACAAATTATTTATGATTGGGGAGTGGATTGAGTTGATAATATTTAAAAAATTAATTAATTTTCCTTTGAAATAATCTTATATATTTTATAAAAAGGAAGTGTAAATTAGGTATTTTAAAAAGTATAATTGAAAGTAATGAATTTATAATTGTTTGGGGAATATGAATCCCCATGTTTATTACACCAACCATATCACCACGTTCATTGCGTGTTTTAGTTTATAGGTCACCTTCCCCAGGACCAATATTGTTGTGTTCTATAACAAAAAACATGTTATACAATTATTACAATTGATATTTTTTGGAATTTCCATTTTTAAAATTGTTATACAATGTCTTTAGAAATTAAAATAGGTGAAGAAATATATTCAAATTTTTATCATAGTTACAACATGAAACTATCTATGAATGTGAGGTTCTTTCTTAGAAAGAAGATAATTTAAATGATTATCTCTATAATGTATCATGATTGTAGATGGTATGTTATTAAAATAATAATTAAAAGGTGTTTTTTCTTATTCATAGTCAATAAATAGTTTATATTTATAGGAAATAATAGAAACATACACATTCATTAAATATTAATACATTTTCAATAGTGTAATGAATTTTTATATATTATTCTCTATTTTGGTTGTTTAATGTTTTTATTCAGAATATATTATATATTTTAATGGTCAATATCATAAGGAATAATCCAACAATATATGTTCCATTCCATTTTTTTACATTTTATTTTGACTATAAAATCATACAGATTTCTTTTTTACTGAAATGATGATTTCTTTTAAATGATGTTCCCATTTTTGGATAATAATATTTTTTTTTCCATTTCATCATCCATCGAAGAAAATTTATTATAGAAATTGAAGAATGTGGGAAATTTGATTGAGTTACTATAATTGTAATACATACTAAAATGAGTAACAAAATAAAATTCCAAATTACTCACTTTCAAAGAATATCAAATTAGGGAGAATTTTCTTCTTTATGGTTAACTACATTCTTCAAAACATTATAATACCTTATGAATTACAAAAATTATAACATTAGAGAATACTTTTACATTATGATAAACCTTTAAAATCATAATAAAATCAAATCTATATGATATTTCATAATTTCATAAGATAATCATATCATAAAAGGATTATCAAACTGAAACCCATGTTCAAAAATATAAAATGTATCCACATACTGTATGTTAATAATTGTATTATTAATATTTCTATCCTATTATAACTACCCCTTTCTAGTTACAGAATTAAAACATTATAAAAATGTAGTTAAATTTGACACTTTTTATGAAAAAATGATCTTCTTATGATAATTTATTCTTCTAAGAGAAAATCATAGAAGATATTATTATTCATCATATGATAAATATCATACAGAAGACCTTCATGGGATAATTTAAATTTACAGAAACTAAAATTAAAGGTGAATATTTATGTCTACTGATAAAATAATTCAGTTTCATAAAAAAATAATTCATAGTATCATATGGAAAATATTTTTTTGTATGATATATTATGACATCATATGATAATTTATCACCTAATAAGATATTTTCTATAGCAAATTTATTCCAAACAAAAAAATAAATTATTATCCAAAACATGTCAAAATAAAATATTACTTTGAAACCATGTAAGTTTCTCGAAATATTAATGTATAATTTATTAGTAAACAAATCAGGATTTTTTAGGATACAAACATATGAAATATTGAGATATATATGAATGAAATATGTTGTGAAAGAATTGGGGACCTAATAGTATGGACACTTCATGAATGTGTTATATATTTAAAATAGACTCCATTTTAATCCATAAGACATGATTTAAAGGAAATATTAAATATTTGAATGATACTATAAATCATTGATTATTCAATCCCATAAAAAATCTTTTAAATTGGTGAGTTATTCAAAAATAGATTTTAGATGATGTAATATTGATTATATGAATGTAACTAGTGTAATATGTTACATTCTATGTAAGGTATTAATTTCATAGAAATTTGTGGTATAACATTCAATTTCATTGTCTATATATGATTTGCGGTATGTTTTAGAAACAAGATATTAATAAAATAATTATTGGATAAGGAAAACACTATCTAATTTTGGTATTTTTAAAGGGATCAAGTCCCCTTTTATTAGAACAAAAAAACTGAAACAAGGAATGTAACAGATGAAAAGAAAAAACAACAAGGCTATCATCCTCCATGATTTTTCCTGATCTTGTCAGAAATCTCGCGTTCTTTGTCCTGCAAGGCACCCCAGTCCATTCCTCAACTATGCCCCTACCCACGTCCACGACAACGTCATCTTCTGTAAAGTGCTTCCAAATCTCTTTCTTTCTATAAGAGAGTCTCAATATCTATATCATAGTCTGATATTTGAGACATTGTTTCCTTCCTTGCTGCTAGTTAAGATGTATCCTACCCCTTCCCGCGATTTTAAGCTTGTCTACCACACTTCGTTTCCTGCCATGAGTTCTCATCATCTGCTACAGGGTGCTAGACCTCCTCCTTTGTAGTGGCATGTTCTGCCCAACAAGTCTACATAACTAGGTCGTTGTCTTGAATTATCTACAGCTCATTGTTTGTCTTCTTCCCTACATGAAAGGAAGGAGAATCTTGTGAAAGAATAAGATTGTCAGTGTCATGTTATGTGCAAGTAGTGGGGGATAAAGAGTCCAAACGATCCTCCGTAGTCCCACTGTCAAGTGAATTCACTCAGGATTTTATAACATCTTGGACAAGAGGAATGGGCTGAGCTTCCAACAAGGTAGGGAGATAGGTGTTGTCAATATTTAATTTTTCAGAAGAAACCATAAAACAATCATGGTAAATAGTCTTTTTAGGAGAATTTTCCTATGTCACCTATGTTGACCTCTCAATATTTGAGTGTGCTGCTACAAATGCAGGAGAAAGGTTGTTTCCAACTTCCAATTTTTCATATGATAACAGAGAACAGTCTAATGAATCAATCTTATGAGAAGAGAAATTATTTTTTACATGTGGAGACCCCTCGATGTCATAAGACATTGAGTAATTAGGGTTATGAAGCAGCATTGGTAGTTCAACTGGGGATTTTTTCATTGTGCAATCCCATGAAACACATTGGCCAGAGGGCGTAGATAAACCAGCCAAAAGAGTCTATAGTCAGCAGGTCCTTTCTGGGAGGACCTGATATCTAAAATATGACCTTGAGTTAGAGAAACAGTAGAAGGTCATCCAATTAAAACATTCAGGCCTTGGTTCTTAGTATCCATTAAACCAGAATCAGATTTTAGTGACTTAAAACATGTGTTATTATCATGTCCACGTAAGGAACATAAATTTAATTTCAATGATTCCACATAGTTATTTTTGTCATGCCCAGTGGTCCTACATTCTAGGAAGAACCAAGGTAAGTTATCAAATTCATTCTTTAATTCATGTTCTTCTACATCAGTAGAAATAAAGACATTATCAATCAATGTGGAGGAACGGTCCACTTCAACTAAGAATCTAGAAAATTACCATATCTGGAAATTTTTTTCTCTCTATCTATTTTTATTAGGACCCAAATTGCCAATGAAATATAATAAAGTATTCAGGGGTGTCAAAGAATCCAGTTAAGGACAAATACCTTCACCCATGCTTGGACTGCTGAGTTTCCAATTTCCAGTGGGTTGAATTTGTGATCCCATTCACGGATGTGCATCGTCCCCGTCTTGAAAGAGAGAGAGTCATGGCCCCAAGAATGTGTTTTGAGATCTTCTGAGGGGAATAATAAGTGGAAGTATCCTCTCCCTAAGAAGAATCACTTCCAATTTTCAAATCCCCATATAGCAGACAGCCTCTGGGTGAGTTGATCAATCATCCATGGCACAACACCTTTAGGTAGGACGAGTTTAGTAATGATGGAATGAGATCCAATTTTATGCCTCTCTGAGAGAGCAGATAGATCTTCTTTGATCTGCGCCACCGATCCCTTTCGACGGATGCCAACATTCATACCCTTAAAAGTTGAGAATGAGTTCTTATGAGCACTGACCTCTTTTAGGTTAACTTCGCGGGGGCTTAGCTTCGTGGTGGTTGAGTCTCCCAAATCTGATGTTGTATGCTTGTATGCATCAAAACTCCCCTAGGTCAGGAATATGCCAGCCATCGGTGGTGGAAGAGAAGAATCAAGAGGGAAGAACCCTAATTTTCATTTCCGTGCGGTGGGGGGAGTTCTCCCGAGCATTCTCCCAACAAAGCATCCATCTTATATAAATAATGATAGAATTCAAATTATGTGTGGAAACCCTTCTGAAGTTTATATATCAAATAAGTCAAACTATCATTTATGTATAATAAATATTGATATGAGGTGTAAGATTATATTAATCCATTTATAAAAGGGAGATATTTTATTTGAATTTATGCCTAATACAGAATAGTAGACATGTGTCTTTAATAATCCATTTGATGTATCAGTGATTGAGAGTATAAAAAGAAATATTGGAAAAAATGACTTAATATAATTTATTTTATTCTAAAAATATTTTTAAATAAGGGAGTGTTGAAGAATTATATAAATTCAAGCATCATAAAAGAAATGTTTTCCAAATTTTAACTTAAGAAGATGTTCTCATAATTGAACTATGATTGTTTATACTTTAGAGTTCTTTGGTCTCAACACCAAGAAGATTTATATCTTGAGTATATGTTAGAAATTATTATATAATAAGTTTAAAATACATGGAATATATTTTTATCATTACTATAAAAAGATTTATTGCAACATTACTTTGTAACCCTGTAACATTATTCAATTGGAATGAAATAATAAATTTAAAACACAAGCACCATATAAATATTTTTATTGAGATTTAATTATATGATCATAAAAATTAAAGGATAAAAATAAATTATTAAATTTTAGGAATATTATTTAAAGGAATGCAGGACTAAACCACATTTATGAAATTATCTTATCCCCCAATATACATTATAGTGGTGCTAAAAATAGTCATAAAATAAAATAATAGTAAGATATATGAGAATTTTAGCCACTAGGAACTCAAAGGGATTGTATATTATTAATTTAAATTATTATTCCATTCATTGTTCATATATTATAGATCTGTTTTCAAATAAAACAAAATTTTCAAAATATAGATAAATTTTCTCATTCTCTCTCATGTTCAATTTTATCTAACTAAACCAAACCATTTAAATGTATTCTTTATTTTTCATTAGTATTTTTTCGACATAGGTTTTATGAAATAAAATTTATTTCTAATTTCAGAGTGAGGTGGATATCATTATATGAAATAATTACCTGTTACTCATGATGGTAGGGGATAGAGAAAGTCAACTATAATATGATAAATAATAAGAGATCTACATAAAGGAAATCCTAATCTAGGTATCTAAATTATGAATTAAATATGATTGAGGGGTTTGATTAAAAATTGACGAAAATAAGGATTAGCTTTTCGATATGTAGGAAAGGGGATTGAATGTGGATTCTAGTATGAATTTATTTGACTCCATATATTTTCATAAGTCAATATATATTTTTAAATGTGTGGAAAATAAAATGGTATTGATAGTCGAATTTGATAAATTCATGATAATTAAAATATGGTGGATAATTAATATTATAGTATAATTAATTATTGAGTGAGTAAAATATATAATGGATTTACATCAATTGATATTATTGATATTTTCAAATTGGAGAACACAATATTATTTTCAATAAGTTAAATAAAAAAATTCACAGAAATGAGTTTTCATATGATGAAATTCAAAATATTATACTATACATTATATAGGTTTATAATAATTTGGAATATTACACAACGTTGAAAAAAAATAGATAATGTGTTGGAAGTTAACACTGTGTCAGGCCCAATATAATGTGTGTTTAAGGTTAAAATTATAAACTCAAGATAATGTAATTATTTTTATGATCCCCCGTTAATGAATATTAATAGTTTGAAATAAAATTAGTGAATTCAATTATTGACTATCATAGATTAATTTCATAAAACATTTTGCATATATATTTGATTTTTTATTTTTACTATATTATCACATAAAAACTATAGTATTATTTGTTCTCACTACCAAAAAAGTACACTTTATGAAAAGAAATTTGCATTGGACTTGGAGTTCGTCAAAAAATGTTTAACAGAATAACATCATGGGATGGATAATTATTTTTCCATCCCAAATATTATTTATTGTTATAAAAAATTTTCTTGAAAATAAATCCTGTTAAAAACACTGTAGATGGAAAACATGTTTTTTAGTATGAAAATCAATTTATGGAATAATTAAAAATTCATTTTAAAATTGTTTTCATTTGTGATGGATTTCATAATTCCTTTAAAAATATTATAAAAGTAAACTATTTCTAAAATATTTTTATAGTCTATAAAAAGAAACAATTATTTATATTTTACTAAATATTCCATGATAAATAATCATTGTATGTGCCATCTCATGAAATGAATTATTATTTTTTTGTAGATTTATCCCATAGAAAATATATTTTTGAAAGAGATGAAAATGTAAATATAATGATCATTAGTTGTAACATATTCATTTTCAATCATAAATACATATTGCTAATAACTTATTCCATTGTATATTTCCATTGTAAATAATTAAGCCACAAAAATTTTTTAATGGATTTTTCAATATCAAAAAATTAAAATATAAAATGACTCCCCCAACCCTTCCCCAAACCCAATTTCTCCACCATTATATGTTTCTCTCACCCAAAAAAAATAATAATATATAGTTACCACAACCACCATCGCTAAGTATTTTTAACCACATATATGAATGTACTCATTTGAAACTATTTTTTTAAATATATATTAAATATATATTTATTTTAATTTTTTTTCAAATAAATTATTATTAGAATATTTAATCATTTATTATATAAATAAAATTATTTTTCATTAATTATCTTCTTTAGACACATTATGAATTGTTTATATTTAGTTAGTATGTTATTAATTAATTAATTTAATATAATTTTCATTATTCGATGATAATACATTGTTATAATTTTTTGTTGTTTCTAGAACTAAATGCTAAATTTATATTTTAGTTAAATATTATTATTATTGTTATAAAATTTTTATTTATCTTAAATGAAATATATATATATAAATTTGTTAAACTAAAAATGATATTAACAAAATTATATGATTATAACAAAAAATAATTTATAATATATTACAATAATGTAGTTTAGTAATAATTTGTAATCTAAAATAATAAACTCTTATTACAATTAGAAAATTATAATTGTAATATAAAAAATATAATATATATATTTAAAAATTATCAATAATAATTGCAATTTTTTATAATTTAGATTAAATATTTAATATTTTTAAACATAAATAACAGACCATGAAAATATTATAATGGTGTAATACTAATTTCTGAAGTAAAAATGGATACAAATATCATAGGTAATTTTTTTACTGTCTTATACTTACTAAATTGTAATACTATAAAAAATTACCTAAAATGAGTTTGTATCAATTAGAATTATTTAATATAGAATTTTTTCATAAAAAATAAAATAAAATAAAATAAAATATTTTAAAAATATCTAATAATATGTATTTTCAAATACTAAAAAACTTATTACATTAAAATGATATATAAAAATGTAAAATACGGTAATTAAAAAATTATGATTTTAAAATATAATAGGAAATATTAATAATTAGTAAAAAGTAGGCTGAAATAGAGAAAATAAACACATTTTAATAAAAATGGTACAAAATAATAAAAAAAATTATTTTATATTAGTGTAAATTATTTAAATAAATTTAAAATTTTAATAATGATAGATTGATAATTAAAATATTATATATATTATATAAAATATATTAATTCTTTTTAAAATTTCACTATAATGGTTTAAAAAAAATATCTAATAAATACAATTTTATAAAAGAGATAAAAATTATAAGTAAATTTTAATTAATTTATATCAGCATAAGGAAAAAAATTATTCAAAATTTAATAAAGTTTATGGTAAAATAAATACAAAATATATTTAAAGCATTTTTGATGAGTTTATTTTTATTAAAAAACCTATAATATTAATGAATATTTGTGATAGTTATATGTTAGGTCATAATTAGTTTTGGGAGGAATTTGTGCCACCGTTAATTTGATGGCATGCAATACTATTTGTGAGAAAAATTGACATTCCTACCAAAAAAATACTAATTATTATGAACATAATCATATCCATTAAAATAAATTCTTAAATATATAAGAAATTATTTATAAATTTTTAATCATTAAATGAAAATTATTTATATTTTAATAAATTATTAGTTAGACTTATTTTTATTTAATTCATTATTTTCTAAAAACCTAATAAGTTATTATTAGAAATCAATATCTATTAGAAAAAATCTTATAAGAAATTATTAATTTATCATAGAATACAAGATTTATATTCAATATAAATTAAATAGATAATATCAAAATCTAATAAAATATTACAAAAACTTATTATGTATTATTATATTATATTATATTAATAATTTAAAAATAAATAATTAAAATTATTATATTTTCGTAAATCATAAGTGATACATAAAAAAATGGATTTGATTATAATCTATTCATTTGTAGAGACTAAAAATGGATTAAAAATTACATAGGTGTTACAAATATATTTTAATAAAATGAAAAAAACTAATAATTAATAATATATTATAAAAATTAATTAGTTATTAAAAAAATATTGAAAAAAAATATATAATGAAAAAAAATCTTATAAAATGAATCAAAAAATAATTAATTATTTAAAAAATATATTAATGTGATTAAATTATAATTTAATTATCCATATAAACTAAGATATATTATATAAATATAAATCAATTTTAAAAAATTTACTATTAATTTTATTTAAAATAAATTATATAAAACTTATTTAATATTTTATATAGTAAACTAATATTTTTGATTTCGCTAAAAAAAACTATTGTCCATGGAAATCGACACTAGAGTTTATTATGATATTCTTATTGTATAATTACTCATATTAATAGACATGATATTATTTAAATATTGTCTACATTGAGGGTGTCAAAATATTTATATAATTTTAATCATCAAAATCATAATACTTTTCGTAAGAGATAACTAATTTTCGTTATAATAAACTATATCTCTGGAGTTTTGAAACAATTGATTAGGAAAGGTTACATCTATTATGTTTTTATTTTTAGATATATTATGTTTTTTTGGTAACATCATGTTGAAAATATGTTATAAAAAGATAAAATAATTATTATAGCCCCATCAATATTTCAAATTCAACTAAAATATCAAATTCTTATTTCTATTATATCAATATTTATTTATATATTTCTCCCAATGGGAAAAATCAATAAATATATATTTCTATAATGGAAGTAAGTTGGTATATAATTTTGATCATTGTTATCATAATATTAATACATGTTTAAATGGATGAATCTTGTATTATGGATAATATGATTCATTAGTTAATTTACCAATATGTGAACAATGAATCGATAAATTGTAAAATAAAAAATTAATTTTTTAAATAGTTTATTTATATTTTGATGACAATAAAATTTCACTATCTATTTATGTATTGAAAATAATTTTCATTGATGATGAGGCATAAATCATATATTTATTTAAATATAAGATCATATAATCCTTATGGTTGTGACTCATGGAAATTAATTTTTATGGGTTTTCCCTTCTCAACCCATTATTTTTAATATTTTGGGTGTTTAAGGTATTTGGAGAAAGTTGATGTAATGGTGGTGGAGTTGCATCTGAAATTTTAGTATGCAAATATGATTTAGGCATGAAGGGTTGGATGGATAAAAAATATGGTCTATAGTCTGGTGTATCATTTAGTAATGTTTTCAATCTTTATTTAGTGATTGTGTTCTGACATAGTTGTATTTTTCGTGACATGTGGGTTTTTGTTATGGGAGTTATAAATTAGAATGTTTTGGGGAGGAAGTTCAATCATGTCATGATCAAATCTTATCTAAACATTAGGTGTTTCAAGGAATATTTAGATAATTAAATGTCCATATATATAATGTAAGGTCTATATGTATGGGTTTATTTCACATACATATCAATATTAAATTAAATTTAAGGAATTGGTCCTTAAATGACATCTTTATTATATGACTTCATGGTTCCACTATTTTGGGTACGATGATGTTGTGGTATATTCATTGAGTTGTGGTCCAGCTTAAGGGACCTTCTATTATTTTTTGGGAATTAGGTATAATTCCATGGTTATGATCATGACATCATAATTTTATATAAATATTTCAAATTAACTAGTATTTATACGTTTTAAATGGGTTAGATAGTGGGACTCTTGTTTTTATTTGTTGTGATTCATTTGATTTAACCCCATCATGGTATATCCACCATAAATCATGTTGTTGGACTATTAATTTTCAATTTAATTATATATTTGTAAGCCTATCCAAAATTTTCACAATTTCATGGGTTTTTATAAAAAATATGATGTTAGATGTGTATTTTGGATATTTTTGAGTTCTTATTTATTTACTATCTCTATTAGATTAATTATATGTACCATTTCATATTAATAGTGAGTTATTATCTACATATTTTGGGTCCTATTTTTCATTTCATTTTTGGGGGCTCATGATATAAGATCAAATTTAGTTTTATTTTCCTTCGGTTATAGTTTTGATGGAATGTTCCTATCATATAGTTTAATTGGGATCTTCTTTATGTAATCATTAACTTCGTATGACCACTCCTTCCGTGCAATTTCAATAAGTTATTGATGCTCTAGTTGAGGTAGGGGATTAAATACTTATTCTTCTATATTTTTTTGAATTTTGGAAGTATAATAATTTGGTTTATTGGGTATTAAATATTTACATAATGAAGAAAATGAATTTGACCAAATTTAATTATTGGTAATAATGATTTAACATTCCCTACTAGGTCCCCAACTTATTCTGGTTGTGATATTGGTGTGCTTCCCCATGCTTTCCGATTATATACTATAGGATTAGGTCTCGCAAAAATAATGGATATCACACTATGAGTGACCCTAGACTATAAAATCTAAACTAGAAACATATTAAATTTAAAAAAAAAATCAATAACCTCATGAGAATACACAAATAGAAATTAAACTATTTGTATGAATATATGAATGTTAAACATACAATGGACAACTATAACAAAATTTTAATATAAAAAGGGATGAAAATACAAGTCTGAATACTCAGAAAATATTTTACCTCCAGTGATTGAGTGATCACCATGTCACATCAACTCTATCCCTAGAATTTTCATCCTAAATTCCACATTCATTAGTATGTTCTGAACCAAATTGCGCGACTAGATCCATGGACACTTTTTTCAACATCAAACTATATAATTTATACACATATAAAACAACTAAGGAAAAATTAGCATCCATGTGTGAATATTATTTACCTAGAAATGATCTTCAAATATAAATTGGGTGACATGGATTCTCTCTAACACACAACCAAGGGATGAACCATGAAACCACCTAACTGGATTGGGGGGTTACAAACCAGAAAATAATCTTTGATATCAATCACCATTCTGAACTTAATATTATCACACTAAAAATATATCCTGTAATGAACCTGAATTTCAACACATTCCTTTCAATTAGTAATTGATGAATAAAACCCATGTCTTAAAGAAAAAAATTTACCTACTCTTAAACCAAAGTGAAATCATATACCTAGGAATCTTACCAAGATTCACAACTAATAATGGGGTTGAACTCCTCTATACTCCTCAATGATAATGAATAGTAAACTAAATTTATCCATATAAGGTAATCCTAAAACAAAATTATCAAATAGAATTCATAATAATCTATTCAAAAATATCTAGTTTAAATGGGATCATCAACCACTATCTACTAATCATATACTCATGTTATCACCCACCCATCATGTAGGAAAATTAATAAAAATCCCTAGGGAAAAAGAGATTCATATAATTCCTTAGGATAAAATTCCTATCTAAACACCTCATTCTGAAAACATAAATCTATTAGTGTGATCAGAGTGGGTAATTTTAACCTCTGAGAATGACATTGAATCTTATGGCTGACCAGCCACACCAAATTTCAATCAAAACTATTATGTATCCTATAAGATAGAAACCACATTTACACAACCAAAATAGTACACGAGTAATACTAGAATCCCTCAAAAATATTGGGGATGTGATTAACTAAACTCCATGTTATTCAATGTCTACTCAAACCAGTTACATGGGCACGTCATACTGAACGAAAATATATTAACCGAACAATTCATATTTCCTATGTACTTTATCCCAATTTATACATCATAGACCCCATACATTTCATGTTTTTACTGAAAATGTCATCACGCAAGTTCTCTTTCCGTGTTAGGGACATCCATCAGTAGATATGTAATTACCAATACAAAACTACTAATATATTTATATGATTCTACCACATTAATCATCACACCCCGCTTATAATTGTGATGGGTAAACATGTATTTTACAATGTTTACGAGGTGTATGAGGGAAATGCACATAAACCACCACAAAACAATAGTATTCCATCATCGTTTGAATCATTTGTGTGGTGAATGACCATATAAAAATATTTTATGGCTGCCACTATCATTGAAAATACTCAATAACTTAGACAACACATAAATGCTACATGAATCTGAGTACACATAAAACTCCACACCGTCCATTCCAATATTAATTCACAAGATTTATCTCAATGATGAATGAGGTGGATGGTATATATTAATGTTCAATATTTTTTCATATGTCATTTCAAGCTACCCTATTTCATAGAGGTTATTTCAAAGTCTAATAAAACCAAAACACCCATAGAACAATGATAAAGAAAAAAAACATTCCTATCCCATAACATAAAAACTCTCATATAGTTGAATATAACAAAATATATTCATCTACATGAAAAAATAAATAATAATTTCTTTTTATTAATTAAAAACAATCAACATATGGAAAACAAGTATTTAATTGTATCATATTTGTGATAATTTACATGGTGGGACTTGATTCTCATGCCATGAGTTGGATTTACAAACAAAATATTGATCTTGATTCATGATCATTTATGTTAAAATTTTAAAATTTTAAACTAATAATCAATATTATTTCAAAAATAATAATATAGAGATAAATTATAATTATAAAATAAAATAAATAATAATGATATTATTATTATTAAGATGACACATTCAACAACTACTATAATTGAATAGGGTTGGGATTCTCACCCACATGAGCCACCTAACCTTTCATGTACTACCCATTAAATGGAAATAAATTCCTCTTTTAATAGGAGATCATTGATAAAAAAATTATAGAATATATAATAAAATTTTACCCCCAATTAATTTATTCCTTCTACATTCAATACATAAATTCGCATTAGTAATTTTTTTATTTTCATTACACATTATTAATAAGAATGATTGAAATTTTACAACGTTATGGTTTAATTTTATGACATATTTTCACTACATGGATGGAAAATTTAAATTAGTTAATTGATAATATCTATTTTACACCACCATTTGGGATGTTTTAACTAATAAATCGATAAATTTGAGAATTTTTAAAATGAGTAATTCATTTTAATGAATAATGTTTTTCAAAAAATATCGTATATATGAGAATGATTTAAAATGATTAACCAAACATATTATTTTTTTAATTTTATCCCCGAAATAAAATTATTATTAATTGATTTAGGTGGGAAGTAAAAAAATAGAAAATCTATAATGGGATAATTATATTTTTATAAACTTGATTTTCATACTTGATATTAATTTTGTATTTTCATTAGAAAAATGTAAAATCTCATTATATTAATATTATTAATTTTAATCATGTGGTTTCTCTCTAGTTATCATCACGTCAAATTTCAAAGAACACTAATTAAATTTTACAAATATTTTTTAATGAAAATACATGAAATAGATGATAGATGTTAAATTTCATATTGAAATGATTGATCCTAAGGAAATTATTACATCAAATTGTTGATAAACTCTTCAAAAAAATCATGGAGAATATATTTTTTAGAATATATATTTATGAGGCACTAAAATGTGAATACCTAATAAAAAGTGATCTTTGTAATCCATATTAGAGTTTTAAAGAGAGATATGATTATAAGAAGGATGTTGTTCTTCATAAAAACCATGTATAATAGAATTTTTTAAGCTTACAATATTATAAAAGAATTATTGAATTTAATTATATTATGTGTATAATTTAATCAAAATTAATGCATTTGGGTATTGGGGTTATAGATGTTTTTATGATTTAATATCCAACAATAATATTACATATATATCATATAACCCTGCAATAGAAATATCATTTGTGACCATATATAAAATATTCTGATATCTTATCTTTTTAAAAAATTATTGAACATAATATTGATCTTAAAATTAAAAATAATTATCGTTTTCTTAACATGTTATGTATTATAAATTACACATGTAAATTCTATATTCCTTGAAAATATTCGTTAGATGGGATGTCACTAAGGACATGATTCTCATAGTTGGCATATATTTGTAGGAAATAATGGATGAAGGAGTGAAAATAAAAAGGTAATAAATCAAAATAATTTCAACATAATATAAATATATAGAAAAAAAATCCGAGGAATCAAGAATATATTTATTATAGGGGTTGTTATAAAGAAAACTATTCCTGAGTCAAATATACCCTAGAGCACATCTATAATCTCTATAAATAATCCCTTGAATGAAATAATAATGAATCAATCATTTACAATATATACTATACAATAAAGGAAAATTATGTGAATATTACTAAGACTCATGAGCCCTGAAATTATCATTTCAATTACCTCAAAGAATTTATTTTTTCGTATCTATATAGTGAAACTATATATGGAAATAATTAGGATACTTCAAAAATTTATCATAAGTTTTATGATGATTATTCCTTAAATTTCATTTTCATGTGATGAAATTTTAATTATTGTAAAATGCATTTATTAATAAAATTTTCATTACATTAATGTTTTAAAATAGATTACCTAACAAAAATATATATATTAATAAATGATAGTGGGAAAATCCACACCATTATTATAATTAAAATAAAATTTTATAATATTTATCCAATAAGACCCATTTAGAAAACTGTATCAGGTTATTTGGATCTGATAAAAGGTACTCATGAAAAATTATTTACATTAACTAATTGGATAAAAAATATTATAATATTTGTTTTTTTTACAATTTCTAAAAAATATTTATCTGTTTTAATAATATATAATACTACGGGTATAATATACAGATTATGTTAGTGTTAAATGTAAAATATTTTTCGAAACACCATTTCTAAATTAAATAAGAGTCATGTAATTAAAAAACAATAAAATTTATCAACGGTATTTAATTATATTAATAAATCATTAATCAAAACACATATAGTAAAAAATAATGAAACATAAATCATTAATTTTAGGCATAAAAGATTCTGTGATCTGAGTTCAAGAATTATGTGAAAAAATTGATAATTCTCATAAAAATTTGAGAAATATCTAGAAGATCACTCTATTATGAAATATTATATGTGTGGGTTGTTCCCTTGCAATGCTGATTGTGAGGTATTCACCATCTAAATTCATGGTCCTAATTCCCACCATTATAGAAAACATTCATGAGAATATTTGTAGACTAATTAATTTATCATGTAGACAAATTAAATATTTTATGCTATTAATTGACCCATTGAGAAGATGTTTATGCATTTTTCTCATTTAATAATGTAGTGAATTCAATATTACATGGCCAAAATTTTAAATTAAGAGAATAATTATTGGGTAACAACAAATAAAGAAAGGTAAGATAAATATATAGAATATATATCTCATTATTTCAATGAGTAGTGTATCAAAATGAGGATTATTATATAGCATCTAGTCACCCATGTTCTTAAAAAATGTTTTAGGTAAATCACTCATAATACATCTCCAACGTATTACTATATCATTAATATTACAAGTTAAAATTTAATGATCTATATAGGGTCATGAAATATTACATTATTCAGTATTAATTTAGTTCATAAAATGTTTAAATCATAAGCACTCTCCACTCGAATTGTAATTGGTCCATAATCTTGGAATCTCCCAATTAATAATTTTTCATTTGCATTATATATTTGGATTTCTGAACCTCAAAAATCCAAAATGAGATATCTTTAGAGTTTTGGAATATATATGGAATATGAAATACCCTCAATCATTAGGTATATTTAATATTTTGTTAGTTATGTATAAAAATATTTTTTTTAGATCGAATCTTTAACAAATTGACATTCCCATAAATTTTGGGAGAGAAGAAGGAATGTGACAAGAATTCTTAGAATGTTTAATCATTATATGTTCTCCATCTCCCCACCTAGTAGTAGGATATTTAATTGAAAATTAATTTACATATTAAATAACTAGAAAATTATTTTCCTTGTTAATTTACTCATATAAAGGGTCTGACTATATCACAAATATCAAATATAAATACACTATAATAAAATAATGTCCCAAATAATACAATTAAATAATGATCTTTTAGAAATTTCAAAAACAACCCAGATGTGCATAAGACAAGTAATTTATATATATATAATCAATAAAAAATAGTATGAATAATTGAAAACCTCATTATTGAAATGAGTTTTCCATATGAAACATGAAATATACACACACAATTAAATAATGATCTTATATAAATGAATTTGCTTGATATAGATAACAATGATGATTTCTAATTTAATGAAGTCTCATTAAATAGTTCAAAAAAGAGTAGTCTATGGACTTGTTTAAAAGATGAAAATATAGAAAACATATTTTCATATTCTATAGAAGATGATGTTTTTAATTAATATTAAGAACAAATATCTATTAAGGAACTTCAAAAAATGACCTTAGTTGAATAAATGGAAAAATGTAATTTAGTTTTAAATAAATCCACTTAATTAGAGAAGGGTCGTTGTAATTTTATGCAGTATATAAAAGTCAAAATATGCATATTAAGGATGTTGTTACAATATATTTTTATTATTAACATTATAAATATATATATATATATATATATAATCCCTTATAGATAAAAATTTTCTACAATGTTGAGATTAAAACATGTATAAATTTATTCAATTAAATTTATGAAATCATTATATGGATTAAAAAAATTTAAGAATATATGGTATAGAATGTTGAGAAAATATTTCTTAAATAAATATCAAGTAAATCATCCCATATTACTGTGTTTTTTATTGAGAAAACAATATACGTATATGGAATGATTAATTACTATTTCGATGTTTTAAATATCATCATAACTCCAAAATAGGACAATAAAACAAGCCAACATTTAAAATAAGAATATTAAATTAACGACATGGGAGAAACAATGTATTTTCTTGGTTTAAAAATTTATCATATTCAATGTTTTTTATTTTTTCATCTGTTAGATTTCACAGAAATGGGAAATAAAATATTTAATCAGAATGAAGAGAATAATTTTTGTACTAAAAAGGTTGTTAAATTTTTAAAAATATAAAATTTTCTATTATAAACATGATAATTATATTAATAGTCGGTTGGAACAGAAGTACCATACCTCAATTCCATCTGATCTCTTATATATCTGAATAATTATAATCATCCGAATATATCATTTTTTTACTAAATTGTAAAAAAAGTTATGTTTAAAACATTCATGGATTGATTAGAATACAGTCAAACATATTTATTATTATCATGGTGGAACTAATTATTTTGGTTTATTATATTATTAATTTTTAGAACAAGAGATGGTTTCTTTTATAAAAGAATGTTATTTTTCAAATCCACATAATCTATAATCACTAAGTGGTTATGTATTCAAATATATAGGTAACATCATATATTCAAGATCCAAAAAATTTCCTCATTGCAACATCTCTAATTCATTTAGAAGTGATACCATTACATGAATAATTTTGAAAATGTTATTGTTTTTCATTTATGAAACAAAATATTAATATAGAAAGAAGACTTCTTATATGCAGTCACCTAAAATTATAATTTCAATATTATGTTGTATAAATTTCACAATAAAATGATAGATTCAAAAAAATAGATTATTAATGCCATACCACTCTTATTTTTCTCTTCTATTAATGAACAATGGAGATATCAGTATGAAAATGTTTGATACAATAAAAACACTTTTGAATTTATACAATTTCACATCTAATATTATTATATATATAAAATGAACATTATATTCAAATGTTTAGATTACAATATATATATATATATATTGAAATGTATATTTCATGGTGACTCATGTGTCTATACATTTTTCTTTATAGAGGTTTTTATCCCACTGTGTTTTAATAGAAATAGTTCATAATTTTGTAGAATCAAAACACGTGTGACATTATAAAATCATTTTATACCATGGGGGAGTCTAAGGTTGATGCTAATATTGACTCTCATATTTCTATGGGCATCCTGGCCAGCCCTAAAAAAACCCATACCCCTTCATGAACTAATAATAAAATGATTGTACATTTCTCCTCTAAGTGATTTGTACTAATATGAAAATTATAGAGAATTGATAATCTTATTTCTCTCCCTTTTAAAGGATTCCAAATCCATTCAATACATACATTTTATTCATTACATTTTTCAATTTCATAAAAATTATTATTATTATTA
The DNA here is from genome assembly GCA_963277665.1 of Viscum album. Taxonomy (NCBI): domain Eukaryota; kingdom Viridiplantae; phylum Streptophyta; class Magnoliopsida; order Santalales; family Viscaceae; genus Viscum; species Viscum album. Next base: position 1,363,740,438 of record OY728133.1, read on the forward strand.
TTATTATTATATATAAGGGGTTTAATCCCTCACTACCCCAATTAAAATGAAAGTATTTACCCCAAATACAGATCATTTTTCATGTTTTTTATTCTATCAATGATAGAGGGAAATCTTTACATATTTCCTATCATACTCTTTGTTAATCAAGATCCACCATATCTGCTAATTACTCTAGTAAAATGATACATCATTGTGAGTCCTTGTTTTTACCACAAACCACACCATAGATAGATCCTTCTAACACATTCCCACTGCCATGATTTCCCATGATCTACTAACTACTATCATTACCTTGTGACCAATATTCTAGAGCCATGTGTCACTATCACCATGGTATTGGATATGAAGATTCAATACCTGAAAGCATTTTAATATTTTTATTCTATGAACCCAACTGAATGTATATTGAAAACATAAACCCTAAAGTCCTAAACATAGTAATAAAAACTGAAGAATAAGGAAAAATAAGAAATTTATCCCAACCATAGGGTTAAATATCGATTATTCTTGGCCACTTCATTCTAATAGAACTCGGATTGGACTCCACATTAAAGCTCCTGAACCACATTCTCTCTATGATGTAATCCATGGGTTGAGTTTTCCTAGAACTATTTTTATAAAATGGATGATAGTGGGTGAAATTGAGGATAAAAATAAAAATAATAATTAAAAATTAATAAATGAAAATAATATCTTATGAAACTTTCTTGATATCAGTTGTTATTACACAGACGTGAAAAAAACGTTATTACCCTAATTGTAATAATTTAATTTCTGACACAACTGCAATCTCAGTTTACTCATTAATGGAATTCTTGAAACTATATTAGTAATTTTTCACTATCAAAATTTGTGGGATAACAATGCATATTTGTATAAAACATATATTTTTATTGAGGCTCATTTGAGACGAAATTTTCAAATATTATTAACCTATATGTTAACACCACATCCCGGAGTCAATGAAAATATTGAATATTTTTTTATCGAGTCATTAGCTAGGGTAAATTTTCAAATTTTAACCCATTAAAAAGGGTTTGTCTCTCCAAAACCCCAAAAATACAAGTATTGTTATTGGAAAAAGTAAGGTTCGATAAATCCCCCCACCACCTTGAAATAATTTCACATTTGAAAAATTAATTGACCCAAATGGTGCTCCAAAAATCCCAGAAACAACCCCCATATGGGGTGTTAAAATGCCTATCAATTATCTCCTCTAAACTCTAAAAGCCTGAATATCCACAATTACCATAATTAAAATCCCACATGATATCACATACCACATTCATCAATCATTGAAAGGATACCTCATATGAGATTCCCAATCCTCAATAAATTCTAAATATATTATAACCAATATAGATGAATATTTTAATACCACCAAAATTTTTATAACATACTCTTTATTAGGATTTTCCTTGGAAATCCTTATCCCCAAACAATGTGATTCCCAATTGTACCATCATGAAGAAAAAATAAATTCCATAAAAATCCATTTGATAAAAATATCTATTAAGGTATTTTATATGGGGGAATTGTATTCCCTATATATTAAAAGGTAAAACTAAAGGATTTTCATATTGGAACAATCTATCTTGATCATACTCTATAACATGTATCATTACAAAGAGAACCTTATTAAACTATAAGGATTTAATGATCTTGTTTTGGAATATAATAAATTAAATAATTAACATTGACACTTTGTATCTAAGTATAAGAGGAAATAACTGATCCTATAATACATTCCATTATGTCATTCAGATGGAAAATACCTTCACCACTAACATTAGTCTGGATATTATTCACTAAAAATTACATGATCTACATCTCTATGATATAAGGGATAAAAATACCCATCAACAAACACTCACAACCAATATCCCATTGATGTAAACACCTCATGAAACATCATGAGATACTATAAGTGTATCCATGTTTAACTATCAACACACTCTCACTGGTGGATTATAATAGTGATAATTTTCTACAAGTTAATTAGGTGCATATAATATCTAGAAATTTATGGTCTAGATTAAATCTTGTTAATAAATATTCTAAATTAAGATGTTTTTTCATGTCTCAACACCTAACACTCTATGCACATCCAGGATGTCTCCAAGGGAATAAGATCATACCTATATGAATAACTAAAATACTGATCCTATTATGTAACCAAAATTAAAGATAATAATACCTCTAATTGGTTATAGAAGTTATAGAATCATACATAGTGGTTACCCCCACTTATCACCTGGGTCTCACTCCCTATAGAAATTGCACTATGATTTCGAATCATTTTCATATGATCCACAAGAATAGAAATTTTATAATTTTCATCTATATAAAATCATAAATTACGAATGAAATCATCGTTCTCATTACTCTAATATAATATAAAACTTGAATACTTCTATCAAATCATATTCAACCAAATAGTAGAAACTAGATAAGAGGTTCAATTTCAGTGGGAGTATCCAGTTTTAGAATGAAAGTACAAATGGCCCAGTAAGACCTATGGATCGTGGTCATCCATGGACCACACCATTAAATAGTCAACATGAAAATCACCATCAATCATATTATTACCTTCAACAAAACTAGATATCTTCATGAATAGTGAGTTATAGTCCGGAGGAGTCACATCCCATTCAACCAAAGAACCAAATATCAACATCTATATCACCACAATTATCATTAATTGTGTGAAAAAGACTTATAGGATAAACTATAACCTATCAAACAAAAAAAATGGATTACTCCCTAAAATTGGAGATCATGATACAACTATTTTTTTCATCCAAAACATTTGCAACAAATAATAATTTTCAACTGGACAATGCTACTCTAGAAGAAACCATTGTTGATGGTCTTTTGATATCACAAGTGTGAATCCTATGAATCAAACTATGTGTATTTCCATATCATAATGGTTGAATATTCATTACATACATTACATGAACAATTAAACACTATAGATATATGAAACATTCCCTATCCCATATGGGAACAATGACTACACTGTAGTTTGGGGAACCTCACACTCAGAAAAAATGAATGAGTAATGAAGTCATTGTGAAATAAAGAATAAATGTACCTAAAAATGATAGTATGTGATCATGTGTCTGGGAAGAGTATTATAAAATTTTGATAGATCAACCTTAACCTCATCTGATCAATATTAATAACTACCATAATATAGTAACTAAAGCTTATCTAAATGGGGAGTACCAACCCCATTATACAATGGGGGATCATACCTCATTGAGATTGATTTAGTATAGTACTTCACAATAAAATGGATTAATCACACCTCACATATTTTATCTATAACCCTTATATATAAGAGGGAGTACAAAACTAAACAATCATTTATAGGTAAACTCATACATCACTACAATAAACCTCAGATTAGGGTTAATTAATCCAAGTGGTGGATCACAAACCTTATATTAGGACTCTAGATATATGGATAATCCATCTACAGATATTGGAATCTCTCCCATATGTAGGATAGGAGGGATTACAAAATACATATAAATATAATAAAAATATTGGATCTTTCACCAAAAGTTCATTGGGTGGGTGGGTGGATATAAAACCCTTCATGAAGGGATATGGATATTTCAGTTCTAATGACTAAACCTCAATATCATATCTATAAATCTAAACACTCCATAAAGAAAACAAAATAGAACATCGAGATAAAATAATTTTATAATCATCAAAAAATGTAATTATTCATATTCCTCTCATTATTAATAGACGGTAAATCTCACACCAATTTATAAATTACCTCTATGATGGAAAATCAGCTTCATCATTATTGAAAGACGCCTTATTAAGAGTAATATCATTCCATTTAAACTAAATTGGACAAATATCTATATAAATCATGGACATAAGCAAATATACCAGGTATCAAACACCTATTGTACTCATGTTATTAAATTGATTATCGGATTAATTTTATAATAATTAGATGACCTCAACATCATTGAATGGTTTTCTAGTTTTTCAAAAAAAACATAAGCACTTTGAAGAAAAAGTTCACCACATTTATAGAAAAAAATACATGATACATATATTGCCAAAATATTTCCCATGTCAGTACCTAATTTTATATCAGTCTCTGTAAAACAGAGCCATCATTCCATTCCTATAACTCTAATCTTAAACTTAATAGGCTATGGACTAGTAGAAACAATAATGATATAACAAAATGTGAATCCATATCTTATAAAAACTATTATAGTTATAAATCATCATAAAATATAAAAAATATAAAACCTTATTTTAAATACATATCTCTAGAAAAAATATATTCCTGCATATAACAACTTGTATTCCCTAGGAATATAATAAAAACTATTGTACAACAGGGGTGATAATGAATATCCCAATACACTAAAAATAATTTAGCTTGAGTGAATGTTATTAAGGGGTAACTATGTCAGATTAACTCCATACCATGAACTCCCAACCATGATCCTAATATATTTACAATGAATTAGATCTAATAACACAAATAACTCCTCTTGCAGGGATATCATTATCAACATGTACATTGTTTTCATAACAAAAAATGTGTCAAAAAAATTATTGTATAAGGTTTATTTTAATAATACATATTTTGAATACATATAAGAAAGAATAATATGGTAAGAAATCAACACACTAGAAAGATATAAACCATAAAAAGTCCCAAAATTATCATGGTCAACAAGTCATGGAAGAATCATTGACTTTACATCCCCAGTATATTCACGATATAGATTCTCATGAAATTTACCTCAGGATGAACCTAAAGGTAAAAATGTTTAGTATTATGAATACCCCATAATCATAACCTACTCCCCATGGGAAAACACTACCAATATTAAAAACCCAAAGGGAAATCTCATCTAGTCCCATCCACATTAGATGTAACACATAGCTAATGGGAAAACACATCCATGCCCCTCCACGACATAGAATATAAAACCATATTTTTTAGTATGTGGTAAACAAAACCAAAATTATTACTCTAAAATTATAGGATATATCCAAGATGATCTCATACGAGGGGAGTCCAAAACCATAATCCACTATTTATATGTTTACATAATCACTTGATCATTGGATTTGTTGAATAGTGAGACTCTCTGGTTAAAACATAGATCGTATAATTTATTATAGAAAAAGGATCATCTAAACACATAATGATAATATCCCATATCCAATTTTATTGATCAGAGTGGGTGAATATGTAACATGGAAATGAAATGAAATATGTTGGGATACTGAATAGATAATGTTTTGACCCTCACCAAGTTCAATATTATCATTTGTAATACATCATTCTTTAGCAACAATATGTCCCTAGTAAGTCTTATTACATAAAAAATATATGAGGAAGCGAATATACAACCAATATATGGTTATTGTTTTCCCAATCCATATCTATGGGAGTGGTGCACTAATCCAATTAAGGATCCCCTTTAAGTGATCGTCCCAATGGATTTGATCCCAATATAATCCTCACAAACTCATAGACAATCTTGTCCATGAACCAGATAGTTACATAAATTGTCCCTCTACTATCCAATGGAAAATTCATAGCATAGTGGGGATTATAGGTCCTAATGAAAAGGTTATGAGGTGAAATGGATTTATATCTATTGGTTATTATGGAATGTCTCCAATTTCATTGAATATATTCTAAAATAATTAAAAAATACAAATCATACTTTTCAATATGGGATCATCACGTACAATTAATAAATAATTTTAATCATTATTAAGAATTGTGTTATCTTATAATTATTTTTTCATCCTTTATTTTGAATGATAGCCCCTGACATGTCGTCATTGTCTTATTGGAATCAAGGGTGTATTTCCGCTAATGATGATCCACACATTCTCTATGATTACATGGATTTTTTTATAGGATCCAATATGTGATATGAGGGATGAAAATAACTCATTTAATCATTTATCATATATCTCAAAAATAACCAGATTGTGGATGGAATTATTTATTATTTTTATCTATTCATGATAACATAAAGGATGGAGACTACACATAGTTCTTACAGGAACTTTAAGAGAAAAGATCTATTGGGTTTGAAAGGATTCCCTCTATACTTTTTTGTTCATAATAATAAAATATCTTCATATAATGTTATATAATTGCATAAAATGTTATTTACTGATCTTGGGTTAGAGAATAATATATCTTAAATGTTCATAATAATTTTCTTAATCACCGATGAACCAGATTTGAAAATAATAATTGTATTTCTATTATTTACATTTAATTAAAATTAATCAAGTATAAATAAATGAAATTTTCTAGAATAAATAATTTAATATCTATTAAAATAATACTTAATATGTCATCTCACATCAATCTTGATATCATGGATAGATAATCGTCATCGATATTTAAAATCCTAAAATGATGAATTTTTATTTAATATATATATATATATATGATTAAATTATGAATAAATGATTAAATATATATTACATTTAAGAAATGAGTACAAAATTATTTATTTAATATTTGACACACTTTTCTTGTATCTATTATTTGGGGATTTAATATTTGTGATCAACAAAATACCTAATAAAATGTATTCCTTGGTCTAAAGAATAATACAATATTCTAATATTTAAATCCTATGTATTTTTTTCAAATTTTGGATACAAATAATGTGTGGGCCAGTACACCACATTATTAGTATCATTAGGTTGTGAACCAAATAGTTCAAGATAGACTCTTTAAACATGCCAATGAACCTATATAGAAAAGTGTTTATGTCACAATGACAATACAACTGCCTAAAAATTCCTTCCACGTATTATAATTCTATTTATATTATATCTCATTAAACCATGTTGCATTACGTATTTCACCAACTAATATGATTGAAATATGATTCATTGAACATATAGAAATGAGAAATTCCAATTAAAAATAAAAAAAATACATAATTAGGTTATTTTATATTCATCAATGGCCCAAATATACCTTCCCACTAATTTATAAATTGATAATTGATTTCTCATATTATTCATTAATGATATTTTAGTTGAAAAACACCCATTATAACCTACCTATCTGTCAGTATATGGTGTTATAGTTTCTACCAAGGTATTAAATTACACATTAACAATTATATATTAATAATAATATTATAGACTAATGAAGATTACATGTATACATATATTAGAATATCTAATGATACTTGAAAAAAATGAAAATCTTTTTTTTGTGTATGTTCCCCAAACCTCCCATCATAAATATTTACAAAGTTAAATGCTAAGAGAAGTTGTATTAATGAACTATGAGCATCTTTACCAAGATTAACTGAATCATGTATTTCCTATCAAAAAAATAATCTATACATAGAAAATTGTTTTAGGGTATACAATCCTAACCTCCCACATATATCATTATAGTGTGAAATCGAAACATACCGATGATGTGAGAAGCATACAAGGACATTTCCATATTAATTTTAATTTATAATAATTATCAATAAGAGATTAAAATTTATATTCAAAATAAATAAATATTAAATGTATCCATAGGTAAAAGGGATTTTGATTGTAGGGAACTAACTCGCCCAATGAAAATCTAATGTATTTTTTGTTATTTAATCACCATAATCATATCGTAATCTATCACAATCATGGTGGGGAAACCAAACCATGCTTGTGTGTTTCATTTGACCAAGGGAAATTAAAAAAATCATGACTTAATATATAAATCATCCATCATCATTAATTTCTATTGTCGTTTGAATGATAAATTGATAATATAATCTGAATTCCACTTTTAATACAAATTTTATATATTGTAGACATGTATTGAAGGTAATATGACTGGAAATATAGATGAAAACCATCATCCTCAATAAAAAAAGAATAAATTTGTTCCTATTATGGGTATATAGGTATAATAACCTTGAAACGAGTTTCCTATAGTCAATGGTTACATTATTATATTTGAACTAGATATAAGTATTTACTTTTTAAGGGAAAGAGTAGTTTATTATTATTGAAAAAACTAAATACATTCTAGAATCACAAAATAAATTTTAAAAAATATAACATAATTTCACCCATATTACACTTCATTGATTCCTAATGAAAAGAATCATATGAAAGTGTTTTGTTCTGATTATTAGTTAAAGTAAGTGTATAATTGAAGAGATCACAGATTAAAAAATTAATTAATAATTTGTAAGAAATAAATTATGATCAAATAATTCCATATAAATAATCACATGAGATTATTATTATCAATTGATTACTATTCAAATTATCTTGTAGTCATCAAAAACTAATTTTATAATGATGTAATGAAAAATATTGTCCATCATAATGTTATTATACAGGCATTATGTAAAGACATAATATATAAATGTGCAATTCCTTGGATTAATATACGTCTTAATTCATAAAATCATTTACATATTAATATGACCATGGAATAAAAATATCCAAACTAAATCTAATGTTATGTTAGTTTTTCATTAAAAGAATATTTTGGTATATTGAAGAAAAATTATGGTAAAAATGGAATTAATAAAAAATCCTATAGAAGTAACCATAGTAGAATAAAATATATTAGGTTTAATATATAATAATCATATAATTGCACCAACTGAAATTTAAATATTAATAACAATGAATAATAATTAGATTGTGAAACACAATCCTACCTTTAGAATGAATTTATTTAGATAATTTTTTGAAAACTAATTTAATAAATTTTAATTTATTATAATTAAATTAAAAAAATTACAAATACTTATAATATCAAATAAGATAAAATTGAAATATTTTAGCAATTTTATATTAATAATTATTTATTAAAATCAATTATCTGAGAGTTAATTGTTCTATTTTTCATGTATGATTAAATTAAGTAATTTTGGTCCTTATTTATTTCTTACTATACAATCATATCATGGGCAGAAATAATTATATAAATATCATATATATTAATTATATATATATTTATAAAAATTGAAAATTGATGTATAATATAAATTACTCATATTTCTTCTCTAAGGATGTTGTCCACATGTATGCATGAGTGTTGATATAATTTATTTAACATATTGAATGAGAAGAAATTAAATGATATATTTTATTTTTCATAAACATAATTATTTCATAAATATAATATATATATATTCATTAACTTCTTCATTATTTCCATTCTACTAAAAAGGTAATGAAAAAATCATTGTTTGGAGGAAATTGTATGTTGTACGTATGTAAAAGCGATGTTTTAGATTTTAGTGTGATGTAAAAGATGGATAAAATGGTTTTAAAATATTAATAAAAACATATTAGTATATTTATTATACTTTATTAATTAATTTAGAAATTTCCAAATTATTAAAAGGATGTATAGGAAGAAAGAAAATTGATATACATTGTAAATAGGATCACCTATTCATCGAGAGACCTCCTTTGGAATCCACCATAATTATTGAAATATTGGTCTTAATAGAATAACATGTAATTAATAATATTCTAAAGAAGCTTATATTTAATTAGGTAAATTATTTTTAACTCTGTAGTTCACAAAAATTATGAATCATGGACCATTGGAGGTTTCCTTTTATAATCATGGGGAGGGGAACCCTTTGAATACATGTAAATTTTAAATTATTATAAAATAATTTTCAATGTAATGTCAATAAAAATTGATATATTTTTAATATATAGTGTATTATTATAAGGTATATCATACAATAATATTTATATATGTTTAGGTTATTTTGTAACATAACTCATAGATTTAACAATCGTTAACCCTTATGACCATTAATATAATATCTATTTTTTTAAACATTAGGGATCAAGAATGTTAAAGTGAATTGAAAAGTGAAACATAATTGGAATAAATTTGATATTATAGACCAAGTCCCATTCATTTGAATAATTATATTATTTTTAAGAATTAATAATCATTTAATAATTTTCTATTTACAATAAGATACCATTAAAGAAACTCTCACTGATATTTAGATGAATGAATTTAAACAAATATTAGCATAGAGTTAAAATAAAAAAAATTATCACATTAATAATTTTATATATTTATCGATAAATACAATGTACCTTAATAATTAATCCAAATTGTATTATTTGTAGTATATTAAATATACTTTTTTTTATTTTTTTGTTGCATGTACCTGCACTATGTCAATGTTGCATAATTATTTAATGTAAATATTACATACATATAAATTAAAAATAATTTATCGAGATAAAATACGTAAATAAATATTTCAAATAAACATTTATAAATGAATAAAACTTATTTTATCACTATGTAATAATAATAGATTTATTAAAACAAAAAGAGTGACATTTTGGATTTATTCTTTACATTAATATTAATGTATTTATAAATGAAATAATGGAAACAAGATTCCAAATCATGAAAACATGTAATATTATTTTCGATTAAAATCACTAAATAAAAATAATTTCAATATTATATATATTTTTAAATCCTTCTCATATTATTTTTAACATTAATAACACGATTTATAATTATTGAGGTGACAAATATATATGATGATTCCTATTCATTATGAAAAAAAATGTTGAAATATTTAAAATATATGGAAATTATGATTCCAAATATGGAAAAAATATATTATATTCAATTTATACAATTTTTAGACACTCATTTTAATAAAATCATGTAAAACTCAACAAAATATATTTTAAGAAAATTGTTTTTAAAAATATCAAACTAGATTTATTGTTATTCTATTCAAGGTAAACACTATGAGATGAAAGTTATAACATTTTATTTAAGATTTTATTTAAGCATTTATTTAAAATAATTCATCAAAAAAGATTAATTTAATTCATGTAAATAAAAAGAAATTAGGTGCATAAAAACAATTTTTTTATAAAAATCTCATTTTACCTTATAATGATTTTTTTTTCAAATATAAAAATAATAACTAATTAATTAATTTTATGAAATTTTAAAAAATAATTTATCAAAATTTATGTAGATGTATGCATACCCTCAAATTTAATATTTATGTGACACCAATCATATAAAATAATATTTGTATTATATCATATCCTTCTTCATTTAATAGTAGAGTTATATGTAAAGTAATATATCAATAAAATTAATATAATTAAATTGGAAATATATCATAAAGTAATAGGTTCTTACATTCTATGTACATTATAATAATTTATCCATTTAAATTTTATCACTATTAAAAGGAAATATTATGGTACTTCAAACTCACCATAACCTCATGTTCCCATATAGCTTCCTCAAATCAATATTTTCTTTAAATAAATAGTGACTTGGTGAGTAGTATTTTTTACTTAAATTTTTATATATGATCTATAATATAGTGATCTAGGAAATATTTAAAATTTTGCTTCATGATTTATAAAATATATATCCATTAATAAAAAACAAGGATTGAAAAGGTAGAGTTTGTTTGGAAACATGGTATGTAAAACATCAACATGAAAAGAATATTTCTCTTAATATTTTTTATAATTATCCATTAAATAAATTTGAGACCCTAAAACTCAATTCGATAACCTATGGAAGGCATAGAAAAAATATGTGATCTATTAATCACTATAAGAGAATAAACCTATTTTTGGAAACATAACATGTGTGTCAAATGTAAAACATGATATTATAAACGATAAGACTCAAGATTAATCTCATGGTAGTATAACACACAAAAAATTGTTTCTTAATATCATGGAAACATTGTAAATGTGGTATAAACTATAAAATGTAATAATTAAAAGTTCATACTAATTAACAATATAAAATCACATGAGTGAAAAAGCCCAATAGTGGAATAGGATTACTCTTTCATCACAAACATGACATTTCCCGAGTCAAACAAATTACCCAATGAATTAGGGTTATATTTTCTTACACACATCATAACATGTTTCATATTTTTTTACAAAAAATAATTCCATTATAAGGAAAAAATCATAACTACTAACCATTAAAATGGCTTATATAATCTTTTCATATATCACAATCAATGAAAATTTCCTAATGAAGGCATTTGAGAAACGAATATTTTGCATGTATTACCCATTTAAATAAAGACATAATAATATTATTTTATATTTTAGAGACTTACACTGATAATGTATTTGCGTTCTATATCATTAATGATAGTGAGAACCAGAGAGAGAAAGGTCATTACCCATTTAAAGGGGTGTTCCAAGAGGTCTCTAACCTCAATCCTGATTCGTCCCATCTAATCCTTATTTTCCAAAATAATAAAAATATGTAAATTATTTTATTTCATAAGAAAACTTTTAATATTTATTATTCCTTTTATTTTATTTCATCTTTGTTATATTCAAATAAAATATCATTTTGATTCATGTCCAACCTTTTGATGATATTCATCTCATATACCAATAATTACATTTATAAGTTCACTATGGTCAAATTGAATACTATTTAATCATATTAAAATAATTATACTCTTGAAATAATTTTAATATTTATACATTAATTATAATTTTAAACCCAGAAATGAAATATGGTTATGGAAAATGAACTATATTAAAATATTTGAGGTGGTAGTTCATACATACAAATGGGGTAGGATTCCATTTTTCAATGATCATTGTAGAATATAAGAAAATATTATTTTATCAATAAATAATGAAAACAATATCATTAATATAGTATTATTTATTTATATACAATTATATATATGATCAATGTGTTGATGTGATGAAAAATGAATCACATAGCTTTGTAAAAGTGGTAATCCATATGTACGCATGAATGTTATTATCATTTTTTAATGAATAGAATTGTAATAAAATATATTACATACTCAATTTATATAATTTTTTTTATTTTATGATTATAATATATATACATTAAATATATCATTATATCTAGCCATGGGATTCAATGGTTGACAACAAATTACCTTCGTTCACAAGGTTATAGTCTGTCGTACACAATAATAAACATTTCATTTCCCAAATGATAAAAGGATGGAAGGATATAGGTTATGATATTAACATAGGAAAATATAAATATATGGACGATATTGGTTTTATTATTTCATCATTTATTACTAATATTTTAAGGATGTGTTAGAAGAAATATAATGACAATTCATGGTTAAGCATTATACGACTTATATGAAAAACCTATTTAGGTTTATATCAACAGATATAATTGGATATTTCATTATCAAAATAGGATTATATATAATTTAATAATGATATTTGGGTTGATATTGTATACTTTATAATGATATTTAATTTTTAATATGAGAGGATATTGAGATTCCATTTATATGTGGGGGAGAGAACATACATTGAATAATGTATTGAATAAAATCTATGAATGTATTACTCAAACCAAATTATTCCAAAATGGAAACGTGAAAATAATAGATTATATTCGGTCAATATATTTCCATAAAATAGATATTATTTAAATTTTTAATTCGATTTAACCCATATCACTTTAGTTTAACCCCTTATAAGGATGTTTTTACATTGACTCTGATAAATGATTTTTGCTGTTTTACAGTTCTTTTTGAACCAAAAAATATTTTGACCTTATTTAATAGTGTTAATAGCAATGATTTATAATATGGAATACAATTTATCAAAATAAATTCATATTAGTTTAATAATATATTTTTAAATTAATCTCATAAAAGGTGATGAAAATATGTTTTAAAATTGTGTTTTTAAGTATAAAAATGATTATGTATATAACGAAATGATAAAAATTATTAAAATTAATATAATTGGATTAAAAATAACATAATATGAATAATTTTATTTTAATGTCATTTCAAAATATAATATAACATTATAAAGGATTCAAATAGGACTTCATTTTTCAATAAATATCATTATTTTGCACTATTAACGGAATCATAAGTCCTTTTAAAAATTAAATAAAAATTAAAACCATGATATGGTATATATTATTATCTAAGAAATTAATAAATATGTAGAAAATACAATTTAAAAAACTTGTGGAAATTATTTATATTAATTTCTCTCAATAATAAATAAAAATAATTTTTATAGAATACATATTTTTTGAAATATTAAATGAATTTTCTATCAATTGATTAATAATTTTCTCAGAAAAAATCAATAAATATATATTGACTAAAACCATCATATATATAATAATTAATTTTACCTTATTCATTCAATCAAATTAAAAAATTAGGATATATTAGTCATATTAAAATTATAATATTTTCTTATTTTATTATGCTCATTATTTCATGATCTCTACATTATCTAAAAAATTAATTCTTTAAATATAAAGGTGTAAAATTAATCCCACATTTATATATTTCACAATTGAATTTTATTTATTATATATTATGGTAAAAACATGTGAGGTTACTTCTACTTCATGGCTTCCTCTTCTTCCATCGTTTATTCTTAATATTTCTTGTTCCACTATAGTACATTGATAGAGTGAGTTTTATTGTTGAATATAACATTATCTAAATAGTTCATTATCTTCACAAGTTCTCCCTATAGGAAAGATAACTTACCATATGTACTACCTATGAATGTTTTACATGTGAATGACCTGGTATGTACTTCCATTTTAGGGATGAATGGAACACCTCATGTATATGGGAAATAGATGGTGGGGGTGAATGTTTATAAGATAAAACTCGGATATGGTCAATAATCTCAAAGGGGACAATGTACTTGAGGTTTAGCTTTCACTTATTCTCAAATATCCTGAATATCTTCTATGGAGATGTGTGAAAAAAATTTCCCTGATCTAAAACTCCACGTCTCAACAATAATTGTCATCATAGATACTTTTTCAACTCTATGTAGTCTTAATATGTTGTATAATGGTCATTGACCCTTCTATAATTCCTTCAACCATTTTAGGTTCAAACTACTTTTATTCAAAAACATTATCCTCATGCATAAATGTTTTAAATATCTACTCGTAATAGGATTCATAAGCATTCATTTTTATGCTTGAGTGAAAACTGTTATTATATTAGAATTTGACTAAAGGTGAATGTTGATCCCATATTCTATTGAATTCCATAGACCATGTTAAAAAAATTCATTAATATTTATTAATTTTACACTCATATTTAACAATAGGTTTTGTTGATAAGGCATACTGATGTTCATATCAATATTTATTAGATGTTGGATAATCTTCCAGAACATGGAGGTAAATATATGATCACCATTAGATAAAATTAATAGATGTGTTTTAGGAAACCTAATCAACTGTATGAATTATATTCTTAAAATTTGCCCAAGTGATAATTCATAACAAATTGTAAAGATGGGAGTAGTAATATCATGACTACTCACCACAACCCATATTGAATTATTTCAAATTTATGCCTTTGGAAAACCAATGATAGTGTTAATTGTAATTATTTAATATTTTCATATAATTTTGGGTAATGGATAAATAATCCCCTAATACTTTTTCCTTTTATCCTTTACATTCTAAAATAACAAATAATTTAATGTACTTTCTTTGATCTCATTCTCCATATTTTTCAACTAATAGTGATATCTAAGATCATGATACATCATCACATTCCATGGGTGGGAGGATAGGGTAGAGAAATGTTCATCATTCAACAAATCTTTTTTTATCTCAGGTCCTGGTATTACACATATTTAAAAACTCATTATTTCAACTCATACATAATTAATATCGATCTCTAATGATTCTCCCTTTCTTATTGATTCAAACTTCGTTGGAATTTCTATATTATCTCTATGATAATCCTTACTCATCACAAGAATGTAATCATGAGAAAATAAATTTAGAAAATAAAAAATGATATTTTTTATTTTATAATGACCAATTCTATCCACTTAAAGTATAGAAATATGTTTTCCTTCTCAGTTTTTTTCATTAATAAATTTTCCAGATCCTTTTTATCTATAGAATATTTAACATTATTTTCTGTCACGGGATAGAAATGGATTTATATGTCAAAATCTGTAATAATAATATCTAGATTCACTATAATATATTAATATATTTCTTAATAAATGAATAGTTAGGATCTTATGGTCTTTATACATTTCAAACTTCTCCCCACATAGAAGATGCTTCTATACTTTCAACGTAATGATCAATACATCAAATGTCATATCATGTTTTTAATAGTTGTAATTATGAAAATTGAACATCATTGCGGAATTAAATATCACTTTATCATTATTCATTATTACATATCCCAAAAACATCATTTAATAATCACTATATAGCATGAAAAGTTCTTCCCATGAATTTATCATGAGTACTATTTTAGTGATATGCCTCATTTTCAACTCTAGAATGTTTTCTTCACATTTACCAATCCATTCAATCATTACCCCATTTCGAATATTACTAGTGAGTGGTTTTGATATATGTGATATGGATTTCAAAATATATTAGTTATACTCAAAAAGTATAAGGAAAAAATTGATATCTGTCATAGATGTTCTCTGTGGACACTTCGTATTTTTTTTCTTAGTAGAGTCCTTAGATATACATTTCCATGTGATAATATTATCTAATAATTAAAATTCCTTCATCTAAAAAAAATTTATAATGTAACATTCATATTTCTTTTTCTTTCGAAAAGATCAATTTATGGTATTAAAATACTCAACAATCTATACCATTCTTTTATGGTATATCATAATATCACTCATAAAGACCATGATTTTTTAGGTATTATCTAAATAATAAATTCATTAATTATGTAATGATTTCTAGGGAATTGACTCACTCTGCAAGGAGTCACTATTAACATATAGTGTACAAACCTTTTTCAAAATTAAATTTAGAGAATATCTTCATTATTCATGGTTAATTAGTGATATCCCAACCAAATACCCACTTTAGACCCCATTTTGATGATATAAAAAGTCATATATCCATGGAATAGTATATTTTATTGATTTTCATATTGTTGTGTTTTCTATAACAAAAAAAAGTAAATTGAACCATCATTATTCTTGATAAATTGGAAGGAAATTCCCCCTGGTGAACAAATCGTAACTATAAAACCCTTTTCTAGATTCTGTTGGACGTTATTGTGAACTATTTCTTCTCAATAATTTCGATTCAATAATGATTTTATGATATGGGAAGAGATCCACATTTAAGTTAAATTTAGAACACAAAATATTTTTCATGGTGAAGACTGGAAAACTCTTTAGGTAATACATTTGTATAATCCCTGACAATACACATGACTTCATTCATGATGCTTTTCCTTTTCAAAATAAATTGGGGGAAATACTCTTTATTTAAAGGAAATAATATTGATTCATGAGAATAATATATCAAGGAAGATTTTTCGTACTCCTTACACTTATACATAATTAGAGGCTGACTTGGGATGTGAATAATGATCAACCTCTCCTAGTCATTGATTTTTTTATTAATATAAGTATATCCAATCCAATCCAAATATTGAATCAAACACCACTAATGGAAGGAAAATAATACTTTTTAGATTATTCAGTCTAGATACATAGACTAGGTAAGATTTTTATATATTGGATGCTATAATTCACTTTTTTCTAGTTTCACATATTGCTCAAACCCCCATATCATAAGGTCCTAATTGAATTGATCTAAAAAATTCATGATTTGAATGAACACATAAATTAAAAATCATATAATAAACTCCCATATTTTGGATAAATAAACATTTTTCCTATTACCAATCCATTTATTGGGTACATCTTCATAGTAGTTATATCATTATTACTCTACAAACCTTGGATACTGTTTTCCTTTATTGTCTTAGACACAAATTTTTAAGTAATTAGATTTAATTTTTCCCAAGTTTCTTATAGTTCAAGAATTATACAGTAGGATGTGTATTTATCTGAACCATCATTCCCTCTACCAAATTAGTGGGATTATTTATATCACTTTGATAATGATTAGCTCAATTCCCCTATTTTCCACATTTAATAAATCATTCTGTTCCATTTAGATAGTTTTTGGGATCTCTATCCCAAAATTTTAACTTAGGATATGTTTTTATTGCATTCCCTCTTAAGATTTATCTATCTATCATTTTCATGAAAAATATATTTTATGATTTCAATCTCCTATTATATGGTAAATCTTAGAGTCTCCAATCATTAGATAGACATAGATATAACAATATAAAATGAATTTGTAGATTGCAAAGACATAAATAACAATGTATTTTTGTAGAAAATGTATCAATACAATAAAGAATAATTCCATCATACATTTATTGTTGATGACAATGTTGTTGGTGTTCTATGAAACCCTTAGAAAGTCTTCGTTGCACAACTCATTAGATTTATCTTCCTTTTATCTCATTCCCAGGATACCCCACTCCATTTTATAATAGAGAGTTTGAGGAAAATATATTTTAAAACATATTTTATTATATTACTTTTATTACAAGGAATCAATTTCATAATTGATAATTGTATCCTTGATCAATTTCCACCACTGATCAATTTATGCCTCGAGGTGATAAATATCCAACAGAACATTAACATATTCTATGCATTGGAGGAAAGATTATATCTTATCAATAGAAGTAATAAAACATTTCTCAATTAGGGGATCCAATGACTCACTAATGTAAGGATCCCCTTGTATGATAAACTACTCAACTAAAAATATATATTTCTTATGGGAAAGAGGTTTTTCTATATGATCTAATTTATTTATCATAACTTGATCTAGTTGAGTGTACAATACCATAAGTTCTATAGCTCTTGAACCTATAATATTAAGAATGAAATTGGGGGAATCATCAAATTTTTCATCATGTTGGTTTTTGTGAAATTGTTTCTTAATTACTCCCATTAACTAAAAATTAAACTGTGATGAGAATACATCAACTAATAAACCATCAAAATGCAATCTTTTAAAAATAATAAAAATGACCTAAACATAAAAAGTATATAGAAAATAATGTTTCTCTAGGTTTCAATCTATGTTTTCAATGTTAATTTCCATATTATATTTTCTATCCTAATAATTTTTCCAATACATAATTCTAGTTCAAGTTGATTTTGTAAAGTTTAAATGCGTGACCCCTATGAGTGTCAAACCATATGTACAATAAAATTTGTTTTCCATTTACCATGTAATTGATGAGTCAACTACCAATGATTATTTTTGTGGTTACTACCCACGGGTATAACTATGACACATGCACATCATCTTCTCATATCCCCATATAGATTCAATTTAATAGATGGAACATTCTCTTTACATTATGAAATTTTCATGTAATTTTTTTACATATATTTATACATAGGCTACTCAATAATGTATACGAGTCATAATCCAAAAATATTACTATAAAAACATTCAATACCATGTATAACAACCCAGTTCATTTAAAAAATATTATTACATTATTTTTATATACATATCACCTAATTCAAAACAATGATTGAAAACAACTAGTGTATTTATATGACTAGGTACACCAAGAATCAACATTAAAATCAATCGTCTATTTTAATATCCAAATTGAGTTACTAAATATCTTTGATAACCTAAAACTACATCTAATAACCCAATAATTACATTGAAAAATGTGGTTTCATATAAATCAAAGTAATATTATAAACATGATAGATAAATATAATATTTTAGTCAATTTTATAACATGATAAAACAATAGAGAAGGATAATGAGTAATAACATGGGTGTATAACACAATGAAAATTGTATCCTATGATCATGGAATCATATTAAATGTAGATAAAACATGAATAATTTCATAATAATAAGTCAAGGATTACAATAAAGATGACATCACATAGTGGACATGGTCCCATAGTGGATTAGGTTTATCCACTAGTCCCAAACATGTCATATCATGAGACAAAAGATTTAACTAATGCATTAGAGCACAATATTGGAGCACCCATCATAACTTGTTCATGATTATGTGTTCCAAAAAATTTAAATAATTCATATGGTATAATAATAATAATTATCAATGGAATAGAATGTCTTCCACAATCATTCTATATATCTTAATCAATGGATATTCAATAATGGGTAAATTTTAGAAATAATCATAAGTATGGTACAACCCAATGAAATGAATTGAGTATAATATGGGTATATATTTTATAGGCATTTATATATAATTTTGAATAATTTCATATCTTTTATTGGTATAGAGGATGTGACCAAGTGAGTGAACGGTTATAACCAAATGAAAAAGGCAGTCCAAAGAGATCCCTTAGCTCAAGCCAGACTCACCAAATGCATTCTTTATCCTTTAGAATAACAAAATTTTCCTAATTAGCTGATTTTTTAAAAACATTTCCTATTTTATTCGTACATTTTTTATTTATAACAATGTTATATTCAATTACATTATACGTTGGGTTAATGTATATTTTGACTATATTAGAATCATATGTCCAAAATTACATTGATATGTTGACTATGGTCAAAGGAATTATTAATTCATCACATCTAGAAAAATAATCAAAATATAATTTATTATTTATAAATGAATTAAAATATTTTAACTATCCATTGAATATGGTTAAAAAATTGATCTATGTCACAATTTTGGAGACAATAGGTCGTACTCACGCATTAGTAAATTTTTCATTTAACAAAAATCAATATGGAAGTTTGGTATGTATTTTATAATCATGATATAATGATTATTATTTAATTTATATCATATTATTTCTTTAAATAAACTTATAATAACCATCCATGTGTTATGGTGATGAAAAAAAATATCACATCGCTTTGTGATGGTCATAACCCACATATATGTGTGGACAAAGTTATCATTTATAGACAAATCGAATAGTATGAAATGAGATGATAAATTACATTTAAGGAATGATAAATATTTTATGTGTATCATATATATAAATTAAATCCATAACTAGATAAAGCTGTTAGTGGTGGTGATGGAAAAAAATTACACCGGTTCATGGGGTGGTTGTCTGTTGTACCCACAAACATCAGTTTCGTTTCACATTTTATGGAAGTAGATAAGGATATGAGATATTAAAATAAATAATTACATATATGTAAATTAATGAATCTGGTGATATTATTTAACCAATTTTTAATAATCTTTTAATGATGTATGTGATGAAATAAAATGCAAAATCGTCGTTAAAAATTATGCACATTCATGGAAAAACTTCTTTAGGTTTATACAAAAACATATAATGGGGTGGGATTATAAAAGAATGGAATATATTTCACGTGAAAGGATTTATGTAGTGGATATGTTTAGTTTATAGTTTTTCCAAAAATCTCTTGATGTGTGAATATTGGATTATAGGGTGCATCCTTTTTTAAGGGGGGAGTGGACAGTTGGAATTTTTGAAAAGAATAAAACACAAATATGTATTATTCAGAACAAATGGTTCCAAAATGGTCTACTCATGGTTATGGTATGATATACAGTTAAACTATGTCTATAAAGTATAAATTATAAAATTATTTATTCCATTATAACACTTTTATCTTTAGTCTAACCCTAGGTAATCCTTTTATAATCATAATTATTATAATAGATTTTTATTATTCATTATGACAAAAAAATGTGTAAAAATTATTACCTTGTTTTATTTATTCAGTTTCAAAACATAAATGTACTTTTTAATATTCAATGCATTGAATTGGTATAATTTGAATTAAAATTAAACCCACAAAATGAAACAAAAAAAATTTTCTCATAAATATGTTTTTTAAACTCAATTCAACTATAAAATTGATTCCAATTAATATATTTGGATTAAGAATAATAAAATTGATGAAATTTTAGATTAAAATAATTTTATAACATAATGATAATATTTATATTTTTGAAATAAAACTATAGTTCTCAAAAAAATCTATAATTTTCACCATTCACTGGAAAATCATTATTTTTAGAAACCTAAAAACACATACTAAAATAATTTTAATGTGATAATCTAAAATATAAAATATATTTTTTGAAATTATATTTCAAATATTTTTATAAATTAATTATATTATTTTCTCTCATAAATAAATAATAGTTTTCAAGATTAAGTATTTTTATAAACATAAAATAAATTTACTAAAAATTGAGTGGATATTTTATATAATGTTATTAGTAAAATTATATTAATAAATAAATTTAAATAAATATATATAAATAAATAATTAAAAATTTAATACTCAACATACTCTCTAATATAATTTCTGGGTAATTACAATTATTTTTATGAAATAATATTTTTGGTTTTTTTAAGCTCGGTATTGTGTGTTGTATATGTTGTCAAACATTGCCTTTTTATTAAAATCCTGGTTTTCTAAAAAAATAGAAACTTTTTTCCTCATTAAATATATATTTATTCATTGTTATGAAAAATGAGTTTAGTACAAGTAATTAATTGGGTATATACTTCCTCAATACTGATACATGGAACACATCGTGATCTTGGGAACGATTAAGTGGATGATCAATGTGATAAGACACCATCTGAATCCATTAGATAATTTTTATGGAAATGATATATATATCTGTGTGGGTGTGTGTGTGTTCATCTTAATGTTGATATATTTTAGTGTCTTATTAAATTTTTCTAAGAAAATATTCATTGGATAACTTATCAATAAATTTGATCTCTTGATTTCAATAACAATTACCAGAACAATATTTAATGTCATCGAGGAAGCCTTGTAGTGTTACCGAATGGCCTAAAACATATATTATATATCCTCAGCTATATTATGTCCCATTAAATAATAAAATCATATATCTTTTTATTATTATTTTGTTGTATTCTTCTTAATATAGATGGATTTGTATTCAATCATATGAATGATTGAGTAAATTCTATTGGTATAAGAAAATTACACCAAAGGAAGGTGTTGAGCCGATGCTCCTTTTAATTCCATATAGAAATTTATCACCATTTATTTTGGAGTTTGAATGATCCTATTGGGGTAACCATATATACATGGATGATATACATTGTTGATACTCAACTCTTTATCGAGTTCATACAGAATATCTTTCGTGATCTTTTAAGAAACCCGCTTATCTCCAATAGAAATAATTAGGTGTCATACTCCATGAAATATTTACATTTACAAATTATATATTTTTTATGTTAATAAAGAGATAAATATTATCTTATAGTAGTAAAATGTTATTATTTATAAAAGTGACTAACATCATCCAATAGAGAATTATGGCCTTTTGATGTTTTGTGGATTACAATGAAGATGCCAAGGGTATGGTTTTTCAATTTCCATGATGGTAAAATAAAGGGATATAATATTCCCTTATAATTTTTCCTCTAATACATAACTTCTTAACATACATGGAATTGGGAAACATAATCTTCTATATCCATTTGATGTTTTCCCACATGAAATAATCTTTCAGATATTTATACATATATTTTAATTACATGATTAATAAAGATAGATGTACTACAAGATTCAACCTATAGATAAATATTTTGGTATGGTATTTATGAGAGTCATTCTTATTTTTTAATCCTTATAATTCCATCAAAATCATTGATTAACTCAGGAACACTTCCTCCCTTTTTTTATAGTCCCACATCCTCTTTACTTTACTCTTCAATCAATATGAAGATGGATGGATGAAAATTTATATGAGATAGAAATTATATAACCATATCAATATATTTTGAAGATATATATTATGGATATATATATATTATCAATTAATCAATGTCATGGAATAACTAGAATGGAAATTCTGACTCAATGCATCAGCCACATTGTTCGTATTCCTAGATATATAATGTATTAAGAATTCATAATCTTGGAGTAACTCAAACTATCATACCTTTTTCAAATTCAAAAATATAAATGTAAATATATTCTTAATTTTATTTATAATCTGATTTCATATTTCCCTATTAATAATATAGATAATTAATCAATATCTTCAATTTAAAAATTAACTCTTTTATCTCCATATCACGAGTAAGGTAATTTTCTTCAATTATTATCAATTGATTTAATCCATAAGGTATCCTCATATCATTCCAGATGAGGAAAAATCCTAAAATATTATATTAATTATTATTATATATCACAAATGATTCACTACTATAGGGGAGTTTAAGTGTTGAGTCAAAAGAATATATTATACACATTCAAAAAATTAATTTCGAAAGTCACAATCTATAACATAAATAATTCCAAATTAACAACTTTTATGTTTCTCATGTTCTTATGCTAGTTTGTAGGAATGATTACAATTTTATCAGATGGAGATTTCTATTTTATTTTGGATTTTTTAAATTATAAGATAAGTTAATTAAAATTTTAAATTGGAAGGTTGGATGCCAAGTTTATCATATGAATGTTTTAAAAAGTCTCACAGATGAAGCATAATGATTAGATTATAAAACGTTATAAAAATATATATGAAAAAAATTATTAGTTGGACGAATATAAGTATATAATACAAAATTTTAAAAAATAAATATTATGAAGAACTATATAAATTGTACCATATAGATTCATTTGTTATACCTGATGGAACATGCATGCCCTAGATTGGGGCAAATCATAATGACTATGACACATAGTGTTTTTGACCAAATTCTTATGTATTGTAGGTGTATATCTAATGATTTTTATACCACCTCAGTGAAGTACATAATATGGCCTTCAAAATTTTCATATAAATATAGCCTCATGTTTGGTAAGAACATAACAATTTTTTAAGAATAATATCTGGAAATCATTTTTAGACAATAATATAAAGATAATGGGATGTGTTTTTAACAAAATTTTTCCAAATTGAACTTCTTTTTAATCATTAGGGATTTTATATAATGAATTTTAACACCCCAATATTTTATGATATTGAATATTTTAATTTCATTTCATTCTTGTGTTGTATGTTGCACGAAGATTATATTGTGCTATACGCTACACAATATTATCATGTAGTATATGAAACGATATTCTTGGCTTGTGTTGCAAAAAATTTCAAGTCCTTTTGATAGAATTCATTTCAAGAAAAATTAGGTACAGATTCTGATCAATGTATAAAGGAAATATTATTGGATCATGTAATAAACTACACCAATGGAAGCATGAACCACATGCAACACTGACATGTCTTGTCTTACATGCATGAGCGAACTTCCTCGATAGCTTGTGATAGACAAGACACCAAGTTTCACTAAACAATGATATAATATTAAAATACTATTAATTAATGTGATATAAAATAGCATGCATGGATACTATTAACCACATTTCTACTTTCATGTAAAATTAACATTCATCATACACATTTTTTATAACATGATATGAGAACAAAGTCAAATTTTCGGATGAAAGAAGTATTTTTCATGAAATGAAATTTTACCACCTTTTGATGGGTTACCCATTATAAATGTTTTTTTGAAACAATTATTAGTTAAATTTTAATATATAAACATACTATATATAAGTGGGACAAAAAAAATTTTCATTTATTAAATTTTTGGTATATTTTTGATAAAATTCAAATTTTAATGAATTGTGAAAAACATTGTATTTTAATTCAAAATTTCCTTTTAATGTAATTTATTTATATAGATAGATTAACTTTTTAATTTTTTTTTAAGTGTAATTAGATTATATTTTAATTATTTATTGAAATTTTGTGAATTTTATGTAATTTTACATCCAAATTGGACATAATCACGTGCCAATCTTGGGATACTTATTATTTCATAAAAACACAATTTTTAGTTTGGACAATGTAACTTAAATTAAAAATAATAATTTAAATTCGGTGTTATAAATTTTGAAAAATGTATTACATATTGGTAATATTTAGGTTAATATTTTGTAAATATGTTCCTTTTATTTTTGGACATTATGAATAGTAATTTCAATAAATATTTTATTTACTGTAGTATCGAAATAGTGATGTAGATTGTCAAATTACAAGAGGGGGGTGAATTGTATACTTTAAAAATTCCCTTGGAACCTTTAATGATAGTTACAAATAACTATGTTTTCCTTAAGCAAAGGAAAGGGATAAGTTTAAAAAAGTTAAACTATGCTAATTCACAACACCTCTAACACTGAATGCAAACTTGGAAAGAGATTCCGAAAGTAGGTTCCGGAAAAAAGGTTCCGAAAATTGATACTTAACAAAAGTTACAATATGAGATTCTACCTTAAAGCGTATAGAATCTAAATGAAACAGAGTACAAATAAAGAAGTATAAGAAAGTTATACTTTCCTTATAATACAAAATGCATCGGAATATAAACACATAGTAAAACTACAAGTAACAAGATATAAGTCTTTTAACCCAAAGAGAAGGGTATCCAACAACCTTGGATAATGGTCCCTTGATTTATACTTTCAAGCAAGTTTTTCTTACCCACACCAGGGTAAGCCCTCGATACGAAGATCAGAGTGTCTATGTCTTGCTATCCCCACAAGCCCTCAACTTCAAGATAGTTGGCGACCTCTGTCTTCCTCAGCAAGGCATCCCTCGAACTTCAAGGTAGTCAGCAACCTCTGTCTTCCTATCCCCGGATGTCCTCGAATGTAATCACCAACATTCGGAGTCGCATGAAGCTTTGAGAGTTAATAAGAGCCTCTATCTCTAGAAATCACTTCAAGCATGTATGCACAATAACCAAGTTGTTCATCCATCCATCAGTTATGAGCTCTTTCAAATGAGCTCCTATTTATAGGTAAGGTTGGCCTCCTTTCCAATGGTCATATTTTCCTTAAAAATCGGAGGGACCTGTACACGTGTAACATAACCAACGATTATTTCATAACAGAATACATGACATCGTTTTATAACAAAACAAGTGTAACAGAATTTACGACACCGTTTTAAATCATAACAAAAAAGATTCGAAGTGAAGGTTCAGAGTTAAAGTTCGAAGTGTAAGGAAAATAATAATGAGTATTCAAAATATAAAGGCATAAGAAAAATGAATGTTCGGAGTGATAAATTTCAGAGTCTGAATAAATTCAGAGTGTACAAAATAGAGATGATCAGATTCTGTTTAATAGATGAATTCGGAATGAGAATTCGTAATGAGAATTCGTCATCAGAATTCGTAGTGATAATTCCTCATCAGAATTCGTAATGGGAATTCATCATCAGAATTCGTAATGAGATTTTATCTTAAGAATTCGCAATGAGAATTCGTATCCAGAATTCGGAATGAGAATTCATCATCAGAATTTGTAATGAGAATTCGTCATCATAAATCTTAATGAAAATTCATTATCATAATTCGTAATGAGAATTTTTCATTAGAATTCGTAATGAGAATTCAATGTCGAACTTCATAAGTATTCGTATCCTGAATCTGTAATAGGACTTAGTCAGAGTTCGTATCCGGAATTCGGAATGATACATTATTACAGTTCTCATCTGGAATTCAGAGTGAAACTTCTTTATAGTTCTTATCCAGAATTCGGATCCTAAAATAGAATACTTTATATCATGGTTTCAAACAAATCCGAGAAAACATAAATGAATCCTAATTTTACACTTAAGAAAAATATTAATGAAAATATGATAAGGATAATTTTTCTTACAAAAGTTATTTTCCTTATAAAAGCAAGTATCCTTATAAAAGCAATTTTTCTTATAAAAGAAATTTTTCTTATAAATGTGATTTTCTTAAAGGTAAGGTGTTTGTGATTTTCAAATCATGAAGGAATGGAAAAGTCATAAGGAAAACCTTATTGAATCAACATTGACAATGGTTAAAGGGTAAATATGGTAAATAAGGTTAAACAAATAATATTTTAGTAATATTAAACTACCCTAAAACATTTCATAATACTGTTGGATGAAATATTTTCAACCATGGTCATCCTTGGGTTGAGTTTGAGGACAACATCAATTCACATGGATGTGAAAATGGCATTTTTTATGAATTAATGTAATGATAATTATAACCTAAAACAATTTCTTTTACTGAATATATTTTTTATAGTGTTATATAACTGGTATATATTCCAATAGATATTCAACATAAATATAAAAATATTTCATACATCATGGTATTTTATTTATAATTTTTCGACACAATGTAAAAAAATTTATTTATGACACAATGATGATGTAGTGATTAATATATAAATGAATGGTTTAAATAAATGATATTTAAACTATAAAAATAAATTTAATTTGAAACTTTTTATTCCATAAAATACTTTTATTGATTATTATTACTTTTTATCATTTTATTAATGATTTTTTTTCAATATAATCAAGTTGTTATAGATTTTTAATTGTTATTATATAAATAGTAAAATTATTGACTTAAATGGGGTTTTAAATCAAATACTATTTTATTAAATGATATAATAGTACTAACATTCTATAATTTGTCCAAGTGACTTAGATAATTCTTAAAATTTTATTAATGAACCACTATAGGTTCTATTGGAATTATAAGATAACTATATTTACCATATAGTTCGAATATACAAGAAGATATGGTAAAAGGTAAATTAGTTATCTAAGGGTAGAAGATAAAGGTTAATGTTATATTTGAGACCTAAACTTGTTTAAAACATATTATATGAGACGATTTAGAACAATAATCATCTTTTATTCTAATTAAATTAGTTTTTGTTCTTTATAAACTGATAATAATTTTATAAGAAATTAATATTTTGAGAGTTTCATAAAGTACCCTCTCATCTCTTATAAAAGGGAACCTCCTCCCGCTCTTATGAACTCCATTTCTATCCATAAACAATGGCCAAACCCTTATCATTTCTCTTATAAAATTCCCTAGTTGTATTTTAGAGGTTCTGGTCTTCTCGAAATACAATCTCTAGTTCCCTAAGAGGATATTTAAAGAAGGCATGTCAAAGAAGAGGCAATCTCTTTTACCGATTCTTTCAAATTTCATTCCTCTTATAATACATATTATTTAGTTTTTTCATTATATATTAATAACATCAGTATCAATAATATACTTATATGTTATTATAAACATAAAACAACACTATTTTCCCTTCAATCCTTCCTATGAAAAATGAATTTACCACTCCGTTCATACGTACTTCTTACAATGTCCAGGATGTGGTGTAATATGTTTTTCACCACCACTTTACATGGATTTGTATAATTGTTGAAATAATAACTATGTATAATTATTATAAAATTATACTAATTATGAGATATTATACACTATCCAATTCAATACCATTAATCAATTATGGGAATTATATCATCGCTCATGCATTCGAACGACTTAACGTCTCCATGATGCAATTAGATTCATTCTCCATATCAACCATTCCAGAATGATTATAATGTCTATATAATAAATAATCATTAAATATGTGAAAAATTATTATAATTTATTTATTTAAATTTATATATATTCATATATTTCATTTACATACTTCCAATCAATTTAATAATTAAAGGAAAATATTGTTCATGCATACGTATGACCTAACCTCTCCATGAACGGTGTATTTTATTTCATTTATCCATCAATTATATATATATATATACTTATATACTAAATATATATGATATATAAATCATTTTTTAAGTTATATATGTCATTAAATAATGATATAAGAAATAATATTAAGAATAACAATTCAAAACATTTTCGATAAGTAAAATGATTATTACCCAAAACTTTTCTTTAACATTGAATTGACTAATAAATGAGTAATATATAGTCGTAATTGTTACTTATATGATAACATAAATATTATTATGATTATTTTAAACGTTATTAATATTTTTAAACCAACTATAAATGAAAATTTAGGCACATATGGATGAAATCAGACCTAAAGTAAGAGATAACTTTTCCATTCTAATTTTTATCTGAGATTATTTATTCGTATTTTTTTACTAGGGATATATTTATGATCAATTTCCATGTTTTCAAAAAATTCTTAATTTTTTTTAAATATTATTCTATGTATATTTAAATTCATTTTTACCTATTTTTGTGTTTTACTATATAGTATAGAAGAAATCATTTTTCAGTTTACCATATGAGGTACTTTTTTGACTTTACCATCAAAAGTACGAGGACAATGTTCTTGTTTAAATTATATGACATGAAAAGAAATTTACTATTTCAAGATGCCATATTACATAAAATCATACTATATACTATTTCAAGATTATTTTCAACAAAATTATTTTCGTTTAAAACTTCATGGAATTTTGAGTAAAGGAAAGTTCTTAATGAAGAAATTATTTTTTCCTCAAGCACTATGTTCAAGTGTTTTATCAAAATTATTTTCCATCTAAGATGACATATAGGTATGTTTACATACCTATTATTACATTGACTTGATAATGTTTATGATGGATTTATTTTATGAATCCTTTTATTTTATATAGATTATGATGAGATTATGTTTAACAAACCCATTTTAATTCATTATTCATGTTATAGTGAATGTTTTTAGGTTTTTGTAGAACACGTACGAATTGTTTTACTAGGATATGGGGGGAACTATATCTACCGAAAATCCATTGGGTAAAGATTTATATCTAATAAGATATAAATTCCTATAATGTCATGTATATCAAATTCAGTAATACATGGTTGGAACAACATATAAATCTAGTTTAGTAATACATAGATGGAATGGAAAGTAAACCTAGTTCAGTAATGGACATTGTCCCCTATGATGGTATTGGAATCAATGTCTTGGCTAATATGGAAGTAATAATTGGTGCTTATTAGTTTACTATGATTACCTATTTTATTTCAATTCAATTATATCATGTCCAATGTTATTTTATGGTAAATTAATTTCATACTACTAAAATTTATTTCATGACTCTGGATTGGAATGTTTAAACATTATATTCACGTGTTTTTCATGCAAAGGATTATAGTTTTTTATGTTATCTAATTTTAACATTACCGGGTATTTGAGCTCACCCTTTTTATGTTTTATTTCTTAGGGATATAAAGTAATGTTTCAGGAAGGAAATAAAATGGAGATCATTATAGGAGATGTTGAAGATCTTTCAACATGTTAGAAGATGATGTTCTATGTTTCTAATGAAACTAAACTAATACAGTTCTTGTAATTTTATTATGTTGTGTAATTGGTATTCCGCAAAAGAAATTTAGTATCCATGTATTTTAATATTTGGTATCTACATTACATATCAGAGTGAAGGTTTAGTTAACCTTTGAAAAATAGGATATGAAAACTTTATTGATATTCCTCGAGATACTTCATAGGTATGTCAAGGGATTTCCAAAAGGGTATTCATAACTATTAGATACTGTCATAGAATTATGATAATGATCATGAATTACATAGGATGACATCTAATATGTTAGATATTATAAAGACCCATAAAATTAAAGGGATATTTTTTTTCTAAATTTTATTTGGGATTTTACAAGAACGCAGTTTTTGACGGTGCTTGATTCCGAGGCCCGGAGTGCCCGGAATTTCTATCTGAAGTTTAGCTCGGGTATGTTTAGTGAACGAACTAGCGGGAATTTCTAACTTTTGAACCGGTGCCCGGAATCAAATTCCAAGGGCACCAATGGAACCGCAACACTGGTAATTGTTTAGGAACTCCGGTTCCAGAGATGCGTTTACACAAGTGATGATGATAAAAATTGTGGAAGTTTATTTTATAATTACTCTCCAATTTTTATTATTTTTCACTCTAAGTGTTTAGTTCTTGATGGAAGTTGGGTAACCCCCCAACCTCCCTTGGGAGGTTATGAGGGTGGTGGGGCCCACACGAACCCCACCCCTTCATATTCTCTAAAACCCCCTCTCAACACCCACTTTAATTTTGTTATCTTAAGTTATAACTAATGACTTTAATGTAATAAGTTTAATGAGGTGATTTCTATGGGGTTATTGATTTTAAAACTGTTTAAATTCAAAAAAGTTGTTGTGTTAATAAAATTTGAAAGGAACATATTTTATTTTGGTTGTTAGAGTTTTTCATTGAGAGGTTTTGGGAAGAAAATCTTATTCTTCAACGAAAAACATCTCCGCCAAAGAATGCAGATAACTTATTCTGTGACGTTTCCTCTTCGGACGCACCTCGACAACATTGGAATCGACGTTAGTTATCTGCGACATCGACCCGTGACGTGACGTCTCTTTCTGCAATGGCTCTTCTGCGACGCCGTATCCGCGACGCGACAATCTTCTACTGTGTCGTCTCTTCCGTGACGGTTTTCCACGACGAAATCTCTGTCAACAACTTCGAATCCTCGCTTCGCGACGTCGACGTTATTTTTCCACGACGCCCGACCTCCGCGATGCTCGCCTTCCGCGGCTCGTTGACGTACACCGTTCTTGAAACCGAGGTAGGGGTTTTATTTATTTATTTGTTCGTGAATACCAACTTGACGAACTTTGTGGATTTAAACCTTCTGTTATCGAATAACGTGAGGGGGTCGGACCGCACAAACACGGCCTACCCTCCTCCATATATTCTGTGTTGGTTCCTTGTGGTTGGTACGGGAGAACGTTGTGTCGTCGCACCATGTGGATTCATGTGGAAGGAAATGGGCAGCGCCGTCGCGCCGCGACAGAGGGGCGTGATGCCGTCGCACCGCGCCGGACGACAAGGGCCGAGGCCGGTTCTGGGCCACGACAGAGCTAGGTGACCGGCGGCCGGACCGGGCCGCCGGTGTCGGAACTGGAAGGGGACCGGCCATCACCGGTCCCGTTGAGAAGGAGTCGGTCGGCCAGGTCGGGCCGGCCGGAAAGGGGAAGAGCCGGGGGAATTAAATTCCCCCTATCATCTTCAAACGTCCCCCCAAAAATGGGGGGGGGGGGGTTACTCAAGGGGGGTAGGCGCCCCCTTTTTTCCAACAGCTCGGCTGAAGGGCGAGCTGGCAGTGCGCTGGGCGCGCTGTGCCCAGCCGAACCGGCGCCTAGCTGGTCTGCCAGGCAGGGCCGCGCCGGGCCGGGCCGCGTCGGGCCGGGCCGACCCGGACCCATGGCGGGTCGACCCGGTTCGGGCCGGGTCTGTCCAGGCCTGAAACCCCCGTTATCGGACTGTTTGGGTTCAAATGCCAATATCATGGGATACGAACCTCCGATCGACGCACCGTCAGTTTCGTATAAATCTGTGGAATGAGACGGTTGTTTCGGTATATTACACTCAACGTTTTGGAGAATTTTGGGTTCGGCTGGGTTAGTTCGGATACGAAACCAACCGGGCCCTCGGAACGGAAACGCTCGTAACATGAGTTCCGGACGTCCGATTGACGTGCCATCGACTTTTTTGGATTTCTCTTAATGAGACGGATCTTTTGGCTTACTCCACTCGAGGTTTGGATGCTGTCAGAGTGTGGTCGGGTTGGTTCACTCACAGAACCAACCGGGCCACTGGAACGAAAAAGCCAATAACTCACAGACCGGGCGTCCGATTGACGCGCCGTCTGTCTCATTGTTTTCTCATGATGAGACGGAACTTTTGGTATACTTCGCCCGAGTTTCGGTTTCTGTTGGATAGTGGCTGGGTTGGACGGACCCGTAATCCTACCTGGCCCCTAGAACGGAAAAGGTGATTTCATTCAGACCAGACATCAGTTTGACGAATCGTCAGTGGCGTTGGTGATCTCATTGAGAAACGTTCCCTATGAGTATACCCTATGAGTGTTCGGGGTATAGTTTAGTTATGGCTGGATTGGTTCGCACACGAAACCAACCGGGCCCCGGGGACGAAAAGGCTAATAACTCACAGACCGGGTGTCCGATTGACGCGCTGACAGTTGCGTTGAGACCCCTATGATGAGGCGGTCCTTTGAGATACTTCTTTGTTGTACATAGTGATACTTGGAGTATCAAACTATAGCTCATGGAGCGGACCCTCCCGGAGACGAGCGTACAGAGTACGGAAACTGTGTAGACGGTTGAGACCTGACGACTGCTTGACCGACTCGACTTGGAGTGAGTCGACTAGCCCAGTGGACGGAGCGCCCGGTATTTGGCGACAGACCCACGGCGGACGGAGTGCCTAGTAGTTGGCTGCAAACCCGCAGTACTCGACAAGAGGAGTACCTCTATAGCCTATTAGTGGGAGCACCTGGTATTTGGCGACATACCCTCAGCGGACAGAGCGCCCGATAGTTGGCCGCAAACCCGCAACACTTGACAGGAGGAGTACCGCAGCAGTCTTCGGTTAGTGAGAAGTACTTCGGAGTCGTGATAGGACCACTGTACACTCCAGAGACAGGTCTCTTCAGCAGTTACGGTTTCGATAATAAAAATCCTCGTTTGAGCTGAGACTTTTGACCTTTGTGTTTACCTCATGAATGAGATGGGTCACTTGTTAACTTAGGTATATGTATGGGAATATAACTGGGTAGGGGTTATCTGTTGATTTCATGATCCTTGTGTTTCCTCATGATTGAGATTGGTTACTTGATAACTTGGGAATATGTATAGGCATATACCTAAGTAGAGGTTATCTGTTGAGACCTTCAAAGTGGTTATCCCTGTTGGTTTTAGTGTGACCATGAGGGTCTCGGGGTCCCTACTGAGTATCGTTATACTCACCCCTGCACGGGATATGCCCGTACCTCGTTGTGTTGGTTGCAGACGATGGGCAGTGCTGACGGAGGCCGAGTGTTCGAGGACTGGACGGTACCCGGAGGTGGACTACATGACGAGTCATTATCCGGAGGTGGAATTCACGGCGAGACGACACACGGAGGAGGTTGATGGGCGAGAGCGTTGAGGAGGTTATCTGTACCTACCCTTCAGGTAGGATCCGTGGTGGACGATCCATGAGCTGTGCTATATGTACCAACCCTTCGGGTAGGATCCGAGGAGGACGACCCAAGAGCTGCTTCCTACTTCCAGCTGTTTGTCTTTTTCTGTTGTACTTTCGTTCAGTTGTAGCTTCACTTTCAGTTGGGTTTGTATTCTGGCCCATTTACTTTTCAGCACATTCTTTTGTACTTAGTCTTTTACTTCCTCTTGTACTCTGTAGTGTTTGATAACTTTTATAAAGGCAATGCCTTCCAAGTTATTGAGATTTACGCCTTTGGTGCAAGTCTCTAGCCCCTGGCCTATGGAAGATGGGCTTGGGGTAGTCACGACATAGGCCTCGAGGATGGGTCGTGACAAATTGGTATGAAAGGGGTCGGTTCTACCGCAAAACTTATAACTCTAATATTTTCTTTCTGTGAAGAAATAGTGTTAAGGGTACCAAGTGTGGTCTTCAGTTCAGGGAGTACAGTGTTGGTGCGGGCGGCCAACGTATCCATACACCAGGACCCTGACAACTGAATTATGACTTTGTGCATGAAAACACTGATTGCATGTGTGTTCCTAAAGTTTTATTTAAATATAATCTCAAACCAGGTCAGCTCAACAGGTATAAATCGTTTGACCGTGTCACGTTGTTTCTTTCAGGATGCCTCCCCACGGACGACCAGCTAGAGCCCCGAGAGTTGTTCGTACTAACAGCCCGCTGAGCGACGTGGCCTCAGTACAGGGCCCTATTCTAGTTTAGGAACCAGCGGAGGCACCAACGATGCTACTACCCGTTGGGCCACCGATGCCACTAGCCCCAGCAGCAGAGGGTGCATGTCGCTTGAGTGCACTGCACGAGTTCCAGCGCTTGAGGCCACCCAGGTTCCAGGGAGGGACGGACCCGCAGGCGGCTGAGGATTGGCTGGAGGCTGTGGTGAGAGTCTTCAGGCTAGTGGGGATGCCAGCGGACTTCATGGTGATCCTTGATGCTAGCCTTCTTCAGGCAGCAGTAGGCAGATGGTGGAGCCTGATGCTCTATATGCATGACGAGGCAACACTTCATTGGGAAGACTTCGAGAGCCTGTTCCGGGCAGAGTTTGTACCAGCCACCATTCGAGCGGTGCGTATAAATGAGCTACTTCAGCTGTGGAAAGGCAGCATGACAGTGGCACAGTATTCAGCGAGGTTCACAGACCTCTCGCGTTACTCCACAGATATGGTACGGGATCCGTTCTTCAAGGCCCAAACCTTCGAGCAGGGGCTCAGGTGAGAGATTAGAGCTTATGTTGATTCTCACAACATTCCGACAAAGACAGGGGTGTTGGAGAGAGCCCTCTTAGTGGAGAGTTTCCTTGCTGAGCAGTCTCCAGCAGCACGACCCACCACTAGCTGGCTTGCGGCAGAGTCTTCTGAAGCAGACAGTAGACAGATGACGCG
Organism: Viscum album; assembly: GCA_963277665.1. Lineage (NCBI taxonomy): Eukaryota > Viridiplantae > Streptophyta > Magnoliopsida > Santalales > Viscaceae > Viscum > Viscum album. Next base: position 1,363,776,661 of record OY728133.1, read on the forward strand.
GAGGTCCAAGAGGACCAGACCTACCGGTGGCCAACTGCACGACTCAGGTTCAGTTGTGCGGGGGAACCGGGGTGGAGTCAGAGCTAGTCATGCCGAGAGTGGACAGTGTTACTCCTACGGTGGGATTGGTCACATGGCACGTGACTGTCCGACCCGCCATGCAGATGACCAGTGGTTAAATGAAAAACCTCCCAGCCAGAGGTAGAGGTTTGATCATGGCAGACTACAAGGAGCATGCGTCCATGGAAGAGGAGCTGGTCGTGCATCTGGAGGTGGATAATGCTTCGGGGTGTTGCCACCCCCACCACCAGGAGGCCCACCCCGACCGTAGGGGACATGAGGACATGGGAGAGCTCAGCTTCAGGCAGCTAAGGCCTATGGTCATGGAGCTCCGGAAGCAGATGGACAGGAGCGGGACTAGTTCCAGACCTGGAGGCCATGGATCCTGTTGCTTCTAGTTTCGTTGATGTTTGTTTGTAGTTGCTTTGTGTCTTTGTACTATGAGCTGCAATAATAAAAAGACACGTATCCTTGTGATGTTTTCTTTCCTGTCCTTTCTTTTGGTTGATACTGAGTGGACCCGGTTAAAACTGTTGACTTGACACTCACTTTCGAGATTTCTACTAGAGGAGACCTAGTGACCTCACATTGATGCCAACAGTGTGACTCGACCTTTAGAGGAGAGTGTGACAGTTTTATGTCTTGGTAGTTACGTCGAGGCCTTACGACATCATCCATGGCATGAATGCATCATTCATGTCAGGATTAACTGTAGTAGGCAATGAATGTGGTTCATCCAGGGAATGAGACCGGATTTGTCTTATCGGAAAAGAAGAAATCATAGTAGCTCTTGTGAGAGTAGAGAAGGTCCAGGTCATCCAAGAGTGGATGAGGACAGCACAGGGTAGATATAAGCCTTATGATGATAGGACTTGGAGGCATCTAGAGTTCGAGGATGATGATCACGTCCCTATACGGGTTTCACCTCGATGAGGTTTACGGAGATGTGGCCAAGGCGGAAATTTATCCTAGAGGTTCAGTGGACCTTCTTAGGTCCTTTGCTGGGTAGGTGAAGTGGTTTACCGCTTGACGCATTCACCGAAGTTGCACCAGGTGAACGACTACTTCCACGTATCTCAAATGAGGAGATACGTGCTCGACCATTCGCATATCATCGACCATGAGGAGCTAGATGATGGAGATGAGGTTACTTCCACGGAGGTTCTAGTGGGGATCAAGGATCGACAGGAGAGAATCCTACGAGGACGATCGATTCCTCGGGAGCACTTTCTCTGGAAGTACGGGAACCTCCAGGTGAGCACAAGGGAGAGGAAGGCTCAGATGCGTGCTCTGTAACGCTTTTGTAACCCTAGTTTTTGTTAAAGCTTTACGAGGACGTAAATCCATGAGGTGGGAGTAATGTAAAGACACGAAAAATTCAAGGGAAATATTTTTTCAAAATTTTCTTTGGGATTTTACAAGAACGCTGTTTTTGAAGGCGCTTGATTCCGAGGCCCGGAGTGCCTGGAATTTCTATCTGAAGTTTATCTCGGGTACGTTCAGTGAACGAACGAGCAGGAATTTCTAACTTTTGAACCGGTGACCGGAATAGAATTCTGAGGGCACCAATGGAACCGCAGCGCCGGTAATTGCTTAGGAACTCCTATTCCGTAGATGCGTTTACACGAGTGATGATGATAAAAATTGAGGATGTTTATTTTATAATTACTCTACAATTTTTATTATTTTTTACTCTAAGTGTTTAGTTCTTGATGGAAGTTGGGTAACCACCCAACCTCCCTTGGTAGGTTATGAAGGTGGTGGGGCCCACACGAACCCCACCCCTTCATATTCTCTAAAACCCCCCTCAACTCCCACTTTAATTTTGTTAACATAAGTTATAACTTATGACTTTAATGTAATAAGTTTAATGAGGTGAGTTCTGTGTGGTTATTGAATTTCAAACTCTTGAAATTCAAAAGAGTTGTTGTGTTAATAAAATAAGAAAGGAACTTATTTTATTTGGGTTGTTAGAGTTTTTCATTGAGAGGTTTTGGGAGGAACATCTTCTTCTTCAACGAAGAACATCTCCGCCGAAGAACGCGGAGAACTTCTTCTGCGACATTTCCACTTTGGACGCACCTCGACGACAACGGAATCGACGTTCGTTCTCTGCGACATCAACCTGTGAAGCGACGTCTGGTTCCGCAACGGTTCTTCCATGACGCCGTATCCGCGACGCGATGATCTTCTTCTGCGTCGTCTCTTCCGCGACGGTTTTTCGCGACGAAATCTCTATCAACGACTTCGAATCCTCGCTTCGTGATGTCGACGTTCTTTTTCCGCGATGCCCTACCTCCGCGACGCTCGCCTTCCGCGGCTCGTTGACGTACACCGTTCTTGATACTGAGGTAGGGGTTTTATTTATTTATTTGTTCGTGAATACCAACTTGACGAACTTTGTGGATTTAAACCTTTAGTTATCGAATAACATGAGGGGGTCGGACCGCACAAACATGGCCGACCCTCCTCTTTATTTTCTGTGTTGGTTCCTTGTGGTTGGTACGGGAGAACGTGGTGTCGTCACACCATACGGATTCATGCGGAAGGAAATGTGTGGCACTGTCGCGCCGCGCGGTGGAAAGAAGTTTAAGAACGCGATGCCGTCGTGCCATGTCGAAGAAAGGAGAAGGCGCCACGGCCAGAGCGGGGCCGTGGCGGAGGGGCTCGGTGTCGTCGCACCGCGCCAGACGACAAGGGCCAAGGCTGGTTCCGGGACGTGGCAGAGCAAGGTGACCGGCGGCCGGACCGGGCCGCCGGTGTCGGAACTGGAAGGGGACCGACCATCGCCGGTCCCATTGAGAAGGGGCCGGCCGGAAAGGGGAGGATCTGGGGGAATTAAATTCCCACGGCCGGCTTCAAATGGCCCCCCAAAAATGGGGGAGGGGGCGGTTACTCAAGGGGGGAAGGCGCCCCCCCCCCCCCCCATATTTCCAACAACTCGGCCGAAGGCCGAGCTGGCAGCGCGCTGGGCGCGATGTGCCCAGCCGAACCGACGCCTGGCCGGTCTGCCAGGCCGGGCCACGATGGGCCGGGCCGACCTGGACCCGGGGCGGGTCGACTCGGTTCGGGCCGACCGGTGGGTCGCGGGCCAGGTCGGTCCGGGCCCGAAACCCCCGTTATCGGACTGTTTGGGTTCAAACGCCCATATCATAGGCTACGGACCTCCGATTGACGCACCGTCAGTTGCGTAGAAATCCTTGGAACTAGATGGTCGTTTCGGTATATTACACTCAAGGTCTCGTAGAACTTTGGGTTCGGCCGGGTTGGTTCGGATACGAAACCAACCGGGCTCTCGGAGCGGAAACACTCGTAACTTGAGCTCCGGACGTCCGATTGACGTGCCGTCGATTTTTTTGGATTTATCTTAATGATACGGATCTTTTGGCTTACTCCAATCGAGGTTTGGTTGATGTCAGAGTGCAGTCAGGTTGGTTCGCTCATGAAACCAACCGGGCCCCTAGAACGAAAAAGCCAATAACTCACAGACCGGGCGTCCGATTGACGCGCCGTCTGTCTCGTTGTTTTCCTTTTGATGAGACAGAACTTTTGGAATACTTCGCCCGAGTTTCCGTTGTTGTTGGATAGTGGCCGGGTTGGATAGTACCTGAAATGCAACCAGGCCCCTTGAACGGAAAAGCTGATTTCATTTAGACCAGACGTCCTTTTGACGAACCGTTAGTGGCATTGGTGATCTCCTTGAGAAACAGTCCCTATGATTATACCCTATGATTGTTCGGTGCATAGTTTAGTTGTGGCCGGATTGGTTCGCACACGAAACCAACCGGGCCCCGGAGACAAAAAGGCTAAATACTCACAGACCGGGCGTCCGATTGACGCGCCGACTGTTGCGTTGAGACCCCTATGATGAGGCGGTCTTTTGAGATACTTTTTCATTGGACATAATGATACATGAAGTATCGACCTATAGCTCGTTGAGCGGACCCTCCTGGAGACGAGCATACGGAGTACAGAGACCGTGTAGACGGCTGAGACCTGACGACTGCTCGACCGACTCGACTTAGAGTGAGTCGACTAGCCCAGTGGATGGAGCGCCCGATATTTGGCGACAGACCCACGGTGGACGGAGTGCCTGGTAGTTGGCCGCAAACCCACGATACTCGACATGAGGAGTACCTCTGTAGGCTATTAGGGGGAGCGTCCGGTATTTGGCGACAGACCCTCAGCGGACGTAGCGCCCGATAGTTGGCCTCAAACCCACAGTACTCGACAGGAGGAGTACCTCAGCGGTCTTCGGTTAGTGAGCAGTACCTCGGAGTCATGACAGGACCACTGTATACTCCAGAGACGGGTCTCTTCAGCAGTTACGGTTTCGATAATGAAAATCCTGGTTTGAGCTAAGACTTTTGACCTTTGTGTTTACGTCATTATTGATATGGGTAACTTGTTAACATAGGTATATGTATGGGCATATACCTGGGTAGTGGTTATCCGTTGATTTCATGATCCTTGTGTTTCCTCATGATTGAAATGGGTTACATGATAACTTAGGTATATGTATGGGCATATACCAAAGTAGAGGTTATCTGTTGAGACCTTCTATGTGGTTATCCTTGTTGGTTTTAGTGAGACATTGAGGGTCTCGGGGTCCCTACTGAGTATCGTTATACTCACCCCTTCACGGGCTATGCCCGCACCTCGATGTGTTGGTTGCAGACGACGGGCAGTGCTGACGGAGGCCGAGTGTTCGAGGACTGGACGGTACCCGGAGGTGGACTACACGACGAGTCAGTATTCGGAAGTGGAATTCACGGCGAGACGATACACGGAGGAGGTTTACGAGCGAGAGCGTTGAGGAGGTTATCTGTACCTACCCTTCAGGTAGGATCCGTGGTGGACGATCCAGGAGCTGCGCTATCTGTACCTACCCTTTAGGTAGGATCCGAGGAGGACGACCCAGGAGCTTCTTCCTTCTTCCAGCTGTTTGTCTTTTTCTGTTGTACTTTCGTTTAGTTGTAGCTGCACGTTCAGTTGGGTTTGTATTCTGGCCCATTTACTTTTATGCTCTTTCTTTTCTACTTAGTGTTTTACTTCCAATTGTACTCTATAGTTTTTGTTTACTTTTATAAAGGCAATGCATTCCCAATTATCGGGAATTACGCCTTTGGTGCTAGTCGCCAGCCCTTGGCCTATGGAAGACGGGCTTGGGGTAGTCATGGCACGGGCCCCGAGGACGGGTCGTGACAGATATTGAATGTACTCCCCTTGATTATGTTTTTCTCTTAGAATGATATTTTCATCTCACACTATACATTTTGGGTTTGAGAAAAAGACTAGAAATGGGTGGATTCATGTTAAAGGAGAATGTGTTGGAAAATGGAATCATATTATTCATGAGATAACAAATGAAACATTATTTTAATTGAGTAACATTATTATTATGCCTAATCAGAAATATCATAATATGATATATAATTTTAAAATTGGAAGGATTCCTGCCCCAGCTAATAAGAGAAAGATGGAGTTTAATGATGATCATAGAAGAAACAATGTTCATTTAAACACATGTACATAATGTGGGAAGATGAAACAAGGATATTATTTCAAAGGAACATGAAGATGATTTGAGTGTGGAAATGAAGGATGAAAATATAGTAATTATAAAGGAAATGGTTTAGCTAACAAAAATGAACATGTATAATAGTTTTTCGAAGTCAACAACGATGGTAAAATTTTTTAAATGTGGAATTTATGGGCATTATACAGATCGATGCAATATGGAAAAATCTCATGAAGAGAATTAGCATTGTTTTATGGGTAGTATTAATGTTTTTTATGATGAAGAGACCACAAAGGATATGTGAGAGGAAAGAAGTTTTACAGAATAAAATGATGAAGCTCGGTCAATGGTTGAAGAAGGTAGTGGAATGATTACATGATTATCAAGAATAATGTTGCAATGTAATTTAGTGGTACTATGGAATAATGAAACGTCTAATTATTTTTACATTATTGTTTTCATTATGTATTTGAATATATATGTTGAATGGTATCATAAACCATGAAACGTTATTCAGATATATTTGGAATACACATGATATGCACATAATGAAGGGACATGAAATTAATGAGATGTTTGATAGTATTAATGACCTCATGACTAATATATGGACAATGTGATATCATGTATTGAGTATATATAATTATATGGTTTTGAAAGAGTAAATTTTGATTGAATTCATGTCTTCACGAAAGATATATTGTAATTCTTGTTATGTTTCAATAGAAAGCATGATTATGTTATTCACAAGTTATGAATATTACAGAAAATCACTAGAATATGAGATATGGGGGATAAATGTAATGTATATTTATTTCAACTATGTCTGATGTTTTATATTTTTATTTTTTGGAAGGATTGTAATTTTATTCATTTATGGATAGTATATATTATATTTTAGTATTATGTTAGTAATATTAATATATTATCTCAGTGCAGGTGAACTTATGAATATTTGATAACATGTTCTAAACTTTTTCTTGAGATAGATGGAATGATGTATCATTATATCACATTACCTGTTAACACTTCACAACTAAAAAATTGATCTTCATCTCTTTAAATAAGAGATGAAGTGGAAACTGTTCAGGAAATAATCAATGGTACTAAAATGAATTACGTATTACTTCTCTTTCAAAAATTCTTATACATTAGATAATGGATCTTGATAAAAAAATGTTATCTGAGTACCCTATTATCTGATGAATCATATGGTCCATTAAATCATCCCAAATTTTTGGCTTTCTAGTAGTCAACTTTGTCCAAACCTTATTCTATATCACTATCAATCATAACATAATGGTAAGATTTTCTTCCATATACATGTTATCACTTACCACATATGTTCTCCTATGTGGAAACCCATTGATGAGGTACATTGAATAGTTATTATATATCAATCATTACTTTTTGAAATAATTTTTTAGTATCCCTTTTTACAATGTGGGTTTACATAAAATAATCATTCAGGTAGTAAACCATTTAAATCCCTGCCAAATTTCAATGGAGAAATTATTTTTAAGTGTGGCCGAATGTAACAACCCTAGATTTTATGAGATATAATCTATTAATATCTTTTATATATTGTGTTTTATACTGAAAAATTAATATATTTCTCTATAAACATTGTTGTATTAGCATGTATTACACATAACAATAATATTGGCTTGTGTTGCACACAAGCTCATGTTATTTTGATATAATTCATTTAACTCAACACTGAGTTTAGATTTTGTTAAATGTATAAATAAAATATTCTTGGATTTTGTTATAAAAAACACCAAAGGAAGATTTCAATACACACAACCCTGACTTGGCTTGAGTTTCATGAAAGAGTGACCTTCCCCAATAGATTTCATTTTATGTGATACCGAGTTTCACTTAAAAATATATTATTAAAATATTATTATTTAATGTGATATAAACTAGTCGTTATGAATATTATTATCCACTTATTTATTTTTATATAAAGTTATCAGTATTATTACACATTTTCTAGAACATCATTAGTGAACAATGCCAATTTTTTAGATGAAATGGTTATTTTTAAAAAAATGATGTTTTAACCCCTTTTAATGGTGAAACCATTTTAAATATAGTTTTGAAACTTTTATAAGTCAAATTTGACTGTATAAACTTTTTCTTTTGAACAAGGACATAATTTTGTTTTGAATTTATGGTATTTTTCTGATTAAAATCATATTTTAATGAATAATAAAAAATAATACATTTTAATTCAAAATATCCTTTTCATCTAAATTATTTATATAGCTATATTATATTTTTAATTTGTTTTAAAGTGTAATTTAAATATATTTTTGTCATTTAATCCGATGTATGTTATTGAATTTAATTTCACTTTTAAGTTGGAAATAAACTCATGTCAATCTTTTGATACTTATTTCTTCTTGAAAACATGTGTTTTAGTTTTGAAAGTGGTAATTAATATAAAATTAATCACTAAAAATTCTATGTTTTTAATTTGGAAACATGGATTCTATATTTGGAATCTTATTTTTAAATTTTTTCAAATAGGTACATTTTGATTCTAGACATTAAGAATGGTAACATCAGTAATTATTTTATTTACAATGGTTAAAGGGTAAATATGGTAAATAAATGTAAACAAATAATATAATAACAAAATTAAACTACCCTAGAATATGTCCTAATCCTATTTTATGAGATATTTCAGACCATATTCATCCATGGGTAGATTTATGGTCTCGATGGATTCACGTGGTTATAAAAATGACATTTTATAAGAATTATTTTAATAAAATGATTATTAAAACCTATTCATATATATTTTACTAAATAGATTTTATTATAGGGTTATATAAAAGATATATATTGCTATATATAATCATTATAAATATAAAAATATTAGATACTTCATGTTATTTTATTTAAAATTATTATAAACCAACTAAATATAATTATTTATGACACAATGGGGTTGTAGTGATTACCATATTAATGAATGATTTGAATAAATCAGATTATAAATTTTGAAATAAATTTACTTTGATCATTTTGATGCCATACACAAATTTTATTGATTAGTATGACTTGTTATATTTTAATTAATGATTTTTATTTTCATTATTTATGTTTTTATATGTTTTTAGAATGTCATGATATTATTATTATAGAAATTGACAAAAATGGGTTTTTAAAACAAAAACTATTTTAAAATATTATATAAATGTATAAAAATATATTATTCTTCCAAATTACTTCTATGATATTTAAAAGGTCATTAATTAACCACTTGAGTTTATATTTTCATTTTATAGTAACTGTATTAACTGTATAGTATGAATATACAAGAAGACATGGTAAGAGTTTAAGTAGTTTACTAAGGGATAAAACGAAAAGATACAGATTAATTTGAGATATAAATTTTTTTAAAAACTATTTCATTAGAGGATTTCACAAAATAATCATATTATATTTATTTTAAATGAGTTTCTGACCTTTTGGAACCGAAATCCGTTTTATAATAAATTAATATTTGGAGAGTTACTTAAATTGCCCCTCTCCTCTCATATAAAAGGGAACCTCCTCCCTCTACTATTTACTCTATTGTGAGCCTTCAAGATCATACACCCCCTTCCCATTCCACTTCTAAACATCCCTAGTCACATTATATAGGTTATTTTATTCTAAAAATTAAAACTTTAGTGCCCTAATAGAAAATTTAAAGGAGGCATGTCGAGGAATAGGTAATCTATTCTACTGATTCCTTCAAATTTCGTTCTTCTTATACATCCTCTTCTCTAGATGTTTTATTTAAAATTAATAACATCATTTTAACTAATATTATTATATTTTATTTAAAATAATAAACAAACCTATTTAACCTTATATCCATCCTACAAAAAAAAACATCATTGTGTGTACAGATGTAAGGCTTACTGTCTTCATGTTGTAGAGTAATCTGTTTTTCACCAACACCATACATTGATGGGAATAATGGTGGAAATAATAACTATATATAATTATTATAAAATTGAACTAAATATTATATTTTATAAATCAAAAACTTTAATAACATTCATCAATTATGAGAATGATATCGCCTCTCGTGTGTACATACATCTTACCGTCGCTACGACGTGATACGATTCATTCTCCTTGTTTACCATTCAAAAATGATTATAAAGTATATATTTTAAATAATCATGAAATATATTTAATTATTATGCCACTATATATATATATATATAATTCATTTACTTCCATTAAAATCTACAAGTAAATGAAAATAGTGTTCATGCATACGTATGGCCTACCATCTCCATGAACAGTCTATTTTATTTTATTTATCTATCTATTATAAATAAATTTATATAATGAATATATATGATATAAAAATAATGTGTTACATTTTGGAAGTATGTAAATAATGATATAATTAACAATAACAATAATAAAAATTCAAAAAATGTAAGATAAATAAAATGATTATTACCCAAAACATTTCATTAATATATAATTGACTAATGAATGAATAACATAAAGTCATAAGTGAATCATATATGATATCATAAATATTATTATGGTTATTTTAACATTTAATAATATTTTTAGACCCACTATACTAGATTTTCATACACATATGTAAGTAAACATACCTATGGTAAGGGATAATGTTTTCAATCTTTTTTTAATCCGAGATTTTTTATTCGTTTGTATTAACTGGGTATATATTTATCATCCATGTCGATGAATTATAAGAATGTTTTAATAAATTTTTTATTATTATTATAAGTATATTTTAATCCATTTTCACCCATTTTTTTCCATTACAACATGGTATGAAGGCAATCCTTCTTTTGTTTACCATGCAAGATACTTTTTTTCATTTTTAGCAAAAGTTCGAGCAAGCAGTTTTTGTTTAACATATACATCATTAATGAATTTTTAATTTATTGTTTTTCATTATTTCCATGAATCATCCTATAAAAAATTTCATATTTATTTTCACCTTAATTTTTTTAAAATTGAATGGTGTTTTCAGAAAAGAAAACAGTTTTAAAGATGGAAGGATATTTTCATCAAGAACTAATTTCATGTGTTTTAGAAAAATTATTTTGCATATAAGATTCCATATGATTATATTTCTATCCCTATTATTAATGTAATTTTATTTTTTCTATGGTGTAATTTTTTAATATATCCATTTATTTTACATGTATTATGTTGGAATTATATTTAGGAAACCCATTTTATTTCATAGGTCAATATATAGTGAATGCTTTTATGTTTTTATGGAATATGTTAGAATGGTATAATAATGATATGGATGGGACCTATTTCCCCATAAAATTCATTGGGTAATGATTTATATCTCATTAGATAGACTTGTCTAGTATAAAATTTATATCTATTTCAGTAATAATGTGCCGGAACGACATGTAAATCTGGTTCTGGAATACATGGCTGGAACTGTAAGTAAACCCATTTCATAATGGAATTTTTCAACAATGATAGTGTTGGAAAACTTTCCTTGGCCAATATTAAAATCATATTATGTGATTATTAGTTTCCAACAATTACATGTTTTATTACAATGCTATTATATGACGGTTAATGTTTCATTATGATATTTTACTTACATACTTCCAAGATTTATTTCATTTATCAAGATTTTTATGTTTAAAATTTATATTCATGTTTTTAGCTTCAAATTCACATGGTTCATATTATATTATTCATTTTTACCCTTAATGACCATTTGAGCTCACCCTTTTTATGTTTTATTTTCCCTAGTTTATAAATAAAGTTTTTTGGTAAAAAAAGAAAATATCTTTATAGGAAATGTTGAAGATCATTCACAATGTTAGAAAATTATGTTTTATGATTCCAAAGACACTAACCTAAAATGTTAATTGGGTATATGTTTGTATCATGTATTATTTATTTTCTAAATGAAATTTAATATTCATTTTCTTCATGCATGGGTCTCTATAGGAATCAATTTTTGAGGATATAATTGTAAATTCTATAGGGTTTTGTTTTTTAATTTATATATTTGACCTTGTTAATCATGGGCTCTGATGTTTTGAGATACATAAGAATATGTTGACCAATATTATGGAAGGTTCTCAGGGATAGGGATATAGAATCTGACCCAATCACTTTGATTGCTATCATCCTATATAATGAAGTCATGCCATATAATATGCTTAATATCATGAAGACCTTATTTTCGGTTATAGAAATCAACTAAAGTAATGGTTAAAGTGTATATACTTAATTTTAAAGAATTTTTTATTTCTTCTTACGTATTTATAAATGTTTATTTACATGTTTTTATAACATTATAAACTATCGAGAATTCAGGTCAAATTTTTTATATTAATTTTTATATAAGCCTTATAAAAATATTGATAAAGTTTATCCGTATTAAAAATTATATGATAAACATTCTTAGAGTGGTTAGTTGAAATGAAAATGTTTATTTACTATATACTACAATTAACCATGCATCATATAAAATAATTTTTTACTCTTCAGATCATATATTTTTTGTCAAAATATATTTTTTACATTATAAACCTTTTTAATATAATATGTTTTGTAATAATGAGTATCATTTTGTTGGACTCCTCATGTGTTAATCATGTTTTAATGATCACAAATCCTATCACTGATTACTTAATATCGATCTTCATTGCACATATTTCTAATTCTCTTCAATCTTTAAAATAACTACAAATAATGTTTTAATGATAACAAATATTATGGATGTTAATTACTCTGTTTATTATTTACAAGTCTCATGCATGATCACAAATCTCACATATATTATCAAGACTTTATTTTTATGATTCAAGTTCTCTTACTCTCAAATGGTTAAACTTAATCCATATTCTACATAATATTGTCTAAGTTCAAATACAGATATTTGTCTAGGTATGGACCTAGACACCGTGAAGGACTCACCGTGACCCATACACCGTGAAAGACTCACCGTGACCCAGACACCCAGAAGCTCATACCGTGAAGCTCTTCTGTGAAGCTCATACCGTGAATCTCATACTGTGAAGCGCATACCGTGATGCTCATACGGTGAAGCTCATACCATGAAGCTCATACCGTGAAGCTCATACCGTGAATCTCATACAGTGAAGCTCATAACGTGATGCTCATACAGCGAAGACGACATTGTTTACTTAATCCTTGTGAAACCATTTCTTTACATTTTTTCAATATTATTTAAATAATACTAACTTACATATTTGATGTTTTTAATGCAATTAATGTTATTTAAGGATAGTTGTTGGCATGTCAAGAATCTGTATCTCGTGCCTATGAAAAGGGAATCATTCCTACCGCCAAAACTTGTGGAATATAATGATGATTAAGATGCAGTACAAAAAGAACATCAGAATTGAGGCGTGCAAGTGTGAATATACAACAAGAATAACTTACATACACCCGAGAGCACTGTTCTGAACAAGAAGATCAATCCTGAGCAAGAAATAGATTTCCATACTTTCAATGAATTCTCATGAATTCAATCCAACACCTCTTAAGAACAAACAACTAATAAATAGATCATTTTCATTCCTGTAGAAGAAAATCTGACTACAACACTCTTTTTTTCAAGAGAAAACCCAGAGAAGAATTCAGAAGCATTCTTGTTGAATCCAACGAGTCTAGAGCTGCATTGATAATCACTAGAGCTTTCAAACTCTTATTTTCTCTCTCTAAGTGATTTATTTATTAACTCTCGAGCTGTGTTGTGTACTCTATATTTCTTATACACCCACTATCTACTTCACTGAACTAGAGGATATCAAAATCCTCACTCCAAATCTCTTATCTCTTGTTTACCCGCGTCAACTGTGGAAGAGGTCCTTGTGTGGCATGGTCTTTGTTTTTTTCCCACGAAGAATAGTGGTAGAGGTCCTTGCGTGGCTTGGACAGTTTTGTAAAATGTTGTTAACCCCGATCCATGGTGTGGATCAAATTTTTTATAAATATGAGTGGACTAAGTCTCTGCTTGAGACTGAACCTCTTGTTATATCTGCTGTGCACTTTTAGTTTAAGTTCAAAGTTTACTACATATATCTTATTTATTCCACAGCTGTTACTTTTAAATACAAAACTATTTTAATGCAACATTAACAGTTAAATTAAAAAGTGTTTACACTAATTGTAATTCAGTAGGTCAGTTCCAAAAGTTAGTTTAATCTTGTCATTAAATTAACTGAGACCTAATCAATCTTTGAGAAACTAAGTGAACATTTACAATCTGTATAAATTCACTACAGTTTAACTTGTTCTATAAATTAGGGGATTTTAAATAGACAATATTTGAACAGAAATTTTAATTGGAACTCAATTCACCCCATATATTGAGTGTCCACTCCGACCAACATTTGGTATTAGAGGAGTTGTGTTTGTTTAAGGATTTTTGAAATAATCTGTTTTTCATCTATGATTTTAGTTGCATATTTAAAGATATTAAATTTGTGTTAGTTCTAAATTTTTGATCTTCAAATTATCTTTCTAAAATATAGATATAGACAATAGACTAGAGGGTGCTGCTACTAACATTCCGCCTTTCTTCAATGGTACAAACTATGCTCAGTGGAAACTTAAAATGATTATTCATTTAGAAATCATGGGTTTTGATATCTAGATTGTTATAGAGTCACAATATAATATTCTAGAAACTAAAAGAATAACTTGGGATGAACCTACAATGAATGCCTACAATATTAATTATAATGCTATGAATGCCCTGTACTGTGCTCTAGGAGATGAAGAGTTTAATATAATTTATACGTGCAAAACTTCTTTTCAAATATGGGATACATTGGGTGTTTCTCACGAGGGAACAACCAATGATAATGAAATGATATTAAAAACATATAATATTAAATATGATAATTTAAAAATGAAGAATGATGAAACTATTTCTGATATGTATGTAAGGTTTAATGAGATAGTCCATACAATGAATTCACTCGGAAAGGTTGTTCTAGGAAATGAACAAATTATGAGAATCTTGAGATGTTTACGAGACCGATGGAGAGGCATATTTGTTTCAATCAGAGAGTCATGTGACATTACTGCTCTACCGGAAAAAGAACTCATTGGTAATATTATGATGTAGGAGGAATAACTCAAGGTGAATAAATAGGAAGATGATGAACCTCAGAGAATGATTGTGGCTTTCAAGACTACTTCTTCAAAGAGTAAGGACAAAGATAAAGCTCAAATACAAACTGACAGTTCAACCAGTCAAAATTCAGACTCCGATAGTGATGCTGAAATGGCTCAAATAGCTAGAAGGTTTAATAAATTATATAGGAAGAAGATGTCTTTCAGAAAATCATCTTACAAAGGTATGTATGACAATAAGGGACACTGGGAAAAGGACTGGAAGAAATCTGAAAAATCAGATGAAGTTTTCTGCTATGAATGAAAAGGAAAACGACATATAAAAGCAGACTGTCCAAATATGAAATACAAGAATAAATATGAGTTCAAGGATAATAAGTATAACAAATCCATGAAGGCTAAATGGAGTGCATATGAGGATATGTCCAGTGAATCTGAAGCTTCTGAGACTAAAAACAGAAATAAAGAAAACATGTGTTTTATGACAAACACTTCTGAGGTAACATCTTAAACTCCTACTTTAAATTCATATTATTCTAGAGATGATTCTGATTCTGAAAATATGTCAAAATATGAACTGTTTGAATATTGTTATATGTTAGAAGAAACAAGTAATGAGCTGAAAGACAAATACAAAGGTATAAAGAAACAGTATGCTTTAACTGTTAAACATAAATCTGATCTTGACATAAAAATAGAAAAGAATGCTCAGTTGCTTAAAAAAAACACTAAACTGAAAATTACTAAAGAGAAACTTAGATAGGACATAGAGAAATTCACAAATGGAATATATACACTAACTCAAATGCTAGGAAAGAAAGTCGCACCAAAATACACTACTAGAATAGGCTACAAACCTGGACAGAGATAGATTAACAAGAATAGATTTATTCCTAAATCTTGACAGAATAATACTAGTTCTAGTTCTGGACATTTATATGATTCAACTAGTAATTCACATAGTTATAAATATAATAGAGTTTATCTTTCAAAATATTTTGATTCAGCAAATCTTATGAGACACATAAGACAAATTTGGGTACCTGAAGTTTTATTGGCTAACCTGTCTGGACCCAAGAAAATTTTGGTACCAAAATCATTTCTTATCTAAATCTATTTTGTAGGGAACCTTCTTAAAGAGCTCCTATAGAATGACCTGGTACTTGGACAGTGGATGATCAAGACATATTTCAGGTGACTTATCATGCTTCAAAAGTCTAATAAAGGTTGATGGAGGTCGTGTCACCTTTGGTGATAAATCTAAAGGAAAGATCATCAGCTTAGGCCAGATTGGTAACACTGACTCAATATTAATTTCTAAAGTTCTATTTGTTGATGGACTTAAATATAATTTACTAAGTATTTCTCAGTTTTGTGATGATGGTTTTAATGTTAAATTTGAAAATGATTCTTGTAATTTTTTTAATTCTAAAAAAATTTTAGTCTTTTCTTCTCTAAGAAATGAAAATGTTTATGCTGTTGATTTAAATTCCGTAGCTTAGAAAAATTTTTCCTATTTAAATGCTTTCCATAAAGACTCCTGGTTATGTCACAGAAGATTTGGACTTTGCAACATCCATTCACTTAGAAAACTAACTAGAAAAAATTTAGTTAGAGACCTACCTAAACTTGAGTTTCCAAATGAATTTTTTTTAATACCTTTCAAAAGAGAAAGAAACATAAGGTTTATTTTAAATCAAAGAAAGAAGTTTCAACTTCTCAACCTCTCGAGTTGGGTCACATGGATATGCTGGGACCATCTAGAGTTTCTAGAATAAATGGGAACCAATATGTCTATGTCCTAGTAGATGACTTTTCTATATATACTTGGGTATACTTCTTAGCTAACAAATGTGAAGATTGTTCTTACTTTGTTAAAAACTCCAAATCTGTAGAAAATCATAGTGGACATAAGATTAAAACCTTAAGAAGTGAACATGGCCATGAGTTTGAGAATCATGAGTTTGAATCCTACTTTTCACACAATGGCAATAGTCACAATTTCTCTGCCCCTAGGAATCCTCAACAAAATGATGTAGTAGAAGGGAGGAATAGAACCCTGTAAGAAATTGCTAGAAATATGGTTAATCAATATGAGCTGCCTATTTATTTTTGGACTGAAGCTATCAATACAGCTTGTTATATTTTTAATAGAGTCTTAATTACACATGTTCTTAAGAATATCCCATATGATTTGTGGAACAATAGAAACCCTAAAGTTAGTTACTTTAGAGTCTTTGGCTGCAAAGTCTTTGTTCTCAATACAAAAGAAAATCATGATAAGTTTGATTCTAAGAGTGATGAAGGAATATTTTTAAGATATTATTTAACCCGAAATTCCTATAGACTCTTTAATAAAAGAACCAAGTGTGTGGAAGAATTTTTTCACATCAAATTTGAGGAAACTGATCCACATGATCCTAAAACATCTTTTGAAAATATAGAAGAAGATTTATCTGTTCTGGACCTTAATGACAAATCTAATAAACCAGCTATAAAGACAACCTGTTCTGGACTTATTCTAGAACAAGTTCTTAATGAACCTGAACCCAGAGAAGGACTTGAAATTTCTAGTCCTACCTTTACTAGATCAACTAGAATTCTAAAGAATCATCCTTTAGAGGATGTTGTAGGAAATCTTGATAGAGGGACACAAACTAGAGATTCTCTTGTGAATCAGGTTGAACATCAACCCTTCTTCTCACAGCTTGAACCTAGAATCATTGATTATGCTATTAATGAAGAATTTTGGGTAATTTCTATGCAATAATAACTCAATCAATTTGAAAGAAATAATGATTGGAATCTTGTTGAAATGACTAAGGACACTATCTCAATAGGCACTAAATGGGAGTTTGGAAATAAAGTAGTTGAATCTGGAAACATAGTCAGAAATAAAGTTAGGCTAGTTGCACAAGTCTATAGTCAAAAAGAAGGCATTGACTATGAGAAGACCTTTTCTCCAGTAGCCAGATTAGAAGCTATTAGAGTTTTAATTTCTTATGTTGCTCATCTAAATTTCGTACTATATCAAATGGATGTCAAGAGTGCATTCTCGAATAGATATATTGCTGAGGATGTTTTTTTTGAACAACCACCTGGATTTTCAAACCCCCATTTTACAAATCATATTTTCAAATTATCAAAAGCTTTATATGGTTTAAAGAAAACTCCAAGAGCATGGTATGATAGATTAAGTACATTTCTAATTTCTAATAGTTTTATAAAAGGAATAGATGATCCTACTCTGTTTATAAAAGGAATTTCTAAATATGATTTAGTTCTAAAAAATTATGTAGATGATATTATTTTTGGATCTTAAAAAACTACATTACGTACTGATTTTTCCAAAATGATGCAAAATAAATTTGAAATGAGTTTAATGGGTGAACATAAATTCATTCATGGATTTGAAATCATTCAAAATGATGATGGAATTATTTTAACTCAATGTAAATATAGTAGAGAGATTTTAAAATGTTTTGTATTGGATAGAACAAAAAGTAGTGACACTCCCATGAGTACCACCTGTAAGATGGATATTGATGAAAATGGTAAATTTGTTGATCAAAACACTTATAGAGGAATTATTGGAAGTCTAATATACCTAACTACTAGTCATACTGACATTATGTTTAGTGTGTGTATGTGTGATCATTTTCAAGAAAACCCTAATGAGTCACATTTAAATGATGTAAAGAGAATTTTCAAATACCTCAAGCATACTCCCAATTTAGGACGGTTCTATCCCAACGGAAAATAATTTTAATTAGTTAGTTATTCTGATGCTGATTTTGCTAGATGTAAGCTAGATAGAAAAACCACCTCTAGAAAATGTCACCTTTTAGGCAAGTCACTAGTATCATGTTGTAGTAAGAAACAAAATTTTGTTGCATTATCTACTGCAGAAGCTGAATACATAGCTTCTGGCAGTTGTTGTGCAAAAATTTTGTAGATGAAACACACATTAATAGACTATGGAGATCAATTGAGACACGTTCCAATAAATTGTGATAGCACAAGTGCTATTAACATTTCTAAGAATCCTATTTCTCATTCTAGGACAGAACATATTGATGTAAGACATCACTTTTTGAGGGATCATTATCAAAAAGGTGATATCACTTTGGAATTCATTGGTAATTAATATCAACTTGCTAATATATATTCACTAAACCATTAAATTATGAAAGATTATACTACATCATACATGATCTTGGTATGATATATCATTAGTAAATATTATACTGATCTTAATGTTTAATACTTTACTATATTTTACTTTACAGTTTCATGGTCACTATTTCTAAGTTTCTGTTTTATGTTCACGGTCTCACCGTCAAGACTTTATGCTCACGGTCTGTCAACTTACTGTCTCACTGTGACTATACAGAATGCTCACTGTCTCACAGTGAAAACTACCAATTGTCTCACTGTGATGACGAGTTTTCATCACACTGTAATGCCTACTAACGGTCTCACAGTGATGATTATTTATATTCTTATTTTAACACGTATCACGTTTTTTTATATTACCGCAATATGGTTTACCGCGTTTTTGTTTTTATGACGTCTGACATTCCCAAATGATAAAACTTAATGGTGTCATTTGATTCCTTACCCGAACTCTCTAATGAACCCTCTCTCCCCTCTCGCTCGAACCTTCCTTGGATGCCAATGATGAAGCGTCCATCTTCACCCTCTTCTGAGAAGCGCCGCTCTAAGAAACAGAAGAGGATACCGAGGATAGCTCACGAACGACCTCTAAACCAAAACCTGGTAAGCCGTACAGTTGTACCTGAGAAAGAGGATTGTGCAGAGTGGTTTCTGTCTTGCAGATATTTAGTTTTGAAATTTGTAAGAGAACAATGATGGATTGGATGCTTCACCGGACAGAATATACTGATTTACCCGATATTGGTATCTCAATTCTATCAGTATTTGAAGTTTTCTTTTGTGTTTGGAGAATGATTTATGGTGAAAAGCTGTCTAAATGGTCAAAAGTGATCTTTCTCTTCGAGGTTGTGGGCTGTATGCCTAGGGATTCCCCATGAAGGAGTTTGTGAGGATTACCCGAGAGACCCTCCTCCAACAACCAACATCTTTGACCTAGAGACTTCTTTGGAAAACCTGACTGGAAATGGCACCATGCGAAGGGCTATAGCTGCTGAAATATATGGGGAGATTATAATTTTGTTCAAGTTTGTTCAAAATTTGATTAGCCCAAGAAAAGGAGATTTTGCTATGATGATGTTTCAGGATGTGTTCCTGATTCATCTGTTGAATAATGGCCATAAGATTATCCTATCAAAGTATGTTATCAACCATATCTGTGAGATGATCAAAGTCACTTCCAAATCCACCTCCTTGTTTTACTCAAGGATGATTTCAGCTATGTTAGTTGCCAAAGGGATGGTTGGACCGATTGAAGAAAAGTTAGAGGACCTTGATTTCTTCTTATCCATGCCTATAATTAGAAGGATGAAGATTAGCTGGAACCCCTGGAAGAAGTAGTGGGTTGAGGATAATGATAAAGTGTATAAAAGGTTTAATCCTATTGACTATCCAGGAAGGCCTAAAAATCTATCTGATCCTATTTTGGAACAAGATAAAGTGGCTGAGTATTCATATGAAGAAGAAAAAGAGTAAGAAACAGCTGATGTATCTCCTAGAGAAGATGTTGAAATACCACCAATGGAAACAACTCCTGTTGAAAAGGAAAGGACTGTGGTCCCTGCTATTATCCCTGCTGAAACACATCAAGAGGAGGAATTTGATGTTAGTTTGAGAGAAGAGGAAGCTCCTGCTTCTAGTGTGGATGTCAATCCATAAGCTCATCCTAATGCTGCAAGGAAGTTGGTTTTTCCTGATACAGAACAGCAAGTTACCTTATAGGAAGATCCTGTTGAAGGGGATTTTTCTCTGGAAAAAGAAGCATGTCTGGAAGTTCAACCAGTGGAACAATTCGTTCTTGAGATTCTTCCGTCTGCTGAAGAGAGGATGGAAATTTCCTTTCAGCTGATAAGGCAATAGTTTTCTAAAGAAATCAGGGATGATCCTGTGGATCATGTCCATGTTCCTGAGCCTCAATAATCTGAAAGGGAAGCACAATTTTAGGGGGAGGAACCTCAATACCTTGAGATTACAGAAGCTGGATCTGCTGAAGCCTCTCAACCATTTGTCTCATACTATGTGCACACCCTATTTTTTACCCCAAGAATTTATGATGTGAATGAGTCAGAGAAAGTGTCTACAACTCAAATGGATCTTTCTTCTCTGTTTCAACAGAAATATATATCTTATCCAGAACCTGAACCAGAGCCCCATCCTCAATCCAAATTCAAATCTGAGTCTTAAGATGACTTTGAACCTCAACCAGAATATGAACCACTAACTTTACCTGCACCCTTACCCGAGCATCACTACATTGTGACCAAAGATGATTTGAAAATTTTTTACGGACCTTTGTTAGCTGGAGTTGAGAAAAATGTCTCCATTCAACCTCATCCAGTGACTAAGTTAAGTCAAGAAGATGCATCAATTCTCTTGGAAAATATTATCTTTCATATTAAACCAAGGATGATTTGATAAATTCCAGAAGTTAGAGTTAAGAATAATCTTCTGAGTACTGATATTGCAAATCTGAGAAATATGATATCAAATTTGTAGAATGCGTTATCTTTGAGATCAGAGCCTGCTCCTGTTTCTACTCCTGCACCTGTTGATGGTTCTCCTGAGACATATGGTTCCCTACTTGCTAGAGAGATTGTGTCTCAAGTTCCTCCATACCATCTTTCTTTTGATGAAATGATTGGAAAAAGACACACTATGATGTTGTAACACGCGCGAGAGATTGTAGAAAATCTTAATAATCTTACAGATGAATACACTGGATGCCTCCAAAAAGAGTTGAAACAGCTCAATGTTCTAACCGAAGCTTTCAAGGCTTCACCTGCTTCTGGTTAGACCTCCACATATTCTTTAGATGATTCTATGCTGAGATCCATAAGCATGGAATAATATTAGAGTTACTTCAGTGGCTTGGATCTATCTTCTTTATCATAAGTGGTTAAGAACAGTGATAGAGCATTGGACTTGGTTAGGATTCATTCTAAAATATCCAATGATGCTCAACAAGAGATCACCATGAAAATAGAACTTTATCTCTCCCAGATTTTCTCTAAAAGTGATATGAATGATCACATTAGATATCTTGTTGAAAATTTGAGAATCCCTCCGGTGACTCATGCTTTTAAAGCTAAAGTTCATAAACTTACAGAGTTCAGAAGATTGTTAGACAAGTTTATGGATAATAAGGATGATTTTGAAAAGGCTATGCAATA
The DNA here is from genome assembly GCA_963277665.1 of Viscum album. Taxonomy (NCBI): domain Eukaryota; kingdom Viridiplantae; phylum Streptophyta; class Magnoliopsida; order Santalales; family Viscaceae; genus Viscum; species Viscum album. Next base: position 1,363,798,729 of record OY728133.1, read on the forward strand.
TGGCGCTGAAATCATTACTCATTTCATCAATCTTTTAATGCCGTATCTTCATGTGCAGAGTACTGATATAGTTTCTCCAGCAGCTGCACCCCTTAGATCTGGTCTAACTGCATTAGCCTCAAATACGATGATAGTTAGGCAAGCTCTTTCTGAGATCCAGCCAGTCATTCTTGACCAACCTAAGCCTAGATCTTCTACTATTCCCACATTGGATCCATCTGTTTTTGAAGGTCTACCCTTACCTTATTTTTATAACACATCTATGCCTTCTTCTACTTCATCACCAGCTCCTGCAGCTGATAAAGTCAAGGGATAGATGGATCCATGAAGAGTCTACAGACTGTTTTCTTTTTGATGGGATTTATTTTCTTGTTTACTATGTGTAATTCTCTTATATGTTCTATTCTAAAACGTTTGTATAATGAAAAATGCTGAGTTTCATTTCATTTTCTCTACATTTTGATAATCACAAAAGAGGGAGAAAACTCTAGTATCATTAATGTTATATTTCATTTATATTATGCCTATATCTGATTTGTGATCATCAAAAAGGGGGAGATTGTTGGACTCCTCATTTGTTAATGATGTTTTAATGATCACAATTATTATTAATGATTACTTAATCTCGTTCTTCATTGAACATCTTGTTAATGCTCTTCAATCTCTATAATAACTACAATTCATGTTTTAATGAAAACAAATCTTATGGATGTTAATTACTCTATTTATTATTTACAAGTCTCATGCATGATCACAAATCTCACATATATTATCAAGACTTTATGTTTATGATTCATGTTCTCTTACTATCTAATGGTTAAACTTAATCCATATTCTGCATATTACTATCTAATTCCAAATATAGATACTTGTATAAGTATGAACCCAGACACCCTGAAGTACTCACCATGACCCAGACACCGTGAAGGACTCACCGTGACCCAGACACCATGAAGCTCATACCGTGAAACTCATACTGTGAAGATCATACCGTGAAGCTCATACCGTGAAGCTCATACTGTGATGCTCATACTGTGAAGCTCATACCGTGACGAAGACACCATTTACTTAATCACTGTGACACTGTTTCTTAACTTTTTGTCAATATTATTTAAAAAATACTAATGGTCATATTTGATGTTTTTAATGCAATTAATGTTTTCTAATGATAGTTTTTGGCATGTCAGGAATCCGTATCTTGTACCTATGAAAAGGGAATCATTCATATCGCTAGAACTCGTGGAATATAAGGAAGATTAAGATGCAGTACACAAAGAATAATCGATGTGAGGTGTGCAAGTGTGACTATACAATGAGAAGAACTTAAATACACCTGAGAGAACTGTGCTGAACAAGAAGATCAATCCTGAGCAAGAAAGAGATTTTCAGACATTCAATGAATTCTCATAAATGCAATCCAACACCACTGAAGAACACAAGACTAATAAAAAGATAATTTTCATTCCTATAGAAGACAGGTTGACTACGACACTCTATTTTTCAACAGAAAAACCAGAGAAGAACTCAAAATCATTCTTGCTGAATCCAACGAGTCCAGAGATGAATTGATAATCTCTAGAGCTTTCTAAACTCGTATTTTCTCTCTCTATGTGATTTATTTATTAACTTTCAAACTGTGTGGTGTAATCTGTATTTCTTATACACACACTGTCTCCTGCACTGAACTGGAGGATATCAAAATCATCACTCAAAATATCTTATTTCTTGTTTACCCACGTCAACTGTGGAAGAGGTCCTTGTGTGGCCTGGTCTTTGTTTTTCTTCCCACAAAGAACAGTGGTAGAGGTCCATGCGCGGCCTAGATAGTCTTGTAAACTGTTGTTAACCCCGATCCAGGGTGTGGATCAAATTTTATATAAATTTGAGAGGACTAAGTCTCGGCTTGAGACTAAACCTCTTGTTATATCTACTGTGCACTTTTTTTAAGTTCAAAGTTTACTACATATATCTTATTTATTCCGCTGTTGTTACTTTGAAATACAAAACTATTTTAAATCTACTATGATATTTAAATTAGCAAGTGTTTACACTTATTGTAATTTAGTAGGTTAGTTTCAAATGTTAGTTTAATCTTGTGATTAAATTAACTGAGACCTAATTAAAATTTGAGAAACTAAGTGAACATTTACAATCTGTATAAATTCACTATAGTTTAACATGTTTTATAAATTGGGGGATTTTAAATAGACAATATTTTAACATAAATTTTAATCCGAACTCAATTCACCCCCCTCTTGAGTATCCACTCCGACCAACACATTTGAATTTAAATGGGCTGGTTTTTCTATTAAAAAACATCAAAATATAAATAAAAGGAGACCACTAGTACTTGATGGAAATTATTAATACTATTAGATACTTCATATGATGGAATCTATTTTGAATAATTGTGAGGGTAATTTTATTTTATGATAGTATGTTATATAGTTATAGATAATGAATAAAATACAATTACAATATAAGAAAAATTAGTATATAATCTTAACTACCCTATCAAAAATAATATATTATTCTCAATGAATATAAATATATAGAATCAAGTTTAAACTCATAAAATTACTAACATTTTTCGGATTAATATTAAATAGAGTCATTTATGAACTAATAAATTTATGATGAAAATAAATATAATGTATAGATTATCGATCTTTGAGTTTCTACCATTTGATTAAATTTCCCAGACACATCATCCCTTTATAACTATTGTAAACAGTCTACAGTCTCTTTGTGATAAATATTTTATAGATGAATATAATGTTGAGATGATTTTTAAAATTATAAAAATGAGTGGGAATACTAGTGAATAAACTACGACGATACTAAAAATCTAACCTAACTATATTCTTATAGTTTTATTGCAACTCACATTATTTATGATATAATATTAAAAATTGATCCTAAAAGATAGAAATTAAAAATGGCGTAGTATTTGACACTTCATCTACTAGATCAATGAAATATAAATGATGTTAAAAAATTCCTAAGTATTCTATGATGAATAAAATTAAAATTGAGACTTAAAGTAGTTTATAGAAAATTGTGATAAAAACTTGATCCATTTTATAATAGAATGAATAGGATTATTGGATGTAAAATATTAATTATGAATATAAGACTAACTATGAATTAATTTCTTGGAAAAAATTAATGTTTGGAGAATAGTTTCTTCATATACCATGGGAAATAAGTCAAATACAATTTCTAAATAAATATTTTCTCTCGTTATACTAATTTAGAAATGAATAATGACCATCCATGTTTTAGTTTATATATTATGGATGAAATAGGAAATAATAAAAATGTTTAGGTGAAACATAGAGACGAAAAATATATGAAATGATTAGTTTAAAAATAGAAGAAATATAAATCCATAAGATATTTTCGCAAGGATATTGTGAAATGTCACATAATAGTTAATTTTGTTAAATAATATGTTATAGTGACTATAGAATATACTAATCTATCAATTTATCCTATATCCATTGTTCGAGTATAAGATTCAACAATTCATGAATCTATTTTGAAGGAAAAAATATAATTTATTTCTTTATATAATTCAAGCATTATGTGATCATTTTCATTAGTAAAATGTTCTCAATGAGTATAATGAAAAAGTTTCCCATCAAATAAAACATACTGAAGTATCCAGGAGGAAAAAATAATGGAATTATGTTGATATTTCCCATGGGTTAAATTATGTTTTATAAATTAAGGAAATTTCAACACAAACATTAATTTTATTTTCTATATTATCTAACAATGCGTATTCTATATCCTATAATTAATATCAATATTCTAAATTTTAATAGATTGAGATTCATAAAAACAATAAAAAATATTTCTAATTAAAATGTTTATATAAATGAAATATAATAATTCCTATTTAAGTGAAGAACATTGTCCATCATGTGACAAAATTCCTTCAATGCCAAGTGTTTTTTCAAATTCCAAAAAATATTCTATCAGTGGAGGTTTATTGATAATGGAAATAAAAATTAATTACAACAATGAAGCAATTATAATACAAAATTATGTGTTCCATTTATTTCTTAATATTCAATGTAGATTAATATACATAAATAGAAAAATTGATTTGTGGGAAAACTCGGGCTCCTGAAAAAAAACATATGGAAAAAACTATTATAAGTGAATTTGTATATAATTATTTCATGGGAATGTATAATTTATAGTTATGAAATATAAAATGTATTATTAGATTGATTAATCACACAGAAGGTGATATAAAATTATTTTATGAATGTGTTTACTAGATTAATATAGTAACCAAATAATCTCCAACGCTTTTTTTGATATATGTAACTAGATGTTCATGAACTCTCACATTCTATAAATAAAATAACCTTTCATTCAATGATGCATATTAAAGAAATTAGGGAAATAAAATATAATTTCGTGAAGAAGATGTTGTGGAGCTAAAATAATTAGTCAGAGTGTGAGAGAATAAAAAAGATGAAATTTTAAAGATGATGTCTATAATAAAATAAATCAATGATTTATTTTTTTAAATATTACATGTTGTTGTAATAATCAAACACAAAATATTTGGATGAATAACTTTTAATTATTTTTAGTTGGATGTTTTTATAATGACTTTCTCTTTATATTGTTTTTTAGATGAATATTTCAATATTGTAATCTATTATAAATCTATTCATACAAATTTTTTTTCTAACATCTTCGGGAATACCTTCTACTGCCAATGATTTCTTTTTGAATATAACAAATTTGGACATAGGGATAATGTAGAAATTTTTTGGTGAAATAGAGAAAGATAAATTTCTTGATAGTTATAAAATTTAGGTTGATTATGTTATCAATTCTATATTTAAAATTCTAATTTTAATACTTATGAACAATTATCTAAAAAAAATGGGATATTGTTATTTAAAAATAATACTTTATATAATTTTAGTAATTATTTCTAAAATTTTAATAATCATCTTATGTAATTTTATATTTGTATATTTTATACTTCAAATTTTCATAAAGTGGAAATATACCATTTATAGGAAGAATAATAATATTCTTAATGGGAAAAAATGTTCATGTTTACCTTTTGTTAATATATGTTATATATTAGAAGATAATATTACATTTTCATTGGATTAAAGGTTAACAATGTATAGTAGAAGAACTACAAAATATTACATTAGATGATGTTCTACCAAGTCATTAAGACTGAATTTATCAAATGGTGGAAATAATTTATATCATGTTAACATTTAACTAACATATCAGTGGTATAAAATTATATATTCTGCCATATAAATATCATTATTCTATAAGATAGACCCTCTATATAATATAGTGTTAACAATTATAAGCACTATAAAAATGTGTTGTTCTTATGAAATGATCACGTAATGATAGTTATTTATGTCACTATAACCACATCTGAGAAACATTTTATATGATTATTGAAGTAAAACCATAAATATCGAATTATATTTCAGGAGAACATATCTTTTTTATAATTTTATCGATTTTCCATGAATTTGTAATGAAAAATATAACATCATTTTTATGTGTCTTTTAAAATCAAAATACCTGTATAATATTCTTTGTAAACCATATAGAGATTCCTTAAAGAATACCTTTTTTAGGATATCATTATTATTATATTATATTATTACTTTATAGTTGATATGTCTGACCTTATTGATCATGATATCTAATTTTTTGAGAGATAAATGGTTATTTGAAATGGTATGATCAACGGTTCATAAGACTAGGGAAACAGAGTTTTGTATCATTATTCATATAGATGGATTAAATTATAATGAATAAATAACTAATAATAATTTTAGTATCATTGGTATATAATTATAGGTTATATAATTCATTTACTTTGAAGGTTAGAGGGTTGATACTTTCTTAAATAAATTATGTTTTATTACATACGTTATAAAATATTATTTTCCTTGTTTCTACATGATTACATAGTTATGTGAATTTATATAATGAAGTTTCTACAACTTTTAAAAGACCATTATAACTCTTTATATAATGTTCATTAGTATGAAACAAGATACGATAATCATTCATTGTGATATTGGAAACAATAATTTATATTCAATCAATAAACTTCAGTTCACCACCTATTATGTTGTATAATTGAATAATCATTTGATTTTATAGTAATAATTGGTTCACTAACTAAACCGATCTATAATTAATTGATATTCTCTTCACATTCACCTTCCCACTAAAACATGGATATCATCACAATCAACATGTTTTGTATACTTCATTGCCAATATAAATTTCTCTCAAAACTGTAATAGAATCCTCCCAACCCCAAAACATTATATATATATATATATATGTTACTCTGCTTGGTCCAGGTTAGTGTTAAAATATTTATTTCTATTTTGGATCCACTAATATACCCTAATATGAAATTATAAGAACCATGAGTGATTTTTTCCCCCAAAACACACTCTAGGTAAATTTTTTGTATAGCTTCTCCATCTTCAGGTTCTTCAATATAATACAAAAATCTTCTTCGTTCTCTTCCTTTACGTTTTGAATATACTATAATATTAATATATAGTAATAAAATGATGAAGGATATTTATAGAAACTATATTCATTTAATCGATGATGATAGAAGGAGAAATGATATCTCCAAATAGAATTAATATAAATTAATAATTACCATACCTCATGTGGTAGGATGTCATAGGTATATATTCAATTATGACCATAGTTGATGATATTTTTATTAATGATCAACTGTATAAAAAGTAAATAAAATGGAATAATTGATCAAATATATTATATATAGGTTGTAGATGATACTTTTTATTAATATTTATATTGTTATATTCTTGATAATCTATTAAAAGATATATTGATAAATTTTTATTTGAAATTAGAAAAATAGGTGAACCACAATGTGAAGATCTATACATAATGAATCCCATATGTAGACTCGTTTTTTTTGTTTTTCACCTTATTCAACTTAATTAAATAGATTCTATATGGATTAATTGAAATACTTCATGATCCGAGTGTTAATTCTTATAAAATTAAACTTCACGATTTAGGTGAATACTAGGAAAATTCTTGGAAAATGGATCATATTATTCTCAATAAATATGAAAATTATCAAATTTTAGTATCTCCCAAACCATTACATACAAATAACACTCATTAGTAGGTAGTAAATATTATATGGTGGATGAGACATCCCTTTGGATTTCAGTTTTATCCTCATACTGATTGATTCTCATTGATCGATTTAAATTATCAAATATAACTTCCCTTCATCGATAATTAATATGGTCTCTATAATGAGAGATGAAATAAATTATAAAATAATATCAAATTAATCTAGAGGATGATTTACTATATTTATATAAATCACACTACCAAAACCTCTATCATAGATGATCTATATATATGATATGTGATCATAAGACCATAAATATTTATTACTCATATTAAAATATATAATCCTTAAGGTGGTTATGTTATACCCTTATAAAATTATTCGTATACATGAAATAGTAGGAGAATTTGAATATAATAAAATAGTATCAGCTCCATTGTGGGTGATATGTTTATCATTTATCATTATATTATAAACATCAGCATTGAAATTATTAATTATATAACATTTTCTTTATTCCCTTAGAATTATTTGTTGTATGTAACCATGATTTTTGGGGAATTGGTTATAATATATTACCATATTTTTACTACTAATGAATTATAATTTGATTGATTCTCCACTAACCATAAACACATGATCCTGATCAATGTTTTCCATATACTTGTAAGAAAAATACTATTCTATCTAGGTATGCACTTAGTTATTTTCATCCAAAATTATCACATAGTGGAAATGTTCCCCTTGTTTTATTACCCTTACACATATTTTTCTTCATGTGGTTCTCATTTATCCCCTTATTCTCATTATTTCATTATAATTTCGTATGACATGGTGAAGTAATTCTCTATATTTATTGAAAGTAATTCTATATCCTCATATGATGATAATATTTGGGAGACTAGTTCCCTTCGAATTATTTTCTTCATTCCATAAATGTACTTTTAAATAATATTTTTTGATATATATAATGTCTATAACATTCCTTACTAACCATATAAAGTTGTCTTCATACATAGAAACATTTCACCTTCCATTTTTCTTAGATTCATTTGTTTTCTCTCTATATATTAGTGTTTTCCAGGAGGAAAATATTTATCAAAGAAAAGAACCATTACATATATCCACCAAATTATCTCTATTTCCTATACAATATTATTGGAGATAGAGATTGCTGATGAAGATCGCTATACTCATGGGAAGAGCTTCGCGAATATAGTGAAAAAGGCTGGAGGATCCTCTTTCATGGGTTGTGATTCGGGTGGATCTGGGGTAATTATTAGGAACGGTCTGATAGCGCATGTATCGACGAATCAAGCTGCTGTGGAAGAAAGGGTAAAACTGTGTAGGTTCTCAATTATAGCTCATGTTGTGATCCCAAAAGGTGTGTGGCCATGGAAATTTCATGACCTCATAGCTAGACTGGCAGAAATTTGGTGTTTCAGTGATTGGAAGATGACCGCCATGGGACGTGGGTTTTATCATATCGTTTTCCCCTCTGATGAACGAAAAAGTTGCGCGTGGAATGTGGGCTCGGTTCCCTTGCGTCCTGGTTTCCTTCGGGTCCATGAATGGGATCGTAATTTTGACCCAAGCTTAGTCAAGAATTCATTTTCTCAGGTATGTATCCGTATTCATAAACTAAGTTGGCTCTACTGGCATCCTCAAATTCTGTAGGACATTTCATCTTCTGTAGGAAATCCAATCATGCTTGATAAACAAACTGATAATCCTAATTTTGGTCACTTTGCGAGGATCTTAGTGGATGTTGACATGTCACACACTCTTGTTGAAGAGGTTTTCTTCACCACCAGGGATGAAAGTATTAATCTTGTGACATGTTATGAGAGGATTCCAAAGTTTTGTCTCAACTGTCATGTTTTTGGGCACACTTCTGCTAAATGCAGTAGGAATAAGTTTTGCTCCATTTTCAATTCACGAGGGCATGATGCTGGTAGTTGTCGAAGGAAGAAACCTGACAAGGAAAAGGTGAATGAAAATGTTCAGATGTAGGATGCCATCTTGGAATCCAATGCTGGCAATGTTCCCACTGGTGAGAATTTCAATTGTTCAGGGATCCCCTTACAGGATCCCTATTTGGTGCAGACTGGTGACGGGGATGGTGGCAAATATGAGGCACCAGTTATGATTGTTGGCAATACATCCTCTAGGAGTGAACAGATTCTTAATATTGTGGTCGCTGAAACAGATGGTGATCCTACTGAGGAGGTACCTGATGGACCTGTGATTTTTCCCAGTTTTCAAATCTCTGGTGTTCAGCCTATGCAAGATTCATTTGAGCATGAGCCCCAGTTGGGTGAGGATCTACCTGCTGGTGATCCTCCTGGGGAGGCACCAGTTGGAACTGTGCTTTCTCCCAGTAAATTTGATGATCGTCCTATACAGGATTCAACCATGAATGAGCCACCTTTGGTTGAGGATCAACCTGGGCGGGAACTTGTTGAGGCTTTCTCCCAGGTGCCACTGGAAAAGGTGTAAAAAATGATTCTTCCTACCTCCTTCAATTTTCCCATCAATTTGGAGAATATATTCTTTCCTATCTCTGATGATGTTTGTGAATATCTCAAGGCTGGAGATCTACATTGTGAACCAGTGGATAAGGTAGAGTCAGACCCTAGTGAATGCCTAGATGTGACCTATGATGGACCTTGCACAAGGAAAAGTTCTGCCAATAAATGAAGATCTTATTTTGAAACTACCAGTGTCTTGGGAACACTCCCACGGTCAGAACCCTGAAGCATTTCATTATGTACTATATGCCCATGGTTCTGGGTATTGCTGAACCTAGAATGGATTTTGATAGATGGATGGCCTTCAACTATAATGCCCTCGGATACTATCTTACTACAACCAATCAGCAAGAGATTCAAAATAAATCCCTATGGGTGTTGAAGCACAATAGTGTTATCGTTGATTCTATTCAAACTGATCAACAATCAGTTACCCTCTTTTGTTGTTTTCAATCCAACCCATTCTGTGTGACTTATGTGTATGCCATTAACCAGTATATCAGAAAGTGTATATTATGTAACACCTTAGTGAACATTGTTGAATCCATGTCTACTAGATGGATTCTGCTGGGTGACATTAACACTGTCTTGAGGCCTGATGAAAAAACTGGGGCCAATTTCTGCAGAGCTTTAGCCGAAGACTTTTCTCTCTTCATCGATCGTTGTAAATTGTATGAGGTTCCTATTTCAGGTGAATATTTTACTTGGAGCAGGTACACTATTAATGGGCAGCAGGCAAGAAAATTAGATAGGTGTTTTGTGAAATTGGATGATAGAAGTGATATGATGGATATATCTGGATTGACTCTTCCTAGAATTCACTCAGATCATAATCCATTTTTGATTGATCTTTGTTTTAGTAACCTGAGATCAGTACCATTACCCTTTAAGTTCAATAACGCTTGGATGGTTGTTCCTGGTTGTAGGTAAATCATCTTGGAGGCCTGGAATTATGATGTTGTTGGTAGCTCCTTACACATTCTGTCCTCCAAGTAAAAAATTGTGAAATCCAGACTCAAGGACTGGAGTAAAAAATCCTTATATAGTATTGTGAGTGAGATTAAAGAGTCTGAATCTTACTTTCTAAGTATCTAGCAGAGTAATCTGCATCAGGATACCCCATCTCTTGATGAGATTCAAGCTGCCTCAAAGCTTCATAATCTCCTCACTTTGAAAGATAATCTGGATCGTAATCAGCTTAATGCCAGGTGGCTTAATGATGGGGATAGGAACTCATGAATTTTTCATTGCTTTCATAGGGAGAAAAAGGTTAAGAGAACTCTCAAGGCCCTTAATATTGATGATTCATTGCTTACATCTGAAAATGACATTACCAATGGGGTGACTTGTTATTTTGAGAATTTATATTCTGATTCTGGTGGAAACATCTCAAACAATATTATTAGATGTGTGGAACCCAGTGTGGATGATAGCCAGAAAAAAAAACTTACTGAGGCTCCTTCTCTAAAAGAAATTCATTTTGCACTCTTCTCTTTAAATATGGACAGTGCTGCTAGTCCTTACGGGTTCACAAACAAGTTCTTTATGTTTTACTGGGATATCATACACATTGATGTGATCAATACTGTTAGAGAATTTTTCCATCACTCCTACTTGCCTTTTAGGATGAACTCTAATTTTATTGCTTTGATTCCGAAAAAGGACAATGCCTTGGACATTAAAGATTTCAGGCCTATTGACGTTGGGAATTATTTACCAAAGGTCATCAGTAATATCATGGCAATACGACTTGGTGAGGTTTCCAAAAATCTTGTCTTTATCAATCAATTTGGTTTTGTCCCTGGAAGGAATATTCAGAATTGACTTGTTACTACTTCCGAGTGTATTAATATTATGAAAGGTAAAACTCAGCATGATAACATGGATCTTATGTTTGACATTTCCATGGACTTTGATACTATAAGGTGGGACTTTATCTTCCCAATTCTTAAGATGCATGGATTCTCAGAAAGATTCATTGGTTTGATATATTCTTTTTTGAAAAGTGCTAGTCTTTCCATTCTTGTAAATGGTTCCCCTGGGGGTTTCTTTCAATACACTAGAGGTGTCAGTCAAGGTGACCCTCTGTCTGGGATTCAATTCTCTGTGGATGAGTATTATTTGACTATGTGTCTCTATGAACTTGACAACAGTGGTTTATATCAATGAATGAGGGTTGGTAGGAACTCCTTTGATCCATCGCATTTACTCTATGTTGATGACATAATTCTTTTATGTATGGCCAACAGGGAAACAGTTTCCAGTTTTAAGAACATTTTCTCTCAATATGGAGAAGTTTCAGGTCAGGTTATAAGTTGGGAAAAATACTTTGTTGTCTTTGGTGAAGGAATTAGTATCTCTAAACAAAAAAGGGCTACACGTAGACTTGGTGTCAAAAGAGGTTCACTGCCCTTTGAATTCATTGGGATTCCTTTGTTTTGGGGAAGAGTGAAATGTGCTCATTTGGAGGGTATTGCTTTGAAAATCACTAATCAATTGTCAAGATGGAAAGGGCAGTCCATGTCCCAGGCTGGGAGAGTTTTCCTTGTCAACTCAGTTGTCACTTCTATGTTTGTACACTCCTTTTCTGTTTATAGATGGCATGTTTCCCTCCTCAAGGAACTAACTGGAGTGATACGAAATTTTATTTGGACTGGCTCAGTTCATCAGAAAAAGCTTGTTAATGTTTCTTGGAAGAACTGCCTCAATCCGGTTAACAAAGGATGAATGTTTATTAAAGATGTCAGACTTTTTAATAATGCTCTACTTCAAAACTTCACTTGGAGGCATCTCTAAAATTATGACTTCTCTCTGGATTTTCTGGTTGATAGATTTGTTTATTGACTGCAAAAAGGTTTTTGTGTCTATTTAAAATCCACTGTGTGGTCTTCAATCAGAGCTGCTAATTCAAATATCATGTCCCACTCGTTATGGTTGGTATGCCCTGGATCTCTCCTAAACTGATGGAGTACCCCTGGTTATCTTCTCCTACTAATGCCTCTGTTAATATCCCCCTTTATTTGATGAATTTATCGATTGTGGATCTGCATGGTAATGATGTTTCTTATGGAATCATTCATAATAATCATCGGGTGGAGCTTGCTAACTATAGATATGTGGATGCTGACACATTAGTCTGGAAACCTGATATCAATGATTCTTTTTCCAGTCGAGCTTATTATAATCTCCAATGTGGTGTTAATACTAGACTTCCTTCCTGGCTGGGGGGTTTTCGACAGCCCTATATTCCACCCAGTGTTTATCTTTTACTTTGGAGAATCTGGAAAAACAGAATGCCTATTCAGTGCGTGTTGCAGCGGAAGGGCATTCATCTAGATGCGATCTGTCCCTTGTGCCTTAGCAATGATGAATCTATTCTGCATTTGTTTTTTCAATGCCAGTTTTTTGTTCGCTTCTGGAAGCATGTGCAATCCTCTTTTCACTTCTGTCTTGATCTTTCATCACTTGATTCGCTGCTCAGTTCTGCTACTAAGATGGATTTCAGTGATCAAGTGAAATCTATATTTATTGCTGCTGTTGCTTTAGTTTTCTCTTTAATCTAGAAATCTCGAAATGATCTGATTTTTAACAATATGAAATCATCCTTCCGGGATGGTGTTCTGGTGGTTCATAGAAGCACCAGGCTTGCTTCGATGATTCAAACTGGTTCTATGAATAATTATATTTCTGACCTTGTTATCTTGAGAGTTCTTGGTGTTCGTGGTAGGGAAAGGAAGCCCAGAATGGTCAAATATATTCGGTGGATTCCACCAATTTCTGAATGGATGAAATTGAATGTGGATGGGGCTGCCTCTAGTGCACCAAGTCCTGCCAGATGTGGTGGCGTGTTCTGAACGCACCGAGGCTTTGTCAAAGGTTGTTTCTTTCATTATGTTGGATATGCTCATGCAATTGAGGCGGAACTCTGAGCGATGATCAAGGCTATCAGGTATGCGGTGCGTTATGGTTGGAGTAGAGTTTGGCTGGAGTGGGATTCTTCTATTGTTGTGCAGATTCTGAAGGATCACTCTTGAAATGTTCCTTGGAGGATGGTGTCTTCTTGGATCTCCAGTCTTAGACTTGCTGAGGGGTTATGCCTTGATTTCTCTCATGTGTATCGTGAAGCTATTCAGGTTGCTGATACCCTCTCAAAAAGGGCGATTATGGAGGTCACCTTGAGTTGGTCGTTTGTTCTGCCTAATTATTGTGACAGTTTGGCCAGCAATGATCGTGAAGGTGCCTTGTACACAAGGCTTTGTAAGGATTCTTGTTGTTGAGTCTCATTGTACTGTTTACCTTTTTTTAGTATAGTTTGTTGGGAGCAGGTCTATACCTGTCTCTCGAACCTTTTGACCTATACAATATTACTCTATTGAATTAATAAGCATCATCAATCCACATCCCCTAAGAGTTGATGATATACCATAGAATACATATCCGTTTAAATACATCACAATGTTATCAATATATATATTTAAATTACTTATCTTTTTATCAGCTACAAATATAATGTTTTTCTTATTATATAATTTGAGTTGTTTTCCAATTTAATTGTCTAAAATCGTTACCAAACATTTTTGATTACTACAATTCTATATACAAGTAAGAAAATTGGTCATAATCACTGTTAGTGGCCCTAGTATTGTAATAATTTATTCATTATTAGCACCTACTCCAACATTGTTATCATCCACATGAGAACGAAATAAACCCAATATTTTCATATATAAATATATTATCTTATCATGTGAATTATATAATACAAAACATTATGATCCCTTATAGTATATTCTATTTTTAGTGTCATTGGAAACATTGATATATGCTGAAATTGTTCTTTAGATATCTAAAACTCCACCCAAAATGTTCATATAGCTAGATAACATATTAGAAATATCATACATAAAATCATTAATTCTAAACCATGTGAAATGAAACACATGAAATGGTGATATCATATTTATATTAATGGTAATCAAGGTGGATTTTAGTGAAAACTTAAACATAATAGTATAATAAGGGTATAAATACAAGTGATTAATACTATAAAACCACCAAAATCATATCAAAATTCATAATCATTTGTTATGGAAAAAATAATGGATGTAATTAATATAATATAGTGATATTTTAAACGTAAATAATATTTTTAATAGTTTACAAGATACACAACACTATGCTTAAAAAATCAGTGGAATATTGTATTTTAAAAATGACCATTATACCATAACAATTAAATTAGTGGGAAAAAAATTAAAAAAATTTATGAAAAGTAGGAAGGTCCATGTCATTTACAATCTATTAATTTATTATTTTTATATATGAACATGATTTTTAGTATCCTATTTATATTCTTCAAAAATATATTTTCATCACCAAAAAATTTAATTATTTTTTTTTAAAAAATAATAATAATTTATACAAATTTTAGATAATATATTTTCCAAAATGAATGTAATTATTTAAACCCTTACACTAAAATTAAAATATATTGAGAATTTCGTTTTTTTCATAAAATATTTATTTTTAGCAAATAGTGAAAAATACATGTTTTTTATAAAAATGTCATTTTATTTAGATTTCAATGAAACGTTATTAAATTAATTTTATATAAAATTATATTACATACCCCTTATTTAATTAGTTATATTTTATTCATCATTATAATTTATAGTGGTAAAAGTGAATTTTTGGGCTTACGAGGCCTTTTTTAAGAAAACTGGTTTTCATTGTGTTCTCTGATTTAATTCCAAAAGATATTTTAACACTTATGTGTTTTGAATTTTTAACAATGGTTATTTTATTTTTAATAAATTGGTTAAAAGTTATTTACTGTTTCACTTTTATTTTTGTAAAATATTAATAATAAACATTGTAATTTTTTCACTAATGTAACTTGTAAATTATACAAATAAATTATAGAATAAAATGGTTAGTGTTACATAATGAATGTAAAACATTCCACTATTTTATTTTATGAATTAATTTAGTCCATAATCATAAAATATTTGGTTCTTGAGCACTATTATGTCTATTTGGATGAGATAATGACCTTTACAATATTTTATTTTAGGGGAATTCAATAATGTCACACTATTATTTTTAATAACTATAATAATTTTATTATGTTGTCATCCAGATGATATGATAGCCTATTTATAGTATATATAACTATAAAATATTAATATTAATCTTGATAATTTATTTTTAACCTTTTGTGAATAAATTGTTACCATATATTTCAACTGATCCCAGGCATAATAATAATTCAATTAATGAAAATATCAAATAAATAATATTAAAATTATTAATAGAAATATAATTTGTGTTAAAAAATGTGATCCATTTTTTTAAATGATCATGAAATCTTCTATATATAAAAAATATATATTTCCAATTTCTAATTGTTATATAAATATTATTAACTTTAATTTATGAATAGTTCAAAAAATGGTCATTATTGATATTTTAATATAATTAATAAAATATTAACTGAATTAAAATTTAATAAATATTATATGAATACATGAAATTATTATAATGTATATAATTTCAACCATGGTACCATTATGTTACATTTTGTCCATTTATAGTATCTATAATTTACCTATAAACATTAAATGTCATTGTTCTCACCATAAGGATTAAAAAGGTTATTTGGGGGGATAAAACCAAAATATATTGGTAAATATGTGACCTAAACATGTAAAAAATATATTATGATAGAAATCATTCATATCCTCTCTAATATTAGTTATTAAAAGGTTTTTATCAACTTATAATGTTTTACTAATTTACATTAATTATGATTTTGAGGAATACCATGAGTTTGCCTACACTTTCTTATAAATCAGAACCTCTCATTCTCATTTCATCACAAATTAAAACAACATTTCCACCCATAAATACAAATATAACCTCTATGTATCCCTCCAATCATTCAATATCTCATATTGTATTCTAAACACTAACCCAATAGTGCTTATGGTGTTAAAAAATGTTGTTTTCCAAAGAAGATGTTTAGTTTTTATCTTCTTGTTTTCTTTTATAGTTTTCTTCCACTTCCTTAAAATATTATTCAAATATAAAAATATAGTAACTAAATTGTTTTAAATATACTTATTTGATATTAGGTTTATGAAACAACCTATATTCTTCTCTTTTTCAATAATATGGTAAATGAAACCTTAACTCGTGTGTATAACAGACTATTTCCTTGATGATTGATGAAATTTGTTTTCCATCACCATCTCCCATTGATAAATATTAATTACATAATTAATATTGATATATGATATTCATGAAATATTTATCATATATAAAATATAATATATCATTTACCTTATAACCATTCCATTAATTGAAAAATGATAACATCATTCATGCGTAGGTGTGGTTTACCAACTCTCTGATGAAATGTGATTTTTTTTCATAACCAAAACATATGGATGATATATATAATTATATTTAAAGAAATAATATGATATATAGGATATAATTATCATAATGGGAGGAAAAATAATATAAACATTCTTTTAAAAATGACTGTTGATAAATAGAATCATTACTCATATGTATGAATAACCTAGCATCCCCATGACTGTAACATAGTTTATTTTTCTAATCCATATTTAATTTTTGGATTTAAATGTATAATTTTATTAAAAAAATATTAATTATTTCATGATAATTCTTCTATATATAATGGTATAATTACTGAATTGACTATATTAAAATTATCAAATAAATTTTTGACTCATTAATCAAATATTTTGAATACATGTGATGTGAAATTATATAAATAAATAATTATTATAATAGGGTTATCATTAAAATATAGGTAATAATAAACTTGAAAATGTTCTAAATAATATCAGTAGTTATCATATGATAATTATTTAAGAATATAAATATTGTATCTGAAGGGTCATACTCAATTTGAGGAAATTTCATTTTAAAATATTCTTTTAATGTTTTTTAATAACACTTTAATTCATATATATATATATATTATAAAAATATTTAAAATAATTTTTTTAGTAATATCCTATTATGTTTTAAATTTATTTTTACCCGTGTTTAAATTTTTATGAAAATATTTGAATTGAGTGTTTTTTTGTTATCCAAATGACGTACTTTTTTACCTTTCCATCAAAAAAATGGATGGAATTTTATTTATCTTATATAGACTAAGAAATATTTATTAAAACATGAATAATATTTATTTAAAAATTCATAACAATTTTTAATATTTATTTTTAAAAGAAATTATTTCCTTCAAATTTAGTAGTTTTTTCATAAAATAAGTTATTTTAAAACAGAATGTATTATTCTATCATAAATGTTTTTAATGATATTTTCATCGATGAAAAGCCTCATTCCCAATTTTCAAGTTATTTTCTTTTAAATTTTGTATTAAATAATAATGTTATTTTAATATATAAATATTTTTTTATATGTCATTAAAATAATTTTGAAAACATTTTAAGATGAAAATTTGAAAAAGTAAATTACATTATATGGTACCTAAACATTAAATATGAAATGCTTGAGCCCGATACATCTTATAAGAATGAAACATCCCTATTATAGCTCATAGGGGTGAAATTTATAGGTTATATGTTGGGTTAACCCAAATAGCATTGGGTGAGATTGTTATACGTTTGGTTGGTCCTAAGTATCACTGCAATGCATTTGGTAATGTACCTCATCTTTTGAAGAAATAATACAATTGTTATTGATTATTTTCTCTTATGGATCATACTACACAACAATTATTTCTAGAATGGGTTTAAAAGGGTTATGAAATAGTTATATATGTTTCCCAAATTGTATTTAATTTAATTCTATAGGTTTTAGATATATTCATTTAGAAAACTAGGTGTTTTTATTTTCCTTTTTCAAATGATTTAATTCATTTGATCAAATATAATATAGATATAGATAAAATATAATAGTTTTTTAATGTTTTTCATTGGGTAAATTAATTTATAAGTTTTTATGACTCTTAAAAAGATTTTTCTTCTCATATAATGGTTTAAATTATGTTCATGTGATGACAAGGGAAAAATTTGAGGATGAGTTGAAAATGGTGAGGATTTACACTAAAATAAATGATTTTTTATTATAAATATCATTTTATGGAAAAAATGTATACATTGTCAAATATTAGAAATTTAATTTATGGGATTACTATATAATAGATTATCTTATTTGTCTAAAACATTATACTAAGATGCTATTTAGAAAATATAGAAATAAAATTATAGTATAAAGATACTTAATATAGTTATATTTACGGTATGTTAATTATAGTTGGTATTATAGATAGGTTTTGAGAAAATTTGATATTAATATGATTCCATAAGAGATTTTATTATAATATGAAGATAACATCACGGTTTCATAAGTCTAAGGTTGTTGATTAGTTCAATATCATGGACACAACTTTTTTAAATTTTAATGAAAAAATTAACAAACTATTGAAACATTGGGATACATTTTATTGAGTATAGGTACATGTAACACTTTGGTTTCATGTAATGTTGTATTTGAAAAATAATTTTTTAAATTTTTGGGATATAATATAAAATTTATGGAGAACCATTAAAAATTATATGATCATTTATTTTGATGAAATTATGATGTTTTAAAATTTTTTGGATGAAAAATGAAAGGCGAGAGATAAACTTTGTGGTTGAAAATATTCATTAATGTGGAATAAATCATGTTTATTTTGTAGGATAGTTATAACATTTATATGAATGTAAGAATTATTATGTTAATTTTTTTTTTGAAAAATGGCATCTCATATGTTTGGTTATAACCTATCACAGACAACAATCCCATGAGTCTTAAAACCACAACTGATGAGGGAAAAGGGAGAATCACACACAACATGCCTATGTAATTTCCTAGTTAGTATGAACTTATTTTTTTATTAAAACTATATGAAAGATACATGTTAATTTAATTTTGGGGAATATATTATATTATTTTATGAATGAAAGATAAAAAATATTTTTTAAGAACATATGGTTTTATTATGTATTTATGGGGATTCATGTTATTTATGGAAATGTTTTGTGTATCTTGGATATTATATGTTTAGTTAATGAACATTTTTACATGATAAATTAATACTAGTTTATTTTATTTTAAGATAAATGTTAAAATTATTTTTGGAAGACTATGTGATAAAATAATACAATATATAACATTTCAATATTAATATAATATATTTATGTGGAATATTAAGAGAAGTTATTTATTGAATTATACATGAAGAATTTTTGGAATTACTATTGATTTTTGAGAATTATATTGTTTTTCTTATTATGAACATTAATTAATTATTAGAATTATCATACCATAAGGTAATGATTCTGGTTTTGGATAAAGAATAAAGGAAGGATGAATATATTATTATAGATTATGTGATTTATTAAAAGATTATTTTAAAAGTTCAATAATGAAAAAATGATTGTGAACACTCAATTTTTTATAATAAGATAAGATTGTTTCGGGAATTGATTAAATAATTAAATTCTTAATTTTATGAATTTAAATGTACTTACGTTCATATTAAAGAATTTTAAAAGAATTACTCAACCATAGGAAAAGGATCATGAATCAATACTGTAGTTTGTTTACTTTTATTTCTGATAAATCAATGGTCCTTGAATCCATCACAGAATTATGATTTTGAACTTATTAACATAATCATGACTATGATATCTATAATTATCTAATATTAAGTTATGGTTAGGTTTCCATTCTATATCCATGTTTTAACATACAACATATTTTTATCTTCTAAGAAACCATGTATGCATTATTCGAGATGACCTTGAAATATCCCCTTACACTCTTATTAAGTGGATGTTTAATTTACCCTTTTTACAATGTTGGATTTAAACATAAGTATTTTTAAAATTAAAACCAATGTTACTGATTCTGAAAAAAAATTTGGTGCTGTGTTTTTTTATGTGGGGGGAGATTTAATATCCTGGTATTTTAAAATGAAATTCTATATATATAATCATACTGTATATACAACGTAGAGTATAAACGAATAATGTTATATTATTATTTAAATGTGATGAATATTGTATACTCATTAAGTGGGATAGAATGCAAATTATTATCCAAATTATTGAATATATGATGGTACTACACATTTATAAAGTATTAATTAATCATATTATATTATTAACATTATTTTTTATAATGTAATTTTATTCTTGAAAATATTTTTTCATAAAAAATTATTTTTTTCCAAAAATAAAAAATAATTAATTACTTTAACTTTTTAAAAATATATTTTAAAAAATTAACATCATTATGGAAATAATTAAACAATAATTAACCCACGCTGAAATTTTGGGATTTTGATAGAAAATAATGATTTTTTAGTGAATGGTGAAAAATAATAATTTTTATAAAATCATCATTTTATTTATTTTATAAAGTCATATTATGATATTAATATTATATAATAATAAAATAATTAGTAATTAGTTATATGTAATTTTTTTATTTACATTTTAATTATCATTGTACCATAATGTTGTATAAATTCATTTTTTTAATAAAATATATTTTTTAGGAAAACTATTTTTCATTTTGTTTTCCTGTATAAGTTTAAAATGATTTATTTCAATTATATTTTGAATTTTGAAAATTAATTTTTAGAATTAAAATCAATGGATTGGAATTTAGTTAATATTTCCCATCTATTTTTTGTGAATATTGACCCTAAACATAGAAATGTTTTCATCACGGTAAAGGGTAAATTGAGTAAATATTGATAAAAATGCATATAGATTATAAAATGACCCTAAAAAAGAAATATTTTTTTGGATGATTCCCATTTTTATAAAATCTTCCAATATTCGGTTATATGGAATTTCATGGTCATTTGGATTAGATAATGACCTTTATTGTACTTTCATTCCAGAAAGCTAAAAATTCCCTTAATCTTGTTTTTAATAACTATAATATATTAAATATTATTTTTTATAGAATATATTATTTAATGTAAATATTATTTTTAAACATAAAATAATTATCTTTATCATATTTTTTATTTTTATTGAAAAAATAATATCATTAATTACATACACAATGCTGCAGTGAAAATTATTCAATCAAAGGGGAAAAATAGTAAATATTATTTAAATAAATGAAATAAAATTTGAGATAAATCTAGATACCCAATTATATTATATATTACCACTACATGTTAGAGATATAAATAATTTTTTTAACTCTTTGTGTTATCTTTATAGTATTAAATTTTTTAATGAATAGTAATAAACATTGAAAATTTTGATATTTTTTAATAAATAATATTATATTATATGTCATGAAATTGATAAAAATATTATATATACTAAAGTGACTATTATATGGTTTATAATATCATCTATTTTCCATTTTTGGTTCTTTTCTATATCTATAGTACCTATATTTGACCCTCAATGAGTGAAAGTAGTCTTGTAATTGTTACATTTAAATAGGTCGATAAGGGGTTAAAACCAAATGATAAATGTCAAAATGAGAATTAAACGTTTTAGAAAATAATTTTATGAGTTTATATCGACATATTATTATATATAATATAAATTAATCATTTTGAATCCATTTTGAATAAAAAATTAATTTATCCTATTTTAATAATTTTAAACATTCTAAGAGTGTCCCTGCCCTCTCTTAAACAAGGGAACTTCTTATTATCATTACCAAAAACATAATAAAACAATTAGTTTTGAAAATAATTGATTAATTAGATTAATATAATATCTTAAATAATTATATTGTTCTTATTTTATGAATAACACCATCCTTATCATTTTTAATGTGTTAATAAGTGGGGGTTTCCCAAAGAATAAGTAATTTTTTTAGCTATTTGTTTTAGTTTTTTTTTCATATTATACCCTGGAAAAATCATCATAGACCATTAATATATAATAAATACATAACATTACATATAATAAAAATATTATATGTTAATTAAATAAACTATATCCTCCTAATCTTCGATCAAATGTGAAATAAATCCATCCTTCGTATTTTTGGTGGACTTCCACCTTATAAAAAAATGTAATTCCCATTTTATCTCAATATATTAACGGTTAATTAAATTATAAAACTAATATTTAAATATAATATGTATTTAATATTTATCATTATGAAATTATAATATATCATTTACCTTATTACGATTATATTCACTGAAAAATTATAACGTTGTTCATGTAAACATGTTGAATACCACATCCATGAAGCAATGTGATTTATTTTTCATCACCATATCATATAGATGTTTTATATAATTATATATAAAGAACTAATATTATATATATGATATTATAATCATTAAGGAAACATGAAATAATATTTACATTTATCCATAATCATAATTGAACAATGTAAACATTACTCGGGCATATGTATACCAACCATCTCCATGATTACAACATAGATCATTATTCATAACCATATTTAATGGTTGGATTTAAAATTATAATTGATATAAATAATGGTGATTATTTAATTACTATTATTCTATATATTATGTAATAATGGCCTCTTTGACAATAGCTAAATCATTGAAGACATTTTGGACTTAGTAAGTGAATATTGTCCAAATATCCCACATGAACATAGAGAATTAAGTAATTTTTATAACATGGAAATAACTGAATTAAAAGTGTAATAAAAATAGAAATGTATTATTAAGAAATTAAAAAGTTATAACATGTTTATTTTTAAATAAGAAAAATAATACATGTGATGATCCTGTTAAGGGAATTTAGTTTAAATATATGATTTTAAATTAATTTTAAAACACACTTTTTCATCCGTATTCATACATTCTAAAAAAATGCTGAATTTTAACAATATAATCTAAAACATTTTATATTAACTTCAACAGATTATTTAATTTTTTAAAAATAGTTTGAAATGATTTTTTTTCAAATAATGTACTTTTTTACTATTCTGGAAATATATGAAAGTAATTTTTTTAAAAAATATGACATGGTATATTTTTTGCAATATCATAGATATTTTTTTTCAATATTTCTTTATGAGATTACAATTCTATTTTCCAAACAAAATTTTTTCCTTCCTATTTTCAAATATTTTTATTCGGATTATTTTATTAAAAAATTGAAAAGATATTTTAATCAAGATTTTTTTTACTATATTTTAGTCAAATAATTCCCCACAATACATTTGACATTGTATTTTGTATATTTAAGATGGTTTTTAAATAAATAGGGAATAGTTTTTTCAATTTTTCATATGGTTTTAATATAATTATGAAATGATATGTGATGAAAAGGTTCAGGAAATTTTTTTATATAGTTCATGAGAATTTGTTATGAAATGGGTGAACTGAATTCAACATATATGTACTGTTAAACCTTATTAGATCGCTCAAGTGAGCCCATTATAACTAACACGATGGGTACACAAAGAAAGCATTGGGAGAACTTTTTATTCATTTGGGAATTCCCATATAGTTCTCTAATTCATTGGCTAATGTGCCTTATCTTTTGAGGAAAGTTGGAGGGAGTTAACAAAGTGTTTATCATGGGGACTTAAGTCTATAATAGTTATTTATAACATGGGTTAAAAATTTGTAAGTAATATGATGATCTATGTTTCCAATTTGTTTTTTTATTATGTACCATGATGATTATAGTTGGGAAAAAAAGGTGTTTTAAGTTGTGAATTATTTGTTTAATTCACTCAATGAATAATTAGATAAAGTTAAATAGTATATAGGTCTTAATGTTTTTCTCTAGATGAACAATTATCCTTATTTTTATTTCCATTACTAATATTTTTATGCTTATGCCAAATTTTAAAATGTTTTAAAATAGATTATTAGGGATTATAATGAGGTTGAGTTTAAAATAGTGAATATTTTTCATTAAAAGAAAAAATATTTTTATTTTAAATACATTTTCTTTACAAGAAAAATAGAGACTGTGTAGAAGTTAAAATTTATAATTTATGGGTTCAAAAAAATGTAATTTATTATAAAAGTATTCTATATTATGTGACATTAAGGTTAGAAATTTATAAATAAAACATGAATCTTAATGTAATAAGAGATAAAAAAGCTATCAAACAATAACATTGTCATACGAAATATGTTTGTGGAATACACATTATCACAAAAATTAATACCTTATTCAAATATGAATATCATGAGTATAATAATAGATCAGGCTCACTCCCACATCTATCATGTCTTTAGTCAATGTTTAATCTCAATATTTTGAAAAAGTACATTGCATATTATTAAACAGAGTTTTCTGCCCATTCCAAATCTTATTGTCCCATGTAAAATTTATCTTCACCAAATTCATTGGAGGCTATATAATTATGGGTCCAGCTATAACAAAATTAAAGTCCTAAATATTTTTACTATGAGAGAAGTAATCATTAATCATACAATAACTTGTGGAATATAAATGTGATTCATAAAGATATCATCATATTATCATAGCATAAACCATTCAAACGAAATGGGTTTAAAAAGATTTCAACATAATATAATTAACCAGTAGGAAATAAATGAGTTTCATATAATTGTACTTAAATAATCGTCAATGTAATTCATTCAAATTATGAAATTGGACTTTATAGTCATATTATTTTCCTAGTAAAGAATATGTAACATCAAATGATGTTATTATAGATTAAAAAATAATTTAAAATTTCAATGGAATATTTCATGAGGAAAAAAAATTCACATTGAAATCATTTATTTAAAATATAAAACATTTTTAAAATATTATTGAATTTTTGTTAAAGATCATTTGAAACATGTACAGAATTCATAAAATCATTGATGATTAAAGATTGCATATAATTTCATCCATGTCATGTACAATAAACCAATGATTTTTTTACATTTTTTGAAAAAAATAAAAATGGAATCATTTTGAAAATGATAACAATATTTTATTAAAAAATCTAAAAAATCAATCAGGGGTAAAAATTATTATAAAAAATCATTTAATTTTATCCAATGGATTTTTGGATATATTTTTAGAAAACATAGCTATGGAAGATAAAAGATTTTCAACCAATGTGACAAATAATGTATGGTTACCATAAAAATCATTATATATCCAAATTTTATAATGAGATGAAAATGAAAAGGAAACCATTAAATCTACTAAAATAAATATATAATATGTAATGTTATTGGCTTTAATATATAAATATAATATATATACCTCAACGGAAATATAAAACATAATTATTCCTGAATGAGGTTGAGATTTTGAAATAAATACTTAACATGACGGTATCTTTTGAATCAATAACTTATAAAAGAGAGAATATTATATGTATATATAAATCCATAAATGTTCAATGAATGTATTCATTATATAAATTAATGGGCAGTATATACATCACATTAAATAAATTGGTGAATATGTAATGTGACTCATGGAAATATAAATGAGATGAAAAACTCTAACTTCAAGTTATTGATTATTTGAAAGAACTATAAAATAATATATAATAAATTTAAATTTATTATATGTAAAGACTTTTCATAATGGGGCCCATGCAATGTCTCCATAAGATCTCCTCTAATGGGAGTCATATGTTATCAAGCACTAAGATGTAAAATCACTAAAATGGGAGGAATTTTCTAAGTGCCTATATGCATGCACACAACTCTAAGGGGAAAAATGATGAATGATGAAACCACTAAGTAATCAATGCATGACTACCACAATATCCCACAACCAGAGTATATAAAATATTTATATAATGTAATCTGAGACAAGATATAGTCCCACTAAATAGATTTTGTAACCACAAGTACAACCTGTAAGAAAAAGGAAGTGGGACATATATCTATATACACATGAACAAACCTCGGTCTGTCTGATCTTACAAAGCATAGTTTGGTCCTTGTCCACCTAGGACTCTATCAAAGTGTTAATCATTTGTAAGAGTTATAAAAATTTCAGGTAATGCCTGTTTAGGGGTGAGTATAACAACACTCAATTGGACATCTTGAAACCAAAATTAAATAAAAAAATGAAATATACAGTCAACTCTACATAGGTATATGACTACAGAACATATAAAAAATTATCCAGATATAATCATTGATGACTCGCAATCTAGATGTATGTCACACCCACTATATTCCAACACATGGAATTTAGCTCAAAGATTCCATGAAGCACTCATCTAGGAGAACACACTCTAGTGATAGATATATATATGATGACGTTCGTACAATATTAACTCCTCATTGGGTATCTCCATGAGAAATATACCCTGATATATCTGAAGAGAGATATAATACAATATATGAGGATCATATCCAAGGCAATGGGGTGATACCAACAACTCAATATGTATTAACCCTCCAAGTAGAGGATCGATGCCCACGAAGTGTCTGTCATGTCGATACAGAGAACTCCACCTAGGGCCCAAATAATGAATAGAGGATCATGATCCAGACCTATCATGGGATTCAAAAAACTATATCATGGATATCCTAATGAAGGGATCATAGTCCAATGTGTAGGAAATGAATCATAATTACCTTCATAGAAAAAATAATAGGAAAAAATCCTTACAAAATGTGTCAATGATATGCTGGACAAGGGAGTCAATAAATGTATAAATGGATAAAATCTATGTAGTAGGGTAACATGATGTGTCTGTTGACCCTAGGTAATGCCCATGTACAATATCGTATGGCATTCCAAACTACATTTTGTAGATGATGGGAATATGGTGTGTAGAAGGAGTCATGCAACTTGTCCTTCCATCTGGGGTTCATTACTGTACTCATGTCAGCTATCAAGACATGGTGTCTACCCATGTAATCATTCACTGGTACCAGGACAAGGGATAATCCAGGTAACATGATCAGGCCATGCCATGTAGTGGATTACATGTTACTTAGGTAACCAATGTACTCCATCCTATGTCTGTGTACTTCCCATGTACACGTTGAGTTGTCTAATGTTGAAAAGGACCTCTCACCGAGACTACATAATGTGTGTACTAGGTTTTCCAAAACCCATATTCATCCTCCCACTCAACTTGGTTGATCATATTGGTTCCACTCTAGGGCTTGGTTCATCTCGAAACTCAAGATCAAAGGTTTTCTAGTCACTCTAACAATAAATCAATGCATTAAGGCCCTCAAATGTCTTATAAAACATGATCATACCCATTTTTGTTGGTTTTAAAAGAATGCATATTTGGAACCCACTAATGTTTGATCAACCATTGCGCCCACTATCTCACCTCCATTGGATAATCATGATAACACATATATACTTTCGGATCATTGTTCTAAGAATAAACGGCATAACAATCGATTTTTCAATGTTTGGGTGAAGAAAATATAAATTGTGTCTATAGAACTAGAAATTATGGGAGAAAAGGGAAAATAAACAATCTATAGAAGTGAACATTTTCTTCTATTTTATATGTCCTTGATCATTTATCATAATAGTGATAAATAAATTAAGAAATTATTCTCCAAGAAAAAATCCTGAAAAACCCAGCAAAAACCATCCCATCCAGCATATATGATCAATTAGTGGGCTAATATATTCATGTATTAGTAATTTTTCATCATAGGAATCATGAATGAGGAAGAAAAATAAAAATAATTCATTCTACATAGATTCTGGATTGTGAAAAGATGAATATCAGTCACTGCATCGTCACTGTTTGTGAGATCTACCATAATCATTTTTCATCAATCTTTGATCCGAATTTCTATCATCGCATGCTCGGGAAGATTCTATATGGGTCCCTTTGGGAATATCCATTGAATTATAGTGCTGTTAGACTAAACCATGATCTCTTCCAAAGTGATTATATAAAATCAACCATGTCACTGTATCGCTACTTCAACGAAATAAATTAAAAATAAAATTTTCTAATTTATTTTATTCATTTAAAAATCTTTTGAAAACATTCGAAAACAGACCTACAATGACCAATATTGGGTCATTCCTAGGGTTAAGCTGCTATTATAAATTAAATGATGTCCTTATATTTCTAATTCAAGAAACCATTGAGTTGATATTCCACAATTTTAAGAAAATAATGATTTCATGAAACTTAATATTTTTTTATTTTTGGAAACAATTGTTCCAGGCACACTGAGACTCTGAATGACATCCTATCTCAGCACCTAATCTAGAAATCAATCCATCTAATATTTAAAAATAATACATAGAAAATATGGGACTTGGAACTCACACACTATGTTTATTTAGGTCCATGAATATAAAAAACAATTCCTTCTCAATAATACGTGTGTACTAGGAATGAATTTGAGCCTCAAGATCCCACATGCTCTCTTAGAGATTCATGTTCTACGACTGGACACATATTAATAGAATAAATCATGCATAAATGATCCTCTCATTCCAATCCTCAATCTCCACTAGTTAATAATCAAAACACACCCCATTCACGATATCCAACTCTCCCTAGTCGATAACGTGCAATTGGTCATAAACTCACGTCCTAAGGTTGGGACATGTGGATGATGTCATTTTTGCAATATAACAACAGAGGTTGAGCTAGGTGGTATTTCACCACACCAAAAATATATAGTATCTGGAAATATATGACTAAACATGTAGATATATTTCAATCCAAACCAAATCTCTATAATCCATGGAGCATGAGTAAACCCTCATTGCACATGGAGCATGAGTAAACCCTCATTGCTCATGAAGCACTTGTAAAACCTCGTTGCAAATTAATTATCATGAGTAAACACCAATTTCACATGATGTATCATGAAACTATACATTACCCAATGCGTTGGAGCGCTATCAGGGTGAACCCTTCTTAAACATTTCATTTCATGCATTAGTGTGCCACGTGGATCATAAAACATTGAATCATTTGACATAATAATTTATTCCATGATAAACGAATGTAGAATACATACATAAAACTCTTTAAACAATATGTAATTTTACATAAAGGTGAATACCCTTTATAGAGAAATGGGAATGGTATTCACTACCCAATGAATTTGGCTTGGAAAAGCGCGATGCAATTTCGGGAGCATAACGACAAGACATAAGAAGTCATAAAAATGGTTCGTGTGAGAGAAAGGCATGCCTCATCATATTTATATGACATGGAAAATTATGGGTTCATATAGATACATGTCCTAAAAAATGTAATGAAATTTTCATTCATGATACAAAATAATTGTTTGAATGTAAATGAGGAGAGAAAAATTCCATTCGAAATATCAGCATAGTAATGAGTGTACATGGGTGAAATATAATGAGCGAGAACCGGGTCTCCCACAATTCAAACATATAGAGGGATGTATGGTAGACGTTCAAAACCATACCCTAACATTAATAATTGAAATTAAAAGGGAATTAAAATTTAAATAATATTGGAAAAAAATGAGAAAGGATGGTAAACCCTTACTTAGAAGTGTGCTTCCATAGGCTTGATAGAGGCTTGATAGTGGATTCTTGGGAACTTCGGGAACCTTGGGAGGATTTTAGAGAGAGGAGGGTAGAGTTTGGATGAACTAAAAAGGACTTAAGTAATGAGTAAGTGGGCTCTTGGGTGGGTTTATATAGGAATGGTGAGGGAACTATTTATTATTTTGGTTTGGGACACCTCACATTAAACTAATTCAAACCACAAACCAGCCCATAATTTTCACCCATGATTATTGGAAAAGGGAAGTGTAAAAAAATATATTATAATGCCAGATTCTGACATTATTAAAACAATGGGGTTGCTTATGTGGATGTGAGTCACACTCCCAAGGAAAAATATTTAAAAGGACAAAACGTTTAATAATTCTTGAAGGGTCCACTAATGCTTTGTAAAATAAATAAATAAAATCCAAAATCACATTATATTAATAATAAAACATATATTGGAAGAAAATAACGTTTATATTATTCTATTACATCACCATTAGGTCATTATGATGTTATAAAACACATTATATATTTAAACGGTATTTAATTTTTACCCAAAAATTTGAAATTCTCAAAAAATTATGAAACATTCACCATTGGATAATTTTGACTCTTGATTCCAGAAATAATATTCATTTTATCTAAATAATTTTCTAAATATGTTAATATTCATATTTAAAATAAAAAACTCCATTTATAAAAAATTCATATGTTTTGACAAAAATCGATTCAACCCTTAATAAAAATTACAATTGCATTCAAAAAATTATACATTTATTTATATTTAATAAAAAATTATTTGATAATAATAATAACATTTTATTAAAATATTTTTTAATTCATTAATACATTAATTCATCAAAAAAGAGTTTTTAGTTGAACATTAACAAAAAATACTATTTGTGCTTTAAAAACTATTTTCAATGTAACAATAATAAAATGAGAGTATATTTATTATTTTATACAAAAACAATTTACAAAACCATTGTGCTATGGTATTCTTAGAAAAACTCTTATAAAACCCACATAAGACTGAATATTAAGGTGTGTGATAGTGACTAACTCTTGGGGTGGCTCAGATAACATTGCTCGGGTGGTAATCTCTATCAACTTCAACTTCTCTCATAGGCGGTCCCACTTGAGCATAACTTATTCAAGCTCATCTTGGGCTTTGTCAAATGTGAATCCCAAATATGAAAGAACCTTTGTGACCATTGAAAATTTTTCTTCATATGGGGCATGCCTACTGGATAAGGAAATCGCTTCCTTTTTCGGAGTAAATTGGATTTGTTAAAGCCCAATATTTTTACAAATCATGTGATCACTGTTCAATGGCTATATTAGCAACGATCCAAATTCATAACAGTATTTTAAAAACCCATAAAAATAATTCAAATGATGTTTACATTTTATATTAACATTTTACATAAAGATACATTACATTAGATCAAGAGGGATTTTCATTAATGAATGTTTGGTTCATTACAATCTTCCCCCCTTAAGAAATTTTATCCTAAAAATTTAAATTTCCCCACACTAAAACAGATGTGGGTAACTCTACATTATCATTTACTTTGATTCCCATGTCTCTTCTTCAAACATGTGGTTTCTACACAACACCATGACGAGGGGCATTATCTTATTTTTTTAACATTTTCTCTACGATCTTTGAGCATCACTGGTTTATCCTCATAAGAAATATCATCCTCTAACTGTACCACCTCTAAAGAGAGTGCATGTCATGGGTCCGGTATGTAATTACTTAATAGGGATACATGAAAGACATCATGTACTTTCGACATGGTAGGTGGAAGTGCTAGTTGATAGGCCACAGCCCTGAAATGATCAATAATCATGAATGGTATGATGTACCATGGACTTAACTTCCATTTCTTTCCAAACCTTATGGCCTTCTTCCATGGAGACATGAATAGAAATAACATGTCTCCATCTTTAAACTCATGGTCTCGTTGATGGTTATCTTCATAACTCATCTTTGGACTCTAGGATGCCTTGATATGCTGCGGAATGGTTTTCACCTTCTCCACCATTTCTTCGACCATTTTTCCTTGCATCTTACGTTCACCGACCTCATCCCAACATGTCAGTGTTCTGCACATTCTCCCATAAAGTTCTTCATATGTTTTCATTTAGATTCTCGAGTGGAAACTAAATTTATAAGAGAACTGAACTAGAGTAAGATGTTTATCCCATCCTCCTTTAAAGCCAATTGAGCACGCTCTCAGCATGTCCTCAAGTGTTTGGATAGTTAACTCAGATTGGCCATCAGTTTGAGGATGATAGGTCATACTGAAGTTCATTACAGTGTTCATATCATGTTTAAGACTCTTCCAAATCGTTGTGGTAAATCTTGGATCTCAATCAGACAAAATAGATAGTGGTATTCCATACAGCCTTACCACTTCCCTGATATATATCGTTGCGAGTTGATCAAATGTGAAATCCTATCGAATAGAAATGAATTGTACAACCTTAGTAAGATGGTCCACAACAACTCAGATTGCATTATTGGAATTTTATGTCTTCGGAATATCAGTGATAATGTCCATGGTGATGTTCTTCCATTTCCATTATGGTATGGGAATGGTTTCATCATCCCCTTAGACTTCTGCCTCTCTACCTTCAGTTTCTAACACACCAGGAACATTGTTGTATATTTAGGGATCTCCTTCATCATATTATCCCACCAATAATTCTCTCAGAGATCTCGATACATCTTTGTGTTTTTTGGGTGAATAGAGAATGTTGAACTATGTGCATCATTCAAAAGTTCCTTCCTTAGCTCTGGACATGATGGAACATTGAGTCTTTTCAAAAACCTCAGAATTCCTTCTTCATTAACCTTAAAGTCTGAGGATTTCCCTTTTCCGATAGCTTCCACTTATTCATAATTCCCATATCATCCTTTTAAGCATCCATTAACCATTCCAAAGTGACGTTTGAGCATTCATTTTTGAAAGGATTGATGATTTTACCTTCTTTATGATTCCAATGTCCATATTCATCAAATCAAATATGATTGTGTCCTTATCAATTCTCATCAATGATAGAATTTCTGGGTCCTTTCTACTTAGATCATATTCCACCTTGTTTTTATAGTCATGGTGGTAATGGATTGAGAAGTCATAGTCTTTGATAATCTCTAACCATCTTATATTGTTGTGTATTCAACTATTTTTTTGTGAATATATACTTAAGGATTTTGTGGTCTGTATATATTTCACACTTCTCTCAAAGAGATAATGCCGACAAATTTTCAAATCGCTTATCACTTTAGCCAACTTTAGGTCTTGTGTTGGATAGTTCTATTCATGAACATTCAGTTTCCGTGATGCATAGGAAATGAATTTGTCATTTTTCATCAACACACATCCTAGACCCTTCTTCGAAGCATCACTAAATACCAGAAAATGTTCTCCACTAGTGGGTAATGTGAGAACGGGCATAGTGATAAGCCTTATTTTCAACTCCTTGAATCATTCTTCACATTTATCACTCAATTAAATCTTTACTCCCTTCTGATATATATTGGAATGAGGGTTGGAAAATCGTGAGAAATTTCTCTCAAATAGTTGATAACATATAGCTAACCCGAGAAGCTACTGATATCTTTTACCGATGTTGGCCCCATACATCCCTCAATTGCATATGTTTTGGAGGGATCCATATATATCCCATTTCTTGTGATGATATGGCCCAATAATGATATCTCCTTCAAATAGAACACACACTTTTTTTAATTGTCATAGAGATTCTCCTTCCACAATGTCTCTAGTATAGTTCTCATATGCTCCTCATTATCCTCCTTGGTTTTGGAGTATATCAAAATATCACATATAAAGACTACCAATATTTTTTCAAGGTAATATCTAAAGACTCTATTAATCATTTCCATGATGATTTCTGGATAATTAGTTAGTCTGAAAGGATTTACTATGAATTCATAGTGACCATATGTTGTAGTATAAGTAGTCTTAGATATATCTTCCTTTTTAACCCTTACTTGATAATATCCTGACCACAAATCCCCCTTGAAGAAGTATTGTGGTCCAAACAGATGATCGATAATGTCATCAATTATTGGTAGAGGATACTTGTTCTTCATCATTATTTTTACAAGCTCATGATAATAGATGAAAAGGAGCATTGACTCATCCTTCATCTTGATGAAGAGGACTGGTCCACCCCATGGTGATGCACTTTGTCATATAAACCCTCTATCAATATTATCCTATAGTTTTTTATTCAGCTCCTCAGGCACCATAACAACCATTCTATATGGATTCATGGATATTGGAAATTCCCTAGGTAAATTATCAATTGATAATTCGACATCTCTCATAGGAGGTAGACCAGGAAATTACTCATGAAACACATCAGCAAATTCCCTCACAATAGGAATGTCATCTAAGATTGTTTCTTACTTGGACATAGTCATCTAATCCAAATACGCATGTTCATAGAGATGTAATGTAAAAAGTTGAGATGATGGAGCTAAATAAGATTCATCTTCCTCCATGCACTTGTATAGAATCGGGGGTCGATTATCCACCTGTAGAGTGATTTCCCTCTTCCAAAAATTTATGTTGGCTCTATATACGAAATGATAATCCATGCAATGAATGGCATCAAATTCCACCATAGGGAGTATAAAGAAGTTCTCTTGGAATATTAATCCCACGATTATAATAGGGGATGAGTTATATTCATGGGATTCAATGATTTCCCCATTTTCCGTACTCAACAGCATCTTCACATCAATGATTTGTGGAGGCATTGGGATTATTCAACTAAACATTTGAGATATAAAAGAATCTGTAGAATCTGAATCAAAAATTATATTCACCAATATTGAATGAATAACTAGCATACCTATAACCACTTCATTTTCAGGGTTCATGTCAGTAGTGGTGATGACAAAAGATCGCCTTTGCTGTCTTGGAGGTTGTTGGTTCCCTAAAAAACCCTTGGTTTTGGGAATGGGTTTGCAATATGCCCTGGTTCTTCACAGTTTTAGCAATTATCCAAGTGTTGAGGTTTGAACAAATCATTCCTCTCCTCTATCACAGGCATGGGTCTTTCTTGCCGACAGTTAATAGTCAGATGGATTTCTATTCCACACCTAAAGCATTTCCTCATCCTATTTAGTAAATTTCCCGAGTGCTTCATTCTGCACCTTTGGCAAGTGGGGTGTGGAATCTTCTTAGCACCATTGGATTTATCCTTTGGACCACCATCATTGAAGTCCACCTTACGTTTCTTATCCCCATGATACCCCTGATATTATCCGATCTCCATTTCGACATCAAGGTCACATCAGACAATTTCATTATAGCTGTTGAAGTCACATATTGCTAGCTCTTTCTAAAAGAAAGGTTTCAGCCCACCAAACAAGTGGCCAACCTTGTATTCAGGGGTAACGAGAAAGCTAGAAGTGTCTCATAAAAGCCTTGTGAGGTTTTCCTCATATTATCCA
This sequence comes from Viscum album, assembly GCA_963277665.1. Classification (NCBI taxonomy): domain Eukaryota; kingdom Viridiplantae; phylum Streptophyta; class Magnoliopsida; order Santalales; family Viscaceae; genus Viscum; species Viscum album. The sequence goes on from OY728133.1 coordinate 1,363,834,405, forward strand.
ACATATTCGTCATCTTTTTTGATGAGGTAAAGGATGTATCTTTCCGTATTAAGGCGGATGGTGCGTGGAAAATATTTATCAAAATACATCTTCAGGAAATCCTTCCATTCTAATTACTTGATCTCCTCCTCATGCTTCATATTTTTGATTAATGTCCACCATTGATCGGCTTCACCCTCCATACGATAAGCGTCTAGGAGAACCTTCTCTTGTTTAGAACATTGAAGGATGAAAAAGATCATTTCAATGTAGTTGATCCATTGTTCAGCGATTGAGGGATTAGATGTTTCATTTAATGTAGGAGGCCTTTGTCTCATGAAGCTCGCGATAGTGACTTGTTCGTTCTTAGGGGGTTGAACATTCTTCTTGACCCATTTTTCTATTCAAATCTTGAGTTAGCTGAGAGAGAAGTGTGACAATGTTAGAAATTCTCACTCTCATTGGATTGGACATCTAATTAGTACAATCATCACATTGATCTTCAAATTGGTTGTTAGCCAAAGTACTCCTATTACTGTCCATTGGCTAGAATATAAGGAATGTTAGTGGTAACACATAAAGGGTAATACATGGACATAACTGATGACTTATAAATAACTTTTATTTCCTTAACATATTAGTCTATTGGCTTCAGTCTATGTTATCCATGATCTACATTCTAACATATATTCATTGATAATTTTTTTGTCCATTAATAATGGTTCATACTAAGAATGTGAATTTACCAGAGAATATGCCCAAGGAGTTTTATAACCATGATTGAAGCTATGCACGTTGTCGTGCACCGGTTTTCGTTTGAGTGTAGCTGAAAGTAGTGTTTTTGGGTTTTACCGCTAGGATACATTTGTGCTAGAGCCGCCTCTACCTCTTCATATCCAGACAGGGTTGTATTTCTTGGATAAAAAACATACTCAATACTCACCAAAACATATAGATGTTTTTATAATTATTGTTCTCTCTAAGTCTTTAATAATGTTTTTTAATCCAAATTTCAAAAATAACTAAACCTATCCTCTAATACCAACTATGACAACCCTGATCATTTATTACACAATTAAATATAATTTATTACATAAAAATCATTTGATAAAATATAGAAGATCGAGGGGTATAGTGTATTTGGGGCTTAATATCATTACATAACAACATAAAACCAGAAAAACAACATCTCTATTGAAAACTTCTATTACATGGCCACTAAATTTCTTCTTACATTGAATTATATGGGATAACCTGAGGACATGCATAAGAAACGAGTGACTTATAAATCCCAGTAATGGAATGATCATCGAATAACATGAGGAATAAAGTTTATTTTATAAAATAGGCATATCAATAGACTATAAGAGAAGTATAATCATAAAGGAATGATCAAGAATAATAATCATAACATGGAAATGTGGCAACAACACATAACATGGAATTAGCATGAGCCAAGGATCATTGCACATGGAGCATGAGTAAACCTTCATTTGACATGAAGCATGAATAAACCCTCATTTCAAATGAATTACCATGAGTAAACACTGATTTCACATGATGTATTATGAAACTAAACTTAACACAATGCATTGTAGTGCTATCTGGGTGTACCCTTCATTAACATTTCATTTCTTTCATAAGTGTGCCACATGGATCATAAAACAATGAATCATTCAACATAATCATTTTTCCACGATAAAAAAATGTACAATACATACATGAAACTCAATAAACAATATGTAAATGTAAATAAAGTTGAATACCCTTGATAGAGAAATGTGCATGGTATTCACTTCACAATGACTTTGGATTGGAAAAGCACGGTGCAATATTGACCGCATAACGGTGTGACTTAAGAAATCATTAAAATGTTTAATGAGAGAGAAAAGGCTGTCTCATTATATTTACAAGATATGAAAAGTAAGGGGTTCATATAGAAACGTTTCCCAAAAAATGTAATGGAATTTAGATTCACAATACCAATGAATTTCTTGAATGTAAAAGAGGAGAGAGTATGACCCCAGGACACCCTGAGAGAGGAGGGGTGAATAAGGGTGACAAATTTATATTTTAATGTGATGGATCTTGTTCCCACATTGGTAGGAACTTGTTAAACCTATATGATGAAAATGATCAGAAAGAAAACATTCACATGCAGAGAGATGACACAACACTTTTTACTTGGTCCACTACTAAGGGCTACGTCCACGGAGCATACGCTGATAGGCTGTCGGTCAGACCAAATTCCACTAAAATTCACTATCTATATATTAAAAAGGTTCGGGAACAATCACTATGTCTTAGGCTCACCGCCTTTACAAAGTTTTAGGGATAGCTCACTGCATCATGTCATTCACGTTGACTCCCCCTGGCTCACTACCTTTGGTGAATCCACACTCAGTTTATAGACATGAATGTCTCTTCATCATCTCTAATAATTACATCCTCTATTTTATTTATATGCTCTATTGAAGTCCAAAATTCACCCATAGTTGAATCTCACTTTTCACCTAGGGTATTGGACAATCTCCCAACTTTCACACAGCTTAAAAAAACTGTCGTGCTTCTTTACTTCCTAGTGCGCAAGTCACTTGCACTACACAAATTCAGTGTGCAAGTGTCACAAGAAAACTTGCGCGACACCTCCTTATTCAACTCCAAACATGTGTGAATCACAATGTTTTCCGCCCAAACCACCTTGGACGCACAACCAACAACTAGCGCGCAACGTCCACTTGCGTGACCAAACTACCACTTGCACGACTACCACAATTACGCGATGGGGGATCATAAAATATCTTTGTCTTGAAATCTATACTAAATGAGGAGGGGTGGTCCTCTTTTTATAGGAAAACTGGACACCTGGCGTGGTGGTGTGAAAGCCTCCTCTCAGTGTGCAAGTTCCAGCACGCAACTCCAACAACAAAAGCCTCTGTCGCGGTACTCACTTGTGTGACCAAACCAATGCATTCACGACCTTCTTTCCTTTTCCATATTTTGATGTTCTACTTTTGAAAACCATAAGTCATGAAACATTCCAATTCCCCTAGGAACTGGTGCAAAATTCCTTTCTCGTCACGCAAGTCACTTGCATGGTACATATCCGGTACGCAATTCCCATTCCCAAAAACATTGTTTTCCCCTTTTGTCAATATTGAGGTCCAGAAATTTGGCAAACACTGGAAAACAGTACCACATTCAATACTGTTATATGCTTGACCAGTATGAGAACATTTCTGGCACACATTCTAAACTTCCTCTGAGGATCGACATTAAACACAAACCACACTCAATTTCATGAAATGATGATAATGGTTCCAACAGAAAGAGAAATTCCTTTCGGAATTTCGGCATAGTAATGGGTGTACATGGTTGGAATTTAATAAAAAAGGAAGGGTTATCCTACCATCAAAAAATAAATACGGTAGTTTGTGGGATGTGTGAAACCATACACCAACATTTATAATTGATATTAAAAGGGAATTACATTTTAGTGAATATTGGAAAAAATGAGAATGTCAGAAAAACCCTTAGATGGAAGTGTGCTTCCAAATGCTTGAGAGAGGCTTGAGAGAGGCTTCTTTGGAGCCGAGAGAACCTTGGGAGGATTCTATAAGGAATAGGGCAGATGTTGGATGAACTAAAAAGGATTTGAGTGAGGAGAAAGTAGGATCTTGGGTTGGTTTATATAGGAAATGCGAGGGAATTTTTTATTATTTTGGTTTGGGACACCTCACTTTAATGTAATCCAAACCACTAACTAGTCCATGGTTTTTTCCCCATGGTTTTTGGAAAAGGGAACTAGAAAAAAAATATTTTATGATGGCAATGTTCGAACTTCTTAAAATAATTGGGTTTCTTATGTGTAGGTGCGTCACACTCCCAATGAAAACAATTTTAAAATTCCAAAAGTTTAATAACTCTTGAAGGGTCCACTAAAGCATTATAAAATAAATAAAACAAACCCAAAATCAAATTATTTTAATGGTAAAACATATATTGGAATAAAATAAATTTTATAGTATTTTATTACATCACTATTGGGTCATTATGATGTTATAAAACACATTATATATTTAAATGGTATTAAATTTTTACCCAAAAAATTTACTATCTCAAAAAATAATGAAAAATTCACTATTAGATAATTTTGACATCCTGAATCCAGAAATATTATTCATTTTTTCTAAATAATTTTCTAACTATTTTAAATCTCACTTTTAAAATAAAAACCATCATTTTTCTAAAATTCATGGGTTTTGAAAAAAATGGCTTCCAAGCCTTAATAAAAATTACAATTGCAATCATATAATTATACGATCATTTATATTTAATAAAAATTAATTTAATAATAATATTAATAATTTATTAAAATATTATTTAATTCATCAAATTAGGTTTCTTAGTTGACCATTAACTAAAAATACTATTTGTTTTTAAAAACAAATTTACAAGGTAACAATAATAAACTGAAAGTAGATTCATTATTATATACAAAAACAATGTACATAACCATTTTCTAAGGTCTTGTTACATAAACCCTTATAACACCCACTTAAGACTGAAGAGTATGGTTTGTGATGGGGGGGACTCTTGGGGTGGCTCAGATAACATTGCTCAAGTAGTAATCTCAATAAACATCCACTTCTCCCATAGGAGGTCCATCTCGAGCTTAACATATTCACGCTCGGATTGGTCTTAATAAATAGTGAAGCCCAAAGAGTCAAACTCCATTCTGAGCGCTGAAAAAGGGGCTACATATGGGGCATGTCTACTTGATGAGTCCATCACTTCCTTTGTCTGAGTAAATTGGATTTGTTAAAGCCCTGTATTTATACTAATCCTATGTTCACTGTTCAACAACTATATTAGCAATGGTCACAAATGAAAATAGAAATTTAGAAATAAAAAAAATATAAAAATTAAGAAGTTGACATTTTATATAAACATTTTACAGAAAGATACATTTAATTAGATCAAAAGGGATTTCCATTAATCAAATTTTGGGTCATTACATTAGTAAATTTTCACCACATCTAGATTCACCAATAAAAGAGATATATAGAACTCCTTTAAAACCAAATCCTTCATCCAAACATTTAATACATTATTTCATATGAAATGAACAATGTGCTCCCCCCCTATTAAATATCCATCAAGATCATTCCCTGTGGATATCTGAGCACGTTGGGTCTTATTGTCAGCCTCACAATGTTTTTCCTCCCTAACTCATTATAAGAGTGGATAGATAACAACCATAAAGTGGAGGTAAGATGCATTTTTTCAATCTATAAGGGATAACTATAGTGATTCGAAAAACTCTGACACATCATTCAGTAATGATGAATTAGATCTCTTAAAAAGAGCTTCTACTACTATATTCCACTTCCCAGGAGTATAGAAAATCGCAAAAATATAGTCATAGAAGAACTTTAGCAATCCCCTATATATCATTTTCATATGATTCTAAGAGAAGATATACATGATACTCTTTTGATCAGAGTTGATGATAAACCTCTCACCCATCAGGTAGTGTCGCCACATCGTCAATGTGAAGACTACCACTACAAACTCATGACCGTTGGGAATGTTGTTCATCTCGTGTAGTCTCAACTAGAATGAAACATAGGCAACCATTTCATGCATATAAATTAGTAAAAAACCCATCATGTTTCCTGATTCATCCTAGTATACTATCTACTCAACACTCTCTTCTGGCGATCTCATAATCCGAGCGCTCATCAAACACTGCATCAAATGCCGAAAATCCAACCGGAACTTCTATATCCACAAAATAGGCTACCTCATTTGACTCAAATTTTTCATTGGTGCTCATATATAAAACAAATCATATATGAATCTCCAGTAATCACTTACATGCCCATAGAATCTTATCATCTCCATCGCATTCTTTGGTGGCTCTCATGATAACATTGCCTCGACCGAGGTCAAGTCCACTAGCACTCCATCTTCTAAGATAACATGTCCAAGGGGTTGGACCACCTGATTCGAAACTAGAACTACAATAGTTTCCCATAATGTTGGTTCTCTCATAGTACATCTAGATCCATCCTTATGTGTCTCCCTTGCTCCTCTTCATACGTCGAGTACACAAGCATGACATCGATTAATACCACCATGAAATAGTCGAAATAAGGAAAAAGTCCAATTTCATGAGTCTCATGAATTTTTTTGGGTCATTCATCTTCAAATGTGCATCACCATGTTTTCATAAGGACCATAAAAAAATTGTAGGGTTGTCTACAATATATCATCATATTGTACTCATTGTTTGTGATAGCTAGATCTGAGGTTGACCTTTGAGAACCATCATTCCCCTTTCAAATAATCAAAGAGGTCATTGATTCTCTGTATTAGATAATTTTTCATCGTAGTCACCTAGTTCAAGTGCTTTTTGTCCACAACAAACCTCAAGAACTCGTCTTCCTTTTTTTAAAACAAAACTCGGGCCTCGTAGGTTGAATCTTTGGGTCCCATGAATCCCATTATCTACATGTCCTCCAATTGTACCTTCAACTCACGAAGACCATATGGATCCATATGATATGATAGATTGGATATTATTTACATCCTAGGGTGTAATTCAATTCATATGTATATCATCTATGGGGAGGTAAACCTCAAACATATTCCTGAATGATGTCCATATACTCTACAACCACTTTTGGAAAATGGATGCACCTAACATCCAATGCACCAAAGGTTAGGATATCCCATTGAAGAATGATTGGCAGGGAACTCTTATGCATGATTCATTCATTTTTCCCATTGTATTCCATTTAAAAAACAATTTTAAACCTCATTAAATCACTACAAACACACTGAACTCTTCACCTAAAATAGTCAATTTGGGTATTGACTATAGATAACTATTCCATACAAAGAGTGATGTCATAAGGACTCAATGGTGTCACCAAGATGTTGTAACGGAAACTCTCACCTCTAAGGGCCATGATACACTTTCGACACAAGTGTGTGAACACCAAGTCCCCTCTATTAGGTTTCTCTATGAATAAGGGTTGAGTCATTGGTTTATCAAGAATCTCTATGTCCCATGAAATATATGTGGTGAGAAAGGAATGACTATCACATATTTTAATCAATACCGAAGATAAAGTAGAAAATACAGTGATTGTACCTCAAATCAATCCTAGATCCCATGGTTCATATTCCATGAAGGCATGTAGCATTCCCCTCCCTTGTCCTCCATCTCCCTGAGCTAGGTGTGGACCTCCTAGGTGTGGTGGTGGTAGGATTTCAAAATTTTGACCGCATTCTGGAACTCTGCTAGATCCTTTTCCATGTTTTCTTCCATGAGGATCTTCCTGATCCTATCTTTTTTTATTCCAGGGTGGTCCATCCATACTCTCCCTATTTATATTTTTGTTGGTGGTATAATCATGAGAGATATGTACCCAATAGTCTAGTGAATATAAATGAATCTCTCTAGGTAGATTAAACAGACCCTCTGTGTCAATAACTATAGATAAACTATCCTGGGACATCCTCTTGACACATCTCCCACATCCAGGTCCCTATGAATAATTTCATCTCTTTCCTACTAAGTTCTCTGATCTTGATTGTCCATTATTGACTCTCACTAGTTGTATCTACTCATTTAATAATATTTCAACCACCAATTCCCTCTCACACACCCCAGTATATGACAAAATACATCGAGGGAAAACATTGGCTGGGATGTCTCTATGCATTCCTTTCACGATTGTATAATCCATGATGTACTAATCTATAAACAAATCAATTGATTAACTAGAATGGTCGGTAAACATCGATGAACAATAATCCATAGTCAATATTCAATTCTGGAGATGAAGATGCCCATGAATTCACACATCTCTCAATGTAACTAGTGATAAATCCTCTTTGAAGAGGCTCTTGAACCCTATTCATGAAACATTCACAAAATAATGTATCTGGATATCTAGAATCCACCATCATCCCATTGAGACATATGAAAGGATCTCAACTAGAACCTCCATTTTATCTTCTTGTGTCCTGACATGATGGAAAACATGGGACACTTCCTCAAGCCAGCCCTTAGTCAGCTTTGGGTCGGACACACCTAAGAACCTAAGGGGACAATTTAAATTAAACTCTTGTTGCTTCCTCATCCTGATATGCCCATCCATTCGTATATCATGTTAAACATGTTTCTCTATAGGAACACGTATGGATTATGTACCACATAGTGGTGACATCCAAATATTTGGTCTGTGTATCGAAGCCTTGTCACTTATGGGTTCATCCTTGTGATCAATCTACTAAATCCAATCTTGTATGTGTCATGGGGGAATCATGGGGTAAAAAATAAAGTACTGAGGTTAATGTGTATATCTGGAGATCTGGATCATGATGGACATGAAAACCAAAACCCATTTCTATATGATGAATATACCATTTTATTCCTTGTACCCAGTGTTGTCATGTACCCAGTAGAAATCAGGTTATCAGAGTCATGGTCTATGGATTCATCATAGGCCCCACCAACAATGGTGTCCCGAGACTGAATTCCAAACATGAGACACATAACACTATCACCCCAAATGAATATTACAAACTATCAGTCATAAAGTCAATCTGACCACCTCTGATACAACTAGGTCATGACCCATCATAGTGGGTCTCATGTCGTCACTCCCTAATCCCACCTCTAACAGGCTATGAAATGGTGACTAGAACTGAGTATTAATCTCACTAATAAATGGTTTAATTTACTATTCACTTATACCAATACACACATCTATAAGACCAAAAAATGATACAATGTAAAAATCACAATGTAAAAAATGCATGCATACAAATATATCCCACAACTAGATTACAAAATAATGTTATATAATTTAAATAGGGATATAATAAAAGCCCACTAAAAAGTGTATGTAACAAAATGTAAAACCAATATGGAAAATGTAATCAGATTGTTATCTATAGCTACAGGAACACACCTCAGTTTTACTAGTCTCACAATGAACTGTCTAATCTGTGTCCACGTTGGACTCGAAAAAATGGTAAATCATCTCTGAATGACTGGACTTGTGCAGAAAAAGCGTGTTTAAGGGTCGGTATATCATTACTCAAGAGGACACCCCGAAATGACCATGAAATTAAAAAATCAATGATAAATCCATATCTACACATGCATATTTCAATAGTAAAAAATAAGATAAATAACTATATATACTCATCCAGGACACCCAATCTAGTGGTTAGTCACAGCCACTGCATAACAAACCTAGGAATTCAGCTCATAAAATCCAAAAACCACTAATCTAGGAGAACACACTGCTAAATGCGATAGCTTTGATGATATCCGTTAGAGAGTTACAACTCATAGGTTCTTTCCATGAGAAAAATATACTAGTAGATCCAAAGAGAGATATGATACAATAGAAGAAGATCACAACAAGGTCCATGGGGTGATACCAATATATCAATCCAGATTAACTCATCAGGTAGAGGATCTACCCCTGTATTGTTTTGGTCACATCGTAACCACCTATGGAATTAAAAATGAATAAACGATCATACTTCGTGCCCATTAGGGGATTCCAACAACTCTATATAGGATTTACTACTAATGGTATCATAGTCAAATTAGTAGGATTTGATTCATACATACATTTAGAGAAATAATAAAGTGATTAAACCCTAAAAAACATGTCCATGAAAAAAAGGGAAATGAAGTTAGACCATGTAGAATGGATTACATGGCATGTAGTAGTGAATAATCCATGTCAGTAGGCCCTAGATACTAGCCATGTATAATGACCCTTATCATTCCAACCCATATTGGGTAGAATATGGGTACACATCATGTAGAAGGAGTCACACATAGTTTCCTTCCATACATGGTCCACCCATGTACTCTGGCTATGTCCCATTACATGGTGTCAACTCGTGTGACCATTCCCATGTAACAATACACAACATGATATATATAAATTATTCATTCCATGATGTTTGGGGGAGTACACATTGTGTAGGAATCCTGTGTACTGAATAACACAGATTTGCCACCCACTGTTTTTTGATCCACCATCATGCACACCATTGCACTTATGTCGGTTCTTCTTAATACTGGTTCTCTATTTTTGGATCCTTCCACCAAAAATCAGAGGTCCAACAATCGATTATTTAAAATATAGGGGAATAAAAAATAATGTGTGTCAAGAATTCTAGAAATCGGGGGAGAAAAATGCACAAGGAACGACCTCAACAAAAAAACCTAATTCATAGTTCATTGTATCATTGATTTGTTCTCCTAATAAGGATAAATCAATTAAGTAATCAATCTCTTGGAAAAAATCATTATAAAACCTTCAAATATCACCGCATCCTATGTATATGATCGATCTATGGGATTATCGGTTTGTGAATTTTTTTCATTAATCATAGGAAGCGATAATAGAAAATAAGAATGGAAATAATGCATTCTACCTAGATTTGGGATTACTACATAATAAAGGATTATCATCACGCCTTCACCATTACTGATATCTACGTTGAACAAAATTCATCGATCATTAATCTGAATTTATGTCCTCACCTTCCTGCAAGGATTCTCTAGAGGTTCTTACCCACATCTCTGGAGAATTCTAGAATTATGAGACAAAACCTATATCTCTACTAATTGGATCATATAAAAGAATCCTTATTTCAACATCACATTATTGGGGAAATAATTTAAATTTAAATTTGAATAAATTATTTTATTCATTTAAATTTCCAATGACGACTTTACAAAACCAACCCATGATATAAAATTCTAGGTCGTGCATAGGGTAACTCTATTGATCTCATCATGATGGTGTCCCTGCATTTCTGAATTAGGAACCTGTTTATAAATTATTCCACTTTTTCAATAACAATTATCCACTGTTTTACTTAAAAAGTTAATATTTTTCAAATAACATTGTTGGGAACATAGGGCCTTGTAATCCAATTCCATCTCAGCACATCGTCTCGAAATGAACCCATATATTATTATAAAATAATACATATATAATCTAGGAAATAATATTTTATTTATATAATAGAGTCATTTAAAAACATATAATATCATATATAATACACTTATAACATTTTAGAAAAAAATTATTAATTATTCATTATTATATTCATCCTTTCTAGGTATTAATAATTTTGTATTTCTTGGATAATTTGGTTTATATATTTTGATACATGTACAAGATAATAGATCCATAATCTTAAAAGATAATTATATAAATAACATATAAATTAATTATATATATATATATATATTCATTTATATTTAGATTAATCCATTAAATGTTGAAATTGAAAACTAAATTAAATTGTTCCGGAAGATGGTAGGCAATACATACACATATACATTATTTTAACTTTTTGTATGATGGAAAAAATTGTTAATAATAATTAAAAATTAAAGAATCGTTATTATATAATATTTTTCATATATATTAATTAAATATATATTAACTACCATCCAAGATAAATTTAAATGGAAAATGAATCACATCGCTTCATGTAGGTGGTAGTCCACACATACACATGTGCGATATTACTGTTTTCAAATGTATTGGATAGGTAAAAAGGTAGATATGATATTATAATTTGATAATAATTATTAATTCATGAATATAATCCATAAACATTAAACAGAATATAATTCCAATTCATCAAATATGGTGATGAAAAATGAACTGTATTGCAACATGGATGTGGTAGTCCGATCATTCAAGTGAGAGATACATTCACTTCCAATTTCATGGAAAAGATGGTGAATTATATTGGAAACATACTACTAATAGATTATATTATATTTATGACTCTTAATGATTCATTTTATTAAACCTATAATATATTTTATTGGGTAAAATACTAAAAAATTTGACATGGTCAGGTAGGATGATTACCCCTCGTTTTGTAGCACTATATTAGATTCTCTATGAAAAATCCATGTTTTTGTCTTTAATAATTAATTATACTGATAATTCATTGATATTAAATATTATAATATAATTATGTAGGGTTTTCCCAAGATATAGGGATCAATGTGGTGTAAATAATATAAATGATGGGTTTTCTTTTATAATTTGGGGAGAGGACACACTTGGAATTTAATAAAAGAATAAAATAGAACTTCAATATAACCAAAACAAAACTCATCCAAAAGGATAGATAATGGAATATGGTGTATTTAGAGGTATAAATATATCTATCTAATAGGATTCATACATTTTTAAATGGAATTCATACCATAATCAATTAGTTTTACCCATATTAAAGATGTTTTAACCTTAACCTATGTAACAATTTTTTTAATATTTTTACTATTTATCATGAACAATTATTATTATGACCTTATTAAATAATATTAATTTGGAAAATTTATATATTTTAATCTATTTTATCAAATTTTATTCATACTAGTGGGTGATTTTATTTTAAAACTAAACTCATAAAATACTACAAAAATCACCATTCTATTAATTTTTTTTTCTAAAATATAATTATTTATAATTCTAAAATAAAACAAGAAATTATTTTTTATGTCATTATTTGGATTATTAAAAATATAAATGAAATAATGATACATTAGAAATCATTATTAAACAAAAATTAATACATTTAATTCTTGAAATGAAAATTCATTTTTTAAATAAAACAGAGTATTTTTTAAAATAAATAAAAAATCAATGTATTAAAGAAAATTATCAAAATTCAACTCTTTGAAAATATTTACATGTCAATTAAAACAATTTTGAAATTTATTCGACTACATATTCAAAATTTGGTATAAAATAATTATATTATTTTATTATAAAATGTAATGAATTCAATTTTTAAGAAACATTTATTTTTAAAACCAATAACGAATTTACTAAATATTGAGAATATATATTTAAATATATTATCTTTTTGAAAAAAAATATAATCATAGTTTTTCAATATAATTTTATTATTATTCAAAAATTCAGTTTAATAACTAATTTATATATGTATACTACATTATGGTTCATTTAGGAATTGTTTGTGTGTATTGTAAGCTATCAAAAAAATAATTTATTTGGATTGTAAAACATAATTAAATATCAATGTATAAAATTATACACCTCTTAAAATGAATTTAATCCAATAAATTCAATCACTGTAACACAAAAAAATTAGATTATAAATATTTCATCACTTCCTTAGTTACCTATATATCTTTTTCATTTATTTGGTTCGTCTAGAAAAATTTAACCATATGAGTATCCTTGTTCCATATAAATTTATTTCTATGATCCAAGATTTATAATAGTTTTTCATTACTATATATATAATTATATAGTTGAATAAACTCTAATTTAAATACATTTGATAGATTAGGTATGTAATTACTTGTGAGAGAAAAATAGAACACGTAGTGATCATGGGAGTGGTTTTTTATAAGCAATAAGAGGTAAGATATTAACCCTCCATGTTGAAGAATAACTACAGTGAAAATATTACTATAGAGAAACATTGATTTTTTTTAAAATATCATTCCCATCCTGTTCCGGAAAATCCTTGAAATACCTTCTTACAAACATCAAATTTATAGATATCACCAACGATTTTTTACATAAATTTTATATCCATTTTATGTATCTTTGATGTTATACTAAATAGATTTTAAATTCCATGCCAATTCCTAAAAAAACATAGGTTCTAAACGATTTATTTATCCAACATTATCCTAACTCTTATGTGTGCTATATTATGTTTCATATAGGTCTTCAAAAAGAATCATCTCAATACTTGAGTGACATTTATCATTATAAAATAATTTAAAAAGTGGATGGTTTTAATCCCAATCAACAATAAAATCCATATAACAAAATTTCATCATATCCCCAAGGGTTTAAATGGTTCACTAAAGCTAACCATAATTTTAATGATTATTAAATGTAATAAAAATTAACTCTCCGTCTTGAGTTTTTCTAAATAATTTTTTAGAACATAATGGTAAACCTAATATCCCAATCAGATAAAATAGATTGTGTTAGTACATAAAAATATACCACATAATAAATGTATATTTTGGAAATATAATCAAGAGATTAATCGACATAGATTATAATGCAGGTTTTGGATTTTGATAAATAATGAACTATAACTAAAATATTATTAGGTATATTAGTTAATTCATGGACTCTAACGATGAAATCCATATTTATGTTTTAACATTTTAATTTTTATATAGGTAAAGGTTTTAAAACCCCATTATACATCTATATATCATCTTTAACATTCTTATTTTCAAGCACTAAGACACATACTCTACAATAGCTAACTTCATGTTGTCCCATCGAAAATACACATCCATATATATATATATATATATATATTTAAATTTTGGATGATTGGATTATGATGAATTATGATAATTATCTAATAGATAATTCATCAAATATGGTGTGTATATAAAACATACAAAATTAATGAACTATATTATACCATTATAATCTAGGATGAACTCATGAACAAATTTGAACTTATTTTTTAATTCCAAATCACACTTCGTCCTTTCATTAATATTTACTAGGATAGATGGTAAAATAATATTTTGAAAATATAACATGCTTACCATAATTTCATGATTTATATATTCCATATTTTTAAATCTATAAATATTGTATATTTGGTTATCCAAATTATATATAAGCTATCATGATTCATTCGAATCATTGCATCTACCACCTTGTATTCATTACCCATATAAACATATATCGAGTGGTTTTGATATCTAAACCATTAAAATTATATTATGTAAATAATATTCAACTCTTTTATTGTTGATATTTACTTTAATATTTTAGGATTTTAATATATTTCACATCATTATCATTAAAGATATTTTTTCCACATATTAAATTACGAAAATAAAATAGCTATCTCCAAATCATGAGTTTGGTAGTTTTAATAATGAATCATAAATTGGTTCGGAAATAATCCATCTTCATGTTATTATTTATGACTCTTCATCCAATTATTTTCTTTAATGCATCATTAATGAACACAAACCATTATCCACTATGTGGTAGTGTAAGCACAGGTGAAATGAATAGCCTTGTATTATGTTACCTATAAAATTCCAAATATTCAACCTTCAAAATTAATATGGATACATTGTGAGTTAAATTATATTAGGTGATTTGATACCCATTAAAAAGTTTCCACCAAACATCGATTACATCAAACCAAACCAAGAAAACTACTGATCTTAGTCACAATGGTTGGCCAAAGAATATGTTCAATAATATCAATCTTGGATGGATCCATATATATATACCCTTAAATGAGACTATATGACCTAGAAATTTTTATTATTGTATATATAAATCTAAATTTTCAAATTTAATTACAAATTTTTATTTCATGGGTCCTTTAATACAATTATGAAATGATATTCATGCTCTCCCATTGTTTTTAATATATAAGAATATAATATATAAAGAAAACCACAAACTAATGAACATCACATATAAATAGTAGATTCATTAAATACATGACTAAAATCGGAGAAATAGATATCCTTATTGGCATCACAAAATATTCATAATGTCCATACCTAATAAGAAAGTATATCATTAACGTGTATTCACTATTGACCATCAACTGATAGTATCTGGATCAATGATCCATCTTGGAAAAATATTAATATCTATGTAATGGAATGCAAAAATCATCCAAATGGGCCACATGATAAATATTATTGATTTTGATCATTTAATGTTATCTATAATCAATGTATATTAATTTCAATAAATTCTTTTTTTTATCAAAAGGGAAACTTACACCTCAAGGTGACACACATATTCAACTGAATCCCTTGTCACGATTCTATTGGAGATTCGTCTTTAATTACTATAACATAATTTAGTCCATTATATTTGGATTATTTTAAAAAATTGCAACTCCATGTAAGAGTTATATTGAAAAACCAACTACGAGATTTGGAGTAACACTAGGAGAATCTTTAGAAAAATAAATTAGAAAACTATCAAACAATACGAATATATTTGATGTTGAGTTTCTCCCCATATATATGAGATAAATAGATAATTTTAATAGGAATGATGAATCATATAATGGATATAATTTCAATACAATGTTTAAATTTATCATCACACTGATAAAAGATCATTTTTTTGGTTCCTAATATCAATGGTGACATCCCTTGTTAAAGAATTTATTTGTGATTTATGTAAATAAATTAAATCTATACCTAAGATATAATAAAATTAAACTAGAGGAAGAGTCATGAAATTTTCATAAACCATTTTCACAATAAAAAATTCAATAAAAAAATATTTACAGACATAATATGAAATCATTATACAATTTTGGTTTTTCCCAAATAATTAATCATCCAATTGTTGTGGATATAAATTAACATTACTTGAGACCATTCCTGAAATACAATAATTTATATAACAAATCATGATTAGAGTACTTAAATATTACATCATACATATTACAACCTCAATAATTTCATTTTATCGTTATTACCATAGGATAGCCTAAATTATTTTAATAGAAATCAGATATCATTAATTAGAGTGATAATGTACATAATTAGTAAAATCGTTCCTTTTATGTATAAATAATCACATCTTAATTTCAATATATTAATTTTTAATTTAATCATGTTCATTAATGGTCATTTTCTATTCAAATACTTAATAATAGTTTGGAATTTGTTTATAAGCCCAATCATATCTTCCAAGATTGTCAATGTTAGTGTATAATGCCATAAACATAACCATTCACAAAAATAAAGGTCGATATGTACTCGAACAACTATCTTCACGTTTATTACCCTTATATGAATATGTGTTGAAAACACATCTACCAGAAGTATCTAGAAAATGATTTTTTTATTGGAAAACCACACTCCTATCTTTACCATAACTCTGGGATTTACCATGTACATAGTAATATCATAAGGTTTACCTATAATGTTTTCTCATCATTGTATCAAAATATAAATAAAAGTTTATCTGATACCAACTATAGCGACTCATAATATTTATATAAATATGTAATATATTATTAAATGGATATTTTAATACACAAAATATTGATCCATATCAAAATTGTACTGGGTTAATTTATTATAAAAATTGTGTACATAAATATGTGGTTCATAAGTGATCTATATCTTCTATCTCATTTGTCTTAAAAACTATAACCCTCTTAAAACCATTCTTCAGGACAATGGGAAATGGATCATAAGAAACGTTGAGCTCACAAACGTATTAAGGGTAAATACAAGAGATATCAATGACCATATAATTATAAATTGAGGATGAGGGTATTAGAACATGAGAATAACATTTTAAAACCATACCCCACGAATAATAGATCTTAATATTGAGGTCCAGAAAAATGGTGGGCACTTCATAAGACAAGAATAATAAAAAAATAAAAAATCTGGAGCCATGAGAGAATTAAAATTTCATAATTCATAAGTTTGGGAAATATATTTAAGAATATAAAACCATTTACAGAGTCATGTATCTCTTAAAATACTATCATATTATATTTGATTCACCCTTATTCCAGCAGATCCTTAGTCATGGTTCACTCCCAGGAATATCTTAGTTTAAATAGGGCCTTAACAAACTAAGTTTTCTCCCATTTCTAGTCCTTATTATCACATGAGATATCCATCCTTACTAAATGCATTAGTGGGATATATAATTTTGTTCCCACATATCTCATAACGAACATCATACATATGTCTTCCATAAGATCACAAAAAATTTATCATATAATAACATGTGGAAAGGAAATGAGCTTCTTAAACATTTCATCAACTAATTATATCATAACCGATGAGAACAAAAAAGGTTTTAATAAGGTTCAATCACAACATAATTTAACCATGTGTAAGAAACAATTTCTATAGAATCATCAATGAATCAACATTAAAAATAGTTATCCAAAGAATAAAATTAGATTGGGTAATTGGATCATATCACCTAAAAATAATATATAACATCCATGTATGTTATCATAAATAGTCAATTCCATTTAAATATCATTAAAATTATTTTAAAAAATAAACCATTTGGTTGGAAATATTCATTTACAAAAACATAAAAAATACTAAATATTAAAGAATAGAGTTTCATTGAAAAGTACCATGAAAACATGTAAAGTAATATTACAAGATTTAATAGGTCATGTAAGTGTAGAATTTCATTTATTTTGTGTACCTTAAAAAATATTCCCTTGATATTTTCGATAAGATGCCAAAATTACCTCATATAAAAAATGATAGGAAGATTCCTTTATACTTTTTTTAAAAAAAATCAATCATTCATAAAAATGAATTTAAAAATTAATATCATCATATAGAAAACATTCTTTACAAAAATCATAAAACATGTATATGATAGAAAAATTATTTTCTACTCATGAAAGAAATAATGTGTATTTTCAATAAAATCAGTTTTTATCCTCTTGATTTATAAAAAATCGGAAAATAAAATCCAAAATTTATAATATACAGAAATAATTAGAGGATAAGAATTTACCTGGGTTATAATATGGAAATATTTTATAATTATGCCTATATAAATTTAAAAAAACAATCGTGAATAAGGATGAGAATTTTCAATAAAACCTCAAAATGTTGAGAAAATTTCAATAAAACACCATAATAGATATAATCATTGATGGATATGTAGATCACCAAACGTATCCAAATAATTTACATACAGTTTATTCATGGGAAGTATTTAATCCACATAAAATAAATAAGTGGTCAATATGGCATGTGTCTACATGAAATAAATGTAATATGAAAATCCCTTACATCAAGATTGAATTATATTGAAAGTGCTCTAGACAAATGTGTAATAAATTAAAATAGATTATAATTATATTAATAATTCATTTTTCATACTAATAATTTCTTATATAATCCACTTATATGAGTTCACCACCAATTTATTAATAAATATTTATTAATATCATTGTTTGATTGTGTTAAGTGTTTCATTTTTCATTGATTTTTGGGTTTAGGAGGTCTAATAATTCTATTTGGTCATTGATAAATCATAAATATGTTATTATTAATTAATTAAGATTAATATATATTAAATATATATATATATAGCGTCATAAATAAATGGTATAAGGAGAAAACATAATTATACCATTCAAAGAGATGGTAGGTTGTATGTTTGCATGAATGATATTTTCACTTTTAATCAGATTAACAAAAAGGAATGTAAATAATAATTCCCCGAAAAATCATTGTTATATCATATATATCATGTTTTTTGTTATATAAATCATTATTACAGTCTATATAAAAAAAAATTAAGCTACATCAATATGTGGATGTAGTAGTTCTCACAAACACATGAGCAACATTATCTCTTTATAATTGATTTGAAAAGAATGTATTTATATATGTTATTATAATTAAAATTAATAATTAATTAATATGTATCATTTATAAAAATTTAACTCATAGTAATACTAGTGTATAAATGGTAGTGATATAAAATTTATTATATCCCTACGTGGAGGCGTTCGTCCACATGTACACACGAGTGATACATTTTCTTCACATTTGGGGGATAAGAGTGTGAATAATCATAGATACAAAACAATAATAAAATTAAAAAAATTATATACTATGTTTATTAACTTATAAATCATAACATATATTTTTAGGATCTAGAGGAATAATTTCAAATGGGTCTAGTATGATATTTAATTATCCTTCGATTTTCCTCCATTAGATCATTTATTAGTTATCCTTAAAATTATATTGTATGAAAAAATTCAACTAAACAACCTATATATTAATATCTATAATATAATATTGTAGGGTATGGTTGATTGATATTACTACTGGTTTTTTAAAATGATAAATGTGGGGTGTCCATTTATAATTATGGGAGACAAACATAGAATTTAATAAAATATTATAATATAATGATTTCTAACTCAGAACAATTATTCCTAATGGATTACAATTTGAATTGTGGATAGTATGTGCTCTAAATATGGTGATAAAATAGAATTTGGACACATTTAGTTATTCAAATTTACATTATCTTATATTTTAACTCCATATCAAACTCGTTTTAACCGTAATAGTGGTAAAAGTTTTTCACTATTTTTAATATTTATTATAAAAAATATAGTGACTATTTTGGATAATATTAATAATTATTATTCCATATATAGTATCAATTTATTCACATTCAATTAATATAAGTGGTAAATTTTATTAAAATAATAATTCCTCAAAATGGAATGAGAAATAGTTTTCCAAAAAATAATTTCTTTGTGAATTAAATATATTATACTCAAAAAACCATAATAATAATTATAATGTTGATAATTAGATTATTCCTAACATAGACTAAATAATATAAAATTTAGAACTAGTTTTAAAAAACGAATAATTTAAAATTAATAAAATAAAAATAAAATATTAAATAAAAAGTCGTAATTTTTATTATTCATTACAAATATAAATATCTTCAAAACAATTCTTAAAAATTATCTCTAATATAGTTTTAATATTCTGAGCTCAAAAATAAATATAAAATTTTCAAATAAATGTTTGAAAATTAACGTAATTGGTATATTATTTTCTAAACAATATAAATAAAAAAAATTAGTACTAATACATTTTAACAGAAAAATAAGACATTAATAAAAATTGGGTACCTATTTATCAATTTATTTTATTTATCAAAAAAAAATTTAACATGTTTTATGAAGATGTGATTTTTATTATTAACTCCTCTAATTTAACATCTACATTATACAAGTATAACATAATATGATTCATATGGACTCATGGTTGTTTTTATAAATAGTTATTGTGAAATTAAATTTATTTAATGAGAAATATTTCATAAAATCATTGAAGGTTAGAATGTAAATACCTACATAGATCATGTTCATTTATATATTTCCATTCTTTAGACAATGACTTATTTCAAAAAACACTCCATATATATGATTAGATCATATCATTATAAATTATATTTTAAAATTATGAAATTGGTTAAACACTTAACAGAAAATTAAAATTCAATCACGGATAATATCAAAATCATAATCGTTGTATCATTGAGAATGTATGTAAATTGTGAAAAAATAATCAAATATCATATACTTTTTTATAAATATGATTTGAATTGAACTTAATATATCAAACGGTAGTGTCTAATTAGGTGTGTTGTCTTAGGACCAATCATCATACAGTAGGGATGATCAAGTAAATAACCTATCCACCCCTTATAGGGTTATTAAAACTAGGTAAATTTATGCCAAAACCACATTCAATTTCAAGGTTTTATATATTTAATCATTTTATAGGAAACTAAATAATATCTACCTATCAAAAATGATCTGATATTATCCGATTCAGAAATTTATCCCTAGTGTATTTCATATTAGTAGTTTCTCTAATAAATGGTTTTTATATTGATAGTTCCAATGTTTTATGGTACAATTTCTATGATAAATACTATATCAACCGAGAAACTAGTATAATAGAGCTGGTGTTTATATTAATAAATTTTTAATAGATACATGTGCTCAGATCCCAAAGGGTCAATCCGTTTATTAGTCTTAAAAAAAGAAACGTAATTGATTCTCACATTACATTTGAGAGTGTAAAATTGAACAACAGTATTTTTGTTGGTAAAATCATTATTCTCTCTAGAATATTCATTAATATTGATAATAGTACACTTTTATGCATCTGGAAGAATTTTAATATAATAAATGGGTGAAATATTATAGTCAGTAAAGGTATGCATACAATATATGATATCATAGAATAAATAAATCATGAATTACAATGAAGGAGTAATAGATGATTAAATAATGTATTATAAATAATTATATGATATTGGAAATTATCTATTTATAACTATTCAAATAATCACATGGAAAATAATAAATGATTTCATAAGGATTTAATGATAATACCATACATTTTAACCTTACTATTGAGTCATCATGAAAGGATATATTATATAAATTGTTAAGGGATTTACAAAATACCCAACATGTTTCCTCACACGAGACAAAGAGAATCATTAAGGGTATATATAAATCGCATCCCAAAAATTTACTTAATAAGTATAATAAATTATTCATATGAATATAGTACAAAACAGAATCAAAATCCCTTATTAATCAGTAACAATCTACATTTTATGAACTGTAATACATTATGTCAATACCATCCCGAGTTATAATGTTCATAATACATTAAGAGAAATATTGCCAATAATGTCATTATAGAATATCTATATATTTTTATATGACTCAATAATTTAAATTGATCTATAATAGAATACTATTACATTTTTACTGGAATATTTTTGAGGAAAATAATCATTTCATTTTGAAATCATTTAATTAAAATCAAAAAACAAACAAAATACGATGATTTTTTTCATTGAAGAAAGGATTCTTTTAAAATAATATTCAATGAAAATAGTATTCATATAGACATAAAAATCCATTAATTTTCTTTACATTAAAACATTTATTATGATAAAACCTTCAGTAAAAAGTACCTCATTCTGAAAATTAAAATGTTAATCTATTTAATCCATTTTTTAAAAAGAAAAACCAGGATAGAAATGAAATTAATAAATCATTTAATAATATTAAATACAATATTTAAAATAATAATGAACATAAAGACATATATTAAAATTATTATGAATCAAATAATTAAAATAATGAAAATTTTCCAATAAAAAATAATTTTAATAATTTTTATTTTTAAATAATGAAAAATGGAAATAATAGATTAAAAAGTGAAATTACTATAGGATAATAAAATTAATAGGGTTTACAACTATGATAATCAATATATTAAATACGCCTTAATTCATTATTTATTATATCAAGATACACGTAATAAAATCAATGAATATTGAAAGGCCATGTGTTTATGGGTAATTAGATACATAAAGGAATACATTGAAATAAGGATACAACATTATTGTAAATAAAATATCATAATATTCCATTAGATTGTACTAATCTTCTAAAACATCATGGGATAACCAGGAGACGTACATAAGAAATGGGTGAGATATAAATCCCAGTAAAGGAATAGTGAAAGTCATATCTGATGAAAGTAATGAATTTTTGGAAATATGAATATCATGGTAAAAGAGGGGTGATAATCATATATATGAATATATATGCATGATATAAGAATATAACATAATTGAAATATAGGAATGTTTAAATTGCATAAAAATGGAATCATAAGCACATTTCATAGATAGTAATTTAAATATCATAATGTATGGTGAATTGTTTATCCTACCATGAAACATATATTGTTTCTCATGAGTTATAAACATTACACGTTTCATTGAAGGTCAATATAATTCTAGTCCATTCCAATTCATATCATGTACATGAATTATTGTTCCAAATAGATCATGTGAAATTAGAATGTCTTTCTTAAATTTTAATCCCATGATTAAGGTGTGTGGGATACATATATAGATGTCCCTAATCAATAATAGATATTTATATCTACGGGAATACATTTAAGTGGAAATTGGGATGGGTTTTGACTATTGAAATGTTTGGCATAGAAAATCATGGGAAAAT
This sequence comes from Viscum album, assembly GCA_963277665.1. Taxonomy (NCBI): domain Eukaryota; kingdom Viridiplantae; phylum Streptophyta; class Magnoliopsida; order Santalales; family Viscaceae; genus Viscum; species Viscum album. The sequence continues at coordinate 1,363,858,069 of OY728133.1, forward strand.
GTCAGTTGTATAACAAGTGTGTATAAAGAAAGGTAAAAGGGTTTTATATGACTCATATGTGGCGTCTCTTTAATAAAATATAATAAGAACAACAAAATGGATGTCAAAATAGTTATTACACTTTTTTTAAATCATATGGTATAATAAAAACAAATTTCATTAATAAAGATTTGGAGATAATCCCCGAACCTTAATAGTGTGATAATAAATAATTTTGAATAGATTCTTAGAAGATGGGAAACATATTTGAATTATATTAGATAGGTGTTGGAAGAGTAAATTTTTGTTCAAAATGTTTATAGTGATAAGGTGTCATTTATGGGTGGGTATTTATATATTATTGGGGGAAATTCCTTATCAATTTGTAAAGTAATATTTTGGACTCTCTATGATAAAATAAATATGATCACAAACCATCCAATGGGTTTCCCCATTGTTTCTATCAAATAAGTGTGATTTTTAATTTTTTAGTTGGATATGAACCAAAATATAATAAAATTACACCATTGGTATTTTGGATGTGAGTAAAGTTCTTAAGGAATATATTTTAATCCACTAACATATAATATCTAGTTCGGAGGATTCCTAATGGATTTTTAAAATTAATAAAATAAATTAATAACACCTTTCTTGAAAGGGTAAAAAACTATTTGTTCTTTTGATTCCCTTTATTATTTTTATTACATCACCTTTTCAATATTGTGATTTTATAATACCTATAATATAGTTAAACAATATTTAATTTTCCCAACTAATTAAACTGTCTTAAAAACTATTGAAAAATTCAAAATATGATAATTTATATGTAATTATTTCAAAATTAATATTAATTATATAAAAATAATTTTATAAATATAAAAAACTAAAATTCCAAATCGAATTCCATATTTACTAGAAAATAAAATATTTTATGAAATTAATCACTTTCTGACCCTTGTATAAATTACATTGGACTTTTTTAAATTATATTATCATTAATATTTAAATAATTTTTTTAGAATACCTATATATTATTTAAAATTGATTTAGTTTAAAAGATATTGAATTTATCAAATGTATATCATAATTTATACTATATATTTACCAGAAGTAAATTTTTTAACTCCTCGTGTCAAAATATAAATTCACCAATCACATTATATAATCATTGAAAAAATAATAATAAATATGGATACATATATTCATTTTTTTACTAAAAAGAAAATATAAAAATTTATATTTATTGGTTATAGATACATAACCCCATATTTTGGCAGCATATCCCATTAGAGTAATGTGTATGATGTTGGTGTTATCATGGAAAGGTTCGGTTAACAAGTTTTGGTTTGTGATATCAATACGCTTAAAATTATCCCTTTAATAGATTCGTCCAAGAATCAGTTGTTGAATCGATTCATAGTATTGTTCAAGTTAAAATACAATTGATTCAATCTTTATTGAATGATCTGATAGATTGGCTCTGTAGAGTATTCTTCATCAATACATGGCCAACAATTCATCAATTAATGCCATTTAGACTTTATTATAACCATTAATATATACTAATATAAATGGTCATTATACAAAAAAATATAATATAAAACATTAATATTGTTAATTTATTCTTAAATCCAATAGGATAAATTTTTTAATTATAAAAAGTTACAAAATTAATTTGTGTGTTTTATATTACATTATTATATAATAAAGTATTTATTAATTCAAAATGGAATTTCAATTACAAATTTATGGCAATATCAATTTCCCCCTTTATATATTTCACCCTCCAAATTTCAATTTATGCAATATTATAGATTTGGGGACTTTTTTCATTACCTCATCCAATTCCCATTTTCTACCTCAATTTTATGGTTTCCCCCCAATACACTGACCATGTGACATTTTCAATTTCTCTGATCATTTTATATATGATGTTAAATCTTTACTGACATATTCTCATATGATTGATCATTCTATAAGGATACCACCAATATATTTAGTTCATGTAAGATATTAGGTATATAATTTCACAATGGGGTTACCTGGAACACATCATATATTTGAGATATGTTAGGTGGGAGTGCTAGTGGATATTCTAAAACTCTTGTGTGATGAAATATCAGAACATGGTTTATATATCATTGGCTATAATTTAAATTATTTATAAACCTAATGAATTATTTATATTGGTATATATGAAACAATATGTTATCTCTAACCTCACACTCTATGTGTGGTTGTTATATTTTTATTTTTTTTATTTTGTGTTGATTTATATGATGTTGAATTTTTGAAACCTTCTAAATAAAATATTGGATAAGATATGGTCTCATAATATTTATCTCCAAAAACATATCCCATTATATTGGATTATGAAACCCTATCCAATTAAAATCCTCATAAGTAACCATTTTAATTCTATAATGGAACCTTCTGTAATATGAGAACTGTTCTAGAAGAAGGTGTTGATAACAACACTCATGGAAATATATTGATCAAGATATCAAAATATCATATAGAGTTTGAATAGTTATTTTAGTCATGATATAAATATGAGGATTATAATAAGTTCTAAATTCAAACTCTTTCTCAAAAAATTGCAGAATATTTCTATTGAAACATAAGGTAATCCTAGGAACCTGATGCGATTCAATTAATGGTGGCACTCCATGTATTCATACAACTTACATAATGTATATCCTAAAAATATGGTCAATATAAAATTAATAATTGATATTAATGAGATTTTTGGACTTTATAATGTGGTCAACTACCTCCTAGATTTAATTATTTCATTTAGATATACTCGGAGTCCTATGAAAAAAAATGTCATGGATATTTTTTCCCTTTTCATACAAGTATGAGTGTGGGTTTATTTATAAAATTATAATTTTTCATTGATCATTTACATATTAGATTATAAAGTTTTGAGAAAAAAATATATAATATCACCATTAATTTTATCCAACATAATGTCTTTATATGTAAATCTACACTTCTTTGTGATTCCTAGATGAAGATAGAAGGATGGACTATTCATACCATTTAGAATTTATCTCTTCCATTATAGTTTTGATGGTACACCTATCAAGGTTCGATAAATTATAACTACATATTTATAGAATTTTAACATCATAACACTCCCTAACATTCTCTAAAACTCCACATAATCAATTTAGGGAACATTGATCATCTCTTGAATGGATGGTTGTACAGTAATTTAAGAAGGGTATTATTGAATTCATTTTGTGATTCCTATGTTGATCCTTTTAGTTTTCAAAAATATTAGATCCCCTTATATACTAATAATAGATCGTGTTTTGAGATCTATTCTACTCAAATAATCTTCCACATTGTTCAACTTCCCATGATGATAATGGATTGAATAGTTACAAATCCTTGAATACCTCTAAAAACCATAATTTTCACATGTTGGGAATTTATTTTTGAATATATCCATGAGACCATTATGATCCTTTCATTTCTCACACTTTTCATCAATAATATAATTCCTTCAAATATATAATTAGAAGATCACTACACACAATTATATATCGTGTAATTGGTAATTATTCTAAAAAACATTAATTTTGTAGACGGACATGCTATCATTTTTTTCATATGAAATGTGTATAAAACCCATGAATATTTTTAATGAACTTTTGTAGGTCAGAAATAATTCCCCACAATAAGTAAATGCGAGCATTTGATGTGTTTTTAGCCTATTATTAAGCTATTTAATTATCTCCTCACATTTAGTACTCTAGAAAAACAAAACTCCATTAAATATTTTCTTGTTTTTTGTGTGTTAAAAGTATTAGCAGTTCCTAAAAAATCAATGATTATACCATGATGGTCTAAGGAAAATATACATCACCATCACATATATTCTAATGTTCCATCATTCAATTGAATTTATTTTTGAATTGTCGGAAAATATCCTTCTTCTGGTGATAACATTCCCTAGGTGTGTTAATCACATCATAAAAAACACTCATTTATTTTACATCCCTTATAGGTTCTATTTTTTACATTTGCATTAGTATAAAAATAAAATAATCATATTTTTTCATTTATTTTGGTGTAGATAATAACATTATCTAAACAGATTGTCACAAATAAACTATGGTAATCATTAAATATTCTATTAATTTTGTCTGTGAAGACCGTTAGAACATTAGGGATTGAAAATGGAAACAAAATGGACTCATAGTTCTCATACCTTATATTAATATATGTTTTTACGATATGATCTCTCATCACCATTACATGCTAATATCTCAAATGAATATCCACATTAGTGGAGTATTTGGTTCCATATAGTGGATAAAAAATCATAAATCCATGGAAGATGATAAATGATATTTATCATTATCTTGTTTATATCATGATTGTAAAAATAGAATGTCATTTCCTAATAATTGTTCTTGATGGAGAGGACGGGTTCCCAACATATTGAATCACATCATCATATAAATATGTTATCCATATTCTACTATAGTTTCCTCTTCATTGCATCAAGTTATATTATAATAATTCTATATGGGTACATTTATATTAGAAATATTATTTATGTAAAATAAATAGAGAAATCATCCTCATATATTATAGGAATACTGGAATGTTATTTGGTAAACAAATCGATATACTCAAATACAATGTACATTCCATCACAGATTATCTCATCCTTTGTCACAATAATTTGAGGTAGATACTCTTGATCATAAGAAAAAATTATAATGATTGTGAATATAATACCAAAGGATATTCATCCTACTCCTTTAACATGTATATAATTGTTGGTAGATTATTGACTTATAAGATAATTTTCTTATTTTGGAGGATTTTTCTTGATCAATATAATTAAATTCAATCCATAAGAAAAATTTCAACAAATTACAGTAAAGGGGGTATCATACAGTTCAGTGTCTTGTTTATCTCACAAATAAAATCATTAGATATGTTATATATATAGGATTTAATAATTTATCCATTTTCCATTTTCATCATTAAAACTAATTTTATGTTTTGGGGTGGTATTTGAACAATTATAATAATCATTTGTAATATTAATGAATGTGTAGAAGGAAAATCAAATAGTTCATTACCTATTAATGGAATTTTAATAAGAATACCTATCACCATGACATTTTTAGGGTCCCATTCGGATATAGTGAGGGAATGATATATCACATTGTTTTTCTATTAATTGGTGTATTTCTAAGAAATATTCATTATCAACCCTTTTCGTAGTGTATGTATTTGCATAGTTTCATTATTCCATTCAATTAAAACATTAGATAACCTATTTCTGACTCACAATAAAATTCCTCTTTTCCACCACATTGGTGGGTTGTTTTCCTTAAAATGCACTATCTATGTTCTCTTCATTTCCGCACCTAAATAACTTTCTTGTCCCCATTATGAAATTTATAGGATGATTTTTCCTACAAATTTTATAAGTGTTATGTTGGAATTACCGCCCCCCCCCCCCAAATGGGATTTCACTATTTCTCACTCAAAATGTAACAAAATTATTCACTTCTTATCTCATTACCCATGTGACCTATGAGATAAATTGGTCCCTATTCTAGCCTAGTGTATACATTAGAAAACTTAATAAGATATATAAAACTCTTGAATCACTAAATTATTTTATAATCACATCTTTATCCCACAAAAGAAGATGTCAAATTTTCTTGAACGTCCAATTAAATAGAAAGAGGTTTATCTTTAATGTATTTTGAAATTTTTCTAATATATATGGATGAATTAAATTTACATTTTATTGAGTCTAATGAATTCCCTCCCAACATCAGTTCTGAGAGTTTGAGCAAAATATTTGTCAAATAAAATTTGGGATTTATTTAAAATCAACCTATTTTATATCTTCCTATAGATTTTTTTACCATTTCCCACCATTGATCAACATCAATATCTATATAATAGATAACCCACATGACGCTTTTTTTTATTATATCTATTATGTATAAGAAGGTCATTTCAATGGGGTTGATCACTTTTTCTTGATTAAATGATTATATGATTTAGAGAATTTTGGAAGTCTTTATCCGATAATGGTATCGATTATATCTTCATCCTTACTAGGTTGATTATTTTTATCCACTTTATCATCTATTATGTTAAAAATTACATTTAATTGAGTAAGTATTTTCATGGTGTTCTAAACTCTTACTCCCATTTGGATGAATATCTCTTTTTGGAATTTCCCATCAAATCATTTATTGACACATTTCCTTTTATATCTTTCCAATGTTAAAACAAATATAAAAATTATGGAATATAAATTTCAAAATAGTAGTCACAATAATGTAATAATTTTAACATTGATGGGATAAATCATAAATTATATACAACCCTTAACTTATGAATTTCATGGTTTCAATCTATATTACTCTGGTTTATTTCCTAATATAAAATTATACATGAATTTGTGTTACCTTCAGGAGGGTTGGTTAAGAGTTTATAACTTTATGAAAGATAAAATCCAAAGAGTGTAAAACATTGTATAAATAAATTAATCATTATCATAAACTAGGAAATTATCCTGATAAGTCATAATGTCCCTTTTGTAGTATTATAACCCCTAGATAAAAAATTATTGTATCCACATCAACTTTTCATATCCTAACAGGGATTTTATTTCATGGTCACCACTTACTCAACACATTACCATAATTTATGGATGTTTCCATATATTTATAATTTTCCATATGTATGTTACGATGTATTTCTTATAATAATTTCAAAAAATAACTTTACCATTCTATGATAAATACATTGACATCCCATGTAACAATAAAACATTAATTTATGACTTATTATTTATTGATTCACTTAATTAAATTACTAAATATAGAATAGAATAGTGTATTTGGGTAATTGAATAAATAATACTATAAAATTAAATAGATATATTAAAAAATTACTTAAAAATCACATAACATACCATTATTCATTTTATATTATAAAAGTTCACGATATAACATTGGGATGTTGATAAGAAAGGGGTGATCTATATAACTCAAAAAAATACCAATCAAAAATTAAGATGATTAATGTAATAAAATATAGTTAAGAGGGGTATCAAGGTGACTAAATAGAAATGATAATAATAAAAATAAATATTGAAGCATGATATAATATGATAACCTCAAGTTAGCATATAAATGTTTCTATAGTATAAAAGATGAAATCATATTAATATGTCAAGGACAATTTCCTGGAAATAATAAAATTGTATACCATGGACAACATCCCATGAACGAAACAACATATCTCATTTCACTAAAAAATTACCCAACTTACCTGTGGGATGAATAATCCATGGACAATCTATTATATTCATATCACATACATGTGTTTTTGTTCCACATAAATCATACAACAAAAGAACACCTTTCATAAACATTAATCCTATGATTAAGATGTTTTGGTTACATGCAGAGACATATCTAATAAATTATGGTTATATATATCAAATTTAAAACCCATGAGTTAAAATGTATATGGGTTTTAACTATACATATTGGTTTGATGGGAAATCAATGGTTAATTTCATCACAAATACTATTTTATATAATGATTCATGGAAGGTATTATTTCTAGATAAAAGGGGTCCCAAATTATTTGAAATCAAAAATGATGTTAAAATGGATATATAAAATATATACCAACATGAATAATTCGATATTATATTGTATAATGCAAACAATCCACTTGAATAAAAAGGAGGAAATAATAACCATAAATTTAAATGTTTTTCTAGAAGATTAGGAGGAAATCCATAAGTGCTTGGATACTCCTTTTTAGGTATTTTGAGTGTTATAGGGTGAGTTAAATAATTATCATTGAGTCTTGAATGATGAAGAGGGGAGTGATGAGTGAATCTTTATGGAAAAATATGGGAATTTTTTTATTTAGGTCGAAACATAGGTTTTGGACTCTATGTGGTAAAATAATCATAACCACCCTTCTTATGATGTTAGTTTTCCTATTTTTTCAACCAAATATAGTGGAATAAAATATATTATTAGTATACAAACTGAACTCCTAAATATAATATATTTTTTGATATGGAAGTAATTCATGTTCAAAATCAATTAATTTTAAAACCATAAATTATAATATATGTTATGGATGATTCATTTATGATATATAAAAACAAAAAAGTAACATAGAAAATAAATTATTTTAAAATAGATACCTATATTTGGTCATACATTTCAGTTAATAATTTTTATTACATCATTTTTTGGATCTTGTGTTATCTTAATACATACTTTAGGTTTATACTATATTTAATATTTATAAAAAATATATACTATATTAGATAGTTAGGAGAAATAATACACTTGTAAATTACAATGTGATGATATAAAAAATGTATATTTTTTATTTAAATATAACCCTAAATTATATAATTTACACATTTCAATAAAAATAAAAATTTAATGGAAAATAATATTTTTTACGAAATTATCGACATTATAATGATTGTTAAATAATAAAGTAGAATTGATTAAATTATACTATTATTTATTTGTAACTAATTATGATTATATAATAATATTTTATTAAATTATAATTTATTTTGAAAATTACATAATTTATCAAAAGATTGTATTGATTTAATGTACATATTTCCCAATAATACAATTTGGATTACTTTATGTCAAATTCCAAATGTTATCCATCAAATTATATAATTATCGATAAAATAATTTTACAAATTGGTAAATATAATTATTATATTACTAAAAAATACAAAAAATATATTTCTATTGTCTAGAAACATAAGACCGTAATACACCAATACATGACATAAGGGGGAGGTGTCTGCTGGTGGGGCCTTTGGGGGTGGGGGTGGGGTTCGATAAACATGGTTTGATAATTGATCTTAATAATATTGATCTACTCCCTTAAATGTTTTCATTCAATCTTATGTAGTTAAATATTGACTTAAAATCTATTAAGGGAAATCCCTTGTGATACCATCTCACTCAAAATCCTTAATAGATTGAATTCATAATATAAATTCATACAGACTAAAGCCATCGCTTATTGGATCAATGTCAATGATACATTATCATATCCCTTAATATATAAAAATAGGAAAATTAAATATAAATAGTCTATATAATCAATGGGTAGGTTTCTTAATTGTCTTTTTAATAAAACATTCTATATCCTATACTGATCACAAATAACCAAAGTAATAAATGTGTTTTTTTATAACCTTATTACGTAATAGAAAATTTATTCCTTCATAAGAAATTTTCATTCATAGATTTTTATTTCATTATAATGATAGATTGATTAAATAATTCTTGATTGGGAATTGAAAATTTAATCAATCCTGAATAAGGATGATATTGTGAAATAAATCATTACATTAGGTCCAAAATTCTTAATACGTTATTTTTAACTCATGAATAATAAATTTTTATTTATTATAATTATATAACATAATTATATACATAATTATAATGTCTTAAATGATAAATATACACGATTTCAATAACATTTTATTAATTATTCATTATAAACATCACCTTTTCATAGTGTTAATTATTTCATTTTTTTTATGATTGAATTTAGTAGTATCATTCCATGTGTATATATCATTTTTCCATAAAATATATAATGTTTATGATGAAATAAATATCATATAGTTCATTATATACTTATTTAAAATCCATATATAATGGAGGACATGAAAATTGAATCACAACTCTTTATGGCTATATTAGTCGACAAACACACGAGAGTGACATTATCATTTTTTTAATAGTTGAAAGGGTTCAATGGTAAATTATATATTATTTATACTAAAATAAAAGTGTTTAAAAAATATAACATATGTTCATTATAATTTTTTATATATATCTAATTAAAATGGTGGTGAAAATATTATTACAACGCTATGTTTATATAGAAAAAGTCACATACTCATGAGTAATGGTTTTTCATTCCAAGTGAATGAATTGAGATAAAAAATGGTCTTACCATATCAATAATAACATATTAGTTTATTTATGTCACTGTATTATTTATTTTATGATTGGTAAAATAGAATTATAAGATATATAAAAACAAATAATTTTGAACGAGTCTGTAAAGTTGAGTACATATTCATCTAAATACCTCGCTCTTCACACCCCTTAAGCCCCAAAATATAGGTATTATGGGAGGAATGGGTTCCCTAAGAATAATTTACGGAATAATATATGATATTATATTTGGTCATGTCCAATAATGAGTGCTCAAACATAGTTAATATGGGAGGATATGACGTTCCTTTTAATATGTGAGTGGAGGGGCACCCTTGGAATTACATAAATAGTTAAATTATTATTAACAGGCATTTATTATCATGTTAATAAAAATTGATATATTTATAATAAACGATTAATTTATGTATAATAAATTCCATCAAGTATTATTTAGATATGTTTAGGTTAATTTTTAACCATTATATATTAGTTTTAATCCCACATTAACCCATTAGAAAATTAATTTGATATCAGTGTTATTGACTCGATAGTGTTCAATACTACTACTATGTTTAGAAAAGAAACCCACAAGTGGATTTTTATAATAATATAGACCATTTTAGATTATATTTTATAAATATAATATATTTATAAATTATAATACATTTTAAATAATATTATTCAACATATGGTACCATTAAAGACATTTTAGGACTATTCAGATAGTGCCCTTTTAAAACAAAAATTATTAAACAATAATTAGAATATACACATTAAATAAATCAATAATAAAATATTATTTCATCTATAACTGTTTTATAGTAATAATTCAATTAAATATTATTATTTTTTAAAATGGAATTAAATTTTTTATTTCTCTAGTGGTTGCATATGTATTTAAGATAATTATCCCTTCAATAAAAAATTAAAATAAATTACGATGATAAAAAATTCATTAGTATTTCGAATAAAAATTTATAATATAATGAAAACATTCCTTTTCTAAATTGAAATATATAAGAGCCATTTAATCAAATAGTGTGACATTTTTTATTCATTCATTGCTTAAAATAATATTATCGTCATCATCAATGAAAAATGTAACCAAGTTACTATATCATCGACTATTTGATGATTATGGTCAAAATTTTTTCATAAAAATGAAATAAGGGTGGTGTTATATTGATTTTTAAATTCTTAATTCATTATATTTAATCATAATTACCAGATTTACCATTACTAAGGTGAGAAATGCTTACCCCATTTACTTTTCAATGTGACTAAAAATAAAGTTGATTCATTTAGAGAATATTTTAATTTTTATTCCAAATATGGAATCAAGTTGGTGAAATTGAATTTCAATATGTTACTTAGGTAATTTTTTGATATAATTTTGAAATATGCAATGAATTTTTTTCTAAAATTTAATTTATATGCATAGAACATGATTTCTTATTATTCTATGAATACTGAAATTTATTAGATTAAGGATATAATTTTTCATTAAATATATTATCTAAAATATTCATTAAAATAAATCATTAATGGGATTAATATAATATATTAAGATAATAAAAAATTGTGTTCATAGACAGATATTTTATAAAAAATTATCTCTATTTATATAAAATTTATTATATTATTATTTATAACAAATTTTACAACAATGAATGTATAATATATATATATATATAATCTTTTTCAATTTTTATTCTTAATCAATATATCCAATTTAATGAATCATTGATAGATCTCACATGAAATCATAATATTTTAATTATATATCATTGTTCAATTAAACTCAATGGTGTCTGTAAAGAAACCAATAAAATAAATTTAATTTTTTTGAAGATATATATATATAATAAAATCTTTTGTTCAGATAATGGGAAGGTGAAAATATATTTTATATTTATTCTAGTTCAGAAGTATTATCTGTATACTATGTTGAATATAGTATTCTAGTACAACAAAATGAACAAAAAAAATTATTAAAACATAGATAAATATAAAAATTCACACATCTTGTCACTTAAAAATCCTAGTATGGAAAAATATATTTTCCAATCATAAACAACATGTTGAAATACTCAATATCAAATATTTATTTACTAAAAATGTGTAATAAATGAAAAAAATAAATTTTTTTATCAAATAAGTGAGATGTTACAAGATGGGAGCTGAAGCACATTCCTTGAGATTGATTTTGGAACCCACCATTATAGTTGATATAATTTACTTGATGTTGTGATCATGATATCATTGAAGAATAACCAATATGATCTCAAATGGAGAAGTTACAATCAATTCAACATTTTTCTTTAATACTAATAACAATGTGATTATTATATTTATTGTTAATGTTGATGTTGTTGTATTAATATATATATATATATATTGGTGGGGTTTAGGGAGTCCACACTATCCCTTGTTCTGGAACATACTATCCCTATTGTGAACTAATTTTTTTCTAACAATGTTAGAGGATCCCTAAAACTTACCTCCTCTACCCTTGGTTCATCAATAACCACTATGACCATCCTGACATCCAACAATAATTTTCACTACAATTGGTCCCAATAAAAGTAGTTTGTCACATCATGGTCATCCCTTGAGGATCTCATCTTATCTTAGAATCCCCTAACATGGAACTAACAGAGCCCATGAAATCCTGGCTGATACACATGAGTCTCACTTCTCCATCAGCACTGGATAAGTGTGGGAGCTTCGATCCATATCATATAATATTAATATGTGTTTATGAATACAAAAACATATTAGAGGATAATATATAACCTAAAATTAAAATCCAAAATAATAAAAACTCATGAACGTGGAAAGAATAGAAATATATTCCTAACTCATGGTGATACATTGATACATCCATGTGGGTATGTCCTAATTTGGCTCTAATTGGCCTCCCTGGCCAAGATCAAACACCACATAACCTATTCCAATCCGTATAAGATAGGGGACCTTATCCATTATATACTAGAGGGAATATAACGGTGGAAGGGAGAAATAAAATATAAAAATGAAAATTCATAATAAAATGAAAGATCTATTAATACCGCCTGTGAAGGATAAATCATAAAAAATATGCCATGAAGACATATTATATAGCCCACAGTGTGAACTATAAATTATAAACTGGAATCAGGTCACGATTCAGTATTTTGATAGCTAATTGGAATGATATTATATGTTAATCACAATTTGTGAATAATGGATTTAAAATTTCTATTTTAATTCAATTTCTTTTTAATTTTATCGACACCTCATCAAAATTTTCTTTTCAAACTTGGTTGTTTAGTAGGTAACTACTACCACCAAGAATCAACATAACTACCAGATAATGGTTTTTATTGTAATTTTCAATATAATAATTTAGATGTTTCACCCCTTTTATTAGGGTTAAGGGCACATGTAATCTGATTAAGACATGTTCTTTTTAGAAAATACAAATTGGGGGTCCTTAAAATATTAACATTAATGTTTGAATATATGATTATGTGATATTGTTATTGATTGATTAATTTTTTTGGAATATGTTATATATTTTTTTAATTATTATGAAATGTATAATGATATTGTAAATAAATTGATAGAACCCATTATAAAAGGTTAAATATATGAGGTTGGTAATGAATTGTTTTGATTGTAATCTATAATTATGTTATGTATGCTAATTTAATAAGATTAAAATAAAAAACAATTACCATGTAAAAATAGAAATTTTTTCTATTTTTTGTTTAAATCTATTTTTTATTACTACAAGAATGTATTATTGAATATTTTGTGATTTTTTTGGTCTTGGTGGTCACTTGTTATGGTTGGTTCACCTTGATGGGAATTGTGATGTTATAATTCTAAATTTGGAGTTAGTGGATGTGTTATTTATAGAAAACTAGTAGTTTATGGTGATGGTTATAATAACCCTAACTCTAGTAACCCAATGATGATGTCTACATTATTAAATTGAAATAATATATAAGGTATTTTTCACCAAGGATCGACCCATTTAGAAATATTTATTATCTAGATATAGACATAATTATAATATTATATTGTAAATATAAATAGAGCAATGAAAACATTCTAATATACTTTATATTTATTATAATATACTTCTTCATATCCATGGGAAAGTGGAAGATAAAGGGTGATATTATATTCTCTTTAAATGTATTGTAAAACTGAAGTTATCATGTGTAAATATAGAATAATCAATAAGAAAATATATATAAAAAACACATTACCTTAAATCAATAATTTTTTTCATGAGGTGCATTCAAGGATACTCTCAATGTATTAATGTCTTGTATAATTATATATGAATAATATTTAATTTAAATGTTCTATATTAGAAATTAGGATCATAGAAATCATGATATCGTTATTATTCTTTACTTTCATAGGAACAGATTAATATTTTCATATGTATACACCAAAAACCCATTTATTAAGACTAATCAATGGATTTTACTCAAGATACATATCATTCTATTATGGTTCTATATAACTCTGGAACCAACCCATCACTCATGTTGAATTAATTCATCATATATTGAATGATCCATTTAATTCTATAAAAATATTTCTTATCAATAGATATCAATACTGAGTAATGAAAAAGTAATATCATTATTTACCCATATAATCAAATATCATTAATAGTAAAACAATGAAAGGAGTAATGGTATAATATTTTGGATGTAATAATATAAATGAACTAGAAAATACATATTTTTAGAGGAAAATCATTTTATAATGAAAAATAATCCCATTAATGTTAATTATTCGTTATAAAGATACTGACTATAATTTTAATAAGAGATAAAATTAGACCGTTTATTCAAAAAATATTGGGCTTGTATTCAAATTAAGTAATTTTGAGAATAAAAAAAATGGAATAATAACAATAAAATATGAATTTATAAATGAATCTTCATTTTAAAACCATTGAAAACATTACGAATACTCTAAATATTAAAAAATTGTAATGTTAGGGGGAAAATCCATTTAACACCATACATTTTAAAAGATAAATCATTCCATTTAAATTTTTTTAAAAAATGTTTTAAATTACCCATCATGAAATAATTATGAGGATTATATTAAAACCTTACAAAAAATTAATAGTAACATGAAATTTAATTAATTAAAAAAATATTAATGAAAAAAGACATTTTTGAAACATGTTTGAAAAATATGGACAAAAAAAATATACCTGATCAAAAGAGAAATGTGATCATATTTTCTTTTGAAAATTTTATTATTTGATTATTGAGTGAATGAGAGGAAAATATGGATGATAAAATGGAATATAAATACATTTCAAGATGACATTGAAAATTTTAGTTTTTTACATATATATTATAATATTATTTTAATGAAAAGTACAATCATCTCCAAAAATTGTGAATGTAAAGTAAATTCTTACCAATTTGATAACTTTTAAATTATAACCCCTTAAAAATTAATCATTAAATGAAAAATTATACCTAATTAATAAATATATACTCATATAAAATAAATAAAAGTGGTGTAATATACACCACATAAATATAAATTGGGGAAAAATCTCTAATATGTCTCAATCGAGTGGAAATTGAAATGTAATCAATTTCTTTAGCTTCGACTTGCATAATAAGTACATTTAATATACTATATAATAAAATTTAATTTATTATAAATCTATAACAAAAATATATACATTTCTATTATGTCACATGTGACCCACATATTGAGTCTTTCCACCAGTTTTTTAACAATCATTTATACTTTTTATTGCTTTAGTAGTTAAATACATCATTTTTCATGTTTAATTTGATTTAGCGATTACTCTCTATGTATCTTGATCATAGATCTATCATATATGTAATATTATTTATAATATATAAATAATATATATTCATTATAATACAATTTATAATCATCATGGAATATAGGACATCAAAAAATGAAACACATCACTTTGTGGAGATGGTAGTCCACACATACACACAAGTGATGTTATAATTTTATAGCGGTGTAAAGGTGGTGGATGTGCATGAAATATTATATTAAAATAATTATAATTATTTAAAAATTATAAAAATATATTAATTAGTTTTTTAATATTAAATTATACATTAGTCGATGGTGGAAAATAAATTACTCTGGTTCACAAGTGTGTAGTCCACCATACCCATGAGATATGGTTTTATTTCACATTTTATAGACAATTATATAGATAAATATTTTCATATAAATATACTATAATCTCATTATATGTTATTTAATGTTGTTACAAAATTTAAAGTTTTTTTAAAATAATTAATTTGTTAAAATATGGGGGAAATGTATGTGCTATGAGAAGATGATTAACACCACTTTAAATGCAGTGCAATTAGGTCAAAATAATACTAAGTTCCATTGAGGGGGTGAATGATGTTTTCTAAAAAATCCCAATAGATTCTAGACTATAAACAGAATAACAATTAATACATATATATAAAATTTTATTCTGTAGTGAATATGAGCAACAAAATAATAGAAATAATGAACACAACAATTTTATTGTGGTTCAAGACACAAATATCCCCTATTCCACTCTACCAAATATCTCTCTATGAGCTTGGGGAATTTAACTAATAAGGTCCTTATATCATTATACCATCAAATAAAAAATTGAGTATATGCATTTGAAAAATTTACTACAAGTCTAAACAAATAATTAATGTTTATATGAAAATGATTATCCACAATTTAGTATAAGAAGATGACACATAACCATAACATAGTACTATCAGTTGATAATCCAATAAAAAAATGAGTTGTACTTCTTGATAGTTTAGTTATATTATTAGAGTTTCAATAGTTTTACCTGATAATAGATTGATCATATTATTCAGAAATTAAATTATCTAATATAAAATAATTCTAATGGGGTCATGGTTGAAATTTTTTTCAATTATGATAGTAGCATGTAGATGTAATGTACTTATAGTAGTACAAGGATTATATATATCATATCTTGAAATCATTTCCTCTTCTAAAAATAAAAGAGTCAATATTTTTTTTATAGAAGCACATCAAAAGGTATTAATAAGAAAACAGTCATATGTGAATCCTATATCACTTGTATTACATGTATCTTACAGACTAGTACAATTTTATGTGAAATTAATTTGATAGGAAAACTATATTTTTTCTTTTGAATGGATCAATGAATATCAGATAACAGAACATAGAAATTAAAATATGAATTAACTATGAGATTTATAAGTTATGTTAAAAATATGTGAGAATTTATCCATTGAATATGGTTCTTTGAATAAATTATATAAATATTGGAATCATCAAATATATGATTTTAATCATCCTATATAAATTTCAATTACCATTGCATCAATTTAAGATTAAAATATCAACATTATAAACACTATTATTGAAAATTCAAATGTAGGGATGAACTAAGTAGTACAGGATTCCAACTAATGTATGATCATATAACCATACATTATTCTATGTGAAATGTAGGGATCAAATGTAACATACAGATGATGATCCATAAAGTCATATGATCATCCTAAAATCAAAACATATTATTGATTAACCATTCGATCAATATCTCAAATGTAGTGTATAAACAAGAATATATGATTTCATTGTATGATTTATAATCTATATGTTTTTTATTTCTTCAATCATAATATTTCTAATCTATATGAAAACTTTTCAAAATAAAATATGGATGATGATCCATAGATTCATTTACTGAACATAGGATTTGAATAGTGTTTCCATAACACACCTATAACTTTTAAATTTATCTAATACATAAATTAAAACTTGATAAATATTCCTGAAACATAAATAAAAAAAATTATTAAATAAATGTATTCTTGGCCATCAAAATCAATATATATTCTAGATTATTTTTGAGAAAATATATTCCCGACAATATCACCCTTTGTGATGATAAAAATACTCATAAAATAACTAACATAAAATACAGTATTTGTAAAACACTACAATAAATATTTTGATTTCACATAACTCTTTCAAATAAATGGATTATTTATATTGAAATATTTTCACCCAATAATTTGTGTTTTTTAAATATTATCACCCTTTTAATGTTATCAAAATTATAGTTTGATACAAAATCATATAATCCATAATTAACATAACACTAAACTATAAATGAATTTTACAGTATATTTTTGTAGAAAAATAATATATTTGATAAGGTAGAGTAATTTTGAACACAATTAACCTTACAATATGATTATAAATTAATATAAAATGGAAAAAATATTAATTCAAGATAATATTATATAAATAAAAAATTATCTGATAAATTATTAGTGCATTGCATCATCATCATAATATTTCATCAAAATGATGGGATTTATACAGAATCATCTTAGGGGTTATAATCTATATGGGTAGTGGTTTAGCAGGATGATGAATGGTTTTAACAGTACAATTAAACTAAAGTATCTTCACTTATAAGTTTGGAAAATAATTTTGGAACACATTAATCGATTTGTAAAGTGTCATCCTTGAATCTTGTTCAGTATTCAATCATACCACCTAATTCATAGTAATAATCTCTTCTATTTTTCTTTTGTATAAATAAATGAAATCAATTTATCTCTGACTTGATAAATGAAGAGTCCCAACCTGGATTCATTAGATTTCAGCTGACAGATAAAGTCTCACTGATTATCTATAAGAACATTCTATGGTGTATTGTCACACTTTATAGTGTATAACTATAAGGACCTGACCATAAAACATTACATAATCTTTAATTAAATGAATAATTCACATTGTGGATCTTTTCAGTTTTAGAGTTATAGAGAATTAGGACAAAACTATTACATATCAAGAGATTAAAGATTAGACACTTCTACTCAGTTTCCATTTTTTTCATAAAAGAAATACTCTTAAAAAGAAACATGTCTAGTTCCATGTTTTAGATAACATGTCTTTCGTTGATCCCATCCATGACCCTATTCATCTTTAAGTCATATGGAAAACATTTCAAAAACATGGGATGAGCATAAAAAGCTCAGTAAGGGATATAAAAATATGGAATGAAAATATTATTCCATGTATACATAAGAATCAATGAAATCATACCTTACTCATAAAACATAAGAACATTAACATACCTCATGAAATCATAAGATTTATTAATAATTCATAGAAATCATAATAGATAAAGGTATCTTGAGGCATTCATAACATTCTTACATAGGGAGTAACCCTCATGGTTACGTTTGGAATACACATCACATTATATTCCCTAAATCTCTTCGGAGAAACCTTAGATTTTAACTCCTTCACGTTACCCAATTCATTAGAGGGATATCTTGGGCTCACCCACACATAGTTTATCATTGAACCTCCCGATTTCATAAACATTTCCCAATAACCATAACATAATCATAATACATAATCTTAAGCATAAAGGAAATATAATATTCCCACATTGCAATAACAATATAACATTTTAAGATATTGAAATAATAAATCCATTATAAAAAACATATTCAATACCAAAATACGTAAAAAGAGTATATGGTATTTATTTTTCTTTTGAAAACAATACGTCTTGTTAAGGAATCCATTGATCAAATAATAATCATGGTGGTGGAAAAGGTCGTTTTCACTACTTATGATAAAAAAGAATCATTTCTTTTTGTCGTTTAGTAAAATTATTCATAGAGAAAAGATTCCCTTTGAATTAAATTAAATGTCAAAAGTGTTTTATACACCGTATAAAATAAAGTCATGTAGAAATCATTATATGCCTTAATGAAAGGAAATTAGGACGAAGTCCCGTACAAATACAGTATCCTTAGATTATGGATAAATTAATTACATAATTATGTCTGAAAAATATAAATACACCTAATATAAGTGGATATTAAGTTTACAAAAATCAGATTTCATCCCAAATATTCATAGCACGAAATAATCAAGAAGTAGATGTTTAACCCAATTATTTGAAATTTGGTTAAGAAGTTCCCTTACAGAAATTTGACAGCATAACAACATCACTTTAAAATTCATAAAATGAGACTATGATAGATAAAAATATATCTCATCACATGGACATAACATTTATAGCAATATGTATATATAAGAACATATCCCAACTTAAGAAGATGTAAATTAAAAGGCCTCACAAAATAAGTCTTTAAAAAAAGGAGGGTGAAAGGTTCCCTTACAGATTTGGGTACCTTACGAAACGTACTCCCCATGAAATAATGGTCATACAATGAAGATGTAAATACCCATAAATTAAATAATATTACACCAAAAATTCAATCATGGGCAGTACATACACCACAAAAATAAAATAGTGGCAAATTTAGCATGAATCACACGGGAATAAAAAGTGAGATAAAAACCCATTACCTTGTTGTGATCAATTGAGTCCTATAACCAAAAGATAATAAACCCAAAATTAATCACATAATATCCTGAATATAAATAGAATCATGATAATATATATGAATTGGGAGTACACAATACACCACATTCAATAAATAAGTGGCGAACAATGAAAATCTCATGCAATTAAAAGTGAGATAAGAAATCCCTTACGAAAATATGGCATCCTAACGACGCCACATAAAACTTCTAAAAATGGATTTATGAGATAAAATAGGGTCTCTAATCATATTATCATAAAATTTACAGTAATATCTATATAAAATAACAACCCCAACATATGAAGGAGGAGCTTGAAAGAAGTGACATAAAATAGAGTACTTAAAAATAAAGAGAGAGGTAGGATCCCTTACCTCAAGTCCGAATTGCCTTGTTCGTTTCTTTATATTCCTGAATAATGAACTTAGGAAAATTTATAATTTCCTAAGGACATACTTTTAATTTTATTATACAATTCATATCACGTATTATCATTTTATAATAATTAGTTAATCATGTGAGTTCGTATCAAACGTTTTGTCGATGTTCTGTACATGAGTCAAAAATGAACCTGTTGAAATGAATTGTCCATGTAGTTATAATTACATAATCTCAAGAATAGTATTAATGATTTTAATATCATATATATCCAGTATATATTCGTTTTATACTATTTCATAACATTTGACGATAAAAAACGCAATTCACCGTTCATGGAGATGGTAGGCCGTACGTACGCATGAACACTACTTTCATTTCATTGTCATATTAATGGATTTAAAACTAAATTAGAGATATATTTAATATATATGTTATATAGGTCACATAATTTTATTAATTTCATTCTTTATACATTCCATTATTGCATGAATGAGTCACATCACTTCATTGGTCGGAAGTCCACACTTCCTCAAATGAAATTATCACAATTACACGACATGAAAAGAATAATGATATGATTTAATCATAAAATAAAAAAGTATATAGAAATAATAAATACCATATATATCATATATAAATACAGTGACATCATAATTTTCACCATTAATGGTGTTAAAAGTATATTGAACAATCATCGTTTCGTGAGGTAGTAATTCACCACCCACAGAAACAGTATGTTCTTTAACAATTAAATGGATGTGTGTGTATGTGTAGCTCACATAATTCTACTAAAAACATCCTAGTATATTTAATATACTGGTTTTGTTACAAAATAGAGGAATAAATATAGTTTAGGGTGTTGGAGAAGCAAAATAAAAAAAAGGACGTAAGGGAAGACATTACCATTAAATCGGGTAACTCCCCTTGGATTGAACCAAAAGTGTTTCTTGATGTGCTTTCTGCCTACGTTAAGGATTCTAAGATGAATATAGGGACATTGGGAACTTAATTTATTAGTGTTTTGACGATCCAAATGGCATGAAATGTTTTATAAAGGAGTATGATGTTCGGTCTTCTTATAAGGGAGAGGAGGGGCACTTTTGGAATGCTTCAAAATATTATTTTATTGTATAATTATTTTCTGTTTTTAAAGGACAAAAAATCATTAAAGTCAAATATAAGGTGTCTAATGTTTTAAATAGAATAATCCATTAATAATTGGACATGTTTTGGATATTATTTTAAACTTTATCTTCATATTTATTTAAATCATTCATTAATGACGTAAACATTGCATCATCTTTATGTCAAAAATTATTTTATTTATTTGATGTCTAAAATTTATAAAAAAATTACCTTGATGTAGGAAGTATTTATATCTTTCTAATGAATATTTTTAGTGAAATTATAACTAATATAACCCCATGTAATTTGTTTTGTAAAACAATACATGTTTGTGCCATTTTTATTTTTACGTTAAATTAAAAGTTATTAATGTCATTATCATACCCACATGGCTCCATGGGGTCCCAAAAATTGACCCATGGATTGTTTGGGTCGTCCATGACTCATATAATAAGGTCAGGGAAAGTGTAAAGGTAATTTCAAATTATTATAACATTATTTTTACCTTTAATTACACTAATTACCTTTAATCACGTTTAATAAAACTCAAAAGTTACTATTCACCAAAAATTATTTTCCCATTGAACCACATTTTACATGCTAATGAAAACCATGTATGTCGGATTTTTGAAATTCATTTTTCATAAGAGGTAAAATTCATTTAAATGAAAAACAAATTTCTTTAACTACCACTTAGTGGTTTCACTATTCATCAAAAATTGAAGTTTTTTTGATGAATACCAAACATTCACCCTAATATATTTTTGATATTCCGAATTCAAAAATTATTTCTATTTTAATAAAGTAGAATCATATTAGTTTCATGAATTAATTTTATAATTAATTCTCGTTGTCAAAACAAATATCGTGTTTCTAAGAAACAATATCTATCAAAGGTTTGACACTTGTTTATGTCCATTTTCAAAGTGGAATTACTAACAATGACAAACATTGGATTAAATGGTAAAAATATATTTTATCCAAACATTAAAATAAATTATAAAGATAATCTAACAATATAATTAAATTAGATTAAAAGGATGTTTAAATTAAAATACAACATTTTCACTATTCATTAAAAAATAAACTTTATCGGAAAACTAACAAAAATTAACAGTAAGTAAATTTTGATCACTTGATTCTAAAGAAGGATTTTATTTTGTCAATTATAACATATAAAATTTTCAAAAAGTATATTTAAAACGGGTTCTCAATCAAAATGCAGTTAATCGATCTTTTAATGAATATTAGAATATTTATACTTAAAATTGGATTCATTTTCATTTTAAGCCTCTAAAATTTATTGTATAATTTTAAAAATATTTGATAAACTTATATAATAAATTTTTAATTAGTTATGTACATTCCCTCTATTATAATTATAAGGCCCCAGCCTTAAACCTTACTTAATCTTTAGTTATTACAAGATTAATCATTGAGTATCTATTCAGGTTTAGAGTTTTAGAGAATTAGATCATGAAACTTGCATTACATTCCACATTTAAACAAAGTGGTTAAATAAAAGACAGTATTCATTATTCCCATCAATGGAAACATATTTAGAATAAAACATAGATTCTTTCTTGACACATCCTTGACACTATCATCACATCATGTACCCTTCCCTTGACCTGTGAAAAACATTTCAAAAAAAACTTGGGATGAGCATAAAAAGCTCAGTAAGGGATATAAAAATATGGAAAGGAAACATGAGTACATGTATACATAAGAATGAAATCATACATTACCCATAAAACATAGGCACTTTAACATACCTCATCAAATCATGAATAAATCATAGAAATCATAAGACATAAAAGGTAACTTGAGGCAATCATAACATTCTTACGTAGGGAGTAACCCTCTTGGTTACGTTTGGAATACCCATCACAGTATATTCCCTAAATCTCTTCGGAGAAACCTTAATGTTTCACTCCTTCATGTTACCCAATGCATTGGAGAGCTATATCGGGCTCACCCGCCCTTAGATTATCACGGAACCACCCGTCTTCATAACAATTCCCAAGAACCATAACATAATCTTATCACATAAAACATGTATAAAGGAAACATAACATTTCCACCTTTCAATAACAAGATATCAATAAAACACATTGATATAAATACATTATGAAAACAATTTTCAATACCAAAATAATAGAAAAGTAAAACATGGTATTTATTTTTCTTTTAAAAAGATGGTATGGCTTGTAGAGGAAGCTGAAACTCAAATAATGGTCACGGCGGCGGAGAACTCATTGTCCCCACATACGTACGACAAAACCATTCCCTTTTTTCATTTAATAATCACTTCGTATAAAAAATATTCCTTTTGAACAAATGTAAATGTTAAATGGGTTTATACACCATATAAAAGAAGGTTGTGTATAAAACAGAATATGCCTCAATGAAAGGAGATTGAGACGAAGCCCCTTACAAAGACGGTATGCTTGGTTTAAGGATAAATAAATTACATAATTATGTGTGACAAAAAAATACACCAAATATAAGTGGATATTATGTGTAAAATAATCAAAGGTAATTCACAAATATTCAAAGGATGACATATTCAATAACTACATGTTGAACCCAAAGAAATCAAAAATGGGTTAAGAAGATCCCATGACAGCCTAACGGCGTCACATCAAAAAAGGGTATCTCATCACATGGACATAAAATTTACATCAATAAGGATATATGATAACATATCCCAACATAACAATATGTAAATTAAAAGACCCAACAATAAAAGCCTTTTAAAAAGAGGAGGGTGAAAGGTTCACTTACCGACATGGGTATCTTTCAAAACATACGCCCCGTGAAAGAAGGACAATAAAACATTGATGTAAATACTCATAAATGAAATAATATTACACAATGAGTAAAATAATGGTCAGTACATACCCCAATCAAAGTAAATTGTGTAAAATGTATCATAAATCTCACAGGAATAAAAGTGAGATGAAAAATCCCTTACGAAAACTCGGCAGCCTAACAGCGCCACTTAAAACTTCCAAAAATGGATTGATGAGATAAAATAGGGTATATCATCACATTAAAATAAAATGTACAGAAAGAGGAATATAAAAGAACAACTCCCATAATAAAAAAAGAGGAGCTTAAAAGAAGTGACATAAAGGAGAGTACTTAAAGAGAAAGAGATAGGTTAGATCTCTTACGAAAATTTAGCAGCCTAACAACGCCACTCAAAACATCCAAAATGGATTGATGTGAGAGAATAGGGTCTCTCGTCATATGAACATAAAAATTATTGTAATATTAATATAAAATAACATCCAAATCACAAGAAATATGAGCGTAGAAGGAATGACATAAAAGAGTGTACTTAAAAAGAATGAGAGGAGTAGGATCCCTTACCTCGGGTCCGACTTGACTTGATCGTTCTTTAACGTCCTGAATAATAAACTTGAGTTAATTTATATTTACATAAGAACCTTTTTCAATTTCATTATTCCTTTTATATCACTTATTTACATTTTATAAACATTATGTAATCATTTAAGTTAATAATGTTTATTTTGTCGATATTTGGTTCTTAAGTCGAAAGTGAACTTCTTAGAATTACATGTTGTTTGTGTGGTCAATGGTTCAATATATACAGAATGATATTCATGATTTGGATATCATATATATCATATTTATCCAGAATATATATGTATTTATAATATTACATAATTAGTTAGAGATAAGAAATGAAATGCACCGTTCATTGAGACGGTAAGCCGTACGTACGCATGAACGCTACTTTCATTTATTTGTTATATTAATGGAATTACAACTGAATTAGAGGTATGTATATTTTAATTCAATAATTATATTCATCATTTAAATTTATCATTCATCATATATATCCATTATACAATTGTACTTATAATAGTACATTACATTTGGGGATAACAAATGAAATGCACCGTTCATGGAGACTGTAAGCCGTATGTACGCATGAATGCTAATTTCATTTCTATCTCATAATTTAATGGAAATAAATAATAATTATATAGAGGTATATAATAATTCCATTATAAAATCATAAATAATAACATTAAATCCATCCTTTATACGTCCCACATATGGCATTAACGAATCACATCACTATGAGGGGGCGGTAGTCCGCATTTCCTAAAATGAAGATATCGCGTATACCCAAAATGGAAGCCATAACGGTAAGCCAAAAATGAAAAATACAGAAGCTTAAGTAAAACATAAACATGTTATATATCATATATAAATATATTGACATCTTAATGTCCACCTTTGAAGGTGTTATATGAGTGTTGAACAATCATCGTTTCGTGAGGCAGAAATTCGCCATCCACGGAAACAGTATGTTCTTTAACCATTAGATGTAGGTGTGTGTAAGTGTAGCACAAATACTTCTTATAACAACATCCTAGTATATTAAAGATACTGTATTTGTTACAAATTAAATTAATAAAAAGAGTTTATGGGGTTGGAGAGGCAAAATAAAACAAAAGGACTCAAGTGAAGACATTACCATAAAATCGGGTAACTCCCTTTGGATTGAGCTCAAAGGCTTCCTTGGGAAGACTTCTGCCCAAAGTGAGGATCCAAAGAGTAGGAGAGGGAAGTGGAGAGACAAAATTGGCAGGGGTTTTCCGAGCAAAAGGCTTTGGGAGTGTGGGTAAGGAGGTAGAGTTGGGGGCCTTTTATAAGAGGAGAGGAGGGGCACTCTTGTAAAGTTACAAAATGTTACTTTATTTTCAAAAGCGTTTCGGATTTTAAAGGTCCCACATTCATTTATTTCATGTATAAGGTGATAAGGGTTCGAAATCCACTCATACAATAGGTTTTGGACATGTGTGGGTCTTAGATATTACATTATCTTTCCATTTTATATAAATCGTTAAATAATGAGGTCATCGGTGCATCATCATGATGTCATAAATAATTTAATTTATATATTGTCTAAAAATTATAAAAAACAACTATGATTTAGGAAATATTTTTATCTTTCCAATTACTATTTATAGTTAAAAATATGACTTGTATAACCCCATGTAAAAATTGTTTTAGTAAAACATTTCATGTTTGTTTCATTTTTACATTATCATTAAATAAAAAGATATTTATGTCATTTCCCAAACAATGTGGCTCCATGGGTTCCCCAAATTGACCCATGGATTTTAGTGGTCGTCCATGACACATACAATGAGGGTAGGACATGTGTCTAGGTCATTTAATTTTATTAAAACATTATTCTTACCTTAAACTACACTAATTCTCTCTAATCGCGATTAAAAGCTTAATAAGTTACTATTCACCATAAAATTATTTTAATCCCATTAAACCACATTTTACATCCTAATGACAACCATGTATGTCATATTTTTAAATTCATAACACAAAGGTGGCAAAATTTCATTTAAACGGAAAATCAGTTTTTATAAGTACCACTTAGTGGTTTCACTATTCATCAAAAATTGAAGTTTTTCAGAAAATTACAAAAACTTCACCCTAATCTATACTTGATATTACGAGTTCAAAAATGATGTCTATTTTAAAAAATTCAAAAAATATATGTTTCATTAATTAATTTAATAATTAATTCCTGATGTCAAAACAAATATCGTGTTTTTATGAAACAAAAAGTATCAAAAGATTGATACTAGTTTAAGTCCGATTTCAATGTGAAATTAATTCCATCGACCTCTATTGGATTAAATGGTAAAAATATATTCTAATTTCACTTTAAAACCAATTCATACGATAATCTAATCATATAAATAAATTAGATTAAAAAGCGGTTTTGAATTAAAATACAACATTTTACACTATTCATTAAAAAATGAACTTTATCAGAAAGATACCAAAAATTTACACAAAGTAAATTTTGATGTCCCAATTATTAAGAGGAGTTCTATTTGGTCCAATAGAATGTATAAAAGTGAAAAAAACTATATTTAATTACGGTTCGCCATCAAAAGGTGATATGTGAACCTTTAGTGAAAACTAGGGCATATACGCCTAAAATTGAATTCTTTCCGTATTTTAAGCCTTTATCTTTTATTGGATAAATGTAAAAACATTTAAAAACATATATAATCATATTCTAGTTATTTCTATCCATTCCCGCCAATACAACGGCTACATGTTAACTACCATTTAAAATAATATTATTTTATTATTAGAGTGCAACGTAAGATTCCCAAAAAACTCGTTGTTGCCTATTGGGTACGCCATAGAGCATAGTGTCCCCTTTAATGACATATTAATATTTTATTCAAAAATATGGATAAATACGAAAATGTCATTTTCCTTATTTACCTGGGGTGTTACAATAATAGCTAGGCATTAACTACCATTTAAAATAATATTATTATATTATTAGTGTGCAATGTAAATTTCAAAATACTTATTGTTGCGTATTGGGTAAGCCATTGAACATAACATCCCATTTAAAGTAATATTAATATTTTATTCAAAAATATTAATATATATAAACATTTCATATTCATTATTTTCCTGGGATGTTACATCTTTTCTCGTTTTGGGAATTGTGTCCCCGTAATTTTAAAATTGGGCTCAGAAACTGTATTAAAAGCCCCACATTGGAGAAGGAGTAAATAAAATTATCACTTTAAAAGAAATAAAAAGTAGTACAATTGTAACTTGAAATCACCCATACTAGGATTCCATGAAAAAATGGATATGTATTAGAAAACAAACCATCTTGTTCTAATACAGAGTAATAGAAATAATGTTTAGATGAATTTTAATCAATAGAAGATCACAAACTTGTGTTGGGTTAAATGATATTTGATTCCCTAGTAGGAAAAGCTAAGAGACAACGTGTTTGTTTTAAGTTACTTTTGATTGAAGAAATTATTTATGTTCTTAACTAAATCATAAATAAGAATACTTAATTGTCATGTAGAATTTCATCTTTTACTAGATTTCTAACGCAAACTCATATTTTCCCCAAACGATGAGTATTCAAGATGACTTGTTCATATAAAGAACGCTAAAATCTACTTAGAGAAAATCACATAATCCATAAAAGATGTACTATATATTTCCCATGACATTAGACCTTAACCAAAAATAAAATGGCTAGTTAAAGATCATAGAATCCCCAAAAACGATAATCTTTCACAAAATGAAAAACTACTCTTAATCTCCAAAATTTGTCCAAAAAACCCAAAGTTCATCAAAGACCATTTAATGAATAGGTGTCCATAAAATTATTCAAAGTAATCCAAAGTATGATTTAAATCCAAATCTCTGATGTATTTAATCACATAGTATTCAATGAAAAATCCTAACATTTATTTCCAAATAACATTAGTTACTCATAAAGTCTCATACTAAAAAGTTGTTAACCTAATCACATATCCTCCATGTTAGGTTAATCATTTCCGTAGATAAACCAAAATAAAATTATTCCTGATTCATAAGATCATATAACTAAAAATAATTATTCATACTAACCAGGGACTTCACGTAGTCCAGTGGTAGGTGATAAATCCCAGTCTCACTTTGTTTGTGGGTTCGATTCCCTCAGATTTGTCTGACACGGTGGGTTTTCAAACGGTCTGTGTGTTTTCCTTTTTCCAAAACTATATAATTCTTAAAAAATTCCACAAAAAGAGAAAAAATCATCAAAAATAACTATAACATTTTTTAACCATGATAGTTATCTGATAACTTTCATTTTTCATCCCAAAATGTATTAAATTGTAATTGCCTCATATTCAAGGATTGTATAAACCCAAATGGTTCGTTATAAATATATACAAATAAAAAAATATAATTATTCCTTGAATAACATTTTCATATTTCAAACATCCGGGTTACACAGACTATAAAAAGTCTTCAAATGTAATCCCATCATCAAAAGAGACTTAATACTTTTTTGAATTTCACCATCCTAAAATATACCATAACTCTGGAATACCTTATATGTTGACTTATAACTCATTCAAAAAATTTCATGATCCATTAACCATTCCTTTAAAACTTATCCTGAAATAATTATTTCCTAAAAACAAAATCCAAAATCATATACTAAGATATCAATAATAGGAAAAAATATGTTAAGAAATAATCCATACCTTTTACTGGTCAATGTCAGTTTCTTCATCCTCAATCGGAATGATATTTGGTATTGGTTAAAAAAATATTTTTACGATCCCGGTGATCCCATTCCTAAAACATCTTCGTAGGACATTTGTTTTCATAATGGCCATTCACACAACATTTAAAACATTCAATTCATCCCTCTAAAAGAACATCCTTCCCATTATTAGAGTCAACTGGATGCTTCTTTTTTCCAAGGAAGGTTATTTCCTTATAAACATCATTTTCACATCTATAACATCTTTTGTCCCATTGAAATTTTTTCCAAGGTGTTTCTTTACACATCTTTGGCACATTAGTTTTCGAATATACCTACCTTTATGATTATTAATTAAATATCCGTAGGGATTTTTTTTCTCACATATATGATACCCTGTAAAAATAACTAATGTTCAGGTGGTAAATCATGAATCCCGATAGTTGGTTGAGAATAACTACAAGATTTCTAATTGCAGCTCCCATATCATTCAGTTGCTCATTCATAAAATCGTCACAGTTTTCTTCACATCCATTATTACTTTGGTGCCTGGTAGATCCAGCCATTTACTAAAACCAAAAAGGTAAATGTGAGTATATTAGTAAAATCATCATATAATACTAAGATATAATTATTCATGTTATCTTAAACACATTCACATTGTCTAAAAAACTATGAGTCCTTCTAAAATACTAACTAGAATGGTAATTTCACTTATGATTGAAGAATTCCCTAACTTCTAAAGTTATCCAAACTCACCTTGGATTACAACATTAAGGACCTGACCTTCAAACATTATATAATCTTGATTTAAATGAATAATTCAAATTGATGCTCTTTTCAGGTTTAGAGTTTTAGAGAATTATGACATAACTATTACATCTCAAGAGATTACAAAGTAGACACTACTACTCAGTTTCCATTTTTTCATAAAATAAAAACTCTTAAAAAGAAACATGTATAGTTCTATGTTTTAGACAGAATGTCTTTCCATGATCTCATCCCTTGACCCTAATTGTCTTTATGTCCCGGGGAAGACATTTCAATAACATGGGTTGAGAATAAAAAGCTCAGTAAGTGATATAAAAATATGGATAGAATACATTAGTCCATGTATACATAACAATCAATGAAATCATAATTTACTCATAAAACATAATCACTTTAGCATACCTCATGAAATCATATGATTTATGAATAAATAATAAGTCAAAAAGTTAACTTTAGGCATTCATATCATTGTTACATAGGGAGTAACCCTCATAGTTACATTTGGAATACCCATCACAGTATATTCCCTAAATATATGTGGAAAAAACTTATCGTTTAACTCCTTCACGTTACCCAATTAATTGGAGAGCTATCTCGGGCTCACCCACCCTTATTTTATCATTTAACCACCCGATTTTATAATCATTGCCCAAGAACCATAACATAATCATAACACATAATGTTAAGCATGAAGGAAAGATAAAATTCCGACATTGTAATAACAATATAACATTTTAAGATATTGTAATAATAAATTGATTCTAAAAACCATTTTCAATACCAAATTACATAAAAAGAGAATATGGTATTTATTTTTCTTTTTAAAACATTACGGCTTGTTAAGGAATCCACAGATCAAATAATACTTTCGGTGGTGGAAAAGGTCGTTATCACTCCTTACATTAAAAAAACATTCCTTTTTGTCATTTATTAAAATTCTTCGAAAAGAAAAGATTCCATTCGAATGAAATGACAATTCAAAAGGGTTTTATACACTGTATAAAATTAATTTGTGTAGAAATCAATAGATTCCTCAATTAAAGGATATTGTGATGGTGTCCCGTAAAAAGACGGTATCCTTAGATTATGGATAAATTAATTAAATAATTATGTGTGAAAAATATAAATACACCCAATATAAGTGGATATTATGGGTAAAACAATATGATATCATCCAAAAATATTTATAGCACGACATAATAAAGAAGTATAGGTTTAGCCCAATTAATTGAAATTGGTTTAAGAATTTATCTTACAGAAAGTCGACATCCTAATGACAAACTTTAAAATTTAGAAAATGAGATGATGAGAGATAAAAAAAGTATCTCATCACTTGGAAATAATATTGACATAAATATGGATATATAATAACATATCCCAAAATAATAAGATGTAAATTATATGACCTAACAAAAGATGTCTTTTAAAAAGAGGAGGGTGAAAGGTTTCCATACCTATTTGGGTAACTTTTGAAACTTACTCCCCATGAAAGAAGGGACATAAAATGAAGATGTAAATACCCATAAATTAAACATTATTACACCAATAATACAATCATGGGAATTAAATACACCACAAAAATAGAAATAGTGGAAAATATATCATGAATCTCACGGGAAAAAAAGTGAGATAAAAACCCCTTACTTCATTGTGATCAATCGAGTCATATGACCAAAAGATAATAAACACCAAATGAATCACATAATACCATGAATTTAAATATAATAATGATAATATATATGAATTTTAACTAAAAAATACACCACATGCAGTAAATAAGTGGGGAACAATGGAAATCTCACGAAATTAAAAGTGAGATATGAAATCCCTTACCAAAATTCGGCAGCCTAACGGTGCCACTTAAAACATCCAAAAAAGGACTTATGAGATAAAATAGGGTCTCTCATCATATGATCATAAAAAGTAAAGTAATAGGAAAATTAAATAACATCCCCAAACATAAGAAAGAGGATATTAAAAGAAGTGACATAAAATAGAGTACATAAAAATAATGAAAGAGGTAGGATCCCTTACCTCAAGTCAGACTTGTCAAGTTCATTTCTTTATATTCCGGAATAAGAAACTTAGGTAAATTTATAATTTCCTAAGGACATATGTTAAAGTTAATTATTCAATTCATATCACATACTATCATATTATAATAATTAGTTAATCATGTGAGTTCATATCATACGTTTTGTCGATTATCGGTAAATGAGTCAAACATAAATTTATTGAAAAGAATTGTCCATGTAGTTATAATTAAATCATTTAAATAATAGTATTAATGATTTAAATATCATATATATCATGTATATAATCAATTTATACTATTCCTTAACACATGGAGATAGAAAATGAAATGCACAGTTCATGGAGACGGTAGACCGTACGAACGCATGAACGCTAGTTTCATTTCTTTTTCATATTAATGGAATAGAAAAGAAATGAGAGATATATATGCAATAATTCCAGTATAATATATGTGTTATATAGGTTACATAAGTTCATTAATTCCATTCTTATACATTCCATGTATTTCATGAACGAGTCACATCACTTGAGGGGGTGTTAGTCACCACGTCCTGAAATGAAATTATCACAATTACACGACATGAAAAGAATAATGATATGATTGTAACATAGAATAAACAAGAATTTAGAAAACATAAATACCATATATATAATATATAAATATAGTTACTTAATAATGGCCACCATGAAATGTGTTAAAAGAAGATTGAACAATCATCGTTTCGTGAGGTAGTAATTCGCCACCCACAGAAACAATATGGTCTTTAACCATTAGACGGATGTGTGTGTATGTTTAGCTCGAATAATTCTCATAAAAACATCCTAGTATATTGAAGATACTGTTTTTAAAAAAATAATGTAATAAGAATATTTTAGGGGGTTGGAGAAGCAAAATAAAACAAAAGGACATAAGAGAATACATTACCTTTAAATTGGGTAACTCCCCTTGGTTTGAACCAAAAGGGTTTCTTGAAGTGATTTCTACATAAGGTAAGGAATCTAGGATGAAGAGAGAGAGATCATGGGAGATTATTTTAGTAGAGTTTGGTCGAGCCAAAGGGCTTGAGAAGTGTGAGAAAGGGGTAGGATGTGGGGTCTTGTTATAAGGGATAGTAGGGGATATTTTGGAAGGCTTGAAAATATTATTTTATTATATAATTATTTTCGGTTTCTAAAGTTCCAAAAATCATTAAGGTAGAATATAAGGTGTCTCATGTTCGAAATAAAATCATCCAATAATATTTGGACAATTTTTGGATATTATTATAAACTTTATATTCATATTTATTTAAATTATTCATTAATGACGAAAAAACTACATCATCTTTGTGTCAAAAATAATATTATTTATTTGATGTATAAAAATTATAAAAAATTACCATGATGTAGAAAATATTTTTTCTTTCTATTAAATAATTTTAGTCAAAATTATAACTTATATAACCCCATGTAAAAATTGTTTTAGTAAAACAATACATGTTTGTGACATTTTTATTTTTACATTAAATAAAAAGTAATTAATGTCATTATCATACCCAAGTGGATCCATGGGGTCCCAAAAATGAAAGAATGGATTTTTTTGGTCTAAAAAGAATCATCCAATCAGGGAAGGACAAGTTGAAAGGTAATTTCTTATTATTATAACATTATTTTTACCTTTAATTACACTAATTACCTTCAATGTTGGTTAATAAAACTCAAAAGTTTCTATTCATCAAAAATTATCTTCATCCCATTGAACAAAATATTACATAATAATGACAACAATGTATGTAGGACTTTTTAAATTCAATTAACATAAGCAGTAATATTCATTTAAATGAAAAATCAGTTTTTTAACTACCACTTAGTGGTTTCACTATTCCTAAAAAATTGATGTTTTTTCAGAAGAGTACCAAAAATTCACGCTAAGATATATTTGATATTCCGGAGTAAAAAATTATGTAATTTTTAAAAAATTCAAAACATATAAGTTTCATTAATTAATTTTATAATTAATTCTCATTCTGAAAACAAATAGAGTGTTTTTAAAAAACAATATCTATCAAAAGATTGATACTTGCTTACGTCCAATTTCGAAATATAATTACTTACAATGACCAAAATTGGATTAAATGGTAAAAATATATTTTAACCACAATTTAAAATCAATCAATAAAATAATCTAACCATATAATTATATTATATTACAAGGAGATTTAGTATTAAAATACAACATTTTCACTATTCATTAAAAATGAACTTTATCGGAAAAATAACAAAAAATTACATAAAGAAAATTTTGATGAATTAATTCTAAAGAAGGATTTTATTTGGAAAATATAACATATAAAATTGTCAAAAGGTACATTTAAAATGGGTTCTCCATAAAAATGTGGTTAATCGACCATTTAAAGAATATTAGAATATTTATGCTTAAAATTGGATTCATTCACATTTTAAGCCTCTAAAAATTATTGGATAAATGTAAAAATATTTGATAAACATATATAATCATTTTTTAGTTAGTTCTGTTCATTACTGCCATTACAAGGGCCAGGCGTTAACTACCATTTAAAATAATATTATTATATTAGTAGTCTGTAATGTAAGATTTCAAAGAAACTCATTGTTGCGTATTGGGTACTCCATCGAACATAGCATCCCCTTTCAGTTAAATTTAATATTTTATTCCCAAATATAACTATATATGAACATTTCATATTCATTATTTACCTAGGATGTTACAAAAACATATTATTGAATTCACCCATTATAGAGGGAATAACATCAATTCTTCTGGTCATGTAAGGAGAAGTGGGTTGTGGTGGAGAGGTTGATACTTCATTACTATACTTGGTAGATTGAAATTCTATTCACAAAATAAGCTTTATCTCATTAAAATAAAACATCTTAAAGGGCTAATCATTTAACATTACAAATAATCTACCTAATGGAGTTATGGATTCTTTTTGATTTCCCATAGAAACCGTATTTTCTTGAACTTCTTTTATATGAGATTGAATTGAATCAAACATAGACCTTGGAAATGTTGAACATCTGAGTTCCTAAAATTTCTTCTTATTATACTCTAAATGTTTTCTTAAAGATATGATTTGTCTCTCTAAATGCATACACATTAGAATCAATGATTCATCATATGAGTCAAATGATTATGATGTAACATCTCTAGAAGGGTGTTCACACTCTTCTATTGAAAAATTATTCTCCCCATGACCATATAATATATTTCTCAATACATATTTTGATGAAACATTAAATTTATGAGAAATGAGTCACATGTTGTTAGATGTTGGTACACCTTCCCCATGATGTTTTCACTATGCACCTCTTTCTCAACTACATCCATGACATCATTCATAGATTCATGAATATTGATTTTTATTCATCTTATTTAATAAATTATCACCTCTTCATGTCTTGATTCAGCCTATTCATTGGGATTTGGTTTGAGAGAACCAACTATTTGAATCATCCTCTACTCCACTTGATCAGTTGCAATCACATTTGGTTATGGTTAAACTCTAATATGAAAAAGAATATTATATTAGTTACTCCAAACATAACCCAATATATTAATAGTCTAATCCTTAAAAATGTTTTCATGATGAAATATATATCTTAGAGATGTATTTTTAATTTTATTTTTCAGAGAAAATATATAAAACGATTCATCCATAGGTTTAGAATCCCATCTTTTCTTCTTTGTGACAGTAGTGGCTTGTATAAAATAACATAAAATTGTTGAAATAGAACTGAATTTGGTTTATAAATAGAAAAAAAACATCAATTTCTGGATACAAGACACTTTCTTGCTGAGTTGTTCTTGAAAAAATCCTAGTTTAAATAAACATCATTTTGACTTTCCTTTCAAATGTAAGGTCCTTTTCATAATTTTCTTGATGGATATTGTCCAAACAATAAAAATATAATTTCCTTATACTTATATTTTTCATCATTGATATTTATCATTTAGAAATGAAAATCCACTTCTTGGGGACAACACAACATCTTAGATATATCCAAAAAAGAAATGAAATATTCATCTTCCTAAATGATAGTGATCATAGAGTCTTTGTTAATTCCAAAACTAAACATGGCATATTTACAAAACTCTTTCACTTCTTCATCAGAAATTAGAGTATAGTTACCATCTTTAAAATAATAATATAGCCCATAAAATCTAATGTATGAATTTAATGAAATATTTCCCACAATAAAATTCTCAAAATATATCACTTTAATCATAACAACATTGTGATACTTCACTGGAAGGTAAAACGATACACCCAAATCAACATCTTCAGTTCTTCTAGTTGTTTCAATTTCAAAAGGCATGATGTTTAATTTTTAAATGTTTAGGGTTTCAATAAATATTATAGATAGATACTCTAAAAACTGAATGGATATATGGGAGAAGAGTGGGATAAGGTAGATTGTATTTTCATATAGATTGAGAATGTACTCATTACTTGTTAATTTAAAAAGAAAGAAAAAATTGAAATGAAATTATTTTGAAATCTAATCAATATGTAACCAAAGAAAATAAATAGAAATAAATAATTAAGTACAAAATATATAATTAAATTAAATAAAAAAATAATAAAAATATATTTATAAATATTCATATATATTTCAATATTCCCAACTCCCCCTTAATAAAATTATAACCTTCTCATGGAAGTGTTTTTGTAAAAAATATTAGCTAATTTTTGTTCGGTATTAAAAAATACTAAAGATATATCATTTTTAAGAACACGGTCTATTAAAAAATGATGCCTTATATTAATATTATTATTCATAGAATGAGGTATATAATTTTCTTTAATATTAATAGCACTAGTATTAACTCATAAAATCGTTATACTATTAAAATTTGGTTAAAGTCTTGTAGTGTGTTTTTCATATATAAAACATTTGAACGGATGCTTCGATTATTAGTCTTTTTATTCCCTATCTATTGATAGTGTAATTTGATTTTCATAATTTACGATGATTGTAATTATTTTCATAAAACGTGATATTTTCTATATGTCCCAATTTTATCTAATCTACAACATTCAAAGTTAGAATCTGATTTTAAAAATTTCTTAAAATAATTTTTTTTTGAAAAAGAATAGATTGAAAAATAGTTCCTTATAACTATCAAATTTAGTTTTAAAAAACAAATATGGGATTCATTTATATTTTACTGAAATATAGCATAGAAACATACAGAAATCATAATGTCATTTTTTCTAGTAGTAAGATATAACATACAAATAATCATGTATATGTATAACTTGTTGTTAACTGGTTTTCCATCATTATTCAAATAATTTTTTATGTTGGTACACAAAGGATTTGAATATGTCTTTCTATTTTAATGTCAAATTTTTTTAATAAATCAATAATAAATTTTCATTGATTTAAAATATTTACATAATTTTATTAATATATTTTAAATCCTAATATATAATCTCAACTCTACCATTACAGTCATTTCAAATAAATGTTTATTACTTTTGAAAAATAATGACATATATTTTATTTATCGAACCATAAATAAAATCGTCCTTATAAATTTGTACTAATAAACTATTATAAAAATATTTTTCTAATAAAGGGTTGGATTTTCTAATCTAATAGTAAATCCAAATATTAAAATAAATCAACTTAATATAGTATACCAAGATCTATGTTATTATTTAAGTCCATAGAGAAAATTAGTAAGCTTAAGGTGAAAATTTAGTTTATGGGGGTTTTTAAAAATAGGAGGTTGTTTAACATAAAATTACACAATTTGATAAAATTTTAAAAATATATATTTAACATCCATCTGATATAATGTAAAATTAATATTAGATAAATATGATAATATGATTCTAATGGATTTTATTCATGCTATAGTGGAAAAGGTTTCAACATAATCTATTCTTTATTCCTGATTATATCCTTAATCTTCTAATATAGAATTGTTTCTTACTATGTTCTTTGGGTCATCATATTTATTTCCAAAGACACATTTGGTTTATATTACTGGTTATTTGAATGGTATTTATACTTATTCCCAATATTATTTTATTCAAAATTGGATTAGTTTTTATGGCATTTCAATCAGCCAACATTCATATTCTATGGTAACTTCAATATATGTCTGTTCAAAATGAGACAAGAAGGCTGATAATTCCGCATGGCTTCCTATATTTTTTTGTGCTATAATACCATTGTATATGTCTTATATAGAAGATTTTGAAGGAAGGTTCCTTAAGGTTCTATACTGAATATGTAAGACACATTCAGGTTCATCAGTTTTGTGTTATTCTCAACGGAAATGAATTTTTTTAATATCATTTTAAAAATTAGTTTTAGGGGTTTCCAGTATCATGTTGTTAAGCAAGTTAGTAAGATCATACATTTGATCATTTTATTTAATAAAAGGTTAAAATTCATCAAATATCACATTAAATGATTCTTCAACAAGCCCTAACATTTTATTAAACACTCCATAGGATTTGGGGGTAGTATAATATCCTAAAAATTCTCATTCCATGATTTTTGTAACAATATTTCCAATTCTATCCTTAGTATTCAAGATTTTAAAATTTCATCCAAATACATTAAACTACATCACATTAGGTTTTATGTTATTATAAAGTTTATTTTTTATAGTTTTAATAATTTTTTATTATAAATGTATAAATGATATAGAAGGATATTCGTATAGCTTCAACCAAATAGTTGGTTATAAGACTATATTAATTCAGCATATTCTTCGATATTTCATGATTTTTTCTATTTCTTCTCTAAAAATATCCATTTTTCTGAGGTGTTAATAATACAAAGGTGTTTTTTTTAATAACTAGATTAGAGAAAAAAATAAAAACTAGATTCTCAAATTCCCTACCATGATTACTCCTTAATTAGGTTTTTTTAAAATCCTTTTCATTTTGAATTTTTTTTCAAAATATTTATAAAATAGTGAATACATCAATTTTGAGTATTATAATATATACCCATGTAAATCAAGAATAATCATAAACTAAAACATAAACATATAATATTCTTTCCAAACCTGCTACTCATGATGGTCCAAAAAATCCCTTCAGATAAGTTCTAATGGTTTAGATATAGAAATTTTTCTGATAGATTTGAATGAATATTTGTGTGGTTTTCTAATTTGGAATGCATCATAGAATGTATCATTTTTAAAAACATGAATTTTCAAATTAGAAAATAAATTTTTCTTAGATAATCAATTTAATTCATATATATTGAAATATCCAAGTTTATTATGCCAGATCCATGACTCATTTGTCTTAACACTTAAACATTTCACAATTTATTTACCCATGGAATTTAAATCCAATGTATAAATATTAACAGTTCTTGGTGATTTAAATTTATTAATCTTACCATTTAAAAGTGAGCATGAGGTTTTTTAAATATCAATATAAAAACAATACTCCCAAATTTTAGAGTTACTTATCATATTGTGGTTTATTCCTTGCACATACAGTACTATGTTAATTTAAATAGTCTTTTTAATCTCCAACATTTCCCACTCTGACAATTTTTCATTTTGTATTATCACAAAAAGTGACTATTAATCCATTTATTTGATTAATTGTATGTTAATTTAATGATTCTCCATTCATGTTTCTGGAATATCCATTATCCATATACCATATAGATTTTTGTTCCTATGGCCTTTTTCCTAAAAAATAAATTAAAAACATTTTTGATTGAGTACCTATATTTTCTTGAGTCAAGTAGTGTCATTGAGTAATGATCAATGAATCAAGATCTTCCTTATTTTTAAATAATTTATTTCACATGCTTCATAAAACCTTTTATAACAATAATACTTTTTAATACCACCTATTTTAGGATTTATAAAATTACATGTGTTAGTGAAATGACAGTTTATTCGATAAAATAACCAATAATAATTTCTATATTGGGAATAAAATTATTTTTATATAATGTAAAATTTTCACCCTTACTTATGATTCCAATTCATTCTATTTTACTAACATTCTTTCAATGAATTTCATTTAAAACCTTTTCTTCTTAAGAAAAAGTAATTTTATTACACTTATGAGATTCAACATCATCCTATAATTATTTAATCCTTTTTCCATTAACAATAAAATTTATTGTACATGAATTAGGTTTTTCAATTACTTATTGATGTTTTTTAGTATGGTATAATATTCACCTAAAATAGCATTAAGAATAGTTTTCAATGATTTATGATTCTTTAATTATGAATCATATGTACCTTCTAACATTGAGTTGTAAACACCTAATTTATCATTTCTGAAACTATTAGTTCTGTGGTCAATGTAGTAATAAGTTTTTACCTCTTATTAATTAGTCATAAAGCATGTATTAGAAGTGATATGTTATAAATCACTATGAGAATAAGATCTTGATGAGTTGTTATATTATTTAGATAAAATCCATGTAGCTTTCATTTATCTTCTTTTCTTGATGGTCATAGTCAGAAAAAATTGGATATTATATTCTATCCTTATTCTTTCATCGTTTAGTTTGGGTAAGTCAGGTCTGATGTGGCCCAATTTTTACATCCATATAATAATACTTCTCTAGGTTGTTTTTCATCAAGGTAGAAGGATTTTAGAAACTATTTTTTTCTTTTATAATTTACTGATCACTCTAACTAGCAGAGCCAATTATATTTTAGAATCTGAGATATCTTTATTTTTCCCTATTCTGACTTCTAATTTTGTTTTATATATGATTATGAGATGTTACCTTCATTGAATTATTTTCCTTTTTATAAAAAATCTTATGATATTTCATAAATCATCAATTTTCCAATCAATGATTTAATTGAAAAATACTAGATAGGTGATGACTAAATAATAGCTATTGATATTCAATTATATTTAGAGGATAGTACTCATACGACATTTAATGATTTTTTATATTAACTAATGGGGTCTCATGAAGAAGTAAAATTACTGACAATAACTATTAACCTTAAATTCATCTCTGTTTTGCTTTCACAATCAATCATTCTAAATTTGACAAAAATTATCTTAGCAATATCATATCTTATTCTTCTAATATTTTCTATTCCTTTATAAGAAATTGTAATAGTTTTTCACATCTAATATGCATAATGTCATTTTGATACATGATTAAACACATATAGTACAAGTTGACTTATAGTAGAATTCATTTCCTTTAAATTGAAATCATATTTGTCTTATAAATCAGTCATCCATGTTTCTGTTTTATACCAAATTGCATAATGAGTTATGATTTTTAATAAACATTGATACAATTAAATATCAAATAAATAATCAGTCATGATTTGAAACATCCACAATTTTACCCACTGATGTATAGAGTGTAAACTATTGACATTCTTTATTTTAGATCAGTCATTTACATTTTCTTTTTATAAAACATAATCTTTACATCATGATATAGCATTACCACCAAAATATCACAATTTATTCAAATTTTTAGGTCATAAGAATAAAAAGTAACACCAGAGGGGTGAATTTTTTCATTTCAAAACTCTCACCATATTCTAGATTATAAACCTATTATTGTTTTATATAGATATATAATGATCTCTTTTATAACTAATATGTGATGTGGAATAATAGTCATAATGAACAAAAAAAATTTATATTTGTTTGGGAACAACAATCCATTATTCCACTCCACTAACATTTGTTGTGTGATCTTAGTGAATATCACTAGCATGGCCCTCTAATCACAACACCTATGAACATACAACTGAGTGCAGTCAGTTGACACATTTACAAAAAGTCTAAATAAATCCTTATTGTTATTTTATAGAGAACCAATTATCTATAGCTTATAATAATAATATTACAATTAACCAAAACAAATAACGATTAGCTGATACTCTAATAAATCAAATGAGTTTCATTTGATGATTTTTCTCATTGATCATCATTGAGGGATTATTATCAATTGAAAATTGATGTACTTTCTTCATTAAAAAAGAAATAATTCACGAAAAAACATTTCTGAAGTTATCTAGGTTAAAAATTATCTTCAATAATTATAGAAATACACATCAACAGTAAACTTATCATATTATCAAGTAGATATATAAATATATCTCCCAAGTGTATCATTTTCAACAAATAACAAAATCGGCCATTTTTGGTTGCATCATAGTAAAATATATTAATAAGAATACAATCATAAGTGAATATTGTGTCACTTATATCACATATATCACACACAAAACCACACTTTTATTCAAATGTAATTCGATCATGTAAGTATAATTATTCTGATTCAATGGATATAGGAAAATCACTTGATAGAACATGGAAATTCAAATTAAAATTTACTAGGAGTTTATAACATTCATTAAGAATTTTAGTGATTTTCTTCCTTGAATATGGTTCTTTGAATCAATCAAATCAATAATTTAATCAGTCAAAGAGATGAATTCAATCAACTTATAACAATTTTAATATTCATTGCAAGAATTTCAGATAAAAATCTTAGTTATAAATACTCTGATGTTGAATGGTAAAATGTAGAGATCAACTGTATTGCATAGGGTTACTATATGTAGTGTAGGGTTCATTTGTATAACGTAGGGTTCCATTGTGTAGTGTATGGTTCCTATATTAGTATAACTTTTTAACCATACTTTCTTCAATGTGAAATATAGGTAATAAAAGATACAAAATAATGATAATTGATACATTCATCGTTTATTCATAAAATCAAAATGTTGCATTCATTGACCATATGTTCGAACTCCCAAATGTATGGTATGAATAGTAACACTAGATTCATATATAATGTTGATATTTTATAGGTTTTTTGTTTCCCTAAATGTAAGTTTTCCAATCAAAACACAAATTTTTCAGTGTATCATATGGTTTATGATTCATATATTTATTTAAAGAATGTTGTGTTTGAAAATATTTTCCATAACACATCAATCACATTACATTTCTTCAAAGATATAAATAAAAACATGTTATTTATTCTTGAACAATACATAATGTAACATTATCATAAAACAAACAATGGTATTTGTGAGAATCAAAATATACATATATTATAGAGTATTTTTGATACAGCATATTCCAACTACTCCATTAGATCTAATATTAAGGGCCAGAGGGTTGGTATTTTGGGAATAAATTCACCCATAGAACAGGTTTATAGAATTTTTATGAGGTTATAGTAGGATATTGTTGAGAAATGTGGATATAGGTAGTTTATATAGAGAGGATATGTGTACCATTTTATTTGAAAAAGAACACACACATGGTATTAATAAAATGATATAAATATAATAAATTCATTTCCATTTGAATGTGGCACGATGTGGAATAAATTAGAAGGAAAATTTTTATACAAATAAAATCCTTCTAACCAGTAAAATTTTGATAGTTTAAGATATATTTAGAAACATTATATTTTGGTTTAACCCCTATGTTAACCAATTTTATCCTTGACTAGAGTAAAAAAATTTAAAATCTTAATGTGTTTTATCATAAATAATAATGAGAAA
Organism: Viscum album; assembly: GCA_963277665.1. Lineage (NCBI taxonomy): Eukaryota > Viridiplantae > Streptophyta > Magnoliopsida > Santalales > Viscaceae > Viscum > Viscum album. The sequence continues at coordinate 1,363,902,437 of OY728133.1, forward strand.
ATTTGTTTCTAAATTTACATGATAAGAAATTTAATACAATTTCAGATCTTAAATTTACTCTAGAAATATTTTTATTATTTAATATAACTTATTGATATATTTTTTTATCATAAATTAATATTATGGGCATTTTATGAACAATTCACGTTATTGGAAATTAATGAAATAATGGCCAAGATATAATTTGAATTTAATAAATTTATATATAAATAATACATTATTATTAACTATGAAATTATTTTTGAATAATAATTCATCAATTATACACTACATTAACTTTTTTAATATTATTTACAGTGATATTATCACTGTTTCGACAGGCATAGTATCCGCATTGTCTAAAACTGTAATATAAATTCAGAATTGAAAGAGATTTTATGTAAATTTACATCATAAAAATAATTTCATTATTCTAAAATAAAAATTTATATGTATTGAAAAATTATTTTTATCCTTATGTGAATATATATTTCAAAATTATATTCAATAGAGTGAATTTTTTTATTTTTCTTTATTCAAAATAATATAAATGATATAATCATTGTAAAATTTCACCAAAATTCAAACTATTATATAATAGGATAGATAAGGTCAAATTAATAGAATAAAATTAAATAAATTAGAGATTTGGATATATTTATAATTTTAATAATAAAATATATATTTTTAATTTTCTATTTAACATTGATTAAGGGGAAATATTTTACCATGGTTACTAAACATGATATCCCAAAAAATGAACCCAATTTTATAAAAGGAACCTTATGAATCTATATATATAGTAACATGTTCATTATTTTTTTCTTAGAATTGGTAAAAAAGTAATTTCCATAATTATATATAATATGAGAGATTGCATATAGAATTTCTTTTTTCAAAAAAATAAGCATATATAAAAAACATGTAACAGATTGATTGTAATAAAATTAATTATATTATTAAAAATTAAATATAATTTATATTACTTAAATAGAAAATAATAAAAATAATAATACTTTTTGAAACGTAATTTATTGAACAGAACTTATAGTTTTTCAAAAAAAAATTCAAATATTCACTGAAAAATAAATATTCTTAAAAAATTCTTGAAAAAACATCATAGTATAATATTAATATTTTACATTTAAAAGTATATAACTATAAAATATAAACCGTCCATTAGTATTTCAAGGTTTTTTAAACATTGTGTTGGTTGTAATGAAACATTTCAATGAAATTAGATTTATTTTAAAATAAATATATCCAAAAATCAGGAGGTGCAACATTTTACCATTATAATAATTTCTCCCAAATCATTCAGTAACATTGTTATGAATAAAAGTGGATACATATAATAAATCAACATTTTCTAACATGAATAATGAATAAATTTAAGATAATGTACATAATAGTGATATAATTATAGGTTCATACATTCAATGTCATTGGAAAATTAAGATCAAACATCAGCTATACATAATAAATAGTCAAAATTATTTTAATTATTCTTACTTATCCTTAAATAAATATCACAATATACTTATTACATATACTCACATAAAAATATATATCAAATAATGTGTCCAACTAAAATCATAGTTTGGGTAGGAATAACCGAAGGGAATCAATTGTACATTTTTTATAATAATAAATATAATCACATCACAAGCATAGTTTAATATGAATTTTAAGGAGAGAAACATATGATTAATGAAGTGGATGTTTGGCATTATTAATAATAGAACACTATAACATATTGGTCAAATACCGAACCTATTTTTGAAAAAATATTGAATCATTTTCATGTATTGTAGACATATCTAATGAGAAATATCACATTACATAATGCATTGGAGGGATATATAATTCATATCACACACATCAATTCAAATATTTTTCATAGATAATTCAAGACACAAAGACATTTTAAAAATACTATTCATTAAATAAAATCATATATTAGAATTGGTTTTATAAAAAATTTCAAATATTAATCCTCCAAGAATAACCATTGGGATTCAGAACTAGAAAATGGAAGCACTATTTTTTAATAAAATATCCATTTTCATGGGGGAAGAAACAAATAAGGAGCAGTAAACTTGTGTTTAAGATGAGTAATGTAAATTTTGAATAATTATTCAAATTATCATCGAAATTATAATGAAAATTTAAAAACATGTATATTCAAAAAATAAACGGCCTTGGATAATAAAAATACATTTTAGGGAAATTATATTTATATTAACGAAGAAAACATGGTGATATATAAGAAAATCCCAAAATGATGAATTGGGTATGGGAATCCCCTCAGCACAAACCCAACTTTATTTCATCTGTTTTTTCCTTAGGAATAATAAAATTATGTTTGTTAAAAATTTATAATATATGTGAATTATTTTGATATTTTAATCTATTCATTAAATATTTTCTTTTGATTATTATTTTTAATTCTCTTAGTTGCAGAAATTTTTTTTGATATAATGTCTTCTTAGAAATTTATTGTTTTCCTTCAATCTCATTATTTTAATAGAATATTATTCATAAATTAATATATTTAATTTTAGAATAATAAAATCATATATATCTATATTTATATGTCATAAATAATTTATTATAACCTTACATAAGGTCAGTGATAAGTTATAAACTGGAAACATCATCGTTAGCGCTTAATTGACGATTACCAATACATTATCCAATGATGGGCTATGAAAATAATTTCATAACAGATATAATTACATATATAGGATATCAAAATTAATATAATGAAAACAAACTAATTAATTAAAATTATATTATTTTAGTTTTGAGGAGATTTTGAAAAAGTGGAAGAGATGAGATGATAAATGCATACTATATTCTCAGTATTTCATCTCTTATAGGGCATTAGAAAACATTGATTCTTTGAGTAGGTTACTCTAGAATATACATAATAATTTTAGTGATATTTAGAGAGATGATTATTTAAGTGGTTTGGATTTTTTTAATTTATGGATGAATTATTTTCCAAGGGTAGGGAGAGGGGTTATTTTAACATTAGGATGGGAATATTTTTAAAAGAAAATATTGAATAAAATACTATATAAAAGGTAATCAGTATAATAGTGACATTTTAAAATTTATATATCATATGTTAATAAAATATAATTATTTGACATATTTAAAACTAATTATTATATTCATTCAATTGTTTACTAAAAATGTAATTGGAAAATGAAATATTGTAATTTTACTAGATTACTATAGAAATTAGAATTTTGAAAATAATTTTTAGGGAAAAAATTGATACTTTTATTTTTAAATTATCATTCATAAAATTTAATTTTTCCTTATTTGAGAAAAATTAATTTTTAACTTATTGAATCATTATTACATCATAAATATTGTAATTTTAAATACATCGATTATGAATATACTGTATTTTTGTTATTCAATTAGAAGTTGTATGTATTTCTAAAAATTACCAAAAAAATAACCATTCGAAAATTGTTATATGATTGTTTCAAAAATTAATTTACTTTTATCAAAAAAATTATGTATAATAGGTCATTTTAATTTATATTATATAATTTATGATTTTTATGAAATACCTTAAAGTACATTTTAATAAAATTGTGCTTGTATTTTCTTGTAGTCTTTTATTTTGATATATATTTTATGTACTTACATTGTTTAAATTGTGACAAATTAATAATGATAAATATTATTTATATTAAATTTTATTATTTGGAAGTCAATTTACTATTCTAATGTCCATGATACTATTCCCAATGGTCATGATACAATTCTTTATGGTAAAGTTACTATCCAAAAGATAGGATTAAAATACAAATAGTCTCATTGGTTACAAAAATAGGACTGTATTATATCATTCATTATTCGACTCAATTATTCTCAATATTATATGATTTAATTTTCTTAAATTTCTATTGGTTTTATAATATCATATTTTATATTTTTTAGGGTTTTCCATGGGGGTGATGATTCTAGAAAATTTTAATGAAATAAATTTTCCAATTATACTTTTTATTATTTTTTCTATTTACACTATAATATTTGGTTATTTATTGGGTTTAGTTCCTGATTTATGTAACAATAATAATTAATGAAATAAATTATTATAATTATCTTCATGTATTATATGTTCTTAATAATATATCACATAATATAGAACAATTTTTTTCAAATTTTATTTATAAACTACTGGTTATTAAATTATCTCCCTATTTATAAATTTATTACCCAAAAGGTCAACTCATATTCTTGGTTCAAAATAGGTGAGTTTATGTCTATTTTATTTCTTCTTTGGGTTCCCACATCTCCTCTTCATACTCTCGATTCCACCATATCACTTTGACAAGGTTATTTTTCTTATTGCATAGAAATTTAGCTTTATGGATCATGATATTCACCATATTATCCTTATATAAGATTTCATTATCCAGATATACCACCTATGGATTTATAAGATGTGAGTGGTTGGGTTTTTACTTCTTTAGGTGAGATATGTGGATGAAATCATCATCTAGGATAATATTTGGTTGAGTTAATAATTGATAAGAATATAATCCTATGTGATTGATGGTCTCAACATGGAAAATGTACATAGGTCTAGGCTTATTTTTCATTCAAAATATGATGAATCTCTTACATGTTGATATTCAATATAAGGTATTTTTCACCAAAAGAAATCTCCATGCCCCTTTGATGGCTTTCAAAATAGATCTTTTTCTTTCTATGAGCATCTATAATATGCTTGTGGATAGCTTGAACATTCTATTTCATATATTACACAAGGTCCGATGAAATTAGCTTTCATTTATATTATTGATCCCAACAAGTGGGAGTTTTACATCGCTTCCCATAGATAGGATCATATATATCGATTTTAATACGTTTATGGAAGCTATTATGGTATGGGAAATAAAATAATGGGGTATATTGATCACATCCTTCATTATTTTTTATTGAGTATGCTATCATTCTGTCCTAGTGTTTATAAATAGTTATTTAAAATTTTATATAATATTTTGGTTGATTGGACTTGATGAAATTCACTTTTTTGTTCATATTATATTGAATACCTCTCTAGAATTTTTAACTAAGCCTAATATTATAAATATAAATGACTTAATGTGGTTCTTTATATAGCCTCCACAATTATTTTATGTATATCATAGAATTTTTTTTCAATGTTCAATACTAAACAATTTGACTCTAATAGTGCTAAATTCTCTATTTTCAATTTAAGAAAATGATGACTATTGGAGCACAATTAAATCCCTAATCCATTATCTGAGCTAAAAAGAACTAATAAATGGGTCATTTTTCAAAGCAAAAAATTATTCGATCATTGGAATTTTCATTATCCATAAAAATTGTTCTAATAATGGATCCCATTACTATTGATGATAAATAATACCTTTATACACAATTTTAATATAACTAATAAAGGGGTTTACTATAGTGTTCTGTAAAATTTACAACACAGTGCATTAGGAGATAATGTATCCAAAAATATTTTTAAAATAATATATTTAAATGAAATAAAATTTGAAACACCAAAACAATAATAACCACTATAATCTAGACTTTAAAAACATTAGTTTGTACAATTACATGAGTAAGTATAAAATATCATAGGAATTCAAAACCTTTAATGTTCTTTTATCTTTATCCACTAACCCCTGCTCATTTTATTTCTGAACAAACAACCCTAGCTTGGGTAAAAAATACACATGTATAAAAAAAATATTATGCTAGTAATGAGATAACAGAATAAATAAAATGGAATGAGTAAATTTAAAACTAAACACTGATTCATACCATGAACAACTTATATCTGATTGTGTTGTGGTTCATTATTGCATATTAAATAATTTCTTAATTGGCCTAAAACATTTTTGCAATGAAAACTAACTAAATTAGTATAATATAAAAATGATAATTAAATTATGTATTTAATATAATATAAATTTAATCGAAAAAATATGTTAATGTTTTCTTAGTTTTGGAGATGTGATGAGCATTTAATCTAAAATGGAACTTACTTATATAAACCATGAATATCAAGTCACACAAGCCACATCATGTGTCATATTGATTCCCATTAATTTAATATTTGTTATAAAAGACTTATGGATAATTTTCCTAATGTTTAAAAAACAATCCAAATGTGTTATATCATTTTTTAGAATGTCACTTGTGTTATTTTAAAAAAAAATCATTGTAAACTAGAATCACACACTCTGAGTAATACTATTACATCATGTGTTTTATTGATGTGATAATTATTCCTACATGTGACAAGTGACATATGAATCATTTTAATAAATCATCAAGAAAATATGAGCGTGTTATCTTGGTTTTCTTTTAGAGTCAAACTTTTTGAACAAAAATGTTAATTTATATCATATAATTGAAACTTTGAGTTATACCGAGTTTATAAAATATTTAATTGGGTTAATATGATTACAATGAATTCATAATGACATTTTTATTGTTATCCTAAAGTTTCTAAATAATATAAATGTGTTTTCTTAGTTTTTTGTATGTCACATATCTTTCTATGTAAATTTAATGTCAATTCTTTTTTAAAAATAGTCAATGTTATAGTGAATATGATCACACCGTTTGTTGTATTATGGTTAATATAATTCCTATATGTTAAAAAATAATATATTTTTCATCTTACTAATGTATTGAAACAATAAAAATAAATTTGATTATTTTTACTTCGATACTCATATTTTTTACTAAGATGGATTTTTAAACTTGAAACATGTGCTTTGATTTATATTGGTCACATAGTATATGAGTTTGATATTACACTAATTACAACATGTCAAAAAACAATTATGAATCATTTTCCTAAATTATCGAGACAAACTGAGTTGATTTTCTTGTTTTATAGGGAGTGAATAACGTTTTGAACTAAAATATCAATTTTAAATAGATAATGAAATATTTGATTTATACTAGGAACACAATGAACGATATTGGGGTTTGGATGATTTCATCATGTAACAAATATCTTATGGATCATCCTCAAAAGGTAACAAAATAATACGAATTCATTTTTATTGTTTTGAATGTATCACATGCCTTTTTGACTAAAAATAATTTAAATTTAAAAAAATCACTTGGAGTTGTACTGGTCAAACGTTAAATTATAATGAGGTGAGGCTAATTCTTACACGTCACCAATGACATATGAGTCATTTTCAACAATATCAAAATAATATAAATGATTTTTTGTTTTGTATGCATTTCACCTATATGTTTTACAAAAATAAATGTAAATTTTTAATAAAAATGTACATTTGGATTCATTCCACTGTGCATCATATTGTGGTTTATCTGATTCATAAACATAAAAAATGACATATGGATCATTTGAATAAATTATCAAAACTATCTAAATGTTTTTTCTCAATTTTGAGCATGTAACATGTCTTTTATTCTAAAATTAATGTTATTTATAAATAAAAAGTCACCATTCGATAAAAAATTTCACACTATGAATTGGATTGCTGATTTTATGATTTTGAAATATAAAAATGACTTGGGGGTAATTTTCCTAATGTATCAAAATAATCTGGATGTGTTTTCATTCTTTTGAGTATGTCACTAGTATTTTTTACTAAAATTTCATTTTATATTGGAAACACACACTTTGATTTGTATTATTGACATCATGTGTTGGTGTGACATGAAAATTATTCCTATATAATAAAAACGACATAAAAGTTATTTTCAAAAAAATTCAATGAAATACAAAATCATTTTCTCAGTTATTAGTGGGTGACATGCTATTGAACGGAAATATCAATTTTAATCCAATAAAGGACACTATGAGTTATAACAGTCACAAAATGCATTATATTGAGGTGAAACTAATTAATACACATTAGGTATGACTTATGGATCTTTTTCATAATGTATCAGGACATTTCTAAATGAATTTTCATGGTTTTGAGTGTATTGCATATACATTTTACTAAATTTAATATAAATTTAAAATAAAAAGTCATAGTAGATGCAATACTAGTCACAATATGAATTGTATTGGGGGTCACATAATTTTTACAAATCCTTAATGTTATATAGATATTTTTTGAAAACTAATAAAATAATATGAATGTGTTTTTTCAGTTTGAAGTATGTCACATTTTTTAACTAAAATTAATTTTAATTTTAAACAGAAATAAAAAATTGGTGTCATACCCATAACATTGTGTTCCATATAATTATGTTGATTTTAACATTATATTACCAGTGACATATATAATTTTACTAAACTATCAAAACAATTTCAATGTTTTTTCTCAGTTTTGAGCAAGTCACATTCCTTTTTTAAATCAAATTAATGACAATTCTAATTAAAAACACACACATAGAGTAATACCAATTACATTTTCTGTCATATAGAAGAAAATTTGATTCATAAACATCAAAAAGTACATAAATATCATTTCTATAATGTATAAAAATAAAAAAAATACAATTTATGGTTTTGTGTACGTCACATTAATTTTTTACTATAATTTCATTTTTAATTGGAAACATGAACTTTTAGTCATACCAACCAAATCATGCATCTGTTTTACAGGAAATATATTCCTATATATCAAAATTGAAATCATATATATTTTCATAAATTTTAGTGGAAATCCATGTGAGGTTTTGAGGTTTTGAGGGAGTGACACTTTTTGAACAAAATTGTAAATTTTATACTAATAACAAACACATTTTGTTATACCAGGAACATATTTCATTGTATATAGGTGTAACTAATTAATACGTGTCTATAATGAAAAATAGATCATTTTTTGAATGTTTCAAAACAATTAGAATGTGTTTTCTCATTATTGAGTATGTCACATTTCTCTTTTTCTAAAAATAATTTCAATTTTAAATAAAAAGACACACATGGAGTCATATAAGGAACATCGTGTATAAAAATAAGGCGAGGATGATTAATACTCATAAAAATGACATATATATTGTCTTACTATAGTATAAAAACAATCTAAATTATTTTTTCAGTTTTGAGTGTGTCAATTGTGTTTTTTACTATAATTAATATCAATTTAAAACATAAATATAAACCTAGTGTCTTACCTTTCACACCATGTGTTTGACGAAGGTGGGGATTGCTTTTACCGATTTAAAATTTCATAAAGATCATTTTCAAAATGTATAAAAAAATATTAATATGACTTCTAACATTGGGGAATGTGATGTTTATTTTGAACTAAAATGTAAATTAAAAATTAATGGTCATTGGAATGGTGGTTCAAGGTAAGAACGCCCTCCATGCACCTCTGTCTATATCAAATTTCCCCCTCGTCATGGCCCGCTCAGTTCAGTCTCCGTCACTTTCTCCAACTATGCTTGACCCTGGGTCCCCATCATATCTAGGAGGGGGTTCTCTGTTGGAGCTGTGAAGCATCAATAACATAATGTCCAAACCTCCTATCATCCTTCCTCGTTCAGTAGGGGGTGGGGTTTCCTTTCAGGATTCCATTTGTAGTGCCGATCGGCCTTCCCATTGCTTTCTGGTGATCTCCAGGGAGGCGTCACAGTCGTTTATCAAGGGAAATCGGGTAAGGGTTTCATTACCAGAGAGAACAATTTAGGAGTCCAAATCCTATATAAAATGGACCATGGTGGCTCAGTTTGGGGTAGCCAAACCGGATCACCCCATCTTCCAATGCTGGGCCTTGACTTGGGGTCTCAACCAGCGGGCGCAGGTTTCAGTGCTCCATAGGTGTTAGTTCTGCATTGTCCTTTCCTCGGGGGAAGACATCCATCGTGCCTAGTGCTCGGTTCCTAGATCTAGGGGTTGCTGTATTTTCATCATGTTTAGGTGGTCCTTGGAAGCTCATACAGGAAATTAAAGTGAGATGGAGGTGGTCTAGCTCTACCATCTAGGTTTTCCATTTCCCTTTCAGAAAGAAAGCTTCCTTATGTTGATTGGGGAATCCATCGCGGGATATCTAGGAACAGATGATGGTACAATAAGGGATATGTAATCCTTGGAGGCTAGCATTTTTGTGCAGCTTGACATCACTCGGTCTCCTCCAGAGAATCATGAATTGCAGGTCGAGGGAGACATTACCTGGTCTCAGGATCTGCTCTACCTAGTTTTTCCCTTGTACTGTTCTCATTGCCTCATGCAGGGTCACTCTTTCAAAGTCTACTATCACCATCACATTAATGGGAGCAGTAGGTCATAGGGGAAGTGGCTAGCATTAAAGATAGGGATTTCCTCCTCAATATACTCCAATTCAGGGAGTAGTGGGGTGGAATTTTAGGTCCTAGTAACTACTATGAGTCTCCTATAGGCCACCTCAAAGGATGTTTCTGTTCGTGAGGTACCAGTTAAAGAAGAGGTCAACATGACTATTGTCCCTTTTATTTCGAGGAGTCTTCCTCCTACACAGGTATTTATTTCTACCTTGCTCTATGGTAAATTTTTGTAGTTCTATCAAGAAACAATTCTACTGAGAGGGAAGGTTTCAGTATCTCAATATTCATAGGTGTTGTATCGGGTACCCATGATTATGACTTAACCATTAGTCCAGAGAAAAATGAATGGGCATTGGTGGTGTTTTCTCGAGATTATGAGTTGTCTATGTAGGATCGTCTCCTTCATATGGTCACTTTCCCTTAGTCATCCATAGCCTCTTCCTCCCCATGTTTAGTGGGTACTTGGAAAGAGGTATCTTATTCACCACCTACATAGTGGAAGAAGCATGGTGTGGGTTTGAAGGGTGGATTAGCTACTCCTAATAGGGTGGTTCTACAGGAGTCGGGTGTGTGTACTAGGTCCAAGGCCAGGATACTACAATGGAGGCAATCCTCTCATTTTAGAAATGCTACATGCTCTAGAGACAGTCCCAGGGAGTCCATTTTTTAAATGATTCCCTTGATAATCTGGAATGCCCATGGGATTGGTGCCCTGGTTAAATCTGACTTTGTTGCCTCAGAAATAGCCAGTCACAAAGCTGTTTTGGTGGCCATTATTTAGTATAAAAAACAACCCTCTATGATTAGGGAGTTCTCTTATGAGCTGAAAATGCAAGGTAACAAGTAGGTGGACACTGTTAACAAGTACATATGGATTTTCTGGAATAGTCGGGGTGTTGTTTATTTTAATCAAGTAGGGTACCAGTGTATTTATGTCAAAGTTACCCATGGTCTCTATTACTTTTTTTCTTTTTCTATATTTGAGAGCCATATCTTTAATTCTCGTGAGATAATTTTGGAGGGACCACAATGCCTTCGACCTAGGCCCTGACCCATGGATGGTTGGGGGGATTTTAACGTGATGGGGAACTCAGTTGAAAGGAAGCGCATGGGCTGTTTTTTAGGAAGGATAGTCCTGCTTTTTCCCTATTCTGGGATGCTATGGGATCATAGATCTGGGTTTTGTGGGTGTTAAATTTACATAGTGTAATAAACAGTGGGACCGCTATAGGTGGTGAGGGGTATGGGACTGCTACATGGCCAATATTCATGCCCTATATTCCTTTTCCAGCACCATTGTAGAACATCTTGTTAGGGGATTATCAGATCACTCCCCTCTCTTTGTAAAATTAAAGGCTTCTTCAAGGCCCTCTTGAGCGTTACAGGTACATCCGGTACTGGGTGGATATCTCAGGATATTGTGAATTGGTCAACACCAAATGGACAGCCCCTGATCAAGGAAACAAGTGGACCATCTTGCTCTGTAAACTATAGAGGCTGAAAATTAATCTCATTGAATGGTCTAAGGACCTTGTCCCTCCATACTCGATGTTCAATGATGTCATGGAAGAGGATGAGCACCTGGAGAATATTTTAGAAGAGGCATGGGAGGGTCAGTTGTATGAGGAGATTTTAGAGAAGAAAGTTATCATGGTAGAATTGATCCTAAAGAAAGAACGGCTAGCCTGAGAGGGGGCTCAGATCTAGTGGAATAGAGAGGGATACAGAAATACAACCTTATTTCATGCATTCATTAAAGAGATGTCAATATCGTTGATTCCAAATATTCATTTATAGGATCGTTCATACACAAATGACATGGATACAGTGGGAGGCTTGGCCAACATGTTCGTTAAGGATCTTTTTGATGGCCATTCAGAGAGTTTTCCAAATGATTCTCCTTCGGGATACCTGGACTTATTAGAGGTGGTTACTAAGGTAGTGACGGATTAGATTAATGGTATCCTAGGAACTATGCCCAAAGAACATGAGATTTAGCATAACCTCATGATGTCGAACCCAGATAGTAGCACCGGGCCAGATGAATTCCATGCCTCTTTTTATAGGAACTCATGGAATATTTGTAAGAGGATCTAATCGCATCCATCCAGGACATCATTCGGGGTGGAATCTTACCATGGGTTTCTCCTTCCATCACCATGGTTCTACTACCTAAGACCAATATCCCAAATTTAATCTCGACTTACCGCCCTATACGAATGTGAAACATCCCATACAATGTCTTGGCTGGTATCATTAACTCCAGGTATGTGATGAATATCCCCTGGTGGGACTCCTAGGAACAATATTGGTTTTTTATGGTTTGTTCAGTACAAGAAGAAATCACCCTAGCTCAGGCGATGATCCATGATATCGGCTTCAAAACATGTGGATCGAACATGTTCATTAAGCTTGATATGAACAAGGAATATGATAGGGTCAAATAGTGCTTCTTAATCAGATTCTTTTCGAGCCTAGGGTTCTCTCCCTAGAATGTAGATATCATTTTTCGCCACATTATCTCCTCATGGTTGTCTGTTAAGTTCATTGAAAAATCTTATGATTTCTTCGAGGCCACCAGAGGCCTGTGATAATGAAATCCCATATCGCCTTCTATGTTCATTATTATGCAGGATGTTTTGAGTAGGATAATTTAGAAGAGAATTAATGAAGGGAGATTCATCAGTATTGTCAGAGGAGGAAGGCTCATACTATCTCTCACCCCATGTTTGATAACGAATCCATTCTGTTCCTTAATGCTAGAATCAGGTCAATACAAAGTCTGAACAGAGTTTTGGTTGAGTATTTCTGATGGAGAGGCCAGATTATAGATTAGTGCAGGAGTGGATTCATCATTTCTAACAAGTGTTCCTCAGTGAGGGTGGAGACTATTAGTAGGATTAGGGGTAATCAGAGGGATGAATTGTAGAGACCCGAAGCTTAACGTACATTGACATTACATTACATTTGTGGAATACTTAGTACATAATAGAAACACAAAGACAAGGATCGTAATAGTTTAGTGTCTTTGGAAACTCGGAATATAATCTTCTAATCCTGGTGAAAGATCTTCAACATCTCCCATAAAGATCTTCCTTTTTTTTATAACTAAAACCTTTCTTTATATCCTGGGGAAAGGTAAACATAAAAGGGTGAGCTCAAATGCTCAGTAAGGGTAAACAAAAAAAATATCAATCACATCAGATACATAAGCACGCAACTTTTAGAAATATTAACCTATAAAAGAGATCATAATTTCATAACCTGGGATAACTAATGGCAGTGAAATGTAATCACAATAATCACAACTTAAAACAATAAACATTGTGGCATACACACATAATCATAGAGAATTATTTCTTGTTATTCAAGACTCATTTCCAAGACTATCTTAGTGGACAAAGTCCCTTTCTGAACCGAGTCACCCTCGTTTCAGTCCAGTTTCACTGAACCGGTATAACCTACCATTCCAGCCATGTCTATCTCATGAGATATAAAATCTTTACCCAATGCATTTGAGGGAGATATAGGTCCCACCCATCTCATAATGATACCATTCTTATGTGTGGCACAAAATCATAAACCATACATCATAGCATAACCCATATAATAAAAATGGGATTCTTAAACAACCTGACATCATAAAACAATTCATATAAGATAAATCAATTCATAAAAATATTTCCATCACAACATAATCAAATCCATGTAATAATAGGGATAGAAACAGAACCCTTTATTATCTTAGACGGAAAATAATTTTGGTAAAACACTTGAACTTCATTCTTGAGGAAAATATCCTTTCTACTTCAAAAACATTTTCCTTTCTTAACATGTCGTATAATTTTAAACTAAAAGAAGTTGATTAAAAATAAACTTGAAATCTTGTAAATGAAGATTCTTTGAAATAATGTTTTAAAAATCCATTCATGTCGTATAATTTAAAAAAGACATTTTTCTCATACTTTTGTCGGAAATGTCAAAAAGTACCTCGTACGGAAAACGACAAAAGATTCCTTTCATATCTTTTACTAAAAACTCACCGAAGGGTAAAATTGGATATAAACTATTGTATAAGGATATTAATATTACATATTGAGGAAACATGGATGTGGATGATAAAATACACCCCAGTAAATACCAAAGTATAAACAATCTCGGATAAAAATGAGATTGTGATATTTCCCTTACCTTAGGTGCGATTTTCTTCGTAGGTGTCCGAACCTCCTGTATAATGATTTAAATAATGTCATTGACTTATTCCAGTATCATACTCATTGTTATGATATCATATATGGTTCACTTATGACTTTATATTACCCTTTCTTTTGTAAATTCTATGTTAAAGAGCATTTTGGGTAAAATTGTTTCATTTGTCGTCCGTGTTTTGACTTGTTATTATTCATATGATTTCATAGATCATATTTACTTACTTCCAGAATATAAAACATGATTTATATATAATATATATTCATAATATACATATATATAATAAATTAGTAAATGGACAGAAATACACCGTTCATGGAGACGGTAGGCCGTACGTACGCATGAACGCTGTTTTCGTTTAATTATTGAGTTGAAAGGAATTAAGTAGATGAAATACATATATACATAAATCCAGTAGCTTTATAATGTCATATATTTCATTATTATTTCTTATATATAATTTATAATCAGTCTTAAATGGTTAACATTGAGAATGAATCTCATCGCGTCGTGGAGACGGTAGTCCGTACGTACGCACGAGCGATGATATCGTTTCCATAATTATTGAATTGAATTGGAGTGTATGATACAATATATCAGAATAAATATGATGTTATAATAACTATGTATTGTTATTCTTTACACCATTATACCCATCCATGTAAGGTGGTGGTGGAAAATAGATTTCACCACGGTGTGGAGACGATATTCTGTACGTACACACGTGCGGTGATTTCATTTTCCATAGGATGGATAAATGATGAAATAGGGTTGTTTCATAATTATAATAATATATAAGTATATGAGTGATACTGATGTTATTACTTCATAATGAAACAACATAAGAAGAAGGAGTGGAAGAATAAATAAAGGTGAAAGAATCGGTAATGGAAATTACCTCTTCATTGAAGCGCCTCCTTCAGACCTCCTCTTAGGGCACTAAAATTGGTCTTTGAGGAAGACCAGAACCTCTAGGATGTTGCTAGGGAAGTAGAGAAGATAATTTGGTAGGGGTTGGCCAAGCTTGAAGGCTCAAAGTTGTGTGAGGAAGAGAGGTAGGGGGTGCCCTTTTATAAGGGAGGAGAGGGGAAACTTTGGAATAACTAGAAATATTATTTTATTATAAAGTCAAGTTCGGTTTTAAATAGCTCCAACTTGATTTATTTCGGGGCTAAGGTGGGTATGGGTCGAAATCCTCTAATCCAATAGAATTTAGACAAGTTTATGTTCTTATTTTAACCTTATCATTTAGATTTAACATTAAGTTAAATAATTTTACTTTTACTATGTCTTCTTGTGTTCTTATACTATAAGGTTAATAAACATAGTATATCAATCCAAACGAACCCAAAGTTGTTTATTATTAATATATATAACTTTATCTAAGTCATTTGGCCAAACCTTATATTTTTAGGAATAAAATAACAATTAATAATATAATATTTGTTTTTAAAAACCATTTTATGTCAATTTTGACTCTATTTAGTAATTGATTTTTGTGAAAATCCTAACAGAATGATAAGTTCGAAAAAAGTTAATTAAATAAATACTAACATGTCCTATTAACCTAGAAAATTAGTGGAATTCATAAAAAGTCTCAAATTATATTTATTTGAGTATTTATAACATCAATTATGTCAATATTTCATTAATAAGATAATTACTGCATCATCGTTGTGTCATAAATAATTTAAATTATTTAATGTCTAAAAATTAAAAATAAAATACCATTATGTAGGAAATCGTTTTATCATTCTAATGAATATTTATAGTCTAATTTATCTTATGTATAACCCTATATTAAAAATGTTTTATTAAATAAACTTTGATTCTAACTCTTTTAACTCATCTTTGAATTAAATAATAATATATGTCCTAATCTAATTCAATTGGGCCTAAATGGTCATATGTTATTCCTAAGGTTGTTTTTGGTCGAATTCCACTTATCCAATAGAATTAGGACATGTGTTAGGGTAATAATAATATCATTTTTACCCTTAATTACCCTATTTACTTTTAACTGTGGTAAATAAAAGTAAAAAGTTACTATTCACCAAAAATTATTTTCATCTCATTGAACCACATTTTACTTACTGACATCAACCGTGTCTCTCGGATTTTTGAAATTCCACTCACAGAAGCGGTAAAATTTAGTTTTATGAAAAATTCAGTTTTTTTAACTACCACATAGTGGTTTCACTATTCATCAAAAATTGAAAGTTTTCAGAAAAATACCAAAAATTAGGTCTAAGCTATATTTGATATTATGAACTGAAAATTGATTTTTATTTTACCAAATTCAAAACATATCAGTTGCATTAATTAATTTAAAAATTAATTACCGTCATTAAAACAAAAGGCGTGTTTTTAAGAGATAATAACTATCAAAAGATTGACACTTGTTTATAACTGGTTTAAATGTGAAATTACATCCAAGGACCAACATTGTATTAATTTGTAAAAATATATTCTAAATATACTTTAAAACCGCTCAAATTAATAATTTATCACTATTAATTATTTCGATTGAAAAAGTTGTTTTTAATTAAAATTTAGTAATTTTCACTATTCATCAAAATATGAAAGTTATCCGAAAATCACCAAAATATCACCTTAAGCTAATTTCGATATTCCAAATCCATTAATGAAGTCCATTTTGAAAAATAAAATTTACAAAATTTCAAAAAGTGGTTATTACTATTCATAACGGCTAGTTATAATAATATCTTAATAGCATATCATTGTTTAGTAAAACTTGGAGTTGCGTACAACACACGCTATCGTGGAAGGTCGTGATTGCGTGTAATTCAAGCCAGGTCAGAGATGTGTGTTGTGAAATATCCTTTTGGTGTAGCGTATAACACAAGACATTAATGAAATTAAAAAGAATATTTTTCATAAAATATGGGGGTGTTACATTCTGCCCCCCTTAAAATGAATTTCTCCCTTGAAATTCGTCAGGGTTATAAATGGTTTACTATTTGAAAGTTTCATTAATCTAAACCCACATCGTAAAAATGAATACCAAAACCAATCTTTAAAAACAAAAGTATGAAACTTAACGGTTACCCAAATAAACTAATCATTGGGTTTCCACATAGGTGAAAATATGGATATAGAAGAGAAATCTGACCATCATGTTCTGATGGAGAGTGGTAGAGAACATGGCTATGGAAAAGCTAGTAATCACAAATCCATAAATTTGTGACGATCTAAGGTACCATCTGATTAATCATATATAAGAGCACTAGGACATCATTTTTGGTTTTCAAGATCGTTTCCATAAAGTTGAAGAATTTGAATTAGAATAAATACTTACTTTATTTTGGTACAATCTCACTGTTGTTCGTGCCTTGAACAATTTCCCCTTCATCTCTTAAATAAATGAAGTTGAATGTGTTATTCATGAAGTGTTAGTATGACAGGTCATTCCATCTATCTCAAACAAAAGGTTAGCAAAAGTTATTAAATATACATAAGTCATTATTTAGTGAGATTAATCGTATACGGTTCCTAAAATGGACTTATACTTCATATATCATACCGATTAATAAAATAAAACTAGTTTCTACTAAACAGGGACTTCCTGTAGGCCAGTGGTAGGCGATAAATGCCAGTCGCACTTCAGTTGTGGGTTCGATTCTCACAGACTTGTCTGACGCGATGGGTTGTCGCCCGTCCTGCAGGTTGTCCTTTTTCTAAAGCTATATTACTATAACATCCCATCAATAATACTAACTTATGTCCAACATTATCCATTCCAATCTTTAGGCTTATCTATAATACTGTCATCCACTCTCAGAGATTTAATACCATCATTGATCCCCATATATCATAAGATATATCATGTTGGTCACATTCCAAACATTCAAAGGCCTTAATCTTGTACTCTCTTGAATACCCATTGAACCTTAGTGAAAACATGAATGCAGTTAAAAGTTAACACTTTCCACATACCAAAATCCTCAAAATTCTATATACTCAAACCATGATATCACTTAGTCCTTATATCAATCATGAGCTCATGAATACTGTTAAACATTACGTTTTCTTGGTTTCCCTTCATTATGCACATATCACCTTATTTCCAAAAATATCTCAATCACTTTGAATACCACATTAGACCAATACATAAATATTCCAATACGTTATGATACAACATTATATTGGAATCACATTACATAAACACTTAATCATTCCACCACATCGTTGTCATATTCAACATCGCCAATAGTGATCACATGTGACTTCCCTTCGTCCTTTGCCTTAAGTGGTTGCTCATGTCGATCATCACTAACCCTTGGATTAGGGAATTTATTAACATAATTCCCCATTTCCTTGCACTTGAAGAATTGAAGTGTTGGTGGTGCGTTCTCTGCAGTGTTTGCTTTATTCACATCATAAGAAACCCTTTTTCCATTACTTCGACACTCAGCTACTCGATGACCTTCTTTTCCACACTTAAAACATTTTCTAGTCCCTTTTAGACAATCTCCACCATGGTTCTTTCCAAACATTGTGCATAAGGAAACATTCATCTTCTTTTCACCATTATTCTGAGATTTATCCTTGAACTCCATCTTTCGTTTCTTGTCAAAACCATGAGATGGATATGTAACACCAACTTCCATTTCTACCTTGATAGCACAACGCACAATTTCTTCATAGCTACTGAAGTCTCTTATAGCTAATTCCCTTCGAAGACTTGGTTTTAAGACACTGAAAAATCAATCAACTTCACTTTCAGGTTGGATGATAATTCCAGATGCATACCTTGAAAGTCTTGTAAAATTCCCTTCTTATATACCAAAAGATTCATCATCCTTCTGCTTCACCTCAAGAAACTATTTTTCCATCTTTGATCGAAGAATACGAGGGAAGTACATACAGAAAAACAAGTTCTTGAACTCGTCCCATTCCATGGACTCAATTTCAACTCTTGGACTCGTATTCTTGATAATATTCCACCATTGATCAGCTTCACCTTTCAAACGATATACTGATAAGATGACTTTATCATGTTCGGAACATTGACGAACTGAAAATATCTTTTCAGTGGTACTGATCCATTGTTTAGCAACAAGTGGATCGGAAGTCCCACTGAAAGAAGGTGGATGTTGCCTCATGAAGGACTCAATAGAATATTGTTCCCTTCTCTGCTCATTTGGAAGTCCAGAAAGATTCATAGCTTGTGTAATTATAGCAATAAGATTTTTCACTCCATCTCCCATAACATTTGATTGTTCAGGAGGACAATCATTGCATTGTCCATTGCATTGATCAACACAGTTCCTTCAAGTTCCAGCCATCGTCTAAAACCCAAAAAGAATAGTGTGAGAGGAAAAAGTCATAATAAAGGGGGAGTAACTTCAATATCTAACATCTTTGGTTTAATCTAATATCGTTACCATAGTTCTAGGACTATATCCTATACATATACTTATCCTTAGGGACATTCCTAGACATACCGTAGAAATATCTCTACGGATCTCACTAACTCTTTCGCATCCTAGTTTCCAAAGGTTGACCAAACCTTTCCTCTGATACCAACTATAGAGACCCGAAGCTTAACGTACATTGACATTACATTACATTTTCGGAATACATAGTACATAACAAAAACACACATACAAGGATCGTAATAGTTTAGTGTCTTTGGAAACTCGAAATATAATCTTCTAATCCTGGTGAAAGATCTTCAACATCTTCCATAAAGATCTTCCTTTTTTTATACATAAAACCTGTCTTTATATCCTGGAGAAAAGTAAACATAAAAAGGTGAGCTCAAATGCTTATTAGGGGTAATCAAAAGAAATATCAATCACATCATATACATAAGCACGTAACTTTTGGAAATCTTAACCTGTAAAAGAGATCATAATTTTATAACCTGGGATAACTCATGGCAGTGAAATGTAATCACAATAATCATAACATAAAACATTATACTTTGTGGCATAAACATATAATCATAGAGAATCATTTCTTGTTAGTCAAGACTCATTGCCAAGAATATCTTAGTGGACAAAGTCCCTTTCTGAACCGAGTCACCCTCGTTTCAGTCCTATTTCACTGAACTGGTATAACCTACCATTCCAGCCATGTCTATCTCATGAGATATAAAATCTTTACCCAATGCATTGGAGGGAGATATAGGTCCCACCCATCTCATAATGATACCATTATTATGTGTGCCACAAAATCATAAACCATACATCATATCATAACCTATATAATAAAAATGGGATTCTTAAACAACATGACATCATAAAACAATTTATATAAGATAAATGAATTCATAAAAATATTTCCATCACAACATAATCAAATCCATGTAATAATAGGGATAGAAACAGAACCCTTTATTATCTTAGTTGGAAAATAATTTTGATAAAACACTTGAACTTCATTCTTGAGGAAAATATCCTTTCTACTTCAAAAACATTTTCCTTTCTTAACATGTCTTACAATTTTAAACTAAAAGAAGTTGATTAAAAATAAACTTGAAAACTTGTAAAGTAAGCTTCTTGGAAATAATGTTTTAAAAATCCATTCATGCCGTATAAGTTAAAAAATACATTTTTCTCGTACTTTTGTCAGAAAAGTCAAAAAGTACCTCGTACGGAAAACGACAAAAGATTCCTTTAATATATTTTACTAAAAACACACCGAAGGGTAACATTGGATATAAACTATTGTAGAAGGATATAAATATTACATATTGATGAAACATGGATGTGGATGATAAAATACACCCCAGTAAATACCAAAGTATAAACAATCTCGGATAAAAATGAGATTGTGATATTTCCCTTACCTTAGGTCCGATTTTCATCGTAGGTGTCCGAACCACCTGTATAATGATTTAAATAATGTCATTGACTTATTCCAGAATCATACTCATTGTTATGATATCATATATGGTTCACTTATGATTTATATTACCCTTTCTTTTGTAAATTCTATGTTAAAGAGCATTTTGGGTAAAATTGTTTCATTTGTCGTCCGTGTTTTGACTTGTAATTAATTATATGATTTCTTAGATCATAATTACATAATTCCAGAATATAAAACATGATTTATATATAATATATATTCATAATATTCATATATATAATAAATTAGTAAATGGAATGAAATACACCGTTCATGGAGACGGTAGGCCGTACGTACGCATGAACGCTGTTTTCGTTTCCTTATTCAGTTGAATGGAATTAAGTAGATGAAATACATATATACATAAATCCAGAAGCTTTATAATGTCATATATTTCATTATTATTTCTTATATATACTTTATAATCACTCTTAAATGGTTAACATGGAGAATGAATCTCATCGCGTTGTGGAGACGGTAGTCCGTACGTACGCACGAGCGATGATATCATTTCCATAATTATTGAATTGAATTGGAGTGGATGATACAATATATAAGAATCAATATGATGTTCTAATAACTATGTATAGTTATTATTTACACCATTATACGCATCCATGTAAGGTGGTGGTGGAAAATAGATTTCACCACGGCGTGGAGACGGTATTCCGTACGTATGCACGCGCGGTGATTTCGTTTTCCGTAGGATGGATAGATTGTGAAATAGGGTTGTTTCATAATTATAATAAAATATCATTATATGAGTGATACAGATGTTATTACTTCATAATGAAACAACCTAAGAAGAAGGAGTGGAAGAAAAAATAAATGTGAAATAATCGGTAACGGAAATTACCTCTTCTTTGAAGCGCCTCCTTGAGACCTCTTCTTAGGGCACTAAAATTGGTCTTTGATGAAGACCAGAACCTCTAGGATGTTTCTAGGGAAGTTGAGAAGATAATTTGGCAGGGTTTGGCCAAGCTTGAAGGCTCAAAGTTGTGTGAGGAAGAGAGGGAGGGGGTGCCCTTTTATAATGGAGGAGAGGGGAACCTTTGGAATAACTAGAAATATTATTTTATTATAAAGTCAAGTTCGGTTTTAAATAGCTCAAAAATGATTTATTTCTAGGTTAAGGTGGGGATGGGTAGAAATCCTCTCATCCAATAGAATTTAGAGTAGTTTAGGTTCCTATTTTAACCTTATCATTTATATTTAACATTAAGTTAAATAATTTTACTTTTACCGTGTCTTCTTGTGTTCTTATACTATAAGGTTAATAAACATACTATACCAATCCAAACGAACACCTAGTTGTTTCTTATTAATATATATAACCTTATCTAAGTCATTTGGCCGATCCTTAGATTTTTAGGAATAAAATAACAATTAATAATACAATATTTGTTTTTAAAAACTATTTTATGTCAATTTTGACAATATTTAGTAATTGATTTTTGTGAAAATCCTAACAGAATGATAAGTTTGAAAAAATTAAATTAAATCAATACTAACATGTCTTATTAACCTATAAAATTAGTGTAATTCATAAAAAGTCTCAAATTATATTTATTTGAGTATTTATAACATCAATTATGTCAATATTTCATTAATAAGATAATTACTGCATCATCGTTGTGTCATAAATAAATTAAATTATTTAATGTCTAAAATTTAAAAATAAAATACCATTATGTAGGAAATCGTTATATCTTTCTAATGAATATTTATAGTTGAATTTATCTTATGTATAACCCTATATTAAAAATGTTTTATTAAATAAACATCGATTTTAACTCTTTTAACTCTTCTTTGAATTAAATAATAATAAATGTCCTAATCTAATTCAAGTGGGCCTAAATGGTCATATTTTATTCCTAAGGTTGTTTATGGTCGAATTACACTTATCCAATAGAATTAGGACATGTGTCAGGGTAATAATAATATCATTTTTACCCTTAATTACCCTATTTACTTTTAACCGTGGTAAATAAAAGTAAAAAGTTACTATTCACCAAAAATTATTTTCATCTCATTGAACCACATTTTACTTACTGACATCATCCGTGTCTCTCCGAGTTTTGAAATTCCACTCACATAGGCGGTAAAATTATGTTTTATGAAAAATTCAGTTTTTTTAACTACCCCTTAGTGGTTTCAATATTCATCAAAAATTGAAAGTTTTCAGAAAAATATCAAAAATTAGGCCTAAGCTATATTTGATATTATGAACTCAAAAATGATTTCTATTTTATCAAAATAAAAACATATCTGTTGCATTAATTAATTCCTATCATCAAAACAAAAGGCGTGTTTTTAAGAGATAATAACTATCAAAAGATTGACACTTGTTTATAACTGGTTTAAATGTGAAATTACATCCAATGACCAACATTGTATTAATTTGTAAAAATATATTATAAATATACTTTAAAACCACTCATATTAATAATTTATCACTATTGATTATTTCGATTGAAAAAGTTGTTTTTAATTAAAATTTAGTAATTTTCACTATTCATCAAAATATGAAAGTTATCCAAAAATCACCAGAATTTCACCATAAGCTAATTTTGATATTCCGAATCCATAAATGAATTCAATTTTGAAAAATAAAATGTACAAAATTTCAAAAAGTGGTTATTACTATTCATAACGGCTAGTTTTAATAATATCTTAATAGCATATCGTTGTTTAGCGAAACGTGGTGTTGCGTACAACACACGCTATCGTAGAAGGTCGTGATTGCGTGTAATTCAAGCCAGGTCAGATATGTGTGTTGTGAAAGCTTCTTTTGGTGTAGCGTATAACACAAGACATTAATGAAATTAAAAAGAATATTTTTCATAAAATCTCGGGGTGTTACATGAATTCCCAATGTCTTATCTTGCCACACCTATATCGTACAGTAGGCATAGGATCAGAGAGTATGATGACCTTATCTCCATGAACATGGATATGGTGATGAACTAGAAGAAAAAATTATCTCTCTTGGTGGAAGTATCATCCTCATTAACAACATCATAGTGGATTCTCTTATTCATGGTCTTTTATCCATCAAGGTTCCGAAAGGATTAATCAGATATATTGATAGGATTCTAGAATACTTTATGTGGGATCCTGGTGCGGAGGGCAGGAGGCACTGGGTTTCATGGCGTAAAATGGTGAAGCCTTTGTGTGAGGGAGGCATTCATGTGCTGAACATAAAAGATACCATCTACTACATGCGTGCGAGGATGAATTGGAGTGTAACAAACATCGTACGCATTGTGGGATTACCATGCATAGGTATGCATGTTGCCTTCGGAATCCGGAGAACAGTCATCACTCCCCAATATGGTCGATGTATGGCCCCATTATTTTTGTTCTCCAGCCTTTTTTCCATTGGATTTTTGTGCAAGGCAGTGTATCCTTCTGAAACTAGAACTGGTGTGGATCACTGCTTTGGTTCCCAGGATGTCCCATCCCCGAGAAGGACCATTGTGCCTTCACTTCTTCTTCCTCAGGCCGTTTCTCTTCAAAATATTTTAGTCACATTGTACCAGACCAGGTGAAGAACAGTGACTGAGACAAGATCATTTTAGTGAAAAATATTCCCACAATGTATAAGTTACCTACATGGAGGATAAGGAATGGCCCACTCCCGACTAATGACAATATTCGTAGGTGTGGTATTCATCTGGTGTCTAGGTGTGTGTGTTGTGCTGTTCACGGTGGGGAATCAATTTCACATCTGTTTTTTGGTAGTGAATGGTCCAGTGAGGTATGGTATGTTCATTGGGAATTCATGGAATTCATCACCACGGCTGGAGATATTCATCCCTTTGTTGAAAGGTGTTTCCAAATCATAGGTGATGGTGGTCATGAGTGGGTGGCGCGATCAGTGGTGATGCATGCGGGGTGATGGTTTCTTTGTCAGGAACGTAATAGATCGAGACATGACGGAGTGCCAGGGACAACATGATCTATCATCACATGGTATATGAATTTATTGATTGATTGTAATAAGTCTTTTCAATCCTAGAAGAATTCTCCTTCTATGAACATATTTCAGGCAGGTGGTGGAGGGGTCTCTACATGAAATAATAAGAAGGTTGAATGAGAAAGATGGCGGGTACCTTATGTGGTTTTAAAGATGAACATGGATGGTTCATGTGTGTTGGGGTATGCACAAGGAGGAGAGGTGGTGCGAGATAGTTGTGGATCAGTCTACTTGGTGTTCTCAGTCATATTTGGTTCGGGGACCTTCCTTCATGTGAAGGTAGTGAAGATGCATGTTGTCGTTGTGTTATGCAGGAAAAAAAGGGTTAGAACATTATGAAGTGGATATAGACTCTAATATTGTACACAGTTCCTTTAAAGGATACTCAGTCGTGCCTTGGTTTATTTTTTTACGTTACCATAAAATACAGAAAGTTATTAATAGAAATGCTCAACTGCTTCATTAGTGGAGGTAGAGGAACAAAGTTTCATACTACATAGCTTCAATGGATGATTCCATAACGGTGGAGGAATTCCTTCACAATGCATCCAGCATCAAGGCTATGAGGATGAAATATATTAACGGGGATTCTCCCAGTCTACATTACTTTTGGCCTCCCTAGAAATGTTTTGTTATAATGGGGGGTGAGGATGGGTCTCCCATTCTTATTTTCTGTATTATTATTTGTTTTTTTCTTTCTATTAATAAAAAATATGATGATGATGATGAAACCAATCATAGTGTTTATCATATTACGGTGTGATTGATTGAGTATGTGATATGTGTACTACATTCATCTATCTACAAAAACACATTAAATAAATAACATCTTCAATGATTTATATCATATTATAGACAATTTAATGTAAAATATGACTTCCCAAAAGGTCTTTGCAAAAAACTAAATAATTACTAGTTAAAATTGATATTAAAATTTATTTAAAAATAGTATATAAAATGGTGGAAAAATTAACTAAATAATTATTTTGAATTTATATTTTCATGATGTATGTAAATATTTTTAACACATTTCCTTAATTATACTATTTCATTTGTAACATCTGAGTCCAATCTCTCATGAGCATGAGTATCATTGAACAAACCACCCCAACTCAAGGAAACAAATCAATCCGAATAAAAAATCAATTTTCTATTACTAATAGTATAACAAAATAATTAATCAAAAATATGAGTCAATAAATGAATAAAATTACAATTTTAAACTAATAAAATGTAAATTTAATCATATAGTGTACATTCTGTATCATATTGTGGTATGGTGGATTCTTTCATTCTAAAAATTACTAAGGGATCATTGTCATAATGTATCAACATAATCCAATTTTTTTTAATTTGTTTTGATTATGTAATTTGGATTGTTTTTATTAAAATGAAAATTTTCAACTAAAACCATACATTTTGAGTAATACTGGTGACACCATTTGACATATTTATGACCAATATATTCCTAGATGTGGCAAATAAATTATGTATCATCATCCTAATTTTTGGAGAAAAACATAGCTCAATTTCTTATTTTTTGCTTGTAGAAAATGTATTTTAAACATAAGTGGAACATTTATATTTAAAACAAATAATTAGGGTCAGATCAACCATAATAAGTCTAGGAGTTCTGTGTATTAAATTCGTACACATGAAAATAAATTAGAGATTTTTCTCCTAATGTTTGAAAACAACATGATCTTGTTTTCATAGTTTCTACTATTTTATGTATGTTTTAATATATAATGAATCATCAATACTAAAAACACATAATTTTAGTCATACTTCACACATAAAGAGTCATATTGATTTGAAATCATTTCCTACATATAAAAAATTATTAATAAATATTTTCATAATGTATGGTAACAAAAAAACACATTTTCTCATTTTTGTCAATTTGGTGTATGTTGTAATCTAAAAAGATAATTTTTTTATCGAAACAACATAATTCATGTCACACTAAGCACATCATGTGTGATAATTAAATGTAATAAATTCATGCATATCACAAATTTTTTATGGATCATTTACCTAAATTTTAGAGACAATCTCAACTGGTTGTCTCAGCTTTGAGAAATTGAAATGTACATTAAACTAATGTGAAAATTTTAAAAAATAGACATATAATAAAATTGATTAGGAAATAAACTAAAATAAATTTGATATAAATAAGATATATTAACTAAAAAATTACTACAAATTCACATATTCATGATGCCTATAAACATTCTAAAACAATTTATTATTTCAATTCCTTTTAAAACAAATTGATTTTCTTCAGTAATACTTCCCGTTGAAAAACTGATAAAAAATAATATGTAATATTACTGATAAAAATGATTCACATCTAAAATATATTTCTGTGGTCATAGCCTATAATAAATAACGCATTAGATAGTAACAAAAATTTTATATTGGAAAAACTTTTGACACAATGTACATTACCCACTCATCGCTAAAAAATATTCTTTATTTTGAGTGGATATTTTTCACAAATATTGAAATTACTATAAGAATGTAGACAAACAATTAACAAATATATTTATTGAAATAGTAATTAAATTTATAAGTTACCTATTTAGGGATGCTCTACCTTTAATGGTTTATGATATCTCTTAAAAATTGTAAAAAATAATTTCGTCAATCATTTCCATTATCTTTCTTCAGATATCGCAGAAACAATGACCAACATAATTAAATTGTGTTGAAATATTTTTTGATATTAAAATATTTCTATATATAAATTACTTTTTTTCAAGTGTAATTATCCCATCAAATTGTTATATTCAATAACTAAATTCATTCTACAATTCATCCTTTATTAACTAAACACCATATCATAACAAAATCCTTATTAATACATAGATTCCAAATATAATTCAATATTTATCTATAAAATATTGAATTAGTTGTATAAATAATTAATAATAGACATAATTTTTAGTATTTTTGTTTAATATTCATGTACTGGATACAAATATATGTGTTTAGTTTATAATATTTAGTGTGATCAGCTTCCCGTATGTCATGAAAATAAAAAATAATTAAAAAAATAGAAATATATTTTATATTATTAGATTTTTGGGTTTTACCCGAGAATTGTGGGAATCAAAAACAAAAAATATACTATTATTTTTTCTAGAAAGCATCATTTTATTATAATATTTATTATTTAGTAATCATAACTAAGACCTTCAATAATTCAAACTTGATAATCTCATTTATACTTTTGAGACTGAAAGCATCTATATTGAAAAATCTAAATATTTATTTTCCATATGGAATTTAAGACATATATAAATATTTAAATATGGTCTCCTGATAAATTTTTAATGATAATAAATATTTCTATGCAACTGGAAGGGAGAAGATACTCTTAAAATGTCATTTTAATTTCAATGACTATTAAATTTTTTTTCGTTATCCGGATTTCAATTTACCTGTAAATTTACCCTTATATAATTCCATTCAAAAATTTAGAACAATTACCATTAAATATTATATATTTTTTATATGAATATTTTTTATAAATACAGTCTTCATATATTTTTATAATATTATATAACCAATCAATGAATTGTCTAACAAAATCATGGAAAAAAATTAATATCCATCTCATCAAAAGGAATATAAAACACTATGGTCATCATTTAAGATACCTCAATCCCATATCTAATGTGATATTTTTGAGTTCCAAACTTTTTATCCCATCTCTCTATATGTTAATCATATACCCCTTATAATAAGGTGGTGTGTGGGTGTTTATAAATATAAATCACAGATATATTTACCATATATAATTTTAGTAATATAATTTTTTCATTTGTTTTCATATTCACATTTAATATAATTATTAATAAAAAATTGATTACCATAGTTAATATATGTGGTTGATTGGATTGACCATCCATAATGATAGTGGGGTTATTTGGTTGTTCATGTGTGGATATTTTTTCCACCTTCAGTTCTTCTTAATCCATTATCATATATTTCTTTACTATACCAAAAAGGACAATATTATATTCCAAAGAATATATTTGGGGTTTCATTCCATTAATAATCTTTTATGTAACTTACTTTGGTATTTCCTTCCCCATATATTCTTAGGGGTGCACTCTAACACGTACTCTGATAACCTGACCTTATTGTTCTTATCATATTAAATATTTATGAAGTTCTTTTTCTTTCAATATTTTCCCTACTGATTCTTGTTTCTGAATCATATTAAATCATATGAATATTTATATTTTATTTAATAATATTATAACAAATAACAAATTTTTATTATTTTATACTTATAAATGTTTCTTATAATGTGTTTATTCATAAACAAGCTTACCCACCATAATTATGTAAAATTTCTTCAATTGAAAATGACGTAGTTTTGAAGCATCTTTGGATTTTGATTCATCAATCAAATATATTAAAAAGAACATACTTTTTCATATTTCATAAATCGTTTATTATTAATTTAATATGCATACCAATTTATATCACTGTGAAGTTTATCTGATCCTTTTATCTAGTAGGGGCATAATGATTTAATTTTATATTACTTACATTTTATTCCACTATATTATTTCAAAAATTAATCATTTTCAAAAAAATTGTATAAAATAAATAATTTCAAATAATATATTATCGAATAAAATTCACCTTGAATGATTTATCATCAAGATGAATGATGAAAACAATCCATATTTCTTTCATTATGATGTGTGCATAACTAACAGGTGGGTGGACCTTTACTTTCTCTTTTGAATCCCTAATGTCTAACTTGGTAAGAAATGTTTGGAAGCCCTTATGGGAATTTTCAAGCATCTGTGAAGGCATATTTCTTATTAAATCCATCTAAAATAAATTAATCCACTAAGGGATAACTAAAATTAAATCAATGTTTAATTATATAATTTTTACTAAATATAGAATAGTTATGGTCACATTACCATTATATCATCCTAAAGGGTTTCCTTCATTATATACTAGACATGGATACATGAATTCATAACAATCGAAAAATTCACCCTCACATTGACCCAAACAAAACTAATAAAAATTGACTTGTTTGGGTCAACAGGTTGGTTGTTTTGATTCCATCCAACATAATATATTATAAGCTTACTTATTATATAGATAATTTTATTCAGTACTTTGATGTATTGTCATTATTATTTCTTTTCATCAACATGTTTTTGATCCCATATTAATATTTCAGTTGACGCATCAACACCCTATTCTTCCTTGGGGTTGGTAACATCATCATGTGTAGAAGGCATTGTCTATATGGATGGTAAAAAATTAAATTTTGATAATATAAATATAGAAGAGAACATATATTATTATAATTAAAATAATATAATATTAAAAAAATTAACCTTCTCATTGAAATCCTTTTATTTTTTAAATGTTGAATGGATTTGACTCCTTTAGTAAGAATCCAAATCCCTTCATTATGGTCCCCTAAAATGTAGAATGAATTTTCTATATTGGGATCTCCATGAACTAATTGTGATATTCTATTCAAAGGTCTATCATTGGTTGAATTTCCATATAGCCCTATAGTAGTTTTAGTTTTAAGCTAGATAATAGATAACATCTTGTTTACTTGATCTAATACATAAATTATATTCACATCTTAGGATGCTATTATGAACGGTTTATCCATTTCCCATTCCACAAAAAAATAACCTTTAGAAAGACGATTCCACCAAAATTCACTAATATCATATTTTCAATTCAATGTAATGGAAAATTGTAATAGAAATGTTGTTTAATTAGACACATATAAATTTTATAAAATGCCAAAATATGACATATTCACATAAATTGGATTTAAATACTTATAAAAAATTATGATCAACACATCACCAAAAATCATAAGACCATTATTTTGGATTTTACTATAATCATCATGTTAATTTATATATAATATATAACCATTGATTAAAAAACTATTGTAAAATATAAAAACTTCACATTCTCAACTAGGTAGCCATTGATGTCATTCAACAATTGAAATTAGATTTTATGAAAATTTATAATAAATATGATCTTAGAAAATTCCTATAATCTCTTTGTTATGTTTGTTTTATATCCTTCCTTCATCCCTTAAAGTTTTCAAATATTTAATAATTGTTTTAAGGGCTTCAATGTATGGATGAACATCTATACAATTTTGTAAAATTTAAATGAGTGCTTTCTCCCGATCGATGATGGTAATTGTAACAACATCACTTCAGGAAATCCCTTCGTCTATTTGGAATCCACTATATTGTGACTTTGGGAGACTAATTCTAATAACAATTTTTATATAATCATTATAGAATTCAAAATATTCTTCATTAACACATTATTTTGAAAAAACAAAATTACACCTTCCTAGATTCATTATATATGCATTAACAATCATTATATATCATTCAATGGGGTGAATCCATCCACTATAGACAATGTCACATATTTTAACGTCTCTAACCAAGTGAACAATCATGTGGACTATTATATCAATGAATGACACTGGGAATAACATCCCTAATTCACATAATATGGCTGCAAACTCATTCATCGTTATTGAAAACATCTCTAGGTTGATAACATTTCTGCATATAGATGTGAAATATAGGAAGAGTCTTTTTAATATATTTCATTTATATTATAAACAATGTAACATAAAGTAATGAACATAAAATCATCCATCAAAACATGATAGTCACATGGTTTTGGTAATTCTAACCTCAAAATAGTATTTAAAAAAACATTATGGATATGTTATGAATACCCTCAAGATATTTTATATTATTACAAAAAATTAAATTTTGTAATTTTTCCTATATATATTGATTTAAAATAGTTTGAGGTAGAAATGTATACCCTTTACACTTCACCAATACCGACTCTTACCTTATCCCCATGTCAATCACATCCATCCTAGCCTTTATTCTATCTCTTTTTCACAAACATTTAGTGACATATCAATAACACAATCAAATTCATTTTTTTCAAAATGCATGACAACAACAAAAATCACTAATATACAATCAATTCCAATACAGTAATGTAATGAAAATGACTTATGTTTCCAAATTTATTTCATGTTGGTTTTTAGAAAATGGACTACCAAAAATTGTTTCTATAGCTTTTACTTTATCAAATAAAATATCACCTATTGGTGGGGATAGTGTTGTACCATATTTGGTATTCCCATCAGTTTCTATCTTCTAGGATAAATACTTTTGTCATAGAAGTAAAAATATTGGATTCCCAATAAAAACAATATTTAAATAATGTTTATATCATACTTAGAGTATACATTCTTCACAAATGGTATCCCCCACAATCCATTAATTCTATATATGGAAAATCCTTTATAATATGGAAAGTCATTTATATTCCCATAGGACATGAGCCTTAATTTAAATTCATTTTTTCTATGATAATCATAACTAATGATAAATTTATCCCACATAAACTTCATATCTTTAATCAATGGCTCCAAATAAAAATCTCTATTGTTATCGGGTTACTTTGGATGAGATATATGTAGAGACAACATAATGAATATATGCTTCATGCATAATCATATATAATAGATATAATATTACTACATGACATCACATTTACAATTATTACTACTATATATACCAAACGTACTTATTCCATTTTTAGATAATTCAATATAGATGTTTCTCATATAATTTTTAAATTCACGATACTCAAAAAAAATTATTCCACTGAGGAAAATCTACAAGATAACATAAGTTCACATATTCAATCATTGTATCTGAATTCCATGTCAATTTTATTTCTATTTCTGGGAAACTAAAGAGTCTTCTAAATTGTATAATGATATGAAAATACCATACAACTTATGAATTACGTGATTCATATTTATTTTATTTATCTATTCCTCACATATGGAATTTTGTGATTGATTGATGTTCCATTCCATACAATATGAAATCATTTGGAAAAGAATGTTATTTTTTAGAGATACTTTACATTGAATATAGAATGAATTTAGCATTATATGTTTGACAAGGAAGTTTAATTTTTTTAGGTATAATATCATTCATTATACCATTTATTACTGTAAAGTTGGTGTCCCTTCATCTACTTCCATATTGCAAATTATATAACATCAATATATATGAAAATTTACTCTATCTAGTAAATTTGATAAAAAATGGGGTAAAATAGTTGATCATGTTTATACTAGATAAATCATATGAACCTCCTAAAATATTTTTTCAGGTATATATATTTTTTTCATAAATACAATTTTTTCTATAAGAGTTGGGAGAAAATTTGATTTCGTATAGAATTGATCATAGCTATACATATTGGAATAAACATTGTGAGAATTGAACATTCTCACTAATTGGTATGGTAAAATGCTCTATATATCATTGGATATGAGGACCTGTGTAAATGATAATAGGGATCCTTAAATGGAAATAAGATGAGAAATTTATGGTTACCTTACCTTCATGATTGTCCAAATTTTTTTAGAAGATAAATCGTTTTTATAAGATAAAAATGTATACTAGTTGTACTAAATACAAAACATTTTCAGTTCTATTATTATTTTAAATTTTGAAATCAGGTAGTGGGTGGAATGATACTATTTTATAGGAATACATTTTCTCTTGAATGATATGATTCCAGATAAAAATAAACTTCCCGGTCAATATAATTCTTAAAGAATGTTATTTTAAATGGGAATGAACTATAAAAAATTAATTATAGTCCAAGTGATTGAATATTGTTTCATATTGACCATGTTGACACTAGAAGACACGTCCCCAAATTTTTTTAAATGCTTCCATAAGTGATCCAATATCGTATGCTATTTCACAAGCTTATATTTTGTAGGTCGTAGGGCCCGAATGTAGTTACGGATTAGGAGTTATATACATTTGGAGTTGGGCTAGAAAACTGGTTCACGAAGCCCATCAACGAAGCACCCCTCTGTGGTCGCAGATCACTGCTACGAAGCAATTAGGTAGGATGCTCTACGAACACCTTTGACTTTCACAAACTCACCATGAAGCGATGATGTGAGATGATCCATGAACCCCTTTGATGTTCGCGGACTCACTGTGATGTGTTGAGGGGGGATCCTCTATGAACCCCTTTTATGTTCACGAACTCAGTGTGAAGCGAGGAGGCCAGATGCTCCACAAACCCCTTATATTTTCATGAACCCACCGTCAATCTTTCTTTTTATTCACGCCATGAGATCTCAGCTTCGCATCACCCCTTTCCTCTAAATACTCAGTTCACCACCTGTCTCCAGATGGTCAATCCACCCCTTGGGTGGCCAATCTCTTAGACCATGGAGCTCTTCTTTCCTTCTCGAATAGGATCTGTGAGCCCATTCTCCATGAGCAGCTTCCTTCACGATGCTGCTCCATGAGTCAAGGATCCACAAGAAACTTCCATTTCTATGTTGCTTCACCAGTACATGATCTATGAGAAGCTTCCTCCGTGATGCACCTCTGTGTGCCTGTGCACCGTGAGCAGCTTCCTTCGCGATGCTGGTCCGAGAGTCAATGTTCTAAAAGCATCTTCTTTCGTGATGCTGCTACTTGATTCCATCCTCTGCGAGCAACTTTCTTTGTGATGATACTCCGCGAGTCCATGATCCTCGAGAAGATTTCATCATGATGTTACTCCGTGAGTCCATGCTCCGCGAGCAGCTTCCTTCGAGATGCTGCTCCGCGAGTCCATGCTCCACGAGCATCTTCCTTCGTGATGCTTCTTCGCGAGTCTTTGCTCCACGAGACCCAATGCTCCTAGAGCCCCTTTGCTTTGCTAATATTATTCGAAAAGACCTATCCTTTGTGAGGATCCAAACTTCGCACCAGCTCCTCTATACTGCGGGGGCTCTACCCCCGCGCCCCCGCACGTGGCCAGTACTGGGTTGCGGTCTCGACCATTCGAGCATGTCCCTTCGCTATCGTCACAAACCCCCATCAAAAATAGAGAGTTGAACCGCAAACTTTGTAGACTAGGATTTTGGGATTTTTTATTTCTCCCTTATGTGTACCCACCTTCCACCTATGGAATATAATTATTTGAGATACTCATCCTCACACCATGAAACACCTTGAGATGATGTATTCATCTTGGTTCGTTTCCTAGGGCGATAGTTGAGATTATCATCATCAATTCCTTAGGTACCTTGAGTCGAACCATTCCTCAAATAACTCATCCAAACCCCATCACATGGCTCATATGGTAGGTTGAACTAGAAAGATCTGCTCTTGTGTAAGTCCCAACACCATCCATTACTAGACACCTTATGCCTAATAGTCCTATATACATGACTATAAACTGTAGTCCACCCTATGTTCCTAACATAAGATGTATCTTTATCTAAACAAGAGATTCCTTATGCACCGAGAAAAAGATGCCAATAGTCCTCTCTACATGACTATAAAATTCAATACTCCCTATGTGACAATAATAGGATGCCAAATTCTCCAAATAAGAGATTCCTTATACTCCAAGAATAAGATGATAATAGTCCTCTATACATGAATGTAAAGTGTAGTGTACCATATGTTCCAATCATAGGATGACTCCTGCTCCAAACAAGAGATGCCTTATGCTCCAAGCATGAGATTCTAGTAGTCCTCTATATGAATGTAAAATATAGTGTACCCTATGTTATTATTATAGGATACCTATTGCTCTAAACAAGAGATTTCTTATGCTATAACCATGAGATACTAGTAGTTCCCTCTAAACGACATTAAACAATAGATTACCCTATGTTCCAATCATAGGATGCCTCTTGCTCCAAACAATAGATGTCTTAGGCTCCATGCAAGAGATTCCAGAAGTCCTCTCTACATGACTATAACATGTAGTGTACCCTACAATCCAATCATAGGATGACTCTTTCTCTAAACAAGATATGCCTTATGCTCTAAGAAAAAGATTCTTAATTCCATGATTATAGTGGAAAATTATCAAGAGCATTGGAATCCGTTCAAACATTCGATCACTCCACCTCATGATTTGTGTGTCCTTCATTCAGATCTTCATCCACTTCCATGTCTGAAGGGACCCCCTAACGGCCTGGTCCAAGGCCGCCTCGTCTCACCTACCATACTGGCCCAACATCCAAGAAGACTTTGGATGACACTTTGAGTCTGGTCCAGTGATTTGAACAAGATAAACAGTCGACCCTCATTTTCATTTCCCCGTTTCAGGCTAAGGTGATATGAATGTTCTGTCTTGAACATGGTGAAAAATTGTCCTTCATCACCACGCCACCCTCACCGCATTCATAATTTCAGGGATGGGATTCCCAATTTTCATCTCTCTATGTCTAGACTGATTCCCACACCCTTTGCATTATCCCTCTTGTGCGCTAGAGCGTAGGTGAAGGCCTCAACCAACCAGTTGGTTGGGATGACCTCATTGAAAAATAGGAGGAAGACATTGTGGAAATCTTCCTTGCATAAGACCCATTCGCCATTGCTTCTCTATAGAAGCAACAGGAAGCTCCCATGAGTATTCCCCACTCACCATTGTCACTCCATAGTGGCACCTAGGCACCTACCTTGCGTATTCCCCAGTCACCATTTCCGCTCCATAATGGCACCCGAGAAGTATCCTTGCATAAGCCCCATCCACCATTGTCTCTCCACAGATTAACCCAAGAAGATTCCGTGTGTAAGCCCCATCTACCCATTCTGCTCCATAACATCACCCAAGAAGCCTCTATGCGTAATCCCCATCCACCATTGTCTCTCCATAGCGGCTCCCTGGAAGCTTCCTCACATAAGCCCCATCCACCATTTTTTCTCCATAGAGGCACCCAAGAAGGTTCTTTTCATAATCCCCATTCACCACCATTCGTGGATGCACCTTTGTGTCGTGATCATCAGGTCATTGTTTTTTCTTGTTTCTCACACCAAGAATGAATCACGTGGGTTTAGAGCAATCACTAACCATGACATCCTCCAAGGGTAGCCTAGAGTGTAAGCCCCAAACCCATCCTGAACTACGTGGTCTTTCATCTTTGTCATGACAGGGTACGTAGGAAGCCTCCCTATGGTTCAAAGCCCAAAACTCGGTTATTACGACCTCTTTCATGTTCGTTCAACAAAACCATAGTGAACTACATGGACTTTGATCCTTTCCAATGTAAGGTACGTAGGAAGCCTCCCTATGGATCACGTTGTACACCTGGCCGTTCAGACCCCCTTCAAATGAGTTCACCAACACCTTGGGCATCCTAGAGTGTAATCCACACACCCTTCCTGAACTTCGAGGACTTAGAACCTTGCCAGTGTAGGGTATGTATGAATCCTCCCTAAGGTTCAATCGCGTCATCCACCTATTTCTCTAACCCTCTTCAAATCGTTTCTCCACCCCAACCAAAACGGCATAGGAATTGATACTTCTCTCTTAGAAGGTTCGTAGAAAGACTCTATTAGGTTCAACCCCATCCAGCGGTAAGCCGTTGTGACCCCATACTATGGTAAGTCATTGCGACCCCATCCAAAACTAAGCCATTGAAGTCCCTAATCTATGGTAATCCATCATCAGATGAACTATGTAGACTTTTATTCCTAGACACAAGGATATTTAGGAAGCCTCCATGTGGTTCTATCCCATTACTCATGTTCTATCCTGATCTATACCACAGTCCCATGTGTTTAGAGAAGACCATTCTGCAAACTAGAGGTTCCATTTCCTCCAGATCCCATCCATGTGTCCATTCTCAATGGTTGCCTCCTCACGTGTCCCATCATTTTACTAAACTATGTAGACATTGATTCTCTTCCACGGGGACATGTAGGAAGACTTTTCGAGGCTCAATCCCAAAACCATCATCATCATAATGACGGTTCCATCCCACTCACCTTCCACTTCATGAATCCTTCCATCAACCATCCTGATTTTAACCTGGGCCTCCACATATCGGTGGGATCATGTCACCCTACTCCCCATTCCGTTTAACATCAATTGATAATCCATCCACAATTTGGCCCAAACATCAATGTTTCGCTCTAGGGGTTATACCCATTTGATCCACTATAGTCAGTTTTCTGATTAGTTGGGTCTGTTTACCCATGATGTTAAACTCGCGGCGTACCCTGTGTTAATCATGGGAAGCTTAGGAAAACCTCAGAGACATGTGTCTGGCATGTGATACCCCATGCCTGACGTGAGATGCATTAGCTTCTGCAAATTTATGATTCACTCTTATGATGAAGAATATATGTTCCCCAATGTCCATGCATCCAAAGATGCCCCTCCATGCTAGATGTTGTCATCCACTCCGACTGAAAGTTGCTACCATGTCAAGACTCCGTGGAATGTCCTTAAAAAATTAGTGTAATTAACCAGTGTCCATGAATATATGGAACCATGAATGAGATTCATAAACCACGACTTAATATATAAGGGAGACCCGGAGTAGGTGAAGAGTTCCGAGAGGGAATCCATAGAAGGAATAACTGACATACCATCACCCCATTTTGATCAAGGATAAAACATCCCTGAACAAGCAACGGATGCAGCCCACCTTTGGAAAGATGGAATACAGGTCTATTGTTGTGCATCCTCCAAAGACAGATGTGTGTGCCCTGGAGAAAGCATCGTAAAAAAATGGTGAACACGACTTGAATATCTTCTCTTTTAATAGAGTGTTGACCTAATATGTTAGGAAAATTGAGCCATCTCCCATTTGAATCCCCTCTACATCATGTGAGAGGATGAGTACCATCAGGTTTGTAAATAATATGGTCCATCGGCTCCTCACCAAATCCACTGCCTCCAGAGGCCACACAGGTGGCATCCACCACCTGACACCATCGGCTCGTCACCAACCCCACAGCCTCAAGAGGCCATGCAGGTGGAATCCACCACCCGACTCCATCAGCTCCTCGTCGACACCACCACCTTAAGAGGCCACACAGGTGGTCTCCTCCAGACAACTCCTTCGACTCCTCACCAATTACGCCACCATAAATGGGATGTACAGGTGGTATTCGCCACCCGACTCCATAGGCTCCTCACCGATCATGCCGCCTTAAGAGGTCATGCAGGGGGAAACCACCCCCGAGTATATCGGCTACTATCCGGTCCTGCTACCTTACGAAGGCGCAAAGGGGGCATCCACCCCTGACACCATTGGCTCCTCGCCAATCTCTCCTCCTTAAGAGGACGCATAGGTGGCATTCACTACATGACTCTATCAGCTCCTTTCCAATCCTTCCTCCATATGATGTGATGCATGGGGCATCCGCCCCCAACTCTATCGGCTCTTCTTCGACCTAGTCACGACCAACAGCCCCTCGAAAAGTCCACCCTAAATCTTTATCACCAGCCACTATTGTGGTTCTCATCATACTTATGCTCTAGGAGTCCATGCCTTCCAGGCTCCATCACCCATGTCATACCGACACTCCAAGCGTCCATGCCATCGGGGCTCCATCACACCCATCTTACCAACGCTCCAGACGTCCATGCCTTTCGGTCTCCATCACCCCCATCGTACCGATGCTCCAGGCAAACCTTCCATTCAGGCTCCATCGCCCCCATCGTATCGATGCTCTAGGCGTCCACGCCTTCCAGGATCCTTCACCCCCATTGTACCGATTCTCGAAGATTCCATGCATTCTGGGTTCCATCACCCCCCTCATACCAATGCTTGAGGCATCCACGCCATCTAGGCACCCACACCCCCGTCATACCGATTCTCTAGGCGTCCAAGCCTTCCGGGCTCCATTGCCACCGTCGTACCAAAGCTCCAGCAGTCCATGCCTTTCTGGCTCTATCACCCACATCTTTACAATGATCTGGGCTTCCAAACCTTCTAGGCTCCATCTCCCCCATCGTTCCGATGCCCCAGGATTCCATGCCTTCTGGGATCCATCAGTCCCCTCATACCGACACTCCTGGCTTCCAAGCCTTCTGGGCCCCACTGCCCCCGTTGTTCTGACGCTCCAGGCTTCCACGCCATCCGGGCTCTATCACCCTCGTCATTCTGACGCTGCATGCTTCCACGCCTTCTGGGCTCCATTTCCCCCATCGTACTGAATTACCAGGCTTCCAAGCCTTCCAGGCTCCATCTCCCCCATCGTATTGATGCTCCATGCTTCCATGCCTTCTGGGATCCATTGTGCTCGTGGTACCGACGTCCAGGCTTCCACACCTTATGGGATCCATCACCCCATTGTACCAATGATCCTGGCTTCATCACCCATCTGGACTGAGGGAATGTTTTCATCCCTACCACCCTTGTGACACTCTCTGTCATCCCAACGACCCCATTTCATCAACCACAGAGTTCCTTGTTGTGGCCTTGAAACTATCTTTTGGAAGGATCACTATGTCATATCCCAACTCACGCACGGAGAACATCCATGCGTATGATCGAGGAATTGTTGGGAAATTCAGTCATATAGATTCCCCCTTATCCCAACCCACCAGAATGGGTTAGAGATGATCGTCCCTCTACCAAAACTATCCTTGTGGTTTCACATCCCAATTGCATGACGTTAAACTTCGTAACAACAACATCCCAGTTACATGACGTTAAACTGTGTGATAACCAGAACCTAGTTACATGACATTAAACTGCGTAAAAACCATGTCCTAGTTTCATGACCTTAAACTTCTTAACATTAATCATCCAACATAATGTTAAACTATTCATATTCTTCCGTCATGACCTTAAACTACTCATTATTGTCCTCCACGACATTAAACAGCATCATAGACTTTCATGATGTGGAACTATTTATCTTTGTCCTTCATGATGTTAAACTGCTCATTATCATCCTGAATGAAATTATACTATATCATCGGAATTCATGATGATAAACTGTTCATCTTCATCCATCAATAAGTTAATCTAATCTTTATCGTTCTGCATGACTTTAAGCTTCATCATCATCCTACAAGATGTTAAACTGTTTATCATCATCCTTCATGACGTTAAACAAGTCTACATTGTCTTTCATGACTTTAAATAGCTCATTATCATCCTGCAAGACGTTAAATAGTTCATCTTCATCTTTCCTGGCGTTAAACATCTCATTATCGTCCTGCATGAATTTAAAATGCATCATCGTCCTACATGACGTAAAACAATTCATCTTCATCTGTCATGACCTTAAACATCTCATTATCATTCTTCATGACTTTAAATTTCATCCTCTTCCTACATGACGTTAAACTATTCATCATAATCCTACATGAACCTAAACTGTTCATCTTTATCTGTCAAGATGTTGAACTGCTCATTATCGTCCTGCATGATTTTAAACTGCATCATCATCTTGCATGATGTTAAACAGTTCATCTTTGTATGTCATGACTTTAAACTAATCATTATCCTCCCTCATGATAATAAACTACATAATCGTCCGAGCTCTATGAAATTTAACTCAGATAACAATAGTCCACATCACATGATGTTAAACAGTTTGATCCATCCCAACTGAAGGATGTAAAACCACTTAGCATTTGTCCCACATGACAATAAACAGAAAAAATGGTCTAAGAACTATGACCATAAACTAAGATCACAACCATCCAAATCACATGATTTCAAACTGTGTGATCCATCCCAACTGAAGGATGTAAAACAACTCATCATTTGTCCCTCATGACAATTAGCTTTAAACAGGTTGTA
Source organism: Viscum album (assembly GCA_963277665.1). Taxonomy (NCBI): domain Eukaryota; kingdom Viridiplantae; phylum Streptophyta; class Magnoliopsida; order Santalales; family Viscaceae; genus Viscum; species Viscum album. Next base: position 1,363,944,403 of record OY728133.1, read on the forward strand.
ACGTACCTTCCATGGCCTAGCTTCATCTCCCTTGGCCTTTCTAGGCCCCTAGACCATGTTCTCATCTAGGATTGTGTGTGGTGGTGTGGAATCAGTGTCCTCATTCATGTTGGGCTATTTCACCATGGTAAATATATCCCCGTGAGACATGCCTCCCTTCATTTATCATCCGTCTGGCTACTACAGTCCCTGTCGTGCTTTTCGAGCCCCATCATTTGGGTTTCCATCATCTTCTATATCTAAAAGGAAACCCGAATGGCATAGTTTCTAGGCGTAAGGGATCTCCTACCATTACGGGATAACGCCCTCAAGGATTGATGGAGGAAAATTCATACGAGTCGTGTGTTGCGAATATGGTCAACAATCGATGCTCAATTGTTTTCCATGAACTTTGGCAACATATGGGTGGATACTATGTTGCGAACCTGGTCAAAAGTTGTATTTAATCATCGTTGATGCTTTATGTTCTTCCATAAGCATGATTGTTCACCCTTTTTATCCCACACATATGACATTAATGTAGGCATATCTGTTCAATGCTCTATGGACCTAAAATAAGATCACCTTCATCCTCATTGCAAGACTTTATACTGCAAGCTGGACTGGACATTCAGTCTGAGGCCCATCCTGAGGCCCCTTGGATTTTTTGGGCCTCAAACCAAGTATTCACTCAGGATTTTACGGCGTGGTATGGGATTATGACGTCATTAATGTCGGGTTACTCGTCGTACTGTACAACTCCCTTTTTGGTGTATCTTACACATTTGCGTCCTCACTACAAGAAGTTAAATTTCAACCTAGCAGGGCCGTTCTGTCATAGGCCTAGCCTCAGGCCCCTCGGCCAATTCAAGCCCCTGGACTAGGATGCCACATGTTGATTTACGATGTGGTTCGGGATTATGCCCCCTTTCACGTTGGGTTACTCTACGCACCGTAAACCTCCTGTATGTAGGGTATCATACCCATTTGTGTCCTTATTTAATAATGTTATGCTGTGTATTGCCCTCTTCTAGAACTATTTGTGGCTTGATTCCCATCATTATGGGATACATAGGACCACTCGAACATCTAGACATCTGGTCCAGTCCCATCCCATTGAGATCTCCCTATTATCTAGGCCCCTTGGTCTGCATTTTTTCCATGAGAGGGATATGTAGTGTGGTATGGGACCATGTCCCCATTCACGTCGGGTCTGTAAAAACCACTCCATGTACCTATTTCTCATTAGATTTCACCATCACTTTGTACTATACTCATATTTTCAGGTTAGCTGCTCTCATTCTGAGACCCTCAACCCTATATGGTGGTTCACCAATATTCCCATGAGTATTATAGTCTAGATGATGGAGTGTCAGATTCTACCTGTACACGTTTTCACCCATTTTCTAGGCTTCGTGTTCCCTGTCATTTGGGCTTCTATCCCCTTTCACATCCAACAGGTCCCCCAAATGTCATGGATGCTAGGCCTATGGGCTCTCCTACCATTTTAGGCCAAAGTCCCTAAGGGTTTTCAGACAACAAATTGATACAAGTCCCGCGTTGCGAGTTTGGTCAGCGGTCGATGCACATTTGTTGTTACCATTCTAGGCTAACGCCATATGGATGTTGTGTTTCAATAATGATCAACAGTTATCCTCCATCATCATGCCATCCCCTTCAATCCTTGAATGTCGGTTACATGATTCACATCCTTCTCTACCTCATCATGTCCATGTAGAACTTCAAAACTCTTGGTAATATTCCTCATTTCACATCCACACGTTAGGAGGAAAAAGCTGCGATAAGGTAATCATTAGGGGATCCACCAATTTCCCCTTTTCATGTATTTCACATATTGAAAATAATTTATCTACCCTTTTTTACTACATCGTGTTCGGCTAACATAGGCTTAGGGATTAGGATATGGTCCACCTTTAGTGGGGATAGTCCTTCTTCATGTTCCTAGTTCTAATACCATAAACTATGATAATTTCGTATTTTCCCTTTGTGACAACTACATACAATTGATTCCCATCCTTATGCGATATGTAGGAATACCCAGACATCTCATCTTGGGGCCCAGCTCAGTTCCGATAATTTATCTATTCTACTATACCTTTTAGGCCTCAACCCTTATAAGGCCATGTGGTCTAGCGTATATGGGCATCTTCCCTTGTTCACAACGGTTTTTCAATCACCACGCCACATACACTGGTCCTGCATGACATTAAAAGGAACCTTCAATCACTGTGTTTGGATTGATCCTCATCCTCATGGGGTACATAGAAATGCCCATGAGCTTTTCCTCAGGCCCAGCATAACCTTTTTTGGTCCCTATACATTAAACCATCCCAAGTTACAGAGGGTTGTCGGGACCCCAGGTTCCCATTCACGTCGGGTTTTATAATTACCCCACCATGTGTCTCCCGCATTTCCTACCATCCATGGTTTGAGATATATGACCATAATCAATGACCACCCAACGTCCTTTCCACTAGATGTTAAATGGAACAACATATTTCAGAACTATATATGGAATTATTCCCATCCTCATGGGATACATAGGAATTCCCAGGCTTTTTTGTCTCTGGGTCCAGCCCTGGGAATCTACAAATATTATCCCTTCTTTTTTGGCCCCTTGGCCCAAAATCATCTAGGAATATGTGCAGTGGCGAGTACCTCTTATGTAATCATTCATGTTGGTTCTTTCAATAGTTTCACCATGTTCTTCAAATATATATTCCCAGTATGGTACGAGTTCTATAACCCGAAACTAAGATTTCATTGCGGGAACTGCGCCGTATGGTTGGTTGTTTCATCACCTTGCACACAGTCCATTAATTCATGGAACCCTTCATGTTCCACCTTAGGACCTTAGGATGAATTTCTGTGACCCCAGGTCCCTTTACCTTAGGAAGGGACATGACTACATCTATCTGATGCGTCTTATATTCATATTCAGATGTGTTTTTATAAATATACTGAAGTGTGGAATTTTCACGGGGACCGTCCCCTAGTTCTATGTCCAAGCTTCGTGAGCTTGATGTATGGATCCTCATCCTCTTCCACTTCCAAAGGGAACCGTTTGATGGCCTTGTCTCATGTCACCTCGGCTCACCTACTGCTTCAGGACAACGTCCATAATGACCCCATCCGACATTTAGAATAGGTCTCGTGTTTCGGACATGGTCACCAGTCGACCCTCATCTGTGAGTCCCAATTATAGGATAACATGATATGGATATTTTGTTTCGAACTTGGTCAATAAATATCCCCTATTGTCACACCACCATCATTGCGGTCCAGATTTTGGGCATCATGATTCACATTTTTTCACTTCCTTATGTTCATGTTGAATTCCTATATACTCAGTTTTAGTCTTCAGCGCATCTAGGTGCGTTATATGGGCGAATCAACCTTAGTGGGACGTCAGTAATCTAATTCCCCATCATCCATAATGTCTTCCTCTATGTGATAGGAAAGTACCATCACTACTTCTTTTTTCCCATATCGAGCATGACTCATGTGTGCTTAGTTGTTCTGGGAGGACTTGTACAGGCGTAGCGATTTCCACACATACCTTTTCTCATCCTTCATGACATTAAACTGCGCTCTTAGAACTACGTATGACTTTATTTCCATTTTCATGGCATACGTAGGATCACCTGACCACTTTTCTTTTTTCCTAGCCTAATTGTTACTTTTGGTCCCTTGACCTGAAGAACTTATTTCAGGTATACGTTGTGTTATCCGGACACCAAATCCTCACACAAGACTATTTTATATCTACCACACCACATAATCTCTTCCCGAGATCTTCCCTTTCACTCCCCATCCTATTGTATGATGTTAAACTTCACAAGTCCAAATGTCCTCAATTCCATACACTAATCTATTTTTCTAACCTAGAGATGTTTAGGATTACCTATATTAATCATGGGATGAATCAGTTTCCTCTGCAAAGAGGATTCCCCCTACTAGTGTTGGTCTCTAACCACACTGTGCCCTAAGAACTACATTTGGATTCATTCTCACCATTGTGGGATATGTAGTGATGCCTAATCATTTTGCCTTGGGCTCAGCCCCAGGGTCATTAACCCTCTTGGCCCCTCATCCCCAATCACGGTCCACTCTCTATGACCTTAAAATCAGAGCCTACAATCCATGTAACATGACTTTAAACTGTTAACCATGGTCCAAATGATATGACCTTTAAATTATGTGCACCGTCTTTACCATATGAAGTAAAACTACATGTACATCCAGGTCCTTACTAGAGAGGTCCTGTTTGGAATTATGTTTGATCCCTGATCAGACCGATGTACCCAATTAATGTGTTTCCACCACAGTGGAAAAATTTCAAGATTTTTGGACTCCATTCGAATGACCCACACTGCACGCCTTGTGTTCCCTTTATTCAGACCTTCATCCTCTTTCACGTCTAAAAGAACACCCTAACAGTATGGATGCTCGGGCTATGGATCACCTACTAACATGGGCGAACATTCTTGAAGTCTAATGGGTATTATATTGAGTCAGGCCCCATGTTTGGAACAAGGTCAGTGGATGGCCCTCATTTGTTATCTCCATTTCAGGATAACACAATTAGGATATCATGTTATAACTTGGTCGATTTCTATCCTTCATATTCATTCCACACCTATTGTGTTCCGAAACTAGGGTATCATGATTAACATTTTTTAGTCCCTACTATTCGGAATGATTCTAACACCCCTGGCGTTACCCCGCTTGTTCACTATAGCATGGTGAGACAAGAAGGTCGGATGTCCAGAGAGCCTTTTTTTTAATTGTGACCCCTCTCCCTTTTAGGATCCTCCCAGATGGTGATCGATTTCCAATTTGGATCCCCTCACGCCTACCATCGTTTACCACTCTTATACAAGAGCTCATGTTATATCTTATTTCCTGCACCGAGGAAATCTCACACCGGTTTATAGATTTATTTGGATTTATCCTTAATGCGATTGAAGTAAAATGGACACCAAGGTAAGAATTTTCCTTACTCATTTCCTCAGAATGTGGTCCGCCTCGCCCTTCCCATCCTCGTTGGACCCCGTTCTTAGGGGCGGCATTTGTTGAAACCGGAAAACGCATCCCCAAAATTTTCCAAAAGCTTCCATACGTGATCCAATGTTATATCCCATTTGACAAGATTCAATTTGGTAGGTCCTAAGGCCTATATAGATTAACATATTAGGAGTTATGGTAACTTGAAGTTGAGCTGGAAAACTGGTTTTTGAAGCCCATCCATGATGCCCCCCTCCACGATCACAGAGCGCTACCACGAATCAATGAGGCAGGAAACACTGTGAACCCCTTTGACGCCTGTGAAATTTCCACGAAGGGATGAGGTGGTATGCTCTGCGAACCCCTTTGACGTTTAGGAACTCACTGTGAAGCGAAGAGGCGAGATACTCCGTGACCCCCTTTGACATTAGCACACTCCCTATGAAGCGAGGATGTGAGTTGCTCTGTGAACCCCTTTGACGTTTGTAATCCTACCGAGTAGAAAGCTCCATATTCACGCCATGAGTGCTCTGCATTGCGGCGCCCCTTGCCTATAAATACCCAAATCACTACCCTTTTCTAGATAGTCACTCATCCTCTTGGGAAGCCGATCTCCCAGTTCGCAGAGCTCTGATTTCCTTCTCGAAGCAGCTCCGCGAGACCATGCTCCTCAATCATCTTCCTTCGCGATGCAGCTCCACAAATCAATGCTCCACAAGTAGCATCCTTCGTGATGCTGCTCCGCTGGTCTCTGCTATTGGAGAAGCTTCCTTCGCGATGTTGTTATGCATTCCCATGCTCCGGGAGCAGCTTCCCTTGTGATGAGGCTCTGTGATTCCATACTCTGCGAGCAGATTCCATCGTAATGCTACTCCGTGAGTCCATGATCCAGGAGCAGATTTCTTCACGATGCTGCTCTGTGAGTCCATGATCTGTGAGCAGCTCCATTCGCGATGTTTCACCGTGAGTCCATGATGCGTGAGCAGCTTCCTTCGCAATTCTTCTCCTCGAGTCCATGCTCTATGTACAGCTTCCTTTACGATGTTGCTCCATGAGTCCATGCTCAGTAAGACCCCATGCTCCTCGAGACCTTTTTCTTCATGAAGCTACATCGCAAAGACCTAACCTTTGCGAGGCTACTAACTTCACGCCTTCTGGTCCATACCATAGGGGTTTCACCCCCGCACCAGTGCTTGGGGTCACTGTTGGGCTACGGTCCCAACCCTTCGGGCCTGTCCCTTTGCCACCGTCACTGACCCCCATGAAAAATGGAGAGACACACCACGAGCATTTCAGACTTTTATGTCGGGATTTTCCATTACTCCCTTATGTGCACCAACCATCCACCTATGGAATAGAGTGATTTCAGATACTTCTCCACACACCATGAAAAACCTTGTGTTGACATATTCCTCTTGGTTCATTTCACATGTCGTATATTGAGATTCTCATCATCAATTCCTCGAGTACCCTGAGTCAAACCATTCCTCAAATAACTAATCCAAACCCCATAACATGGCTCATATTCCAGGTTGAAATAGAAATGGATGCTCTGGCATAAGTCCCAACACCATCCATTACTATACATCTCATCCCTAATATTCATATCTACATGAATATGAACTGTAGTACAACGTATGTTCCTAACATAGGATTCCTCTGGCTCTAAAAAATAGATGCCTTATGCACCGAGCAAAAGTTGCCAATAGTCCTCTATACATGACTATAAATTGTAGTACTCCGTATGTGAGAATCATAATATGCATCTTTCTCCACATAAAAAATTCCTTATTCTCCAAGACTAAGAAGCTGACTGTCCTCTCTATATTACTATAAACTATAGTGTACCCTATGTTCCAATTGTAGGATTCCTCTTGCTCCAAATAAGAGATGCCTTATGCTCCAAGCATGATATACCTGTTGTCCTCTCTACTTGACTATAAACTATAATGTACCCTATGTTTCAATCAGAGGATGCCTCTTGCTCCAAACAAGAGATTCCATACGCTCCAAGCGTGAGATTCCAATTGTCCTCTCTATATGACTATAAAATATAGTGTTTTATGTTCCAATCACAGGATGCCTCTTTCTCCAAACAAGATATTCCTTTTTCTCCAAGCATGAGATGCCAGCAGTACTTTCTACGTGACTATAAACTATAGTGTACCCTATGTTCCAATCATAGGATGCATATTGCTAAAAAAATAGATGCCTTATGCAACAAGCCTAAGATGCATAATTCCATGATTATAATGGCATAATTTCAAGAGCGTTGAAATCCGTTCAAACATTCCATCACTCTACCCCACACTTTTCGTGTCCTTCATTCAGATTTTCATCCAATTCCATGTTTGAAGGGACCCCCTAACGGCCTGGTCCCATGCCTCCTCGGCTCACCAACTGTATTGGGCCAACATCCCATAAGACTTTAAACAATAGTTTGAGTCAGGTCTTGTGTTTCAAATATGGCAAACAATCGACCTACATTTGTTTATGCCCATTTTTGGATACGGCGATGTGGATGATGTGTTTCGAGTATGGTTAACAGATATCCCTCACCACCATGCCACCCTCACCGCATTCCAAATGATGGGAATGTGATTCACACTTTTTATCACCCTGTTTCCAGACTGATTCCAACCCCCTTGGAATTATACCTCTTGTGCGCTAGCACATAGGTGAGGGTTGCAACCCAATAGTGGGTTGGGATGCCCTCATGGACAGATTTGATGAAGAAATGACATGAAGCTTTTTTTCGTAATCCCCATTAACCATACCCGCTCCATAGTGGCACTCAGGCAGCTCCCATGGGTAATCCTCATTCACCGTTGCCGCTCTATAGCCACACCCGGGCAGCTAACTTGCCTTAGCCCTAGTCACCATTTCCACCCCATAATGGCACCCGAGAAACTTCCTTGCATAAGCCCCATCCACCACTGTCACTCCATAGAAGAACCCGAGCAGGTTCCTTGTGCAAGCCCCATCCACCATTGCTGCTTTATAACAGCACCCGGGCAACATCCTTGCATAATCATCATCTACCATTGACGCTCCATAGTGGCACCCAGGCATCTTCCTCACGCAAGCCCCATCCACCATTGTTTCTCCACAGCGGCACCTGGGTAGCTTTTTTGCGTAATCCCCATTCACCACCATTCATAAATTCACCGTTGCGTCGTGATCATCAGGTTATTCCAATCTCTTGTATCTCTCAAAGAGCATGAATCCTATGGGATTAGAGCAAGCACTGACCATGAAATCTTATCTGGGCAGCCTAGAGTGTAATCCCAAAACCCATCCTGAACTACGCGGTCTTTGATATTTTCCAAGGAAAGGTGGGACGGAAGACTCAATGAGAATCAAACCCAACACCAATTCGTTCTGAACCCCTTCACGTCAGTTCACCAAAACCATCCTGAACTACATGGACTTTGATCCTTTCAATGGCAAGGTACGTAGGAAGCCTCCCTGGGATTCAATCCCAACACCCGGTCATTCTGACCCCTTCAAGTTGGTTCACCAACACCTTGTGCATACTTTAGTGTATCCCCCACACCCCTCATGAACTATGAGGCCTTTTATTCTTTCCATGATAGGGTTTGTAGGAAGCCTCCCTGAGGTTCAAGCCGACCATCCACTAGTCACTCCAACCCCTTTCACGTCGGGTCGCCATCACAACCTGAACTATGCGGTCTTTGATCCTTGTATCCAAGACATGGTATAAAGGAAACCTCTTTGTGGCTAAACCCCATCCAGCGCTAATCCGTTCAAACCCCATCGTTTAGTAAGCAGTTGTGACCCCATCCAGCAATAATCCATTAAAGTCTCCAATCTATGGTAAGGCATCGATAGATGAACTATAGAGACACTGATTCCCTGCCACGGGGATACGTAGGAAGCCTCAATGATGTTCTAGCCCATCACTAATGTCTCATCCATATCTATCCCTCGATCCCATGGGTTCTGGGAACATCATGCCCCAATCTAGAGGTTCCATTTCTTCTAGATCCCATCTCTGTGTCCATTCTCATGAGCCACATCCTCATGTGTGCCATCGTCTCATTTTTATTCCTAATCTTGTTTTTCGTCGAATTAAAGTTATCCAATAGAATTAGAACATGTGTTAGATTAGGACATTTATTATCAATTTATTTAAAGAAGGGTTAAAATAGTTAAAATCCAAGTTTAATAAATAAATAATTTTTAATATAGTGTTATACATAAGAAAATTCGACTATATTAGAAAGATGAAGCGATTTCCAACATAATGGTATTTTATTTATAATTTTTAGACATTAAATAATTTAATTTATTTATGACACAACGATGATGCAGTAATTATCTTATTAATGAAATATTGACATAATTGATGTTATAAATACCCAAATAAATGTAATTTGAGACTTTTTATGAATTCAGCTAATTTTCTAGGTTAATATGAAATTTTTGTACTGATTTAATTAAATTTTTTCAAAAAAATCATTCTGTTATAATTTTCACAAAAATCAATTACTAAATAGTGTCAAAATTGACATAAAATAGATTTTAAAACACATATTATATTATTAAACGTTATTTTATTCCAAAAAATCTAAGGTTCGGCCAAATTACTTAGATAAGGTTATATATATTAATAATAAACAACTTTTGGTTCGTTTGGCTTGATATAGTTCGTTTATTAACCTTATAGTGTACGAAAACAAGAAGACACGGTAAAAGTTAAATTATCTAACTTAAAGTTAAATCTAAATGATAAGGTTAAAATTGATACCTAAACTTGTCTAAATTCTATTGTATGAGAGGATTTCGACCCATACCCACCTTATCTTCCAAATATATCAATTTTGAGCTATTAAAAACCGTATTTGACATTATAATATAATAATTTTTTTAGTTATTCAAAAGATGCCCCTCTCCTCCCTTATAAAAGGGCACCTCCTCCCTCTCTTCCTCACACCACGTTGAGCCTTCAAGCTCGGCCGAACCTGCCAATTTCTTCTCTCCACTTCCCTAGAGACATACTAGAGGTACTGGTCTTCTTTAATGACCAATTTTATTTCCTTAAAAGGAGGTCTCAAAGAAGCGCTTCAAAGAAGATGTAATGTCTGTTACCAATTCTTTCATCTTTATTTATTCTTCCACTTATTCTTCTTTAGTTGTTTCATTATGAAGTAATAACATAAGTATCACTCATATACTGATATGTTATTATAAGTATGAAACAATCCTATTTCACCATCTATCCATCCTACGGAAAACGAAATCACTGCGTGTACGTACGTACAAAATACCGTCTCCACGCTGTGGTGTAATCTATTTTACACCACCACCTTACTTGGATGGGTATAATGGTGTAAATAATGACTATATATGATTATTGTAAAGTTATATTGATTCTGAAATAGTATATATACACTCCAATACAATTCCACAATCATGGGAATGAGATCATCGCTCGTGCGTAAGTACGAAATACCGTCTCCACAATGTGATGCGACTCATTCTACATGATCTTCATTGCATAATTATTATATAAATGAATTTAATGAATTTAATGAATTAATATGATATATATTACACTAATAACATTATGGAAATGAGGTATCCATAACCTAAAAAGAAAAAAAAGAATTTATTCGACAAAACACGCATAAGAACAAAAAGTAATAAACACCCGAATAACAAGTAGCAATGAAATATTACTAATAATAAGCTAATTATATGACCATATATGATATCATAAAAATAATTATGATTCTGGAATAAGTCAATAACATTATTTAAATCATTATACAGGAGGTTTGGACACTTACGAAGCAAATCGGACCTAAGGTAAGGGAAATATCGCAATCTCATTTTTATCCGAGATTGTTTATACTTTGAAATTTACTGTGGTGCATTTTATCATGCACATCCATGTTTCCTCAATATGTAATATTATTTCCATCCACCTAAAATTTTTTAAATCCAATTTTACCCTTCGGTGAGTTTTTATTAAAAGATATGAAAGGAATCTTTTGTCATTTTCCATACGAGGTACTTTTTGACTTTTCTGACAAAAGGACGAGAAGAATGTTTTTTTTACTTATACGTCATGAATGGATTTGTAAAAAATTATTTCAAAGAAGATTCCTTTAACATTTTCAGGTTTATTTTTAATCAAATTCTTTTAGTTTATAATTTTATGACATGATAAGAAAGGAAATGTGTTTTTGAAGTAGAAAGGATATTTTCCTCAAGAATGGAGTTCAAGTGTTTTTTCAAAATTATTTTCCATCTAAGATAATATAGGGTTATGTTTCTATCCCTATTATTACATTGATTTGATTAGGATTTGATGGAATTATTTTTATGAATTTATTTTTCTTATATGAATTATTTTATGATGTCATGTTGTTTAAGAATCCCATTTTTATTACATGGGTTATGCAATGATGTATGAATTATGATTTTGTGGCACACATAAGAATGGTATCATTATGAGATGGGTGGGACCTATATCTCCATCCAATTCATTGGGTAAAAATATTATATCCCATGATATAGACATGGCTGGAACGGCAGGTTAAACCGGTTCAGTAAAACGGGACTGAAACGAGGAGTGAACTCGGTTCAGAAATGGACTTTGTTAACTAAGATAGACTTAGCCATGAGTCTTGACTAATAAGAAATGATTCTCTATGATTATGTGTGTATGCCACAAATTTTCATGTTTTATGTTATGATTACTAGTATTTCATTTTACTACTATGATTTATCCCATGTTATGAAATTATGATCTCTTTTGAAGGTTAAGATTTCCAAAATATATGTTCTTATGAATGTGATGTGATTGATATTTCTTTTTTTTACCCTTACTGAGCATTTTAGCTCACCCTTTTGTATGTTTTCTTTCCCCAGGTCCGGAAGAAGGTTATTAAGTAAGATATGCCAAAAGGGACTATAGATATTATGAAATAAATGGGAGATAGTGTAGGAGCTTTATGACCTAATTGTTTATGTTTCCCAGTTTCTAAAGACACTATACCTATACGGTCCTTTCCTGGTTTTGTTATATGTTGTAATAAGTGTGCTTCAATTTTGAAGTAATAACAATGTATGTAAAGTATGTGTCGTTATATTAAGGATAAATCAATGAAATTATTATGTGAGAAAAATATAAATACACTCAATATGATTTATATTTAGTGTAGATAAATGAAAGTATATTCACACATATTCTTGTAAAAACAAAACCGTTGACTTGGATTTTTAACTCAATGAATGGAAATAGATTTAAGATACACATATCATGTTCATATCAATGACTTGAGAATATATCAATTGATTGATTATGTGTATAAAAATTATATACAAACAAAGTGTATTATAAATTACTACATAAATAAATAAATATTGATTCCACACATAATCTTGGAGTAAAATAATCAATGATGTATGCGTAAAACCCAATGAGTGGAAATTGAAATTAGAAATTTCCTTACCGATTTGGTAACATACAAAACATAGACCCCATGAAAGAAGGATCATACAATGAACATGTATATACCAATAAATTAAAGTATATTACACAAAGAATACAATCATGGGTAGTACATTCACTACACAAAAAGAAATAGTGGAAAATATAGCATGAATATCACGAGAATAAAAGTGAGATAAAAACCCCTTACCTTGTAATTTTAATTTATAGAGGGTAGGTTAAATTCATTTATAATGGTGAATTATGTTTTATTACATTATACAAGAACCACATACATAAATATCATATCATATATGATCTTTTAATATTTATTTCTTAATTATAGTTCATCAGTATCATTGTTTTGGGTATTAAATGATTCGTTTTACTTTATTTGTTTTTTTACATAAGTCATGTTTGTTATGGATATGATGTATTTTATTAAGATAAATAATTATATTAAGTTCCTAAAAATTATTTTTAATCATCAAATGAAAATTATTCTTGAATGGTTATGATGGTTAATTGAATCTCATCGCGTCCTGGAGACGGTAAGTCGTACCTACGTATGAGCGAAAATATCATTCTATTAGTGGTGAATTTTTTTATAATTGGATGGTATATTATATATACAGAATAATCAACATGTTATATTAATTATTTACATTAGTTATACTCATTTTTATACAAATCAGAATAATTAAGTGTTGAATAACAAACTACACCGCAACGTGGAGATGGTAAACTGTACGTACACACGTACAGTGACTTTGTCATTCGTAGGATGGATAGATTAATGAATATGGTTGTACCATATTTATAATAACATCACAGTATGTATAAGGTACTAGATTTTTTATTTTGGTATGGAAACAACAATTAAAGGGTAAGTTGAATAAGAAAAGAACATTGAAAGAGGTGATGAAATTATTACCTCTTCTTCAGGTGCTTCCTTTTTATTTGACCAAAAGGTCTCCTTAGGTTGGCTTTATGATCAAATTAAGGCATCTAGGTTCATGTGAGGGAAGTTGGGAGGATATTTGAGTTGGTTTTGGCTGATCCAAAATACTTTTATGGTGTGATTTTGAGAGAAGGGGAAGTATGCTTTTATAAGAGAGGTGAAGGTCACATTAGGAAAAGCTCGAAATATTAAAATATTATAGGATTATTTTCTATTTATAATGGCTAAAAATGGATTTATTTCAAGGATAAGGTGGGTATGGGCCGAAATAATCACAACAAATAGGTTTTAGACAAGTTTATTTAAACATATTAACCTTATCATTTAAAATTATTTCTTAGTTAAATTATTTAACTTTTACCTCGTCCTCTTGTATTTTTATATTACTTCGTTAATAAAATTACTATAAAATTACAAGTGAACCTCAAGTGGTTAATTAATGACACATATATATTTATATAACTCATTTGGACTAACCTTATATATTTATAAATATTATATAATTTGACAATATAGTATTTGTTTTAAATAATCATTTAGGTCAATTTTGACAATATTTAGTATTTGGTTTTTGTCAAAGACAAAAAAAAATTATTACATCTAAAAAAATATATTAAATCAACCCTAACATGTCATATTAACCTATAAAATTCGTGTAATGCATCCTATGTCACGATTTACTTTTATTTTGATATTTATAATATCAATTATTCTAATATTTAATTAATACGGTAATTACTCTATCATCATTGTGTCATAAATAAATTTAATTATTTAATGTCTAAAAATTATAAATAAAATACCATGATGTGGTAAATATTTTTAGATTTATAATTTATATCCAAAGTCTAATTTATCTTATGTATAACCCTATATTAAAAATGGTTTAATTATTTAACTTGAATTTAAAACATTTAACTCTTCTTTAAATAAAATAATAATAAATCTTTTAATCAAATCCAAGTGGATAAAAAGGATCATATATTGTTAATAAGGTTGATTTTGGTCAACATAAACTTATCCAATAGAATTAGGACATGTGTTAGGGGAATTATAATATCATTTTTAACATTAATTACCCAATTTACTTTTAACCGTGGTAAATAAAATTCACAAGTTACTATTCACCAAAAATTAGTTTCATCATAATGAATAAAATATTACATAATGATGTCAATAGTGTCACTCATATTTTTGAAATTCAATTTTTAGATGTGGTAAAATTATGTTTTCTACAAATTTGAAAATGTTCCTAGATGGTGAGTAAAAGATGGTAAAAAGTTCGATAAAATTTAATATATATAATCTTATTATAAAATAACATAAATTAATTAAATTGGACTAATATAGGAATGATGTATCTATTTTGACTATAAAACAAATTTAAATAAAAATAATTGTTTAAATAAAATGTCAGGTTTAAACAATAACATAGTGTTTTCCATTATTCATGAAATAGTGAATGTTTTTAGAAAAATAACCAAAATTCACCCAAAGATAATTTTGATATTCCAAATTAAACGTATATTTTACCAAATTTAAAATAGAGAATTAATATAAATTAATTTTAAAAAATATTCCTGTTGTCAAATCTAGAAAGTGGGGTTTTGAGAAGTTAAAACTATCAAAGGATTGATATGTATTTATGTCCAATTTAAATGTAAAATTACTTCCAAGGACAAAAATTGGATTAAATGATAAAAATATAATCTAATTGTACATAAAAACCATTACAAATTATATTTTAACTCTATAAATAAATTTTATTAAAAAAGATGTTTTCAATTAAAATTTAGTATTTTTCTATATTCATCAAAATATGCAATTTATCATTAAATCACCGAAAATTTATCCAAACTAAATTTTTATGTCCCAATTATAAATAAGATGATTAGTTTTTCAAATTTAATATATAAGAGATTCTAATATTGTATTTAAAATGGGTTTTCCATTAAAAGGTAGTAAAATTGAATTTTTTTAAAATACTTATTTTGACTGAAAAATTAAATTTTTCTTATATTATTTCTAATAAAACATAATATTTATGTTAAAATTTTATGGAGTATATAAAATTAAAAATTAAGTTAATACTATTCATAATCTATTTTTAAAAGGCTAGTTTGTTAAATCGTGGTGTGCATGAACTCGATGTTGCGTGTAACACAAGCTATAGAATTACTTTAAAGAAAATAACTTACTATGAAATATTTGTGTGTTTCATTCTTCCCCTTTTTTGGAAATTGCATACTCCCAATTTTAAAATTGGTATTGGGAACATCATTGAATGTCCCACTTCAGAAAAAGAGTCAATAAAACTATCACTTTAAAAGAAAGAAAGTGAAGTACAAAGGTCACCCGAGATAACCTATATAAGGATTCCATGTAGGAAAACATGAATATGGAAGATAAAATAAGTGTTAGGTGCTGATGGAGAGTGATAGAAAAAAATATCAGGATAAAGTTAACAAAAAGAAAACTTTAAACTTGTTATGGGTTAAACAATCTTTAGTTTCTCAGTAGGAAAAGAAAACAGACAATGTTTTTTTTTCTAGTTCCATTTCATAAATTTGAGGAATTTATTTAAAAGATCGACTAAGAACATAAAGTGGTATACATAATTTTTAAGTAGAGTTTCATATTTTAATACATTTCTACCACTAACTCATCTTTTCTACAAACGATGAGTATTCAAGATGACTTGGTCACACCTAAAGCTCTAGAATCAGCTTCTAGATAATAACATAATCCAAAAATTATGAACACTATATTTCCCTTGTCTTTAGATATTATCAAAATCTAAATGGTTAGTACAAGATCAAATGATCCCAAAAATGGATAATACCTTATAGAAAGAAATACTTATATTAATTTCTAAAATGAAACAAACAATACCCAAAGATCAATAAAGACCATTTAATAAACAATTTTCCTAAAAATCATTCAATATAATCCAAACTAAGATTGAATACCAAAATTTAGAAGAATTTAATCACATAGTCTTTCATAGTAAATCATAACATTTATTTCCAAATAAAATCAACTACTCTTAAAGTATAATAAAAAAGTTTGATTAACCAAATAAAAAATTCTCTATGATAGGTTAATCATTTCCATTAATAACCTGAATATCTATAAAAATATAGATTCTTCCAAAATAAAAAAAAATCCACCATTAATCCTCAAATGAAATACCATAGTATTCTATTTTACTTAGGCATATAGTGTTCCCAACAGAGCGAACGTCTTCTAAAATAACATTGATCACTTATTCACAAAATCATTTTCCTATATTAAGGACATATATTTGATAAACAAAAGATCCCAAATAAACTTATTATTGATCAATAAAATCATTTAACTAAAAAATATTAGTCACTCTAACCAGGTACTTCACATAGTCTAGTGGTATGCTATAAATCCCATTCACACATTGGGTGTGGGATTGATTCCTGCAGCTTTGTCCAATGTGACGGGTTGGCACATGGTCTTTGTGTTGTCCTTTTTCAAAAACTCTCATTTTAATCCCAAAAATTAAGAACCTGAAATTAACTCAAATTCAAGGGTCAAATAAACACAAATGGTTCATTATAACTATGTCCAAAAATGGAAAGATAATTCTTCCTCAAAAAATATTTTCACATAACAAACTACAGGGTTACACATACAAGAGAAAAGTCTTCCGTCAACAAATATCATTAAAACATTAAAACATTTATCCATCAATTTATTTCCACATAGGTTCTTCCATGAACTAGTGGTTATCCTATAGAATTGTTAATTGACTTGGGTAAGTCCCATGTCCCATACATTTACAAAAAATTACTCTAAATGGATTATTAAGATCATTTTTTCCATAATACTTTTCATTTTCCCTCGGCAAATATATGAAATTTGTCCTTATTTCCCACACATAATGCATTTATTTGTTCCATTGAGACACTTTCTTGAGTGTCTCCATCCACATTTCTAGCATGATGGAAATTGATCTTTCTTTTCTCCACAGTCTCCCCTGATGGAGCTCTTATCATTATCTGTCTTTATCTTATTTGTTGATTTTGGTAGTTGGTTAATGTATATTCTATTGATAATATTTTCTAAAACCTGCTTCAGAATGAACAAGATATCTTTTACACCTATCCAAAGTTCGTTTACTTGCTCATTTCCACCATTGTTACCACCTTGTACATCATGTTCAATGTTACTGTGACTTCCTTGGAATCCATCCTTTGACTAAAACTAGAAAGCATAGTGTGGGTAACAATAATCATAAATTCATTTAGATAATAACACGACACCTTATTTTCAATATAAATCACCTTAGGCTTAACCAATGTTATTTATTCTCATCTTATATTAAAATACTTCAAATCAGTTTTTAAAGAAAATGTGAATTATCTTAATAATATCCCCCCATGAGTTTCGTTACCAAGATTATAGAAAGGCCCATTATCGTGCACCAGTTCTCATTAGATTCTAGATTAAAGCGGTGCTTTGGAGTTTTACCCCTAGGTACATCTGTGCAAAATCCACCTCTAAAATTCTTTAACGAAGGGGTTACACCAAATAAACAAGATTAAAAATACATATTAAACATACCAAAATTTTATTTTTTTAAGTTATATAAACATATACTATATTATATTATAAATTATGTCCACCTGGTTCCACTTTCACATAAAAACTATTTTATTATATGTAAATATTTTTGTTGATTCTGTGTGTGTCATTTCGTTCATTATAAATGGCTCCACCTCTACTCCCTTATGTACACTACATAGAGCCACTTATATCAATAAATACCACTAGAGAAATATTTTAAAAATAATGATACAAGTTTTTTAGTTGTTTATATTCCCAAAATACCAACTCTAGTTCCATTAAGAGGAGATATAAAGGAGCTGTATAAAATAAGAGGAAATCATCATCACTGGGACACATTCATCTTTCTTCTTCTTCTAACACCTTCAATTATGTCATAAAAATTAAAGATAAAAACACTATTATTTATCTGATAATGAGATTTAATGTTCATGGAATCATATTTATCCTTATACGTATCCACAGAAATGGGAAACAAAACCATCTCTCTTGTGTATGGTGGAATACAACTTTGTGAATCGATGAATATTTTTTTCCATTACCACCTCAAATTGATTATAAAAAATGATGGAAGTAATTAATATATATGATATATAATATATATTAATGATTACTTAAAGTTAATTAATTTTTTACCTTTCTTTTTATCATCTGTCAAAAAGTGAAAAGAGTGTTCATGTTTACTTACAACCAATCATCTACATGAATAGTGTAATTAAAATTTCTATATCTACCTTTTAAGGATGATATTTAATATATATATATAGAATATATATGAGATTAATATCTTGAATAATTTCTTTTATATGATGGAACCATAATCAAATTACAAGGACTATAACTACTAAAACAAAATTCTCATGAAAAATGAAGCATTTAACACCACAAAAATGATAATAATAAGAGATAGTTAAAAAATGTGTCATTAGAAGTTATAAATTTATCATATATGATATTATAGACATTTATATAGTTTTTTATATATTTAGAATAAATATGAATTTATTGATCATGTGTTTAATATCACGTACAAGGTAATTCGAACTTGAGCTTAGGGATTTAATATGAATTTAAACGTCATTCAGATATATTTGGTATTATGCACCTATTTATTTATTATGTGGATTATATACTAACCATTTGATTTATTGAAGATAAATAAATATTTATTTATGATGATTAAATATTTAATTAAATTTTATTCTTTCAATGAATTACAATTTTAATGTTACTAAAGAGGTAAAAATTTATTTTACAATATCATTATTTGAGATTGATACAATATTCATTCAATTAATCATATAATATATAGTTTAAAAACTATATCTTCATTATAATATAAATATTTAAGTAGTTTTGATATTTTTTTCGAAATTTCTTTTCTTTGGAAGTTGAATAATTTAAATAAATTTTTAAAATAAAAAACGATATTATTTATCTTTTTGATTTGGTATATTTTCTTCTATTTTTAAAAATGGTTTTAAAAAATAATTTTATTTACTCAAATAATTAATTAATGATGTTTTATATTTTACGTTGAATTTTAAATTGATTTAATGGAATCATTAAAATGTCTTCTGATAGGTTCATTATCAACATTTCTTATAAAAGAAAAAGGGAATATTTCTTTTTTAATGTATATATAATTAAAGGATTTTCCAAATCCCTTAATCATTTCATAAAATTTACCTTTTCTTATATATTTTAAATGGTTTTAAAATTAAAACACTTCAATGAAATATTATGTGAAATTTTTTCTACCATTTTTCTTTATTTCTCTAAAGGATGCGATTTTATTACAAAACTTATATTTCAGATGAACTGGGGGTCATATTTTATCTATTATTAATTTTATGGTAGTTTAAATTCTCTAGAAACATTCTCTTTTTTATGATCATTTTTATTTTTAAATTAAATTTCACTTAAATATATGTATTATATTATCATTGATATGATAATTTCCTAAAGTATAATTCATTTTTACATACTTTTTTTTATTGTCTGGAGAAATCATAATATTAGGAATTATTTACTAAATATGAATATTTTTTTGATTATTTATATTTTTTATGAATTAAATATATCATTCAATATATGGAAAATGCATTAGAAATGTAGTGATGTGTTGGAACTAGTTTTATATTTACCCTTGAAACGTCGATGGATCTTATAAGACAAATTAGTTGGCCAAATGACATGCTCCAATCATGCGGTGTGATGAAATTTTTTTTACCTTTTTAAAATGTAGTAAAGTGGTTGACCTTGGATTTCTCCATAGAAGAGCACAAAAAAATAATGTTTTCACTTAAATTTGAGAAAATAGTAGAGGTTTTTTTAAATTGATTGAGTTTAAAAAGAAATAATGAAATTAAAATTTTGTTGGAAACTAACTTGATTAAAAAGTGTGATGGGGTTCGGGTTAGATCACCTTTTCAATTTCATCATCTTCAAAAAAAAATCATTCAACCTATCTTCATATTGAATAATATATAAAAGACTCATCGATCTAGTTTTCAATCACCCTTGGTTGAAGGAAGAAATGGAAACCACAACTATGTGCATGAATTTTCATAACGAATTTAAAAACAACTACGACAAGTCCCTATCAGGAACTTTTTCTCTATATAAATATAAAATCAGTTCACTATTTTTGACGAAATCTAAAAACTGTTCACTTCTTCCACATACATGTCAATGATCACTAAACACTCACCACCTAACACAATCTACATGATTCATACAAAACTACACTAAGTGGAGGGAGTTCAATGATGTTCAAACAAAGCTATAAATAATAAATGAATCCAAAACTCAAATTAAGATAAAATTAAGATAATTTTACACCAATAAAAATAGATATCATTTAATATAAAATGTGTGTTTTATATTAAAGGATAATACCCCAACATAACAAAAGGAAATCTCCCCCTTCTTCAATCACTCAAGAGTTTTACCCCTCCACGTGAAGGGAAATAGAGTTGAAAGGGGAAAAAGTGAGTATTGTGAAAGTAGGAAAAGGGAAAAGAGATAATAATCATCACTTCAAGATTAAAATCATAAAGAAAAACCCCACCTTATCCTACTTAAAAAACACCATTGAATGGAAGTGGACACATATATTTATAGGCATGAGGGGTGGGAAATTTTCCATCCAAATTCAATCATCCGCAAGTTTGAGTCCATTTAAAATTATAAATTGAATAATATTAGAAATGAGAATTCACAAAATTTGTTACTCAGTATATTATTGATACTACCAAAAAATATCAAAATATTTGGACAAGTTTCCAAAATGTTATGCATGAATTACAGATGAATAATTTTTTCTGCACGAGGAGACTTCTCAACCCCTCCCACATTGGCAAATGCAATAGATGACTTAATGGAAACAATTATCTGTGAAATTTATTTTGGAAATGAGTATTGAAGTGATATTTATAATCTAGCTAGAATGAATTCACATGGAAGTCACTAGGTCGATATATGCCTCAATTACTAATACGGAGCCCATTATATCATCCAGAAAATATTTTCCGCGTGATTGATTTTTATGGTCTATTTTATATCGAATTGGATCTAGGACTTGAAGAAAAAGTCTAAGACCATGAAAGAAATAATTCTTAAAAAATAATCACGCAAATTGGATCAAATTATAAAAGGTATTCTTAAAAAAACAGAAGCTCCAGAAAATTGCTAAATTTTCCTAATTAACTAACTTCTATATTTAAGCCCATAATTCCCTAAAAAGTACAAAATAATGAAAATATGCCCACATTTATAAATTTACAAGGATTAAATAATTGAAATACATATGAAAAATAATGAAAATAGTAACTATATCAATTCACCCACACATAACACTTATACTTCAAGACAAGTTAGAATGAAAATAAAATCATAGAAAATTCAAAACATATACCGATGAGATCCCCCAACTCTACACTAAGAAACAAAGGGTATCATGACTCATCCAAAACCATTATTTCATGTTCTCAAACCTGACCATTCAATATATTTCTTCTTCATTTCTCATCCCATGCACACAAGCGACCTACCACACATGAATTTTCTCTAATATTACAAATGAAAAATTTTATCAAGAATGTACTCATCCAAACTCATGAAAGGATCACCATAGGCTTAATGAATTTCTAAAAATACACCTGATGTGAGTCAAGGAATCATGTTTAAGATGAGGTCTTTTCAAGGTTGTTCTATTCATTCAAGTTGGTAGGATTTTCATGTGTAAAATTATGAGACTGAATGGGGAGTTTTATACTCTTTTTGAACCAAAATTACTAGATTATAATTTTCACAGAAGAATGATATCATCCTCAGCCCATTAATATAAAATTAGCTCGATCATCATGGAATCAGAAGGAATGTGAACACCATTCCTAATTTCAATAAAAAATATCAATCCTCTCAAGTGTATTATTTCTTAAAAGATCTCTATAGACTCAACTTACTTTCTACATCAAAAGATCCAAAAAGACACAAATTATCTTATCATGAAATATATAGAAAAGGATCAACTTATAATAGAAATATTTTTTTTCTATAAAACACATATCTTCATCATTTTTTAACACAATGTTGCAACAAATGAAGTAGAACAACATAAGACAGCTTCCCCACACAACTAGATCATGCAATTTCACTTAAAGATTAGGTTGGATAGAGAAACTAGGATTGTAATGTGGCTAACCTAGTAGTAATTTCATGTAATATACGAGATACGAGGATTAAATGTACAAGTAAGTTCATAATGAAAAATATTCTCTGGAAAAAAATGGTCTTTAAAGACAAATAAATTCATTAATCATTTAAAACTAAAGTATATCAAACCATTATGTTTTTATGGGACTCAATTAATATTTTCTTAAAGAATGCATAGTTTGGATCTCTCAAGAAGTGTGGAAAATGAAAATAATATGAAAAATTGGTTCCGAGGCCTCATTAAAAATTTATTTCAAAGATAAATACAGTTCAATGTGGCATGATATTAATTAATTAGAGTACGTTTCATGAAACTCCCAAATATATAAACCTGAAAAATATTCATTTTCAGCATTCATTTAAGCTCAGTTCCATGAAAAAAATTGGTTCAATCATTGAAATTGGTTTCAAAAAAGAAAATTATGATCATTTCCTATCAAAAGTTTTTAAATCACATAAAAAATAAAAAATACACATGAAATATATTTTAAAAAATGCACAATTATTTTTGAAAAAATTGAAAAGAAATAAATGAAAGTCATAAACTAAAAAAGTTACCTCTCTCACACTAAAGTTATATAGTTTTCCTAAATTAATTATATTGAATTTGACATGAAAGAAGATTTTAAATTGAATCATAACAAGTATGATGGTGTTAAGGGGAGATACGACCTGAGGTTTTTTATTGATGAATATGTTGGAGGAGTGTGATATCCTCCGTTGGATTTGATTTAATGGACCCATGGAATTTCTTCCCTCTGTGTCCATTAACATTGAATGCATCCTTCTCTCCAACCTTTAAAACCTTCAAATCTATAAAAGTATATACATGAGTAACTATAAATGGATCTTCCCATATGGAATGATGTTTACCTGCCATTATCTTGAGTCTTGAGTTTAATAATTGCACTTTATCTCCAGGATGGAAGTCCTTCGGTTGGATCAGCATTTCATGATCCACTCTTGTTCTATAAGTGTAAATCCAATAATTTTAAAATTCTTCCATTCAAATTTTTTCCAACATCTAAAAATATAAGCATATCTATTTTCTAGAAATTTAATGATCCAAATTCATCTTCCTCACAAACCAATGCACCTTATGCTCCAATTCCACATGTAGGTGACAAATTCTCATATAAATCAGACTATATTGAATTATTAAAATCAAGGTGTTGTGGGTTATTATATAATCCCATAATGTGTCTTCCAAACTTTGTCTCCAATCCTTCCTATATTTTTTAATAGTATTCTCACAAATTCATTTTATTTCCTTGTTGGAAACTTTAACTTGACTATTTGTCTATGGATGATAGGGAGTTGATGTTTTATGATGCACAAAATACATATTCAGAAAAAAATTTATTATCTTGATGAAAAATTGAGTCACATGATCACCGATGATGGCTTTAGAAACCGTAAAGCTTAAAAATATGTTATCCCTAACAAAATAAAAAACAACTTCAGCATTGTTAGTCCTGATGGATTTTGCTTCCACCCATTTAGAAACATAATAAATTATAAAAAGGATATAAAAATGTCCAAATGACATTTGGAAAGGTCCCATAAATATACACCACAAACATAAAAAATCATATAAATGTTAAGTGGTTATTGGGGTATTTCTGGTCTCTTTGAAATGTTTCAAAAAGACTGAAATTTTTCACATATTTTGAAAAATTTATGAGAATATTTAAAAATGGATGGCCAACAATGTCTAGATTCAAAATCTCTATTTTCTTTCCTTTGTAGTCCAAAGTGACCTCCATAAGTTAAAGTGAGACAAAACTCAAATAATATACCAATTTTAATCTCAGGTAAACATTTTCTTATCACATTGTTATTTAAAATCATCCAAAGAAAAAGATCATTCTAAATTTAATATCTAGTTTTAAATTTTAGTTTTTGAATTTGGTGAGAATTGAAATGAGACAGGACCTAATACATTACTAGATAAGTGACCATGTCATCATACTAATTCCATTCTACTTCAATCAAGTTCAACTTATCTTCTAGAAGTTGATCATTAAATGGTTCTCTTTTTGGAATTTCAGCTTCAATAGTGTTGGGAAGTCTACATAAATGATCATCCACTTGGTTCTCAGATCCATTATTGTCATTTATTTCTATGTTGAACTCATGAAGCATTAAAATCCATCTCACAATCCTCTATTTAGATTCATCCTTCTTTATTATGTACATAAGAGTTGTATGATTAGAAGAGACAATGACTTTCGTTCCCAGATGATATGATCCAGATCATCCCAAAGAAACAAAAAATACTAAATGCTCTTTTTATATGATAATTTAATTGAAATAATCCAAATAAAATGCTCTAGAGATCCTAGGAAATGACTTCCAGAATGTCATTATTTCAATGAGAATAGACTATACCAACTGCTTGGTTAAAAGACTAACAAAGTAGCTCGAATGGTTCTTCCCAATTTATAGGATGCATCACTGGTGTTGTAATAAATATACTGTAAATATCAACAAAAGATTACCTACATAAACCATTGATATCAAAATCAGAACCATTTAAATGAACTATAGAGAGAGGGAGAGAAATCTTAGTAAAATATTTGATAAATATCTTGTAGAATCCTGCTTGTCCTAAAATTGATCTAAAATGTTTCACAAAAATTATGTAAGGTAGTGAATTTATCACTTCTCCTTTTTAGTTATCCCCTTCAATATTTTTTATTGAAATTATATACACAAAGAAAATTACTCTTTCAACCATTAAATGACACTTTTCTATATTTAAAACATGATTCTTTTCAATACTGTTTTTCAAAACTATTTCAAGATTCTTCCATAAATGATCCAATGAGTTTCCAAAAACTATGAAATCATCCATGAAAACCTCCATGAAATCATCAATGTGGTCACAAAAAATACTCCCCATGCAACTTTTAAATGTACCTCAATCATTAAATAATCCAAATGGAATCTTTTTATACTAAAAAGAGCTAGAGGGACAAGTAATGGTTGTCTTATGTTTATCCTCTACAACAATGAGTACCTAAAAATAAGATGAAAATCCATCCAAAAAGAAGTAATGAGTTCTCCATACTAATCGAACATCTAGTTAATGAAGGGAATGTGGAAAGGATATTTCCAAGTCAACTTATTCAAATTTATACAATCAATGCAATCTCTCCATCTATTCTAAAATTTAATAGCGATTAATTCATTTGTATCATTCATCATAGTGGTTATGACTGTTTTCTTTGGAACTATATGAATTGGGATAACCCGTTGTGAATCTGATATGGGATAGATGATCCTAGATTCCATGTGCTTCTTAATAGCCTTCTTCAAAACATCTATTAAGGTGATATTCAACCTCTTTTAGGGATGTTAAATGGGTTTGGAAACCCCTCAATATGGATTCTATATTATCAAATTTTTGGGTTTATTCCTAGGATCTCACATAAGATCCACCCAATTTCTTGGACATTCTCTCTCAAAATATCATTCAAATATTTTTCATAGGTTTAAAACATATTATTAGAAATTATCATTGGTAATTTGTCTCCCTTTCTATGGTATACATATTTCAAATCTGTGGGGAGTGGTTTTAGACCAGATCAAGGGGATTCTACAGAGATGGTTTTAAACTAACGTTTCCCACTTCCAAATGTGGTACCTCCTACACAAAACAAACCATATCATCTTACTCACCATCTAAAAATTCATCAAAGAAGTCATGTTTTACATCTTATTTACACATGAAATATAATGACCCAAAGTATAATCATTGGAAATTACCTTATTATAATGATTTCACATAGTATAATCACAGAAAATAACAAAAAAAATCCACATTATTATTAAATGAACTAATAAATACTATATGAACATAAAACATACGTTTTCCACTTATGTGTTTTCAATTTTGAAAATCATACATACACGGTTGTGATTAGTAAGATGTTTGGAGTCTGATAGGAAAAACATAATTTTTAGTGAATAATCACTTACCTTATGAATAGAAATATTACCCTTATGAATATTAATATGACCCTTTTGAATACTAACTCAGACAAGTGAATAATAACATTACCATTGAAAGTATAAATAAAATTTATCCATCTCATAACTGAAAATTTGATATCGTTAATATTTTTGGTAAGTCATAAATATTTAACTACAATTTTATGATTAATTTTATAATATAAATGAAAATTTATTTTCATAAAATGTATTCATAAATTAATATTATTATGTCTTATTATCATACTATAATATTATTAGACCTTAATTAAATTTTCTAAGTGTTTAAAAATCTGTTTTAATTTTAAAATTTGTATTTTGAAAGCAATTTATGATTTTAATTAAAAACTAAATTCACATATTTATAAAATTATTTTCAAAAAATTGAGTTCTTTTTTGGATTCTACTGGTCAAAAAATGGTTAGGGTGATTTTCTTTGGATTTTTATGAAAAACATGAATTTTTGGTGAATAGTGAAATTTGATAATTTACGAAATATGCTAAATATATAAATTTATGAATCATTCTTGAGTCATGGTGCAATGAACCAAACTTTTATTAATGAAAATTCCTCTTGATATAATTAAATGACTTATTATGTATGATGGTTATATAACGTATACACTTCCTTGGCTTAATGTTTTTGGATTTTAAAATATAGTTAAGAAGTGTGTCCATTTCTAATATAATAGTTGAACAATGATCCCATGATTAGTATAAATATAGCACTTTAACTAATCCAATTTTCCCATAAAAAGGAAGAGAGGGCCTCATCCAGTAGACTTTCCCCATACGAAGCCTATTTGTCAGAGCTTAGAAAGGAGGTAGCGTCATTGGGCTTCACTCTTGACCAAACCCAAGCCAAGCTTTAACATGTTAATCTCGAACGGAACTGCCTACATGAGAAGTGGATGTTGATAAAGATTAACACACGAGCGATGTTATCCAAGCCACCCTAAGAGTCTGTCACCATCATACACCATACCCTTTATCTTATGCGGGTGTTATAAGGGGTTATGTAACAAGACCTTTCCACTATGATTATGTGCATTATTTTTGTATATAATAAAGAATATACATTTATTTAATTATTATTGTTACGTTATAAATAGTTTTTAAAGCACAAATAATATTTTTCATTAATATTCAACTAAGATATATCTTTTGATAAATTAATGAATTTTTTAATTAAATAATATTTTAAAAAATATTATTACTACTAAATTACTTTTTATTATGTATAAATGATCGTATAATTTTTATGAATACAATTGTCATTTTTATTAAGGTTTGAAAGCTGTTGTTGTCAGAACACATGAATTTTCGATAAATGTCAGTTTATTTAAAAGGGATAACTCACATATTTCGAAAATTATTTGGATAAAATTAATATTATTTTTGGAATCAACAAGTTGATATTATCCAATGGTGACTTTTTCTTAATTTTCTGAGACAATCAAAATTTTTTGGTAAAAATTAAATACCATTTAAATATAAAATGTGTTTTATGACAACTTAATGACCCAATAGTGATGTAATAAAATACTATAAATATTATGTTCAGCCAATATATCTTTTAACAATAAAATAATGAGATTTTAGGTTGGTTTTATTTATTTTGAAAAGCCTTAGTTGACCCTACAAGACTTATAAAACATTTTAGCATTTTAAATTGATTTCGTTGCGAGTGTAACTTACCTCAACAGAAGAAATCCTATTATTTTAAGAATTTCGGCCAATGGAATTGTAATTTTTTTTCCACTCCCCATTGGAAAAAATCATGGGCACAATCCATGGGATGGTTTGTGGTTTTGATTAGTTTAATGTGTGGTGTCCCAAACATAAATAATAAAAACTTCCCTCTCCTTTACTATCTAATCCATCCCAAGCTCCCACTTCCTCTTCACTCAATGCCCTTGGAGTTCATCCAACTTCTACCCTTCTCTCTCTATAATCCTCCCAAGTATCCCCAAGTCCCCAGGAAGCCTTTCTCAAGCCTCTCCCAATCCTTGGGGATCACACTTCCAAGTAAGGGATCCATTCCTTTCTCATTTTATCCATGTTTATAAATAATTTTATGCCCTGTTATCTTCAATTATACATGTTGGGGAATGATTTTGAACATCCCCCATACATTCCTCTTTTTTTTAATGATTATATTCCCCTTTATCTCTCATTAATTCCTCCCATGTACACCCGTTAGCATGCCCAAATTCAGTAAGGAATTTCTCTCTCCTCACTTATATTCAAGTAATTATTTTGTATTATGAATCTATAATACATTACCTATGTAGGGATATGTATCCATAAAACCCCCTTAAAATAAATTTCATGTTTATATTATGATACACCCCTTTCTTCTCATCAACCATTTTTATGAATTCTTATGTCACACCTTTACGCTACTGAAATTGCATTGATTTTCCAAGACAATGTAATTGTGTAGTGAATACCATGCCAATTTCTATATCAAGGGTTTTCAACTTTATGAAAATTTCCATATTGATCATAAAACTTCATGTATTTATTCGACATCCTTTTATTGTGGAATTAATATTGATGAATTATTCCATGTTGTAAGATCCATGTGGCACACTTATGCCTGAAATGGTATTTTTACGAAGGGTGCACCCTAATAGCGCTCCAATGCATTGGGAAAAGTATAGTATAATGATATGTCTTGTAAAATTGGTGTTGAATCATGCTAATTTCAGTGAAATGAGGATTCAATATTTCTTCATGTGCCAAGAGGGTTTACTCAAGCTCCATGTGCAATGAGTCTTGGCTCATGCTACTTCCATGTTAAGTGTTGTTGTCACATCTCCATGTTATGATTATTATGATTTATCATGACTTTATGATCATTTTTACCTTGTTCTCCATTGATATACCTATTTTCTTCCATGTATTGTATTCCTCGTGTTATTCTATGTTTATTCCATTACTGGCCTTTATTTCTCACCCCTTTCTTATGTATGTCCTCAGGTTATCCCATGCAATGTTAAGTACGAAAGAATGTTGTGGTCATGTAAAGTATGTTTTCAATAAAGATGTAGTATTTCATGTTTTATGTTGTTATTTAATTATCCTAATCCATAAAGACACAAGACCTCTCAATCTTCTTGGTTGTATCAAGTGAGGATAGTATTTAATAAATCATGTATAAGTGTATAACAAAATGAAGGGTTGTTATAGTTGGTATCAGAGGATAGGATTAGTTATTTTGGGGATTAGGATTAGAAAACACTAGTGAAAGCCTTAGGGATATGACTAAGTACAGTAAAAACATCCCTATGTTTTTGTGAGTATTGAGTAATTTGTTTATCAAGAAAATACATCTCTATCTGGATACAAATAGGTAGAGGTGTCTTTGGTACAGATGCACCTAGGAGTGAAATCTCCGATAAGGACTTCCGGCCTTGACACGGGGTATCCTGGTACACAAAAAAGGCCCTTGATTTACTCTTGGTTATGAACCTCCCAGGGGATATTATTTGGTAAATTCATATGCTTAATATGAAACATTATTAAGGGAATTAAAAAAATTCCCCTAAGAATATATGTTAGAAAGTAGATCATGGATAACATAAATTGAAGCATATAGATTGATAAGTTAAAGAAATAAAATTAATTTATAATTCATCTGTTTTGTCCTTGTTTTACCATTTATGAGTTACCCATATATTTCCTTTTATTCCAACCAATTTCTGGTAATAGGAGGAATTAGGCTAACAACCAATTAAATGATCAATGTGATGACTGTTCTAATGAGATATCAAATCCGATGGGAGCATGAATTGTGAAAATTGTCACGATAATCTCCCAGTTAACACAATATTTGATTAGAAACATGGGTCCAGAGGAATGTTCAACCCCCTATAAGAAAGAACAAGTTTCAATAGAGATCTTCATGAGATAACGACCTCTTACTTTTAATGGATCATATGATCCCTCAATCGCCGAAAAATGGATCAACTCCAATGAAAATATCTTATCCATCCTTTAATGTTCATAATAAGAGATGGTTCTTCTGGCTTCGTATCGTATGGAGGGTAAATCCAATCAATGGTGTAAATTGATAAAAAATACGAAACATGAAAAAGAGACCAAGTCATTGGAATGGAAGGATTTCCAAAAATTGTTTTCCGATAAATATTTTCCACGCATCCTCTGACTAAAGATGGAAAGGGAATTCCTTTCCCTCCAGCAAAAAGACAACAAATCCATCAGAGTGCATGAGGAAAAATTCACAAGGCTTTCATGATATACCTCCAGCTTTGTCGTTACCCCCGAATGGAAGGTGGACCACTTATTTGGTGGGTTGAATCCTATCCTGTAGAAAGCCCTAGCGATCTATGACGTCCACAACTATGATGAAATTGTTTGATGTGCCCTAAGTTCGAAATGGAGATCAGAGAATCTCAGGGGTATTATGGAGATAATAAGCATAATGTGGACATCAATTCTTGTAGTCTGATGGATAAATCCAACAGTTCTATGAAAATACAGCACCCCACTTGCCAAAGGTGTGGAAATAAGCAACCCAAAAATTTCTTGAAGGGGACGAGGAAATGCATTAGGTGTTGAAAAGAAGGGCACCTAGACATTAACAGCTGATAAGAAAAACCCGTAGCTACGACAGAGGAGAGGAACACTCTGTTTAACTCCCAACGTATTGTTCATTTCTTCGACTTTAAATAACTAGGGCACCTTGCAAATACATTCCCTAAGACAAGGGTTTTTGGAGGTAACCAACATCCTCTAAGGCAGAAAGGGAGAGCTTTTTCCATCACTACATCTCAAGTGTACCCCGACAACAAAGTGGTGACAAGTACTCTAGTTATTCATTCAAGAATAGTGAACATACTTTTTGATTCTTGTTCTGTGCATTCTTTTATTTCCTGAATGTTTAGTATAATAATTCAAACACCACCATAAATTATGAAATTAAAGACGTCAGTGTGTTTGGAAAATGGGCCATTCATTGCATCCCATTAATATAACTCCCCCTATCATAAGTTGTGGATTGAACTTCTCAGTGAACCTCATCATACCGCCTCTGGTGGAATTTTGTGAAATTATCAGCATGGATTGGATTTCCATATATAGAGCCAACATAAATGTTGATCAGACTGGATACTCAAGATAAGGGTGAATTGAGCTCCAATTAAAATTTTATGTTAAAAATATTTCTCTTAAAATCACCCTATTTAAAAACAAGTTAAACTGTAGTGAATTTATACAGATTTTAAAAGTTCAATTAGTTTCTCAAATATTGATAAGGTCTTAGTTAATTTAATCAGAATATTAGATTAAATTTTGAAACTAACTTACTGGTTCACTATAAGTATAAACCCATTATTATTGAACTATCAAAGTAACTTTAAAAAAAATTGTATTTTAATGTAATTAGCAGCGGAATATAAAATATATAGAATACTGTAGACTTAAACTAAAAAGCATGGAATATGTAACCAAGAGTTTCAGTCTCAAGCCAAGACCTAGTCCTCTCAAACAATTTATATAAATTTGATCCACACCATGGATCGGGGTAAAAATAGTGAAAAAAACTGTCCAGGTAAAAAAACCACTACCATAGTTCTACGTGGGAAAACCAACAATAGCTCATAGGTTGTCCAGGTCTTACTTGAACTCTACCACTGTCCACAATGGGGTACAAGGGTGTTATAGTGCTTGAATGAGGATTTATAAATCCTCCAGATTAGCATAGGATAATGTGTGTGTAAGAAATATACAGAGTATACACACTTCTAGAAATGTAAATAAAAGAATCATAAAAGAGAAGATAAGAGTTTAGAATGCTCTAGTGATTAACAGTGCAGCTCAACACTATTTTGATTAATCAGAAATGCTTCAGAGTCCATCTCTAGTTTTTGTCTGAAAAACATAGTGTTGTTTTCTTCCTTGATTTTCAGGTTCGACTTTATCAGCTTGAGTGCATGAAGAGTTTGTTGTAGTTCTTCACTCAAGATGCATCTTGTGTTCTCCTCTAGAATGAATGGCTTTGTGTATGTCCAGTGCTCTTCTAGTATGAATGTAGCTCTTTCTTTTTGTGTGAATGCACCACGTTTTCAATGTTGTTCAGCCCTTTCTTTTTACACCCTTCTCGTGCCTTCTTAATTATTCATTCATCTCACTCTTCCCGCTCTTTGTCCTTCCTTTTATAGCATTCAGCACTGGTAAAAAGAATTATTACCTTTTTCATGGGTACTAGGTACGGTTCCCTGACATGCCAATAACTATCATTAAATTGTATTAATTGCATTAAAATCATAGAATATAACTATTTATTTAATAAATAAATATTATTGAGAGTTAGAGAGTTTGTTTGGTCAATATTTTTTTTGTAGCCTTCTGTTGGTAGTAGTTGACTTTATGTAGTAGTGAACTTCTATCGATAGCTCTTTGATCATGTACAGGTATCTCCTTGTATCAGTAGCTGTTTGATCTTGTATCGGAAGCTCTTTGATCATGTATCAATAGCTCCTTGTATCGGTATCTATTTGATCATGTATCAGTAGCTCCTTGTATCGGTAGCTGTTTGATCATGTATCAGTTTCTCCATGTATTGGTAGCTGTTCGATCATGTCTCTGTAGCTCCTTGTATCAGTATCTGTCTGTATCGGTGGACTTGATTTATCAGAGACATGTGTTTACCGGGGGACTTATACATATCAGTAGCTCTCCGTATCTGTGACCTTTGCCTATCGATGACTATGTCTATCAGTAGACTAAGTCCATCAGTAGCTATAAGCATATCCGTGACTTAACACTTCTGTATTATGCAGAACACATCCGATTGAGTTAGAATTAAATCAAAACTCTTATAATCATAGTTAAAAATTGATTAACATATTTCAAGGATTATTTTAATATAATTATCAACTAGATCATTTATTAAAGGAATTAATATAAAGATACACACTATTTGGGATTATCAAAGTATGTGAAATCATAATTGGGATTATCAAAACTGGTGAGGTCAACAATCTCCCCCTTTTAGATGATCACAAATTATGATATAAGAATCTCAAAATAATCAGTAATTGTATCAGAGGATATATCATTAAATTCAATTATATCAGAGAAAACAAAATAAGTTGAGAGATATTCAATGTACCAGGGGCAAAATTGAATTCAATAGTATCAAAGGGACAAAGCATAGTAGAAATACCTTTGATAATATTTCTCCCCCTTTCGCATAAAAATTATTATACCTAGATGTAATTTTTCTCCCCATAATATTTTTCCCCTTTATGATAATTAAAAACTGGGAAACAACAATGATAAAAGGAAAAGAATGATAAATAAATAAAATACATTTGTATTTCATGTTGCAAAAATATATATGGAAGGAATGAAAAATAAAAGGGATTCGTATCAAATATATTATCTACATAGTCAATCCACATCCTCAATGTGAGATTTTCCCTTGGGATCAGAAGAGGATTCAGACTGTGTGGATGCAGGTGAAGGATAAGGAACACCATAAATGATCACAAGAGGCTGAGCCACTGAAACTGTTCATGGCCTATACTGAGTAGTTCATTGAGTGATCATAGGAGTAAGGCTTCGAATGGCTTGGGCTGGAGTCATCTGAATAGGAGAAGCAGTAGAGGTTGAGGTAGGAAAAGCTGGAGGTATAATCCCTGGTCTAGCATCGACATGCAAGAAAGGAAACAAGATATTTCTAAAATCCATAATTATTCCTCCTCCTCTCTCCATACTGGATATGAAATCATTCTTGTTTTCCGTGAATTTGTCCAAGCCTGGAGTTAATTCCCTTATCTTGCTTAACTACTCTATAAAGGCTTGATTGACAGGAGGTAACTTCATGTTTTCTAACAGAAGTTTGAAGTGATTTTTGAGTTGATTTTTGGTATAAATCCTTTGTAAATAGTAGGCTAACATTTATTTCACTTTTTTCTGAGAGGCAGAAACTATTATCATATAGTCTTGGACTATATTCACTATTTCTCTAGCTGAATCTCTTGTAGAAATCACCACTTTGATCAGATCTGATGAGTCCACAGAGCCACTGGTTGAAGCTGAACCAAGCTCCTCCTTCATCACATCTCTAATTTGATCCAAATCCACTGAAGGTCTGGAGTCAAGAGAACCAACAGAGAAAGTTACTATTTCCTTGAAATTTTTGGTCAACCAACTGATATGATTTTGGACTTGGGAATCCTGGGTGCTGACATGATCTTTCATGGAGGTTTTAAATCCATCAAACACGGATACCATCTGGCTCAAAATACCTTTGACATAAGCTAAAACATTATCTACTTGGGATTTAGAACTAATATAAGATTCTAAAGAGAAAATAGATATCTTTAGAGATTCAACATCCTCTTCCAGCCTAGTCAACTGATTCTTGAAATGTGTAACTTCATCGACTATTTCTGCCACAAAGGTTGACATATTGCAACCAAAAGAGAGTTCAAATGAATTTTCTAAATTTATCATCTCTTCAACAAAGAAGTGATTTAACTCGGCAACAGAGGCACTAAAATAATCTTTCAACTCGATCATTAAGGATTAAAGGTAATCCCTGGTGATCATATCAGCAGGTGAAACCACAACAGGATCTATTTAAGATTCTATACTGTCCACTAAGTCATTCATAATTGATTGAATTGATAATACCAATGAATCTTCCATTTTCCTTATTTCTTCTACAAAACTGATTTTGAGATCAGACATTAGCCTGTCCAGAGCATGCATTCTGACCACATCTTCATGTAACAATTCAGTTTGTACATCATAATTGATTTTTGGTCTATTTTTGGATGCCTCATTATCAGAATTAGGATAGTCCTATCAACAAACCACAAAACATAGGTCTTCTTCTCAATCCTCAATTTCAACCTCCACTGAAACACTACCAAATCTTGTTTGATGCTCCCCCTCAATAGGTTCTTTCTCTTGTACAGAAAGAGAATTCTCAGCAGGTCTTTCTTCCTCAGAAGAACCTTCTACAATCAACTCCATCTCTTCAACAGCTACAACATAAGGAGGATTCTCTATATTAGGCATATGTCCTTCCATCACACCCACTACTTCTTTAATAGGCAAAAATGAGCTTCCAATCAATGGACTTATACATAAGCAAGCAGAATCAGATGCTTCAGATTCATTTTCCCTTTCTTTTTCATTCTCAGGGACTTGGTGGTCTTCCTCAATAGTAGGAGCTTCTTCTTCTAAAAAAGTTCCCTTTCCTGAAGATACAATTTCAGCAGTAGGACTTGGGAGAAATTCCAGATCCCTTACATCAGCCATAGAAGTCTCCTCTTCATCAGTCTCATAACTGTATTCAGGTCCTTCTTCATCAGGTCCTAGACCTAGATCCCTCACATCCTTAGGCCTTAAAGGATGATTTATAGGATTGAATTTATCATACACCTTACTGTCATCATTAACCCATTCCCTTCTCTATGAGTTCCAGTTTATCATCATATATCTGCAAACTGTGATTGAGATAAAAAAATTATTCTTTACTACAACTGTATCATCCTGAGACTTAGCTACCCATTTCACCTTTATCATCATTGAGATCATATGGGCAAAGAATAAGGCATTTGTCTTTGATTTTGGCCTGGTCATGTCTTCCATTTGAAATATTAGCAATATGCATAGATTCACTTTCACATAATGTATCAAGTGATGTAGGAGATAGATATCTTGATGTCTTAAATTTGAAAAGTCTCCTATCCTTGGTATTATGACATGATGAACAAATTTGAACATCAATATTTTCTCTACATCCATTTCAGCAGCCACCACTTGTATTTGATTTACACTACTGGTGAGCTCTTCCAAGGTAGTTTCATAATCAAATATATCACTTGTAGGTAGTATTGATTTCTAGGCATATCTTGAAACACCTTCATGTAGATCCTTCAGGCATTCATCCCTCTCAACAGATGAAAAAAATATCTCCTTTCCATTCACAAAATAAATCACCTGATTCTCATCTTCTGAATTCTCAAATCTCACAAACTCATAAATTTTTTTCACTAGCTTCAGATAGTAGGGGACATTGTTGATCTAAAAGCAAGCTACCCATTTCTGATCTTCCAGCACCTCGAGCCCTAACAACATTCTAGCTAACAACCATTCCATGCACAACTCTTTTTTGATCACAATAACTCGATTTTGCAAATGAGGGTTCATTGGTCGCCTCCCCGACCTTGTTCTACCAATACTACCACTTGCTTCGGGCTCAGACTTCTGCTTATTTGAATTCGACTCATCAATTTCATCTCTGATGGTATGATGTTTGGTTTTTTCCATCTCTGGTTCGAGGGATTTAGGGTTTTCGAGAGATTCAGGAGCTAAGGTTTAAGGGTATAGGGTTTTAGGCTCGGTGGATTGAGATGTAACTAGGACATTGTTTTATCATTTAGGAATCATAAAATAAATAATTAAAATATTAGTATAAACGATTTAGATTTTGGAGGAAAATAGAAGTTTAAAATAGCGCGTACTCATCGATAGGGTTCATTGGTGAGAATTCCTATCAGTGAGGTCCATTGGTGAGGTATTTACATTGGTGAGGTGTTCACATAGGTGAGGTATTCACATCAGTGTGGTTTTAACATCGGTGAGGTATTCACATCGGTGAGGTATTCACATCGGTGAGGTTTTTACATCAGTGAGGTTTTCACATCGGTGAGGTTTTTCACATCGGTGAGGTATTAACATCGGTGAGGTTTTTACATCGGTGAGGTTTTCACATCGGTGAGGTTTTCACATCAGTGAGGTACCTACCGATCAAGGTTAATCATTCCTTACTCATGTCTAATTTGTCTTAACTTATCCGAACTTAAAGGTTTGGTAAATATTTCACCTAATTGATGTTCAGTACCTATAAATTCAAGCATAATATGACCTTTTTGGTAATGATCTATCAAAAAGTGGTGCCTTATATCAATGTGTTTGGTCCTAGAGTGAGATACATGGTTCTTTGAAATACTTATTACGCTAGTGTTATCATGGTTAATTGAAACATACTTAAAATCATATCCATAGTTCAAAAGAGTGTGTTTCATCCACAGTATTTATGCACAGAAACTACCAGTAGCTATATACTGTGCTTTGGAAGTATACAAAGCTACATAATTATGCTTCATACTATAGAAAGATACTAAGGATTTTCCCAATAAATTACATGTTCCATATGTGTGTTTTCTATCCAACTTGAAACCAGAAAATTCAGCATCTGAATAACTCATTAGCTCAAAAGATTGTCCTTTTGGGTAAAACAAACCTAAATTTACAGTATGTTTAAGATACATAAAAATTATTTTAATAGCAATAAAATGAGAATCTTTTGGATTAGATTGAAATATTTCACACATACAGACACTAAACATAATATTTGGTCGACTAGCTGTAAGGTAAAGTAACCTTCAAATCATACCACTGTAATTGTTTTGATCCACTAGTTTCCTAGTTTCATCTGCATCCAATTTATAGACTGTACTCATAGGAGTATCATTTTCTTTAATACTATCTAAACCAAAACGTTTTAAAATATCCTTTTATATTTACTTTGATTCAAAATAATACCATTTTCATTTTGAAAAACATGAAATCCAAGAAAATATTTGAGTTCTCCCATTAAACTCATTTCAAATTCATTTTGCATACTCTTTGAAAAATCATTACATAAATATTGTTTAGAAGATCCAAATATAATTTCATCAACTTTGATTTGTACTATCAACACATCTTTAGAAATTATTTTAATAAAAAGAG
Source organism: Viscum album (assembly GCA_963277665.1). NCBI lineage: Eukaryota > Viridiplantae > Streptophyta > Magnoliopsida > Santalales > Viscaceae > Viscum > Viscum album. The sequence continues at coordinate 1,363,982,931 of OY728133.1, forward strand.
TTGGATCAGCAATCTTTTTAGTATAAATTTTTGAAATAAGAAAATTACTAAGTCTATCATAAAAACCTCATGGAGCTTGTTTCAAACCATATAAAGCTTTAGATAGCTTGATAAAATGATTTTGAAAATAATTATTAGTAAATCTAGGTGGTTGTTCATCAAAAACATCTTCAGTTATAAAACCATTTAGAAAATCATTTTTGACATCCATTTGATATAACATGAAATTCAGATGAGAATCATAGGAAAGTAGGATCATAATGGCTTCTAATCTAGCTACAGGGGAATAATTTTCCTCATAGTCTATACCTTCCTCTTGACTATATCCTTGTGTAACTAACCTTTCTTTGTTTCTAACTATATTTCCAGATTCATCAACATTTTTTCTAAAAACCCATTTACTACCTATTATCAAAGTGTCATTGGGTATTTCTACTAATTCCCAGTCTTTTTATATTTCAAATTGATTTAACTCTTCTTGAATAGAAATTACCCAAAATTCATCATTGATTACATCATTGACATTTTTAGGCCCTAGCTGTGAAAGAAAGGCTTGATGTTCAACCTGGTTTCTTAGAGAAGCTCTAGCCAGTGTCCCTCTATCAAGATTACCAACAACTTCATCCAAAAGATGATTATTTAGAATCATATTTGATCTATTAAAGGTAGGAATAGAAATTTCAGGATCTTCTATGAGTTCAGGTTCTATGGAAGCAGATTCTAGAATATGTCTAGAACTAGTTGTTTTTACAGTAGGTTCTTTAGTTTTATCATTAAGGTCTATAACAGTCAAATCTTCTTCAAGATTTTCAATAGAAGGCTTTGGTTCATGTGGATCAGTTTCATCAAACTTTATATGAATAGATTCTTCCACACATTTGGTTCTTTTATTAAATACACTATAGGCTTTTCTAGTTAAAGAATAACCAAGAAAAAATCCTTCATCACTTTTGGAAGCAAACATGTCAAGATTATCCCTGGTATTGAGGATAAAGACTTTGCAGCCAAAGACTCTAACGTAACTGACTTTAGGTTTCCTATTGCACCATAGTTCATAAGGAGTCTTCTTAAGAACAGGTCTAATTAAGACTCTATTGATAATATAAAAATCTGTATTCACAACTTCAACCCAAAAATAAATAGGAATGTCATACTCATTAAGCATAGTTCTAGCAATTTCTTGAAGGGTTCTATTTCTTCTCTCTACTAAACCATTCTATCGATGTGTTCAGGGGCATAAAAGTTATGACTATAGACATTATGTGAGAAATAATATTCAAAATCATGATTTTCAAACTCACGACCATGATCGCGTCTTAGGGTTTTAATCTTAAGAGCACTAAGGTTCTCTATAGACTTGGAGTATTTGACAAAATAAGAACAGGCTTCACTTTTTTGAGCTAATAAGTATACCCAAGTATATCTAGAAAAGTCATCTACTAGGACATGGACATAGTGTTTCCCATTTAAACTAGAAACTCTAGAAGGTCCAAACAAGTCCATGTGAACCAATTCAAGTGGTTGAGATATTGAAACTTCTTTATTTTATTTAAAAGAAACATTATGTTTCTTTTACTTTTGAAAAGGATTACAAACTTTATATGATGGGAATTCATGCTTAGGTAGGTCTCTAACTATGTTCTTTCTAGTTTATTTTCTATGTTAATGAATATTGCAGTGTCCTAATATTATGTGCCAAATCCAGGATTCATTATGAAAAGCATCTAAACATGTAACATTTTCCTGGGCTAAAGAATTCAAATCAACAGCATTAACATTTTCATTTCTCAAGGCATAAAATACTAAATCATTTTTAGAGTTAAACACATTACAAGAATCATTTTCAAAATTAACATTGAAACCATCATCACATAACTGAGAAATACTCAATAGATTATATTTAAGTCCATCAACAAATAAAACTTTAGAAATTAAAACTGAATTAATGTTACCAATCTAGCCTAGGACGATGATCTTTCCTTTAGAGTTATCACCAAAGGTGACATAGCCTCCATCAAAATTTATTAATCTTTTAATGAATGAATATTCTCCAGACATGTGCCTTGAACATCCACTGTCCATGTACCATATCTTCTTATTGGAACTCTTCAAACAGGTTTCCTACAAAACAATTTTAAACAGAGAATGATTTTGGTCCCAGATTCTCTTGGGTCCAGACAGGTTATCAAGTAAAGTTTTAGGTACCCAGATTTGTTTTATGGGTCTCATATAATCAATAGATTCAACAGATTTTGAAAGATAAACTCAATTTTATATATAGAAATGTGAGTAACTAGTTGAAGAATATGAATTTCTAGAAGTAGAACTAGCAGAATTTTGTCCAGATTTATGAATAAATCTAATTTTCGTAAACTGTCTCTGTCTAGGTTGGTATTCCAAACCAGTAGTGTAATTTGGTTCCACTTGTTTACCTAGAATTTTTCAAAGAGTGTTCATTCAATTTGTGAACTTTACTAAGTCCTTTCTCAGTTTCTCATTAGACATTTTCAGTTCTGTATTTTCCATAAGTAATTGAGCATTCTTTTCCTTTTGTACATCAAGATCAGATTTAACAGTGGTAGATAAAGCATGCTGTTTCTTTAAGGCTTTGTACTTGTACTTAAGTTCATTACAAGTCTCTTATAGCATATTGCAATATTCAAATAGTTCAGCCTTAGACATATTTTCATCATTGTCTGAATCACTGTTATTTCCAGAATTATAATCATTTAGAACAGGGGAAGCAGGTACCTCAGATATGTTAGTCATGAAGCACATGTTGGCGTGATTATTTTCAGAATAAGTAGCCTCTAATTCACTTGTGCTGTCTTCCGAAGCACTCCAGGTTGCTTTCATGGCTTTCTTGTACTTCTAATCCTTATAATCATATTATTTTTTTAATTTTAACTTCATATTGTCAGCCTTGATGTTTCCTTTTCTCTTTCACTCATAGCAGACTATATCATCTTCCTTATCAAATTTATTTCAATACTTCTTCCACTTAACTTGTTGATCATACTTACCCTTGTTTGGTTTTCTGAAGAATTTCTTCTTCCTATAGAACATATTAAATCTCCTGGCTATTTGAGCTATCTTAGAATCACTGTCAGAGTCTGAACTTTCACTTGTTGAGCTTTCAGTTTGTATGTGAACTTTCTCCTTATCCTTGCTCTTTGAGGAAGTAGACTTAAAACCCACTGAATTCATTTTAGGTTCATCATCTTTTTTCTTATTCACCCTGATTTCTTCCTCATGCATCATAAGCGTACCAATAAGCTCCTTAACATGTAGTGAACTTATATCACGCAATTCTCTTATGGAGATAGATGTTCCTCTCCATCTTTCTAGCAGACAACTTAATATTCTCATAATTTGTTCCTTTGCTGGAACAACCATTCCAAGAGAACTCATGGTGTTTATAATCACATTGAACTTGAGATAAATGTCAGAAATAGGCTCATCAGGCTTCATTTTAAAATTATCATATTTAATAGTATAGGTATTCAGCCTCATTTCTTTGACATTTGTTGTTCCCTCATGTGAAATAACCAGTGTCCCAAATTTCATAAGTAGTTTTACAGGAAGCTGTTCTATTAAACTCTTCATCTCTTAGAGGAAAATACAGGGCATTCAGAGCATTACAATTATTATTGTAAGCAGTTTTTGTAGGTTCATACCAAGTACTTCTATCAGTTTGTGGAATTTTTTATTGAGTCTCTATAGCAGTACAGATATCAAATCCCATACTCTCTAAATGAATTTTAATTTAATGTTTCCACTGGGCATAATTTGTAGAATTAAAGAAAAGTGGCATGTTGGTAGAAGCACCTTCTAGTATATTGTCTATAACTATATTTTAGGAAATATATTTAAAGGGATGAAATTTAGAACTAATAGAAATTTAAGATCTTTAAAGATGCAACTATAATCATAGTTGAAAAATATAATGTTTTGAAATCCTTTAACCAAAACAACCTCTGATACCAAAAGTTGGTCGGAGTGGATACTCAAGAGGGGGTTAATTGAGCTCCAATTAAAAATTTATGTTAAAAATATTTCTCTTAAAATCAAAAAATTTAAAAACAACTTCAACTGAAGAGAATTTATATAGATTGTAAAAGTTCAATAAATTTCTCAAAGATTGATTAGTTCTTAGTTAATTTAATCAGAAGATTAGATTATCTTTTGAAACTAACTTACTAGTTCACAATTAGTATAAACACTTACTAATTTAACTATCAAGGTAACTTTACAACAAATTTTATTTCAATGTAATTAGAAATGGAATATAAAATATATAGAATATTGTAGACTTAAACTAAAAAGAACAGCAGATGTAACCAAGAGGTTCAGTCTCAAGCCGAGACCTAGTCCTCACAAACAATTTATATAAATTTGATCCACACCCTGGATCGTGGTAAACAAAAGGGAAAAACACTATCTAGGTACAAAGACCTCTACTACAGTTCTATGTGGGAAAAAAAACAAAAGCTCACAGGCTATCCGGGTCTTACGTGTCCTCTACCACTGTCCACAGTGGGGTACAAGAGAGTTATAGAGTTTGAATGATGATTTAGAAATCCTCCAGCTTAGCATAAGAGATAGTGTGTGTAATAAATATACAGAGTATACACACTGATCTAAAGGTAAATAAAAGAATCACTAAAAGAGTTGATAAGAGTTTATAATGCTCTAGTGATTAGCAGTGCAGCTCTGGAAACTTTTGATTAATCATAAATTCTTCTGAGTCCTTCTCTGGTTTTTGTCTAAAAAACAGAGTGTCGTTTTCTTCCTTGATTTTTAGGTTCAGCTCTATCAGTTTGAGTGCATGAAGATTTCATTGTAGTTATTCACTCAAGATGCATCTTGTGTTCTCCTCTAGAATGAATGGCTTCGTGTATGTCTAGTTCTCTTCCAGTATGAATGTAGCTTTTTCTTTTTGTGTGAATGAACCATGTTTTCAATGTTATTCAACCCTTTCTTTTTACACCCTTCTCATTCCTTCTTAGTTCTTGATTCATCTCACTCTACCCAGTCTTTGTCCTTCCTTTTATAGATATCAAATCTAGTAAAAATAATGATTACCTTTTTGATGGGTACTATGTACGGTTCCCTGACATGCCAACAACTATCATTAAATAGTATTAATTTCATTAAAATCTTAAAATATAACTATTGCTTTAATAAATAAATAGTATTGAGAGTTATAGAGTTTGACTGGTCAAGCTTTTTTCAGTATCCTTCTGTTGGTAGCAGTGACCTTCTATCGGTAGCTCTTTTATCATGTACAGGTAGCTCCTTGAATCAGTAACTGTTTGATCTTGTATCGGTAGCTCTTTGATCATATATCGGTAGATCGTTGTATCAGTAGCTGTTTGATCAAGTATCAGTTTCTCCTTGTATCAGTAGCAGTTTGATAATATATCAGTAGCTCCTTATATCGGGATCAATCTGTATCGGTGGACTTGATTTATCAGAGAAATGTTCTTACCAGTGGACATATACAACTCAGTAGCTCTGCATATCTGTGACCTTTGCCTATCAGTGACTATTTCTATCGGTAGACTAAGTCTATCAGTAGCTATAAGCATATCCATGACTTAACACATCTGTTTTATGCAGAACACATCCTATTGAGTTAGAATTAATTCAAAACACATATAATCATAGTTAAACATTGATTAACATATGTCAAAGAATTATTTTAATATAATTATCAACTTGATCATAGATTAGAGCAAGTAATATAAATATACACACTATTTGGGATTATCAAAGAATGTGAAAGCATAATTGGGATTATCAAAATAGGTGAGGTCAATAATAAATTTCTATGAGAGGGAAATCACTCTCCATATGGAGAATCAACCCCCGATTCTATACAAGTGCATGGAGGAAGATGAATCTCCTTTATCACCATCATCTCAAGTGTAGATATTACTTTCCTATGTACATGCGTATCTGGCTCAAATGATTGAGTCTATGGAGGCAACCATCCATAAATACATGCCTATTGTGAGGAAATTCACTGAAGTGTTTCCTGAGGAATTTCATGGTCTTCCTCATAGAAGAGATGTTGAATTATTAGTTGACCTTATACCTGGGGCATTGCCAATATCCAAGACTCCGTATAGAATGGCTGTTGTGGATCTTGAGTTGCTGAAGAAACAATTACAAGGGAATATAGATAAATGGTTTATACACCCAAGTGATTCACCATGGGGTGCACCAGTCCTTTTTTTTCAAGAATAAGGATGGTTCAATGCAGTTTTGCATCAATTATCGTGAGATTAAAAAAATCACAATAAAGATCAAGTATCCTCTACCACGAATTGATGACTTGTTCAATCAGCTGAGTGGAGAACAATACTTCTCTAATTTAGATTTGCGGTCAGTATATTATCATGTAATGGGGATGAAGGAAGATATCCTCAAGACTGCTTTTCGTTCAACATATAGGCACTATGAATTCATAAAAATGCCTTTCAGACTAACTAATTCTCCAACAATATTTATGAAATTGATGAATATAATCTTTAGAGATTACCTAGAAAAGTTTTTGATAGTCTTTATAAATGATATTATAATATACTCCAAAACCAATGAGGATCATTAGGAGAATATATGAAATGTACTAGAGACCTTGTGATGGGAGAAGATCTATGAAAAGTACAACAATTGTGAGTTCTGGTTGAAGGGGGTCTCATTCTTGGGTCATATCATCACAAGCAATGAGATATCTGTGGATCCCTCCAAGACAACTACAATTGAGGGATGGCAGAGGCTAACATCGGTAATCTATATCCATATATTCATGGGGTTATCTAAATATTATCTCCGATTTGTGAGAAATTTATCACGATTGTCCAAACCTCTTACCGAGCTAACTTAGATGGGAGTAATCTTTTCTTAGAGTGAAAAATGTGGAGAGAGATCCAAGGAGTTAAAAAAGAGGCTTATAACTGCTCTCGTGCTCACATTACCCACAAGTGGAGAACTTTTTGGGGTATTAATGATGCTTCGAAGAAGGGAATGGGTGGTGTGTTGATGAAGAATGATAAATTGATAGCCCACTCTTCAAGGAATTCGAAAATCCATGAGAAAAACTATCCCATGCATGATCTAATGTTGGATGTAGTGATATTTTCTTTGAAAATTTGGAGGCATTATCTCTTTGGGGAGTAGTGTGAAATATACATAGATCACAAAATCTTTAAGTATATATTCACACAAAAAAAGATTTATATACGCAAACTATGATGGATATAACTCATCAAGGATTATGACCGCTCGATCCACTACCATCATGGTAAGGAAAACAATGTGGTAGATTCTCTATGTAGAAAGGATCATGCATCATTAACAATGATGAGAACTGAAAAGGACCCAATATTCATAGATTTGAAAAGGATGGGCATGGGAATCATTAAGGGAGGAATATCATAAATCATTTCTCAAATTATTTTTCAACCATCCCTCAAGGTGAAAATAAAGGATGCACAATGAAAATATTTGGAAATTCTAAAAAGGGTGGAAGATATCAAAAATGGGAAATCCTTAGAGTTCATGGTTTAATATGATGGAATTGTGAGATTTGGGTCACAATTATGTGTACCATCTGATCCAAAGATAATGAAGGAGATTATAATTGAAACACATAACTCAACCTTCTCTATTCACCCAGGGAGCACAAAGATGTATCAAGATCACTGAGAAAACATTTGGTGGGAAAATATAAAAATGGATATTGCTAAATATACATAAAAGTGCATGGTATGTCATCTAGTGAAGTCTGAGAGGAAAAATTTTAAAGGGATGATGCAACCACTACCCATACCAATATGAAAGTGGGGAAACATTACCATGGACTTAGTCATTGGGCATCCATGGACATCCAGAGGAAACAATGCATAATGGGTCATTACGGATCATTTTTTGAAGAAAACTCACTTTATCACAATTCAGGAGGACTTATCCTTAGATCAACATGCACAAATTTACATCAAAGAAGTTGTAAGGATGCATGGATTACCACAATCTATTTTATCCGACCGTGATCCTAGATTCACCTCAAGGTTATAGAAAAATTTCCAACATGATCTATGCACTGAACTGAACTTCAGTACGACATATCAACCTCAAACTAATGGCCAATATGAGTGAACTATTCAAACACTGGAAGATATGTTAAGATCATGTTCTATGGACTTCAAAGGAGGATGGGGCCAACATCTTCCACTGGTTGAATTATCCTACAATAATAGTTTCCACTCGAGCATCCAAATGGAACCATATGAAGCCCTTTATGGAAAAAGGTGAAGAACACTATTGTGTTGGGGTGAAGTCAGTGACTGTAAGCTGCTAGAACCTGAAATGGATGAAGAAATAGTAGAGAATGTGAAATCCATTCAGCAGCATATCAAGGAATCCCAACGTCGACAGAAGAGTTATGTAGATAACCATCAATGTGTCCTTGAGTTAAAAGATGGAGACATGGTATTTCTACACATATCTCCATGGAATAAGGTCATGTGGTTTGGAAAGAAAGGGAAGTTAAGTCCTAGGTACATTGGCCCCTTCAAGATTCTTCATCGTATCAGTGCTATGGCTGATCGACTAGAACTTCCACCAACCATGGTCAAAGTACATGATGTCTTTCTTGTATCTCTCTTAAGGAAGTACATACCAGACCCTTCACATGTGATCTCTTCAGAGGTATTACAGTTATAGGATGATCTATCTTATGAGGAGAAACCAGTGAAGATATTAGATTGTATAGAAAATGTTCTATTAAATAAGACAATGCCCCTCATGAATGTGTTGTGGAGAAACCACAAGTTTGAAGAAGTGGCGTGGAAATCATAGGAAGTGATGAATCATAGTTACCCGTATCTGTTTTAGTGTGGGAAAAGGAAATTTAGTGGGAAAAATTTCTTAAGGGAAGAATATTGTAACCACCCAATCATTTATTAATGAAAATTCCATTTGATCTAATTAAATGTCTTTTTATGTAATATCACTATATAAAACAGATGTACTTCCTTGGTTTTATGTTTTTTTATTTTAAAATACCATTATGAATTGTGACCGTTTCTAATATAGCCATTGAATAGTGATCACATGATTATTATAAATATAGGGCTTTAACAAATCTAATTTACTCAGAAAAAGGAAGCAATGACCTCATCCAGTAGACATTCCCCATACGAATCCCATTTGTTGGAGCTTGGAAAGGAGGTGGCGTCATTGGGCTTCTCTATTGACCAATCCCAAGAGGAGATCCAATATGTTAAGCTTGAATGGAACTACCTAGAAGAGAAGTGGAAGTTGATAGAGATTAGCACCCGAAAAATTTTATCCAAGCCACACCAAGAGTCTCTTACCATCACGCACCTTACCCTTCAGTCTTATGCGGGTGTTATTTGAGGTTATGTAACAAGACCTTAGCATTATGATTATGTGCACTATTTTTATATAATAAAGAATATACATTGTAACAACCCAATATTTAATTAATGAAAATTCATTTTGATCTAATTTAATGTCTTATTATGCTTATATATAATGTGAACTTCATTGGATTTAGGTTTCTGGATATCAAAATACTATTATGAATTGTGACCATTTCTAATATATCCAATGAACAGTGATCACATGATTAGTATAAATATAGAGCATTAACAAATCCAATTTACTCAGACAAAAGAAGAAACAACCTCATATAGTAGACTTTCCATGTACAAAGCCCTTTTGTCTGAGCTCGTAAACGAGGTGGCATCATTGGGCTTTGCTCTTGACCAAGCCCAAGCCGACCTTGAACAAGTTAAGCTTGAGCGGAGCCAACTTTGGGAGAAGTGGATGTTAATAGAGATTACCACCCGAGCAATGTTATTCAAGCCACCCCAAGAGTTTGTCACCATCGCACAACTTACCCTTCTATCTGATGTGGGTGTTATAAGGGGTTATGTTACCATACCCTAGCACTATGACTATTTACATAATTTTTGTATAAAGAATTTTCATTCATTTTATTATTGATACTTTGTAAATAGTTTTTAAAGTAATAATATTATATTTAGTTAATATTCAACTAAGAAATCTATTTTAATGAATTAATGGATTTTTAATTAAATAATATCTTAATAAAATATTTTTATTAAAATATTTTTATTTTATATAAATGATCATATAATTTTATGAATGAAATTTTAATTTCTATTAAGGTTTGAAAACAATTTTTTTCAGAACCCATGAATTTTCAGAAAATATCTATTTTTTATTTTAAAAGTAAAAATTCACTTATTTAAAAAATTATTTAGATAAAATTAATATTATTTTTGGAACCAGGACATCGAAATTATCCGACGGTGAATTTTTAATAATTTTCTGAGAGAGTCTATTTTTTGGATAAAAATTAAATACCTTTTAAATATATAACGTAATTTCTGACATAATAATTACCCAATAGTGATGTAATAAAATACTATAAACATTATGTTCGGCCAATATATGTTTTATAATTAAAATAATGTAATTTTTGATCTGTTTGATTTATTTTACAAAGCTTTAGTGGACCCTTTAAGGCTTATAAAATATAATTTCTTTTTAAATTGTTTCCTTGAGAGTGTGACTCACTTCCACATAAGAAACACTATTATTTTAATAAGTTCGTCCATGGGACTTTTAAAATATTCTTTTCTAATCCCCTTTGGACAAAACCATGAGAAAATACCATGGTCTGGTTTCTGGTATTGATTAGTTTAATGTGTGGTGACCCAAACCTAAATAAAAAATAATTCCCTCTCATTTCCTATATAAACCCACCCAATCTCCTACTTTATCTTCACTAAAAACCTTTGTAGTTCGTCCAAACACTTCCCTTTTATCTCTAGAATCATACCAACGTTCCCCAAGATCCTAAGAATCCTCTCTAAAGCCTCTCCCAAGCCTTTGGGATCACACTTCTAAGTAAGGTATTTCATCCTTTCTCATTTTGTCTAATTTTCTTTAAGTTGTTATGCCCTTTTCTTTTCAATTACAAATGTTGGGGTATGACTTTTCACCTCCCACATACATCCCTATTTATTTTTTGATTATGGGAGACCCATTTATCTCTCATTAATTCCTCCCATGTACACCCGTTTCCATGCCGAAATTCCGTGAGGTATTTCTATCTCTTCTTTTACATCTACGTAATTCATTGGAATTATGAATCTAAATTCTATTATGTTTGTTGGGATATGTATCTATATGATCCCATACTGTCCATTTCATCTAAATATGATGATACACTCCTTTATCTCTCATAAATCATTTTTATTTGTTCTTATTTCATGCCGTTATGCTGCCGAAATTACACTATGATTTTCCAAGACAATGTCATTGTGTAGTGAACACCATTACCATTTCTCTATTAAGGGTATTCACCCTTATGAACAATTACATATTTATTATAAAGCTTCATGTATTTATTCTAAATAAAATTATCATGGAATAACTGATGATGATTGATTCCATGTTATAAGATCCATGTGGCACACTTATGCAGGAAATGAAATGTTTAAGAAGGGTGAACCCTGATAGCGCTCTAATGCATTGGGTAAAGTATAGTATCATGATACGTCATGTTAAATGGGTGTCGAATCATGATAATTCAAGTGAAATGAGTTTTTACTCATGCTTCATGTGAAATGAGGGTTTATTCATGCTTCATGTGCAATGAGCTTTGGTTCATGCTAATTCCATGTTATGTGTTGTTGCCACATTTCCATGTTTTGATTATGATGCTTTATCATGCCTTTATGTTATTGTTTCTCTTGTGCTCCATTGATATACCTATTTACTAACATGTATTGTATTTCTCAAGATATTCCATGTTTATTCCCTTTCTGGGCTTTATAGCTCACCCTTTTCTTATGTATGTCCTCCGGTTATCCCATGAAATGCTAAGTACGAGGGAATGTAGTGGTCTTGTAAAGAAAGTTTTCAATAAAAATGTTGTGTGTTTTATGTTCTAATCTGTTATGTAATGTTCCTAAGCCACAAATACACTAGACCTATCGATCATATATGATGTATAAAGGGAATATTTTATGTAATAAATTATGTTTAAGTGTGTAATAAAGAGAATGGTTGTTACATATATTCATTTTATTATGGTTGTTACTTTGTAAATAATTATTAAAGCACAAATAATATTTTTAGTTAATACTCAACTAAGAAATATATTTTGATTAGTTAATGGATTTTTGAACTAACAAGAATTTTAATAAAATATTATTACTATTAAATTACTTTTTTTAAGTATAAATTATCATATAATTTTTATGAATACAATTGTCATTTTAATTAATGATTGAAAACTGTTTTTGTCAAAACCCATGAATTTTCGATAAATCTCAGTTTTTATTTTAAAAGTGAAAAATTAAAATATTTATAAAATTACTTGGATAAAATTAATATTATTTTTGGAAACAAGGTTTCGAAATTATCCAACTTTGAATTTTTCATAATTTTCTGAGACAATCGAATTTTTGGCTAAAAAATTAATACCGTTTAAATATATAATGTGTTTTATGATATCATAATGACTCAATAGTGGTGTAATAAAATACTATAATCTTTATCTTCAGAAAATATATGTTTTTACATTAAAATAATATGATTTTAGGTTTGTTTTATTCATTTTTCAATGCCTTAGTGGACCCTCCATGACTTATAAAACATTTTTGCTTTTAAAATTGATTTCCTTGAGAGTGTGACTGACCTCCACATATGCAATCCTATTATTTTAAGAATTTTGGCCATTGAAATTATTAAATTTTTTTCACTCCCATTTTGTAAAAATCATGAGCAAAAATCATATGCTAGGTTGTGTCTTTGATTAGTTTAATGTGTGGTGTCCTAAACCTGAATAATAAAGAATACCCTCTTCATTCCCATATAAACCAACCCAAGATCCCACTTCCTCTTTAATAAAAAGCCTTGTAGTTTGTCCAACCTCTTACCTAATATCTATAGAATAATCTCAATGCTCCCCAATCTCCCATGAATCCCCTCTCAATCCTCTCCCAATCCCTTGGGATCACATTTCCAAGGAAGGGATTCTTTCCTTTCTCATTTTATCCAAGTTTCTTAATATTGTTATGCCATTTTATTCTCATTTATAAATGATGGGGTATGATTTAGTACCTCTAGAATACTTCCCTGTTTATTTTTTAATGATGTGATACCCATTTATCTCTCATTAATGCCTTCCATGTACACCTGTTACCATGCCGAAATTTCATAAGGAATTCTCTCTCCTCATTTACTTTCAGGCAATTGTTTTGTATTATGAATATAAAATAAATTACCTATGTTGTGGAATTTCTCCATATGACCCCAGTACTGTAAATTTTATTTTTATATTAATAGAAACTCCTTTCCCTCTAATCAATGATTTTTATGAATTCTTATGTCACACCGTTATGCTGTCGAAATTGCCCCGATTTTCAAAGAAAATGTCATTGTGTAGTGAATACCATGCCCATTTCTCTATCAAGGGTATTAAACTTTATGAAAATTTACTTGTTGATTATAAATCATCATGTATGTATTCCACAACCCATTATCGTTTTATAAATGATTATTATTGATTCAATGTTATATGATCCATGTGGCACACTTATGCATGAATTGAAATGTTTAAGAAGGGTGCACCCTGATAACGATCCAATGCATTAGGTAAAGTATAGTACCATGATAAGTCATGTGTAATGGGTCTTGACTCATTATAATTCAAGTTAAATGAGGGTTTACTCATGCTTCATGTGCAAATAGGGTTTACTCCTGCTCCATGTGCAATGAGCCTTGAATCATGTTGGTTCCATTTTAAGTGTTGTTGCCACATCTCAATGTTATGATTATCATGATTTATCATGCCTTTATGTTAATTTTTCTCTATTGCTCCATTGATTTGACTAATTTCTAACATGTATTTTATTCTCCATGTTATTCCATGTTTATTCCTTTAATGGGCTTTTTAGTTCTCCCCTTTCTTATGCATGTCCTCAGGTTATCCTTTGCAATGTTAATTACGAAAGAGTGTTGTGGTTGTATAAAGGATGTTTTCAATAAATATGTTGTATTTCATGTTTTAAGTTATTATTCAATGATCCAATTCCCCAAATACACTAGACCTCGAGATCTTGTATGTTGTATCAAGTGACGATTTTATGTAATAAATCATGTTTAAGTGTGTAACAAAAAGCATGGTTGTTATACTTGGATGATGTAAATGGAAATTGGTTCGAAATAACATGCAATTATTACTATTTTTTGTCATAATAATATGAAATATTGATTTTCTTGAGAAAAAATAATAAACTAATGAATTAAATACTGAGAAAACTCCCCTCTCCTCCACTATAAAAACCACCTCTCACAACCTCTCCTCCTAAGACCTATAAAGCCTTTTTTCCTTTCCACAATTCATATATAATATTTTCCAATACATATCTTCAAAATCAATGATCTTTTTGTCTTAATAAAAGGCAAAAAACAAATCCCTTAAGGATGCTCTCAAGATGAAGGAATCAAGAGGTAAAACCCACCTCCATTTTATTTTAATTTCTTTTCATGTTCATTTTATTCTTTTCTTTCCTCACCTATCATAAACCAAATGGTGTGATAACTTAATTACCTTACATGTATTGGATTTTTTTTATTCTAGTGGAGTAATTTGTCACCATCTCTCATTTCCCCTCCTTTTATACTAGAAATGGAACCACCATCCGAGACGTGTTAGTTTATCACATTCTGGGATGAAAAGTTTTCAATTTCTATTACCATATTTAATTATGGTAATGAAACCATTTTTTGAATAAACAAGATTATTATTTATGTAATATACCATATATAATGTTATATAATCATTATATACAAATTTTATTAATTTATAAAACAAAATGAGTTTGTTGTGATAAAAAATCACCAATTAACCGAAAAATTTATCATTATAGTTTTATATAATGATTCATCCTCATACCAATTAACCAAACGAAATTTATAACAATTTAATTATCATGTTTTTCTTTAATAAAATATAGCATCAATTCTAGACAACCATCCACATCTTACATGATTATTCATACATGTATATAAGTAAACTGATCATGAAAACCAAGGAAACAAATGCTCTGAAACAATTAAATTTAACCTCTTAACCCATAAAAATATCCATGAATGAACATAATAAGGTTATAATAAATTAATTACATGTAAAATATTTTATTTAATTATTAATTAATGAATCTTGTTTGATTATCAAGGACATTAAGATCATGTGAATAACACATTCATACTTAAGTTAAGGGATTCTACCCAAACTTTCATTATTCATTCGTGTTTCAATATCTTTAATTTTCCCCAACTGAATTTATATTTTATTTTTATGCACATATTATAAATTTTTTTATATTATCAAAACTCAAGTTTCTTGTTCCATTCATAATTAATGTTTTGGGATATACATATTTTTAAGTGGTTTTATCCTCATTTCTTGCTGATAACCATGCCCATTTTAAGGGATGTTCCTGATTTCTTATCAAATTTCAAGTGCAATCTATCATATATTTTAAGACACGGTTTATTTTTTTTATAAATAAGTATTTTTATTATTAAAACCTTATTGGTTTACTTCTGGTTTTATATAAAGGAGTAATCAATTTTCAATGATAAATTCTCTTTAGTATTTTCCTTAAAACCGCACTAAAATGTTTTAAGGATAAAATTTATTAAATACCCTTCTTACATGTTGTCACTTATATTTGACATCACATAAAATGATATATTCCTATTACCCCATATGAATTTCCATGTATGTTTTAATTCATTTATTTTAGGGATTCTTTTATGATACACCGATTTAGTATGCTTTATGACATGATTAGGATACCCATTTCATTCCATGGGTACCCTTATATTTATGTATGATTAATTATGAGTAAAAATACTCATGAACATGTTAATAAGGGTGAAACTAGATAGATCTTTAATTCATTGGGTAAAGTTTATTCTCATGAGACGTTACGTGCAACGGTCTTGGCGGTTTTCCTTGACTAGTGCTCCATGTGAAATGGTCTTAGTGGTTATCCTTGACTTGTGCTACTCTAGGCGCAACAATCCTAGACTTGTGCTAAAGTATTGTTTTATGTTGCTTCCACATTATGAAGATTCCATGATTATATGATCCCATGTTCTAAATATTATGATTCCATATATTTAATCATGTACCATGCATCTTTATATCATTATGTTTTTTCTTCTAACCCATTTTCCAAGCATTATTTTTATGTTTATTCCATGACTGGATTCTATCTAATCCCTTTGTTCATGTTATCTCCATGTTAACATATTAAGATTAATAATAGAAATTGAAGTTAGGATCTCAATATGCATATATAATAAAAGTTTCATTTATGATGTTTAATTATGTACCTAGTCTTCCAAGACACTAGAATTTATGATCATTGGCTTCTAATTTGATGATTAATTATGCTCAAAATCATGTAATGATATTTTTAAAAGGTCAGGTTCACTATAGTTAGTATCAAAGTATGGTTTAATTATATCTGAAGATTCGGAATAGAGAAATTTAGTAATAACATTATGGACAAGACTATGTATAATAAAAAAACCCCTAAATTTTGGTTAGTATAGAGTAAGTGTTTTATCATGGAAAAACATCTCTGTCTGGATACTACAAGTGGATGTTGTTCTGGAACATATCTACATTGGAGTAACACCTCTGAAAAGGTGTTCCAGGGCCGACTCGGGGTAACCTAGTACACAACAATGGGTTGTACTATGCTCCTGGTTAGACACTCGTAGGGGATATGCCTTGGTAAATTCATAAGAACATTAAGAACCATTATTAAGGGAAAAAAAGACCCCTTAAGAATATATGTTATGAAACAGATCAAGTATAACCTATATTTGAACCTAAGGAATCACAAGTTATGATATATTTTCATTTACAAGTTTACTCTTTTACGTTCAAGGTTTCCTTTTATGCTTATTATATAAGTATTAAAGCCCTCTAATTCCACATTATCTTATTAGTTAATAGAATGAAATAGAAAAACATGTTCCAATAATCCATGTGAAAGGGAAGGTGAAGATTTTTCTAATGATTTTACAAATATGATGGGAATGAGTGCTCAAAATATCATGTCATTACTTGATCAGTTGGCTCAATTTATGTATAATAACCAGAATCATGTGTAACACCAACCCCGGCTAATGAAAGAACTGATTTTTATCAAATTCATCATATAACAAAGGTATCCCATTTTTAGTGGATCTTCTGATCCCCTCCTTATATAATAGATTATTAAATCCAATTAAAAGATATTCAATATCCTCTTGTTCTTAGAAGAAGAGAAATTTATAATGGAAGTCTATTGTTTTGTTAAAAAAGATGATTTGTTGGGGATACTGATCAATAATACAATGTACAATGAGGAAATTGATTTCGTGGATTAGGATGAATTCATGAAAATGTTTTTCGATAAATATTTTCCCCGAACCCACTTTCTCAATATGGAAATAGAGTTCCTCAGATTTAAGAAGAAGGAAGATGAGTCTATTGAGGAGTATGAATAAAAAATTACAAGGAATGAAAGATATACATTCGTATTTTTCATGAACACTGAAAGCATGTTGGATTTCTTCTTTAGTGGACTAAAGTTGAGTCTATGAAAATAATTAGAGATTCGATACTTCAATAGTTATGAGGAGATTTTCTGTTGTAAACCCAGGTTTGAAATGGAGCTAAGAGACACTAAATATTCTAATGGGACTAGTAAAAAAATTAGAAAATGGATTCCAATATGGGTATATCATCAAAGAAATCCTGTGATGGAAAGAAGACCAAAAATCCCACATGTAAAAATTGTTGGATGAAGCATCATAGGATCTCTCTAAAGGGAACCTGGAATTGCATCAAATGAGTATGAATGAGAAATCTACCTAAGAACTATCATAGGGTTGTGAAGAATTACACTAATTTGAAAGAATAATGGTAGGTTCAGATCAACACTCAGCCTGTAGTGCAGTGTTTGAACTGGAAGGAACATAATAATTATGCAAAAAATGCCCTAATCCATGGGTTGTTGGATGAAATCATCAAAATCCTCTAATGAAACATGGAAGGGATTATTCTATCACTACTACTGAGGTGGAGCTGGAAAATGATGTGATGACATGTATTCTAGTTTTTCATTCAAGAATAGATAATATACTATTTTATTCTAGTTCTACACATTCTTCCATATCATTCATGTTTAGTACATCTATTCAAACACCCGTCAAAATTTGGAAGTTGAGTTATATGAGAGAACAATGAATGGGGAAATTATTGAATCAATTATTTTCAACTCCCCCATGGTAAATGTTTGTGGACTGAGATTCCAAAAATATATAATCATTCATCATATTGTGGATTTCAATTCTATTTTTAGCAGGGATTTACTATTTTTATAAAAATCCAATATTAACCGTCGGGAAAGGGAGACCACTCTTCACATCCTAGAGTATCCTCCAACCATATACATGTTTATGAAGGAAGATTAATCTCTTTCAGAATCATCATCTCGTGTGTGGATATTGTTGACTTTAGAGTAAACATATATTTCGCAAATGATTAAGAAAAAGGAGATGATACTTCTCAAAGATATTCCTATCATGATGGATTACACTGATATGTTCCCTAAATAATTTCCTGGTCTTCCTCCTAATTAAGAGGTACAGTTCTCAATTGAACATATTACTATATCCCTATCTATATCAAATACACCTTATAGAATATCCACCATTGAGATGTAAGGGGTTAAGAAACAGTTACATGGGAATCTAGAGAAAGTTTTTATACACCCGAGTACTTCACCCTGGGGTGCACTAGTCCCCTTTGTTAAAAAGAAGGATGGATTAGTTTTCCTATGCATTTATTATATTCAGTTAAAAAATCTCAATAAAGAAAAAGTGGCCCCTACCTCGGATAGATGACTTATTCGATCAGCTACGCCGGGCCAATTATTTCTCTAAGGTGGACCTTCGGTCGAGATATCACCGATTAAAGGTGAGGAATGAAGATATTCCAAAGATTACTTTTTGAATGAGGTACAGACACTATGAGTTCATAGTTATTCCCTTTTGACTCACCAATTATATAGAAATATTCATGGATTTATTGAATAGAGTCTTTAGGGATAACCTCAAAAAATTTGTGGCAGTCTATATTGATGATATTCTGATATACTCCTATAGAAAAGAGAAACATGATTATCACTTCAAAAATATGTTGATTACTTTTAAAAGGGAGAATAATTTTGAAAAATTTAGTAAATGTGATTTCTAGATGAAATAAATATCATTCTTGGGGCATGTTATCACTTGAAAAGGAATATATGTGGACCCTTCTAAGACAAAGGTAATAGAAGAGTGGCCCAAGAAAACATCTGTAAGGGATATCCACATCATTATGGGTATAGCAGATTATTACAAATGATTTTTGAATAAATTATCATGATTTAAATACCCAATGAACAATCTAACACTAATTTGAGTGAATTTATTTTGGACACAATAATTTGAGGAAATCATTAAGGAACTAAAAAAGAGGCTTATCACTATGCTAGTACTCACACTCCTGATAAGTGGAGAACTATTTCTTATGTACATTGACTCTTAAATGAAGGGATTTTGATGTGTAATGATGAAAAATTATAAATTTATAGCCTATGAATCAAGGAAGTGGAAAATACATGAACAAATCTATCCCATGAATGATCTAGAGTTGGCGGTTGTGATCTTTGCGTTGAAAATTTGGCAGCATTATCTATTTGAGGAGAAGTTTGAGATATATACTGATCACAAGAGTCTCAAATATATATTCACACAGAAAGAGCATAATATGTGCTAGAAAATATAGTTATATTTCATCAAGGATTGTGACTACTCAATCCACTACCACCTCGGTAAGGCAAATAAGGTGGTAGATGCTCTAAGTAGAAAGGATCCTATATCCTTATCAATGTTGAGAATCGGAAAGGATCCAATATTTATAAATTTGTAGAAGATATACATTGGAATCATCAAGGTTGGAACATCATCAATCCTTTATTAAATTATATATCACCCTTCCATCATGGAGAACCTAAAGTATGCTAAAAGAAATAATTTGGAAATTCAAAAAAGGGTGGAATCTATTAAAAATGGGAAATCCCCTATGTTCAAGAATGAAAAGGATGGAGTCATAAGATTCACGTCATGATTATGTATACCATATGATATAGAGATACTGAAGGAGATTCTTAATAGTGCACATAGATAAACCTTCTCTATTAACATAGGTAGAACAAAGATGTGTCGAGATCTTTGAGAAATTATTGGCGGGACAATATTTAGAAGAATATTGGTAAGTATACATAAATGTGCCTGGTATGATAGAAAGTTAAGGATGAAAGGAAAAATTCTAGAGGGGTGATGCAACCAATACCCATACTAACATAGATGTGGGAGAACATCACTATGGACATTTTCATTTGACTTCCAAGGACCTCTAGAGGAAACAATGATATATGGGTTATTATCGATTGTCTTACAATAACATCTCACTTTATCACAATTTTAGAGGACTTCTCATTGGATCAAATTTCATGGATATATATATAAAAGAGTTGGTATGACTTCATGGATTACCATTTTATATTGTATCTGATATAGATTCGAGATTTACCTCAATGTTATGGAAAAGTATCCAACATGATCAAAGAACTAAAGTAAACATCAGTATGGCATATCATCCCCAAACTGATGTCCAATGTGAGTGAACTATTCAGATACTAGAAGATATACTAAGAGTGTGTTCTATGGACTTAAAAGGAGTATATGATCAATATCTTCCATTGGTTAAATTATAATAAAACAAAAGTTTCAACTCAAAAATCCAAATGGCTCTATATGAGGCCCTTTATGGGAAAAGGTGCAGAACACTGGTGTGCTGGGATGAAGTTGGTGAGCATAAGCTACTAGTACCTAAAATGGTTAAAGAAATAGCGGAGAAGGTGAAAACCATTAAAGAGCACATAGAGCTCACTAAAATCCAACAAAAGATCTATGCAGGCAATATTCGATGATATAATGAGTTCATAGTTAGAGACATGATATTCCTCCATATATCTTGATGAAATAAGGTCATGAGATTTATGATGAAAGGAAAGATAAGTCCCAAGTACATCATACCATTTGATATTATTGATCATGTCATAGCTATAGCCTATTTACTAGAACTTCCACCTACCATATCTAAAGTACACGATGTATTCCATGTATCACTCTAAAGAAATTACATACCAGATCCTTCGCATGTATTGTCTTTAGAGGTGGTACAGTTGGAGATTTATCTTTATTACAAGGAGCAACTAGTGAAGATCTTGGATCATAGAGATAAAGTCAAACATAAAAAGGCTAATCACCTAGCCAATGTACTACGGTGGAACCATATGTATGAATAGGAAACATGAGAATTGGAAGAAGTGAAGAAGAAAAATTACCCACACCTATTTTCATCTTAAAATGTAAAACAAAATTTTGGGGTAGAAATTTCATAAGGGGTGAGAATTTAATCACCCAAAGTATAATATATGGAGACTAACATCTTATAATTATTTAATATAGTATAATCACATAAAATCACAACACAATTTCAGGTCAGGATTTAATGAACTAGTAAATAATATGTGACCTTTAAACGTAATATTTACATTTTTGTGTTTTGAATTTTGAAAATCTGACATACACAGGTGTAATCAGTAAGATGTTTGGAGTCTAATAGGGAAAAATTAATTTCTAATGATTAGTAACTTACCATTATGAATAGTCATGTTTCTCTTATCAATTGTAATTTTACCCTTATGAATTGTAAATTGGCCAAGTGAATAGTAACCATACCAATGAATGTATAAATAAAATTTATCCATCTTATAAGTGATGATATGATAGTGTTATTATTTTTGGTAATACATAAATATTTAATTACAATTTTATGAATAATTTAATAATTTATATGAAAAATTATTTTCAAAATATGATATTTTGATGTCTTATATTTAAAATATAATAATATGAGACCTCAATTAATTTTTCAATGTGTTTTAAAAAATAGTTTTAATTTTAATATTTGTATTATTGAAGTAAATTATGATTTTAATTAAAAATTTAATTTCTCATATTTAAAAAATTATTTTTACAAAATAGAGTTAATTTTTGGATATTACTTGTTAAAAAATGGTTAGGGTGGATTTTTAGTATTTTTCTAAAATGCTTGAATTTTATGTGATTAGGGAAATTCGATAATTTACAAAACATACTAAATAAATGAATTTTTTCATCATTCTTGAGTAATGGATGATATAAATGGCAATTTTTCTGAACTCACATGTAATTATTATTATTATTTTTCATAACAATCATCACTATTTCTTGTCTTGAGATAAATAATAAACTAAGGAATTAAATAATGAGAAAACTCTCCTTTCCTCTCTTATAAAAACCACCCATCACTACTTCTTATCCTCACACCTATCAAACCTTGTGCCTTTTAAATATTAGTCTCAATTATCTCTCTATGAGTCTGTCCAACGTATAAGAGATTTTGGTCTTAAAAAAAGACAAAAAAATTATCCCATAAGGAGGCTCTCAAGAGGAAGGTATCAAGAGGCAAACCCCTCATCTATTTTATTCAATTTATTTTCAATTTACATGGTAGTCTTTTCAATCCTCACCACTCCTCAAACAAATAGTATTCTAAGACCAATGCATTTCACATATTTTAATGTTTTTATGCTAATGGAATAACTCATTGTCATCTCTTGTTTCCCCTCCATTTATTTTAGAAATTAAAACACCATCCGAGACGTGTTAATTTATCACATTCTAGGATGATGGATTTTTAATTTATATCACTTTCGTAATTTTGGAACATGAAAACATTTTTATGGTTAAACCAGATTTTTATTTATGTAATATATCCTATTTAATGTTTTGGTATCATTTTGTAAATGTTTTATTAATTTATAAAACAAAATGAGTTTGTTGTGATAAAAAATCCACTAATTATCCCAAAATGTTATCATTAAAGTTTTATATAATGATTCATCCTCACTCCAAATAACCAAATTAATTTTATAAACATTTAATATTATTTGTTTACTTTAATAATATATAAATTCAATTTTGTATAACCATCCTCAAGTTACATGATTATCCGTACATGTATATATGTAAACCGATCATGAAATCCAAGGAATGAAATGCACCAAAATAATGAAATTTAACCTCTTAAACCATCTAAAATACTATAAATAAACCTAATAAGGTTATAAAAAATGAACTAAATGTATAATAGTTCATTTGAATTATTAATTAAAGAATCCATTTTTATTATTTTGGACATTAATATCAAGTGAATAACACCTTCAGACTTAAGGTAAGGGATTTTCTACGAACATCCGTTATTCTTTTTGGTTGCGATATCTTTCATTTCACCCAAATGAAGTTATATTTTAATTTTATGTAAATATTATTAATGATGTTTATATGTTTTAAAATCATGTATCAAGATCAATTAATCATTATATTTCAGGGATATACATATTTTTTAAGTGGTTAACTCCTCAATTCTTCTCGATATGCAAGACTATTTTAATGAAAATTCCTAAATTTTTCTCAATTTCATGTGCACTCTGTAATATAATTTAAGACTCCATTAATTTTTTATAAAATCATTATTTTTTTACAAAAACCTTATCAGTTCAATTATTGTTTTATATAAAATATTATTCACTTTTTTTATTTTTTATGCTCTTTAGTATTTTCCTTAAACCCGTCCAAAATTGTTTTAATGCAAAATTTTATTAAACACTCTTATTAAATGTTATAATTTATATTTCACATCAGTTAACATTATATATGACTAGTTTATATTATGAATATCTATATATGTTTTAATTACATTATTTCATGGACACTTTTATGTTACTCCCATTCATTATTCTTTACAACATGATTATGATACCCATTTCATTCTATGGGTACCATTATTTTTATGTATGATTAATTATGTAGATAACATATTCATGAACATGTTAAAATGGTTTTCCAAGATAGCACTCCAATGCATTGGGTAATATTTAGTCTAATGAGGCGTTATTTGAAACGATCTTGGTGTTTAGCCTGGACCTGTGCTCTATGTGCAATGATCTTGGTTGTTACCCTTGACTCATGCTACTCTATGTGTAACCATCCTTCACTCATGCTAATGTCATGTTTTATGTTTTGAAAAAATTACAAAGATTCTATTATTATATGATCCCACGTCCTAAATGTTATGATTTATTATGTTTAATTAGGTACCATATCTCTTTATATCATTATATTATGCCTTCTAACCCATGTTCTAAGCTTTATTCTATTGTTTATTCCGTCACTGGGATTCTAGATCATCCATTTATTCATGTTATCCCAAGGTTATTTTATCCATATATATGAGAAAAATGTATGTTAGGAGATCAATATGGTTATTAAATATATTTTTTATGATGTTTAATTATGTACCTACTCTTCCAAGACACTATAATTTACGATCCTTGTCTTGTAATTTGATGTTTAATTATGTATAAAATCTTCTAATTTTATGTGTAAAATGATAGGATTGTTATATGAAATCACAATTTCTAGTGTTTTGGGAATCCACTTGTTTAGTGATATTTTCAATGGAAAATATATTTGTTATGGTTAATAATTCATGGAATTTACTTGATTCTTCAATTGTATTAGTACCAAATTCAAGGAAGATTTCAAAGAGTGAGTGAAGATCTGATGGGTGCCTCCTGAATTCATAAATATTGAATTGGATAGTGAGTGTCCCTTTAGGTACATTAATGATTTTTTTGACCATATTTAAGAAAGTATCCCCAAAATGATGGGTCAGTGTAACATGATCCTTTCTTAATCTATATCCTACACAAAGAAGTTTGTTGGGAATAAGAGATCTTTGAATTTTACTAGGACATCCTCTAGAGATTATATTGGGAAAATATGGATCTATTTAAATTTTGGTCCACCAGTCTTGTGGGATTCAATTATACCATCTTTAAATCAGTGTATACTGAGCGAGTAAATACATTAATTGAAGCACCCTATTCACACAAATAAATGGATAAACTTAAAGAAAAAATGTTGTATGGAATGGAAAACGTCCCTGGAACATGACATTTATAAGGAAAATTTGGTTTGATAAGTACTGAGACACTTATTTCCATGTTTATAATTTCATTCCCTTGAAGTTTCATATTATTGGTGAAAATATTCTTTAAAACATAGCCTACATTGGATTTTTTTTGAGTGATTCAGGATGGGGTAGATTAATTTCCACTTACTAGAAGGTGTATGGAATTTTCATTTGAAGTGATTCTTCCTATAATCTCTATGATTTACTCATATATGATGTAAATGGTGGAGATAGTTATTTCTTATCATTGAGTTTCCTTTTTAGTGGTGTTACTTTTCTCTTACTCCTTATCTGATTCGTTTTCTCTTCCTCTTTCTTTTTTTCTTCTAATTTCATTTTCAAAGAATATTAATAATTACCATATTCCTTCTCCATATGATCTGGTGGTCTTGTATCAGGTTCACGGGATACTGGTGGTGATATTTCTCTTCCACTTATTATTGTTATCATTATGAAATTATCTTTTTGTTTTGTGGTTTTTTAGGAAGGGAGTTTCCAATTTTTTTTTAGAATTTCCATGATACTTTTGAACATGATGGAAAATATTTTACTCTTTTTTCATCTCCCCAATCTGAGACATCTATTATTGGTTTTGAATTGGTGGTTGTGAACATGTGTATGGATTCTCATAGGGTTTTTTGAAAGTGGGTGGTTGGTGGTAAGAAGGCTGGTTATAAGATTCGTTTTGTTGAAATATTTGTGGGTTTTTGATTTTTTGATGGAATGGGGGTTAGTTTTAGAATTGGTTTTTCGTATGGGGGTCTTTCTTGATTTTGATAATTTTGAAATCCATATTGAACATGGTTTTCCTCTCTCCATACATTATTTTATTGGAACTAACTTGGATTAAAGGCTTCCACAAAAGTTTCCTTTCCCTGTATTTCAACACATTGGTCAGTAAAATGATCAGGTGATTGGCATAAACCATATTCCTTAACTGAATCTTGTTGGTCCCCAATGTTTCTGAAGTCCTTCTATCACAACAAACCATTCATTTATTCAATCATAATTTATAGTAAAGTTTATGGATTTTATGTTCGTACCTCATGAATACCAACTGTTCTAGTACCTATTATGCAAAATTGTCATGAGTTTTGGAAAATCTTTTTAATCAAACCCATGGATTCTTCCAGTGAATTGTCAATCAATGTTGATCAAGATGATTCCTCAAGAAGGTTTCTATCATTGTCCAGTAATATTTTATAGAAGAATACAAGAAATATATGCTCCTAAATTTATTATTGTGGGAATCCAGAACATATCATTTTCAAATTGTTCCCTATACTTGTACAGGGTTTCTTAATATGGCTATATGATGACATAGATTTCCTTTATAATGGCCATGCTTCTAGTGTTGGGGAAGTATAGTTTCATGAAAAATATCACTAATTAATTATTATCATGATCATATCAGTTTTTAATAAATACAACCATTATTTGTATTATTCTTCAAATGAAAGTATTAATTCCGTCAACTGTACATGCTCCTCAGTAACTCCACAGGGTCTGTAAGTAGTGTAGTCATGCGTGAACTCTTTAATATGCTTGTTTGAGTCTTCACCTACCATGCCATAAAACATTGGAAGCAATGAGATCATGTTATGTATCATTTCAAAAATAATTTTGTAATTCTAGCATGTAAATTTTATCATTTTGATTAAATAATTGCAGTTAACAGAGTTCTATAAGGGCATATTTCCAATTTCAAGCCATGATGAGAGGTTTTGTGTGAACTATTGAAGTTTCACTTGAGTCTGCAAGAGAAATTTCCCCAAATTTATAGTAAAATTATGTTTTCTATGTCTATTAAATTAGGTTATTTCAATTTTATGATCTAGGGGGAAGGGTCAGTGTTTCAGGTTATTTTCATGCATTTTTATGTGAAAATAATGAATGAAGAAGGAAAGAACGATTGTTGGAACCACCTCCTTGGTATCAGTGACATGTTTTTTAAATGTTTATATCTTGGGGTTTGAAAAAAAATTATTTCCTAAGTTAAAATTCAGTCAATTTTTTGACCTAGTATGTATCCAAAGAGGAGTTCACAACAATAACATTTGTTACATAGTTTTGAGAAATTAGTGGATGTTTTTTTTGAAATTGTTTGAGTTTTTAAAAACTAAAATAATTAAAATGATATTTGAAACAAATTTGAAAAGTATACTGATTGGGTTAGAGTAGGATCAGCTTTTTAAATTTAATTATATTCATAAAAATCATTCAGCCTCTTTTTTTATTCAATGACAAATGAAATAATCCTTGATCAAGTCTTCAATCACCCCGATTGGATGATTAAATGGAAACCACCCCTGTGTTCCTCGATGTTCATAAAACATTTCCAAAAAACTAATGAAATTTATAATCGAGAATTTTCTCTCCATATAAACCCAAAAAAAATCATTTATTCCACACATAGGCCAATGATCGCTAGACACCTTCCGCCTTACTCATTCTTCTCGATGGAGACCAACTGCATTAGGTGGAGGTGGTTTAATTATCTTTAATCAAAGATATAAACAATGAATTAAAACAAAAAAAAATACTATATCATTAATTCAATTAAACACAACTAAATATATATATCATTCAATTTAAAAATAGTGTTTTACATTGTAGTACAAGTCCCGGACATAACAAAAGTAACCCACCTTCCATGATCTGTTAAGATTTTTACCCCTCTATGTGAGTAGTAATCGAGTTGAAAGGGGAATAAATGAGCATTATAAAACTAATAAAAGGTAAAATAGAAACTAAAAATCACGTAAATATTTAAATACTCTTGCACATCCCATCCATCTTCTCCTTCAAAAACACCCTCGAATAGAAGTGGACACACATATTTATAAGCTTGAGGGGTGGAAAACTTTCCCTCCAGATTTTGTTCTAAAAAATAATGAGTACATTTTTAATTTTTAATGGAAAATACTTGGAAGTGTTCTTCATAAAATTTGTTCCTATATCACGGTTGATGATATCAAAAAATCATATCGTATTTGGAAAAGTGTTGGAAATAAAATTCTGAAATTACTAATGAATACTTTTTATAACAGAGGAGACTACTCAACTCCCTCCCCTTTGGTGCATGCAATAGAATAATTAATGATCTAAATTATCCATTAAATTTATTATGGACATTATAATATAAGTTGAATTTATAATCTAGAAATAATAAATTATCTTTTATGGATATAGTTCGATATATGATTCAATTACTAATGTGGGGTCTATTTTGTTAGGAAAAAATCTTTTCAAAATTATTTATTTTAATGGGAAAATGTTTATAAAATTGGATCTAGGCCTAGAATATAAATTAGAAACCCAAGAATAATGGAATCCTAAAAAAATAATCACTTTAATTGGATCCAAATTGTAAAAATTATTCTAAAAAACTAAAGCTTCATAGAACTGGTAAATTTATAGAATTAACCAATTTCCACATTTAAGCCTAGAATTTAGAAAAACTTTCTGTAAGGATGAAAATAAGATAAAATTGATTAATTAGAAAGGATTAAATCATTGAAACACATATGAAAGGTAATGAAAATGTTAACTTTATCATGAGAAATATTAAATGGTTCTTTGCTTTATACCTAACCACTGATTAAACTATCTTCACATAAGTCCTTGATAGTAAATATATCATTTTTTCTATGATCATGACACAAACATTAATAATTTTTATCATTAAATTCCATTATTTTTTTCCTTGAGATCACTGTGTTGATATAATCCATGGATGAATTTAATTATCAAGTTATTGATTAAATGGATTTTTTTAGTTATTTACCTTTATATATTTATTATTCCTCATTCACTCATGATAACTTCCACTATATATAACCCTTATTATGTATATGTTCTCACCCTTTATTTTTTTCATTTACATAGGATATGAAGATGTATATTATGGAAATTATATTGTATGAAATAAATATTCCTATTGTATGTATTTACTATTTCTAATATAATATGGTAATAATGTTTGTATCTTGAAGTTAAATGATACTAAATCGATTGGCCCTTTGAGACGAGATCCATTCTATTTTATACCAATGTAAGAATATAGATAGTGTCTCTAGAGTAATTTAGATGGGGTTTCTAGAGTTACCCTTATTTCATTTAATTTCATTGGTAAATTTCTATATGACCAAATAGAAATAGTAATCATTCCTTAATGTTGATTGTTAGAAAATTTTCTATTATATTTAGGTGGTGTATAAGAGGAAATAAGTGAAAAGATATCCAGTTATCAATCTATTATTTAAGTAAGATGTATATTCTCAGTTTCATCAATATCAACCAATGTAATCACTTTCATATGGTAAGATATGGTTCCATCCACTATAACCAATTCTTATACTTTTACCAAATTTATATCTCAATCCCATTTGAATAAATAAACAACACCATCAGTTGATGTGAATGTTACCTTCTTGAAATTATTGAAGATATAAGATTTAAATTTTACGAACCATCATATTCCAAAATTAAATTGATTTTTTCCATCTATATTATAGTAAAGTCCCATAGAAACTATAATGAATCAATTTTAATGGAACACACTGGACACTTAGATAATATATTTTCCAATTCCCAAGAGGAATAGTTATGTTCAAAACATGATTCACCATTTCCACATGCAACCCTGTGTGATTTGACACATGAAAAGAAATGAAGTACTGGGATATTCTAATGTTAAAAAAAGACATTAATTAATGTAATGTTAATAATAATAGTTCCTCTCACCCTCAACGACTCTAGTAGTTATGTATCAATTATATTATTAGTTCTAAGGAGTTTTCTATCAGATCCTCCTATATAATTCCTTCTCCCCTACTATGGTGGTGTCAGCTAGGTTACTAAAGAAATACTAGAGTCAACATGACTTTCTAAACATTAAGGGAAATAAATATTTTGATGAGATCTTATTGTTTGAGAGTGAGTGGATTAACAATTATAAGACGTATTCCCTATTATTGAATTTGGAGGGTAAGTGAAATAAATTTTAGGGAATCTCATTTTTTCTATAGTTTTTACACTCCCACGATGGTGAGGTACAATTATTTCTTATATGTTACAATAAACCACAAGAAAATGTACTTGAATTATTATTAAAACATATAGGAGAAGATATTTATACATTGAATTCATTCTCGGTTTCCTTGCTACATTTATATTATCTCCCCCATATAGTCTTATTTTCTCTATTGGAATCACTATTTGTGTCTTGTTGGATAAATATGTTTCCCCTCATTTGGTCCCCAACATTGTCTGTTTCTACCATCATCACCTATTCACCATACTTGTGTAGTGTTAAATATAGAAAATGATAAATCCTATAGTGATTATCTATATTAAAACTAGACTATAATATGTGAGCCTTGATAGTTTCATTAAAATCCACCACTAGTGAAAAGTTATATCAGTACGTGAATTGAGATGTATATTCCACAATTTGAATGGTTCATTGATTTGAATCAAATATGTTCCTCATATATAAAAATTATAAGGTATATGATTAAATTATTTATTAAATATTTCCTCAAACTCATTCCATGTATGGCCTTAATCAATCATTTATTGAACATCTAATTCCAAAAAAAATTCATCCTAGTTATTTAAGAATGTACACCTCCTGATTGATGTTAATTTCAACTATAGATATAATAAAATAAATTTTTTGTATCATCCTACCAACCCATCAATTTATTTACTTGGGTCTGGAATCAACCTAAACTATCAGTGGTATTTATCTATATAATTACATTAATAAATTTGTATGAAATTTTTCCTCAGTTTGATTTCTCATTTCAATAGAATAAAATTATTTCACAATACTTTAGAAAAGTTGTTTGTTCACTTGTGGTTCAGGTTGAACCGCATTCTCAATTGCATCCTCTAGTTGGTTTTCTATGTATCCTAAATAGAGTTACCTTTTTATAATTCAAAAAATAGTCAACAAAAAATTACCATATATCTCTCTAATTATAGCCTATATAGTATATAATAAGAGAGTAATCAAAATCATAGAAACACAATTTGAAAAAATAAAAAATCATGAAATAATGTATGAATAATAATGTCTTATTGGGAATTCACTTATAAATTCATGATGTAATGTGTTAATTAGACACCAATAATATGATAAGTTAACAACACACCTATATGTTCTTACAAACATTTGTTTACCTGATATACCCTATTAACATGAAGTTAAACAAAAAAAGGTTATAGGGTCATTTGTATTCTCGAAATTTCAAGTCATAACACACCCTATCTTCTTTATTCAATCTTAACTAATAAAAAAAAAATATCTTTGATACCATTTGTAATATCCTGATCCAAAATCATTGTATTAAGGGAGACTAAGGTTCCACTAACCTTTTGTTAAATTCTTTGGACACTAAAGGCCTACAATAAATGTGAATGGTAGAGAATGTTGTGGGGGGAAGGTTAACCCATAAACACACACACACGCAAAACCAATATCATGTAACCACCAAAATATGACTACAAGATAATATAACACTTTATTTAACACTAAATAACATAAAAGTGTAAAAAAACAATAATCAATGTAGCAGTATAGGATGATAAAAAGTTGTAAATGCAACTACAGGATATGGAAAAAAAAGCTACCAAGATCACAATGATTTAGTCACTATGAATTTACAGACTCCCAATATCTATCATCATCAACCAAGACCTAAAAATCAAGATTATGTACTAGAAAATAATGATTTATAACCCTTAACTATATCATGATAAATAGGTTTTTCATATTCACCGTGGTTCATATGCCGGGGTGAGTGTATATCCTAGTAGTAAATCCTCAAGACTTATCGTATACTCCTATAGAACAATGACATGATAATTTTTTTTTTAAATATAAAATATGTGTGTTTGATAATAAAAATACATGTACAAAATATATAAATATGGGTATTGAAACTACCAATTTAGTAAGGTGTACCCATGACCTGAACACATGCACCCACACAACGCACCCACCCATTTCATATTTTATCGAAACAAACCTTATGATAAATCCAACTAATGATTAGAAACCCATACCTCTTGAACCAATTCGTCACACAGGGGTATAATATAGTGTGCCACAATTTGGAATTAGTGGAAAATTACTGAACAATAAGGCCCTATAAAATGTAGTATGTTCTCTGGTAACCCATGTCCTTGAAATGTTCCCATACACTTGAGAAATATTTTTTCAAAACAATATTTAGTAATTTAATCAAGAACATTATTGGTTAGAAAAAAACCCATCTGTTTAAATCTATCAAAAAATTATATTCCAAGACATTTTCATCAAGGGATATTCATTTAAAGAGACTGAGAATCAAATTTCATGAAATCAAATCATCAAGTGGTAGGTGATGTAGAGAGGCAGAGAAACCACCGTCCTATTACAAGGTTTTTTAATACTTACATCATGATATCATGTATCTATACTACTATTATCTTTATTCTAATAGTTCATTAGAGTATTTCATAAAACCCAAATGGTCCTTTTTATTTTGTCATGGAATCCCCATGATATGGATTATTCCATAATAAAACAAGAATATGATGAAGGGGAATGATAAAGAGGACCCTTATTTTTGAATCCTATAGTATGATAGTCAAAATATCATTGAAATAAACCTATGGAAGGAATATGATCAAAAAAATAATCTAGATGGGTTATGGGGTTTGAGATCCTATTTCAGTGGAAGCTGAAATTTAATTTTTTTTATTTCCAAACACTTTTAGGAAATGTGATAAACCGTACAACCCTTAACATAAACCAGATCACAACTTGAAACATTCAAAAAATAAAAACTTATAAAAAACCACAAACCAACCAGAAACATTATAGAACTATATATCATAATACCCGTAGTCATCTCCATATCCCACACAAGACTCCCCTTCTACAGTAGCTGATTCCAACTCAGAGGCCAATTTATGCCTCCTCAAGAAGTAATTTATTTGCTCAAATTTCTCTGTATGATCCATTAAAGGTTGTACTAAGAAAGGTTGTTTGATCAATATATCTTTTCTGATGGTGAGAATCACACCTTTGTCCCGTTTAAGGGAAGATCTGGTACACATCCGTCGTGGAAGGTAAGAGTAGTCTTTCCTTGTTCTTCATCTTGGAGTACCAGAAAGAGTTCCTTCACACTCAGTCAGCCTTTCCGTCCCACTTTTCACAACATCGCTATATGATAGGATGGATGGACCACTAAAATTTTCCTTGTTTCCCTCAGTATCATTTTTCCATTTACTCCTCCGTCCATTACCCTCACAATTCGAAAGATTACCCCTCCTAGTAACCGGAGAGTTATTGTCAATTGATGCAAGATACCCAACTGATGTAGTGTCCACTTCACCGTTCATAGAGACATACTCATTCCTCAACCATTCAGTGTTATGCCATCATGAACTAGCCCTTTCAGCACCACCGGTTAAAGGACCATACTCCAAGCCTTCTTCAATACCGTCTTCCAAAAGGACTTAGAATCTGTTGGTCAGGGTGAGGAAGGGTCTCTCCGAGGGGTCTAACCCTTTAGGACCCCCAACACTGCTCGTACTAGTCGTGCCTAATTTAGCACTCTGTATATCCTCCTTCGGTACCTTCACTATGTTCCCCTTCTCTATGTTCTACTCCAAACACTTCTCTTTAGTGCCCGAACTATACTTCTTTCAAGATGAGGATATAAAAGAGCCCACCAAATTCTGTCGTATCCTGTTGAAAACCACTGCCACCATTAGGTATCCTTGCATTGACATATCTCTTGATGTTTCAGAAATGAGACCGTCCATAATAGCTACCTCGTGAGTGTTCTTCTAGAGATCACTCGCCTGAAGAACGCCCTTGGTTTTGCACACCGAAGCCTCCATGGCCAGACCAGCTTTCACATCGACCTCGGGACTCTCACCCAGAGTAGCCTCCCCGTTCCATTCCATAACCTGTTTCCCCTTGAGGTTAACATCCGTCGACGGAGCATTGACTTTCCTGCAGCAAGCATCCAATGAATGGCCCAAACTCTTGCAAGATGGGAAAAAATCAATCCAGTTCTCATAAATCACCCACTGATTCCACCTGTAATCTTCTCTGATAGTAATCCATACATAATCATCAGGAAACCAAGAAGCATCCACTTCAATACAAATATGAGGATTCACCGGGTGGCACATGGCCTCCGTGCGACTATCAGAACACATGAATCATCCCATGAGTTTACCTATCATATGAATCCCCGAAGGATTCTGAAATGGTAAAGGGAGGTTTTCAAGACATACCCACACCACCACAGTAGGAGAATCTTGATTCATATGTAGATTGAATGACCACCATAGAAGAACGAAGTGAAATCCATTGTAGCTGTGTGGTTACCTCGACCAGGCCTTGATAAGATGCACCTATGATTTGAATCAAATCATGATATGGTTTCTATGGGATATCTCAGGTCAAAAATAATATTTTAGGATCTCATTAATTACACCACAAGGTTAGGCCACATATTTTGTAAATATATGCACCATCCATGGTGGTATTATTGAACAATACCAACTACTACATAGTTTGGCAAAATATTTTGGAAAACCATGCACCAACTGTAAAAAATATCACTATCTAAGTATTTATGCATTATTATGAGTACTTTATAGTTTCTATCAAACTATGCTCCAAACATGAACCTAACTAGAGAACTATACTACCCATTATTGGTTTACTTGTGGAATCTACTTGGTTTCCTATAAATATTCTAAAACCATGTGCCCTCTATAAAGTTTCCAAAACTCATAGAAATATTGAAAATACTCCCAAAATTCTATCTAATCATTATAAAACATCAAAATACAATCTAAAAGTAAAAAATACCTCAAACCGGGGGTGTAAAATTCTCTAGAAATAAATAAATATAATTTACACTAAATAAAATTATAAAATTAATGTTATATTTACATTTTATTTATGTTAGCATTATAATGAAATCAACATTTATAAATAGAAATATAATTTTTAACATAAATATGTCATTTATTAAAATTAATTAAAATAAATATAATATAAAAAATATATATATATATAATTATTAATTTTTTTTCAAGTGGGTTTTTAAAGAACACAAATGCGTTTAGGTTTTGAATATTTTCATTTATGTGGTGAGTTGAGGCATTTAAAGCATTTCTTTAGGAAGAAAATTTACATGTATTAAAGAATTTAATGATTTAAGAAACTTAAATTAAAAATTTGTACTATAATTATTATAAAATATTAATATTTATATATGTATATATTCTAAACATCATTTATAGATAAATGGCTTGAATATAAAATTTCAGTATTAATAAAATTATACATATATAATTAATATTGTTAACTATAATTTCAATATTTATTTGAAGTGAATTTATTTGAAATATATCTATGAAATTTAATTAGTTAAATAATTTTTTAAGAATAATTTGAACATTGTCATTAATATAGACAATTCAATAAAATGTTAAATAATTTATTTTATTGAAAGAATATTAAATTATTGAGTACAATTAATTTTCATCTATGTCAACTATGGGGGTTTTTACCACTATTCAGAGTGTGAATGGGTCAAAATATCAGTGCTAAAAAACATTGTTAGGTGGTTGAATATGTTTAACTCAAAAGTGGTCTTCCTCATCTATAAGAAACATGGTTTTTTATTTCTCTCATGTCTCCAACTCATTAGAAGGAGGTACCACAATAAACATTGAGATATCAAAATGTTACAATGGTTCAATAAATCCTTCTACCATTTTCTATATAGAGGGACATAACACCCCATAAGTAATAGGCAGTGTTTTTGAAGGCTCAACCATAAATGATGAATAAATGAGAAATAAAAACTGATATAAGATTGTATTCACTACATTAGGTGAATACTATGGATATATTAATAAAATTATTCGATACTAGGCATACATTTACACATCAATAAAAAGTTGAGGCTCATCTGTTGGACATTATTCCTATTTTGGTGGAACAAGTGAGGCCACATGTAATGATCTATGTGGTCTATATTGTCATCATGAAATCTCATAAAAAACAACATATGTTAGTGGAGTAACCTGAGAAGGAACATATCTCCCTTATGCGGATGATTGGATATTTTATAATGTTTATCGCCAAGAGATGGTAATATTTCCTCTACTTCTACATGGTACATTTCTTAATTGAATAGTTCACACTCCTCAGAAGCAGACATATAGATAATATGATGTACTTGAGTTTTTTATAAAAAATATTGAACTGACTAGTAAAAGTATTATACAGTAAAGATAATGTAATGTTGTTGACTTACCATAACCTAGATCTCCCTATAATCTCACATAAGATACAGTATAGATTTCATCTTATAAAATAGAGAACACTCATGTTTTTGTGATAGAGTTTTATCATATACATTACCTCATTAAGAAAAATCCCATATCCATCCCATATGTCAATATATTATGCATGATTCCACCACCAATTGAAATTATTCCTCCCTATTAGTTTATGATACTAAATCTCTAGTAGATAACATAGTTCTGATAGAATAAAATAAACATATCAAAATTAAATCATATCTCTATCCGGTTGGTTCCACCCAATAATATGAATGAGTTTATATAATAACCCTGAACTCACAATTCCAGATCATGTGCTAAAAACATAAACATTAAATGTTTAGTGCTGATACAAATAAACATGACCCAATTTTTTCCATCTAAAACTAAAAACATCAAAAGTAAATATGGAAACATATATATACATGATGAAATTTTTAGATTAATGTTTAATAGAATAAGGAGAAAATATACATATACAACACTCATGAACTATATATATAATTTTCTCCACTATACCCTTCATTTCATATTCAATATTATGTCTACAACATCTTACATAAAATTTTTAACATATGAACCCCTAATAAAATCAAATAATTTATCATCATTCCTCATAATAGAGTGAAAATAAAATATTTGAAGGGTGCGGTCATATTTTTAGAAATGGTGAGAATAATAATTAATAAAATTAATATCCTTAAGCATCATAATATGGGAATAAATGTATGTTGACATTATCAAAGATCATGTGCATAACATAAGATAATTTATACCAATCAATATGTGCGTCATAAAACTTTGAAAATATCATAAATAATTGTCAAATGTAAGAGTGATAGGAATAAATAATTACAATCCACGTGACTTCAATATGGATCAAATGAAACATTTAGAACCCATAGAAAGCATAAAAAATTCTTGTTGGTATATTGGAACATTATCTGTATAGCACCCATATAGAAATCTTAAATTTTTTATAAATATATATTTGACTTCCAATTTAATTACCAAATTCATTGGAGGAACATCACGGGCCCACCCATATTTGGTTTATAATGTTACCACCCATCCTTGGTTTATAATTTTACCACACATCCTTAGTTTATAATGGATATATGTTAGTTATAATAGGGTCCTAGATACCCTGGGGGGTGAATCAGGGTATGGATATTATTTTCAAAATCATTCCATCCCCATTGGATCATGGACACTTTATTTTAAGGGTCACTTTGTTTTCACTTAAGTGTAAAGGCTAATCTTATTCATTATTCATTATCTAATGATAATGATTTAAATTTAATAAATAAAATAAAGTTGATGGATACATAGTTTTTTTACTTGGTTCACCCTCATTTGGGTATATCCAATGAGCATACAACGACAATGTGTTGATGTACCAAATCAAATAAGGTTCAATTCAAAAATTTGTTCGAGCTAGATCACTTCTATGTCAAAATTCACCGACTTTACATGGTTTAGGGTCAGATCACTGCTTTTCCAAGGGTCACTTCCTATGTCTCTTTATCAGGCTTACTGTTGGTGAAAAGTATCACCTTCATCCTCTTCCTTTATTACTACTCTAGGAAGTGATTCACCCACATATTTTAGAATTTTAGGTCCTTTAATTATCACTAATGAATACATCCTCAATTATATATAGATTCTAATTTAAATTTCCAAATTAAACCAATTGATAAACACCAATTTACGATAGATTTTCTGAGAAATTTCTTTAAAAAACTTTTCAGGATTCACACTACCTTATTGATGATCCCTCTTTCGTGAAGATTAAATAATCTTCACAAAGCTCATTCCATTCATTAAGAACACTTATCCTTCATGAAGCACACAAATTTCATTCAGATTTATATATCCTTAATGAACTACCATAAATATAAAATTCTGAAAACATTTGTTTGGTACTTATATCCTTCGCGAACATTCTCACTAGAAACACCTTTGTGAACAACCTTCATAAATCTGGAGCCTTAATATTTTCATTATGACTTAATTGTTTTTTAAAGGGGGTAGAGACCTATTTATAAACTTTTCTACCAATTCCAAAATATTCCAGAAATCTCATCATAATTTCTTGATGCTCCCTCATTTCCTCGATAATGCTCCCTTTTTCAGGAACCTCCACATAAATTTCTTGATTGTGATTCTTGACATAGTCATAGATCATTCTATAAAAACCATAAAGTCATATTTGATGCTTTTTGTAATCATAGATATTTCCATCAAAACCTTTGTGCCTTCATGAAACACCCTTCATGAAACCCAATATTTTTGAAAATCATTCCTTTTCCAAATTTTCATAAGGCCTTTTAGGAAACCTATCTTTCATAATGCTATCCAACTTCCAAGTTTTGGACCCAAAAAAATTTGGAAAACACTCAAAATGAGCATCATCTTGTGTGTGTAATTTTCTATACAACTTCTAGGGAATCCATTACTTTTTTGGATCTTTTTTAACATACTGTGACAAAAATTTCTATGGAGTTCCATAACATTCCATTGAAAACCTCTTTTTCAACAGAAATAATCAACCCAAAAATATTGACATTTTTTCTTCAGGGATTTTTGTCAAACAATCTCCCACTTTGGTATTGTTGACAACTCTTCACATTTTAGTACCTCATTTAAGCCTGTTAAATATTCTACTAACATTCACTTCATCCGATTCTGATAGAAATCAGGGATTTAATCAATAGACACTTTAATTCCACCTGATCCCTAATCTATGTGAGAAATTAGAGTATGATGCGAATTTTGTCAATGACCTACTTCATTCAAAAAAATATCAATTGATTTCATCACGAACTCCATATATTGTGATATATAACATTTGATTGATCAACTTTAGCATAATCGGATTTAAAAAGTCACCCTATCTAACTTCTCCCCCTATCAACATCTCCCATTGTCCTGATTAAGACATTTCTTTCCCTTTTATATGAAATATTTCTCCCATTTTTCAATGAACTTGAAGGTTAATTCATTTTGGTCTACAAAAGGGTAAATAGAACAAATCAACACATTAGAAAAAAACAACACCACATGGAGAGGGGATACCACACCCACACTTTCAAGTACGAGTAATCGATTGAACTCCAAGATCCATTCTATTCCATTTGAAATAATTTTTGGGTAAGGACTTTGTTTGAATGCCTACAACCAGTAGGTCAATAGGAGCATACTCTAACTTCATAAGCCTATAATCCACCTTCTCCTTAATAAAATGACAGCTGATATCAATGTAATTTTTCTTTGATTGATGGAATTTTTTTTCTTTGATTTACAACAATTGAATTATTAAAATGAATTATGATTGTAAACTTCACTTGTACCCCCATATCATCAAGCTACTGTTTCATCAATAATAATTATGTGTAAGATTGAGTGGACGCAATGTATTTAGTTTATGCGGTTCTTAGTGTAATGGAATATTCTTTATTTCATAGCCCTGAAATTAAAAAATCACCAAATATAATTCCCCAACTGACATTGATTTTCTGTTATCTA
The DNA here is from genome assembly GCA_963277665.1 of Viscum album. Classification (NCBI taxonomy): domain Eukaryota; kingdom Viridiplantae; phylum Streptophyta; class Magnoliopsida; order Santalales; family Viscaceae; genus Viscum; species Viscum album. The sequence continues at coordinate 1,364,023,165 of OY728133.1, forward strand.
CTTATCTAGTTTTTTTGGCATCTGTATAACCAAATAACTCTTGATGCGATTTATTATTGTATAGAAAGCTGAAATCAACCATGCACTTGATATACTGATGTATTATTTTCACTAAAATAAAGTGTATTTCTGTGGGATTACTCTGATATCATGCATCATGGCATGTGAAAAAACAATATTAGGTCTTGTCCCCATCAAGTGCAGTAGACTACCAATGATTTTCCCATATTCTGTGATACTAACTGTATTCCCTTCATCATCCTGTGATAGTTTTTTCTAGGTACCCACTAGAGTCTTCATATCCTTGGAATTGTCCATTCCAAATATTCTAAAAACCTCCTAGTAATATTAATATGGAGAAATAAATCTTCCATTGTTTCCTTGTGTAACATGTAAACCAAGGAGGAACATCCGTTCACCAATCATTGACATTTGAATTTATATTTTCATTAGTTATGAAAAATGAGTGCACTTTTCTTCATCTAATTCCGAAAAATATTATTCCCTTGATATATACTAACAACATAATACTTTGATTACTGACATTGTTGACATAGAGATTGTAATTAGCTACATCATGATAAAATTTGATCTTCTTCAAAAATTAATCTAGCCTTGAATACCATACACTTGGTGATTGCTTCAACCCATATAATTCCTTCTTCAGAAGAAAAACTATTCTCTAATATTATTGAATGAGAAAAGCATATGATTTTTTATTATAAATTTATACTTTTAAGAACCCATTCATAAATTCTGACTTTACATCCATCTAAAAAACATTAAACCTTATTTTCACTACTATGACCTAGAATAATCTGATTGTCTCTGGCCTTGAAATACTTGAAAACATTTCATCAACATTGATAACCTCTATCTATGAGTACCCTTTTAACACTAGTAATTATTTTTTACGAATAAAAAAACCTTCTTCTTCCATATTATTGTTTAATAACCATTAAGTCCCAATGAAATTCTTATCTATTGACAACGAAACAATCCTCCATACACGATTCTTCTCAATTTGTTCAATGTATTAATTCATAGAATGCACCCAATTTTTATATTCTGGTTCTTCCTTAAAAAATTTATGCTATACTTGAGATAGAAAATATCATGTTGTAATGACATCATTTTTGTGTTTGAATTGGTATTGTCTAGTAACAAAGGATTTTTTGTCTGTTAATTTCAGCTTAACTCTTCATTTTTTGTACAATTATAGATTTTAATTCTTCCTTATAATCATCAGTATCGTCATATGATTCAAAAGATTCCACTTTATCACTCATTGAGTTTCTTACCTCCTTGTCACTATCATTATAAAACTTCTCACTATTTTGTTGAAGATTTGTTACATTCTATAATATAGTGACATGATTGCTTTCAACTACTTTTCCGGCCTCTTGTTGAAAAATTAACAATTTTCTCTTATCACTTTTGGTATCTCAAAAATATTAATCTGATACCATATTGTTAGGAAAAAATTGATAATCATGAAATTCATGAATATTGATGATTTCCCTCCTATAAGTCATCTTTACATCAAACAATATAAACTTTCATCCCTTTTATACCATTGATACCTTGTCTCCTTTATCACTGATATACATGGGGGTCACTGTGTTTCTCCTCCTTGGTTCACATGGTCCTTACATTTGATTAAGATATAGAGTGACCCCCTATGATATGAAACTATTCTTCTTGTTAGGTCTAACATTTATACCATAAACATATTATTCTTTTTCTAAATCGTATCATCACATGTGACTGAAGGTCTGTGTCACTTCTCCTTCCTAATAACATTTTCTAGTTATAGCTACCTTTAATAATATTTTAAGCAGATGAACTTACTACTTATCATTTATCAATCAACAAGATTGCCAATCCTAATGATTCATAACTATCTCAAGAAGTAATAGACCATTATCTCCTTTTAAGGAATTCCTCTAGATTTCTTCCGTAGCGATCGTAACTGATCTGAATCAGTGGACAATATGGACCACAAAACATCATCCATTTTCATATTTTGATTATTCTTCACATTGAATTGTATCTTCTAAAAAACTTGAAACATCTAAATATCCGTTAATATAATTTGAACACATGGTGAGAGGGGTTCCACTAGAATCCTCCAGAAGATGATTATGGTCGATCCTAATTGATAAATCTATTAATACTTTATTGCAATGAACTATACTATTTATATGCTAGTTCTATCTTCCCAACCAAATTTAACTATTCTATCCATATGACTAATAATTATTTACCCACATGATGATTTGTCTTCTAATATGTAGATTTTGTTAGTTTGTCCTTTTTTGTAATTTGGGTTTTAAAACGACTAGTATATATTTCCTTCTCTGATTATCCATAAATGTATTATTTCTAATAATTCACTCTTTGATTAATAATCTATCCACTAGTCATATTTTCTTTCTTATTCCTCCAATGAATGCCTCTTTCCATTATTCACATCTCACATTGTGTCTTGACATTTAAGTTTGTCTAGGCTTTCTTTATTCATATTTATTTTATCAATTATCTGTGCCACCACACAGTTTCTTGTTGGTGGTGGGTTATTAACTAAACATACATTATTCTAACTAAAAAATTGACTAAATCCTCCCTTTCACTTCTAGGTTTGTTCACATTCTCTCTAGGAGAGATTCTGTGAGTGTAGTAGAGGAGGTGATTGATAGGACTCTTTTTTGATATCCTTGTGTTCCCTTTTCCTTCCAGTATTTCTTCTAAATACAATATCTTGGTAAATGACCATGATTAGAACTATAAAGAATCTCTTATTAAAAAAATATCTCATATCAATATTTATTCACTGAGATGTTGATGCATCTCGATTACTTATCCTTCTAACATTGGTCACATGGAAATCATGAGACGTACTCACAGTGTGTCCTTACATTCCATAATAGTGGCATCTGATGGATACTTTCTTATATGAAATGATCCTTTCCAATTTTTCATGAATCTTCTGCTTATTCTAAAATTTAGAAATATTTTTCTCTTCACAATAAGAAATATATTCCAAATACTTTGAACAAAAGCATGATGTATGACCATGAATCCCCAAAAAATAGCACTTGCTATCATTAATTACTATAAAAACTTTTTGGGTCGTGTGTTTAGTATCTATACGATTTTCTTATTTTTGGATGTATTCACATCTCTCATCTTATTATGCATGGGGGATGATTCATCGCATCCAATACTGGTTTTTAAAAAACTATATGGACTTTGAGAAAAGACAACCCTTTCATGAATTTCATATGAAGTATCATATTTTCTTTTCATTTCATTATCACCAACTGAATGATAATCAAATAATAAATGCAATGCATCCTTCAATCTGGGCTTGAATTTGGCATCATATTTCTCCACATATTTCTTTACTAATTCCAATTCTTCTCCGAATATTTAAACATTCACATCCCTTTATTCAAGTTGAGAATTAAGTTATCTTTTAATATTCTTACCACTACTCATATCATTTTCTAATTCTTGTGTGAGATTATCCACCATGTCATATTGATCCTTTTATAGGCTTTGGTTCTATTAAACTAGTTTAGATATCCATGTAACAAGATTATCATTTCGGGATCTTAGATTCGAAATTCCATCTCAGTTCAGATTCTTTCCCATGTCATCAGCTTTGAGTTTTTTTATCATTTTATATATCTTATCTAGTTCTTCATCATGGGAATCATTATTTTCACTTAAATTTATTCCAACTTATAGAAGTCTTTTATTTAAACCATTTAACTTGTAGACTTAAATTTCCTACACATGGATCCATATATATTTAGATTTATGTTCATCATCAAATTACTTTGTTTTGTGGAAAACTTACACCTTTGGTCTTTTATCAATTTCTTCATTATTAGTAGTACCAAAATCACTTGGATTATGATGATCTTCTCTCATTACTTCAACATAATTGAATGATTGAATTGTTTCACAAACTGATTCATCCAAGTATTTTTTTATTACGTTGTTGTTTTCCATCAATTGAATATATTTCTTTCCATAGACACTTTCAAAAATAGTAAATAGACTAGAATTCGTATTCTTCATTGAAGTTATTCTATTTAAATAGAACACCTTGATAAAAGAAAAGTGAATATTTAAATTCAATAATCGACTAAACATGTGAGAGAAAAAAAATTGATAAAAGAAAATTTCATTCTAATGCAAATTACTAGGCCTAAAAGGGGATTAGATACCTTGATAGGGGTGAATCAAGATATGGATATTATTTTCAAAAGTATCCCTACCCCACTGGATCATGAAATATTTATTATAAAGTTCACATTTTTTTCAATTAAGTGTAAATTCTTGTCATATTATTTAATTATTTATTTGATGACGATGCATTGAATGTAATATAGGAATGTAAGCAGATAGACACACAAATTTTTAATTGGTTCACCTTCACTAGGCTATATCCAAGGGGCATACAATGACACTATGATGACATACCATATCCAGTAAGGCTCACTATGGTTTTTTTTGGCTAGATAACTTATATTCCCAAGAGCATTGTTTTTACAAGGTTTAGGGTTATATCACTTGTTTACTAAGGTTCAATCCCTATGTCCCTTTCTCTAGATCACTACAAGTGGAAAAGAATCACCTTCTTCATGTTCCTTTCCTCACTACCCTTGAAAGGGATTCACCCATAGTTTATAGAATTATAGGTCCCTTAATTATCGACATTAAACACATCATTAATTAAATATAGATGCTCCGTTGAAGTTCTACTTTCATTCAATTTATGAATAAAAATTTTCCACAGTTTTAATAGGTAATCCATTTTAAACACTTTAGGCGATACACACAGCCTTCCCAAAGCTCCCTCTTTCACGAAGATTAAATAACCTCCTTGAAACACCTTTCTTTTTCAAAGTTCACTTAGAATTAATGAAGTACACAAAATTCAGTTTTCTTTTTATATCCTTCATAAAATCCATTAATTTTGTGACAATCAAAAAATTGAGATATCTATTATAGTCTTCCCGAACATTCTTACTAGAAACACATTTTCTATCCACCTTCACAAATCCAGAGCCTCAATATTTTTGTTAGCTCACCCTTGTTTTCAAAAGGGGGTAGAGGTCTATTTATAGTAATTTCCACCAATTCTAGAATCTTCTAGCCACATCATCAGCATTTCACGATGCTCCATCATTTCCACCATGATTTTCCCTTTTTCACGAAGCTCCAAATAAATTTCCCAATCATGATGCTTGACATATATACAAAGTCTTCCATAAAAACCTTAACATTGTTAGTGATGATTATCACAATCATGGATATTTTCATCAAAACCTTCATGCCTTCGCGAACCACCCTTCGGGAAAACAAACCTTTTTCAAACTCATACCTTTTCTATATTTTCATAAGGCCTTAAAGGAAATCTATTTTTCTTGATATTTGGCATCCCCAAAATTTTAGACCCTAAAAAAATTGGAAGACACTGGGAAACCACGTCACCTTATGCACGTAATTTTTCTTACCAATTCCTGGGCATTAATTCATTTTTCATGGATATTTTTCAACATTAATTGTTAAAAATCTATATAGAGTTACACAAAATGCTTTGGAAACCAAATTTTTCAACAAACACAATCAACCCAAAAATACTACATTGTTTCCTTGAGAGATTTTTCACCAGAAATATACCCATTATCAAAAATAATTTCCAAGAAACATAACATGATTAAAGTATATATATATTTAATTTTATTATAAAATTACTAGGAATAACCATTATTCCTTCTATAACTTTATTATCCATTGAAAAGAAATGGGTTACAGGTAAATCACTTTGAAAAAATCATAATCCACAAAAAGAAGGAAGGTGGATGGTATAATTATAAAATATCTCCACTGGATAATATATAACATCAAGGGTTTTTGTCAATCTAAAATAGAAATTCTATTAAATAATCATTAAATTTTTTTTTTTGGAAAATACACTTTTATATTTGAAAATCAATTTCAGAAAAAAAAAATTCAAAATATATTTTGAAATTATTTTTATTATATAATAACCTTAAATAATTATAACAGAAAATTGAATGAAAATATGGTTCATTATGGTAGTAAAATCCATTTAATTTTTAAATATTAAAAATAATAATTATTTTCAAACATTTTATAATGAGATTCAGAAGTTAACCATTTGGAAAATGTTATGAAATTTCCTTTAAAATTATATTTAATGATGGTAATAAATCATGTAAAATAACTTTAAGGAATAATTTATATCTATAAATTTTTTTTTATGTATTCCTATAAATCATGGAAATTGAAGAGAAATATTCCCAATCATAAAAGAAGATACCAGATCAATACTAATAGAAAACATTATTGATGTTACATTATTTTTAGAATAATGGAAATGGAAACCAAACATATAAAACACCTTCATAACAATAACATAATAAAATATATGTGGTTTATATAAAATAAAAATTTATGATTTCTCCCAAAGTAACCTTGAACATAAACAATCTCAAAAGAAATTATATTTTAATTTAAAGACTTTACCACTTTGGTAACTCTTCAATAATATACCCCAATAATGAATTGTAACACCCCAATATTCCACGATACACTTCTCTTAGAATAATGAAATAGCTTGCGTTATACGCAACTTCGAGTTCTAGCACACCAAGACCAATCAAACTAGCCGTTAAGTATATTAATACCAACTTTTTGAAATTTTATAAACATTATTTTTGTAAATGGACTTCATTTTTGGATTCATAATATCATTATTATATTTGGGTTTATTTTGGGTATTTTTCTGAAAACATTCAATTTTTGATGAATAGTAAAAAACATTGTGTTATTGTTTGAAACTGAATTTTATTTAAATAATAAAAATAATTATTCAAATTTATTTTAAAGTAAAAATATATACATAATACCTATATTAGTTCAATTTAATTCATTGAATTCATTTTATAATAAGATTAAATGAATAATATTTTTTTAATTTTTTAACGTCTTTTACCCACCTTATAGGCACATTTGAAAATTTGAATAAAATACAATTTTAATGCATCTGTGAATTGAATTTAGAAAATTTGAGAGACACGATTGATATCAGTAGGTAAAATTTGGTTCAATATGATGTTTTTTAGGTGAATAGTAACTTTTCAATTTAATTTACCACGGTTAAAACTAAATAGGGTAATTAAAGGTAAAAGTGATATTATAATTACCCTAACACATGTACTAATTCTATTTGATAAGTGTATTTCGAAAAAAATATTCCTTAGGAATAAAATATGATCCTTTGGGTCCACATGAGTTTGATTAGAACATTTATTATTATTTTATTTAAAGAATAGTTAAAACTGTTAAATTCAAAGTTTAATAACAAAACCATTTTTAATATAGGGTTATACATAATATAAATTGGAAAATAAATATTCATTGTAAATATAAATTATTTCCTATATAATGGTATTTTATTTATAATTGTTAGAAATTAAATAGTTACATTTATTTATGACACAATGATCATGAAATAATTACCTTATTATTGAATGATTAAAACAATTGATATTATAAATATTAATATAATTGTAAATTAAGAATTTTGATGTATTCCAAGAAATTTCTAGGTTAATACAACATGTTATGGTTGATTAATTTTTTTTATACTGATATAGTTGTTATGACATTCACAAAAACCAAATACTAAATAGTGTCAAAATTGACATAAATGAGTTTTTAAAACAAATACTATATTATTAATTGATATAACATTCCTAAAAATATGTGTTTCAACCAAAGGATTTTTATATGGTCAGATATATCAATAATAAACACCTTGGGGTTCTCTTTGATTTTTATAGTATGTTTATTAACCATTTTTTTATAATAAAACAAGAATACATAGTAAAACATAAACTATTTAAATAAGTGTTAAATCTAATAGATAAGGTTAATATGGTGAAATAAACCTATCTAAGACAATGTGGTTGAGATTTTTTCTACCCAAAACCACCTTATCCTCGAAATAAATTATTTTTGGGCCATTATAAACCAAATATGACTGTATAAAAAAATAATATTTCTAGATTTTCCTAAAGTGTCCCTCACCTATCTTATAAAAGGGTATTTCCCCTTATTTTACATTAACACCTCCAAGTCCATTTTTATCGGCCAAACCCAGCTATAATATCCTCCCAAAAACCCTCACTTTAATCTATAGGCCTTATATTGATCAGAATCCAACCTAAGGAGAACTTTTGATCAAATCAAAAGGAAGAACCCGAAGAAGAGGTAATTACTTCTTCACCTCTTCCAAAGTTCTGTTCTTCTTCCACTTCCTCTTTATTTTTTGTTTCCATACTAAAATAATAACTCTAATAACTTCTACATAATGATATTTTATCATAAATATGGCACAACCATATACATTAATCTATTCATCCTATAAATGACAAATTCACCATATGTGCGTACATACACCTTTCTGTCACTATGCAGTGGTGTTGTTTGTTATACAAGACATCATTATTTGGATGGGTATAATAATGCGTATAAATTATGTAAATAATTAATATAACATTTTAATGATTATTTATATACAATCCAATTACATATGATTTCACCACTAATAGAATGATATTGTCACTCGTGCATACATTCAGATTACCATCTCTATGAACGCGATGAGATTAATTCCCCATCGTAACCATTCAAGAATAATTTTCTTTTGATGATTAAAAATAATGTTTAAGAACTTAAATAATTATGGATATAAATTAAATATACCATATTCATAACAAGCATGAATTATGTAACAAAACATATAAAGGAAAAAAACCAGTTAACACCCGAAACAATGAAACTACTAAAATATTATTAAAAAGGAAATATTATAAGATCATAAATTATTACAAACCCAAGCTTCATGTACATGGAAATTACATTAATTTTTCAGAATACTTAATACATAACAAAAACAAATTCCCAAAGACGGTATTACTTTAGTGTCTTTGGAAACTCGGAACATAATCTTCTAATCATGGTGAATGATCTTCAACATATCCCATAATGATCTTCCCCTTTTGTTTTCATAACTAAAACCTTTATTTATATCCTGGGGAAAAGAAAACATATAAAGGGTGATATCAAATGTTCATTAAGGGTAATTATATAGAAAATAAAAAAACATAGTCATTTTAACTAAACAACATGAACATAAAGTTTAAACATAAAAATCTTGAGTTGTGAAATAAATCATGTCAATATGTAAGGAATAGATAAAAAAGGAATATTAATCATGATACAATAGCATGGGAATAAAAAATTTAATTTTTGTAAAACCATTAAGCACATGATATGATTTCTATAGTAGGAAAGACATTGCTTGCAAGACCATCATAGTGGACAAAGTCCATTACTGAACCGAGTTTACTTCCCGTTATAACCATATATTACTGAACCAGATTTACTTGTCATTCCATTCATGTATATCTCATAAGATATAAATCATTACCCAATGAATTTGAGGGAGATATAGGTCCCACCCATCTCATAATGAAACCATTCTTATTTGTGCCACAAAATAATAATTCATACATCATTGCATAACCAACATAATAAAATGGGATTCTTAAACATCATGCCATCATGACATAAACCATATAAGATAAAAGGAATTAATAAAATTAATTACATCATAATATAATCAAATGATAGTAATAATAGGGATAGAAACATAACCCTATATCATCTTATATGGAAAATAATTTCAATAAAACAGTTGAACATAGTTCTTGAGAAAAATAGCCTGTCTTCTTTGAAAACATTTTATTTTTTCAATATGTCCAAAAATTTTAAAATGAAATATGTTAATTGAAAATAAAATTGAAAACATGTAAATGAAGATTCAAATAAACAATTCTCTATGAAATCCTAAAAATCCGTTCATTCCGTATAAGTTAAAAAGAAAAAATTCTCCTCGTACTTTTGTTGGAAAAGTCCTAAATTATCTCGTACTGAAAATGACAAAAGATTCTTTTCATATATTTAACTAAAAATTCACCAATGAGTAAAATTGGATTTAATAAATTATATAAGGATAGAAATAATATTACATATTTATGAAACATGGACGTGGATGATAAATATTCCCTAATAAATACTGAAGTATAAACAATCTCGGATAAAAATGAGATTGCGAGATTTTCCCTTTCCATTTTTTATCGGTGGAATCATACGTTCCATAAAATAAAAATAATTACATGAATGGTTAAATTTCATATACTTAATAATAAACTTCATAAAAAGTTCGTGGGAAGCATAAACACTATACAAAAGAAATAGATGGTGATTAAAGTATATGTTTCACAGGAATAAAAGTGAGACGAAATAATCTCTTACCTTAGGTCTGATTACTTCCTTACACGTATGAACCTATTGTATAATGATTTAAATAATGTTGTTGAATTATTCAAGAATCATAGTAATTTTTATTATATAATATATGATTCAATTAAGACTATATATTACCCATTAATTTGTCAATTCTATGTTGAAGCAACATTTTCAGAAATAATCGTTTCATTTATCGCACATGTTTAGACTTGGTGTTCTTGATATTATTACATATATCATGATTTAATTAATTCCGAAATTTAAAACATGATTTATATATCATATATATATTCATTATATATATATATAATATATAGATAAATGAAATGAAATACACCATTAATTTAGATGGTAGACCATACGTACGCATGAATGATTTCTTCCTTTCCTTATTGACTTGAATGAAATTAAATGACATATATATATATATATATATAAATACAGTAGCATTATTATGTAATATATCTGATTATTATTCATTATATATACTTTATAATTATTCTTGAATGGTAAATATGGAGAATGAATCTCATCGCGTCGTGGAGGCGGTAATCCTTACGTATGCACGAGCGATGATATCATTCCCATAATTATTGAATGGAATTTGAGTGGATGATATAATATCTCATAATTAGTATCATGTTATAATAATAATCTATAGTTATTATTTCCACCATTATACCAATCCATGTAAGGTGGTGGTGGAAAAATATATTACACCACGGCGTAGAGATGGTAAGCCGCATATACGCACGCGCGGTGATTTCATTTTTTATAGGTTGGATAGAAGGTGAAATATGATTGTTTCATATTCATAATAACATATCAGTGTACAAGTGATATTTTATTTATTAGTTAATAATGAAACAAATCATATAGAGTAAGTAAAAGAATAAATAAGTTTGAAAGAATCGGTAAAGGATATTACCTCTTCTTAGACACGCCTCTTCTAAACCTCCTCTTAGGGCACTAAAGATTGTCTTTGAAGAAGTACAGGACCTCTAGTATGTTTCTAGGTATGTTGAGAAGTTAAATTGTCATGGTTGTTTCATGTTTTAAAGCTCAAAATATATTGAAGAAAAGAGAGAGGAGGTGCCCTTTTATAAGAGAGTAGAGGGGCACTTTTGGAATCCTCCAAAATATTAATTTATAATAAACTCAAACCCCACCTAAAAACATAAAAATTAACTCCAATGAAAATATGAGATATGATAGGTTTTTAATCCCATCAACCAATAAATTTTAGACACGTTTCCATTTTATTTTAAATATTATCATTTTTATTTAATCTTATTTAATCTATTTAATTTTATTTGTGGTAATAATATTCTAAATTTTAAATGGTTATAAATACTTACTTATGTGTTGTGAATTGTTCATAATTGGATACTTTATGACGTTTTTTGACCATATAAATTTCAATTTATAGTTTTTAAATATTTTTGTGGTTTTTAAACAGATTAATTATATGTTATTTTTATAAAATATCAATAGTGTCAATTTTGACACTATTCATTTATTTGATTTTAAATAAAATAAAAACAGTTGATAGAGTCGAACCAAAATATTTAATAGATTCCTATCATGTCATATGCATCTTAAAAATTTGTGGAGCTCATTAATTAGTTTATATAATATTTATTTTAATATTTTTAGAACCATTTATTTGATATTTCTCTTAATAAAATAATTACTACAACATTTTTGTATAATTATTTAATATACTAATTTGTTGCATTAAAATTAAAAATAAAATACTATGATAAAAATAAATCTATTTTATTTTATAATAATTCTCCTAGTATAATTTATCTTCTAAAACAACCCACTTTTAAAATGTTATTTTTATTAAATTAGGAAGGTGACAACTTTGACATCATTGAAAATAAAAAATGTAAATGTCATAATCTGTTTTATAAGGCTCCAAATGGTCCACAAGTAGAAAAATGGATGCTTATAGTGTAGATATACTTGACCTATATGTTTTGGTCAAGTATTTCTATCATTTTAAAGGTATTATTATTTTAATAAAAACTATATTATTGATTTTTCACTAAATAAATAATTTCTGCATCATTAATGTATATGCTATTAAGATAATTATAAAATTCTTAAAAATTACAAATAAATTTCCAAGATAAATAAAAAACATTTATATTTAAAATTAGTATTTATAATATAATATATATTCTATTTCACCTTATATTAAAAATAATTTAATTTTAAAATTTTTAGTAAGACATATTTCATTTTCCTTTAAATAAAATAAATTAAAGTCTTAGTCTCATCCAAGTGGGTTAAAATATATAAAATTTCAACCCAGTTATATTGTACGATGAATTATAATCATCAAATTATATTGAGTCAAGTGTTAGGGTAATTTTATTATATTATTTTAACCCATAGTTACTCGATTTACCTTTAGCTATGGTAAATAAAATTTACCGTAGTTACTATTCATAATGGAAAAAATATAACTATAATATTAACATAATTTGGACCTAATTATTCTAAATATAGAATCCAATTTTCCAAATTAAAAGGACAGAAGTTGCAGTAATTAATTTAAAATTAATCCCGTTGCTGAGAAAACAAGTTTTAAAATTTAAAACATTGAAGAAGATTGAAATGTTTTTACCTATGAATTCAATGTAAAATTAATGATAATAGAATAAAATATATTAAATGGTAAAAATAGATTCTATTTATACTTTAAAACAATTTAATATTATAATTTAAACACATATAATATCTCGATGAATAAATATGTTTTTAATTAAAATTTGGAGTATTTTTACTATTAATCAAAATATGAAGGTTATAAGAATAATGTCAAAAATTTATCCAACGTAAATTTTTATATTCTGATTCAAAATAAGAAGTTTAATTTTTCAAATTCAACTTATAAACTTGTCCAAAATTATATTTCTAATGTGTGCTCCATCAAAAGGTGACAAAACCACATTTTTTAAAAATACTTCTTTTATCCGAAAAAATAATTTTGTTCTCATACCATGTTCTAGAAAATTTATACGATGATTGATAATGTTATAAAATTTAAAATTTGGTTAATAATATTCATAATGGCTAGTTAAAAACAATATTATAATAATATATTGTTATTTAGTGAAACTCGGTATTGCTTACCACGCGAGCCATCAAGGGAGGTCTCTTTTGCATGTAACGCAAGCCAAGTCAGTGTTGCATGAAAGATTCCATTCATGTTGCGTATAACATAATCTAATCTCATTTCATTGAAAAAAAATCTATATTCAGTGTTGAATTATATCAAAATAACTTCAAATTGTGCGTAAAATAAGCCAATAATAGTGTTGCATATATAACAAGCTAATATGGTGTTGCATATAGCACAAGCTAATCTTGGTCTAGCATAAAACATAAGTCACCAATAAAATTAAAAGGAATATTTCTCAAACAATATTGGGGTTTTTCATATATGATATCATATTTATGTCTGTGGTTCTTTTATAATTTAATAACAATGATTTAACTATTATATAGGATGATAACATATCTTTGATCAAGGAAAAGTACAAAGTAATAGTTAATTTTACAATCTATTTACTATCTGAGGTTGTTTATATGTAAGTAACTTCTAGGACCTCTTTATCATCCTCATCCGTGTTTCATAAAAATGTATTTCAAAACATTTCTACTATTTACTAGACTATGGGTTAAATTCATTTATACCCTTTTTTGACTTTTTATAAAATGTGTTGAAAGGAATCATTCCATCATTTTATAAACAAGGAACTTTATGACCTTTTCAACAAATTAAGGTAAGAATGTATTATTAACTTATACAACAGGTGTGACTATTTTTTCCATTATAAAACCTTCAAAGATTCCCTTACAAGCTTATAAGAATATTTTCAAAATAAATGTTTTCTTTTATAATTAAGTGAATTTTAAATGATTTCAAAATAGAAAGGGATATTCCCCACAAATAGTTTTGATTTCATCTATTGCAACATCCTTTATTTGATATTACACTTGTTTGAAATTGAATTATTATTATACAGTCATCCATATTGTGTTGAAGGTTTTGTGATATGTTTGACTGTGGATTTTATTATTTTATAAAATTCATAGATTATAGATAAAGTATTAAAATTTTATATTCTAATTTTAATACGAATGTTTATGTTATGTTTGAACCATTTCATATATGGAATGCATTGTACTTTGTAAGTGACGGGTGGAGCCCTCTATATCTCCTCGATGCAATGGTAGGTCTCGGGGAAAAAATAGTGTCTTCACACAAGGCCTTGAAAAAATCTTATTTGTAGTCTTGGAATGAGGCCTTGACTATGTGGTTATAATGTCCGACATTATGCATTCAATTATTTTGAAATTTGCTATTGATTTTACATGTGATTATTCGACTAGTATAATATACATGTGAATAAGTAAATGAAATTATTTGATTTATTATTGCCAAATTATGCTTAATCTTAACTTTAAAAAGGCTTGTTTTTTAGTCTTATGCATTTCCTTAAATGTATATACTTATTTATGATAGTTTCCACTATATTGTTATCCTTACTGAGCATATGAGCTCACCACTTTCTTATGTTTTATTTTTCCTAGGATTCAAAGAAGTATATTACGATTAACTTGTAGGAATATGATAAGGGATATAAGAGTGTTGAAAAGGGACACAATTTTTTTTTATTTCATGATGTAATGTCAAAATTATGTATGTATCTAGTACATCCAAGGATACTAAATTGTTCGCTCATTAAAGACATGATTCCTTGTATCATGCCAATTTTATGTATTAATGTACTGAATCTGGGTAATTGGGGTCGGGGCATTATAGTTGGTATCAAAGAAAGTTTAGTACAAACCTTGGAAACTAGATTTAGAAAAACTCTGATTAGAGAACATTAACCTAAGATAGACTTTGAGGATTAATATAGATGAATTTCCTAGAATTTTGGTAATGTAGATATTTGGGGAATTTTACAAGCAATACATCCTTGTCCAGATACAAAAAGGTAGAGGCAGATATTGCACAAATTTGTCGCAGAGTGAAAACACTAACAAGGAGTTTCGGGCATGAATCGTGGTATATTGGTAAACAAAAATGGTCCTTGTTGTACTCTTGTTTACAAAACTCCTGAGGGATATGCTTAGGATAATTCATATTTTCATTAAAAAAACATTATGATGGATTTATGAGTAAATACCTCCTCAAGGAAAACATTTTATTTATGATTATGGATTATATGCATAAACAGTTCAATTTATGTTAGGTATTTTACTAGTTTTTAATTATTTATTGTGATTTATAAACTAATATAATGTATTCCAGTTTTTATAAATGGTGCCTAGTGGAAGGAATGTAGACCATATAAACGCACATAATCCATATACGGATCTCCCTCCTACTCAAGATAATTATTGTGGAGATGGTGATACAATTGGTGCTGAACAACTTATAACCATTCTGGGATAACTCACTTAGGTTATGAATAGTAACCTTACCCATATGAAGCATCTTGACCCCCAATGTGTAGGATCAATTCAAGACCGCTTCATAAGGAAATAACCACCAACATTCAATGGGACTAAAAATCCATTTGTAGCTAAATAATGGCTAAGTTTCTTAGAGAAAATATTTTATGCTTTAGGGAGTAGCGAAAGGGAAAAAGTTGTTATGGAATTTTATCGCCTCACGGGAGATGTAATAGATGGTGGTCATTAATTAAAAACATAAAAAAGGATGAAGTAGTATAAAATATGGAATGGAGAGAGTTTGAATAACTTTTCTTAGAAAAATACTTTCTTCATTACCATCGAGCAGATATGGAAAGGCAATTTCTGAGTCTGAGGAAAAAGGAGGATGAGAATGTCGCAAAGTATAAGACTAACATTACAAGGATAGAAATGAATTCAATGGATTATATACGTAATCAAAGGAGTAATATTGATCCATTCACTGATGGGTTAAAACCATTTCTCCATCGAGCATTAGTCTCAAAATCCTTCTAATGATATGAATATCTTTTCTCATGTGCTATCAAGACAAAAATGTAATTCTCTAAGTCTTGTGACATTAAAGCAATGAAAGAGAAGAAGAGATCTGTTAAAAACTCTGGAAATGGAAATAACTGGAAGAAGGTAAATGTTGAATTTCCATCTTGTAGTAAATATGGGAAGAAACCCACCATTACATGCCTAAGGGAATGAGTGTCTATTACTAGTATGGTGAGAAAGGCTACCAAGCTCATGATTGCAAGGGAAATAAAGAGTATTTCAATGTTTAATGATATAATTTTAGAGAAATGGGGAATTATAGAAATGAATTTCTTAAGCTCCAATGAAACTTACATAGAAAAAGGCCACGGGAGCAAGGCCAAGCTTATGTGACCACAACTGCTGAGATTAAAACTTAAAATGATGTAGTGAAATGTAATTTAATGGTTGACTAAAATTTACCCAATGATTTATTTAATTCTAGATAATCGCATTATTTCATATCTTCCATGTTTTCTAAGAAAATTAGATATTTCCAATTTTATTTAACAATGATGTTGAAAGTCAAAACTCCGAAGGGAAGTTTCATTGTAATAATGTTTTGTGATTCAGTTCTCATTAGGGTATATAAATATGCTTTATCTGCTGATCTCATCATCATACCCATGATTAAATTTGATATAATCCGCTGTATGGATTTGATTTCGCTCCATGATGTGAAAATTTATTGTAAGAAGAAGGAGGTTACAATTTTTAATGATGATAAGGAGCAGCTTATCTTTAGAGCAGAAACGTCACCATTTGATTATTTTCTAGTTCCACCCCCAGTAGCTCTACTAAATTCAATTATAGGGGAAGAAGAGAATGAAATAACTATGGGTGAGGAGAATAATTTTCAAATAGGGGATGTACCTATTGTGAAAGAATATATTGATGTGTTTCTTGAGGATTTACCTTGACATCCTCCCGAACGAGAAATTTTGTTTTCCATTGACTTAATTCATGGTTGAAAGACCATATCAAAGACCCCATATATAATGACCAAAATTGAATTACTGGAACTAAAGAAAAAACTAGAGGAATTGAGTAATAAGGTATTTATTCTCCCTATAGTTTCTCCATGGGGAGACCTTGTTCTTTTTGTTAAGAAAAAATATGGATCCATGAGGTTGTGCATTGACTACAGGGAGATCACTGCTATAATAATAAATAACAAGTATCCACAACCTCGCATTGATGATTTATTCAAATTACTTAATGGATATTAGTATTTTTCAAATAGTTACCTTCAATCTGGAAATCATCAGTTGTGTGTGAAGAATGAAGACATTCTGAAGACAACATTTTGTAATAGGTAGAATTACGAGTTTACAGTAATATCATTTGGACTCCCTAATGCAACCTCTATCTTCATGGCTCTAATGAATATAGTTTTCATGAAATATCTTTATGACTTTGTAGTGGTATTTATTGATGATAACTTTGTATACTTCAAAAGCTACGAAGATCATGAAAATCACTTGCACACTGTTATAGAAACTCTTAGAAGAAATGAATTATATGGGAAGTTTAACAAGTCTGAATTATGGATTCAGGAGACTTATTTTCTTGGACATATAATCATTAAGGATGTAATCCTTATTGATCCTTAATATAAAAAGGATATCCAAGAATAGAGAGCACCGAAGAATATAAATGAGGTTTGCAGCTTCATTGGTTTAGCAGGTTATTTTTAGCGCATCATCCATAATTTTTCCCAATTGGCTAACCCATTTACAAAGATAACACGTAAAGGGGTTATATCTATTTCAAAAAAAGAGTTTGAATAATTTTTTGAAGAATTGATGAAAATATTAGTCAATTCTCCTATATTGACTCTACCATCGGGGAATGATGGGTTTGTTATTTATAGTTATTCATTATTGAAAGGACTGGTTTGTGTCCTTATGTAGAATGACAAGGTTATTTGCTATGCAACATGGAAGCTAAAAATTCTTGAACAAAACCATCCCACTCATGATCAAGAGTTAGCAGCTGTAATAGTGTCCATGATAACAGGGAAACACTATCTTTATGGTAAAATATTTGAGGTATATATCAATCACAATAGTTTGAAGTATATGTTTCTCACATAAATAACTCAACATGAGGAAAAAAGGATGGCTTGAACTACTCAAATATTATTATTGTAATATACACTACCAAACGTGGATAGAAAATAAGGTAGAAGATGCTTCGAGAAGAAAGGATCATGGAGTTTTGAACAAGATGATAGTTGAAAGGGATCCTATGTTCAGGGATCTAGTAAAGATAGATATGGGAATAAACATGGAAGGTGAAACATCAATAATTTTTCAAATGCTTTCCAAACCATCTTTCCTAGATTGTATAAAAAGTTCTCAGACTGATGATGATGATTTTCAAAAAAAAATTATAGATGAGAATGATGGGATATTGATCGACTTCATATATGAAGATGGAATTTTGAAATTTGGGAAGAGACTTTGTGTTCCTGATATACTTGATGTAAAAGGGGAATTGATGGATGATGCTCATAGATACAATTTCTCTATACACCCCAGTAGCACTATGATGTAGAGACATTCGAAGGAACATTTTTGGTGGGAAAACTTGAAAATGTAGATTTCTGATTATGTGTGAAAATGTATGGTTTGTCAACAAGTTAAGTCTGGAAGACAACATTATGGGGGAGTCATAAAACCTCTTCCCATACAAGAATGAAAATCAGATGATATTACAATGGATGTTTTCATGGGACTACCAAATACTCCAAGAAGGATTAATGCAATATTGGTAATTTTTGATCGTCTTACTAAGTCAGAACATTTTCTTATTATAAGAGAAGATTTACAACTTGAACGTTTAGCAAGACTATATATTAATGAAGTTGTAAGACTTCATGGTGTACCCCAATAGATTTTTTCTGATTTTGACCCCCTCTTCACATTAATATTCTGAAAAAGTCTTCAGAAAGCCCTAGATACTGAACTATGTTTGAGCACTACCTACCACCCTCATACTGATGGACAATCAGAACTGACTATTCAAACCTTAGAAGACATGTTGAGATCTTTCTCACTTGACTTTCAAGTTATGTAATATCAATATTTACCTATTATAGAATTTTATTATAACAATAGATTCTATTAATGTATTTAGATTGAACAATATGAAGCGTTATATGGAAAGAGATGTCGCACTCCAACTTATTGGGTTGATGTTGGTGAAAGAAAACTCACAGGCCTAGAACATGTTGAGGAAACAATGGAAAAGGTTAATATTATCCAAACCCACATCAAAGTATCTCAAAGTAGGAAAAATAGCTATGTCGATAACTGAAGGAAGGATTTCTAATTTCAAGTAGGAGATCATGTTTTCTTGATGGTATCTCCATGGAAGGGTGTTTTACAATTCAGTAAGAAGGGAAAATTAAGTCCCAGATTCATCATAACTTTCGATAATCTAGAATGAATTGGAGTTGTAGCTTATCATTTAGAAATTCCACTAAGTCTCTCCAAACCTCATGATGTGTTCCACGTAACACTGTTTAGAAAATACATGCCTAACCCAACACATTTACTCACCTATGAAGAAATAGATCCGGAACCTGATCTGTCTTATTGTGAAGAGTATTTTAATATTCTTAATACCATAGAACAAGTTTTGAGAAACTAGACGAATTGTCTGGTAAAATTTCTATGGAGAAACCATAACATGGAAGAAGCCACGTGGAAACCCATGGAACTTATGATGAAGAATAATTTGAATATTTTTATGTAGTAATATATTAGAAATTTTGAGGGAAAAATTATTTGAAGTAGGTAAGAATGTAACACCCCAATTTTCCACGCTGTGATTCTCTTTGAATAATGCAATATGCTGCGTTGTACGCAACTTTGAGTTCTAGCACACCATGACCAATCAAACTAGCCGTTTTGAGTAGTAATAAATTTTTTTTTGAAATTTTATATATTTTATTTTTAAAAATTGACTTAATTTTTGGATTCAAAATATCAAAATTATCTGAAGGTGATTTGTTTTATTTTTCTGAAAACATTCAATTTTTGATGAATAGTGAAAGCCACTGCGTTATTGTCTAAAACTGAATCTTATTTAAATAATAATAATTATTATTTAAATTTATTTAAAGGTAAAAATATATAAGTAATACCTATGTCAGATCAATGTAATTCATTGGAGTCATTTTATAATAATAATATATTTATAAAATTTTATTGAATTTGGTAATGTATTTTACCCACCTTTTAGGCACATTTGAAAATTTTCATAAAACGTAATTTTACCAATTCTGTGAATTGAATTTCAAAAATATTAGATACACAGTTTACATCAGTAACTAAAATGTTGTTCAATAGGATGAAAATAATTTTTGTTGAATAGTTACTTTTGAATTTTATTTTCCATGAATAAAAGTAAATAGGGTAATTAAAGGTAAAAATTATATTATAATTACCCAAACACATGTACTAATTCTATTGTATATGTTTATATCTACCAAAATCATCTTTAGGAAAAAAATATGTTCATTTTGGTTCACTTGTACTACAATATGACATTTATTATTATTTTATTTAAAGAATAGTTAATAGTATTAAATTCAATGTTTAGTAACTAAACCATTTTTAACATAGGGTTATACATAAGATAAATTAGACTATAAATATTCATTAAAAATAAAAAATTATTTTCTACATAATTGTATTTTATTTATTATTTTTAGACATTAAATGACTAAATTTAATTATGACACAATGATGATGTAGTAATTACCTTATTATTGAAAGATTAAAATAATTGATATTATAAATATTAATATAATTGTAAATTGATACATTTGATGTATTTGAAGAATATTTTAGATTACCATGACATGTTAGTGTTTATTAATTAAATTTTTTCCAAATTTTTTATGTATTTATGACTTTCACAAAAACCAAATACTAAATAGTGTCCAAATTAACACAAATTTTTTTTATGTATTTATGACTCTCATCAAAAAGACTTATATAGGCTATATATATCAATAATTAACCACTTTGGGTTCTATTAAATTTTTATATTAATTTTATTAACCATTTATTATAATAAACAAGATTACATGGTAACGGTTAAACTATTTCACTAAGAGTTAAATCTAAAATATAAGGTTAATATGGTGACCTAATCCTATCTAAAACCTATTGTTTGAGAGTTTTTTGACCTTGACCCACCTTATCATAGAAATAAATTATTTTATTTCCATTGTAAACCAAATATTATTGTATAATAATATAATATTTCATCCTTTTTTCTAATGTTACACGCACCTCTCTTATAAATGGGTACGTCCCCTTCTCTTAATTTCACACCTCCAAAGCCATTTGGCTTTTCCAATCCCTTTTCAAACATCCTCTAAACTACCCTAAATTAAACCAAGAGGCCTTAAGTTGATGAGAATCCAAACTAAGTAGCACTATTGATCAAATCAAAAAGAATAACTCAATGAAGACATAATTACTTCATCACCTCTTTCAAAGTTCTTTTCTTCTTCAAATTCCTCTTTATTTGATGTTTCAATAATAAAATAATAACTACAGTACCTTATACTTACTTAGATGTTATTATAAATATATTACATCCATATTCAATATTCTATCCATCCTATGAATGACATAGTCACCATACGTGCGTACGTACAACTTACCATCTCCACGTCGTGGTCTAGTTTTTTATTCAAAATTTCATTACTTGGATGGGTATATAAATGTGTATAATTGATTTAAATAATATATATAACATGTTAATTATTCTTTATATACCATCCAATTAAATTCTATTTCACCACTAATATAATAATATAGTTGTTCATTCGTACATAAGGATTACAGTCTCCACAAACGCGATGAGATTCATTCCCCATCGAAACCATTCAAGAATAATTTTCATTTGATGATTAAAAATAATGTTAAGAACTTAATATCATTATGTATATGAATAAAATAAATCCTTACCAGAACAGAAATTACTTATGTAACAAAACATATAAATGAAAACGAATCAGTGAACACCCAAAACATTGATACTACTAAAATATTATTAACAAAGAAATACTAGAAGACCGTATATAGTACCATAGTTATGTTTGTGGTTCTTTTATAATTTAATAACAATTATTTAACTATTATATATAATGTTATCGTACCCTCGATCAAGGAAAATTACAAGGTACGTGTTAAATTTACAATCTCTTTATTATCCGAGGTTGTTTATATGTAAGAATCTACTGGGACCTATTTATCATAAACATCCGTGTTTCTAAAAAACGCACTTCAAAACATTTCTACTATTTACTAGACTTTGTTTTAAAGTCATATATACCTTCATTTTACATTCTATAAAATTGTTTGAAATGAATCTTTGTGTTGTTTTCCAAACAATTTATTTTATGACCTTTTCGACAAATTAAGGAAAGAATGTTTTTTAACATATACGTTGAGTGAGACTATTTTACACCATTATAAGACTTTTGAAGCTTCCCTTACAATATTATCAGAATATTTTCAATTTTGTTTTTAATAATTATGTGAAGTTTAAATTATTTCAAAATATAATGAGATATTCCTCTCAAATAGTGTTGATTTTATCCATGTCAACATCCTATAATGGATTTTACAATTGTTCGAAGTTGATTTATAATGATACAATCTTCCATATTGTATTGACAGTTTTGTGATCTGTTTGACTGTGGAAGTGTTATTTTTATACCATTCATGGTTTATGGTTAAAGTATTAACATTTCATATTCTAGTTTTAATATGAATGTTTATGTTATGTTTCATACTTTTCTTATGATTAATGCATTTGACTTAGTAAGTGATGGGTGAAACCCGCTATTGCTCCTCGATGCATAGGTAGGTCTCATGAGACAAAATAGTATCTTGGAATAAGTCCTTGAAAAAATCTTATTGGTAGTCTTGACACGAGGCCTTGAATTTGTGGTTTTGATGTCCGAAATTATGCATTCCATCATTATAAAATTTGTTATTGATATTACATGTGATTATTCTACTAGTAGAATATCAATGTGAATAATTAAATGGAATTATTTAATTTATCTTTTCCATATTATGCTTATGTTTATGTTTAAAAGGCTTGTGTTTTAATCTTATACATTGCCTTAAATGTTTATGCTTATTTATGATATTTTATTGATACATTGTTATCCTTACTGAGCATCTGATCTCACCGCTTTCTTATGTTTTATTTTTCCTAAGAGAGGAATAAGTATATTTTGATTAACCAACAGGAATAGGCTATGTGATATAAGAGTTTTAAAAGGGGACACAATGTTGTTTTTTTATTTCATAATGTAATGTAAAACATATGTATATATCTAGTACATAAAAGGCTAGTAAATAGATCTGTCTTTCAGGAAATGATTTCTTGTATCATGCCAATGTTATGTAATAATGCACATACTCTAGGTAACTGTGGTCGGGGCGTTACAAGAATAATGTCAAATTAAACCTTAAATATTATTTACAAAATTTTATTCCAGATATAACATGTCTATGAGTGTTATATCTATCTCATAAAATAATTTATGTTCATAAGATGAAAATATGTCCCAAATAAAGATAATTTGAGATGAATAACCATTATAATGATCATATCATTGCATTGAGAATTCAGTAATGGAGGGATTATGTGTAACAAATGTAAATAAAAAACATTTGTAAATATAGAATAAAATTATTTTGAAATCAATTCACACATAATCATGGAATAACAAAATCCATGAATAAGGGTTATAACTCGACATAAGGAAACTATGTTAAGAAACCATTTTCCACATGGTGACATTAATGTCAAATACCTTATGATGAAATAATTAAAATTTCCACTAAAAATAACATTATGTATGAAATATTCATGATATAACATGCAAATGCTAGCATTAAAAAATGTATAAATTAAATAACATTAATATATTCCATAGGTAAAGGAAAATGAGACGAAATTTCATTCCACAGGTCAAGAATTTCCATGGAATTCATTAAAATCATACATAATAAACTCATATCAATTATTTGGTTTATTATGAACATTTTCCAGAATTAATCAGTTATCCTTAAATAATAAATTTCATTTATTTTAATGACATATTTAATTACATAGATAATTCCTAGTAGGGTTTTTTGAGGATGTTTGTTTCATAATTTTCATAAAATTTTTACTGTGTAGACCGTGGTAAAAAGAGTCACCATTACATCTTATAGGAATAATAATAATTAAATATTAATAATTTTTATACATAAATTATAATTATAAATCCAAACATGAAATATTGTTTTGAAATATAAACTATGTTATAATCATGGAGATGGTAGGTCGTATGTATGCATGAGTAACGTTTATATTTTTCAATGACCACTATGGAAATAAGGTAAGTACTATTTTATTGTTATGAAGGATAATTTTAACAAATATTATATATATATATATAAATTACGGTTTTTTGGTTAGAATTACATTAATCACACACACACACACCACACACACATGCAATAGTGGAAGGTCATAATCCCCCCAAGGGATAGTCCGCCAATCAAGCCTTATTTACCTAGTACATGGCATGAAGGCCCAGTGGAAATAAAGCCCATTACATGTCCCAAAGGCCCAAAAAACATAAAAAATTCCTATTGAAACATCATGCCTACATCATGCATATGCCACAGTCTTATTGCATCATGTCTGCATCATCGTTTGCCTGTGTCATGCCTGAATCACTGCTCGACAATGGAAATCCCCCCACACCCAAGTTTGAACCCGAGTCCAAGCAGGATTGTGGGAATCATTAAACACTAAATAAAGAACACAAAAAACATATATATTTATATATTATAGAAGTGATTTGGTGATGAAAAATGATTCACATCGCCTCATGGAGGTGGTAGTCCAAACACACACAAAATACGTTATTATTTTTCAATGAATGGAATGTAAATAAATTATAAAATGATTTATATTTTGATGATGATAAATATGTATTTAATATCATTTATAAACATTAATTTCATAAATATACCTATCTGTGAGATGTGTTGATGGAAATGAATGACATCAGTTCGTGAGGCGGTAGTCCACTATACACACGAACGCCGGTTTTACTTCCCATTTGATGGAAGAGAATATGGATATAGATTATTACATGAACATAATAACACCCATGCATATGGAATATAATTATTTTATTATGTTATCATATTTTTATAGTATTATACATAAGTATAATATGAAATAAAACTAAAACACTTGTTTAAGAACTATACATCTACTTTGGAAAACCTCATTTTTCTATACACCATAAGATCATTATGGTTGGTATTATGCCTAAAATAGGGCCTCTATAAAATAATAAGAGATTTTATAATGGATTTTTAGGTAATGTATTATATAAATGGTTCATAAAGTGTGAATAAAAGAGAAAAATAGGTACCCTTTTATAAGAGACGGGTGGGGCAGTCTTAGAATTTTCGGAAATATTAAATTAATTTTAATTAATTCTTACATCAAATGTCTCCAAACTCGTTTATTTATAATATAGGTGGTTTATTAGTCAAATTAACCTTTTCTAAAAAAAATTATCATTTTTAGGTTATTTTTTCATATTTACTGTTTTGTTTTAAATCATTCTATCCCTCTTTGACAATTACCAGGATAAAAAAGTCATTACATTTTAGGGGTCACTATGGATACTATAAAATAACATCATACCATGACATACCATGTTTTATATTTTAAAAAATATAAAAATCACTTGAAAAAACAAGATATTTATATGATTTAAATAATTTTATTAAATATTATTTATTATGAAATAACTTTAACAACAATTTTGGAACTAATAATTTAATTTTACTTTTAAAAGTAGAAGATAAAAATTAAATTAGAATATAATGAATTAAAACCAATATTATACGTCATTTTTATATAAAAAATATTGAAAAACAATAATTAATTCCAATTATAATACTTTTATATTTTTAAAATAATTTATTTTATTTTTTATATTAATTGAATAAATATTTTATCAGTGTTGCGTAGGAATTTAAGGTAAGTATTAAATCATCAAAAATTATAAATAAATTAACAATTTAAATAAATAATTTATATTTAAAATTAATATTTTGTACCAAACATGCCTTCTTTTTATCCTTATGTCAAAAATTTAATTGTAGTAAAACTTGGAAAATGACATTTTTAGCTTTCCATTACATAAAAAATTATAATTCTCCAAATGATGACCAAAAGGATTAAAATGCCATATATTCTGAATTCGGTTAATTATAGACTAGATATAATAACATAATAAAATCAATTCCTGTTTTATATTAATTTACGAGTATTCATCATATTATATTTTACCTTAATTACCAAATTTAACATTTATGATGGTAACAAAATTATTATTGTTACTATTCATAATGGATAATAATGAAAGGGACATATTTAAAAAATATTGAATTAAAAATACAAAATATGGAATCCAATTTTAATTATTAAAATAAACAATCAGTATAATTTAATTATAAATTAAATATGTATAAGGTGATGAAAAACTATTTTTTAGAAAAATATATTTTTAAGTGAAAAATGTTTTTATAACAAATTAAAATATAAAAATCAATAATAAGAAAATAATTTTATAATTTTTAATCATAAAAATCTAGTGAAATTTTAAAATTATTTCAAAATATAATTTTACTTTGTAAATAGTTTTAAAAAATAGTTTTCAATAAAAATAATTATTTTCTACTATTCAACAAAAAACTAATATTTTTAGAAAATTATAAAAATTTAACTTTTATATAATAATGATATATATATTTCAAAAATTAATTTTATTTTATTAATGAAATTGTTGAAAAGTTATTGAAAATAAAATATCTAAACACAAAAAATCCATAAAAACAATTTTGAAGAAAAAATATTTTCAAAGCATAATATGACATTAATAAAATAAAGGGAAATTAATTCATATGAATTAATCAGTAAATTTATTTCTAGAAATAAATTTATATTTATTTTATAATGTAATTAATGTTAACCATATCCATCAATTTACGACTAGTTTAAAATGGTCACATAATAATATTTCATTGTTTGTTTAAGATCGGTGTACTACATCTTGTACGCTATTAAACATAGTCTTTACTTTAAAATATAATAACATTACATTATCCCTATTTTAATAATTTTTATCCTGACAATTTGAACTTGTTCTTAGTAATCAACGGTTTTACATTTCAAAATTCCTTTGGAGAAACCCACATTACAAATATGGTTAAAACAACATCTTCTTCAAATGAGGAAATGATAAATAGAAATATCATTTTAAATAACCCAAAACTAGGTTTCTAAATATGATATAATAATTATAATGTTAAAATATGGAAAAAGATGAGAAAAGTAATGCCAAAGAACTTATATATAGAGATAAGGACTATTTTTAGGAGAATGTTAACGACCAAAAAATAAAATGGATCAGATAATCCACAAAACGAAAAAATGTATTCCTAATATATTTAGACATTAACCAAATAATATTTTGTTAGAATAAGTTAAGATAGTTTCCCTAAATTAATAAACCATCAAATGATGAAATATATCATTAATATATAAAGCCTAAACAATAATACAAAAATTTCAACATAGACCATTTGATAAATAATTACCCTCAAAATTCATCAAAATATTCCATACCACGTTTAAAACAAAAAAATCTATAGGATTTGTCACAATTTATTCTGAAATTAATCTGACTAACATTAGTCACTCATAAATTCATACCCCCCAAAAATTTATATTCCCTAATCATATAATCTCCAAAATATGGTAATCATTTCTATAAATAACCTGAATCATAAGAAAGAATCATTAAAATCATATATTCTTTGAAAAGATAATTCATCCTTTATTCATAAAATAAAATCCCAATATTTTTAGCATAGTCACTTAGTGTAATCTAGAATAATTAACTTCGTCATTAGTTACAGAATCACCAAATTGGTTTTCAATCCAATTTTTAGTTATATGATTAGTTTCCAAATTTTAAAACCCATAATTAACTCAATATAAAAGATAGGATAATCCACAAAGGTCACCAGTAACATTAAAATTATGTCCACATCATGGTAATAATTTCATCCTAATATAAACTTTTCCATAAAAAAATACTACTCGCATGGTTTATATTATGATAAATATCACCCATCATATTCTTAATTTGCTTATAATTCCATCACTTACAAACTAAAAAGTGGAGTCTTATAATTTGAACTTATTATTAACCATAAAATCTTAAATAAATTATAGTTTCTATATCATTTAAAATAACCTATAATGAAAAAAAATGATAATCCCTAAATATTTCAAAACCATCCTCTATTAAAAACTTTAATATCCTCAAACTTTCACTCCCATATCTTGTGAAAAAACAAAAAATTACATTTATCTCACTAATAATGATAATTATGACACAATTTTTCTATCAAAAAAGGAAACATAAATATGAAATATGGGACAAATAATTATGTGTAGACCTTTTGAGTTTATAGTTTCAGAAAATAAAAAAAAACTCATACAAATAATACACTTCTGACTTCAAAATGAGTATTTTTTCCACGATATCCATATTTTTTATATTCCATATTAAATCTTAAATATCTCATAAAACATTCATCACATATGAAATATTTTTTATACCAAAATCATTTATCATGGTTCTTTATAACATGGGGAAAAGGGAAACATGATATGGGGGAGCTCAAATGTTACGAAAGGGGAAACATAAGCTTTAATAATTAAATATCATCAATGATCCTAATATGGGAATAAGTGTATGTATACATAATAAAAATTCAAGTTCATAAAGTAAGATAATTTATTCCAATAAATAACTGAATCATAAAAAAAATAATCATGGAATAATGATTTATCAAATGAAAAATGCATAAGAATCAATAATAATGATCCATGTGACGTCAATCTTGATCAATATAAACATTTATAACCCATTGTAATCATAAATAAAAAATGATGGTATCTTAGAGAATTATCTTCATAAAACCCTTATAGAACCCTTAAGCAATCCTTACAAATTGGAATACCCATATGGTTTTCTTCCAATATAATTACCTATTTTATTGGAGGGCGATCACTAACCCACCCATATTTAGTTTATAACGTAACCATCCATACTTTGTTTATAATGGACCCAAACATCCTTGGTTTATAACAAAACCAACCATTGTTATAAATAATTTTCATGAACCATAACATTAATAAAGTACACAAATCCTTCATTTAATCCTAAAATTCATGGCAACATCCACCATTCCTTCAATACCTTGATTAACCTTTGGAAATGAAATGGTTTAAATGAGAATCCATTTAAAATATCATATTCTACCTAGAGAAAGAATGGGGATGGTATCATTACAAAATATCCCCAATTATGTATAAGTTACAAAAAGGTTTGTTGAAATTTATGAATGGAAAAAACATTAAAATATCTTTAAAAATATTTTAATAAGAAAAATCCACTTTTCAATTTAAAAATCACTTTTAAAAACTAAAAATTAAAAAAATAGTGTGAATATATTTTTCACTAAAAATAACCATAGAAACTTATAATGTAATATTAAATTAAAATAAGGGTTAGTAGAGGTAAAATCTATTCATTCCATAAATATTAAAAATAAAAATCTTCTCAATCATTTGGAAAATAGAGCCAAAAGTGACCCATTTAGAAAATAATAAGAAATATTATTTTAAATTATTCTAAATGAAGGTCAAAAGTAATGTAAAATAAAATGAAGATAAAATTTATTTTTAAAAATTTACATTTTTTAATTGAATTTTAGAAAATATGGAAATGAAAGTGTAATATTCCTCATCATAAAAAAAGATAAAATATCGACAACACTTACAAAAAAATTCATTATATTTATTTATAAAATAAGGGGGGAAATATAAACCCAACATGTACATGATATTTATAACCAATGAATAATTAAAGATATGTGGTTCATGAATGTAATATAGTATGATACTTTTTAAAGGGACCCTAAACAAAAACAATCTTAAATGTAAAGGGGATTGTAACATAAAACCTTTACAGATTTCGAAAAATTTATATCATATTCCCAATGAAATAAAAATAGAAACTAAAATATTAAGTATCAATAAAAAAATTATATTCATTATATAACATATAAACTAGTCAATATATGAATTTCATAAAATAAATTCGGTGAATAACATTAACACATGTCCCAAAGAAAGTGATTTTGAGATGAATAACCCATATAAAGATCATGTAAGTGTATTTAGAATTTATAACTAGAATCATTATTTGAAACAATTTATATACCTAAAAAAGTGGAAATATATAATAAATTAATTTAGAGATCAATTCAAACATTATAATGTATTAAAAAAGTTAATGAAGAAGGGTTAAAACCCTAAATTATGAAACTGAGTAAGAAACTCGTCGCCACATGGTGACCTTCATGTTAAATATTGTTGAATGAAATAATTCAAATTACAACATAAAATACAATTATCTATTAACAATTCAGGATATAACATATAAAATACATTATATAAACCATATTAAAGAAATTATAATAAAATATTCTTCAGTTAAAGAAAATTGTGATGAAATCCTTTAGATTAAGTCCAGACCTTCCCTGTATATCCTTTAAATCCTATACAATAAACTCATATAAATAATATTATTTATTTATAAAATTTTAAAAGTGTAATAACTTATTATTATACCATTTATTTCATTTATTTTAATGATATATTTTATTACATATTCAATTAAGACCATGATGTGTTTTTGAAGACATTAAGTTCATAATTTTCAAAACAAGTTTAGTGCGTTAACCATGGAAAAAAAGATTCGTTGTTACATAATATTAGAATAATAATCAATACATTAATATAATTTTAACACATCAATTATACTTGTAAAACCAATCATGAAATATTGTTATGAAAAATGAACTGCATTACACAAATGAAAATGGAAGATCGTACGTAGGCACGAGTAACTCTTAAATGTTAAATGATAATTATTGAATGAAAATGAGTATTAAATAATTATTTTTCTTATAAATACCATATTATATCCAAATATAATCTTATATAAATCATCAATGTTATTTGGGGATGAACAAAAATCACAGTGCCTCATGGAGGTGTTAGTACACATGAACAACATTATCGTTTTTCTATAAATAGAATTTCAAGAAAATATATGTTATTTTATCACAATAAATTAATAAATATTTTAAGTATATATTATATAAAAT
Source organism: Viscum album (assembly GCA_963277665.1). Lineage (NCBI taxonomy): Eukaryota > Viridiplantae > Streptophyta > Magnoliopsida > Santalales > Viscaceae > Viscum > Viscum album. The sequence goes on from OY728133.1 coordinate 1,364,054,994, forward strand.
ATTCATTATATCATTATACCTAGTCATGATATTTTCTGATAGAAAACTAATTACATCAGTTTACAAGGCGGTAGTCCGCCAAACACCTGAATGACAGTTCAGTTTCCAATTTTATGGAAGAGGATATGGATATATGTTATTACATTAATAGAATAAAACACATGTATTTGAAATATATATGTGTTATTATATCTTCATTTTTGAAAAATATTTTATGGAGGTAGAAGAGGAAATAAATATAAAATGCTCGATTAAGAACAATACCTCCTCCTCACCCAACCTTCTTTTCTATACACATTAAGACCTATAAAGATGATAATATTAAAAGAATATCAATCCTAGAAATTTTGTAGGGATTGTATAAAGGAAATTTTTTAGGTATTATCTAAATTAAATTATTAATGATGTGTGAATAAATGAGAATAATATGTTACCTTTTATAATTGAGAGGAGGGGTATACTTGGAATTTCTTAAAATATTAATTCAATATAAATTAATTTTCATAATAAAATGGAACAAACTTATTTATTTAGAATTTCTTAATAATATGTATTGAACTACCCTTATCCAATTAAATTTCTACATGTTTAGGTGATGATTTCACCCCTATCGTTTTGTATTATCCAGTTTTAACCCACTTTGACAATTATTATGAAAACAATGTTTTTAATCATTAGGGGTCAATATAGTTACAATAAAAGGTAAAATTGTCACATTAACATAAAGAGGATTAAATTTTAAATCATATTCAAATAACATGTTAAAATATTGGATTTTTATAGTTTTATATCATTTAATAGAAAAATTATTTATTATTAAATAACATTAAAATCAATTTTACAACTATAGATTTAATTTGATTTTTGAAACTACATGATAAAAATGTAATTAAAATATAAAGCATTAAAACCCTTTTAATAGGAATTTCTATCTATAAAAATCGTGTAACACAATGTTAAATTGAAATTATATTAACATTTAAATTGTGAAAATAATTTATTTTACTGTTTCTATTAATATAATAAATATTGTATTAGTGTTATGTAAAAATTTAAGGTAACTATGGCATTAGTAAAAAATAAAAAAATTACCATAATTAAGAATTTTTTTTATATTAAATGAATATTTATAACCAAAAACCCATTTTTATCCTTATGTAAAAAATTTAATGATAAGTAGACAGAGAGAATGATATTTTTCTATATTCATTATGTAAACTATAAAAATAATAAAAATATTCTCTAAAAGAAAAAATGACATATATTCATAAGTTAGATGTTTATAGATGATATATACTCATCTAATAATATTGAGTCATGTTTTAGGGTTATTTTTTAAACCATATGATATTTTTTATCCTTAATTACTTGATTTTCCCTTTACCGTGATAACAATAATTAATAAGGTTACTATTCATAATGACTAAAAATAAAATGTTTCTATTTTACAAATTTGGACCGACTGCTTTAAAATATGAAATAAAATTTTCAATAATCAAAACAAATTAGTTTCATCTCAAAATTTAAAATTAAATCTACAAAACATGATGAAATAATGTTAATTTTTTTAAGTACAACAAATGCTTTTATTGTAAATTCTATTATAAAATTACATCCAAAGAATATAATATAATTTTTTTAATAAAATTAAACTAATAATGTTTTTTATTTATTCCAAAATATAATGTTACATTCTTAATACTACAAAAAAATAGTTTTAGTTAAAAATATATATTTTTTAACGTTAACTGAAAAATCAAAATTTTCAGAAAATTATAAAAATTTAACAATATGGTAATTTTGATATTATGAATTTAAAAATGAATGCAGTATTATGAAATAAATTTATAAAATTTCAATAAATTATAATAGTTTCTCAAAAAATTAATTAAAATCAATTTTGAAGAAACTATATTTCTGAAAAATAAAATGACATTAATAAAAAATCAGTTCTTATGTCCTTTGTAATAATAAATAATTTTCTATTGAGTAATACCACTATATTTATTTCATAATTCAGTTAATTCTATTTATATCCACCAATTTGACTTTTAAGATATAGTTTTCATATAATAATATTAAGTGGTTCGTTTAAGTTCGTAGTTTCAGATCTTTTACACTGTTGAATATATTCTTTCACTAATAATATCAGTATAATATAGTTTTAGAATAACTATAGCCCTAAAATTTTCAATCAAAACATTACATAATACAATTATATAGTCAAAGAAACTGCTATACGACTTTCATGAAATCTGATTTTATAGATAAAAATTATTAAATGATTTTATTAATAATTTCAAAAAATTATAATATTTTTTATTTGATTAATAAGTATTAGAATTCTTATAATTACATCAGTAATTATAAGACTATCAAATATAAGATGACACACTTTCAAATAATGTCTTGGTGTCTTGAAATAATGGTGTTCTTAAACCGACCTATAATATACAATATGGAAAGTGGTAAATTATTAATAATTTTTTATAATATAACTCATATTATTATAAATTTTGTAAGATGAGTGATTATACTAGAGTATATGTGGATCATCAGAAATCACATCCACTCGATGCTCTATACTAGAAATAATAGGGTCTAGGGGAGGGCTGTGTTTCCATGAAGATATCTGAATTAGGATGACCCAACCCCCAATATTATGATGATATGATCAATATATTGTGAATTACAATATTTATGCGTATTCCAAGAATACTAATTCCCAAAAATCTCTCATATAATGATCAATGTCCTCATGAATACCTAAATAATTCATGTGAACATATATTATTAATTGATTAGTGCACTTTTAATATCCAATTTTCCATAAGATATATCTATGTGAAATATGAATGATAGTTTGTCTAAAACGTGATTAGGTATATATGTGAAGTGCATGCCAAGCCATACCATATGCAGTCAACTATCTTGTATAACTATCTTAGCTCCATCGATTTCCAGGCATAATTATTAATATAAAATCTTGATCTAGTCTATATGGGTGGGTCTATAACAGTATCACCCTGGGTAGGAAGATCAAGAATAAATACGACACCCTCTAGTGTGATGGTCATCTCCGTCTATATAAAGTGGAATATGAGAGTCTCTAGTATCAATCAACCTTTGAGGGAAGTGAGGAGATGATGATCAATAAATGTGAAATCACATATATGAACACCATAAAAGGTAACATGTCATATGTATGGGATAATATCAAATAGATTCTAAATAAGACGATAATTTGTTCCCTAGTCACTTTGACCAATCAAACATTACACACCAGTAACACCTTATTCAAAAAATTCCTATACTATTCATTGAGAAAAGAAACACTCTCCCTTTCTATGCTTAAATTTGACATAACTATTATGTATGTGAAAAATGTTATTATAAAGATATGGTTAGTTTAATGTTGGATATAATAGATATATTAATTAAGAAATAAGTACCAATGATTGACGGAGAACCCTATTTCAAACCAACTATAATATAATTCCCAATAGGTAGTATATATTTTTAATAGATAACATTTTCTCCTCATGTACAATCCCATACATAATATAATCCACTGATCCATTATGTATTTAAGTATATAAGATATTTTCATTAGCAAAAATTCAATACATAACATCCATTCCCCATATGTAATATATTTTTGATATGTAATAATATTATCATTTGGAAAACTCAAATATGTAACATATTTCATCTATGTATAATATATGATACTTAACAATTTTTCCTTGAAGAAAAATATTTTTCAATTCATATGTAACATATTGCGCTTCCTCTATTATAATATGTAATATATATATCTTAGGACATATCCCATTTTGTGAAAACATAATACTTTTAATAAACGACCCAAAATGATAACCTGAGGTCCAATCCAAATAACAATTTTAATTACCAAGGTTATTACATGTAGTTACTACAATGCATAACAATTTCAGAGAATGAGAATTTATTCCTTTAATGATAGGGAATATATTATTTATATGACCTTCCCCATGACATATTTTTCATCCAAACATTATCTTTATTCATGAGGCTATTACATAATATCCTAAACTCTATTAGACTTTATGTTTCTTTGTATCCATAACCCACTGATATGAGGTATCAATATAGGATATTCTTAAGGTTATGGGAAATACTAAAACTACCGAAAAGGAACCCATGGTGAACTATAGTAGTTTGAAATTGTGTTTATTAGGTACATTATATTAACATATGACTTCCTTCATATGTTCACCAAGGTACACATCACAATGCGGTTCTCTCATAAAAACCATAAAGCATGAAATTTTATTCAATAATAATGTGTATTATATAGTAATAACATTAATAATCAACAACCACTACCTTTTCACGGGTCATGTATTTCATTTAATTTGAATTGAATTAATTCAAGATCGATCAATCCCACTTGAAATGAAACTGATTTTTCAATGTTCATGTCAATCCCCCGCTATACGTGTCATCCATACCACAAAACATTTTGAATCCTTCCATTATTATATCTTCCTATTTCTATAAATTAATACAAAAAAATATTATACATCTTTTGAACTAGGCTAGTTATAAGTAACATTCATATATCATTGATGATACCATTTATGTAATTCACTTTTTTTAGTCATGTTTATAGACCACTTCCTCCCATTATGTTCCACTATCCATTTATTTTTTGGAATATACATAATATAGTAAAATATTCCCAAATTATAAATAATTTTCCTACTAATCACTATTAAAAATCTTCACCGATGTAGCTCTTATGCTACAATATAATAAAATCAATTACTTAAAAACTAAAATTATCATTCCATTAATTAAATAAAAAATAATAAGATTACATTCCAAATATTTGGGATTACCTTCTTTGTAGATTCATCATAAAATGCATTTCAAACATTGTTGGAGATGTGTCTAATGTGGAATGAATGATATATATTTGGGGATCACCATGTAACATGATATGCACTGGATTCATCCTTGATCACCCGATGATATTGAGATATCAAACATAAACGCTAAATATGGGTGAAATTATTGATGATACAAGATAAAACCCATTTCCAAGAGTCACAATTTTACTTTTCAACTATTTCAAATAAAAAATCCCTAAGTTTATAGTTACTATATTGGGTTACTGTAATCAACAATACAAAAATGTATATACTATAAACAAATGTTTTTCCAATTTGTATAAAACTGCTGCGAAAATAAAATATTAAAATAGTAGAAGTATTGATGACAAACCAAATTATATCTAATATGAGATGGATAAAATTCGTTATATTTAGAAAAATATTCACTCATGTTGAGGAGGATGAAAAGTTGGTTGTTTTGACTCAATATGGATTATAAATTTTGAAACACCTTATTAGATTCATCCTAATAAAATTAAACATTAATAATGTTATTTTATTTCACCGTACATTCCCTTCTATATAAAATATTATTGATAGAATTTAATTTTATAATATCTTTTATGTGAATTATAGGAACATCATGGCTGACCCTTGTTATATCAACAATAACAGGTGACTCAAATTTAGAATCCAATGATGTTTGATCATATACAAGGATGGGATACATGTAGCTATGATATGAATGTATCATATAAATCCTCCACCCTAAAAAATAAATTTTTGCATTGAACCTGAAGAAAAATTTATAATCATCACCATATATTTCACATCATATGATTTATTTCACCCATTTTGACTCTTATACTAAATATATATTATATAAATCTATATAAAACTACTTTAGTTCACTTTTTATGGAATATTTTATATGAAAATTTCTTACAATTTATTTATTTTTCTCAATTGAGTCAAATTCATCTACTATAAATCTAGGAAACACAGTTTTTAGTGTGATGATATTCTAGTATTAATTAGGAAAACTAGTCTCACATTTCTACCAATATGTACATTATTGTGGATGATTTTAATTGTTTTTTGGTCATCCTATTATCATAGGTAGTGAAAGGTAAATCGAAAATAGATGGATCTCTCTCTTAGGAAAACAATTTCATAGAAATAAAAAATAGAGCATATATGAAATTCTGAAACAATTTCTTTCTATAACTTCTCTCTTCAATGGAGCATGATTCATGACTATCACCAAAGTATCAAATCATGGATTCCAACCAATAAGGGGAAACCATATAATTTGTATCCTAGTTAAGAACATGAGTATCCTTTCATTAGTAGGGGAGTTAGAGCCTTCTTTATAGAATATAAACAAATAACCAAGGAGTAAGAGAGTATTATTTATCTTGTCTTGTGATCAAGAATATAATAAGAACCCCCCAATAAAGGAAACTCTTCCTTTTTTTGGGTGAGCCTTGACACACAATTTAATGAAGACTGTCTACCATAGAATTCCACCTCTTGGGATTATAAATCGCTTCTAGTTAGAATGGTTTTTATTTAAATATTCAATTAATAATTTACATCATATAAATTAATCAAATGAATTTGATTTAAAACTGAGAAACATTATGGGAGTGATAAGGTAGTACTTGTATTCCATGTATACAAAACAATAATCCCAAAAACCTTTGATTCTATCGAACATAGATACTATATGCACCAGACATGAAAAAAATACATATAGGTTATATGAATATTAATTTAGTTCACATATAATAATATCCCACATACAAAAAAAATCAAATAAATACACTAAAAAAATTTACAACCCCCGATAATTCAATCCAAACTCATTTGGGTATTGTTTTAGAAAATACTTTTAATTTTTGAGTGAACACATTTTCCAAAACATAATAATTGTCCAAAGGCCTAACAATGTGACCGTGAATGACTTAGTAATTTTGAAAATCAATTTGAAATGCCTATTTTATATATGTACGCAATTTTTAGCCTATAAAAAACCTTGAGTTCTACTCAAGAAACTAATTGGTATGGTTTTATCTCTATCAAACAAACTCATATATCAATATGAACATTTCCACCAAAATATGTACCATATACATCATATATATACCTATATAATCACTTTTACCCTAAAATTGAGTGATCACTTGACATAGAAAAAGTAATCTATTACAATCCAACTGATATTTTATTGATTCTATAAAAAATAATAACCATTTTGTAGGATACATCACATTTCATTTAACTTATAGTTTAGCATTTCAAAATAATCTACATAACAAAAGACATCATATGTGACTCAACTCATCATATAAATATAATTCATTAGACTAATTCATTCAAGGGACAAATTTATTTTACTTATCATAAAAGTAGAAAAATATCTTCTTGGTTATGCTCAAACTGATGACATGATTAGAAACATACCAAACTACCCATGTATTATCTATTTTCACTTTTGGAATTGTGTGAGTAAGGTGTAAAATTATGCCGGTTATCATGCTATCTATTTAAAAAAACATTAAATAATGATTGATAATAATAATACACCCTTATATATATTAATGAGTTCATATCATTATATAAGATATTTTTTGTTATGTCAATGAAAGAAATAATAATATATTTATTTCCTCATGAATACATTATTTTTATCTCATATAAAACCATTTTTAATGATTATATGAACATATTATAGGTAAAATTTCCGTTACAACCCATAATAATATGTAATGATCATCAGTTTGGGAAAACGCTAAGTAATATTCTAAGGAAAAATTATCATTTTACTATACTTATTAAATAAATTATTACAATCATGGTTTTTTAGAAATGCATCTTTAATTTACTATAATAACATGATATATAAAAAAAATATTATGAGAAATATCTTAATTTTCTTAACACCGATATATTCTTCATGAACCCCATATTGTCAATGCATTATTGTTTTCTTCAATAGATATACTCCATTCCCTTATGTATCCACCCAAATGATCTTTACATTACTCCTCTCAATGACCTAACACATGAGATAGTATTTGAAAAGGATTTTTTTATTCATTTTGGGAGACCAGGGTTCATTCACATGAAAATAAACCCCATTGATATCACAATATAGCTCAATTTACCCCGTAATGATAATAACCACTCCATAATTTGTAATGAACTTTTTTTATCTGAATATATCCTTAGAGAATATGATATAGTGATGAAATTTACCTCTGACATATGGTTCTATAGTGTGTATTTTTTGGAACTATTCTAAACAATATCTCCCTAATTTAGGATAAGATGAATCCATACAGAGGATTGATATCATCTTTTTCAAATTGAAAACATCTGTCTACATAACCTTTTAAAAACTTCTCATAAACATTTATAAAGATAATGAACATATATTTTTTTGTGAAAATAACATAGAATGTTATTCATAGTAATCAATTGACTCTCACCATGATTTTATTGGTATATTGGTTCTTATATAAGTATAATAGGCATTGGATTGAGTATATAATATAGAATACCTAATATTTCCTATGGTGTACACATATGAAAACATGACCATTCTATGTAACTCTTTAGAATGATCATGAATCTTCCTAATATTTGTTCTATGAAACACTAATAAAGACCCCTTTTATAGTTAAATTTATTAAAAATATTTATAACATTACAAATATATTTGTTCAAACTCATTGTATGAAACCACTTCAATATGTCTCTATTGATCTTAAAACATAGTATTTAGGAGACTTTACTCATGTATTTAATTGAGAAACATTTTCCTAGGAACATATTCATAGAGTAAAATATCTATATTTCATTTTTGATAAGCTATCTTTAATCAACATAAAATATAAAATTTCTATTATACTACCTTTATCCCACTTATATACCCAATAATCATTCATGTTATTCATGAAACCAAACTCATTTATTTTATCATAAAACTAAATATTATAATTTTGAGAATATTTGTCTAATCCATAAAAGAAATAATATAATTTACAAAACATAGTAGTCTCATTAAGAGATTCAAAACCATAAGGTTGTATCATATACACATCCATTACTTACAACTCATTATAATTTTTTATTTCCTTGATATTAGATATCTCATAATCATATTAATATACTATGGCTAAAATAATTTTAATGAAATTTATCATATTTACAGGTGATAAGGTTTCTTCATAGTCAATACCCTATATTTTGTTACTTTCATCCCCAAGAATGATTTATATGTACACACTCTATCATCAACATAAATTTTCATATATAAAACATACAAACACATTATGGGTGTCAACCCTTCATGTGCTTCCACAAAGTTCCAAAATTTGTCAGTAAACATGGAGGTTATTTTAGATTCCTTGGGTTTTAACCATTTTTTGGAATCATAAATCTCAAAGTCTTCCTTCTAGGTAGTATGTACATCAACTATGAGTAATACTTTATAATTAATTCCCATAATAATCCACATCTCTTAGTTTTGAGACAAGTCCTACCAGACCTTGGTTGATTTTGTAAAACTCGAGTTAGTTCTTCTTTCCCAACTATTTATAAAACCTGTTTAACCTCCATCTTAAGAAAAAAAATTATATATTGAACTTGAAATTCTCATTGTTCAAATTTAATCCCATAAAAATCATGAATTAAATATTAATTTCCTAAAAAAACATCGACTTATGAATGGATGAAATATTTTACATATAAGAGTTTTTATAAAGACAAGAATATTTCATATGAAAAGTATATTATGTTTGAGGGATAGGATGTTATGTATTGAAATTTCACTAAGGTAAATATCATACAAACTAAAAATACACTAATATCAGTAAAAGATATTAGTTATTGTATTTATCCTAATAATAATATGATACTCATTGAAAATATATACTATATGACAGTCATTATATAATATTAGGGTGAATATATGGTTCTTATTGAATCCTTTCTACTTATATCTTAATTAACACAAAATTAATATCATACATTCTACTAACCATAAAATTCTAATTACATTTTTCACCTAAAAAATTGCTATCATTTTAATGAATAGATATGTAAGATGTTACTCTACTTACTAATAAATATAATCATGTTTCACATGTTGTGATATCGGGGAGTGAAGTTTTATGAATCAGAGTGCGTAAGGTGTGCCATTATTATCACATTTCACCTCTACATGCTATTATCCCATAAGTATGACATGATTTTTTTTACAGAATCACTATATAAAATATCTATTTTTTTATAATTATCTCTTTACATCAATCATCAATATATGGTTACATAACAAAAAAAGTCTACTTTTTCAAAAAGATAGTTCACTATCACCTGAGAGTATTTGGAATTTATTCTTGTTCTTTCTATTAATGTTATTGTAGTTATAGTACCCACCGATAGAGTTTATATCAAGATTATACATTGACTACTGGGAGTAGATATTGTGGTATATTGAAAAGATATAAATGAAAGTAAAATATCTCTGGGATATATTATCATGAACTTCACAAATTTACCCAATGGAAATTATGTGAAGACTATCATGTGTCATGTGTATAGATATATCATGAAGCTTATTAGAGGGAAAATTTACAGAGCTCACTCGAAAATTTATTTCTACAAGATGTATTTATATCTACGTGAAAAATGTATTCAGGATGGGAGGTATATTATAGAATCCATGTGATTCTCATTCACATATAGATCATTATCACCTCTACATTGATAAAATCAAACTGATATTTTTGGATGGGTCATCTATCTTGAGATATGGTCATGGGAGATCATCCCTCCCCTAAACCTTATTATTGTTTTCTAGAGCATCCCATGGATGTTCTTCATGATCCTCTACACATATGTGGGTATGATGATTCACCATTATTTTTTATTATGATATGAGTGGTATATTACTAAGTTTTTTATTATTTTTAACATTTCATATTGTACATTATAGGTGGCGTAAGGAGCACCATTATATGAGGACACTGAGACATAATTTTTCAAATTATCATCTCTTGTGGGATAATATTATAAATAGTGATTTAATTAGCTACATTTATATATTGAGTAATAAAATTTGATATATTATATCATTTGGAAATTATTGAAAAAATATTTTATTAATATTAATCTATCAATTTAGATTTCAGGGAAGTCATATTGGGGTGTAATATCCCACCCCACACTCATTTTATTGATGATAGATAGAGTTGCACTAACCTTAGGTGACATACACAATACACCAAAAACTAGAAATAAATTACATTGGATTAAAAAAGAATTAGGGGATCATTTTCCCATTATAAGTCGACCATCATGATAATAAAAAATATAAACATCCATAACATCTATATGACGCATTAGTAAATAAATAAACCTAAATGGTAAAACCATTATATTAACAATATTTGAGTTATAATAGAATGTTGGAAAACAACTAAAACACCCAAAAAAACATTACCTAAAGATATAACTGTGGAATCATCCCAAGAACCTCATGAACTAGCTTCAGGCTCATAAACCGCCATTGATTCCCATGGAATGAAGATTTATTTCTAGAGAAATAAGATACCTTTACATGTCCTTTGTATTATTATAAAATTTCTATAAATTCACTAAGGTGTACAAACATGGGTTGCGTACATCAATCAGGAGGTTATCCCCTAAGACATTCCAGTACATGCCACTAGGATTGTTGGGTCGGAGAGTGATGGAAAGAGGGGGGGTGAATTGCCTTTTAAAAAAATAATTAACAATTTAAAAACAAAGTTAAAGCGCAGCGGAAATAAAAGAGGCAAGAAACAAAACTTGATAACGGAGTTCGGCTTAAACCAAAGCTTATGTCTCCGCTCCCAACTCAACCGTTGAGAGATTTACTACCGCTTTCTTTTTAATGGTTTTAGCAAGAAACCCACTAGACTTTAAGGTAGTCTAGAACCTATTACAGCTTGCTTTTAATGGTTGAGCAAGAACCCACTAGCCTTCTTATAGGTGAAGGCAAGCTCACATATGACTCAAGCCTTTTAAAGGGAAGGCTTGACTAACCTCTTCACACCTTGAAGGTTGTGTGAAAACCCAAACAAAGAGAAGATGAGAGAAAGAGGGGTTTGTAGGCACAAACCCAAATTGATGCTCAAAAAGAATAAAACAAGAAAAACTGTAATGTGGAGAAGTCTTGGGTGCCAATGGATTGATTGGAGTTGATGAAGAGCGCTCCCAAGCTTCTATGGTGATGCGCCTTGGATGTGGAAATGGGTTGGAGCAATTGAGGTTCCTTGAAGGAATCCGCCGGAGGTTTTCCAAATGATGAAAAATGTGTCTGTTGGCTTCCGTTGGCTTGGTTATAGTTCCACTTAAGTTCCGGGGCTTCATAGTCCTTTATATATAGAGGGGGAACCCTCATATGGTCGTTCGGGGTCTTCGTAGCCGTTGTAAAACTCTTCGGAGTCGTTGGGAGCAGGCTGGTCAAAGCCCAACGGCTAGTTTGACTGGCTCCACCGGCTGACCGGTAAAATTCCACTGGTTGGCCGGTGCTTTGAAAAAGGAGAGGTCTTCTGCCCAGGCACCACCGGCTGGCCGGTGAGGAGGCCACCGGTTGGCCAGTGGTGAGATAGTAGGTGTCCCTTCTGTCTGGGTTCCACCGGCTAGCCGGTGATGGGACACTGGTTGGCCGGTGATCTGGACAGAGGGGATGCCTTCTGTGAAGATTCCACCGGCTGGCCGGTGGTCATCCACCGGTTGGCCGGTGGACTGAAATCAGTCCACTTTTGCCTTCTGGATTTCGTGTCCCAATTCCTCGGCAACCTCAAATCATGCCTATCATCCAAAAACACTTAAAACAAGATTAGATAAATAAAAGAGTGATTGTGATCATGAAAACTAAACCACGAGGGGTACGAGAGGTACAACAATCTCCCCCTATTTTGATGATCACAATCACAAAAACAAGCAATGTAAAAGACTGAAATGAAAGGAATTCTTTAAAGGATAAATTGAAAAGTAAAGAAAAGCATGAGAGAAAGATTTCTCCCCCAATCAACCAAGAATTTATCCCCCTTTGTGATTATCAAAATAGCACGGGGCATAAATCTTGATTGAGGGAAAGGATTGAAAAACAAGATATAGATTTTAAACCAATTGAAATTTTTTAAATTTGAATTGAAAGTTTTGAATTGAAATTTTTGAAAAAGAAAAAAATGAAAAAAGGCTTAACCAATCCTAACTCCCCCTAAATAAAAACAACAAATCACCGGGGAGAGGATTTTAGAACCAAGACAAATTTTGGTCTGGAGAGACTCGCTAAAAGGTAATTTTCAATCCAAACTTGTCTTGTGACGGTTCTTCTCCTATGAAATTCATCGTTAAAGGAAATGGTTTTGGGCCTTCCATACCGGGCATTTTTGCAATTGCACTCATAAATTAAGTGCCCGGTCTTTTTTCAATAGTTACAAAATTTATATTGGGAGCTCCCCCTTACAAAAATAGTTGGAGCATGGGAAGAGGGAGCTTGCATGGAATAGCCAAGCCCTTGGGTGGTTCTAGATACGCATTGGGAACCAAGGAGCATCGAGAGGTTATGTTCACCTTCGGTGAACTTAGCTAGGGATTTCCTTAAATCCTTGATTGTTAATTCCATATAATCAACATCGGGAAGGTTTTGGACCTTGAGGGAAAACTCCTCCTTTTCTTTGAGAAGTTGTTCCTTTTCGGAAGAACGTTTTTTGAAATTATTTTTTAAAGAAATAAATTTGGAAGAAAGTTCGTGAAAACCTTCCTCCAATTGATCTCTAGAATGATGGAGATACTCATAAGATAAATGATTGAAAGAATTTGAAGAACAAGAGGAAGAGGAGTCGGAAGAGTTTACCTCATGAAATGCCATTAGGCATTTTTTACCGTTGTCACTTGAGGAGGAGGAGGAGGAGGATGTGGAGCTATCACTCCATGTGGCCTTGAATTCCTTCTTCTTTTCCTTTTGCTTGGTCCCCACATGGGTCACTTCCAAAAGCTTCCAAATTTCATGAGAAGTGGTGCAAGTAGAAATACGATTAAATTCATTATGGTCAAGGCCGCAATGAAGAGCGTTCATGGATTTTCCATCAAGCTCGAAATTTTTAATATCGGCTTGAGTCCATCTGGATTCATCGGGAGAAGAAAGATAATAACCATGCATGACAATTTTATAAATAGGATAACCAATGCTTCTATGAAAAGTGGTCATGTGGTTTTTCCAATAAGTATAGTCGGTTCCATCAAGGAATGGAGCACGACCCAAAGAATAACCTTCGGGGGCGAAAGAATTTGAAGCCATCACAATGGATCTTGAATTTGAAACCAGTTAGGGTATTACTCAAATTTTCCTCTGATACCAAATGTTGGGTCGGAGAGTGATGGCAAGAGGGGGGGGGGGTGAATTGCCTTTTAAAAAAATAATTAACAATTTAAAAACAAAGTTAAAGCGCAGCGGAAATAAAAGAGGCAAGACACAAAACGTGATAACGGAGTTCGGCTTAAACCAAAGCCAACGTCTCCGCTCCCAACTCAACCGTTGAGAGATTTACTACCGCTTGCTTTTTAATGGTTTTAGCAAGAAACCCACTAGACTTTAAGGTAGTCTAGAACCTATTACAGCTTGATTTTAATGGTTGAGCAAGAACCCACTAGCCTTCTTACAGGTGAAGGCTAGCTCACCTATGAATCAATCCTTTTAAAGGGAAGGCTTGACTAACCTCTTCACACCTTGAAGGTGGTGTGAAAACCCAAACAAAGAGAAGATGAGAGAAAGAGGGGTTTGTAGGCACAAACCCAAATTGATGCTCAAAAAGAATAAAACAAGAAAAACCGTAATGTGGAGAAGTCTTGGGCGCCAATGGATTGATTGGAGTTGATGAAGAGCACTCCCAAGCTTCTATGGTGATGCTCCTTGGATGTGGAAATGGGTTGGAGCAATTGAGGTTCCTTGAAGGAATCCGCCGGAGGTTTGCCAAATGATGAAAAATATGTCTGTTGGCTTCTGTTGGCTTGGTAATAGTTCCACTTAAGTTCCGAGGCTTCCTAGTCCTTTATTTATAGAGGGGGAACCCTCATATGGTCGTTCGGGGTCTTTGGAGCCGTTGGAAAAGTCTTCGGAGCCGTTGGGAGTAGGCTGGTCAAACCCCAACGGCTAGTTTGACTGGCTCCACCGGCTGGCCGGTACAATTCCACCGGTTGGCCGGTGCTTGGAAAAAGGAGAGGCCTTCTGCCCAGGCACCACCGGCTGGCCGGTGAGGCGGCCACCGGTTGGCCGGTGGTGAGACAGTAGGTGTCCCTTCTGTCTGGGTTCCACCTGCTGGCTGGTGATGGGACATCGGTTGGCCGGTGATCTGGACAGAGGGGATGCCTTCTGTCAAGATTCCACCGGCTGGCCGGTGGTCATCCACCGGTTGGCCGGTGGACTGAAATCAGTCCACTTTTTCCTTTTTGCTTTCTTGGCCCAATTCCTTGGCAACCTGAAATCATGCCTATCATGCAAAAAAACTTAACACAAGATTAGATAAATAAGAGAGTGATTGTGATCATGAAAATTAAACCACGAGGGGTACGAGAGGTACAACAAGGATAATAACTAATTAACAAATTTCATTTAAAATAACTAAAAAAATTAAAAATTTATACACAACTATAGGTGACATCAATGTGAGGAAAACCATAATTATTTTTCAATCATTATTAAATAAATGAAAAAAATTGCCAAATTCACACCCACACACACACACCCACACTCAATAATAGTTTAACACATGTACTATGGTACTTCATGACTATACTCTATCACATATTAGAAGTGGCGCTTTAATACCATAACCCATACACTTTGAACATAGTCTAACCAAATTATGAAAAATATCATGATAATTAATTTCACAGAAAACAATTATTACATTGAATGAACTATATTAATCATTTTTATTCATCAAAACAATTTCATAATTTTAATCCCATTATTTTAAAATTAGAAGAAAAGTGGTTTTCAAATAGGCATCCCATTTCACATATTAAAAAAACATAATCCCAAGTTGTTAATTTCAAGAAATCACAAAAAATTAACATATAAAATCAAAGAAAAAAATCTTAACAAAATAAATAATACATTTTTTAGGAACAATGGGTGATGACAAAGAGCCCACCTACCTACCAACAGATGATAAAATGAATAAATACATTGAGAACTTCTAGATCCAGGTTCACAACACCTTTTATTCAATATATCCAACTACATATCATCAAGATTCACATAATAGAACATATATTCGATATATTTATCTGATATAAGAGAAATAAACGTATATATAAGAATAAAAAGAAAGAATATGGAAAAATAAGAACTTAACATTGATTTTGGATATCCAACACACTTTGATTAATTCGTAAGATTCCTTTGGATCAATGGGAATCACTTTGGAATCCTATGATTGGATAAGAGTTATAGACCATCAAAGAATAAAATTATAATGTGTATTTCAAGGAATTCAATAGAATTAAAACATATTTTTTAGAGTATTCAGTTTCTATCACATGATTTGGTAACACAATTTGACAAAAATTATGCCAACCTTTCACACGATAATGGACATCACTAGGTAGTCGAATGATTATGCCATATAGTTTCAAAAATATGAACCATCCATGTGATGCTACTATCTCAAGGCCACTCATTGCATTGTTCTCTTACGTGGTTTTAAAAATTATGTTCCATCCAAGCCTCCCCGATTCTCTCTACCCACATTATTTTCCCACGAATGCACACATTTTGGAAAAATATTGATCCAATTTTTCACCTACCCAGTAACTTCCAACATCACCTTGCATTATATCATGGTGATGGTGCACAATTTCTACTAATTATTAGCAACACATGAACCTCTATAAAAACATCCAAAATAATCCAAAACCTTAAATCAAATCCTGAAACATAATCTAAGAATTATATACCTTGAAAATACACAATACAAGGGTAATTTAAATGAAACCGGGGGTGTTACATTCTCTAAACTAGTTTTCTTTCCATATTTAAAAATTATAAGATTGGTTTTGTTCTGGATGAAATTGATCCATTGTGTTGGTATCTCTTTTCCATGATCTCTTGACTATTCCTAAATTGGAACATGATGCAATAAAACCTTCAAAAAATCTATGATTTTCCCATGAAGGTGCATCTATTTCTTATACAAATTACATATCATTATATCAATCAATGTAGTATATGGTACATGAGAAACATGGTTCCATAGAATGATATAGTCATGGTTAGTTGGTACATATTTAATTTATATAGATGAAAATAATAATGTAGAGAACAAAATATTCATGTCAACACCATTCGATATGATTCAACAACAACTCATTAAATTATCTCAAAAGTTTAAATGTACTGATAATAAAGAATTCATTTCTTAGTAAAATTTCAATTCTATAGCCTTGAAAAGATTCATAATAATAAAATATCCACCACAACCAATGATAATGTCATCAATGCTGATCCAAATATATTTTTTGATGCATCTAAGCCATATATATCCACTTTTAACCTCCAAAATCCTATCCACAGTCTCATGAGTAAGGTTATATCAAATAAGTAAAGTTCCACATGATTCCATCAAATAATGTTGATAATGATAGAGATGATCATAAAAAATTTCTAAAGAATAAATATGTATAGAATAATGATAATTATTATTCTAATAGTACTTGAATAATGATATATTATCCTCCCATGAGCCTCTATAATCCATAAAATAAGCCCAAATCATATATTTAAATGTTGGATCATCTGTTTAGATTAGACATACACTTGATGATGATAATTTGTTCTCATGGTCAACTGGGTTCCAAGGGATTACTAGAAGGACTTCCAAAACCCTGATATGAACATAAGGTCCCAGTCATACACAATTGACACTATAACACCATGTATCTTGAAAAAAATATGACTACAGAGTTTGAATAAGTCTTCTACCATACTGGATTCAAAAATAGAGATGAATTGAGTCGGCTTTGTCATCCAATCCACAATCACTCATATAGAATCATGTTTCCTCACAATTTTTTTTAAAACATGTAATTGAATCCGTAGATTTATAAACCCATTTCCAAATTGAAATTGGATGAAAATGAATCATACCATCTAGATGTTGGTCCTAATCCTTGACATACTAACAAGTGAGGCATATAGAGACAAAATCCACTACATTACTCTTTATTCAAACCCAAAAGCTATTATCTCTATACATTATACAAATTTTGAATTCCATTTATAACATCCCATATCAAATGGTGGTAGAAAAAAAATTGTTCCCAAAAAGCTAGAGGTACCACTATATGGTCTCTAAAATGCAACACAAAATTCACATCTACCTTTTGTCCCCCAATCATCTCCCTACTATTGAGTTTTTACCTCATTGTTAGACGTTCAAGATTAAATGTTTGAGAATATATAACAAGATAAAATAAATTAGGAATAATTGTAATTGGAATGAAAACTACAATTTCACATTTCTCAACAAAATATTAGTTTATATCATATATGAACAAAATTAAATTCCATTAATTTAAAGCCTCTTTAGAAACCTGATTGTAAGAATCCCTGCTCAATGAAATTAGCACTAAAGTTTCGTTGCAATGTCTACACATCATGTTGGTGACCAAATTTTAAAAGATTTCATCCATATTAGTTACCATATATTTAAATGCCTTTGTAGGAAACATTTTGAGCAAGTATTGTTTTCAACAATAATCTGTCTTTTTATGATTATTTTGATGTTCACAAATACCCTTATTTGTTTTTCTAATTATTTTATTATGAGTATATTTTATGAAATTAATATTATTTATTTCTCTATTTTGAAATAATATTTAATCATTTTAATCCGCGTGAAATATTTCTCAATGTGTTCGGAAATCACATTAGCATGTTCTGGAAACATTGTTCCTATGATGAGGAGTGTTGTATAAGGATAAAAACAGTTTCTTATGGGTTATCAGTAAAGTATGGTTAAGAAACCATACGTCATTAGAAAATCATGGAAGAAAGAATCATATGTTTGGAAGGAACCTTACATTTGGAATATCAGAAAAGTATGGAAGTAGAATCCTATGTTAATATGCAATGTCATGTTTTTTTCTAAAAATTATGGTTCGTCAACCTTAACTTTTTAAACAACCTTATGTTGGATCATTTACCTTTCGTTTTTAATCTGATAAAGTATGGATTATATATTGTTCGTTTGCGAACTGAAGAGTAATTTATGGATGATCAACCTTACATTTGTGATCAACCTTACATTTGTGATCAACCTTACAATTGTAGTCAACCATACGTTGTGAACCTTACATTCAGAGAATGTATAATATGCAGTTCAACCCTACGTTTGGCGTCTGAGATTTAAATTACGACTTTATCAATGCAATGATCTTTATGCTGATTATTAGGCTGATTTAAATCCAGATTAAAATACCAAATCTAAAGTGATTCTTTGACAGATTCAAAGTTGTTTATTTATTATTCAAAGGATCGATTTAAGAGGATCTTTTCATGGATAATTTTAAGGGGAGTTACGACTGCTCTAGGTATTCAATTATTTGAATAAAGTTATTCTAATGGCGACTTTTGGGGATCTAAATTTAAATGGAGAATGATTGTCCTTATTTTTTATATACCTATATTATTTTGTATCACATATACAAAGGCGAATTATTAAAAATATATATATCAATCTCTTGAGTTCTTCACTACAATAGTTTACAGAGACAATCATGAATTACAAATCTTCTGTTACAAAGAGAGATGAAGGTATATTTTCTGAAGAAGAAGAAACTTGGTTGAAGATTCACCAATTCTACATAGAATATCTGTTTTGAATCGACTACTACTAAAGTGGAAAATTATATTTCAAGATCTACTATAACCGAATCGACTCAGAATTACTCTTTACCTGATGAACATCATTTCGGAAATTGACGACCCATCGACTATCAATTGCATGCTGTTGAAATTGTGAAGAACAACCAGAAAGTATTTGAAAGAACCAATACTCTGTTACTTTGAGTGACCGAATTCTCATAGTAATCTGTGTATTTGGTTCTTTGTATGAACCATAAGGCTCTGTTTAGCCTTAATGTTGTAAGGGTGTCAACTGCCTACCCTCAGTTGTGGAATGGTATTTTGATAAAAGGACAGCTAGTGAAAATCACCAAGCTCGTGGAGTAGAGTGTTAGTGGAGTGGACTAGGGGCCTTCTGCTCCCCGAACCACTATACATCGTGCATCTATTTCTATTTATTTTCCAATTCATAATCATTTTGAAAGAGTTAAAAGGATAGATTATGATCATGTGAAGAAATTTTAATACACAAAATGCACTCCCCTCTTGTGTATATTTGGTATAACCTGATCCAACAATTTATATCATAGGTGGATCATTTGTCAAAGCTGTAACAAGCAGAAAGTTTTTGGATTATACAAAGCAATGGATGATACAAAAGAGAGTATGTCAGTTGTTCAAGCTCCCTACTTCAATAGTGAGAATTATGGAAACTAGAAATCAAGGATGACCATTTGTTCAAAGAACCATGGATAAAGAGTCTACTAAAAAATTTGAACACCCTATGTGATTCCAGAGAAACCTGAAACATGGAGTGCTGATACAAAAGCAGTGTATGACATAAACTCGAAATCTTGGAATCCTATCATTTTTTGTCTTGGACAAGATGAATTCAATATAGTACCCCAATGCCTAATGACTTATGAAATGTGAAAGACTATTGCAGTTGCTTATGAAGTAACTAATAATGTAAAACAGATCAGGTATACTAATGCAAACTAATATTCGATACATTTAGAATGTTTGAAGAAGAAAGCATCACCCAGATGAATAGAAGGTTTTCCTATATTGTCAAAAATATCAATGCCTTGGGAGATCCAATCAAACAATCTGATCAAGCCCGGAAAGTTCTGAGAGTATTATAACCATGATGGAATGGAACTTCTGCTGCTATCAGACAATCTGAACCTGTAAAAGATTTAACAATGAGAGAGTTAATTGGAATGCTAATGATGTATGAGGATGAGATACCGGATGAAGAAAATGAGCATAAGGTTCCGATCAAGGGTGATGACACTACCTTAAAGGTGTCATCTCAAAGAAAATGTAGAAAGCTAAGGAAAAAGGAAATAAAGGTAAAATCAGAAAGTTCTGATACATCCAATTCATATGTGGATCTAGATCATATAGCCAGAAAATTCAGTATGTTTTATCGAATGAAAAAATGTTTTAGAGAGTCTTTTAGAATGGATGAAGAAGCAGTCAGATTTTATGAGTGCAAGAAACATGGTCATATCAGACTTGACATTCCACAATTAAATAATGACAAGAAGAAGAAATTCTTTAAGATAAATGATTATGAATAAAAATATAATAAGGAAATGAAAGCTACTTGGAGTGTATTTGAGGACTCCAACAACTCATTAGAGTCTGATTCAGAAAAATGGGAATCAAACCTAAAATCCAATATGTGCTTTAAGGAAAAAACAGATGAGGTACAATCCTATTACTCATCTGACTCTAATTCTGACTCCAATTCTGACTCTAATTCGGAATCAAGCTATTCAAATGAAAACATTCAGCCTACTACAATATTATTAAAGAAAAATATGAATATTTATTTAAAAAACACATGTCCATTAAAATATTCATAATTATGTTATAGGAGAGAGAGATACTCTACAAAAGAAACATCCAAAATTACTGAAAAAATATAACTGAACTAACACTAACTATATAGATCATGAGTCTAAAATGAAAACACTACAAACAGAAGTATAAAAATACAAAAGTTTAGATCTTATTTTTATATAATGAGAAAATAAACTAAATGATATACATGAAAAAATGTGATTAAAAATAGAAGATACGGAATAGGCAATAAAGGTGAAAAATCTAAACTGTATAAAAATTACTTTTTTCCAAGTTCTAGAAAAGTAATATGTAATTATTGTGGAACAAGACTACACATATCTAAAAAAATTTATTTAAGGAAACCACAAATAAGTGGGATTAAGAAATCCTAAGTTTCAATTAGTTTATATGATTCAGTTGAATATAGAAAAACAAAGCAAGACTGGATTCCCAGAACTCTACAATCTAACACTATTGGAGCCAACAAAATATGAGTACCATAACAATTCCTTATTTAAATACCATTGCCAGAAGCAGGTCATAGAAGCCAAACTGAAATATGGTATATGTACAATGGATAATCCAGGAATATGAGTGGAAACACTTTAGACTAATAACTCTTACTCAAAAGGATAGTAGTCTAGTCACAATTGGTGATAATGACAAAGGAAATATTATTATCATCAGAATAGTTGTAGATCCATAAGTAGTCTCAATCAATAAAGTATTCTTTGTACAAGGATTGAAACAAAACATGATAAGTATCTCTCAACTCTATGATGATGGTTATTTTTGGGATTTACCTAATAACTATTGTTCAATTTTCATAGATAAATTGCTTAAATTTAGAGCACCATGAACTGATAATGCTTACACACATGACTTAAATTCCTTGTCTAAAAAAAATAAAATTTTTAAATGCATAGATAAATGAATATGGGATTTGGCATAGATGACTTGGAAATTCCAATATATATTCAATACATACTTTATCTAATAAACAATTAGTTTCTGGTTGGCCTAGTCTCAAATTTTAAAGAGATAGATTCTATGATTCATGTCAACTTGGCAAGCAGCACAAATCATCCTTCAAATCTGTTAACAAAATTCCTATATATAAATCCCTAGAACTTATCCACATGGATTTTTTTGGACCTTCATGAATAAAAATCTTGGCTGGTAAATTATATGCATAAGTTTTAGTTGATGACTATTCTAGATTTACTTGTATTCATTCACTAAAATAAAAAAATGAAGCTTTTACTATATTTCAATTTTTTTGCAAAGCTGTTCAAAATGAAAAAGATTTAAAAAAATTTCATTAAAAATTGATCATGGTGGAGAGTTTGAGAATATGGAATTTATTTCCTTCTGCTCAAATATAGGTATTAAACACACCTTCTCTACACCAATAACACCTCAAAAAATGGAATTGTTGAAAGAAGAAATATAAATATCCATGAAATGACTAGGACTATGCTAAATGAATATAGTCTTCTTACCTATTTCTGTTCAGAAGTTGTAAGCACAACATGTAATATAAATAATAGAGTTTTAATCAGACCAATTTTCAAAAAGACACCATATGAACACTATAATAATAGAAAACCTAAAGTAAATTTCATTAATGTTTTTGGATGCAAGGTTTACACCTTAAACACCAAGGATAATCTCAGTAAGTTTGATCAAAAATCTGATAGAGGCATTTTCATAGGATATTCTACTACTTCCAAAGCTTATAATGTTTTTAATAAAATGTCGCGGATTTTTCAAAAATCAGTTCATGTGAAATTTGATGAATCTGATCCCTTTGTGAAAAGGAAAGACCAAATTTATGAATCTAACTCTAGTGGTAACATGATAGTTGAGAACTTAAAAGATGATTCTAAAAAATATGTAAATGAAATTCAGTCTAGTTCAGAAGAACATGATAGTGAAGAACCTAATAGTGTAATACCTATTAAAACTATAACCCTAAAGAATCGCCTTTTAGAACTGTTATAGGATACCAAGACACTGCAATAAAAACTAGAAGAAATATAGGAAATCTTGTTGAATTCTCTGACTTTTTATCCTTATTAGAACCTAAGACATTAGAAGAAGACTTAGTTGATGAATGCTAGATGATAGAAATGTAGGAAGAAATAAACCCATTCAAGAGAAATAAATTATGGAATTCTGTTTTAATACATCAAAACTATCCAGTTATAGGAAAAAAATTGACCTTTAAAAATAAAAAATATAATCAAGGAAAAATAACTGTAAATAAATCAATAATTGAAGCTAAAGTTTATAATAACAAAATATGTATAGATTATGATGATACATTTGAACTTGTAGCTAGATTAGAATCCATTGGGATTCATTTAGACTATAAATCTCATATGAACTTTAATTATTTCAGATGGATTTTAAATATTCCTTTTTTATATGGTTACATATTGGAGGAAGTTTATCTTGAGCAACCTCATAGTTTTGAAAATTCACAAAAACAAGATTTTTTTTTAAACATACTAAAGAAATTTATGGACATAAACATGCACCTAGAGCTTGGTATGAAAGTTTGATTTATTTTCTCTTAAAAAACTATTTTACTCTTGGAATGGCATATCCAAATTTTTTTAAGAAAACTATAGTCTCAAATATTTTGCTGGTTCAAATTCATGTTGATAATGTAATTTTTGGTTTAATAAAAAAAATGTTTGTCATGAGTTTTCAAATTTAATGGAAAAAGAAATTGAAATGAGTATGATGGGAGAATTAAATTTATTTTTTGGACATCAAATTTATCAAAAATATTTTAGAAATGTTTTAAATCAAATAAAATACATTAAAAATTTACTAAAAATATTTGGACATGAAAACAACAAGACATATTCAACTCCTATTTGTGCTAACATAGAACATGATTTGGATTAAACTAGAAAATTAGTTGACAACATGTTATATAGAGGTAAGATTGTAAGTTCATTATATCATACTACTAGTAGGCCAAATAGAATGTACTCTGTAAGTATTTGCACTAGATTTCAATCTGATCGAAAAGAATCTCATTTAAGTTCTCTCAAAACAATATTTAGATATTTGAAAGGAATTATTTTTCCATCTCTTCTCTATCCAAAAACTTCTAATTTTAATTTAATTACATATTCATATGTATTCTTTAGAAGTTTTAGATTAGATTGAAAAAGTATCTCCGGAACTTGTCACTTTTTATGAAAATCCTTATTTTCATGGTCTAGTAAGAAACAACAGTTAGTTGCTCTGTCAACAGCTGAAATGGAATATGTATTTTCTGGAACTTACAATGCACAATTTTTGTTGATGAAAAAAAATCTTATGGATTTTGGACTAAATTTTAATAATACACACATTTTATGTGATAATACTAGTTCTATAAATATTTCTAAAAACCATATTAATCATTCTAGAACGAAGCATATTGATAACAGAAATCACTTTATAATAGATCCTATTCTTAAAAAGGATATATTCTTAGAATTTGTAAGCACTGAAACTCAATTAGATGATATTTTTACTAATCCACTTCCCACTACAAGGTTTTATTTTAGTAAGGGGGAGCTAGGTTTATTTATTTTTAAATGAATTTCTTTTTATATTAAATTTTAAATTTTTTTATCTTGTATTTATTAATTAAAAAACTTTTGTGAGTTATTTTTAAAACTTTTGACACATACTTTTTTAATTTTAGATAATTTAATAATGACTATGTGTATAATGACATGAGAATCAATAATGTCAAAAATCGTTACCTATTCCAGAAATGTTCATTTTCCCAAAACACTTTGAAACACCGAGAACTTTTACCGCTCTTCTCTATCCTCACCTAAGCCTTCAAAACCATATATTTTTTAACCATTGTAAATCTATGACATAAAAGACCAAAAAAAGGACTAATGAGCTAGAAACCAGCAACGCCAAGAGGAAATGCTCTGGAGGATGAAATATTTAGCAAGGAAAGGTAATCGATCTAGAATGGTTGTACCATACGGATCTCATACTGAGGCAAGCCCTAGCATTTCAGAAACATGAGAAAACCATCAATGAATACTATATCAAGTTTGTATATGAGGTAGAACTTCATCACTATTATAAATTGGTTCATTTAAGTCTGGGAGAAGATAAAGATTCAATAATATATAGGTTCGAGGACAAATATTTTTCGATTATGTCTATAGAGATAGCCAAAATTCTTCACATCCCTCATGAGGGAGTTTTCTATTTTGATTTATTGAATATTGGTGATAATTTCTATAAGTGTGAGGATATTATGTATTTTTTGTTCGGCTCTAAAAATATAAGAAAGACGTTAGTGAAAGATCTAGAGCCTGACTAGAAGATTTTAGTTAAATTTTTGCAAACATGTATTGAACCATGAATGTCAGAGTTAGGGAAAATATTGTACCCTGATATGTATATAATGTTTCTATTTATGAGTGATATAAAGTTGAATTTTCCACGATTTAGGATTAGATATCTCAACTACTTGTGCCAACCAGAAGCGAGGATGACCTTCTATCCCATTGGAATGTTCATTTCAATGATCTTATTTAAGACATATATGATAAGGTTGCTGGATGCCCGAGTGAAATGTCACCATAAAAACATTTTCAATGATGGAATATTGAAGAATATTGGTTTCTTTTGGAGCACAAAAAAGGAAAAACTGTGGCCTGTTGGAGAAGAAGAAGTACAAGAGATTTATCAGGAACTACCTGCAAAATCAAAAGAAGGAGTAGCTAAATCATGAACTAATGGAGTATCAAGGAGAATACAGTTTGATATAGTTGATACACCTGCTGATGAGGAATGTCAAGAAGGACTTCAGAGGAAAAGTTCAAGAGTAGCTCAAGCTAATGAGGAACCTGTTCAAGAAAATATTGGAAAAACTAAACCTCTTCTAAGCTATAACTTTATTATAGAATCTACAGTAAAACAAGTTGATAAACCTATGGTTTCGTAGATTGAGGTGCCTCTTCAAGTAGAAAAAGAAATTGTGCATCCAACTGTAGAAAATCCCGGAGAAGCTAAAGTGGATAGATCTGAAAATTTATAGCCTACTGCAATTTTCCATGAAGAATTACCTGATGACGAACATATATTAGAGGAACCTATCTTGGAGGAAATCAATGAAGGAGATGCCCAAGATGTGAAATAATATAACCCATCAGTGAACCCTTCATAAATTCACTCTAAAATTATTGGTGAGGATTTTTATGTGGATGATTCCAGAAAGGATTCGAAGGAAAAATCAGTGGAGAAGCCAGTATAGGGGAATGATAAGGAATAGTTAGAGACTGAATCCCTACCTCTAGCATTGATAAATCAAGTGGAATCTCAAACTGAGAATCAAGACCAAAGTGCCTGTAATTATGAAAATGATTATATGGAAGAATTGATCCTCAAATTTAATAAAGTTCAAGATTAAAAACCTTATTTAAGAAAAGAATTAGATAAATAGAAAATGAAATTTTAGAGACTGAAAGTCGGTTCTATTTATAATAATGAAGTTGAAAATTTCCTGAAGGAAATGTTGGTTGAAGTTGAAAATCTCAAATATAAAAAGGTGATGAAGTCAGATTTACTAGAGTTCAAATATTTCATGGAGGAACAATTCGTAGCTATCAGAAATCAAGAATCTAGTACATCAGGTACATCACCAGATCTGATTAGTAGATTTTAGGACATTAGAGAAACAATGAAGAATATGAATTATAGACTGTAGGATCTTCAATGAAGTACTTATCCTTTATCTGTGTTATTGAATAATCAGAAGTTTCTTATTAACCATTTGACTTCGAATGAACCTGGAATTAGTGTTTTGCTGAATCAGTTCACTCATAAGTTAACTATTTTTATAGAAATTGAAAAGAGGTTATATGTGTTTTTAAGAATCAATTTGATTGAAGACATTCATCGGACATAGGAAGTAAGAGAACTCATAGTCTAGTTAGGCTATGGAATGATGAAAAGGTTGAGAATACAGTTGTTCTCATAATCATTATTTTACTTGTAATTTTTTTTCCATAATATATATTTTATTCACATGTTTATGTGTCATTAATTTTTTTTATTGTACAATCTCTGTTCGAATTCTAGTAATCCAGATTCAAATATTGTTAACTAGTTTACCTTAGCACTTACCTAAGTTATGTTCTATATTAAAATGTGTTATATTCCTTCTTCTGTCATTCTTTTTTATATTAAAAAATGGTAGAGAAATATAGATAAACACAACATTCTCTTTTGGGAGAATTATTTGTTTATAATGGATTAGATAGTATTTTACATTCTAAAATTTTACGTTATAAAGAGGGAGAAAATGTAAAAATTAAGAAATAATTTTGTTAAAATAAAATATTGTTTTTATCTTTGAAAAATTATAATTTATAAACAATTAATTTTTTTAGATAATTTTATTGGTTATTTCATGTTTTTCGTGATCATCAAAAAGCGGGTGATTGTTGAGAAAGTGTTTTCGTTAACAATACTATGTCATTTTATGATGAATTTGATGTTCACAAATACCCTTATTTATTATTCTAATGATTTTAAATTGACTATATTTCTGAAAATTAATATTATCTATTTCACTATTTTTAAATAATAATTAAGCATTTTAATCTGCATGGAATATTTCTTAATGTGTTTGGAAGTCACTTTAGCGTGCTCTGAAAACACTGTTCATACCCTACGTTGAGGAGCATAGCTAAGTATTGATATTTTTTCTTACGGGCTATCAGTAAAGTATGGTTAAGCAACCATATGTCGTTAGAAAAGTATGAAAGAAAGAACCCTACGTTTGGAAGGAACCATATGTTTGGAATATCAGAAAGGTATAGAAGAATAATTCTATGTTAATATGGAATTTCATGTTTATTTCTCTAAAGTATGGTTCATCAAACATACTTCTGTAAACATCCTTACATTGGTTGATTTACCTTTAGTTTCAAATATGATGAAAGTATGGATTATATATTTTTCGTTTTAGAGTTGAAGAGAAAAGTATGGATGGTCAGCCTAACATTTTTGATCAGCCTTACGTTTTGAGATCAACCATACATTTGGGATCAACCATTCGTTGTAAACCTTCTGTTTAGAGAATGTATGCTTTTTAGTTCAACACTATGTTTGGTGTCAGAGATTTAAATTATGACTTTATTAATGAAAATACCTTTATGATGACAATTTGGCTGATTTAAGGCTAGATTAGAAGTCCAAATATAAAGTACATATTTGACGGATTCAAAGTAGTTTATTTATGATTCAAAGGATTTATTTAAGAGGATCTTTTCATGGAGAATTTTAAGGGGACTTAGGACTTCTCTAGTTATTCAAATATTTGAATATCGCGATTCTATAGGAGACTTTTGTGGATCTAAATTTAAAAGGATAACGCTTGTCTTTATTCTTTATATACCAGTATAATTTTGTATTGCATATAAAAAGGAGAATCATTAAAAAATATAGATCATGCTCTTGAGTTTTTCACTGCTACATTTTGCAGAGACAATAGAGACATACAGATCTTCTGTTATTAAGAGATAAAAAGCTATATTTTCTGAAGAAGTAGAAACTCGATTGAAGAGTCACCAATTTGACATCGAATTTCTTTTGTGAATCGACTACTATTAATGTTGTGAATTATATTTCAAGATCTACTGAAACATGATTGAATCAGAACTACTCTTTACCTGAAGAACATCAATTCTAAAATTGACGATCCATCGACTATGAATTGTGTGCTGTTGAAATTGAGACGAACAATTGGGAATTATTTCAAAAAACAAATACTATTTTACTTTGAGTGATCAAATTCTCATACTAAACAGTGTGTTTGGTTTTTTGTATGATCTAAAAGGCTCGGTTATTCCTTAATGTTGTAAAGGTGTCTACTGCCTTTACTCAGTTGTGGAACGATTTGATGATAAGAGGACCATATAGTGAAAATCACCAAGCTCATGGAGTAGAGTGATGGTGGAGTGGACTAGGGGCCTTCTTTTCCCCGAACCACTGTACATTGTGCATCCTTGGCTATTTATTTTTCACTGCTTAATATTTCTGATAAATTTAAAAGGAATGATTACAATCATGCGAAGAAATTGTAATAAACAAAATTCACCACCCTCATGTGTATATTTGGTATAAACTGATCCAACAAAAATGTCTTTAATGTGATTATAATCTAAAAACAATTAATCCCCCCAAAATAATGATGTCGTGTTTTAAGGAATAGACTATCATAGACAATCCCAAAACATTTGTTAGGTAATTATTCTCATTCACCAATAACTATCTTCATCCATAAACTAAAAAAAGATATCCTGACATGGGAATATATTCCAACCCATACCCAGGTGCATTAAATTAAACAACATAACTATATCTTGAATCTATAAAAATAAATATATGTGTGGATGTAAGTAGAACATTATGCACTTGAAATCCTTTTTGTATTTCATCAATACATTGTAAAAGAAAACCCTTCTTTGTTAAAATGGATATTAGTGAGGTAAGGCTTGAAAAATCATGAATAAATAATCAATAATTCCCTAATAATCCATCATGCCATTGTATCACAAAAAAAATTCTTTTGTGGTTTGTAATAAAAAATATTTTCTATATATTTAGAATCTTTATAGACCCCTCTTTCAAAGATTTCATTATAAAGGAAATGGCCCTATTGCATCCATAAATCAGACTTTGAAATCCTAAAAAAAGTATGTCATTCCCATAAGATACCCAATACTGTATTTAAGTGTTTATCATTACTGGACTTTATCCTAATGTACCCTAGAATATAACTAAAATATACCACAATAATGGACTAAGACACCTTGCAAAAATCAGATTCATCAATTCCATAAACAATGATGGTACATTTATAAGACCTCTAGGCATAAAATCATATTTATAGTCACCATAATGGTTCCTGATATTTTTTTAAAACATCCCCCTCTTGAACATGTAATTGGTGATACCCTGATTGTAAATAAATATTTTAGAACCATGTGGATCCACTTGATTTATTAATTAGATCACCAATTCATGGAAAATGATATATATTATTTTTTATAACATGGGTGATCTTAATAAAATCTATACAGATATTAAGAGTTCTGTATGGATTCATTACCAAAACAACTGGTGGTTCTAATGGGGATGTGCTCTATCGAATGATAACGTTTATTTTTAGTTATTCTTGTTGGAATTTAATTTTTTTAATTCTGTTAGAATTATCATATAATGTAGAAGTGAAATAATATTGGTCATGTGTAGGAGATCAGTGATATGTTATACTTCTCTTTTGGGTTGAAACTCAAATATGAATTTGGAAAATATATTAGGAAATTAGTCAAAGATTTATAAAAAATCTATATACATAATTTTATTAATATATTAAAAATTAACAACTTCCATTTGATATGATATAATACCATCCACCAGAACAAAATATCCTTATCCACTTTCATTTACATGCCAATATGTATTACATAGATTCTTAATGAAATTATATTGTGCAAAACTAAAAAATGGTGCATTAGAAAAGATTTGTTCTCAAAAGGATTTCAGCCAATCAATTCCCAAAGTCAGGTCATTAACATTCATCTCAATAACATATATGTCCCATAAATACACAACCTTATTGAACATTATAAAACACAATTCACACTTAAAGTATCAAAACTCCCATTATTATAGATGTTTTTTTTGATTGAAGACACTATACATCATTTCAATATTCAATCCCATAGAATCCAAAATACGAGTAGAAAAAAAATAACAGAAATCTCCAAAATGAAAAAAATTTTCAAATGGGTAGAATTTAAAAGAATCATATATAATACCATCAAAGGACCCAATTATTGTTTTTAATAATCTATTATCCATCACAATGATTGTTACTATATCCTCCCTGATCCTTTATTCATTGTTAATATTTTATAACCTAATGAATCATATAGTTCCTAGAATCACCCTATCTCACTTGGTTCTATGTAGAAGAGTTATTCTGATGAGACATCCCTCTCCAAGCATACGATTCATGAGAAAAACGATATACATATCTAGCACAAAACAATGGAGTTCTATGATAATAACACTAAATATTTACCATATGTTTACATTTTTTATAATATTGGGTTGGTTCTATACAATTTCACTTGATATGGTCAGGTGAACAACACATAAAACACCCAATATTACGCTTGGGTTGTGGAGGAAAGTTAACTAAACATGTGGTCCAATTATGTGATGTTTCACCACCTTTAATATCAGTTTTCCACTTCTATTTTTAATGAAATTTTAATTAACACCTATTTAAATGGATATAAACATACATCATTCATCATGATATCCCTAAATATTACATTATTCAACCATATCTTTATTTTACATATCCCTATAATACATACTATAAAAAACAAAAATCTTTGAGTGAATCTTTGATTATATCCCAGAATAAAAGATGTGTTACTTAAAGGATATACAAGAATAAAACTATAGGGAAAATCCAGCTGTACATATAATCATAGATTCGTAATCTGCTATAGAAAAATTCACTTACTTTAGGATGAATAAATCAGAATTTTATTATGATAAAAACATGTATGGATAGAATTTTTTATCTAGTAATTCATCAAAGTCCACCCAGGTAATTTCTTGGTTATATTTAATATATAAAACTAAACCCCAATTAAAATTAAGCACCCTACAACATATATTTTCTCAATTAAATATCAACTTATCTAGTGTACTAAAGAAATAGATTATTTGTTTCATCATATTCCACCAAAATTCTATGTTTTTCAGGATATGATCCTACCAATAGATTAGTTTATTATATTTATGAAACTATATGAAGTGATCTAGATGTCATAGTTCATTATTTATACCCCTTCTATAAATTTCTTGATAAACCTGAATGATGCAATGGAAAAGATGTTGATTCACATGGGGCTCAAGTTCAACCATATTTCTTGAAACATAATCTTACTGATTTTTATAACATAGATTCGGTGCTATTTTCTATAACCACTAGAAAACATCATTTAGTCAAAAAAACTAGCAACTGATGGATTATAAAATTCCAAATCATTATAATAAATAATAAATAACCATTTTTTTCAAATTCATTATAACAATTTTAGCAAAACTATCAAATAGAAAATGAACATTGCATTCCAATTGGGCAGTCTCAGTAGTAGATCATGATTTTAAACAGTCATTAGCTAAACCAAAGATGGTGATGTGAAAGCACACTCATAAGTTTCTTAGAATACATTAATACTCCAACCACCTAGGTAAATTCAATTTTAGTATGAAAATGATATCTATACTTTTTTCTGATATTAATTTCACATTCCAACATTCCTATCTTATTACTACTATCCAAAGAGACAGACAGACTGACCAAGACTATTATTATTTTTAATATCCCACCCCTTAACCATTTTATTTAGAAGATATTAAGTTAAAATAACCTTTGGTGGCTTCCCCAAGAAACCAAAAAGATGGAAATAATTTCCAAGGTTATCAGAGAACATTGGGGAAAAATATTTCCATTAGAAGTACAATATCTTGAAGACACAAAATATAAACATCCAAATCATCTATAATATGAACGAGTATAAAAATTCAACCAATGGTAAAACCAATAGTGTAACCATATCAATGTTACAATAGAATAAGGAACGTCAACTACAAATCCCAAAAGATAACAAAAACCAATTAAATAAATGTCGAATCATCCCAAGAACCACACAAACTAGATCTGATCACTAACACCAATTGGTATAGGCATATAATATATATTAATCACTAGAAATATGATACATTTCCATTTACTATGTATCGGTTCACAATATTTACAAATTCACTATGTTTCCCAAGAAGGGGGTGAGTATCACACTCAGTAGGTAATCCCCAGAGATATCCCAACACATTCCACTAGGAAAAAATCTAGTTACCAAATTTCATTTTAAAAAATTTAAAAATAATTTAAACAAAACTGTAAGTGAAATCTATATGAGGAAAACCATAATTTTTTTCAATTATTTAAAAATTGGAATTACCATTCCCAAATTTACACCCCCATATACACACTAACTCATATCTACAATCATTGATGGTGTCACGTCATACCATACTTCATACCACTTTGATAGTAGTACTTCAAAACAAAACTTCTTCCACTTTTAACACACACCAACATAATTAAGCCAAATAAAATTCCATTTCATTTCACATAAAATAGGTTTAGCTTCAAAAAAAATTCTAATATTTTTTTCAATAATATACATTTTATAATTATGAAAGCATAATATAAAAATTACAAGAAATTTTTTCTTCCAAAATATATTCAATTATACATGTTTCCTAAAAATAAACAAAATAGGTTCCATTATGAAATAAAATAATAGTCCCATATAAAATAAAAGGAAAACCTTTTAATAAATCAAAGACATTATGTTATAAAACAAGTAGAGATGAAAGAGAAGACATATCATTATTATATAATAACAAAATAAAGATTATCACCGTGAACATCAAGATCCGAGTTTACAATACCCTCTCTTCAATAATTCCAAAATGGCCACATAAAAATTCACATAATGACACATAGATATATCAATAATAGATCGGATTTATGGCTGTGAGAGGATAGAGAGGAATATATCTAATAGGAAAGATGAATAATAATAAGAAACAAAGGTATACCATTGATCCTAGATCTCCAAAAATCAATGATTCATCCAAAAGTTACTTCTATATAAAACATAATTTCCTTGGTATCCTAGGATAGTAGATGAGTCTATGAAATTGGAAGAATAGAAGAATAATCAGGGTTTTGGGGCTATAAATTGAATTTAACCGCAATTTTTGAATCATTAAATGCACATCACATGATTCAAATACATGGTTTAAAAACATTTTTTCACTCTAATGTAAATCACCTAGGCTGATACATTGTTTTCCCACATAGTTTGAAAAACTATGAACCAATAGTATAGTTCTACTATCTCAAGGCAACCCATTTTCACTATTGGATTATACAGTTTGAAAGACCATGTGCAAATAAATATTCTCCCAATGTCATTACCCATATGATTTACCCTAGCATGTGGAAAATTTAGAAAAACTGTGATCCTAACATTATTATACCCAGTGACTCACAACATAACCATACATGGTTTCTTGGAGATACTGAATGGGTTTTACAAGACATGTTCAAACAAAAAACCTCCAAAAAATCTTCCACAACACTCCATACCATTATGAAAGATTTTGAAACATAACCCAACCATTATATAATATGAAAATACACTATATATGGGTAAGTTACCTAAAATAATTGTGAGTTACATTGGTTATTTTTTTACCATTTTCATAGATACTACACTATTGGGATTTATGATGTTAATGATATAGTTACTCTCATACACTTGAATATTCTTTAGTGGAACCAAATTGATAAAGGTATGTCAGTTTTGATGTGTTTTATTTATTTTATTTGTACCAATATAGCTACCAATTCTTAATTCCCTTAAAATGATTAGGAGTCAGGATGTTAATTAACGGTAGAATCATGAAAATTATATTAATATCTAAGATAGACATGTAATTTTGTATTGTGGGTTCTCAAATTATGTGACTCTATCTAATGAGTATTCACTATCATATAAGATGAAATAAATATTTTATTTTATGAAACATAGTAGAGGGATTGAATATCAATAGAATTAGTAACTTTAAATTTTTTTTGTATAATTTTTGCAGATTAGTGAAATTTCTCTATACCATACCTTTGTACATAATATTATCTAGAATTATAGTATTAGAGAGGGATAAGTATTCATTCAGGTAGTCTAACATGTTATAATACAATGCATGTTTCCTTCTCTTGATGATATTAATGATAGTATATATGATCATCCACTTGATGGTAAAGATGTTCATAGTCGGGTTTCTCCTCGAGAAGATATTAATGAGGATTATCCATAATGATGAAGATGTAGACCACATTGATATTTTCATGAGGTCACACCATCCAAAAGAGGAGGAATTATGTCTGGTAGATTACCCCATAAGGCTATTGATGTGTACTAGTAGGTATGAGATCTTTTTTTATCAAGATATCTATTGTATTTTCCTTGTGTGGTGGATCTGAGATTGTTTCAAACATGATTTCTCATTTTTCATTTTTTATGATGGATTCTTCATCAACCTAAGGGAATCTAAATGGGGTGACAGGTCCTTCCACTTGCACAATGGGGGAAAGATCAGGTGGGCTATTGTCACATCTCAATATACAAATGGAAATAGAGGCACCTCTTCTAAATGAGTCATGCATTTTGGAGAAATAGATACCTAAGGTTCTTATACATAATGAATACCCCCTCTACTCTATAATCTTCCACCATGTTATGGAGAAAGGTAGTCTTGATATATGAATCATATTCAAACCATTAAAATATGACATACCACCAAAAATGATATATAATTAAATTATTTATACTAAATAATATTATATTTATTTTTGTATCATAAATTATTTATGATTTCATTGACTTTCCTATACTAAGAAAATATTCAAAATATTCTCCAAATTTATTCAACTATTTAAGTTTCACAAATTCATTTCATGTGAATTCACTTCTAATGAATATAGAAATTATAATTAATTATTTTAGTTTTTATCATTATACTTTCCTTAATTATATAATTTTTTATTCAAAGAATTTATCAGTAATGAAAATTTCAAATATATTTAAAAAATTATTTTTTTTTAAATTTATATATTTACTTTCATGTTATATATTGTTAATTTATTGGATGATTTAATTAAAATAACCTTTTTCCCTTAAAATATTGTTTAATACCTCATTGCACCACATAACTAAAAATATTTAAAACCTAAACCCATCTTAATTTTTAAAAAACCCAATTGAAAAAATGTTAATAAATATATAAATATCATATATTTATGTTATATTTATCTAATATAAAGTTATATTTTTGATATATCTATGTTTATAAATACTATATTTACATTTTTAAATGGGTTTTCATTATAATGATAATATAAATGTTAAATTAATTTGATATTATTATGTTGTTACAATTATTATTTATTGTTTCTATATAATTTAACACCACTATTTTGATGCAATTTACTATTTTATTATGTATACTGAAGTTATAAAACAACTTTCTTGAGTTCAAGGAGTATTTTAAGGGTTTTATATAGTTTTTGATGTTTTGTGGAGGGTGAAGGATTTTATCATGTTATGGGGGATTTGAGAACATTACTAAGGTAGTCATGTGATGGTTAATGGACTTAACTAGATTGATGAATGGCTTGTAAATTATTTCAGACAATTGTGTTGTACCCATGTGAAATTATAAAATTTATAATACTGGATTTTTGTATGATTTATGTATTGTTCACCAAAATATGATACCTAACCATGAATCCCTAGGCATTATCTAGTAAAACCAGCATGGATAGTGAATAGTTTTACAATCTATTTGGCCTAACCATGAATCATAGTTAATAAAATATGAAAATTATATTTTTATCCCGGAACCTGCTCCCAAAAAAATCATTCTTTCCATATTTAATGAGGCTATCAAACTCCATCCATCCTCTTGGATATTTTTGTCAACCTAATCAATCTAGAGGATGATTCCAATGAATCATTTACTTTCATACACTAGGAATTCATATTAAGAGTATTGTTTATCTTTGTCCATATTGATATTGTTTTCTTCTTTTGGGAGTAGAAAAATCCATGAATTTCATTCCCAAATCTATGAGATTAGATTTGTTTAGACAAAATCTTCTTGTAAAACATTATAATAAATGAATGTGGAGTCAAAATATATTATATATCAAAGTAAATATTAAAATTAACCCACTAGATGTTAGTGGATTATATCTATATCCAATTTACCTAGAACAATATAGATTTCATTATTGAAATTAGATGGTCATTTTATTGCAATGAGAAACCCTTTATAAAAAACTCATGGAATCTGATTTTTTTGGATTTAAACTAACAGGTTGTGGGTGTCTACCACAATTTGTTTAATGAAATTAATAAAATATGTTTTTAAAGAAGAAACATTTGGTGCGTTGAAGCCTTTCATAACCAGGATTTGTTTTGGAATTCATACGAAATTATAGATAGATTTGTTGGTTTGAATATTTCTATTAGTACTAGATTACGTCAGACAGAATTATACCCTAGTGTAGTGAATTGAGCCAGAAGGGATGAGTTTCTGTGTGAGTGTTAGACTACTTAAGGTTCCTATTTAATAGGAGATGAATTGGGTTATTTAATTTCATGTGTGTGTGTGTTTATATCATGGTACACCTTACTACATTTGTGGTTTCACTTCTAACATTTATATATTATAACATCCCGAGTTTTAAATAAAATAATCACTTATTTTTTTAGTATCTTTATTCAATATTTTCAATAAAAATAATATTAATAAAATAAATTTTTTTAACAAAATAATCAATTATGAAAATAAATAAATGAAGTCATTATAGATTTCAGTCTTACACTATAATATTTTTATTGATTTATTTTTTTATAAATAATATTTGAATTTAAATTAATATTCAAAATAATAAACAAATACTGTATATTATATAATTTTTTTATTTATTTATTTAAAATAATATTTTAATATAAAAAATGTTTTACATACAATTTTACTAAAATATTTTCATTAAATTATTGAATCATGAAATAATATTTGTTTTAATAAATAAATCAAAATTATAAAAATAAAATTTTAAACATATATAAATTAGTTTTAACAAATGATGTTATCAAAATTTATATTATTAATATTATAAATGATATTTTGACAAGATAATAATAAATAAGTAAATTTTGTTTTTTATGGATATAAAACATTAATGAAAAATGATATAGTTTTATGTATACCTAAATTAAATATTTATGGTGATATGATTAATTATAAAAATTTTTAAATATATAATGAAGTTAAAATATTTTATGAAATTAAAAAATCATGTTATTATTATGTTTTATAAAATAAAAATTACACGAGATAAATGAAATTATTTTAATTATATGAATTTAATTATTATATAAATAATATATTATTAATTTGAGAGTTAAAATTTGGAATATTTTCTAATATTAAAATTATAATGAAATTTTAACTTTTTATATATTTTATATAAAATTCTAAATAACCTATCACATTATAAAAAATGATGAAATGATATATAGAAAAATAAAATCATGTTATTGAGAAAGAGACCAATTTTTAGGTTATCACACATTTGGGCTTTGAGAAAGCTGAAGATGAGGAGGAACAGAGGGTGGGAATCAGTTGAAGCCAGGATCTTTGTGAGGTGATGATAAGGATTGAGGCTCAACAGAAGGGGAGAAAGGTGTTCGACTGAAGGTATGGATTCCTCTAGAAAGGTATTTTGATCCCAGATGATGGTTTGAACTAAGGAAAGAGAGATCTAAGGCTTCTAGAAGTGGAAGTAGTTTTGAATGAGGAATGCGAACTGTTATTTGTCTTCATATATGAGGTTGACACGTTTTTGTTTTGGTTTTAGTAATCCAAATCTAGATAGATTTCTAGTATATTAAATACCTATTCACTTTTTTCATCCTCGAACATCATCAGTGGTCCACTTACTATTATTTTCTTGTATATTTGTTGTTGTTCAGTGCATTTAACCAATTTTTAAATAATTTCTATTTCCTCTTCCTTGATTTATTTATGGTACACAAAATTTATTTGAATAAAATTGAATCAAATAAAGATAATTTCATATCTAACATATTCTATAGGAACAAATATATATTAATGTTATCCTATGTCTTTTCCCTATCAGTATTTAATTTTACATCATCTAATGACTTAGGTTGTTTCAAAAATATATTTTTGTTCGAGATTTTTTGAAATTTTCATAGTGTGAAGATATCATTTCAAATAATTAAATATATATATTTTTTATCATCTTCAATTTAATAGATATATTTAAAATCTAGTGGCTTAAATATCCATCACCTTAGATTGGTTCCTTGGCCCTTGTTTTTTTGTTTTTCTATAAAATAATCGAAACTCATACAACATATATAAAATGAATAATTATTGTACCATAATCATATCATGAAACCATTTCAATTGTATTTATTTTTAATCTTGAATAATAGATAAATATTGGGTTGCTGTTGACATACATTTATGGGTGACAATAATTTATTTTTAACACAATTTGTGTAAATAAAATCAATAAACCCATATTGTTATGTATAAACTCTCACAAAAGGACGGACCTTTGACTCGATATCCCTTAACTCTATCACTTTTCTTTTCTAAAACATCAAGTAAATTTATGCGTTCTTCCCATGGCTGCTTAGGAATGGTAGTATGAATCTTGAATTCAATTTCATTATAAGGTAATAGATTATTATTTATTTGAACATATTGGATTACTATGTTCAAATTTATTTAAGCGTAATAATTATTTTATATTAATTATTTATTAAAATTTCATTATAGTAAGATATTATTCATACTATTCATAAAGACTTATATTTTTCATCAACAATATTATATATATATATATATATATGATTGAATTTAATTGTATAAGGGAAACATTTAATTTTCAAACACTTATTATTTGAAAAATTATATTATTGTAAGGATTTTGTTTTAAAAATATGTGGTTATAAATCTAGGGATTTATATTTTTAAGGTAATATTTATTTATTTACTTATTTATATTAAAATGATCAATTTTTAATGTCCAAATTTATTTGAAATGTAATTTTAAAGGAATTGTGATTTCAAATAATTTATTTTTAAATCATACATGTTTAAAATTTTGGTTTCCTGATTATATTGAAATCAATGGGATATTATTTTTTAAGGGATACATTTTAAAAATATATTTTAAAATAATTAATTTTTAAAATCTGAAATGTTTTCATATTCAAAAATTATATTTTCAAGGCTACAATTATGTAAGGAAGTTTATTTGATTTTGAACATATAGTTTATTGTTATTCCAAATTATGATTTTACAGTATACGTACAAATCTTAAGATATCAATATCTTGTATTTATTCTTTATATTCATGGAATCAAATAATTTTAATTTATCAATTTACATACATTTCTTTAATAATTGTTATTATGTCCATATTTATTGATTTTCATGACATTCCATACACACACACACACACACACACACATATATATATATATATGTGTGTGTGTGTGTGTGTGTTTTTGTATGTACTTGTCTAAATATAATAATGGTCAATTAGTAAATTAATCATTTACTAAATTGTTTTTATGAGTTTAATTAATGAAATTTTAATACATGAATGTTAATTAAAATTTTATTAACATTACATGTATTTATTCAATGAAAAAAAGTTTCGAGATTCAGTTTCTTTAGTCTTATATAAATTTTATAAAAAAGGTATGTCTAAATTTATATATGGAATATATAATCATGTATGTCAATTTGTTGTCACGTTTTTAAAAGTAAAAACATTATAGTATCTATATATATAAGTAAAGAAAGCATAATTGTTTTTATAAAACTAGACACTTGAATGTAGTTAATCTGGTAGGAAATTGGGTTGTAAACCCATCCCTTAAAAAATGTGTAGGTCTAAGACAACCTTCAATGTTTCAGGTGGCTAAAATGTTTTGTTTTCAAAAGCTGATATATTATTTTAAAAAAAATCACTATATTATTTTGAAAATAATTTTTTGTGAATAAGTATTTTCAAATTGGTGTAATGTTTTCAAGGCATAAATAATTTAAATAATATTTTCAAAATGTATTTCTAAATTTATTTTAGAAATTATTTTCTAAATAATGATCCAAACTATTTCTAAAAATTTATTTTCAAAAAAGATTTCATAAAATTCATTTTACTGATTTTAGAGCCCCTTACTGGGAAATTTAATTATCATCCATTGTTTTAAATATATTTTCACAAGTATCATAGAAGTTCAAAGATGGATATATTTTCATTTAGGGTTAGTGAACATGAAGAAATAAAGTAATTTTACTTAATTTTTTTCAACTCTTCTTAAATGTAATGTATTTTTATAATTCTACGAAACCTATACTAGTAATGGTCCTAAACTACATGATATATTTTCTATTTTTATGATATCTTATATAAAAATACATCATTTTTATGAAAATAATCTAGAAACCTGGTTTCAGGTCGTTATATATGGTTTCAATGCAATAGTATAGGAAAATTTGGTGATTATAAATTTTCTTTTGAGTGAAAACATTAACGCGATAGAATTTTCATTAAAAATTAAAAATAATTAGTTTCCCTTAATTTTTATTAATTTGGAAGATGAAAGTTGAGAAATTTTTTAAGTCTGGTGAATGAATTGCTAGGGTGAAATTATTTTATGATGGGGGAGGTGGTGAATGTAACATCCCTAATTTTAAATGAAAGAATTATTTATTTTATTAGTATCTTGATTCAATATTATGAATGTTAATAATATTAATAAAAAAAAATTTTAGTTAGATTATCAATTAAGAATAAAAAATAGAAGAATAGTAGTTTTCAGTCATGGGTTATGAATTTTTTATTAAAATTGTACTTTCGAGAAATAAGATGTGAATTTAAATTAATATTCAGAATAATAAGAAAATATTATATATTATATAAATTTTATATAATTTTATTTAAAATAATGCTTTAAGGTAATTTATTATTAACATATGATTTTACCATAAATTTTTTTATTAAATTATTGAATCATGAAAAAAATATTTATTTAAGACATAAAAAAACTGTTTTATAAAAATAAATATTAAAACTCAAATATTTTTTTGACAAATGATTTTAAAATTTTTTCATTCAGAATATTAATGATGATATTTTGAACGGATAATAATAAACAAGTAAATTTTTTTAATTATTTGATATACAACATTAATGAAAAATGATAATATTTATTTATACCTAAATTAATAATTTATTGTAATATAATTTATTATAAAATAATTAAAATAAATAGTTATGTAAATATATTTTATGAAATTATATATTTATCTTAATTATGTTTTAAAAATCTAAATTACATGAGATAAAAAATTATTTTAATTCTATAAATATCATTATTATATAAGTTCTAGATTATTAATTCAAATGTTGAGATTATGTATATATTATAATATTAAGCTAAAAATGTAAGTTGATCTTTTTATATATTTTTTTTAAAATATGAAATAACATATTATGTGAAAAAAATGATGAAAGGGTATAGAAAAGAGGAAACCATGTTTTTGAAGAGGAGGTCGATTTTGAAGGTCTCACACATTAGGGATTTAAGAAAGGTAAAGTTGTGGAGGAACCAAGGCTGAGATGCTGCCGAAGGGATGAGATTTATGATACATAAATGAGGTTCAAAGGTCAGATAAAGGGGAGAACGGAGCTCTATCATAGGTATGGATTCGTCTGAAAGGGGATTTTGTTCTCAGATGACTGTTCAAACTATGTCCTGGGAGATCTGAGACTTCTGGATGTGGATATGGTTTCGAACGAGGAATGAGAACTACTATTACTTTTCAGAGTTGTGGTGGGTGCTTGTTGTGTTGTTTTTAGGCATCTCAATATCAAATGATTTGTGGTACATTAAATACCCATTTACCTTTTTCTTCATCGAATATCATCAGTTGTCAAATTCCTATCATTTTACAATATATTTGTGGTTGGTCAATGGATTTAACCAGACTTTCTGTAATTGATGTTTCATAATTATTGATCCATTGATGGTTCAAAAAATTTCATTGAATAAAACTGAACTGAATCTAGATAAGGTGAGATCTGGCTAATTATGTTGGACCAAATATATATAAATTCTATCTTATGTCTTTTTACTATTATTTTTTAATTTTATACCATCTTAAAAAATATATTTTCTAAAAAATGTCGTTCTATTTGAGATTTCTAAAAATATTCTTTGTGTGCATACATCATTTCAGAAAAATTAAATATCTAAATTTTTTATAATCTTCACTTTATTGGATATATTTAAAATCTAGTGTCATAAATTTCCATTATCTTCGATTGGTTCTTTGGTCATGGATTGTTGAATTTCTCTGAAATATTCCAAACTGATATAAAATATTTGAAGTGAATATGTATTGTATCATAATAATACTTTGAAACTAGTTCTAATCCACTTTTTAAAAAAAGGAAGAAGCGATAAGGCATGGGTTACTATTGAAATACCTATATGGGTGACATGAATTTATTTATAACACTATTTTCTTAAATAAAATTAATATAACTCAATTGATCTATATAACTCTCACCAAAGGACCCGACGTTCACTCCACACCCCTCATCTCTCTCTCATAACTTTTCTCAATCTTTTAATGAATTCAAGCATTTGGCCAAAGGATTCTTAGGTCTAGGAACATGCATCTTGAAATAAATTTCATTATATGGTAAGGTATTAATATTTATTTATACATATTTTATTTTTATATTCAAATTTATTTAAGGGGAATAAGTATTTTTGATTAATTATTTATTAAAATTTTATTGTAGAAATATATTATCCATGCTCTACACAA
The DNA here is from genome assembly GCA_963277665.1 of Viscum album. Classification (NCBI taxonomy): domain Eukaryota; kingdom Viridiplantae; phylum Streptophyta; class Magnoliopsida; order Santalales; family Viscaceae; genus Viscum; species Viscum album. Next base: position 1,364,099,296 of record OY728133.1, read on the forward strand.
AGACTTAATTTTTTCAAGAACAATATTATTTGTATTTATGTATGAATTTAATTGTGTAATGGAAAAATTTAATTTTGAAACATTTATTTTATTAAAATTTATATTTTCATAATGATTTTATTTTCAAAATATATTATTATAAATCTTTGGATTTAAAATCTTTATGAGAAAAATTATTTATTAATTTTTACATGATCAATTTACTTTGTTCAAATTTATTTGAAATGATAATTTATTATATTAATAATTTCAAATAATTAATTTTCAAATCAAACATGTTTTAAATTTCGTGTTCTAGATTTTTTTTAAGTATAAAATATTTATTTTTTATGAGATATTTTATAAATTATATTATCAAAAATTAATTTTTAGAATCAAACATTTTTTCAAATTTTAAATATTATCTTGTCTAGGTTACAATTATGTATGAAAATTTGTTTGATTTTAAAAATTTTGTTCATAATTATGCAAAATTATGATTTTATGGAATATGTACAAATCTTAATATATTCAAGATCTTGTTTTCAATTTATCAATTTACATACTTATCATTCATAGTCATAATTATGACCATATTGATTGATTTTCATGAGATTAATTATATATGTATGTGTGTGTGTGTAGTTGTACATATATACGCATATGAAATGAGTAGACTATTTTTTTTAAATGGATTTTACGAGTTTAACGATTAAAATTTTATTACATGAATGTTAATTATTATTTCATTAACATTCCAAGTATTTATGCGATGTTTACAAGTGTATAGATTTAGTTTATCCAATCTAGTATATATTTTTTTATGAAAGTATACATAAATTAATATATTAAATATATAAACATGTATGTCAATATGTTTTCATGTTTTTAAAAGTAAAAACTACACTATAAGAATATATTCAAGTAAAAAAATATTTTTTTCATAAAACTAGGTACTTGAATGTTGTAAATATGGTAGGGGGTTGGTGAGTAAACCTAACCCTAAAAAAGTGGTTAGGCCCTAGATGACATTCAATGTTTTAGGTCGCTCATAGGTTTTGTTTTCAAAATATTTTTATTGTTTTTATAAAATTCAATGGATTGTCTTAAAGATATTATTGAGCCCAAGTATTTTCAATGTATTTTTGTATTTTCAAGACGTAAATAATTTCAATAATATTAGTAAAAGGTATTTCTAAAAGTATTTCTGAATGTATTTTCTAAATAATGATCTAATGTATTTAAAAAAAGTAATTTTTAAATTAGATTTCAAGAAACAGTATTGCAAAAATTTTAAAACCACTAAATAGGGAATTTAATGGTCATACATTATTTTCAAAATATTTTCTCATGTATCATAAATGTTCTAATATAGATGTATTCACTTTTGGAGTTATCACAAGAAAATAAATGTTATTATTTTACTTTATTGTCGTTCAAATATGACTAAATGTAATGTCTACGTCTAATTCTTCAAAACATACACTAGAAAGGGTCTTTTACTCTAAATTTTTTTATGTATTTTTCAGATATAATTTTTAAACAAAATACATCATTTTAATCACTGAATCTAGATATACGGGTTTGGGTCATTACATATGGTACCAAACCAATGGTATAAAAAACTTTAGAGATTAGTTGTTGTCTTTTGAGGGAAAAACAAATTAACAAGATAATGTTTTATTTAAAACTTATAGATAACTAAGTGTCATCAGAAGTTATAATTTTTTCGTAATTCTAAAGATGGTAATTCAGAATTTTCTTAAGTCCAACAAATGAATTATGGGATTACAAGTTTTTTAAGGCGGGGGGTTGTAACATACCATGTTTTAAATAAAATAATTATCTATTTTATTATTCTATTGTTTCAATTTTAGAAATAAAATAAATATTAATAAAATTAAAATGGTAATTAAATAATCAATTAATAAAATAAATGAATGAATACATTGTAGTTTTGAATCATAGATTATAATATTTTTATCGAATTATTATTTTAGATAAATTAGAAGTGAATCTAAATTAATATTTAAAATAATTAACAAACAATTTATATTATATAAATGGGGTATTATTTTATAGAAAATAATTTCTTAATTTAAATAATGGTTAACATATAATTTTACCAAAATATTTTTATTAAATAATTGAATCATGAAATAATATCTTGTTTTATTAAAATAAATAATAATTTATAAAAAAATATTTAAACTCATATAAATTAGTTTTAACAAATGATTTTTGAAAATTTTATATTATGAATATTAAAGATGATATTTGGAAAGTATAATAACAAATAAAAAAAATTTTGTAAATATTTTATATAAAAAATTAAATAAAAATGATACAGATTTATATATACCTGATTTAAAAATTTATGTTAATATGATTTATTATAAAATAATAGAAATAAATAATTAAGTTAAAATATTTTATGAAATTATAAAATAATGTTATTATTATGTTTTATAAAATATAAATTACATGATATAAAAAATTATTTTAATTATATTAATATCATTATTATATAAATTATAGATTATTAATTTGTTTTTGAAATTATGAATATATTATAATATTATGAAAATAATGAAATTATAACTTTTTATATATTTATATAAAATCTCAAATAACATATCATCTTATTAAAAAAATGATGAAATGATATAGAAAAGGGGAAAATGTGTTTTTGAAGAGGAGGATGATTGTGAGGGTCTCACATATTAGGGATTTGACAAAGTCAACGTGGAGGTGGAACCATTAGAGGGAAGCGATCTAAGATGGGATCTTCGTTAGCAGCATACGTGTCTTCAAGTTTTGATAAAGGGGGAATATGGTTTGGACATAGGTATGGCTTTATTATAAAGGAGAGTTTGATCCCATATGAGGGTTCAAACCAAGCCGAGAGAGATCTAAGGATTTTGGAAGTGGATCTAGTTTCGAATGAATAAGTCAAACTGTTCTTAGTCTTCATATCTAAGGTAAGAACATATTATTTTATTTTTGGGATCCAAATATTGAAAAATTGCTGTTAAATTAAATACTCCTTCATCTTTTTCTTCCTCAAACATCATAAGTGGTCAAATTCCTATTGTTTTCCAATACATTTGGGGTCTTTCAATGTATTTAACTTTTGGTCAATAATTTCTTCCACCTTTTTATTTTTTCATTGATAGTTCATGAACATTATTGAATTATATTAAAAATCAAATCTAGATAAGGTGTGATATGGATAATTATGATTGATGTAATATATATAAATGTTATCTTATGTATTTTCTCTATTGGTATTTAATTTTAGATCTTCTGAAAACTTATCGTGTTTCAAAAAATGACTTTTTCTTTGAGATTTCTAGAAATCTTCTTAATTTTTTGATATCATTTCAGAAAATTAAATATCTATAATTTTTATCCTCTTAATTTTACTGGATATATTTTATATAAAGTATCTTAAATATCCATCCCCATTGATTGGTTTTCTGGTCATTGTTTTTTATATTTCTCTAAAATCATACAAAATCATACAATGCATATGAAATAAATAAATATTGTATCATAATAATACAATGAAACTAGTTCAAATAATTTTTTTAAACATGAAGAATTGATAAGGACTGGATTATTGTTAACATACACTTATGGTCTACATGCATTTATTTTCAACACAGTTTGTGTAAATAAAATTAACACACACAAATTTTTCTATATAAACTCTCTTTAAAGGACACAAAATTCACTCCGCACCCCATATCTCTCTCAATTTTTATTCCTCATGTGTTGAGGGAATTCCAGCATTCATTAGAAGGCTTCTTTGGTGTGGCAGTAGACATCATAAATAAATTTCAGTATAAGGTAAGAGATAATTATTTATTTAATCATATTTAAATTTTATGTTCCAATTTAGTTAATTGGAAAAATAATTTTAAATTAATTATTTATTCAAAATAAATTATAGAAATAGATTATTCATGTACTTTGAAAATAATTATATTTTTTCATGAACAATATTATTTATATATATCTGTATTAATTTATTTGTGTAAGTTTAAAAATTAATTTAAAAAAATTTATTTCTTACAAGATTATATTATGGAAATAACTTTATTTTTAAAATATATGATTATAAATATTTGAATTAATAATTTTTAAGGGAATTTAATTAATTTATTTAAATTAACATGTTAAATTTTTGATATTCAAATTTATTTGAATGTGTATTTTTTAATATTTATGATTTCAAATAATTAATTATCAAATCATACATGTTTTACAATTTTATTCCTTATTGTTTTTAAATGAGTGGGATTTTATTTTTAAGATATATGTTATAAATTCTATTTTCAAAGAATTAATTTTCAAAATCATAAATGTTTTTAGATTTAAATTTTATCTTATCAAGGTTACAATTTTCTATGGAGTTTATTTTATTTTAAACATGTAGTTCAATATTATTACAAATTAATATTTTATGGTATATGTTCAAATCATAATATATTCAAGATCTTTTATTTATGAATTATTTTAATGGAATTATGTTATTTTAATATATCAATTTACATAAAATTCATTCATAATCATAATTATGTCCATATTTATTGATTTTCATGACATTCAGTATATATATATTTCTCTCTGTGTGTGTACTTTTATATATATAAGCATGAACAATGAGTAAATTATTCCGTTTCAAAATCGATTTTATGTGTTTAATGAATGAAATTTTTACAAATGATTGCTAATTATTCTTTTAATAACATTCCATGTATTTATATAATGACTATAAGTTGTGTAATTTAGTTTATCCAATATTGAATAAATTTTCTTGCGAAAGTATATATACATTTATTTATTGAATATATAAACATTTATTTTAATATGTTATCATGTTTTTAAAACTATAAACTCAAGTGTAAATATATATATATAAGTAAATATGGCATGAAAAGTTTTAATAAAATTATGCACTTTAACATTGTAAATATGGTAGGTAATTGGTGTGAAAATCCATCCATTAGAAAGTGGGTAGTCCCACGAAAACATTCAATGTTTTTGGTGGCTTAAATGATTTGTTTTCAAAATATTGAATATTGTTTTTAAAAAAATTGTTTGATTTTTTTTAACTCAAATTTTGATTTTATGTATTATCAATTTGTTATAATATTTTCATGTAATAAATAATTTCAATAATATTTTCAAATGTTATTTATATAATTATTTTTGAATGTATTATCTAAATAATGTTCTATATAATTTTTTAAAAAGTTATTTTCAAAGGAGATTTTTTATTATCTATTTCACTAATTTTAAAACCCCTTACTAGGAAATTTAATGCTTGGTACATGTTTTAAAAAATATATTCACAAAGGAGGTCTTTACTTTTAGTGTTTGAGCACGTGAAGGAATATAGTTATATTAATGTTTTTTCAACTCTCATTAAACTTAATGTCTTGGTCTAATTCTTTGAAACCTAGACTAGAAAAGTTCATGGACTAAAAAATTTTTTGTGTATTTTTCAGTTTTATTTTATAAAAAATCATGATATTTTTAAGCACTAAATCCAAAAGTGCAAAATCAAGTAATTACATATATATTCAAAAATTATTTTAATATGAAATTATCTCCAATTTTATATTAAATGTGTACTACCATGTTCTTCTTCTAGAGGGATGTTTTAGAAGTCATGGGGATTTTCTTGTTGGGATGTATAACCAACCCATTTATGTGCACATTATTATGTATATTGTTATTATTTGTCATGATACCAGTAAGTATAAGACTTCATACTTATCTAATAGATCAAAATTATATTGTGGTTATGGTTGATGTGGATGGAGACTTCGATTTAGTCATGTCTTAGATTATAGAGCAATTCAATATTAGTCCCTTGAGTCTTACATGTCTTGTACTTGTATTTACTTTTTTTCTTTATATTTTTTTACTAATTTGATTATTTTTTGTTACAAAATGAAGTTTTTTAGTTTTAAATCATGTGACATATTATTATTTAGGCATATTGTGTAGATTTCACGGTTCTGGTGGTGTGCACATGTATGGGTAAACCATCACCAAAATAATTTTAATACCTTGGAATATGTTTCCAGGAATTAGTGTTGTGGGGATGTCACTAGAGGTTAGTGGAATCGTAGTCATCCTCAATATTATTATTTAGGACCAACACACTAAATATGGTTTAAAATATATGTTTTATCCATTAGTTTATATCGAGAAAGAAAATAAGATGTATTCGAACCTGAAATATAGATAAAAAAGGATTAACTGATATTTTTTATGTTGAACATCATTTTACAATGGTAAAATTACTAAAAAAGAGTTTATAAATATTTCTAAGAGTGTTTTTGACTCATTAACATTGATTTATCCATTGATACTTTTATACAATGAATTAGAAGGTACTTCCCATTTAGAATTTATTATTTATACATTTTTTTATAACTGTTTATTTTGGAATTAGGTTGTTGTTTTTCTGATTGATTTTTTCTGATGTATTGTATAAATAATGATTAAGAATATGTAATGTAATTTTTTTGTGATTGTTTTTTTAATTATATAAATCAACCTCGAATAAGCGGACACAAAAACCAACAAGAGGGTGAAGTTAAAAACATGGTTCCACCTAAACCACAAGTTAACTAAAAACTTTTCTAATGAATTGTAAAGACCTTTAAATTTCATGTATTTTTTTTTAAATATATGGGAATTTTACGAGTCTGCGAAATCTAAAAGTGCACGATTCAGAGGCATGTAGTGCCCGGAATGATCCGTCGATGTTTTGTCAAGCTTAAGTTAATGCGCATAAGCATTTCTCCTGAAAAAGTGGAATAACTCTTAAATATATACTCGAATTAAAAATTTGAGGGAACCGTTGCGTTCAGGATGCCAATTTTACCCTAGGTGCGACTTAACATTAGTCGACGTGGGCCTCCTGTGAGAAAACCAATAAATTGAATCATCGTAAATAAAATAATTAAATAAATTATTTTATTTTTCAAATGTTTATAACCCTCAAACGGTAACCCAGATTAAAAATCTGAGACCACTGCTGAACTTGTGAGGGTATGCTTTCTTTAAGAAGATACTTACTTTTGTCGGTGTGGGCCACAAGAAAAAGTTTGTTTTAGCCAGAAATAATATAATTTAGGGAATATTATTTTATTGTAAAATTCATAACATCTAAAAGGTAAATCAAATTAAAAACATGAGAGTACCATTGGGTTCGTTGGGGAATGTTTCAACTAGACAGAGCCAAACCATGACCTATGCGGGTCGATGGTGACTGGTAATAATTTGCCAATTTTTTTTCGGGTACATTTAGTAAATGTGCGAGCGGTGTTCTATAACTTTTGAAATAGAGATCAGAATTAAAATATGAGAGCACCATTGAACTCGCATCGCTGGTATTCTCTTAAGAAGACTTTCTCCTCGATGATAGTTGGTTGAGGGTGGAAGATAGTTTTTGGGTTTTTCGTGAAAAAAATAAAATAAAATAAACGCATATTTTATTTTATTTTATCTGTTGCAACCACCCCTATGGAAGTTAGAAGAGGGAACCACCACAACATAGCCTCCCATGAAAGGTAATGGTAGTGGGGACCACCCAAGGTTTATCCCTCATTATGGGGGGGGGGAGGAAACCTCTCAACTCCCTCAATTTAATTTTATGTGTCAAGGTAAAATTAAATACTTTCAATTAATTTTTTTTGTCAACATAAAATTAAATGTTGTCAATTAATTTTATGTGTCAATATAAAATCAATAGATAACAATTAATTTTATGTGTCAATAAAAAATTAAACCCTATCAATTTTCTTTATGTTGTCTTGGCCCCTTTTTAAATTATGTAACTGCATCGTCGGAATTTAGGAAGGTTCCTAATAAATGAACCATCATAAATTCCACGATCGGTACTTACCTCCCACCCTCTCCTATATATATGGAGCTTGGGAGAAGGTTTTGCGATGGATACACTAAGATATGAAGCGCTGGTAAAGTGACACGACTCCCAACACTTGGAGGATTACGCTCTCTAATGAAGAACACTCCACTAATGAAGAATGCCGATGAGGAACACCTTTTACTATGATGAACGACCTCCTTTGACCTTCATCCACAGACTCGTACCGACATGGGACGTCTTCGACCGACCTTCCCTCCTCATCGTCATAAACGAACTGATGCACGAGCTTGGGATTGGAAGAGTGTGACAGACGCGATGAATGACGACAGCTATGTTTTCTAACCCGCGACTTCGTCGACGAACAATGATCATGGTAGGGCTTTAATTTAATTTAAATTTCATGTTCTTCCTTTCCTTCAAAAATGAATAACGAGGATGTTTTCCTTTGATGGGTGGATTGTTGTGCTCATTCTTATGAACTAATTGATATCACCCTTAACACGGAGGGTGTAGGAAAAACTAACATGGCCTGTCTCCCACCATCAATTATCTTTTGTGATATTCTTCGGCATGACAAAGAAACGATGAGGGGACGAAGGTGATAGGCAATGATAGCGCTACCCAAATTCTCTACAACTCGCGCCAACCTCGCGAGGCTTCGACCGAACTAGCTCATCCACCCCATCCGAACTGCACCACCCGATGACCTAAGCCACCGACATCATGGCCACCTGCTGGCCACCTGTGCGCTTCGGTAGAACCACACCGGCCCGCGCCACCTGTCTCCCGGTTGCCGCCGTCCTCTCAGGCACCCTGGCCGAACCGCTTCGGCTGGGCCTCTCGACTCCCAACTGCCGCCAGCATCCTATGTGCCCCGGATAAACCATGCTGGCCCGGCCTCCCAGCTCCAGGACGCCCACTGGCCCCCCGGCCTCCCGGGGCCAGCCGCCTGAACTTTGTCCCCACGACACTCCGGACGGAACCGTCTCTGCTCCATCGGGCCAACCCTCCTATGCGGTTCCCTTCATGCCGAACCGCGCCCCCGCGGCGCTCCGAACCGAACCGGTTCCGTGCTTCCAGGCCGAGCCGCCTACGCAGCGCCCTTTAGGCCAAACCAACCTAGCATTGACCCACGGCCGATCCGCGCCCCCACAACTGGTCTGCGCTCTTGTGACCTTCTGGGCTGGGCCTAGTGGGTCAGGCCAAATCTAACAGGCTGACCCGCCTAACAGACCGGGCCAGACCCAACAGGTCAGGTTGGGTCGACCTAGACCGGGTTGGCCCGGACCGGGTCGGGACGGGTCAGTCCGAACGGGTCGGACCGGACCCGGGCCCACAACCGACCCTTTACTTCTTTTTCTAATATCGTTAGCACCAGATGTCCATTTTATGAACCGTTATTGGCACTGGTAATCATATAGAATGATGTCCCCTTTGAGTATACCCCACTGGATTTGGGGGTATAGTTGAGATGCGGTCAGGTTGGATCATGCACAAATGCAACCGGGCCCCCAGAACTAAAAGGCAAAAAACTCACAAACTGGGCATCTGATTGATGTGTCGTCTATTTCATTGAGAACCCTATGATGTGGCAGAACATTGGGACATTTCTTCATGGGACTAAGTGGAAGTTTTTGTATCGTCACTTGGCTTGAGGACCGAATCATCCTAGAATCAAGAGTTCTTTGTGTGAAAACCCTATGGATGGCTGCTTTCTGACCGCTGTTCCTATATCCTGTGTGGGTTAGAAAACTTTGATGACTATGACTGGATCCTGTGTGGGTTCGAAAGTTCTGAACACTGTTCCTAGATCATGTGTTGGTTCGAAAGCTCTGACTACTATTCCTGAATCATGTGTGGGTTCGACAGTTCTGACTGTTGTTCCTGGATCATGTGTGGGTTCGAAAGCTCTTACCAGTATTCCGGGATCCTATGTGGGTTAGACAGTTCTGACCGCTGTTTCTGGATCCTGTGTGGGTTCAACAACTCTGACTACTATTCCTGGTGCATGTCTGGGTTTGATAGTTCTGATCGATGTTCTTGGATCCTGTGTGGGTTCAAAAGCTCTGACTATTGTTCCTGGATCCTGTGTGGGTTTGGCTGTTCTGATCATTGTTCCTGGTTCCTGTGTGGGTTCAACAAATCTGATTTCTGTAATTGGATCCTATGTGGGTTCGACAGAGTAGATGATTTAGTGGCTATATCTAATCATATCTAACTATGAACCAATGTTTTATACCTGTGTGAGCGGAGTCAGTAACTTTGGTGTTTTCCTCATGATTGAGATGGATCACATGATAACTTAGGTATATGTATGGACATATAACTAAGTAAGGTTATTTATTGATTTCATACTTTGTGGTTTATCCTTGTTTTTTTTATGAGACCTTGAGGGTCTCAGGGTCCCTACTGAGTATCGTTATACTCACACCATCATGGGATATTCCTGCACCTCGTTGTGTTGGATGTCGACGACGGACAACGCTACCCGAGGCTGAGATTACCAGGGCAGGACGGTACCCAGGGGTGGACATTACAGTGTGTCGGTACACAGAGGAGACAGACGTACATGGAGTGCTGAGGAAGCGATCTATACCTACCCTATAGGTAAGAACCTCGGAGGACGACCCATTGGCTGTTTTTCTTATTTCCTCATTTGTACTTGTTCTTTCAGTTTCTTGTACTTTCAGTTGGGATAATATTATATCCCATTTATACTTACTATACTCACTTGTTGGTTATTTAGTTTACTCGTGATCATATCTGCTATGTGTTTTTATAGGTTATAAAGGCAATTCCTTCCCATTTTTAGGAAATTATGCCCTTGGTGCTAGTCACCAGCCCCTGGCCTATGGAAGGTTGGCTTGGGGTGTTGGCGACACGGGCCCCGGGGGACGGGTCGTGACATGAATTACGTAAACATTTCAGGTTGTTGACAGGGGAAATTATACCGATGGACCAAGTCATGTGGATCTCTCATTATAATTCCTCAGACAAAATCCACCGATATATCATAGAAATTTTATTCATAGAAAGGAGATTCATGGTGGATTGGTAGGATTAATTAAATTATAGAATTCCTTATAAATGAACCTAAAATTAATTTCAAACTCGTATTTTACATTCATTATCACTAGGAAATACAATTTTTGGAATTATATATTCAAACAAAGCTCGATCAAGGCCTTAAATGGGATGGTTTTGAAGAAATAATTAATAAAAAATTCTAGCAACATATATTCTAAGTGTTAGAGATGATATAATATTTTTGAAAAAGTTGAGATATGAGTTGGTTTCCTAACCAATTCCCCCCAAAAATTTATTATGGAATGTTAAAAAATATAGATTATACATGAGATACAACTATCATTCACCATAATAAAATAAAATGTAAATATTATTATACTTTTCATTAAAACAACTATCATTGAGGATGCAAATCCACCATTTGAGCTAGGCATATTAGAAAAACTCCAATCAGTAATCATGATGCAGATATTGCTATATCATGAGCCTCCATATTCTATAGTGTATAATTTAATCAAGAAAAGTCGTCGTGTACCTTTTAGGATGACATGAAAATCATGTAAATAATGTTCTATTTGCCCCTACATATAGGTAAATTGGTTTTCTTGTTTTTTTGACTAGTGATGATTCATTAAAGAATAATCATTTTCGTAGATTTACAAGATAGTGATTATTTACATTAGTAGACCATAAATAAATTTATAGTTATAATCCCATGGGTAAAACTAGATAGAATATGAACTACATAGAGGTGGTAGGAATCCAGAATTCAACTAATTCTCAAACCCCCAAATACAGATAAAGAGGTGTGGTCCAGGATATTTGTGTACAGATTCATCATAACATGATCACATACTTAGATGTAGAATAAAAATAGTATTAAATTCAGTCCACTATATAGTTACATACAACCTCCCATGGGTGAAACAAAATAGAAAAATAAACAGAATAATGTTTGAAGGATTCAAATAATCAATTGTTTCCCAAAATACAGAAGCACAAACTAAAAAAGAATCCAAGGAGTTCAACATCAAAAAATGATACATACTTCAATATATAATACATTATTCTAAAAGGCTAAAAACCAAATTCATTATTTCTAATAATAGTAAATAAATGAAGTAGACACAATTCTAATATATGAATTTATATGGATGTGAAACAGAAATGGAAAAAAGACAATCTAGTAATTCAAGAAGCATCAACTCCCTCACTTTAGTAGTCTCAAGGATGTCAAAAATTACCACTAATATGAAAAAAAAAATTCATAGAATGAAAACATTTATATCAAAAATATGTTGTAGATATAATCAAACACAAAATACTATAGACCAAATACCCCTATCAACAACAAAACCATCCTCAAACCGATTCATTGAACAAAAAATTCATCACTTTGAAGGAAAAAAACTTCTTTTATACCTTCATACCAATAAAATTAATGTATCTTACTATTATATGGAATCAAATAATAAAATAAGATAATAGACCAAAATATTTCTATCTAGATAAAAAATAATGATGAAAGAATGCGTCAACCATGAAGAAAAAAAATAATCATTTCTATGGAATGTCCATGTAGTTAAAATAAGGATTTATGTTCAATTATTCCACCATATAGATGAACATACATTTTCTGATTTGAAGGAATGTTTCTACAGTAATTTCACTGTCCATGTATTTTTCTTATACAATTACATCATGTGCATCCATCTAGGAGTCTATTTTTACCCCAAATCCTCTAGAATTTGATATGCATCTCTATACATAGGGTCTGATTTTATATCATTGTGGGTCTCCTTCCCCTCATATATTATATAGGATGTAGTAGAGTTTCCAAAAACTATCAGTTGTGGTGTAATCTTTATTTATTTATCATTAGATGATTTTAATGATCTTGTAATAATTTCTCTTTCAGAGTTACAATAATATAAATATTTTCTAGTTTTACTAATATTCAAGGTAATTAAACCATATGAGTCTACCAATAGCTTTTTACCCTTCTTAGAACTCAATTTTATATACGATTCATTAGTCTAATTACATTTCTCATAAGCATCACATAATGATAAACTATAATCAGAACGGTGTTATGATCTGCTTCTTGGAAGGCATTGACCCCCCAGGGTGTTAGGAGTAGAAATAAAATTCATGTTAATATTTTATTTTTACTCATTGACAATATAAAAAAATGTGAAAAACATCCAAAAAAACAATGATATTAATTGTAGAGTACTGAGATTTAGTAGATCCTTCCAAATTATGATTAAAAATCTTATCCTCATGATTTATAGAATGGAAAACAACCATTACTTTATTGTCTCTTTTTTCAAACCAAGTAGAATTAATACTTGTAAGGGTGTGTGAAACATAAGATCTAAACCCACATTTCTTTGTGTGGTGTCATATCTTAAAACATTTATTTCAATATGTTGGTAAATTTTAAAAAAAACTTCTTATAAAAAACAAAAGTCCCAATTTTGAATCTATATATATACATATATTGATAGAGGTTGAGATATATCAAGTTCTAAATAGATTCTAGTGATAGTGTTCCAAAAACGTTTTTTTGTAGAAACATAATGTTTCAAGGTTTGTCCAATTGGGATACAAATTGAAAAGAGGGAATCTTGTTTAATCAAATGCTGTGGAAAACATGGGATCCCTACCCAAATGTGTGTGGGTGGTGGCTCAAAATCAATGCTGAAATCCAAATACCACTTCATTAAATTCATAGAACATCCCAAGAAAGAATATGAGCCTCTCATATAAAGGTGTGCATATTTGATTTGGGTTTTCATCTGAATATTCAGTACAAGGTTTTCATGTTCAACGTTGAAAACCACATTGATAAGTTGAACAAGGTGATGGTGGAAGAAAAAAAAAATTCTTTAAACCATGTAAAAGGAAACATATTTATCCTACATGATATAGGATGGAACTTAAGAGAATAGAATAAGGGTAGAACATAGAGCTACTCTTAACCAAGGAGCCTATACCCGAGGGGTAGAGAATCCAGCTTGAAATCCTAAAGACATAGCATAAAATCAGGGTGGGGTGATTTTTAGTGTTACTATAGAGATTTTTAGTAGTTATTGTATAAGGTACTATGCATTACTATAGCAGCTATAACAATTCCTTTGATTTGGGTCTTTGGGAAACTAGTTTAAGCCCATGGGTCTCTTGGACTTCAGGCCACCAATGGCCTATGGGCCACAGGGAATTCATGCCAGAGATACCAAAAAGTAGCCCATGAAAACCACACAAAAGTTGGCTTAGAAGAGAATTTAGAAAAAATAGAAACCTCTAGAGGGGAGACAAAAAAATTGGACGAATGAGTGGGTATGCCAACTGCCATTGGTACTAGGCACCATTCAGATCTACATAGTGAAATGAAAGTCGATCAACCATGTGTGGTGGGGAGCAAGGTGCCTTCAAGATGCAGATTTTGGGGAGGGCATGTTTCGTGTTTTTCATTTCATGGGCCTTCAAAGGTAATGTATTGGGCTTTATGCCTCTGGGCCTTTAGGTTATGTATGGGCCTTATTCCTTAGGCCTATGAGTCATGTTAGGGTTCCCCCTTAACACATAAAAGGGTTATTATCCTGAAATAAATAAAAATATAAGGAAGTCATGCTTTTGGGGAAGAGAGATACTCTTAGGGATGTAATGCACCAGAGAATGAGTCCACTGGATCAACTTCTTCTCCTATACATCATAGTAAATTGTTCTAGTTTTTTTTGGGTTCTTGGAACAAAAAATAATGAATTTTCTTGTACTGTCTTAGGATTTCTTAAACTATCATAAAATAGGAAATTCTATCAATTATTATGCATACAAAATAATGTCATCCAGTGGAAATAGATCTAATATATATCATTCCACTCATTCTCATCCAAGAATATCCTATCAAAATAGTTCTCTTTCTCAATGTCAAGAAAGATAGAGTAAATTCTGGAAAACCTTGGTAGCCCATCCCAAAAAACCAGAAACGGGGATCAAAGAATAACCTACATTATTTTATAGAAAAATATATAGCGGTGATAATATTATTTCAAGAATAAAATAGCATCCCTCGATAGTTCTAAGTACCATTCTTCTCATATTCACTTCCATTTATGTCTTGTTTGACATTAGAATATTATATTCCATTTTTAATGTGGTATATAAAATGGGGTTGAATGTGGAAATGATGAATCATTTTTTGAACACCATGTCACCTCTTGGGAAAAGTTAATGGAATGGATTTAAGCATTTTTTTTAGTTCCATTACCATTGATTCAATATAGTTTCTATAAAACATTACTATATTGGTGAGGGATATTTTTAATTTAATATTTGGAATAAAATGGTTGGTAGAATTCAATGATTTTATCAGTTATTACTCCAAGAAAGTAACATTTACATCACATCATAGCGATATTCATTTATTTAGTATGTATTAGTTTATGAATACTGATAGTGTTGTGTGGTGCCCCAGACCCATACTCCTAGATTTGGTTCTAGAAATACATTCTTTAATTTCTACATTTGATACCAAAAGAGATGAATCAATACAGAAATAAATATAATTATAATATTTAAACATTATATATCTAAGAAAATCACACAATACTAAAAACATAATTTTTAGTGTATTTGGGGACCAGCTAAATAAGAATTTAATTTACAATACTTATGAACGTTTCCCTATATTTTATCTCCACAAGATCCCATTATAAAATGTTAATAGTTTAAATAATATTTATAAACTTGGGAATTGAAAAATAATAATGGAGTGAGCTCAATTTATGAAATGATATTACATATACCTTATAATAATATTTAAATGTGAAATAATAATAATAATAATAAATCAGGATATTACATACATAACTAACCATATTGAATCTATAATACATCATGTGAACATGTCTAACAACATCAAGTCCATGTTTAATCATGTGAACATTAATATCCACATTATGTCCATGATAAATCATCTGAACATATATAAATTCATAGATTTCATGCTCAATCTTGTCAACATAGCCATTATCATAAATTCCACACTCAACCATCCAAATATAGCTAAACTCACCGAGTTTATGATCAACAATGTGGATATAGCTATCTTCATAGAGTCTATAAAAAAAATTGTCTTAGGATAAATAAAACCTTAAAAAATACATTAGTGGGTGATATATAACCCCACTAATCACTAAATATTAATCCACATACATGTGTCCATAATATATCAAGAATCCATCATATATTAAAAACCCATGAAGAAAATAAGTTTTCTTACTTTTCTGAACTATATCATATAACATTATATGCAAAGTATGTGGTTGATACCAAAATATAAATCACCAAAATAGAGATATCTAAAAATCCAATTACAAGTTGATTCTGAAAACATAAATCCATATGAGCTATATCATTTTGAGATATATATAAAAATGAATTCTGATGTGGAAGGTGGATTTAGATAATGATTAACATTTTGTAAAAGAAAAGGTTATGAGTCATTTTCAAAAGTCATTTTAAAATGATTAAATTGGAAACATTTAAAATCCTTTTCATTTAAAGATAATCTCCAATAATTCATTCTTAAAAAACAAATAAATTTACTTTTGAATTAATGTGGATTGTAATACAAAACATATAAATGTGAAAGGAAACCCCATTTTAATATTCTAATATACATTTAGAAAAACCCCATATTGTAAAAATGTGAACAAAACATTAATTTAATGAGGATGGGGAAACAAGTATTAAATTGAAAATAAAACATATTTGGGTTTCCAAAATATAATGGATAAAATTGGATATAGAACAAAACATGGACATTGAGGGAAAATGTGTGTTTTAAAGGATTGGAATTATTCTTAACAAAGTTATAATTTTTCAAAGATAAAATATTAAAGAAATAATGTATGTGCTAAAAAAATAATTTTTCCAGATAAGAGGATAAATAACCATATAAAAAACATTATACTTATAGATCCCAATAATGGAATAAATAATTATAAGACTTAATATAAAACTCAAGTAATAGAATTTTGAGTTATCAAAATCCATTAATTTTTATCTAGTTTTCCAAGAATATAGTGTAATCTCATGTATAGAAAAAATAAATATCTTATTAACATATTATATAACCTTATATATATATATATATATTAACATTTAAACTCTTTATTTATAATCATTAGGTATATATATATTATTTAGTTAATATCTATTTTCAACATTGGGTGTTAGTAATTTTGATAGGTTTGTACTAGTTTTATAATAGTAGAGTTAATATTCACTATTATTCTAAATAAAATTAATCCCAAATCATTCATGGAATTTGAATTTATTTTCTAAAATTATTTAAAATTTTTTAATGTTATTCTATTTTATTTTATATTATTATCCTTGAAGATGAAATTGATGATGAGAATGTTTTATTCATTCTTAACGAACAAAAGGTGTTTTATTAATTAATCAATAAAATATTATTATTATTCTTATAGATAATGAAAATCCTTATTTTTATATTTATTAAATTTTATACTAGTAATTAATCTCCCATATTAATTTAATATATGCATTTTGTTCTTTTTAATGCAGCTGGTCAAACAAACCCAAACATAAATATTTGATAATTAATGGATGATTATGAGGTGATTTAGTTGTAATATACTTATAATAAATGAAAATTAGTCTTATTTAGTGTTTTTTATTGTTATATATTATAATATGATATATTTAATATAAAAATATGATTGATATAAGGTTATTACTCAGAAAAAAGAGATTTGTTTCCTCTTAGTATTCTTATCTCAGATTGTAAAATATCTAATTACTGTTTATTGTCCATATAATTATTTGGTTTGTAAAATTTTTCATAAAAATAAACATAAAAAGTTCATAAAAATATTGTAAATAATTTAAACTCATTATTGACACCATCTATGATAGGCGGTCATGAAAAATGTAATTTTTCTTTCCATGGAGATGGTGGACCACATGCCTGCATAGATGATAATTTCATTTTTCATTGATTAAGATATAAGAGTAATTTAGTTTATCATATCATAAAAATAAATATGTTATAAATATCCAACTTAGTAATTAAATTTCCCCTTTTTACCGTCCATTATATGTGGATAAAAAAAGCGAAATAGTTTACCTCACAGAGGTGGTAGTCTGCACGTATGCACGAATCATCTTTATATTTTCTTTTTATGGAGGAAGGGTAATGTTTTCTAGTGATTACTCAATTAGAGTAATAAAATTAATTTTAAAACAAATATGTATTTAATTATATACGAATAATAAAATTATATTTTTGAATGTGAGATTGATACTAAAAATTAGATTGGGAAAAATCATTACTCAAATTAAGGACATAAGATTTCCTTGGAGTCATTATGATAATTTCATGTGACAAGAGGATTAATTTATATTAATATAAATCCATTGGAATGAAAAAATAATAGGTTTTCAACAGTAAATATAAATTTAGTGTCATTTTAAATGTGTGGTGGAAGTCCCATTTTTTAAGTGGTAGAAATGGACTTATTGTAAATAACATTTACATTAATTATAAGGTACTATTCTAGAATAAAGTCTAAAAATTTATAATAATTGATTATAAGAAGTTTCATAATTAATCATCTAGTAAACATTCATTTTTGAAAATTCTTTAAACATATTTTTAGAACTTTTACTCTTTGGTTTATTACTTTTACCATTTTATCTTTTAATGTGGTATCAAGTTTTTCTGTATGTAATTTATTTTCACACATTAAAGTAAAAAGATCCTTATAACATAATTTTGGTAACATTTTTCCAAATAATAAATATATTTTTAAAAAAAATTATGATTTAGAAACATTAATTTTAATATTTGATAACATAACATTTAAAACCCATATTTTTTTGGAAAAGTGTAGTTTTAAGTAGAAAATTGTGTTAGGTAGTTAATTATCAATGTTTTTTATTTCACTTTACATGATATTTTGTTTATTAATAATATAATATCCATTTATCATTCAAATAAATCAATAACCTAATTATACCAATTAAAAATCCCTTTAGAATAATAGACCAAAAACCATTTTTTATTAGGATACAATATTTCTAATTGTTAAAATGTAAAATAATGGTATTTTATATTCAAAATGTTAATTTTAAGATATAAATTATTTCTTATCAAATACATACTTGGTTAGTAAAATGTATTAATATATATTATATTTACCTTTATATTATTTTAAGGTCATTAAATTTATTATTTTTATAAAAATAGTATTTTGTACCATTCACCTAAAAATAAATCTTTATTAAAATAAAATTATCATCTGTTAGTATTTTTATATTTAATCCAACATTTGTTTTCATTTTTTTAAAATTTTATATCCAAATTCAATGAATTTTACGATTAAATATAATTGTAAAATATAATCAGGAACTACATTTTAAATAACTTCTTTAAATGATAGTGGTTACTATTTTTATTTCCTATAATTGTATATTCAATTAGTCAAAACCAATTATTTATGTCAATATATTTGATCAAAATAATATTTTTTGTTTCTTTAAATATGAATTCATAGAAAAGAAAAAGGAAAATTTTATAAAAATTAATTTTTATGAATAATAGGATCTTATTAGACATATAAGTAAACTAGTTGAATTTCATTATTATTAAATGATAATTTTATATTTCTTTCATAATATGGTTACTCCTACTCATATCCAATAATTAAATTTCTTTGTTATTATGAAGGATTTTAATGTATCATGGTTTTTTAGTTTAGTATTTCTTGTGGAGAAAGCTATCCAACAATGTTCAGTCACTTAAATTAAAGGATTTATTAAAATACCAGGAAATTACAATTTCCCCCCAAAATATATTGTATCCTAGATATTTTATTGTATTAATTTTTGGGAGGATGAAATTTTATACATACTATTGAAAATTTGGTCAACTAGAATTCCAATCATATTATAGATGTTTGATTCCCCACGATGTTCATGGTCGAGTCTGTATACAATTAGAATACTTTATAACGTTTGAAAATTTTTCCTCCTCTTTTATCTATGTATTTTTTTAAAATTTGGATTAGAATGGATATTGAATGAAAATATATAGATGTAAATAATCGTGAGTTTTTAATATAATTTTTTAAGACATTACTTTATACTTTCTTTCCCTAAATCTTAAGGATATGATTTTTCTCCAGTTTTCAAAATAGAGGTTGATGTTTAAAATAATCAAAATACTAATCGAAAAATATAAATATGTATATTTCTAATAGGACACCATATTTTTTAGATAAATAGAGAACTATAAATCCTTCATTTTTTTCATTCATTTAGAATAATTGATAATATCTAATAAGGTAGTTTCCAAATCGAGTAAGATGTAATAATTGCGTTTTTAATATATGGTCATGATATTATTGTGATCCTTCCAAATACAATGGTATAAAAGAATATTGGGTTATGTTATAGAGTTTTTTCCACGATTGTTGAAAAATAAAAAAAAATTATGCCACTTTATCAATATTTATCAATGTATACTCTAATCATATCACCTTGAAGAGAAAGTACAGTTGTATGTGACATTATCCCATCTATATAAATGATGAATTTTACCCTAGACAGTGTTGTGAGAAATTTTATTCATAGTTCCCAATGGATTCATCCACCTTTAGTTTCAACACTATGAATTACATATCCATCTTCATATGGATAGTTTGAGGAAAATACATAGCGATGAATACTTCTATGAATTCTACCAATTCCATAGAATATACTTCATCCTTTTCCTTGTATTTGAAATGAAATTTTACCACTGGAAAACCTTTCCATCCCAATGGTAGACATCGAAAAAAACATTCTCATGCTCTAATCCTCGGAGAATGAAATATATATTTCTCATCACATTGATCCACTACTTCATATTATGTCTATTAAGAGATCCATTAAAGGTGTGTGAGAATTATCTCATGAAATACCCAATATAAATACCCTCCTTCCCTAAGGAGTATTGGGATTGAAACAATTTTCATTATTATACATAGAATTTAAATATTGGGTGTGAATTTTCATGTGGATTTATAATTCATCTGTTATTACATTAAGTGATTATTTGGTGAAAATAATTGCACTTCCTCTTACTCCAATTGTTAAATTATTTCATTCTTTTTCCATCCATTATTAAAACCTAAAGTGTTTAATATGAGTGATGAACAATTCACATAATTATTGGTTTATTATAAATAAGAACTTGAGATTAATTATACCTTAAATGTCTTAATCTTTGAGAGAATCATGTTAGATTAATCTTCCTTCGGTTTAACCTATATCATTTTTAGTTTATCCGTGGATATATTATATTGGGTTCTCCCATAATTATTACCCTAATAATCAACATAATTACACAGTGAATCATTCATAATGGTTATTTTAGAGAATATTATAATCCTAAACAAATTTAACAGGACTGTCTAGAAAGGTATACAATTAGGCCTCTTTTTCATGCAGTAAGTACAAGTCATGCGGATACCCAATGATCCTTACGAGGGTTTGTACACCAATGTATAACTATGTAAAATCCTAAATCCACATTATAATATTTATGTAAGTATTTAATTGTAATAAAAATTATATTTTCAAGGATTTTCCAAAATATTAAGATTTAATACATTACATATATTTATCCCTAGGATTTTTTCTATGATTCTCTAGTCATGATCCCAAAATATATAAATCTTCCATAATAATAACTAACATAATCTCCAAGAATAACTAAATTATCAATCTTATAGAAAATGATATACTCCAAACCCCCACTCCAAATTCTGGTGCTATAATCAATTTTTTTAATTTGTGTAATTGATAATATGTGAGTGCACTGAATCCAACCATAGATATAATTACAACATTTAAACATTACGCCTCAAAACAAATCACCTAATCCCAAGAACAAAAGGTTTAGTGTCTCTTGAGATTTGATATATAAGCATCATATTTACAACACTTATATAAATATTCGCATAATTGAACCAAAATACACCACATCCGAGATTAATTAAAAGTTATACATATATTTTTAACATAGTGAATGAAATAATAATAAATGGATGAGATCAAATTCTCACTAAGGAAAAATTTATCAATGAATTATAATGGTTAGATCATAAGCATCATAGATAAAATGAACAAGAATGAAATATCTTATTAAAAGAATCCCGAACAATAAAACTTATTAACATAATCAAACATATACCATGGAATAACCATGAAAAAACATTAAAAAATAAACATGATAAATGATTCATAAAAAAGGAATATACAAAAAAAATGCGGTATAAGAATAATCGTAGTAAATCAATATATTATTGTCATATAAAACCTTATCATGTATATAATCCGTCTTGTGGACCTAGTTATGTTCATTGAGTCTTGGATAAATATTTTTTACTCATATATTCTTTTTAATTCCATTAAAAATCATATGAGTATATATAACCACATAAAGTTCACACTCAACCATGTTAATATATATATATAAATATTGAGTCTATAAAAACCCATCTAAATATAGTTAACCCCATCAAGTTCTTGCACAATAATGTGAAAATATCTATCTTCACTGAGTCTAAACTCAACATAATTGTCTCATGATAAATAAAACCTTTAATAATGAATTGGAGGGATATACTAGACCATAACCATCACTTAGAATTAATCCCCACACATTTTCCCCATTTTATTTCATTAATTCATCATATCATGAAAAAACATGGAAAAAGGTTTTTTATAGCATTCCAAAAAAATATTTCATAACATGATATCAAATATTTAGAGGTTGATACAAAAGTTTTAGTCACCCAAAAAGATATTTTCATAATGGAATTTAGAGGCCTATTTATAAATAAGACAACATAGGAGTGGGAACTTTTTGATATAGAGAATAAAATAGAAGCAAAATCATGAAAGTAGTGTTATAATATGTTTCTTACATGGTCTTAAATTAAGCAGTTAAACGTAATTTTGAAAATTCAATTTTAAAAAAAGTTGTGTAAGGAAATTTTAAATATTTTTCATTTCAAAGGAATTTCAAATAATGAGTCCTTGAAAAGGATATAAAATGTTTCTTGTAGAAATGTGGAAAGGAAAAAATATAATAATTTTAAATGAAAAACCTATTATTTTTTTTAAATACATTTAGTGAAAACCCACATAATGAAAATTCTTACAAGACATAATTTTTAAAATTGGTATGGTATTTAAGGATATCATTTAAAATAAAACATGTATTTTATAGAAATTATAAGTGATAACATTGGAGGAAAGTGAAAAACATTGATATGGAAGAAAAAATGAGTCTTTAGGAAGGATATGAATTATTATTAAAAATGGAATACTTTTATTAAAATAAATTAATAAATTAATAATAATTGAGTTAAAAATAAAATTTTCCATAAATTGAAATATAATCAACCCTATAATAAAATTTTAGGTTGTAGATACCCAATCTTAGAAGAAATAAGTTCAAGATTTAATAAAAACCATCACAATTGTTTAATGATTCTTTTAAAAATATTTGTCGTTAGTGGAAGTTTTCTTTTAAAACTGATGCTAAATACTTCTCAACTGTATTTCTTGATAATTTTATATAAAATTATAAACTAGTTTTTAAAAAATTCACACCTTATATCTGCCTACTAGAAACCCTCATGAACCCCATTTCCACTGAACACTATTCTATGGCTCTTAGCACCTACCCCTCACCACCTGTTGATGACTGTTTAAGGAAACCAAACCTAACTTGTTATCTCTTTATCCTATACTATATGCCATACCCCTCTCTATTGTTACATTAGATTTATTCAGCATCAAACACCCCTTATACTTCCCCCTTGATATCGTTAGATGCCAGAAAAACCGCCCTATTGATATCAACTCTAAATCCCACTCTCTAGCTCTTTCTCTACCTCTATTCCACTATATCATCACTAAGAGTTCATGTGACATTTCTCGAATGTGTTTCACTTTAATCCTTGGTAGTTGATTTTTTTCTCAATTTTGGGCATTATAATGAAATGTAGTTAGTTTTAGTAATTTACCTATACTAACGCTCCATAAAATGTGTTAGTATAGTATATTGATGTATCGTTTCAGTATAAATTATGAGTATAACTTTTAGAAAATATTTATTTAATTTTAGGTTGGTTTTATAACATTTTTATAAAACAATTATATAAAAATTCATATGAATGACTAAATATTATGTCTTAATATATGTAACCTATGTTAATAATTTTCAACAGCCTTTCTTTTTGAAATTAAAATTATTTCATTTTTATATTTAGAAACATAATTATATTTTAAATTTGAATGTATAGAAAATCATGTATAAATGAAATTTTTTTTGTAGGTATTCTAATCCAAAATAGGTCTATTGATAGTATCCTCTCTTTTTCATAGGGTGGTCATTGTCCCTCTATTATCCAATGTACAATTCATCACATACCATTCACACATTTTGTAGATACCATGTAATATTATCCTTATACGCTTTCATTTTCAGGTGTGAATTCTATTGATTAGTTCAATTAATTAGACAAGAAACCTACTATGGATCTATTTTGTAATATAGTCAAAATTTAGTTTACACGGATATGTTATTGGATGGATACAGTCATCAAAATGTAATTCAATTTTACAATATTTTGTTCTTAAATATTATCAATAATTGTTAATTTATATGTCAAACTGATGTAATTAACAATAGAAGTGCGATGAACGTAAATTTTCAAGATATTTGTAATTTTAATAACATAAAGTTAGTTGTACTTTTATATGAAAACAGGGTACCAACTCAGGATTTATCAGCATTTATGGGAAATTCCAAGGGTATTTAACATGTGAAGAAACATATCTCCCTATTCATTATGTATATTAGAGATGCATTCCATTACAAAAATAATAATTTTTCTATTCTAAAAATATGGTAATATCATTAATATGTACTCATATATGATTAAAGTATAATTTTTTTCTTATTTTCTACACTATTAATGAATTTTATGAATTTAATTATAGATTTTGATAACCTGGTTATTTATTGAGGCACAAATCATTTACTTTCCATAAAATTTATATTTGAATTCTTAAATGGTTAAATGTGTTTTAATACATATTCTTATGGAGTTTATAGACATACTGGGGGTGTTCGGGGCTGGTTTGAAGCCCAAAACCAAGCATTTTTGGTTGGAAAGGCCTGGGTAATTGATTAGAAGAAACCCTACAGTGTAGGATTCACGTTTAGTTCTAGTAGAGAGAGTCTAGAGAAAAGGAGGCTATAGGCTACATAGGTATATTAAACCATGAGATTTGGTTTAAGCGACTGTGCGTCCATGTCTACAATTTTGACCGAGTAGTTTTGCATCATTTGTTTTTGGTTAGTCAAACTATGCATACAAACCCGGAAATGTTCCCCTCTCTACATAAAATTGTGCATAATTAGTGCACAGTTCTGACAACCATGTGGAAAAAACCTGTGACCATGTGTTTAGATAAAATTTACCAAACTATGCCTAATTAAATCTATTTCTATAAAAGTTTCTTCTCTTTTATTCATTTTAAAAGACATGGCCATTGGAGTGCTCATTTAATGCACTAATGTAGGGATTGAGGTATCTTCTCAATCCCAACTATGATTCAAGAACTGTTTGTCTAGATGGATCTTTAATGGTGGGTTCTTGATTCCTTTTGTATCATTCCACATTTGGTTTGCATCGGCTGTTCTATTTAGGTGTGAGCTAATTCTTCCTATTAATAGGATCTTCATCCATTCTTCTATTTTATCCTGATATGAATTTAATTATGAGATGTTAGTAGACGAGCTACCCACTATGAACCTACGGTAGGTAGTATCAAGCCATTAATTTAATGTCTTTGTATTTATATATACCATTATGTGGTGCTCTAAATTTTTAAATGTCTCCTTGAAATGGAATTTAAATCTTTGAATTTAGTTGTTAGGCTTGGCCTTTGTATTTAATGAGAGTCATTAAAGAACGATTATAAGCAGAGGAACTTGAATTGAAACCACCCCTTTGGGTTTTTTTAATTAAATGGTCCATTATGATGGTATATGTTTTGGTTACATTTAAGGTATTCCATTTACCATTTTTATGGGATATTTAATAATGAATTGACTATCGTAATTGAAATTGTAATATAAATTTTAATTGAATTGATAGAGAAAATGTAATAGATCCCACATCCTGAGTTACTAACCATTTATTGGTTGTTAAATCATGAGATGCATGTTATAATGATTTTCCCATGTGAGTAGTTAAGAGGAAAGCCTTCTATGGTTGACAAATTCCTTGAGCCACCTTCTAAGGTGTTATTGAATTTAAATGTTCTTAGTGATGATATTGACATGTTTAAATGAAATTGATTAAGTGATAATGATTAAATGATTATATTCCTTGGGTGACACAAGGATTTATATATGAATTCAAGGGACATACTAATTTGGATTCTACCATGAATATCCCCAAGTGACACTCAGACTCCTTAGACATTTTTCCATGTATGGACTCATGGGGGGATGGATATTATATTTAAAAAGATATTTGGACTCTATATGTATTTTTAAGGATAGACTAAAAGGGAATTTGATCATATTTTCCATGGGTGATACTTTGGCCCCCTTAGTGTACCTCCAAGGATGGGCTCAAATTGTAATGAAATAATACCACCCCTAGAGTGATAACATGGTTCTTGTGAGGATCACCATTGATGGGATTATTGGGTGTTAGTTTATATCATACATGGAGTAATAATTTTGTTCAAATTTAGCATTTCCAATTATGGGTTTAGTTTCTAAAATTGAATAATGAATGAGTTGAGTTATATGATCTATCATCAATGAAAAAGAACTAGCTTGGATCCAATATTTGTTTTGTAATTTAGGGATAGCCAATTTAGGCATCCTTTGATCATGCAATAATAGAGGATGTTGGGATATATAGTGATTCTTGAGACTTATTAGTTAAACGAGATTGAATCATTAACTGAACGTGTTATAAATGACATAGGCATGACTGCTAATTGGTAGGATTACATTCTAAATGAAATTGATTAAAATAATTTATTATAAAATGATAACATGAAATTTATAATATGTCAACATATAGTAGTTACTTATCATATTATATTACATCCTACACACTACAATTGTTATATACTCCCTGATTGGGTGGCACTAGACCTTGGGTGGTTTCCTACTGGTATTATGTCTCATGTCCTGTTTGGGCTACCTTGGGTACTTGAAAAGATTATATAATTACAAATAAGGTTAAAGGAATGTTCCCTACTATATGTTATTGATTTTTGATTAGGAGTAGGGGAGAGTAGGACTAGAAAAAGTCATGTGATTCTAGATGGATAGGTTTTGGACTCTTAGTACATTTCATAAATTTATTGTATTTTACTTTTATATACCTATTTTGGTTTCTTTGTATAGACATGCATCATCATAATTGTATAGGATTTAATTTCGAAATTGTTATATATTCTTGGTATTTATCTAAAGAAGGTATGTTTTATTTACTCTGCTATAAATATGTTATTGATATTCTATTTTGATATACTATGGTAATAAGGGCAAAGTCTCCCCATGTACACCCCTAGGCCCTCGCAGCTAGTCGGAATCCTTTAGTATTTGGATAGATTCACTTGAGGCCATGTGGCTAAGAAGGATCGGGGAACCTTTAGGGGAATCTGGGTATGAGATGTTACAAAGAGGTATCAGAGCCTTTTTTTTTGATTTATTTAAAATTTTCAGAAAATAGGAATGGATAAGGAGGAATATGAATTTTATAATGAAATGTACCAAGGCATAGCAGACTAATGTATAGAAAAAAATCCATATTTCCTCTAATTAAAATTGTTATTTTATGGATTTTTACTATTAATGTTTATTTGATTCCACTTATGGGTGATAAACATTAATTATTATGTTACTATTGATATGATTGTGGGTTCTATTATATTGAAAACCATAGATATGAGGGTATTAAAAATGAATCATTTTTGGCACTTTACAATAATCACATGACATGAACTATTCCATTCCATTTAGGATGCATTACCTGTTGAATTATTTTGTGATTGGTGATATGATAGAAATAACTTTTGTTGTGATAAGTATTCTAGAACATTTTATGATGTGGATTAGATGGGCACTAAATTTTGATTTATGAGGTGTATGGGACCTTATGGATAAGAATTTGGTGATTCCTCTGTTTAAATATTTAAAATTAACTGAGATATAAATGTGAAATGAGAATTAATGTAATTAAGTCAAATAAAATTGAAATGAAAAATAAAATTGTTTATAGTAGTAATCTTGACCCATACCGAACCTTAGTAGTTGGAAGTAGGTAGTATCTACTTCTTATATGTGATTCTTGCGTCACATAGACTTGTCTCTAGGAGAAGACAGAGGGGTATGTTATTATATAGGAAGTATTGTACCTATCCTATTTTAATATATATTCTTTTTATTTTCAAACTATAATAAAATTATTATTTGATTCGTTTTTTTCTAATTATAGAGGAATTACACAATGAAGAACTACAATCATCTGATTGGAGGGTGAAAACAACCACACTCTGGAGGTGGTTGTCCATGGAATACCAATGGATTCTCATTTAGTTCCAACCGTTGAACTAGTATTAGTACAAAACAAAAGTTCCTAGGCACGTTTCTGTGAAGGATTCACGCATTTCATGTATATTGTTTAGGGGGAACCACAACCTACCCTAACTAAGGAAGAGTTGATGTCTGAGTTCTAGAAGT
Source organism: Viscum album (assembly GCA_963277665.1). Taxonomy (NCBI): domain Eukaryota; kingdom Viridiplantae; phylum Streptophyta; class Magnoliopsida; order Santalales; family Viscaceae; genus Viscum; species Viscum album. The sequence continues at coordinate 1,364,128,086 of OY728133.1, forward strand.
AGAATCTACCCATGTTGTGTGGTGATGATGGACAATAGGACGTGGAGTCATGGCTAGAGTCCATTCTATTGATCTTGGAGAATCTAGAGATGCATCCTAAGAGGAGGGTTAATCTTGAATCATTTTTTATGTGTGATTATTTCAAGAGAAGGTGGGATATTATTACTGAAATGGATCATAGATGGGATATGGGAGGAATATATTTTCATATGGCCTTCTATAGTTACATTTATCATGATATGTTGAGGGATAATAGAGCCTAGGGGTTTGTGCACCTAGAGTAGGGGGCATTAACAGTTATGGCTTACTCGACTCGTTTTACTGAGCTCTAGTGATTTTCACCTATTTTGTTGGGTGATGAGTTATCTAAATCTTGGTGGATCAAAAATGGTCTCAGGTACGTCATCTGATTGTAGGGGAATGTCTTTAGTTTGAATTCCATTTCTAGAATAGTGAATCAGGCACTTATCATAGAGAGTAACCAAATAGAGGATGGGGGTGCGATATTGGGTGATTCAGTATCTACATCTTGTATTATGTTGACCGGTAGTAGGAAGAATAATATGGAGCTTACACACAGTGATATTAGTAGCCCAACCACATACTTAGGTAGCAAGGTGAGGTGCTAATAGTGTGGTAGGTTGAGACATATGAGGCCTCTGTGTAAAAGGGACTTAGTTGAGTGTAGCTCCTACAGAAAGATAGAACATCTATAGGTTTTTTTTTCAGAACATTTCCTCTACAATCAAAAGATAGAGGGCACTCACTGATTCCAAATTATAGAGTGTCTTCAGAGGCCTCTCTTCAGGTAAGGAGCTGGAGTATAGCTGGCTGATCAGGTTGAGGTAGTGGTCATGGCCACAGTAGTGTGACACCAATTTTTCAGTGACACTAGGATGGATCTGCTCATGGATACCCGAAAATATCATATGTCTGGGTATCATGACATATATATCAATAGAAACCTGAAGAGAAGGATCCATAACTTTCTACAATGATATATATTATTCTATTATCCTTTACTTTTTATTCTAAACTTTTTGGTACAAGGTATTATCATAGATTTATGACTGTGGTCGGTGTGAAATTACTTGGGATGGGGATTTTGTGTTTTCATGGTGTAATGATTCTTTAAACTTAATTTTGAATAAGAATAGAGGATTTACATCAGTAAACGAAGTTCCCACTAGACATTTGTAGACGTCACTTTGTATGGAACCTATTTATCCTTGAGATGATTGGTTTTGGAATCATTTCTGGGATTGACTGGTTGGTTCTCTTCCATGATTTCATTTATTTAAATTCCCATAGGGTGACGTTCACATCACTAATGGGAGATGAGATCATTAAAAAGTGTGAAAGGGATGTCCTGGAGAGCCGAGTAGGACCCGAGCAGTGTGAGATTGGTGGGTTGACATCCTATATTGTGATTTTTTTTCTCTATTATCAAGGAATATATAAGACATAATTCAATCTAGTGGGTATTCATTTTAGGGACAATTTCCAAGTTAAATTTTCAGGATTACCTCTAGTGAGAGAGATAGTGTTATCTATTGATCTAGTGCCATGAGCTGCACCAAAATCCATTCCTCCTTTTAGAATGGCTACTACTGAGATTCAAGAGATCAATATGAAGTAAGGGGATTTGGAGGAAAAAGGTTTTTTTAATCCATTACTTATTTGTGGGGTTCATCAATACTTTTTGTAAAAAAGGTTGACGGAACCCTCAAGCTATTTGTGGATTATTAAGAATTAAACCTGATGAAAGTTAAGAACGGGTATCCTCCTCTAATGATAGATGATCTCTTCGAACATATCCTAGAAGAATTTTTTTATCAATGATTTATTTGAGATCTAGATGTAAATAGGTATATTTTTTACCAATAGACATACCTTATACAACTTTTTGTAGAAGGTATGGTCAATATGAGTATCTAGTAATTCCATTCGGCTCACGTATACACCCATAAATTTCATATCACTTAGGAATCAATTATTCTATCTTTATTTGGATTTTTACGTGGTTTTTATGGAGGAAATATTTGTTTAATCTCACCATAAACACTAATAGGACCACCATCATGAGATTGGATGGGATACACTAAAAGGGTATTAGTTATATGATAATCTCACAAAGTTCCACTTCTGGATGGATCAAATTTAATTCCTAGGTCTCATTATCATAGAAAAATGTGTATCAGTAGTCCTAGAGAAAGTGAGTGACATAGTTTCCTGGGAGCATACCAAAAACGTCTTTGAGGCATGTAGTTTATTGGGCCTATATGGATAGTACATAAATTTCATATATGAATTCTAACACTAAAATTTCTATTTAGTGACTTTACTAAGAAGGGTGTGATGTTTATATGGACATATTCATGTGATTAATTCTTTCAAGAATTGAAAGCGAGATTGACTTTAGGTCCAATATTGATTTTTCTAGTGCTAGGTAGGAGTTGCGTAGTTTAATATGATGCATCAGGTATGAGGATAGGATCAGTTATTATGTATGGTGATAGATTCATGGCATATGGGTCTCAGAAGTTGAGACAAAATGAGATAAATTACCCACTACAGAATCTTGAGTTACTACCAGTTGTTCACCCATTACGCTTTTGGAGATAGTATCTACTAAGTGTGCATTTTATATGGTGTACACAGACCAAAATAATCACCATGTACAAATTCAAACATTATGATATGAACCTGAGGTTGCAGATGTTGGTTTAATACCTATATTATTTGACTTTTAATTTTCCTATAAACCTAGTAGAGACAATGAAGTGTCAAATGCATTGGTAAAGAGTAATCAGATTTAGGCAGTTCAACATGCCAATTGTGAGTGAAAGCTTATGGACTTGTTCTCTAAGATTCACTTCAAGGTGCATATCAATTAGGGTAATATTTTTATATCATATTTAACTCCAATAAATACCCTTCAAATTGGTGTTAGGATGAGGAAAATATTGAATGTTGAGGGCATATTCCTAAAAGAGGGTGTGGAATGTTAGGACCCGCTTCCTGGTTGGACCATAGGCAAGGATGAAATTATACATATTCATGGTAATTTATGGGTTCCCATAGACATGCATGAGTAGATGATAAAATAATTTCATTCTTTATATTGGGAGGAACACCCTCTCATCACCAATATGTATTGAGTTTTACATAGTCAGTAATTGTCTTAGTGTATAAAAATAGATATATATGGTTTTATTATGAGATGTTCAACCTCTCAATAGGTGGAGGTAGAACACGAGTGACCAGACATAATTTTATGTCAATTCCCATTCCTCAGTGGAAATGGATGTAATTCATGATGGATTTTGTGATAGTTTTAACAAGGTGACCTCAAGGTAATGATTCTTTATGAGTTATTATTGACAGGCTCACAAAGGTTACCCATTTCATACCTATCAAAGAAACCATCAGAGTGAATGTTCTTTTACGGTTTTAAAAATATGATATAGTAAAAATTCCTTTGGTACTACAAACTATCATATTAGATAGGGATTCCCGATTTAATTCACTATTATTGAATGGGATAAAAAGAGAATTAGGTACATATGTGATTCTGAGCATGACATACCACCCCTGTACTGATCTCTAACCAGAGCATGTGATTCAGGTGATTGAGGACATGATGTGAGCATACATCCAAAATTTTGGGGGATCTTGGGAGATATATATACCGCTAGTCGAATTCACCTATAATAATAGAATTTAGGATACTATTCTGATGTCTCATTATTAGTATTTGTACTGTAGGTGATGCTGATCACCCATGTGTTGGTTAGACATAGGAGAGAGAACTTTTCATAGACCTCATCTTATTAAGAAGACCACAAAGTATGTGTAATTGATTATAAAGTAAATGGTTGCTTCATAGTCTCAACAGAAATCTCATGAAAATCAATTTAGATGAAATCCAGTGTTTGAGGACGAGATCAGGACTTTTTACATGTTTCATCGAGGCTGGGATATATAAGGATCCTGAGAAAGGATACAAAATCACCGCAATATGTTAGGACATTTGAGATTACAGATAATGTCAGACCTGTAGCATATCTGTTTCACTTACCTCATATGCATCGGGAAAAAATGACATTTTCCATATATCTCGGCTGCACTTTTCTCATTCATACCCATCTCACACTTTTCATCCCAAGGTGGTTGATTTACATGTCGAGTCATCCTTTGAGAAACATCCATAATGTATTTTGAATCATTGAATGAATGATATCCAAGGATGGTCAGTGCATCTAGTACGAGTGATATGGAAGCTTGGCCATGTGTAGGATGAGACCTGGGAGTGGGAGTCTGATGTATGAGCATAGCGTATGGAGTTGTTCTTTGATAATATTGACCACCCATGAGAGGAAAATTCAGGGATGAATTTTATTAAGGGGGAAGTTTTTAAGAATACCGTGCTTTTCTGAGGTAATTATTTTTAATTATGTTGAATTTGAATTTAAATGTTTCCTAATATAAATTTCCATTTTGTTCATGGATATACAGGGGTTGTATGGGACTAGTCTGAAATCCAAAACCTATCTTTTGTGTCAAAAACTTCCTAGTGCATGGTTAGAAGAAACCATGCGGGCATGTCGTATGGTTAGTCCTAACTGTGTGAGGATGGAAAAAGGGAGTATATAGGATACACAGTTAGAGTAAATCATATGATTTGGTCCATATAACCATGTAACCATGTTTGTAATTTTTTTAGAGGATTTTTTCATTAATTTTACACAGATATTCATACATTGCATAAAAACCGTGTGATGTGCCCCTCCCTGCAAAATATTATGCAATGTTGGCACACTATTTCCCTCTCTATGTGACCAAACCATATTAACCATTTTTTTTTGGTGAATTTACCAAACTATAAAAAATTAAATCTATTTATATCAAGATTTTTACAATTTTCTTTATTCGGATAGCCATGGTTTTTGGAGAGCTCTTTCGAAGCCTTAATGTATGAATTGTGCTATCTTCCCTGTCTAATATCCGATTCCAGAAAAATTCTTCTAATTGGATCAATAATTATGAGTCATCTGTTCATTTTGATCTATTACTCATTTGGTTTGGTATCAGCTATGCTGTTTTTGTTAAAGTAATTTTCCATGTTAATAGGTTATTCTGCTTTTCTTCAATTTTCTCCAGACCTGAGTGGAATCTGGAATTGATACGGGATGAGCTATCCACTATGAACCTATAGTAGGTGGTATCATTCCATTCATTTAAAGGCGACATGTTTATATATATTCCATCTTATTGTGTTCCCATTTTCTAGCTGTCATCCTAAAATTAATTTTAAATCCTTGAATTGAATAGTTTGGCACTGCAGATTTAATTAAAGAGGCCCATTAAATAAGGATAATAGGTTGAGGTAATTGAATTGAAACCACCCATTTCGGTGTGTTTTTAATTAAATGATCCATTATGATGGTATATGTTTTGGATAAGTTTGATGTGTTCCTTTACCCCTTGTAATGGGATGTTTAATATTGAATTGAAAACTATAATTGGAGTGAATTGTAATTGTAATTGTAATATCAATTTAATGTTAATTGATAAAGAAAAGGGAATGAATGCAATTTCCCTAGATACGTACCATGTATTGGTAGTCAAATCATGAGATGATTTCTATAATGATTTTACGATTTGATTAGTTAAGAGGCATGACTTCTAAGATTGGCCAATGCCTTGAGTCACCTTCTGAGGTGAGATTGAAATGAAATATTATTAGGGATGACCTTGACATGATTAAATGAAATTGATTAAGTGATACTAATTAAATTCATATATTCCTTGGGTGACACATGGATTCATATGAAAATTCCATGGATGGACTCATTTGGCTTCTACCATTCTTATTCACCAGTAAAACGAGGAATCCTTATACAGTTTATAAAGGAAGGAATCATGGGGGATGACTATTATATGATGGGTTATAATTGGAATCAATATTGATTTCCAAGGATATACTAAAAGTTCATTTCATCATATATTCCATGGGTGATACTTGGGATCCCTTAGAGGATGACCAAGTATAGACTCAAATGGAAGTAACATTATACCACACCTAGAGAGATATATGGGTTCTTCGGAGGATTTTCATGGAAGGTCTTGTTGGGTGTTGGTTTATACTGTACCAAGAGTGATACATGGGTTCCTACTTTGTGACAACTATGGCATCTATGTCGGTACCTCTCCCACTATCAGGGGAGGGACTAGTGATGTCTAGCAAGAGAGTGGGTTCCTCTTTCTATCCCTTTACTAGCCATGATCTCCTTCCACCTTTTACTCAAGATTCATTGTGTCCAAAAGTCACTGATATGTTTAATGGGTTCCCTAACTTCCATTATTGACCATAGTGTTTGAAACAAAACTCAACAATTCTAAATATTACAATTATTGCTCAGTTCAAGCAGTGGCGTACCTCGATGGATTCGTTTGATAGGTATTTATTAGGTCTTGGGTTTTACATGAGAGGGAAACAATCGATTTAATAAAAAACTGACATATTAGGATACAATTTTCATCAGAGGAAGATCTTATTAAAGCCTGGTCCTGTGATCCCCATAGCTTCAACAGATCTCAATTATACCTCTATAAATGGACATACGACTGCCATATGTAGAGCTATTCCCCTATAGTGGCGATTTGGATGAGATTCCCTAATCAGCCTTTACCATTTTAAAATCTATCTGTTATTCATCTTCATGGGAACCATGTTGGAAGTTAACTGTGTTTAGAAAGATGCACTAAAGAAGTATGTAATACTATTAACCTGAAGGTCTGTTTGGATGTGGATGTATCTAGAGTATCTTTTGAATATGTTTTTATCTCAGTTGGAGAATAATTTTTGAGAAAGTAGTAGGTGTTATTCGAATCATGGTCTTATTTTTTTCTGTCAGTAAGCAGTAGGGACATACGATGGAAACCTATTGGAGGGGGTCTAAGAGTATCATTAGGTAGATTGGTATGAAAAACGGTAAGGAACTAGATTCTCATGTTGTGGTAGGCTTGTTTGGACAGAAATTGGTGGGTGTTGATTGTGAGATTAAATCAGCAATAGAGGTGATATTTTGATCATAGGAAGTGAACCCACTGATGAATGATGTATTTAGACACTTGAGGGAATACTCGGGCATATTTTGGCCTCTTCTACCTACTCCATCTGGGCTATATGGTGGGGTGATGGAGGAGGAGTGACCTAGAAGTGGCATCAATTCTGTGGATTCTGAAATGGTTGATGAACGAGGCTCAGGACACCGATGGCTACTTCTTATGTTGAGGATGTTAACTCAGGGTATAGTAACTCTATTTTCCTGGAATTTAAGTTACCAAGGGAGGGTGATTCTTCTAGTTGTATTGTACTGGAATGGGGTTTAGGGAGTGATCTGAGTAAGGAATTGGATTCAATTGTGTTAGGAAATAGGTTTGAAGAGTTGACTAATGAATATCTGGTGTAAGATGCTGAAACAAATTTGGTTAGGCCCTAACATGTATAGGGGCCCCTGGGACCGAATCCAGTGATGAGGATTCTGAGCACTTATCAGGTGATATGTATGATGACATTCAGGGTGATCGACTTCCATGCCCGAGGAGAATCAAGAGAAGGGGCATTCAGAAAGAGATAAAGGACTATTATTATTTCCCACCACTAAGGGAGACTAGATCTATGAATAAATCAAAATCCAATATGAGGAATAGTGATCCCCTCTTCCCTACTAAGTCTATCACTAGCCAAAAATGAGATTTTGGTGCGTTGATCGATACTGATTTGGAACTACTTATTCATTTAGGATAAGAAATGGTTGGAACAATTATAAAGATTAATGGTACTGATTAAGATTCTAATAGGACAATGGGAAGGCCATTGAGGGTGGTCACTAATGAGGAGCATAGTAAATGCATTTAAAAAAATATCTGAACTTGATCAGGGGATTCAAGGATGGGAAGCATAGCCATGTGGAGTATATACAGTCTTGGGACAAGCTGGAGTGTCACTTCAAAGACCTTTTGAAGGATGATCCTAATACAAAGGTTAGCATTATCTCTTGGAATCTATGTAGGGAGATCAAATATAATAGTCTTAAGTTTTCCTTTAATGGTTTAATTATTTATTTTATTGTGTGAATTAATTGTTTCTCACTTTTCCCTCAAAAGTGTTTCTATACTAAAAACTAAATTTTCAGTCAGAACGAGTTAAGTTATACGACCTGTATTCCAAGAGAAATCACATTCTTGGATTCAATATTTACATTTCACATTATGGATGACCAATATTGTCATCCTTTGATCATGTTATCATATGCGATGTCAGGAAATCCACAAAATCTCAATACATAGTAGTTAAATGAGATTGAATCATTAACTAAACTTATTATAAATGACAAAGTTATGACTGTTAATTTAGAGAATAACATTATAAATGAAATTGATTAAATGAATTGGTTAAAAAAATTAGAAATTGGATTTTATAGGATGTATACTTTCAGTACTACCTTTTCATATTATATTACTTTCTGCCCACTATGATTTTTATATACTCAATGACTGGATGACACTAGATATTTGGTGGTGACCTACTGGGATTATGCCTCACTCCATATTTGGGCTGCCTTAAGTACCTGAATAGACTATATTATTGTGGGTATATAAAAGGGAAAGAACCCTTCTATAAGTTATTGGTTTTTGGATATGATTAGGGGAGAACAAGGTTGGGATGTGGCTCATGATTCTATATTGATATATTTTGTCCTTTTTTAAAATTTGATACATGTATTATATTTTACTTTTGTGGACCTATTTTGGATTATTTATAGAAATGTGTATCATCATCCTCAGTGTATATGAGTTCCTACTAGAATTTTTGTTTATTCCATCATTTTATGTATTTTATGTATGATTTACTTCTTCCAATACTTATATGTTATTGATATTACACTATGCGACACTCTTGTGATGAGGTAATAGTCTCCCCACTGACACACCAAGGCCCTCATTTCTATTTAGCAACCACTAGCCTTTAGGGAGATGATATTGAGGACATGTGGCTAGCTGGGCTCAGGGAACCTTCAGTAGAATATGGGTTTGGGATGTTACATAGATAATGTTCTATGTTGACATGATTGATGTCATTTCATGTCCCTGTGCAATATTTTTTAAAACAATTGGAAATATTTTAAGTAAATTATATTATCAATTTAATGAAACATCTTCGTCATTGTGGAAGACATATGTGAAGGTCACCAAAGTAGTGCCTTGGTAACAACAAAAAACATTTGTTGGCCATCATCAAACCTAATATCATTAGGTCTTTTATTATATTTTAGTAATTTAATTAAATCGTTTTAGAAAAAATTTAGGTTTTATTGATATATAATTTCTTCGGGTAATGTTAATTAGATAGTATATCAATTGGGAGAAGCAAATGATTCCCCTCATAACTTTCTCAACGAGATTTATGGTTAAAAAATATGGAAATGGTTCATTCAATTTATTACAATATATATATATAACACTTTATGTAATTTAGTTTATATATATATATTATTTCTTTAATTTCTCAAAAAATTGAATGAGGTTGGACACACTATTGTAAGGATATAATTGGGGTATGATGTTCAAAAAAATATGTAATTTATGTAAACAACCTTACAGAAAACATAAGGGTAAACATTTTTAATTATTAGTTTGTGATACCAAATTACTATATAATATAATATTATTTATTTTTCATTATAAACTCCAAGAATCATAAAATGGAAAACCGTCCTCTAGATTATGTATCCCCAGAGGATGCTATAGATTGAGTTCTTAGGAAAGAGAATTATGTTCATGTCAATGGAATGGGTTTTGGTCCATCTCTATCGATGGTGTTTCGTACGGTATACATATCTTCATCAAAGATGTTAGTAGGTGGGAGGATTATAGGTTTGGTTGGTCCAAGATTACATAATGAAAATAATGCATTGATGAATATCATTAATGGTTAGAAATAACTTATAAATACATAGAATGATCTGGTCTTAGAATTGGATAGGTCATTACTATTGTGTTTCATAAGATCACTGAAAGCATTATTGAATAAATAACAACACACATCAAGGGTTTATGAGTGGTAAACTTAATAGATTAGAAATTATGTTATTCATTTTAGTAGTTATTATTTTTTTTCAGTAAATATTCTATATCAAATAACATTAAATATTTATTTAGTATCTCCCATTAAAATATTATTTTTATTCCTTGAATATTTCACAACCCAATCTAATTATAATACGGATCAAATGAAATATTGTGTTCACATAATAAATTTCATTTCATTATCAAAAATTATATGTGGAATTTATTAGTTAAGTAACTGAGGAAGAATAAGATAGAAGATATGTTTCAAGAGGGGATTCTCTGGGGGATTTTTTAGAAGATGATCAGTGTTTATTATTGTCCATAAGTGCTGAATTTTAATTAAGGCTTGAAACATTCTAGATTTCCAATAAAGTATTTTATCTATTATAGGGTAATTTTATTATTTTTTAGATCTAATTTATTTTAAAAAAAAGTTTGTATCTAATGAGAGTATGAAGGATCATAATTTTTTTTCATATTTGATTAGTGATTTATTATAGGATTATAATATTTAAATTAATTACAAATGTATAAGTTTTTATGGAATATATAATATTGTATGATGAAATTGGAATATGTTTATTTCATGAATATGTTTCAGGTACAACCAGGTGGGGGAAAGTGTTCAATAGTTTTCTATAAGTATAAAGTAAATTCGTAAAAAGGAAATTTATTAATATTAATTTGGTTTTTTATAATGGAAATTACTCACAAGTATGTTATTTATGTGGTTAAATGGACCAGGTAAAGACATATCAGAAAATTTCATGCAAGAACAACCATTTTTCTAAAAATTAGGGTCATTTGAAGATTTTTTTGAAAAATTTTATCCTAAGGGTATAATAAGTAATCATAATACTTAATTACATGATCACAAATTCGAGTGGATGAACAAAATTATATTGGGTTAGAAACTCAAAAAAAATAGGTTACGCCTCACTAATGAGACATACATTTATTCTTTTAAATCACCAGGTGTTTTTAATTAGTTGGTGTTGTGAATCGAATTGGTTCTTTATTAAATGATATTTTATATGATGATGGGAGAGGGGAATGAGAAAGGGTTTAAATTCCCATAATTGTCTATTATGATTGGTGATGTTGAAATATCATTGTATTTTATAATACTTGAGATGAATACATGCGACCACCCATCATAATTTATTGGTTTTGAGATAAAAAATCATATGAACTATTATAGTTAATTTTTTATTTTTATCTCTCTAAAAAAGTTATCTACACATTACATGAAATATAGGATCATAATTTTTGTTATAATGGAGTAATTATTTAGGATATTGGTTTTGACTCTAGTTTTTTAGTGGGACTATTTTTGGAATCTTCCAGGGTAATCATTAATAATTTTCATTTGACATTTTACATTGAACTAAAATATTTCAATTAATCTTCTACCTTAAACTAGTCTGATTTTTTAACCTATTAGAGAATAAAAGTTATTTAGTTATGAATATTTAGGTATAATTGGATGATCATGAGAGAACTGGATTCATTATAATGTGTATTGGTTAATAATAAATGACACTCTTATTTTCTAAATATCATGATGATAGTTTACTTTTATATAATTACTATTAAAATTTTACCCATGGAAGATTAATAAAAAATAAAATTTTAACAAATATCATTTATTTTATCAATTAAATAAAAAAATTGGTTCTTAGAGGTGAACCTGATATGAGGATATCTTCATTCAAGAGTGTAGAAGTAGGGAATTACAAAATGAGATTTTTTGAAATTTTCAATACATCAAAAATTCCAAATAATGAAATTTGGGGTTATTAATTATCTTATAATACTTATAGATTTGATAAAATAAATTATGTGGATCAAAAAAATATTATTAATTATTATACAATTACATAAAATGTATTTAGTGAAAATTATATATTGTTTGAACTGTACGTCATTTATTATTAGCATAATATGTTAATTATTAATGTGTGGTTGACTACTTTAAATGTACGTACTAGAGGTAGGAAGTGGGGAAGGAGGATATGGGATGTAGCATGACCCATTCATAGAGGTTGAGGGAAATATATCATTAGATTAGAAATGAATCATATTTTTATTAATATTTTTTAAATAATAATGTATGATATGTAATTTAATAATGTTATATTATATGTATTTTCATTTAAAAAAATTATTATTTTTTGTATTTATTTTTAATGTACAGATTTTTGGTAGATGAAGAAGCCATGAGATATCCTATTTATAGAATTATATATCAAGGAAAAGTTTTAACCATGCCAAATAAATTATAATTAGTTTTAACTAACATTAAAATTTTTAAGGTTCTTTAAACCATCAATAATTTTAAACATTTTCATATTCGTTGTGGTTTAAACCACCACTGAATACTTACTATTTAGAAAACTCCCTTCTAAAATAAAAAATTGCTTCAAAATATTTTGTTTCATGAATAAACACCACTAAATATAGAAACCAAAATGAAAATTTTCATTATGAAGAAACACTACAAATAAAGGAAAAAGTGTTGTTAAATATATATCTAATTTAATAAAGACTAAACCATCACGAAAAATTCAATTTTTTTAATAATTGTATTAAAAAAATAAAATTTTTCTAGGATTCTAAAAAATATTGATGAAATCATTTAGATGTAGTTAAAACTGCATTTATACCTAGAAATAACAATCACTATTTGTTTTTATCTTACAATGATTAATTGATGACTATAATGTGATTTAGTTATAATATCATTCTTACAAAAGAGTAATGACCTTATTTACTATTTATAAGTGTGATATAATAGAATTATAATGAAAAAATAAGAAAAAGATAATTGATATAAACCCATTTCATAGAACTAATAGATCGTTTTACTCTTTGTATGCTTATTCAATATGGTTAAATTTATAACAATTGTCTATTTTTCATATAATTAAAAGGATATCCAATTTTTCTTAATAAAACCATAATAATTTCATATTCATCATATATATATATATATACTAAACCCATAAATTAACCTTGTTAGTGAAGGTGATAATGAATACTAGAATTTTTCATTCCATGAAGGCGGTAGTATACAAATATACAGGGATGAATATTACATTTTCCATATAATGGGAGAAAGGAGTAATACAGTTTATCGTAACATAATCTTAAAAATTAAATAAATTTGAAAATTATTTATTAAATTCCACCTTTTGAGAATCCATGTTAGTATGTTAAGTAATGTAAAATGTGTTACTTTAGGGATGTGGTTGTCTGAACATATGACCGGGTTATGTTTTCATTTTCTTTATAATTCAGAAGGTGGAACGAGTTCAATGATTATACCCTTATATTAATGACATTAATTATAAAAAATAATGGGGACTTTATATATGAATGTGAATAATTAGATTTATAAAATTATTTTTCAAACGAAAATAAGATAGGGAATGATTATTACTTTTGTTCCGGACTTCAACATCCCCTTCAAAAATGCCTTTGAAACTCAGGTCCTTGGATAATTTCATGATACTAGAGGATTAAGGGACAAGAAGAGAACTATAAAAGAAGAAAAAATGGTAGGATTTCAAGAAGAAACCTTGAAAAGGCCCCACTATGATCAATGTATATCAGAGAGGGGGAGTATAGAGACCCAAACTTACTAAACAGGGATATTATATCATTTTAGATGAACATTCAAAACATTACAAAAGTACATGTCCAAGGGTTATAATTGTTTAGTGTTTTTGGAAAGTGGAAACATAATATTCTATCTTGGTGAATGATCTGAAATATTTAATTTAATGATGTTCCCCTTTATTAATCCTATATAAAACCTTTATTAATAACATGGGGAAAAGAAACATAATTAATGGGTGATCTTATATGCTCAGTATGGTTAAAAAAGAGAGAAATTTAAGAAGAATGTGAGTATAAAGAAATGAGAACGTGATGGTATCATTACAAGATCATACCTTGCATATCAAAGATCATAATCATGAATCATGAAATAAATATCGGGAGTTCATAATACATGAATCATAATCAAATAAAATAACATTAGTCATGAGATAATAATATTGGCATAAGATATAGACTTGTGTCATACATATCAACTTATAATGTTATGTGCATGTGTAAATAGAAACAGGCTCATTTATTTGTTTTAGGACATGAATTAATACCTTCATATAAACTTATGTACATGAAAAAAAGGTCTAGGCATAATACTTTGAACATGTTATTAGTTTGATGTATAACATTTTGAACATGTAAATAGGTTCACACACAAACTTATGGAAATAAAACAGGTCCACTAATAACATTTTTATCATATAATTGGTTTAACACATAACATTTTTAACATGTAATCAAGTTCACACATAAAATTATAGACATGGAACATGGACCATGCATAACATTATGAAAATGTAATTATGTTAACTTATAACATTTTGAACATTTAATATGGTTCACATATAAACATATGAAATGAAACCAGGTCTATGAATAACATTTTTAACATGAATTCAAGTTCAATCGTAACATTGTGAACATGAAATAATGTTCACTCATAAACTTATGGGAATGAAACTAGGCCCATTCTTATCATTGTGAATGGGTAATCCAGTTCATAAAATAACATTTTAAACATGTAATCATGTTCACACATAAATTTATGGACATTCAACTTGGTCTATGCATAACACTATGAACATGCATTTAGATTCATGCAGAACATTGTGAACACATAATATTGTTCACTCTTAACATTCTGAACATATAATAAATTTAACACATAATATATATACTCATGAGTATTCCATAGTTACCAAATTAATTATAATAAGATATAGGTTCCACTTGTCACATAATGAAATCATACATATGTGTTCCAAAATATCACAAAAATTCATAATATAATAAGCCATGAAATGAAATGGGTATTATAAAAACTTCCTACAATAATATATTATGAAAAATATATAGGTATCATAATCATTTAATAATATAATATCTCATGAACGGAAGTTAGTTTCATAAGCATTTTATTATGGTATAACCTATGGATGATAATCTGGTTTAATAATTAACTATTCATCATAGAAATATAACATTTAATGAAATAATATGAATTGTGTACTTTGATAATATCCTCAAAAAATATTAATCTCCATCAAAGGATTTAATCTTAGATACATCATTATTTTTAAAGATCACTTCCAAAATTTATTAAGGGAAATAACCTTTCCTTAAAAATCAATTTTTAAATTATAAAATATTTTAAAAATATATTCCTTTGAAAACATATAAAGTAATATCTAGTAATCATTTAAAAAATATCTTGGGGAAAATATGATTTACACCTGAAAAATATATATATTTTTTAAAAAATAAAACATATTGAAATACTTTTTTTAAACAACATTGAATTATTCGAAAAGAAGCTTCGAAATCAATTAAATACTTTTCATTTAAAATAACCTTTTAAAAACATGGAAATAAAGATTTAAAAATAATTGTAAAAACTTACTAAACATAAAAAATTTAAAACCCTTTTCTTTGAAAATTACCATGAAAACATATAAAATATGTTTCAAAGAAATTATGGTCATGATGGCGGATAAATCTATACCTTTTTAATATTCATTCCATGCTAAAAAATAACTATAAAAGCTACTCAATTAGAGAAAAAATTATGTTACATTTTAAAAAATAATTTTGTTAGAAAGATAAAACATGAGTAATAATTTATTTAAAATATCATAGGAGGATATTACAACATTTTTTTAATTTTATTTGAAACAATTGTTTTGAAAGAATTCGTATTTTCAAACGAAGGGTGAGATAATGATTTATTTTCTTATAAAAATTTATTAATTATCTTATCACCAAAGAGAAAAAAAATAGTACCAATAATTTATGATATCAAGAATAATAAAAGAATAAAATAAATTAACAATATTTCCTGATATATAGATCATTATATTTCATAATTGGAAGAATAATCATAAATAATCCCAATAAAAAATGAGAATGTAGCAATAACATTTTACCATTTTGGTAACATTGAATCATAATACTCATGAATGAATAAAATTATATTAAGGTTAAAATATAATTAAATTAAGGATATTCATGATATAACATGTTAAATGGAAGTATATAAACCTCAATAAAAGATATAGGTGTATAACATCACCAGTATCACCAAGAAAGAAATATGAGAAAAAAATACTTTACTGATTTGGAAACATTTGAACAATAAAACCAATAAATGAAAGATAATAAAATGGATATATAATTACACAAAAATTTAATTTTAATAATCATATAATAAATTAAATATAATTATATACACCGCATAAAATAAATTAGTTGTGAATAAGTCACAAGTCTTAGAGAAAGAAAAGTTAAATGAGAAATACCTTACCTTATGTATTGACTTTCTTCATACACGTTCAAACCTAATGTATAATAAATATATTATTATTATAAATCTTCTACATAAAAATATTATTTTATATCATTCCATATATTATTTTATCATTACATTATATTACCCATTTATTAATAATTTTATGTTAATGTTATTATTAGGGTAATAAATTCCTTTCTCGTATATTTTTGACATGTTATTTTTGATCCTATTAATTAGAAAATGATTTACTTATTTCAATAACATAAAACATGATATAAATATAATATATATTCATTATTTAATTATTTATAATAATATGTAAAGGATATAGATATGAAAATGAATACACCATCCACGGAGATAGAATGTTGTATGTACGCATGAACATTGATTCTGTTCTCATCCCATATTGAAAGAAGGAAAGTAAATGACGTTTATGACTAGATATTTTTTATCATTAAAATATAATTATTATTTCTTATATATGATATATATTTAATAAAACCATCATTAATACATTACATGTAGATTGTGAATGAATTACATTGTATTGATGAGGCAGTAGTCCACACGTCGAAAAACAAAGTTATTGTATTCCCACAAAATGAAAAGAATGAAGTAATGTGTTATATAATTATTAAAAAAGAATAAAGACATCATATATAGCATTTATTTCATAAATCTATACAATTTTCATTATAATTCCCACCATGAACGGTGTTAAAGGAAAAATTAATGACACAGTTTCACGAGGAAGCAACGTGCCAAACACATAAACATTAAGTTTGTTACACTTTTGATGGAAGTGTGTATAGGTTTATATAGAACCATTAGAATAAAAAAATATCAGTACATTTAGGAAAATGATGTTAATATATAATCATGGAAGAAGAATAAATTAATGGGCGGAAAAATAAATATAAAATAAAAGCATGTTGAATAACATTACCTATTCTTTTGGGTAGCTCATTTTGACTTGAACCAAAGGGATTCCTTGGTTAGATTTAGCCCAAAGAGACGAATCTAGGATGATGGGATATAAGTTTGGAGCTTATTTAAGTATTTTTTTATGGTAATAATTCCTTGATATGTGTGAATAAGTGTGGGGTGTGGGAGGTTTAGTGCCTTTTTATAGTGGTGGAGGAGTGAGATTCTTGTAAATATAAACATGTAAACACTATTTAGAGGTATCCCATGCATCATGTTCCTAAAATAATTGTAAATTGTTGACTGAATGGAGGTTATGGTCAAAATATATTCATCCTATGGATTTTGTACTTGTTTCTATGGTATTATTCCCCTTAAGTTAAAGTTTGAGCACTATGTAACCTTGTTTACCCTTAATCATTATAATTAATTTTTATCACTTTCACTAATATTTTAGGTACAAAAAATATGTGTATAATATTAGAAAATATAAATTATTCTAATTCTAAATATTTAATCCACATTTATAAATTATAATCACATAATTGGTAGAAATTAATGTAAAATTAATCCCATTGACGGTATGAGATGACGAGGTTTTAAAGTGAAAAAGTTCAAAAGATTGGAATGTTTTTATATCCAATTTCCTTGTGAAATTGTTTCAAATAAAATAAATTGGATTAATTGAAGTATAATTTATCTAAAAATAACTTATAATAAAATTAAAATATTATGTAAGTATAAAAATAAATTAGATGAAAAATTAGTTTTCAATTAAAATTATGTAATTTTCCCTATTCATCAAAAAATGAAATACTTCAAAAAGATACAATAAAATTAATCCAAAATAAATTTTTATATTCCACATTAAAAAATAATTATTACAAAATAAAACTTTTAATGGTTTCAAAAATTCAATATAAAATAGGCAGGACATTAAAAGGTGATAAAATTTCCTTTTAGAAAAATATATCTTTTTATTCAAAAAATTGTGTTTTTTCTTGTCTTATACCTATGAATTTTATTGGGTGATTATAAAAAAAATTATTGAATATGTAATATATATAATTTATTGAAAAAATTCATCAAAATTGGCGTGTTTAATTTATTGTGTCTAAATTATGATTGTACAGAGTAAAATTGATTTAATTAAAAAAAATCATAATTTTCAAATAGTTCTTAGGTTCATTTCTAACTAATTTATAACCAAAGGATTAATTTTATATACATTTTTCAATAATATTTCTAGAATTTAGTTAAAATTATTTGTAAATTACTTTATAATGGTTAGGTGGTAACTATTATAATATTTTAGTAACAATATTAATAGTATATATTAGTTCAGTAAAACCCAACCTTATGTGAAATGAATGCTATTTAAGGAACTTTACATTGTACGTAACACAAGAGAAATGTATTGTTTCATGTACAAAAATTTATTCAATTTTTGTTAGTGAAATATTAACTAGGAGTTGCATGAAATGTAGGACAAACATTGTAATTTCATTCAACATTTTCTATATTTAGTGTCAAGGGAAATATAAAATATTGAATATATTAAATTAATTCAAAAAATATTAACAAAATCTCAGTTTCATACATTATACCCCAATTAAAATGATTTTTCCCTGGAAATTCATCTGGGTAGTAAAAGGATTAATACATGAAATTTCATTTTAGAGATACCCACATCAAAAAATTGAATACGAAAACATACTTTAAAAAAGAAAATTTTTATCCTTAATGTTTTCCAAAGTAACTCATACGTATTTTTTTAAATACGATAAAATTGGTTAGAAGTGATGATTAGACATAGAAGAAAAACATAAATAATCATTTAGAGTTATGAAGGAAATTAATACTGGAAAGTGAATGATTAAGGGAAGGTTATAAGACTCAAAACCATAAATCTATGATGATTTATAAGAACAACAGTTTAACCGAAACGAATGTATTGTGATAAATATTTTTCAGTACCATTTTCATTTTTTTAGCAATTATTTTACTATCTAAGAACAAAAGAAAATATAATTAATTAAATTTGATCCATTTTAAATGCACAATATCACCTTTTTGTTGTTCCATTATTTATTTTCATTTCATCTATTACTCTATGAAATGGAGGTTAATTTTTATTTGTAGAATTACTAATAGATCATGAGGTATAATGAAAAGTCATTATATCTATCTTCATTTAGCATCACAGAAAAAATTTCAGAATATGTTATATGATATTCATAAATTCCCATGTGGTGAGATACTAATTTAATCTCTAAAACTTCATATGATGATTCACATAAAACATTACATAAATGGTCAACCTTGTAACCCTTCTAAACGATGAAAATCAAAAAAAATTGAAGGTAATGTAAATAAATTTCTCAATATAATCATAAAATTTATTCCCCCATATATCATGTTGTATCTCTTTTCTCTCACATTCCAAAAAATTGAATACCATTACCAAGTATTATTTTAAAACACAGTAATTTCTACATATCCTTATTAAAATATTTCATGCTTTATTATTATAAAAAAAATTGGATATATTCATTAAATGTCTTAATCTGCATCCATGATGGTGTAAACTAATTTGTAAACAAATCCTTTATCTTTTCTGAGGTCTTAAATTCTATTGGATTTACTTTATCCATATCATCACCTCATTATCCATTCCAAATATCATTTTCGCATTCTTAAGAACACATTAAGGGTTACCTTCCCTAAATCAAAATATCACCTTTCTATTAAGTCACTTTTATAAGTCTTCAGAACCATGAAACATATATTTTTCAATCCTTAATGAAGGAATTATTATAAAAATAATTATTTTTTTCATGATTTATAAATAATAATATTTGAATTCAAAAAAATAAACACACCAATCAACCAACTTTATTCTTAAACAATTAATCAGTATTTAAAATATTATTACGTAACACCCCTTTCCTAGAATATGACAAATGAATCAAGTCTTAAGGTTCTTCAAACAAAATCTAATCACACTTATTATTTTTAAAATAAAAAATATTGTTAGAATATCCATACCTTTCACATTTCATTCACAAAATATGTATCTTCAATAGTTTAACCAATATTTGTACAACCTTCCAGACTCTTTTCATGAGATTTGAATTTATGAAAGCAATTTGAATTATTCCTATATATTCCACATCTGAAAAATTCAATCGTAACTATGCTACTTATAGTTCTAACCAATTACTATAACCAGAAATCATTGTCTGAGAAACACTTATCATAATGAAAAACTACATAATCATCAAGAATTACTTTTATCATGTATAAACCGTGACACCATATTTTTAATCTATAACACCCCTGGTTAATGAAAGGTTATTTATAATCATCCTATGTTTAAATTTTACAAGATGGTTCATAATTGTTTTTTTAATTTCTAAAGCATATCCCCTAGGTGTGTCAAACTATTTTTGAAGAAAGGCCAATTGTGGTTGACAAGTTCTCAATAAATTCTATATCAATGTGATATTTTTAGGATTGTAACCCCTATATACATATTTTAAAGATCTACATTCACTTTTAGAATCTAGATATGGATAAATTTGTTGGAAACTAGTTGATATTTCCTTCACTAAAATTATAGGACATTTACCAATACATTGACATATCCTTAGTGACATCCCTAGTCATATCCTTAGAAATATCTATAGGTATATCACTAATGTTGTCTCATCATAGTTTCCAAATGTTGACTAAAAATTTCCATTCGTACCATCTATATCGACAATGTATTTACATACATGGATATTACATCATTTTAAATGAATATTCAACACATTATAAAAGTACACACCCAAGGAATATAATATTTGTGTGTATTTGGAAACATTGAAACATAGTATTCCATATTGTTGAAAGATCTTCATCATATACTTTTAAGATATTACACATTAGTAATCCTAATTAAAACATTTATTCAAAAACTAGGGAAAGAACACATAAGAAAGGGGTGTTATCAGACACTCAGTAAGGGTCAAAAAGGGATATATGTAAGTATAACTTGAGCATAAGGTTATAAAACCATGTTCGTATCATTATAAGATCATTCCAGGCATATATAACATTATAAACATGAATTATGGAATAAATATTGTTAATTTTTATTATATGAATCATAAGGAAATAAAATATCATGACCCATGATAAAATAACATTGGCATAATATATAGGCTTTTGTAATAAACATTAACTTATAACATTGTGAACATGTGTAAACAGAAACTTGTTCACTCATTGTGTTTTGGACATGGAATTCGGCTCTCACATAAACTTATGAACATACATCTTTATCCACAATTAACATTGTAAACATGTAATCAGGTACATTCATAACATTCTGAACATGCAATCATGTTCACTCATAACATTGTGAACATCTAATCAGGTTCACGAATAAACATGTGGATATGAAAACATATCCATGCATAATATTATGAACATGTGGTGATTTTTACACATAACATTTTGAACATGTAATCAAGGTCACACATAAACTTATTTACATGCAACAAGGACCATGCATAATAGTGTGAACATGTAATCTATTTCACATATAACATTGTGAACATTCAAACATTTTCAGGCATAAACTTTTGAACATGAACCCTGGTCCATGAAAAACATTGTGAAATTGTAATTAGGTTTACACATAACATGTGAACATGTAATCAGGTTTAAGTATAAAGTTATGGACATTCAAACAAGTATACTCATAACATTGTGAGCATGTAATTAGGTTCATGAATAACATTATGAATATTTAATCATTTTCATGCATAACATTATGAACTTGAAGCCGGGTCTATTTATAACATTGTAGAAATTTATTCAGGTTTATGAATAACTTTGTGAACACATAATAAGGATCAATCATAACATTGTAAACGTTTAATCTAGTTCACAAATGAAATATATACTCATGACTCATCCATCATTATCCAATGCATTTGGGGGAGATATATGTCTGACCCGTCACATAATGAGAAATGTTTACCAAAAGATAACAAAACTTCTTAATATCATAACCGTGTAAATGAAATGGGTAGTATAAACACTTAAAACTGACATAAACAATGGAAAATATAATGTTTTCATAACCATTTAATCGTATAATAACCCATGAAAGGAATTGAGTTTCATAAGAATCTTATCATTCTATAAACAGTGGAATAGAAATGGGTTTCATAAGAAACATTTCACCATAAACAAATACCATTCATAGAAATAATAAGAATGGTGTCATCGGATCATATCCATAATAATGCATAAAATATATCAAATTATGTCTTCTTATATGGACGATTATGTGGAAAGATCACTAGGGGGATTTCATAATGGAAATAAACTTTCATTCAAAATTTATTTTTGAAACAAAAATTTTTTTTGAAAATCCTTTCCTCGGAAAACCACTTCAAAAACATATTAATTAAGCTTTAAAAATAATTTTAAAAATTTCATGAGTAAAATTTTCAATACTATTTATGAAAAATTAAAACATAAAACATTTCTAAAACCATTTTCTTTGAAAACAACATTTAAAGCTTATAGAAGAATGTTTGAAATTGTTGAAATAATTTTCTTTGAAAATATCCTTTTGAAAGAATCTAAGGGAATATTTTAAAATCATTTAAAACACTTCTCAAACAGAAACGATTTTTTAGAACCATTTTGCACGAAAATTAATTTGAAAAATTATAAAATAATTTTCAAATAAATGACAGTCATAAAGGCGGATAAATCCATACATGCCGAACATTCCTTCTGTGTTATAAAATGTTTAGAAAAGTGACTCAATTGGAAAAAGAAAAGAAGATTCCTTTTTTAAAATATATTTAATTAAAAAGTTAAAACATGGGAAAAAATAAATTTTAAAGATAATTGGAGAATGATATATTTTTTTTAGAAAACATGATTTCAAAGGAACAGATATTTCAGACGAAAGAGAGAGATAATGTAGGATTATGATAAAACCACTTTGTTATTCATCTTATGTAAAAAAGATTAGAAATGTTGTACCATAGTTTAATATACCATGAATAAACATAAGAGAAGAAAATTAAGCATATTTATTTAGATATTAATTATAATATTTCATCAATGGAAGCATAATCATAAACAATCCCGATAAATGAAAAAACTATAGAAATAAATTATTAACAGTTTAGTAACAGTGAATCAAAATCTTAATGAATTATTGATATAAAATAATGAATAAAATATCATGAAAATAAGTATTTATATAATATAACATGTAAAAGGGAAGTTTATACACATCATGAAAAAATATAGCTATATAACATGGCATTTATCTCAATGAATGAAAATTGAGACAAAATTAACTTACCAGTTTGGGAACATTTAATCCATAAACCCCATGAAAGAAAGATAATCCAATGGATATTTAAATAACCATACATTTATGTTTTAAAATAATAGAATACATTCATGGTAATTATATACACTACACAAAATAAATGAGTGATGAATAATTCATAAGTCTCACAGATATAAAAGTGAGATGAGAAAACCCTTATAATAAGTATTGAATTTATTCATACACATTTAAGACTAATGTATAATAAATATAATTTTTTTATAAATATTAAAAATAACCATATTATTAGTTATCATTTAATATATTATTTTATTATAACTTTATATTACACGTTTATTATCAATTTCATGTTAATATTATGTTTATGGAAATAACCGCATTTTTTTCATATATTTTTTGATTGGATATTCTTGATAATATTACTTAGAACATTATTTAATTATTTACATAATTTAAAACATGATAAAAATTTCTTATATATATATTATATATATTTTTCTAATAATATATAAAATATTTAAATATGAAATGGAATACAATGTCCATGAAGACGATAGGTTGTTCGTACACATGAATGTTGTTGCCATTTTCTAATCGTATTAAAAGAAATACAGTAAATGAAATATATGTTTATTTATATATATTATATTTATATTAGAATTATTATTTTATACAAATCATACATTTTTACTAGACCCATCCATAATACATTCAATGTAGAGTGTGAAAGAATCCTATCACTTTGAGGAGGCGATAGTCCACACGTCCAAAAATAAAGTTATCGTATTCCCACAAAATAGAAAGCATAAGGGTATTTTTTATATAATAATTAAATAATTATAAATGTTATAAATATCACTTAAATCACATAATTTTTTTTAAATCATAATTACTTACCATTAGAGGTGGTAAATGAAATAATGACATTATTTTTTTGTGGAAGTAGTCCGCTGTACACATGAATGGTGCGTTCCTACCCATTTTATGGAAGTGTGTATATGTGTAGAAAGAACACTTAGAATTATAAAATATAATTATATTGGGGATAATTATTTTATTATATAATTATTTAATAATATTAAATTAATTTATATGGATATAAATATAACAAAAATGAACATTGATGAACATTACCTCCTTTGCAGGTAACTCCTTTTGGTTTGAACCAAATGGATTACTTAGATGGATTTATGCCTAAATTGAGGAATTAAGGACGAATAGAGGTATGTTTTTAGATTATTTGTGTGGGGGATTGATGATCTAAATTGATTTAGAGGAGTGAAGAAGTGGGGGGGGAGGTGAGTGCCCATTTTTAGTGGAGGAGGTGTTTAATTCTTGTAAATATAAAATGGTAAACACTATTGAGAGATCTAAATTACATAATTTCCATCCAATAATTGTCACTTTTAGATATAATCTATTATATGGAAAAAAATAGTTACATTAAATGGAATTTGGACATGTTTCTAGGGTATTTGTAACATTATTTCAACGTTTAACCGCTATGTAAACTCATTTTCACCTTAATAACTCAAATTAATTTTGATTACATTCATTAATATTTTGGGTAAAATACTAATTTAAACTCATTATACATTAATAATTATTTTTATTCTAAATATGGAATCATTTTTTAAAAATTATTATCAAATATTTAGATTAAATTAATTAAATATTAATCTCACAGATGAGATCAGAAAATGGGGGTTGAAAGTGAAAATGTTCAAAAGTTTGAAACTTTTGTTATATCCAATTTCAATTTGAATTTTTTATAATGACCTAAATTAGATTCATATATATATATATATTATAAATAAACAATAAAAACAAATTATAATATAACTTTACACTAGATATAAATTAGAAAAAAACATTTTTTAATTAAAATTCAGTATTTTTCACTATTAATAAAATAATGAAGTATTTCAGAATAATACCAAAAATTCAACAAAAGTAAATTTTCATATTAATCATTAAAAAATGAAGTTTATTTATTCAAATAAAATTTTTAAAAAGATAAAAATTATATTATAAGTCGGTGGCCCAATAAAATGTTGTAAAATTACTGTTTAGAAAAATACATCTTTTCATTCAAAAAATTGTGTTTATTATTATCTAATACCCATAACATATATTTTATGCGTATAATTTTTCTTAGTTATATATATAATATATATCTTTTATTTGAAGCATTCATCAAAATTGGTTGTTTAATTTATTGAGTTAAAATTGTGTTTTTACAATGAAAAATAGTATTCGTAGTAAAGTAATTTATTTATTTTCAAATAGTTCTTTCATTCATTTCTAACTAATTGAAAACAAAGAATAAATTTCATATATATGTGTAAATAATTTTATCACATTTTAGTTAATCATTTTATTAACTTCCATTTAAATGGATAGGTAGTAACTATATTAATTTTTTAATAATAATAATAATAGTATATTTTAGTTTAATAAAACATGACCTTGTGTATAACACAAGCTATCGAAGGAACTTATAATTGTGTGTAACACAAGTTAAATAAAGTGTTGTGTGTAATGAAATTTAATATAATTGATTCTTCTAGTAAAATATTAACTTTATGTATCATGAAATTCAAAACAAACATATTGCTTTCATATAAAAAAATCTATATTCAATGTCTTGTGAAATTTATAATGCTAAAAATATTAATTTAATGAAAAAAATTAGCCAAAACATGGAGTGTTACGGGGAGGGGATAAATCAATGATATAATATTCTTTTATGTCATCATTCTTATAAAAATACTTCACTACATATTAAATAATCATCACATGACTAAAAACAAAACATTTACATATACACAGGAACAAAAGTGATTACAAGGTCCACTACTTATTAAGAGTAGCTTGTCATTGGCGTGGTTTTTATGTAATACAATACCACATAATCCATTTGAAAACAATATTTTTTGTGGATTCTCCAATTATGAAATAACCTTTCACTTATGTAGCACTAGGATAAATAAAACAAAGGAAATTCTTATTATAATACGAATGATGTAAAATAAGTTTAGTAAAAAGTTTTGAATCATTAATCAGTTGGTTTGGAACCTGTCACTATGCTACTTTAACAATATTCAATTTTTTAATTCATCATAAAATAATTCATCAATTTCTGCCCATTATCATGAAGAAATGTCTTTTTAGACTTCATATGAAAACTCAATCCTATAACATAGTTCAATTATTTAGTGCAATTCTTCATTCTGAAAAATACTCTAAAGAAGTAGTGCATAACTAATTTTGAATGATTTATTTATTTTTAAAAATTAGTCAATCTAATTAATTAGACCGATCCCGAAATCCACGATTTTAGACTCTTTCATCCAATTCTTTTATGCATAAAACATTCATTAATAAATTCAGTCAATAAAAATGCCTCAACCAAATTTGCCTCAAAATCTTCAGTGCTCTCACTCTCTCCCACATGTGAACAATGTAAGAGTAAATTGTACTTTGAAATCTATTTATTGGTTCACCAAAAATGGAATAGGTGTGAACAATGTTTTATTTTCCCTCTCAACCAAATTCCAAATACACAAAATTCACTTACTTTTCAGCTTCATCTTTGTTTGAATGGCCTAAAGGCCTGCACTTATTATTTATTTTTTATAACCCCCATTTCAAATTATTAGGGGGGAACCCTTACAAGGCCAATCATCTTAAGAGACACATTACATGACCCTCAAGTCTTTGAGAAAACATCCAAAATAGAAAACTTGAAACTTCACCTCCCTAGAAAATATCATATGGTAGCTCTCCACATTTGCATGGATGGTCGGCCTGCATGTTCCTGGTACCGATAGAAATTCCATAATCTCTCATTATTCCATGTCTTAATAGATCTTCTATGCTGAATGAATCTCTTCTGAATCCTCATCTGGAGCCTTGTTCCTTGGATATTATGTCAGGTACATCTGCAATTCTTGAGGCCTAAAGGCCGAGAGGTGTCCCAAAAGCCTTGTGGTGGCTCAAAGGTGTTGAAAGACCTAAAGACCAAACTGGTGATCCAAATGCCGAAACAGGTGAATAGTTTCAGCTACTACAATCCCAAATAAAAAATTATATAATATAATCTACAGTACCAACTACAATACTACTATATTACCCAAAAAATATGCCTCTACCTGGATTTAATCTTAGGTCTCTTGGATTCACTTGATGAGTCCCCACAAACTGGGTCAATGCTCATGTGCTCAGCATCATCTTTGACCATTTCAAAACTTCTCAAATATTCTGTATTTTTATAGAACCTACCTTAATCATCCCACTACATCAACCTTTTTCAAATTTAAAATGTTTTTTCAGTCTGATACAATACTTCCTTATATTGAACAAATAAAAAAATAAGACTACCAATTCTGATTCTCCAACTTAACTTGTTCTCCCATAAACATCACTGAAACTTCTGAAGAATTAGTATCATTTAAAAAACATTAGGAGAAGCATCAGAACATTTCTCCTTTTCTTCATTTGTTAATAAAATTCTCTAAATGATGATAAATACATTCAATGAAGTTCATTCTCTCATGATTTATTTGTGTCACATCTTTTCCAATGATACTTGACCAAAACGAAAAAAAATGATCTTAGAAAATGATTGACAACATTGTTGGACTTCTTTAGATTGATCAATCACTAAACGCATATAATGGATCTATGTTGAGTCTTTTTTGATGACCCTTAACCTAGTAAAAACCACTCATGAATTCTTTTCATAAACCAAATGAAAATAAAAATACCATTTAGACCACACTAAGATGCTTCCAAGAAAAAGTTTTACGACACTATTGAACATCATCTGATAGATGAGTCTATGATTTCATAAAATTTATATGTCCTATTATATTAAAGAAAATTTTCTACCTCCAATTATACTATGCATCTGATTCCTTAAAGATATAAAAAAATTGACTAATGGATCAATCTAAGAATCTCCATCAATGTATCATGTGCATAGTGTGTCCAATTGACCTATACGATCAACAACTTATTTTAGGAACTCATCAATTGATGGTATATTCAAAGATTTTTTTCCTTGTGAGTCCATCTGTATGATAGATCAGTTGATCATTATGAATTAAAAATATCATACATCATTCATATCTAAAAACTCAGAAAACATGAAATTTTAACATTAGATAGTTATTTCACTTATGATCTGAGGAAATAAGAATTCAATTTCATAAATTATTTTCTTCCAAAAACATATACATTTATCATGAATTATTTATTATATTGAAAAAATTCGGATTAATATTTCATTGTCTAACATAAATTGAAATTTTTTATGAGTTCTCATATTTTGATAACATTATTTATTTATGTCCAAAACTCAATCAAATTACCATTTCATAGAATTCCCAAACACATTTTCTCCACCCTTCTTTCGAAAATCATCGTTTAAAAGATTACAGTTGAATAAAGATTTAAATACTTAAAAATAGAAAAGAATCATTTGATTTATCTTTTAATATCTTAAAATATATTTTATAACTGATGAAACTTCTTATTCTGATTGAAAACATAATTTTATATATAATGTGAGTATAATACACCACAACACCTAGAAAAAAATCTAAAAAATATTAATATGACAATAATGGACTTTCTTAATATCTTTTTTTCTGATCATCTATGTTTGTTATTTCTTCATCCAATCCATATCACAAAAAAATAATTGGTATTCTGTAATGACAAAAATTTAAAAATAAAACACCAACCACATATTTCAGCCAAATTGGACCAAAAAGATCCCCTGTGGATTTTTTTGTTAACCATGGTTCATAAATCATTAAACATTATATGCTCCAGTTATGGATAAATTATCTACAATTCTAATCATACATGAGAAACCACATTTTAGGAAACCTGAATCATTGATAGAGAAATCATGTTAACCAAAAGAAGTGTCTTACGAAACTTATTCTTGAATTTAATACTTTTACCTCTTCAAATTCTGTAATATTCATGTACAAATATGTTTCTTACAACCACATCACCAAAATCATATAATAGTTCATGAACTTACTTAATATTTTCACAACATACCCACAACACCCCCTAAATATATTATTTCTTAAGATGTATAGCAGATATTAATGGGTATATTTATGAAACATAATTTTTCTTCCCCTTGAAAACGCCTTTAAAATAATAGATGAGAGAGTAGATAAAATCACATAACTAAATCTTGAAGAGAAAGAGGGTAGAAAACCATGATCAACCTTAGTATTAAAAATGAATCATTGGGTAATGTTTTTGTCAAAATGTAATCGAATTTTTTTTTTAGGAATATAATCCAACTTGAGTTTATTCTTCTCCACGTGATCATTAACAATGTTATATTTGAATTTAATATGTTTTGGACAAGAAAGTTTCACAATATATCTTGTTACATTAACCAAATATTGATTATCACATCAAAATATCATAGATAACTACACTTATAAAAGAAAATATTCCCACTAAGTCTCCATCCATACACATTGTGTTGTAGCTTCAGTGTTGGTAACATACTCAAATTCAGTCGTACTGAGAGTTACTTAATTCTATTTATTAGTATACCAAATTACCCAACATTCTCCCTAAAAATTATATCAGACATGAATCTTATATCATCCATCCTACGTTCCCAATCAGTATATGTATACAAAAACTATGCAATTCATTCTGAGCTTTCATATCAGGTTCTAATTTTTTTGTGCCTTTGATATTTCTGATTATTATATTTCCATCCAAGAGATATGATTTAATTAGATCACTCTATAATATTTTAAATAAGGTAAAAATATGAAAAATATCTAGTAGTGGAGTATTTATAAATACAAAACATCCAATCATCTTCCAAAATTCATTCTGATCCACTCCCTTTCCATTTATATCATTAGAAAACTTGCTCCCAAATGAAATTGGTGTCAAAGTAGGTTTTGAATTCTCCATTCCAAACTTCTTAATATATTCCACATAATAATTTTCCTGAGAAATAGAAATATATTTTTATTTTTTAAGATTTATAACTAAACAAATATTTAAATTTAGTAAGGATGGATATTTAAAATATATTATTCATCTATTTAAATAACCTTACACATTTTCTTTCATCAATACCATCAATGATAATATCATCAATATAAATAATAATAATGAGGCAAATATCTATAATTTCATTAATGTAAAGATTATTATTAACTTTTAAATTCTTAAAGTTCAACTTCAATACAAAGTTATCCAATTTTAAATACCAATGCCTTTGAGATTTATTTAAACCATATAAATATTTCTTCAAAATAAAAACACAAATTTCATCCTTTACAACAAAAAATCCACATAATTTTTAAACATAAACTTTATTATCTAATTCTAAATTGAGAAATTCAAATTTCACATCCATATGAAAATTTTTATAACTCCATTGTGCAACCATTTCATGAAAGATTATAATCATTTATAACATTTCTACATGAGAAAACGTATCATCAAAATCAATAAAAACTATTTTTGAGTAAGCATTGCAAACCAATATCTTTTTGTTTTTAATCACATCACTATCTTAATTGAACTTGTTCCAGAATACCCACTTTTAAGCAATATTATTTTTATAATTTGTTTTACATATGATTTCCCAAGTATCATTAATATAAATATGGTCTAACTCTTCATTCATAGCTTTAATCCACTATAGATGGTCAAAGGCTTCATTAAAATATTTTGGGCCAAATTTTGAATAAAAATATACATGTGGAACATCTTATGATGTTCATAATATATGATTCTTTCCTTTTTATCACCAATATTATTTTGAACATCCACCTATTTTCATATCCATGGATGGTATGAACAATGTTATTTATCATCACTAGAATTATTTTAGTTCGATTCCAGAATCCTGGAATCATCATTATTGGAATTCATTTTATATTTCTCAAAAATAATTCTTTCATCCTCTCCATCTTCCCCATCTGAATGAGGATGTGAAACATCTTCCAATGTATTTTCAAGGACTTTACATTAATATAATCAAATAATATTCTTATTTATTTGTTAAAACATCTAAATCATCTATCATCCAAAGCATAACAAAGAAATATTAAACCATCACCTATTTGATCAAACATTCCATGATTTCCACATTATTTCGTTATAATGAATAGACTCCCAAAAGCTCCTAACTGTTTCAATCATGAATTTTTATCATAAAACATTTCATAAGGATTCTTATCACAAATCGGCCTATAGAAACACTAATTCTGGATATAAATTGTTTTCCTCATTTCTTACCTCCAGAATTATTGATAATTACCGTGTTCAAGTAACGTTGTATTCCACATATCAACCAAAATTATGTTATCCAATTCAGAATATCATTTCTATTGTGTTATATATAGTTTATTGAACTTAGGATGAATTGAATATTCTTCAAGATAAATTATGAACTCATAAATCTTATATTCACTACCATTTTTATTTTGAAACCTCTTCACATAATACCCACATTCTTGTTCAAATCTCATCCTATAACTCTTAATAATTTTCAAAGCATCTATTTTATATTTGAAATTAATAACACACATAATGAAAGTAAAAAATTCAATGTAATAAATATAGTAACTATATAGGAAAGTTCCTTTTTTACTCATTTTCCAAAAAATATAGAAATAAATCAATTATAGTGGACTAATGTAACCACTTTCAACATTCTTATGCCTTGAATTTGTAATTTTCCCTTTCAGAAAATTTGAACAACAAAAATATATTCTTCTTCAAATATCAAGAATATCAGATACATTATCTCTCTTTGATAAATTTATCATATTTCTTTGACACATATTTCCCACCATTTTATTCCACAACTGGTTTTCTGCCATCATGCATTGATTACATGAATTCCACAATTCAACAACTTGGAACAAGTTCTCCTTTTTATGTCAGCCTCTGGTAAAAAAATTCTATATTCAATTATTTTTATGAAAAACCCTTATTTTCCAAAAGAAACTTTTCTATCTTAGTGAAAAGGTTGTAAAAAAACAACAATTTTTGTTTCATCCCATTAAAAAACAAGTATTTTTGGATTTTATACTTTCTTCCCCGATAATAGGGGATTCAATGTCATAAATCATCCCAAATGGGTATGTATCACAGTTCCCCAAGAATGCCTCCAATAGGCCACAGACTGGAGATTAGCACCGAGTAAGAATAACACTAACATTGTTTTCCTTAGCCTATGTACCTGTACACATTCCCAAATCTCCAAACCCATATAATACTAAAATTTAAAAGTCACATGAACAACCATGTATGTATACATTTAAATCCCATAAGTAGAGTACTATATGAAGTTAAGGAAAGTAAATTAGGATAAATAAAATCCAAACACAAATAGTATGAGAGAAAGTTCAACTAGGAATTATAGATTGGAACTACTATCAAAATACCCATGGAACACACCTCAGTATATATATTCTCACTAAGAACCATCTGGTCTGGGTTTTGCAAGGTCTTTGTCGAAGTGTTGATCATCAACACAAGTCACACCACAAGTGGGAAACCCCCTGTAAGGGTGACTATAACAATACCTAGTATAACACCCCAAAACCAAAAATCATACAACGAAATTAATATAGTTAGATCTATATAGGTATATGTCTAAAAAACATATGAAATGAAAATCCAGATATGCTCAATAACGCAGATTCTAAAGGTAAGTCACACTCATAATTCCATGCTAGGATTATAGCTCGAAGGTTCCACATAAAACTCGTTCGAGAGAACACACTCCATGATCCTGACAGCACTAAAGACATCTTCCTCAAAGGTAACTTCTTGTCATGTCTCATCATAGGAAGTACACAATGAACGTCTGAAGAGATACGACACATAGATTAATATCACCCTTATGGACATGTGGAATACTGAAAACTAACTCTAGATTAACTACCTAATCATAGGATCAGTTCCCACATAGTGTTGGTTATGAAAATACCAATAACTCCACCTATGTAATGAACATGAACAATAGATCTAACTTTGGGTCTCACAGATGTTTTCCAACAACTCTATCCAAGAAGCACATGTGAATGGATCATTGTCCTATATATAGGGTTTGATTCTATTCTTAACCATGGAGAATTTATATGGGGAACACACCCTAATGAAACTTTTCTATGATACATAGGACATGGTATCCAATCCATGATATAAGGAATAAATGGAATGAAGTAGGGTTACATAGTGATTCACATTGACCCCATGTCGTACTCGTGTAAATAGACTATGTCCATGTTTATGTAACAATACATGGTCTGTAGCATCCTGTGTAGTCTACCCATGTACCAGTACATGGGAAATCCTATGTACACAATTCCAATCCATTTTTGTGGGGGAGTACATGGCATTCCCATGCCTGTGGACTCTTGACCATGTCTGTGTACCCAATAATGTACATGCCAAGCCACCATGGAGAGGTTATACTCGGTATGAACCATAGATTTCTCCCAAAACCATAGCCACCTCTTAGAGGGACCCACACACCATGTAATCCCAGATTAAATGCCATGTGAATCATGGGTTTCTTGAAAACCAAGTTATTTTTTCAGTGCGTGACCTTACTACCCTTGCCTCGAAGTTCAGCTTCAATCATGCCAAAAATTTAGGATCTACCCTGACCAAACCTCGCCATGCCCATTCACTAGATTCTGACCCTTCAATTCATTCATAAAATGAACACATTTATTTTTATCCACTATACACCAAAGAATAAAAAATTGGGTATCCAAAACCATCTAATCCACAGCTACTTCTATCATTGTCCCACCATCACATCATGCCGATACTATATATTTAATATCGGATTAATGAACTAATAAATGAGTGCTCTATGATTGATTTCTTTTTGGATTTCAAACCCCATGTCAATGAAGAACACCCATGATGAATGCAAAAATATGGGATCAATGCACAACCAAAAACATGAGGAATAAACCTCAGACAATTTTCGTGTAGTCTTCAATTCATCACCGTAAGAATAACCAACGAAGAATCGATATCAATCTATCGAAACACCCAATAATTATGACGTAAAAAACCCACCCCACAAGATGACAGAACCACTAACCAATCTTTTGGTTGTATTGATTTTTTTCATCATTGGAATTAATAAAGGGGAAATAATCTAATTGAAATGTACTTTTTACATGGACATGGATTGATCAACGAAAAATAATGATCATGTGTTGTGATCATTGGTACGATCCTCTAATCTCATATCACACCAATCATCACCCACCAACAGAATCTCCTTAAATGCTTTCTAATGGAGCCCCAAGGATTTTTTTTGTTATGTAGGTAAACTTGTAAATTTTTTATAAGCATGTATTGAATGAAAAAAAAAGGTCGTTGTGTAAACGGTTAAATAAAATAACTTTTTTAAATTTTACACCTATAATGAATTGTTCACAAATTCCCCACACCGACTAAGGTCAGATCAAAGATGGGCTAAAACCCGTATATGAAACTCAATAGTTCCTATATATATTGGATTTGGGTCCCGTTTAGATATTATTTTACCTTTTTAGGATAACTTCATATGGGTGCTATTTAAAATATTTTAGATATTTATTCTAAGCATACTAGGCCTCATAAATGAATGTTGTCTCAGTGCCTTGTATAAAAAATAATCCACAGAATATCCAAAAATAATACATAGAAAAGTAGAGTCATTATATTCTCCACAACATGGGGTTTTTACATCATGAAAATCCAATACAAGGGATACAAAAATATATTTGAGTACTAAGCCTGAATCTAACCCTCATACTCCCATGGGATCTACTGAAGATTCATGTATATCTACCAGACATACACTGAATGAATATATCATCCATAAAGGACCCCTTCCTACCAATACCAAATCTCTATTAACTACTCAATAAAGTTATCTCCCTCCTCGATTTCATGCTCACCCCAATCGATAATGTGTAATGCACCATAAACATACCTCCTCAGCTACAAAACATGAAAGACATTGTGTACCTTGTCTAATGATAGAGTTAGTTCTATGTAGTACACCACCTTTCCTACCCTACATAGTATCTATAAAGGGATAATAACTATCAAAGATAACTTTGTTCCCAATCTAGACCATCATAATCTATGTTGAGGTGAAACCCATATGAACACATGGTCTCCTTCCAAAACCTCCAATGGCCTCTATCTTCTTTCAAAATAAGACTTTGGATAACATTGTGCATTACTCATTTGATCCTGGATGATCTGCAGTTTGTTTGTTAGTAGCTCACATCAACTATTGGCCCAAAAGTGCCGACCCTCCGAGATCAGTCCAATAGAGTGGTTACCAATAGGGTTCCCCATAAAAATCCTTTAATGGTTCCATATCGATGGTGTAATGGTACCTGTATTTGTATGCACACTCCATCAATGGTATGTAATCCTCCCAACTATAGTGAAAGTCCAATATGTAAGACGACATCATGTCCAATAGAACCGGAATGGACTGCTCATTATATCAATGAATTTGGTGGTGAAATGCTATCTCCAAGCATAATTGAATCCATAATAACATTGGTAATCCCTTCCATAACCGAGAAGTTAAGTGAGAATCATAGTAAGAAACAATATTTGAGGGAAATCCATGGAGTCAAAATATAACCCGCACATAGAGGCATCCAGAGATACCTAATGAACCCATCTCCTAACGAGTTCTGAAGTGGAAGGACTTCGTGAGTCATTCTACGATCACCCAGACAACATCATTTTCCTTGAGCATACCTGGTAAGACCATCATGAATTTAATGGATATCCAATCCCACAACAACTCTATAACCTCAAGTTTCTAAGATAACCCCATTGGAACTTGGTTCTCAACCTTAACTTGCTGACAAGTAATGTATCTAGAGAAAAACTATGAAACTCCCTTTATTGTCCCTGGCCACAAAAAATTGAATCAAAGGTCCTAGTATATATTTTCCACACCCAGATGTACCAAAAAAGAAGATTTATAAAAATATATAAGAACCTGTACCCACAACGTCACTCATACCATTATGAATCCTCTGAAAAGAACGACATTCTCCCCACCTTCACAAATCCATATAGATCTTGTCTAGTAGATCTTTTAGTATGAAGGGTCTGAGATTCAATATCCACAAGATATGAATCTCAGTCATTCTGTAAAAGAGAAGGGGTAATGACCATCTAATAGAGGTATGTTTCTAACTCTCTTTCCACAATGGATATCTGCAATAAGGCTAACTTCTATAATGCCTCATTTTTCAACTGTAAACAATATCTATTACTAAGAGAATCTACTACAATTTTCCCTTCCACAGAGTGTATAAAATCTCAAAGTAATAATACTAGAGGAACTCTGTCCATTGCCTATATCTCAAGTTAATTTTCTTCTAAGAGAAGATGCACTTGATAATCTTTTAATCAGAGTAGAAGATAAACTACTCGCCCTTAAAAGAGTATCTCCATTTACTTAGTGTGAATACTATCACTTATAACTATAGATCACATATCATGTAGTTCTTGTCATGTGGTATCAACTGATATGAGATATATACAATAACCACCTTCCTCTACATCAAAAGACATATGAGACATGTTCTTGATGCATCACAAAACATAATGTACACGACACTCTCTTCTAAATATCTCAATTTGGGTGTTCTCATCCAAATATACCTACACTACTAAAAATCATCCTTTAGTCTTTCTATCCACATGAAAGGATTCCCCTTTTTAGTAAAATATATCATCATTGTTGATATCCTGAATAAATTAGGTATGACTCTATGATAATAGTCTGGTAACCCAAGAATGATCCATAGATCCATCACACTCTTTGGTGGATCCCAAGACAACATTGCCTCATCTGTGGTGCGGTCCACTGCTACTCCATCTTCTGAGCTAACATTGCCCATAAATTGGACTACCTGAAGCAAAAACTGGCACATTAAGAGCTTACAATTAAGATGGTGCTCTCATAGTATATCTAGAGCCATCCTCAGGTGTCTCACGTGATCCTACTTGGACACCGAGTACACTAGGATATCATAATTGAAGACTACCACAAACCAATCTAGAAAAAGACTTAAAAGATCCAGTTTATGAGTCTCATGAACACTACTAGTTAGTTCTTAACGACGATGAGAATCACCATGTACTCATAATGTCCTAAAAGAAATATGAATGAATTCTTTGGTATATCCTTTTCATGTAGTCATAACTATTGATATAGCATAACATGAGGAAAAACATTGTGATCCATATTTCCACTATCAACTAATCAAAGTGGTCATCGTTCCTCAGTACTGGATACCATTTCTTCCTAGTCACTTCGATTATGCACCAATAGTTCACATATAACCTCTATCTCTCATCTACCAACTTAGGGGACAAAACTAGGGCCACTCAGGATGAAACACAAGGTCTAAAAAATCGATTCAACTGTATGTTCTCCAACTAAACCCTGGACCAAGAAGCTCTATTGGATACATCAGATAAGCTGGGATAGATATCAGTTCCATCCTTTGGTGTAGATCAATGTATAAGTCTATCTCTCGGTGGGGAGGTCAACCTAAAAATATTCAAGGAATACATCCTCAAACCCCATAACCACTAAATAAAACTAAATAAATATCATGAACTTCAGTAAGGGTCTGGCTATCCAACTGATGAGTTATCAGATACACCCTCCTATGCAATAGTCTATACTCTACAGCACTTGATTCATTTTCACTGAAAAATGAAAACCTAGATCTTCAAATATGGACAGACCACATCCTCCACCTAAAATAGTTAATATGGGCATCAACTGTGAATAGCCATTACATAGCTATGATGACCTTGTAGGACATCATTTTTGTAATAAATATATCCCAATGTAAACACTAACCTACAAGATTCATGTAAATCTATTGAAATAGGTGTGTGATTACTTATCATCTCTAGTAGGATTCTAAAAGAGCAAGGGTCGAGCCAAGGGCGCCACTAGATTCTTGAAGTCATGAACATGATATATGGTAAGAAATTAATTATTAGAACTATTGCTTATCCGTAAAAAAATAAGGTATAAAAGACATATATCATACCTTGTATTATTCCTAGAGCCTATAGGTCATAAGACTCGACTGCCTGCTGTTGTCGTAACCCTTGTCCCCCAGCTCCAAGAGAAAGATGTGGACAACCTAGGTGTGGTGGTGATAGAAAGTCAAAGCATATACCTACTCTACATTATTTCCCATATCCTATACAATGTATTTATTCCTATGAATCAGTCTAATCCTGTCATTGTATCTTCCTCAACATACCATCGACAGACTTCCTGTTAGTTGTATAGTGGGACATACAATCTCAAGCATGATGTCCCCTACCATTATATGGGTAGAATCCTATATCCCTAGGTTTAATGGACCCATCCCATGAGAATTAAAACAAAGAACATATATCATGGGACCACCTCCAAAAATGTCCCACTTGTCCAGGTCCCTGAGAATGAAATCATGTCCATAATGTTAAATTTTTTTCTCCTATGGGCCCATTGCTGACAACCACTATCTATGTCTTCTCATTCAGAAAACATTAAACCACAAAATCATTATCTAGTACCCAAAAATAGGTAGGGATGAATGAAAGAATAATACAACCTCATATTTCCCTATTTAATCCTCGATTGATGGTCCACGACCAGATGAACTGATCCATAATCATATCTATCAAGTACATGGAATGGTTGGTAAACTTTAATGAACACTAAAATACCATCACACTGTCCTACTGAAGATGCAGAATCTCTTAGATATATACATCCCTCAACGTAGATGGAGAGTAATACTATATTAAAAGGTAATTAAAGTATGACAATGCTATAGTTTCCTCATCATATTACTGGGCCAATAACCCCTTCTATAGTCCTACTGATCCATTGAGAAGGGTCACCACCAGGACCAATATCTAATCTACTGGTGTCCTGAATAGATAGAAAACATAGGACACCACCTCAAGCCAATCCTCATTCACCTGTGGGCATGGATCTCCTAGTAACATGAGGGTTCTTAGTCACTAAAACTTATGAAGTGCGCTCCAAATGCACACCATGTCCACAGGTACTCTAGGAACCATGTTATCCTAAACATGTGGTGTTATAAAAGGTAAACCACTGAGATGTAACATCTCTTGAATTGGACCCTATATCGATGCCTTATATTTTAAGAGATCATCCTCATGATCTTAATGTTGAATCATAGATGGACTACATCATGTACACATCCCAAAAATAAACAAGATATACCGTAGTCAAAGAGTATATAAAGATAGATGACTCAAGAAGGACATTGAAACTACAACCCATTATTATATGATGAATCTACCATTGTTTTTCCTGCAACCAGTGCTCTCTTGTACCGTGTCAAATATCAGGCGATCGGAGTCTTTGTGTATGGATACGTCGGCCGCTGCACCAGCACTGTAGTCATTGGAATGAAAGGTTAACACAAAAAACAAAAAACTATTTCCCCAAACTAATCTCATAGACTATATTCCTATGTTATAACCACCCCCTTTAATACCACTATGTAACAACCCATCCAATAGGGACCCATACTACGAATACCCTAGGTTGTCTCTAATAGGCCAGGTGGTGGAAACTAGTTCCAAGTAGGAATATCACAAACATTAGTGGTCTCACAATAGTACCTATACAAAAAGACATATCTACAAGAATATAAAATGGTTAAATTTAAAACAAACTAAACAACCATGCATTCATATATATATAAACCGCACAACCAGAGTACGGCCTGAATGAAAGGAAATTAAAAACGTCCAAATTCAAGCCCACTACAAAGACTCTGAAAACATCTCCATCCTTTATGTACATATAGGGGATGCAGTCAAGATATCATAGAAACACACCGTAGTCTATCCGGGCTCCCTAATCACTATTTGGAATTGGTCCATCTAGTACTCAATCAATGGGTCAATAAGCTGCATAAGATATGAAACAATTGGGAAAAGACCATTTATGGGTGAGTATAATAATACTCAGTATGACACCTTAACACCACAAAGAATATAAAAAAAGTAATAAATTAACATCTACAAAGGTATATTTATACATCACGTATAAGAATAATATCTAGATATACTTAACAGTACATACAATCTAAAGGTCTGTCACAGCCGTAATGTCGACCTTGGATTCTAGATCAAAGGTTCCATATAGAACCTATTTGGGAGAACATACCCCATAATCCTAATATCTCAGATGACTTCTATCTAAGAGGTAACTAGTCTTTGGGTCACATCATAGTAAGTAAACACTTTATATTTTAATAGATACGATACAAAGAGGAGGATCACTCCCAAGGCCATGGGGTATACTAACAACCCAATATAGATTAACCCATGGAGCATAGAATTGATTCCAATGTAGTGTTCATAATAATGATACTAGGAACTCCACAATGGGAATGAAGATGAAATGAGGACCTCACTCTAGGAATCATGGAATTATTCCAATAACTTTATCCAAGATGTTATGATAAAGGGATCACTATCCTATGTGTAGGAAATGATTCTATACTAACCCTTTGGGAATGGATATAGGGAACATACCCTAATGAAACTTTTCCAAGATATAGTGGACAAGGGATAAAAGACTTGATTTATTGATTACATGACATGTAGTAGGGTTAAAAATAATTTTCCTTCATCCCCAGGCCATACCCATGTAAATGTACTATTTATATGTCCATTTTTGTGTAAAAGTACATGGCGTGCCACTGCCCGTGTACCAATACATGGGTATGCCCATGTAGACTAGGCCAAGCCATGATTGTGATGGAGAAAACAACATGACCATGCATGTGTACTCCAACAGGTGTATGTGTATGCTATGAGTTACACGTTGAGCTACTAGGGATACATCACAAGTTGTCTGATAAAGTCACATTCCATGTGATCCTAAAATTTCTCCCAAATCTCCAGCCACTGATAGGAGGGACCCACATGCTGTTTAATCATTGATTACATGGCGTATGGATCAAGTTATCCCATATAATGTGGTTCTTCCTTCCACGTGCACTCAAACTATTGTCACCTCATATTTTGGCTTAAATATTGCTATAAATAGAGGATCAACCCCACCCAAACCTCTATATGGCCATTCACTAGATTTTTTACCTTCTTTTCATGGGTAAAACAACATCATTCTTCATTATTTTTTTACGCCGAAGATGATGGAATATGGAATCCAAAACAATCAGATCTGATACCTGATCCATCATCGCACCTCCATCTAGTAATCCCAATTCAAGATCTATAATATGAGATCATTTCACCATGAAACAGGTTCACTACGATAAATTTATCAGTATATAAAGAACCATGAGTTAGTGAGGAACACCCAAAATAAATGAACAAATATAGGAGAAATGTACAACTACATACAGAAGGAATTATCCTTTGACTATTTTCATGTTGGTCTCGACCCATTTCCATTATAATTAAAAGATAAGAATCAATAAAAATCTATCGAA
This sequence comes from Viscum album, assembly GCA_963277665.1. Taxonomy (NCBI): domain Eukaryota; kingdom Viridiplantae; phylum Streptophyta; class Magnoliopsida; order Santalales; family Viscaceae; genus Viscum; species Viscum album. The sequence goes on from OY728133.1 coordinate 1,364,170,516, forward strand.
ACTCCCAAAACAATCTGTCAACTAAATCCATCCCGCAAGATGATCGAACCCCAAAACAATATGTTGCTTGATTGATTCGAGTTCATTATAGAAATTAAGAAAGAGGAAAGAATAAAATCAAAATGAATTTACGTCCTTGATATGGATTGATCACTAATAAATAACAGGTTTTCATTGTGATCACTGGTGAGATCCTCTGATTCCATCTCACATCGGGTGTTATCCTCCAATGGAATATCCTTCTTATCTCTCTGACAACTCTCCAATGGTTCTTAGGTTAACCAGCTAAATGTAAATTTTTTTTAAGAAAATATTTAGATAAAAAATATGTCACTGCATAAATGGTTAAACATAATAATTTTATTTATTTCAATCCCATGATGACTTTTCCAAATACACCCTATGAAGACCTTGGTTATGTCGTGCCTTGGTAAAAACCCTCATTCTAAACACTATGGTGCCCTCAAATTTCTGATCTAGGCACTCTTTTAGAAGATATTACACTTTATTAGGAAAACATCATGTTTGTGGTATTTAATATATTTAATATATTTCAAAAATTTATTTCGGGCACACCGGGAATCAAAATCACATGTTGTCTGATTGACTAGTCAAAAAAACAATCCATACAATATAAAAAAATAATACATAACAAATTAGAGTAATTACATCCATCAATTTTGATTCAGATAAATTTATTATTTTAAAATCTCACTATTCCATCTTTGAAATATCTCAAACTCTTTAAAATTTTCAAATCATTAATCATATGTGAGGAGCACCCACATTACACAATCCCTGGTTATTTTCCTTTTATAACATTGAGATAATTTTTGACAACAACAGATTTTTATTTCCCTTTAACTTTTTTCACATCCAAATTACGAGAATTACAATAAACATGTTTTTGTGTTGTTAGAAAAACAAGACACCATTTTTCACGATGTCCAGGTTTTCACACATTTAAAAATTATTTTCTAAAGGATGGAAACTATTTTCATCTTTTAAAACATCAATCTCAGAATTATTTATTTGAGATGATTGACTCCCCATCAAAAATTTCATCCGATTACTCATTTGATAATTTAATGTAGTTAATTGAATCAACACATATTTTCCATTAAAAAAATTACACCATAATACTAGAATTACTCATTGAAAGAATAATTCCCTCTATCTCTACCATACTATTTGGAATTATGACCATGTTTTTCAATAATATTATTATCATCCACATGAGTTCTTTTTTGAGCCAAAAAATTTTTGTAATCACTCTCAATATTCTTATTCTATTTATATTTAATTCCTTTTTTTATAATTATAATTTATAGCAACCATAATATTAGTATTATAAATATTTGAAACATATAAATTCTCATCATTGTTGGTTTTTGTTACATACATGATTTTATCAGATTTCTTATAAATAGGAAAAAAATCAACATTATCATATACCTTATAAGGAAATATTTTTGGATCTTCTATTGGTTCACACATTCTATAACATTCATCAGTTTTAGGAATAAAAATATTTAATCATGATACTCCCTTATCATCATTAATTAAATTTTACTGAACAAGTTCCAATTCTTCCTCCTATACATTTAACATAACTACATTATGTTAATTTTAATTATTTTTTTAGAGGGACTTCTTCATACAATAAACCTCTTCTAGCAACTTATTTTCCTCTTTAGGAATAAATTCTTGATTTTTTTCTATTGTAATTTTATTCTTAGATTTTTTTATTTCCATTTCATGTCTTACTACATTTCTCAAGAATATCGTTCATCTCTCTATTTAGGTAAAACTATAACATAGAATATTCTTCTTAATAACTCATACTCCCCAACTAATCATCATAAACTATTATAATAAAAATATTTCCTCTAGTGACTTTAGAGAATCTTTCCACTTAAATTTTAGTATCTTAATCTTCATCATCATTAGACAAAAAAAAATCCCTTTTGGATTTGGATAATGTTTTACCTTTTCCACTGGAATTGGTCTTTAATTTATAGAAATTTGTTTCACATATCATCTTGGAATTATTCTATCTTTATCAAAATATGCTTTATTCATTTTTCAAGGAAAATTTTCAACAAAGTTCCCAACAACTCCACATTCAATGTATTTTAGTGCTAGCTTCCATTTTAACATTCTTGTACCTCTTTTAACATTTTTAGAATAAAAGGATTGAAATTCATCCAGAATATTACTAACCTCTTTTTTGGATTTAGAATCACAAACTTCTTCATCTTCAAGAATCTTTTTTGATTTTACTTGGTTGGTATCCTTAATGGACATTTCTCTCTCTCTCTTTTCTTTGGTTTTCCTAACATTCTCCTAAATCATTTCATATATATAGATAGTAATATGAAGGTCATCGAGAGAAAAAATTTTATGATATCTATCTCTTTATGATGAACTTTAGCATCAAAATATCCAAGAAACAATTTTAAGAAATTTTTAACAATAGTTGATTCGTTCATCTTCTGACCATGATATCTAAGGTGATAACAATATCATTCACCCTTTTGAAGAAGTAACAAAGAGATTCAAACTCACCCATTTTGAGATCTTTATACTCCAGCCTCCAAATTTTTCATGTTTCCTTCTTCACCTTTTCATTTTCCTCATAAATGTTTTCAACTTATCCTAGATACCTTTAGAAGTTGTAAAACCCTTTACTCTATAGAAATTACATTTTAAATGTGATAAAAATAAAGATTTATTATCTATTAAATCATTCTCTAGATTCTTATTATCCACATACGTAAGAAGGAAATCTTCAATTAGGTTAGTAAACACATCTATAGAAGCTTCCAAAACATCATACTAAAGATAAAAAATATAAGGTTGCATCTTATCTTTCCAAATATGGTAGTTATATTCATTGAAGGGTTGAATCCTTTTAGTATTCACACAATTTATGTTCTCAATAACAACTTATCTTCCAAAACTCCCAGTAAGGAGTAAATGAAGGAACTTTTTCTCTGATATAAATTGAAAATTTCCAACCCAAATCAAAGAATCACTAAGAGGGGGATGCAGTGAATCAAGGGTGTGTTTTTCTTTTATGTTATATTTCTTATATATAACATTCAAATCCTCTTAAATAATGATAAATTTTCTAAAAAAAGCATTCCCACATCCACAATAATATAAGTATTTATAAGGTTCACTACTCCGTTAGAGTATCATGTTCTTGGTATTGTTTACAAGTAATCCAGTACCACCCAATCCACTAGAAAATAATCATTTTATGTGGATATAACAAGTTGGAAATTCCTCTAAACATCCTTAGAACAATGATAAATACAATAATGTATCTGATTCTTATAGCATGAATGATGTAAAATAGGTTTTCTAATGAGTTTAGAAACCTTCACTTGTTGGTTTTGAATATTTAATATTTATCCAATAACATTATCTTTTGTAATTATTCATAAAAAATTATGTAATTTCCTACCCAGTAGTAGGTAGAAACAACTCTAATGGAATTATTATGAAAAATTAGTTTGGTAACTCAGTATGATTATTTATTTCAATTATATTTTCTAGAATATCGTTTGACTTTAATTTCTAAAATCGGTCAGTCTGATAGCTCAGTCTGATCTAGAAAATCCTAACTGTAACATCTTTCTTACAATTCCTCTATCTGAAAAACTATATTCATGAAATTTAGTTCTGAATCATTCCTCAACCAAATCTTACTCAAAACCATCAATGCACTCACTCACTCCCACACCTGAACAAAGTTATAGTACCTTGTACTTTTACATCTATATATAGGTGCATTAGAAATGGAATGTGTGTGGAATATTTTTTATTTTCCTGCTCAAACAAATTCTAGAAACTAGAATCTCACTTATATTTTAGATTCAAATTTAAAATTTTTTTTACCTTCAAACTCTTTTGGATTCTTCTTAAAATTACTTGAATCTTCCCACAACCTCATCCTTCATTGAACTTACAATCATTTTTATGTCCAAAATTTTTTTCATTCCGATTGAAAAAATACAAAACTAAAGGCCTCCCATACAAATTATCTAGATAAACATGTTGTTAAATGAACATAGTTGAAACTTTTAAAGACAAAAAAACATTTATACAACACTTCTCTAGTTGATAAATAACATTTAACATTTTTTTCATATTTTATACGAATTCACTGACTGATGAAAACTAGATCCCATGATGTTTAGTCTCTGATGATATATCATTGTCACATCTTGTATGAGGATACTTGACCCAAATGAAAAAAATTTTCTCTCTCTGATAATGTTTTAAAAAAATTATTGAAATTCAATAGATTGATTAGTCCATAAATCTTTCTAACTGATCGCTGTCAATTCTTGTCTAATTACTCTTGACGCAATCATAAATATTCCTGACTTCTTGTTCTTAACCAATTGAAAATGAAAACACAAGTGATATGACACTCGGATTCTTTGATGAAAAAGTTTTACTACATTATTAAACATAACATTATTGAATGGTCTCTAATTCCATTTTATTGTTCAGTCTGATCACCATAAAAAAACTGTTCTACCTCCAATAAAATTTTACATCTAATTCTATATAGATACCAACAAATTGACGGATGGATCAATGTCAGAATCTTGATTGAAGGATCAGTGCAATTGTGTGTCTGATTGACTATTATCAACAATAGTTTCTTTTAAAACATTATCCACTAATGGTGCATTCAAAGAATCAATTTTTCTAGTGAATCAGTTCATTCGATGGATCAGTTGATCAACATTTTTAGAAAAATTCTCATTTCAAAAAAATTCATCTTATTATAAAACAAACGATTTCAGCATCTCATACATATTTAACTAATGATATAAGATAAGAAGAATTTGACTTCGAAAATTATTTCCTTCTAAAAAACATAATCTTGTATCATGAATTCTTCATGATTTTGAATGCAATTGGATATTCATAACATCATCTGACATAAATTGGAATTTTATATGACTGGAAATATTTTCAACACCATAGTTATTTCCATCCAAAATACAATCTAATTACCAATACATAGATTTTAAATTCAGTCACAAATCTTGGATCATATGAATTTTGTAAATATATTGTGGTGAGAACATATGAAACAACAAATAAATATCAGATTTAGTATAAAAAATCATGAAATACATTCTAGAAAAAATGAACCTTCTAATTCCAATCAGAAAATTCTTTCTAGAACAATATAATTATAAAACACAACTTTCCCCAGAAAACAACTCTATAACATTAAACCAAAAATGATGTAATATCTTAAGAACATTACATCCGATGATCTGATTTTGGTATTCCTTCATAAAATCACCAAAACAAATAATGTGAATTTATTTTCTCTAATGATAAGAAAATGTCAAGACCAATACAAGAGGGTGCCATGCCATGAATACCCCAAGACCACCTCCAATAGGCTAGAGTCTGTCAACTAGCATTGAGAAGTAATATCACACAAATAGGATGAAATTGTTTTTGTACCTGTACATAGACACACATATCCATGCCCAATATTATTAGAAATAAAAAACACTAAGTAAAAAAAATACATTTATACCACTATATCGCGACCAATAGAGTATGATAGGAATGTAATGTGCAGTAAAGTAAAAAAGGGCCAGAATAAAGGCCCACCAAAATGAAATATTTTTTAGCCCAAGTTACTGAAGCTCGTCCGTAGAGAACCCAACTTGAAGGGCAGGTACAAGAACTGCTGTCTGAAGCCAAAGGAAAACACCTACACTGTCTGGTCTCTCTCTAAGCACCACTTGGTCCTGGTCTACCTCGGACTCCATCACACATTGATGGTCTGCACATGACAAGAAATGTGTGGGCATAATTCATGTAGGGGTGAGTAAAACAATACTCATTAGGTACCCAAGAACCATAAATGTAGCACCATTAAGAAATACATGAAGTACACCACAAAGTAAACACCTGAATTGCGGAAAAAAAAGAAACACACAATGTACACTAATAATAAAATACATGAATTACAGTCAATACAGTCATATCCAATAGATGTATATCTAAAGCACATATATCAATAATATTCAGATATAAATATTTCAGACACTATGTATAATATTGTTCCAAACTAATATCAGTAACTCGATTCACATCATTTGTTTGAAATTTAACCTATAAAACTAGTAGAACACACTCCCGGAGCTAATCCATCCTTGAAAGAACATGTTCAAGAGATGTGATCTATCAGGAACAATACCACCATTCTTAATGGTACGTCAAAGAGAATGTTCTCCATGGAGAACATCATACTAGGTCCAACTCTAGTTCTCAACATCAGAGGTCCAGTCATTGTTTTCCTACTCCTAGAGCAAGCTAAGGAATCCCACGTGAAGAGGCATGCCCCTATCCACTACACATTGTTATGGGAGCACTGCCCTCGACTAACTTGTGAAACCTCTGTCACTATTGTAAGGATTGGACCACTCCCCAGTCCATCGATGGTGAACTAACAACCATCTAGGTATCGTTCACCATGATTGAATGCGTCCACACATCGTAACGTTATCCAACACCCAAGGGAGATCAATTTCTAATAGATGACCCGTTTCTTATTACTACACATATACAAGGGATTACAACTCCGTAAGTGAGGACCTGCACCCAGGTTCAAATATGGGATTAATACTCATGAAGGACCCACACCCTAATAAGATAGGGGAGTATTACATAATATATTGAGGAATCATACACTAACTCAGTTGGGAATTGCCACCAAGTGACTAGAGGACCCACACCCTAGATGGAAAGGAGATTACCAAGTCAGTAATGATAACACATGATGTTTCGATAATGCATAGAGTGTTGATGGTGCATGAAGAATATGTGTTAGTGCCCATAGCATTTATGCCTGTGAACATAGCGTTGATGGTTAATAAATCCCCCAATACACATAGTTACCATGTCACAGTAGAAATAAGTATTCCAATCATTGTGTGATTGTACTGGGAGAATCTGCTCCACGAGCCATTAGGCCATATGCCAACTTCTAAAAAAACTCCGTTAGAGTATATCAAAAGAAAAGTCTTGTTATAGGGGTTGCAATGCCATAAATGTATTGTAAAATAGACACATGGTTTGAAAGGTATGAACAATTTAGTAAAAAGGGTATGGTCTGGGTTTGACATGACTTGGTTCACCTGACCCGACTTGACTCGACCAAATTTGACCAATCTGACATGACCCGTTTGGTCTGGGCTGGCCCTAACTGGACCGGCCTATTGGGCCTCAGGACCACAGCCTGATTTTGTAACCTAGACCACATCATGTGGGTCAGATTTTTTTTCCAGATGTAGTCCACCCAGGCCATGTCCCCCTATTCCACATCGTCACCCGATTATGTGGCAAGCCGGCTCCCCCTGTCAATGTGGTGCTGGACCAAGTTTCACATGGCCGACCCACCTCGTCCACCTATTCCCCCAGTCAACACTATAGGTTCTACCACTATTAAGGATTCGATTTACTTATTTCCACAACTATTGGAGGCTCCTCCGACGCTGTCCCACCTGGACCTTCTCTATGCGCCCTACCGTCAGCCGCCCTATTGGAGGCTCATCCATCTTCCACCCCACCTTACCCTAGCCTACGAGCAGGGCTACGTGCCATCCTCTCCATCGGCCATCCTTCCAGCAGGCCGCCGTTCCGCGTGCCCTCTTTCATAAGCCTTCACTTGCCTGCCGTAGTCTCTTTGCACCTCCTAAATGTCACCGCAGATCGCAACCTTAATTCTTGGATCATTGTTCCACGAATTATAGGCACTTCGTGCCTCATAATCGCACATAGTTTTAGTGCCTAGTCTCATAATTTTCATAAATAATTTCTAAAAATATAATTGGAAAAAATATGAGTCATCACATTCTCCCCACTATAATGATTAACATCCCCGAAATCAAAAACAATGTCTAATAAAATTATTAGGGTACTGAGTATGAACTTGAGCCTTATACTCCTATGTGATCTCCTAGAGATTCTTTTGTTGTCATTGTACACACACTAAATGAGTCTCTCATCCAATAAGGATCCTCTCCCTTCAATACTCGATCCCCATGACAAGGTTATGAAGTGAGTGGCATGATATGAAACTATTGTTGAAGGAATTACTTGGATTCAAACTATCTCCTATATGTAAAGGCATCTCAAGCTCTCCACAGAGGTCTTCTCATGGATTAGTAGAAGTGGGATGACTTGGTAGGTCAGTCAACAATCACCCAAATGGTATCATTTCACCATATGTTCATGGTAAAACCATCATGAATCTCATCAACATCCCATACCACACCCACTTTGGAACCTCTCGAATGAAAATAACAACCCTTTCCAAACCCAAGTGGTTTGACACAATGTGTTATTAATCAAAGAACTCATTCAAACAAAAATCCATCTTTCATATCAATAGGTAATCCCAGCTTCAACCTGTTTTGTCATTCATGGTACCATCCCCAACAAATTCTTGAATATGATGATGCATCTCACCACTTACAACATCCACTATTTCTAGAAAAACCAGGCCTCACTCCCCCACATACAACAAAATCCATCTAGTACTATCCATCACATACTCACATTACATCACACGAAGTAAGAAACAAACATAAGAACCGGGATCTCCCCCCTAAAGGAAGTCTTTTATACTTACCCCATAATGAATTCTCATGGATCTAATGGGGATGTACTGCCCCAAAGGGAAAACCTGAAACTTCATTAGAACCTCCTCCCCCAACATCAATACTATTATTTTTGCATCCTCTAAAATGGACGATGTGCTCCCCACCTTTTGAATTTCTATATGGGGTATTCCCTGTGGACATCTGGGAACATATGGTCTCACAGTTGGTATCCTCAATATTTTCCTCCATGATTCATTGTAAGAGTGGAGGGGTGTCAGCCAACGACTAGAGATAAGCCACTCTGATTCTATCCACTAAGGATAATTATAATGAGGCCAACCGCCCTGATGCATCACTTAGTAGCTGAAAACAAGATCTTTTACTATGAGAATCTACTACCACGTTCCCCTTCCTAGGAGTATAGAAAATTTCAATGACATAGTCTTGGAGGGACTCTATCCAATTACTCTATCTCAATCTTCACTGGATCGACAAAAACTCTGCCACTATTATAGGGAATTGGGGAATCATAATAATCACTAATCTAAGGGTTGGGAAAACAAATTTATGAGTAATTGGCTGCAACCTCCTTTGTGTGAGTCCGTAATATTCTTTATAGGTTTACTTTTCACCATTATGGAAAACCTCATTCCACCACTATGAATACACCACACTCTTCACCAGAAATATTCAATCTAAGTATGAAATATGGAAAACTAGTCCATACCATGAATAAAGTCATATGCCCTCGACACCACTACCAAGAGATCCCAACCAAACCTCTCACCCCTACGATTTGGGTCCCATTTTTTTGATGTAGTGTGTGATCATTGGGTTCACTACAGTAAGAGTATCCAAACAAGAGAATTGAGTTAATGGTTCACCTGTAATCTCTGATACTCGAACAAGATTCGTGGAAAGAAGATAATTACTAGTACCTATATTTATCAATATAGTAAATAAGGTAGAATAAACATAGACTATGCATTGAATCATTCCTCGAATACTTGGGTCATATACCTCGACCACATGCAGCTGTCCCCTACCCTATCAACTAACTCCCTGATCCTGGAATGGATTACCTAGGGGTGGTGGTGGTAACATGACAAAATGTCTATCACGCCCTACTACTCTGCCAGCTCCTCTACCACATCCACCACCTAGAAGATCTTTCTTTTTCTGCTTTCCCATTATTGAATATTACTGACTCAACTTCTCATCCAAGGGATTATCAACCATAAAGGTTTTCTCTCGAAACCCATCATAGGTAGGAATGCATTGAAAGACAATGATGTATCAGACATCCCTAAGAACACCTTCTTCTGAGGCTCAATCCCTAAATCACTGGTCATGTATCATATCCATTGAGTACCTCGAAAGGTCATTATACCTCAATGAATAATCAGATATCAACGTGTTATCCTTTTGGAGTTGTAGAAGCTTCTATACATGAATATCCCTTTGTTTATAAGGTGATAACTCGTATCTAAAAAGGTTCTCAAACTCAATGCATGGAAGATTCACCTCATCATAAGATCGAGTAACCAAACCCCATATTTTCCTTGTGGATCCATGTATAAGTTATTCATGATCAAATTTACCCAAAATAAGAATGTAGGACGGTCTTTTTAGTCTAGTTTGGGTTGTCGAATCCTCAGAGGCCTAATAAGTACCTACAGACACCTACATTATATGGATTGTTTTTGGATATAAAGTGTCCAACATTGGTTGATTAAAGATGGTTTTAATGTATCACTAACAGATTTTAGTTAATTCAAATTATGGTAATGAGTTGATCCTAGGTTATCACTCTGGGTGGATTGGATGAATTCATTTTTTAATGATTACAATTTATTATATTTGAGATGGGTTCGTTTAAGAAGATCAAACAAAATCAACAATTACCAGTTTAATGCCTAAAAACCCTAATACAAATCACCTATAAACTTGAATGATCAATGTTTTGATCACTCCAAGGTAAAGGTTCGTATTAGAACTTGAAATGTGTGACCTTAAATTCAATAAGGATGTAGAGGTTTTAAAATCAACAAAGAAAAATATCATTTAAAAGGAGTGATTATCCATTAATGGAGTGAGAAATAACATCCAATACAGCCCTTTTCTACTCCATTGGATCAACCCATAAAATAGTTATCCCTCTATTGATGACATGTCTTCAACGGAAGCCAGAAGTAGATTTACGAGAGTGGAATTGAAGAAGTAAAAATAACAACAAATATTGATCACTCCATCGATGTGTGATAAATATCACAAAGTATGGTGTGAATAAATTCACACCTTGAACCAAAGATATCAACCTGATATGGAGAACAACACAATAAGAGGATAATAAAAAAGTTTATTAAGAAACTAAAGTTAATTGAACAACTTACATGTAAAAGACAAACTTGAGACAACAAAATCACAGCATAACATTACAATGAACATAAGCTCAAATTATTAAAATATCCTCCAACACTACTACATTAAATTAGAATTTTGGGATCCATGGGTCGAGCCTCCAACATTAAAAGGCATCCCACTTGATTATGTTAGACCTATGGTGGTGGTAAGCATGTGGAATTTGGACTTTTCCACTCTTGACCCGAGGTTGTAGCCAGTTTGAAACCACCGAATAGATGCACCTGGAAGGCCTTCAATATGGCTGAATTGGAGTGGTTCATATAAGAAAAACATGAAGAGAAATACGTCCTCTAACCGTCTGCAATGTTTCAGCCGAAAATAGTTTATGTTTAATGAGATATGTGTAACATGGTGGGCTATTTTTCTAGGCCCTAGAATCTGTCATAGAATTTTATCTTCAACTTGGGATGCCTAAATAACTACAATAGAGGCCAAATTATCACTAGATCCTGCAGACTTATTTGTTACTCTGTAATTCCTATATCATCCCACGATGTTTGGGCTTCATTGGGATTTTATTGTGGGTCCCGCGTTCTTATCAGTGGGCTGGTTTCCAATCTGCCTTCTCTAGAATTTTTTCCTCTCAACACCAAATATCTCCATCATCGTTTTTGAATCCTCCATTAATTCCTGAATGAAAAATGTTCATATTTAAGTGAATATAAAGTTAAAAAAATATAAAAATAAAATATAGATAATTACAATCATTAAAATCAGATGAATCATTGTGCCTAAATTTGTGTACATTAGGCATGAATTGCATATATGATATGAATGAATGTTAAAAATTAAAATCCACTAACTCAGGCCCATAAGATCAAAAATAAACATCTAATACCATTAAAATTTAATTAAAATATGTATTTTTATGGGCTAATCACGCCCCAACTTGATATTTTCTAGTCCCGAGCAATAATATATCTCAACAATATGAAATTCGAATCCCTTTTCCAAAAACATTTTAATACACAATGGTCACCAAAAACCCTTATACCAAAAAATCATGAAACCCATCAAAATATTTCAATAAAAGATAGTTTCATAAGAAAATCTCAATCCCAAGCACATTCCTTTGTTCGAATTCATTGCCATATGTCATCTAATATCAATTAAGTATGAGGATGTGTTGTGTATCAAAATAGACATGGGGGTTCATATTAATTCAAGGGGGAAATGATGGAAGCGTTAGGTGGAATCACATTTCAATATTAAGATGAGTATTAATTTTTTTATTTGTGTTATTTTTTGTTTTTTTTTTTGTTTTTTCAATTTTTCCATGGTGATTGTAATTGCACTCAAAAGAGTCAACCCCTGTAGAGAGACTTTGCCGATGACTCCCAGGCTCAAAGTCCTTAGGGAACCAAGTGAATCCTACATACTCAGGCATCATCTCGAGTTAACTCAGTCAAAAAAAATTCAAATTAATAAAAATAGAGATTAAATTTCTAACTCTGGGCCAGACAACTATGGATTCATGATCCCCAAGTTCTGAAATCCACACATTAGGCCATTTCATTGCTCTACATGTTAATTATTGTTCTTTTTATTTTTTATTGAATACTCATATTAAAACTAAAATGATCACCAAACCTATGAAATTTATTTGGGGGACCCCATGAACTCAAATTAATACCCCACTATCCAATGGACGTGCATTGTGATCTTTTTTTAATTTTGATGAAAATATAAACGATGAAATATCAAATTGGACAACCACACTTTCCAAAATCTATGCTCATGAAATTATACAAGGATTAAAATCACAATCAGGACATACTAAATTATTTGATATTCTATTTCAAAATGTGAAATGTGTATTACCATGTTCAAGGTTAAAGAAATTTTTTCTTCCATTAAGGCACATTTTTTGACAAATCATTCATTTTTTTGACACTAAAGCATTTTTTATTTATCTCCCCCCAACATAAAATAACATTTTTCTTATTTTTTAAGGAAAAAAAATTGTAGGGGGTAGAGGTAGAGAATGAGAGTTCAATAAAGAAATTGAAAACGAGGATCATGGAATGAAGTCAACTGGCGGTTGAAGATGAAATTCTTGCTTCCCCCTTTTAATCACATGATCTCGATGTCAGTCTAAGAATTATCTAGTGGAGAAAGAAAAAAAAAGAAACAATAAAAACAATATATATATATATATATAATAAATAAATTATAATATAAGTATATATAATTAAAATATAGAATAAGGAAGCACAAAAAGTCATAGGTCAGTGGTAAATGCGCGCCCCTGCCTCCCTTCAGTCCCGAGTTCGATTCCCCGCAGCTTTTCCGGTTGTGACAGGGTTTGACCCATGACCTACGACGTGTCTCTTATTATTATTATTATATTTTTAATTATTTTTTTTATTTTTATTTTAATCTACAAACACATAAAATAAAATTAACTGATGATTCAATGTCTTCTTTTTAAATTTCTGGGGAAGGTATTACTCAAGGATCACACCACGTGACATAGATGAATATGGTGATCCCCTTTTGTACCCATCCATACTCATAATATATGAAAATGTCAATAATATATTTTTTTAAATATCCAAATGATTCATTAATCCAATTTATAAAAAAAAAAGATGATCCTCAAAGATGAAAATCACGGGTTTCCTCCCGTGCAGTGCTTTGGTTTAATGTCTCTAGCTTGACTTAGACCCTTAATTATTTAAGTATTTTCCTCATATATGGTTGGTTCACACATGTTTTTATCAACTTCATTTTCTTGTAATGTTTCAATGAATGGATTGAATCTATGACCATTAACATTAAAGGTTTGACCATTGGTGGTATCTTGAATTTCTACAGCCCCATGGGGGTGCACCTTATGCACTATGTATGGACCTGACCATCTAGACCTCAACTTTCCCGGGTGTAAATGGAGTTTAGAACTATAAAAAAAACAGCTTTACCTATTAAAATGTGTTTGGTTTTAAGATTTCGAAATTGGCAGGCTTGTACTTTAGCTTTATAGATCCTTGAATTTTCATAAGCCTTCATCCTAAGTTCCTCAAGTTCATTGAGTTCTAATTTCCTTTCTGTTTTGGCCAATGAGATGTCATAATTCATTTTATTAATTTCCAAAAAATACTTACGTTAAATATCCACTTTCAAATGTCTTGCTTAACCATAAACCAACCTATATGGGGACATTACTAAAATGGTTTTATATGCAGATCAATAGGTCCAAAGAGTATCTAAGAGTTTGCTTGACCAATCTTTCTTATATGGTTTAACAGCTTTCTCAAGAATTTGTTTGATTTCTCGATTGACTAACTCATCTTGACCATTGTTCATTGAGTGGTAATAATTGGACACTTTGTGAGAAATTCGATAATTTTCCATGATTTATGAGAATGGATGATTGCAAAAACGAGCTCGGTGATCACTAATGATAGATCTAGGAATTCCAAGTCTAGAGAAGATGTTTTCTTTTAAGAATCTAATAATAGTTTGATAATCATTAGATTTTGTGGGAATGAACTCAACCCATTTTGATACATAATCAATAACTAAGAGAATGTAAATATATCCCCTAGCGTTTGGGAAGGGACCCATGAAATCAATTCCCCAACAGTCAAATATTTCAACCACTAAGATAGGAGTGAGTGGCATTTGATTCTTTTTTGTGATGAATCCTACTTATTGACACCTATAAAATATTTGACAAAATTTTTAAGAGTCCCTTGAGAGGGTGGTCCAGAAGTGACCACATTGAAAAATCTTAGCAGATGTTTTCTTAGAAGAAAAGTGCCCTCCACATGCCTCGCTATGACATAATTTAAGGATGGAATCTCGTTCATATTCTGGGACACACCTCCAAATGACTTGGTCAGGGAAGAACTTATAGAGGTATGGATCATCAAACACATAGTGCCTAAAATCAGAAAGGAATTCCCATCGAGTTTGAGTCCCTAAAAATTTTGGGATGACTCCTGTAACTAAGAAGTTAACTATGTCGGCATACCAAGGGAAATCACTCACAAAGTATAGGTGTTCATTAGAGAATGAATCAGACATAGAAAGGCGACTTGAGTTGTCATTTAATTCCATCCTATAGATATGATCAGTTACAACATTTTCAAAACCCTTTATATCTTTGATTGTGACTTAAAATTCGTGTAAGATAAGGACCCACCTAATCAGTCTAGCCTTGGAATCTTGTTTTTGGATGAGGTATTTTAGTACAGAATGGTTAGTGAACACAATGATGGTGGATTTTAAGATGTAGGACCTAAAATTATTTACAGAAAACACAATATAAATTTACTCCTTTTAAGTGGTGGTGTAGTTGATTTGGGCATCATTTAATGATTTTCTTTCATAATAAATGACATAAGAAGTTTTACAAAACTATTTCCTAACACAACTCCTACAGAAAAGTCACTGGCATCACACATAAGTTCTAAAGGGAGGTTCCAATTTGGAGATTTCATAATGGGAGGAGTGGTGAGAGAGTATTTAGGGTTGATAATGAACCCTAACAGCTTTATGTCCAAAAAAATGGAGCATCTTTTACTCGGATAACACAATAGGGATGGGAGATTGAACTAAATTATTTGATGGATATTCTATTGAAACCAGCATGTCCTAAGAAAGACCTCACTTCCTTGATAGTTTAGGGTGATGCATGGTGACGAATGAGGTCAACCTTGGTTTTATCAACATCAATCCCCCTTCCTAAGACAAGATGGACTAGAACTAGTCCCTCTTAAACCATGAAATGGAATTTTTTCAAGTTTAGGACCAGATTATTTTCTTCACATCTTGACAATACTCTCTCCACATTCCTCAGACATCCCTCAAATGTATCCTCAATCACAGAGAAGTCATCCATGAACACCTCATTAAAATCCCCAACCATTTTTGAGAATATTCCCATCATGAACCACTAGAAGTTTCTAGGGGAATTTCATAACCCAAAAGGCATGTGTTTGAATTCAAAGGTTTCAAATGGACATGGTAATGTAGTCTTCTCTTGATCCTCTAGGGAGACCTCAATTTTATTATACCCTGAGTACCCATCTAAGAAACAGTATAAGGCATGAAATTCCACTCTCTAAGGACTTGGTCAATAAATGGTAAGGGGAAATATTGCTTCTTGGAAAACGATTTTAGTTTCCTATAGTCGAAGCAGACTCTCCAGCCACTACTCACCCTTGTTGGAGGAATCTCTCCATCCTCAATGGTTATCACTGTGATTCCAGCCTTTTTTGGAAACACCTGGATTGAGATCACCCATTCACTCTCATATATGGGATATATGATACCATCTTTTAACAATTTTAGATGTTATTTTCTTACTACCTCCATGAGATTAGAATTTATTTTTCATTGAGGTTGACGACATAGATTTCAATCAGATTCTAGAACAATCTTATGAGTCCTGATAAGTGGGCTAATCCCAAGAATATCAGACAGGGTCCAAACAATGGATATATTATGATTCCTAAGGACATATAGAATAATCGTCTCATTATTGGCTTCAAGAGAAGAATAAATGGTAATAGGATGTGTTCTATTGTCCCCTAGGAAGGCATACTTGAGTGCAACAGGAAGTTCCTTCATCTCAAGATCAGGTTGGTTTAGAATTTACATAGAAGATTGGTACATTGGATCAAGATCAATTTCATTTCCTAAATATTTATATGGGATTGATTCCACAGAGGTATAAGATTCACCTACTAGATTGGCTTGATCAGATTTAGGGAAGGAAGATAGAGTGGTCTCTATGAAAGTGGTTTCCTGAAATGTTTCACTGATTGTTGGACCTAATACTTCATCATAAGAGAAATTTGAAAATGATTCAAGACAAGGAGATAAACTTCCTTCATATGAACAAAGGAAATCAATCTCATCTTAACATAAACATCCATCAAATATTCCTTGATGTTCTATGGATTCATTATCAATTAATCATATCATGCTTACATCATGAATGTCCTCGTCATCCCCTATTTGTGAGCTTTCATTATAGATGATCAAGTCTAGAATAATGTTTCCAAATATGATGGTTATGTTCTCATTTCGAACTCAGATAACAGAGTTGATTTTTGCAAGGAAAGCATGACCGAGGATTATTGGGGTTTGTTCCTTATTTCCTAAGTTTGGATGGTTTTCAAGGAAAATAAAGCTAGCTGGGTAGATGAAGTTTTCAACCATTACCATAACGTCCTTTAAAATCTCCTTTGGAACCCTAATGTTACGATCAGTAATTTGAAGTGTGACAGATGTGGGTTGGAGATCTTTTAGTACTAGGTGGAAGTACACAACATAAGGGAAGAGGTTGACACTAGCACCTAGGTCATTGAAGGCCTTGACATCTTTTCTCTCTCCTAGTTCAACATTTATGTATGGGAAACCTTGGTCTTTCAAATTAGGAGGAATGGTCCCTTGAATGGTGGTACTCACATTAGTAGCCAAAAGGACTTGGTTTTTATGTGTAAATTTTCTTTTAAAAATGAACAAGTCCTTAAGTTACTGTGAGTATGTAGGTATGGTTTTGATTTCATCGAGAAGGGGATTGATCAACTTGACTTGAGATAATATTTCCCTTAATGTTTCACTTAATTCAGGCTTGGTTATCCCCCTCATTAATTGAGGAAATAGTGTCGGTTGTGGGGTTGTTTGTTGAAGAGTTGTTTCATTGAAAATGTTATCATGTTTTTCATTTTTATCATTTCATTCATTTGAAATTTCATCCAATTTTTGAATCATCAGATGGGTTCTGAATTAGTTGTCCAGGTTTTTCAATTGATTTTCCACTTCTAAAAATAGTAACAGCCTATAGTTTTTCATGAGTTGTTTGAGTGTAACATTAATATCCCCATAAATTTGAATATGGTATGGCTTGAGTAGGCATGGGTGCCTTACCAGTTTTGATGGTTTGAATTTCTTGTATATTGTAAGAGACTTCCAATTTCATTTTTTTTCATTTTTTTTCATAGTTGTTTTAGTATGATTTGGGGAACAGTTTGGGCTGGTGCTTGGGAAGATTGGTTTATCACAGGGGGGATATTTTTGAGGTGGGATGGTTTGTTGAAAATGGACTAGTGGCTATTGGTATTGGATAGGATTGGTTTGGAACTGGTTGTGGGTTTGGTAGTTCTAATGGTGGGTATGTATTTTGTCCCTATGGATGGCTAGGTTGTTGGTTATCATTCCAGTAGAAGCCTGGGTGGTCATTTTACCTTGGGTTGAAATTGTTTTGGTATTGAGGATTTTTAAAGTTCATGGAATTTACTTCCACTGGGGGTCCTCCTAAAAGAACATCCTTGATGGATGGAATGGTTGATAAGTTGTGTTTATTATGGTCATGTTTGTCACAAATTGTGCAAACAGGGTGTATAGTTTGGATTTCATGGACTTTCCTAAGGTCTATCTCTTTAACCTTCCAAGAGGGTGCTGCAAGTTTATCCCTAAGGATTTACTCTTCTCTATGTGTATGAATTCCAGTAGTTCTTTGTGGATTTTCAGAATAAGGTGAAGTTCCCCATATTTGGTTTTATTCAGAAAGGCTTTCTAGATACTCATAACCATCATTTGGGGCTTTGTTTCTAAAATTTCCATTACACATCATGTTAATGAATTGTTTGTTCCACAGAACAAACACTTCATATAAAATTTTCACTTGTTCCGAAATAGTAAGACCATGGTGTGGAACCATGTTTATAGTGTCATTGAACCTCTCCCATGTTTTATAGAATTACTCTCCCTCTTTTTCAAAAAAAAATTGGTTGCTCTTTTTTGTGAAATTGTTTTGTGGTGGGGAAAGTATTTTTTGTAGAATTCTCTTTGTAGTTGGTCCAAATAGTTTATGGATGATGGTCTAAAAATTTTTAGCCAATTTTTATCTCGATCCATTAAAGAAAAAGTAAACAG
The DNA here is from genome assembly GCA_963277665.1 of Viscum album. Taxonomy (NCBI): domain Eukaryota; kingdom Viridiplantae; phylum Streptophyta; class Magnoliopsida; order Santalales; family Viscaceae; genus Viscum; species Viscum album. The sequence goes on from OY728133.1 coordinate 1,364,189,487, forward strand.
CCTCATCATAGCTGATTCTAGTTGATGTGGGGGACACATGGTTTCTACAATTTCACAGAACTCTTTAATGTGAAGGTAGGGAATCTCAGAATCCATTGCATGGAATGTGGGAAGGTGGTATAGGAAATGGGGTTTAAAGATGTAGTTGGAGTCTCTTGGTTAATTATGTCTAATGCATGAGGGGGTATAGGTCCAGGAAGGGGTGAGGTAGTCATTCATGTTTTTATCAACTGCAATCCCCAAGTTTGGGGCTGCCTCATTTGGGTATCCATTTTGGTTCCCACCAGGGTTTATGAGTTGGTTTATTCGATGAAATTCCATTAAAATAGGCTCAATTTTTGACTTTGGGGTATTAGGAAGATTAGGAACTAATATCAAGAGTTCTCTTGGTGTACTTGACTCCCCAACCCCATGACTATCCTCCCTAACTAGACTGTTTGATTGATCGCGGGTGTAGGTGGACAAGCGCCAAAAGAAAAAAAAATGAGAAAGGGAAAAGATAAGATAATTTGGATGAGAAAAGAAGAAATGAGGGAGAATAGAATGGGTGTTTAGATGACTTAATTGTGTCCCTATAAATGGCACCAAAATTTTATTCACACTCAAATTTACCCAAAAGAACTTGGTAGGACGGTCCTTGTAGTCTAGCTTGGGTTGTCGAATCCTCAGAGACCTAAGAAGTACCTATATACACGTACATTCAATGGATTGTTTTTGGATATGAAGTGTCCAACATGGGTTGATTTAATATGGTTTTGAAGGATAACTAACATATTTATGTTAATTCCATTTTAAGGTAATGAGTTGATCCTAGGTAATCACTCGGGGTGGATTGGATTAATTTCTTTTTTAATGATTTCAATTTCTTATATTTGAGATGTGTTAATATAGAATGATCAAACAAAATCATCACTTACTAGTTTAATACCTACACACCCTAATACAAATCACCTATAAACTTGAAGGATCAATGTTTTGAGAACTCCAAGGTAAAGGTAAGTATTATCACTTGAAATGTGTGACCTTAAATTCAATAAGGATGAAGAGGTTATAAAATCATCAAATAAGAATATCATTTAAAAGAAGTGATTTTACATTAATGTAGTGATAAATAACATTTAATAAATCCCCTTGATACTCCCTTGGATCAACCCATAAAAGAGTTATCCATCCAATGATGACATGTCTTTAATAGAAGTGGGAAGTAGACTTACAAGGGTGGAATTGAAGTAGAAAAAACAACAACAAAAATTGATCACTCCACCATTGTGTGATAAATATCACAATGTATGGTGTAAATAAATTCAAACCTTGAACCAAAGGTATCAAATTCATATGGAGAACAACACTATAGGAGGATAATAACTACGTTTAATAAGAAACTAAAGTGAATTGAACAAATTACATGTGAAAGACAAACATGAGACAACAAAATCGCAGCATTACATTACATTGAAAGAAAGCTCAAAAGATGAAAAACTCTTCCATCATCACAGCCTTAAATAAGGATGTTGTGAGGCTTGGGTTGAGAATACAATATTACAAAGAATCAAACTTGATTATGGTAGGCCTATGGTGGTGGAAAACTTGTGGAATTTGGACTTTTCCACTCTTGACCCGAGGTGGCAGCCAGCTTTCCACCAACAAACAGATGCACCTAGAAGACCTTTGAGATGGCTGAATTGGAGTGGTCCATAGAAGACAAACATAAATCTCCCGACGTCCCCTAAGGGTATATAATGTTGCAGAAAAAATGGTATATGGTTAACATCATATGTGTAAAATTGTTGGCTATTTTCCTGGGTCGTAGAATCTGTCCCAAAATATAATCTTCAACTTGTGCAGCTTGAATAAACAGAATGGAGGCCGAATTAGCACTGGATTATGAAGAATTACTCCTTCCTATGTATTTCCTATAGCATTATAAGAAATTTGGGCTTTATTGGGTTTGTATTGTGGGTCCCACATTCTTATCAGTGGGATGGTGTCCAATTTACTTTCTCCAGAATTCTTTCCTTTCATCACCAAATATCTTCATCATCCTTTATGAATCCTCTATTGATCCCCATATGTAAAATGTTCATATTTAAGTGTAGATACAATTACAAAAATATCAAATTATAATATGGATAATTATAATCTTTAAAATTAGATGAATCATTTGGCCTAAATTGGTGTAAATTAGGCATGAAGTGCATATATGATAAGAATGGATGTTCAAAATTAAAATCCACTAACTCAGGCCCATAAGATCAAAAATGAATACTTAATACTATTAAAATTTAAATAAAATATGTACTTTTATTGGATAATCAAGAAGGCTCTCTGATAGGACTACCATCTAATCTACTGGTTTCTTAACTGGATGAGAAACTCAGTCACCACCTCAAGACAGTCCCCAACCTCCTATTTGTTGGGATCACATCAAAACCCAAAGTGTCTCTATTAGTAAAACTTATGAAGCACACCCAGCCTATGCTCCTCATCAGCTGGTACTACTGGTACCATGTGCTGCTCTAAAAGTGGTGACATGGATGGTGTTCCACATGGAGGTTCTATCTCTAGTACAAATCCATGTACTAATCTCTTGGCACCTGATAGATCATAATCATGATCACATGGTGGAATCCTAGTTGGTTGTTTACATGGAGGCATATTGAAGGAAAACAGGATACACCATAGTCAATCGAGTATATCTGAAGATCTGACTCAAGACGGACAAGGAATGCACAATTATTCTTATAAGATAACTAGACCATTTACTCCCTACAACTAGTATTTTCATGTAGTGAGTTAAAAAGAAGGAATTCACAGTCCTTGTGTATTGATACATTGACCGATGCCCCAACGCTGGAGTCCCTAAACTGAATGATGAACTCAAAACATGTAACATTGTTTCCCTAGTCCAATCTCATAGACTCCCAACCCTAAATTAGAACCAACCACATATGATACCAATTTTTCATGACACATCCCAGAGTGGATCTTTTCAGTGATTACACCATGCCTGCCTTCAATATGCCAAGGGCAGGAGACTAGTACCGAGTAGTCAAATCCATCAAATGGGAGGAATTTTCCTATGTACATACACAAAAACACACACACATATCAAATCCCAAAATTCTAAAAATGTAAAAACACTAAGTAATAAAATTCATGCATACCACTATATATCAACCAATTGAGTATGACTAGAAAGTAAAGTGCAATAATGTATAGTTGGGAAAAAATATAAGTCCACCAAAAAGAATGAGTCTACAACACAAGGTCCTAACTCTTGTCCGCAAGAAATCCAACCTGACGAGTTAGTATAGGAACCACTGTCTGATGCCACAGGAGAACACCACAACTGTCTGGTCTCTCTTGAATCACCCCCTCATATTGGTCCACCCCAAACTCCAACAAATATTGATGGTATTCACAAGATACGAAACATAGAGGCACAACCCATGCATGGGTGAGTAAAACAATAGTAAATAAGGACCCAGAACCATAAAGGCAGCACCACTAAGAAATTCACGATGTACACCACAAATGAAACACAAGAAGTGTGACAAAAAAGAAACACATGAAGTACAACCCCAAGGAAACACACAATTTATGTAAAATAAGGTTAGTTCACAAAGATATATTTTTACAAAAAATATATCAAGTACATCTAGATATACTCATTTCAAACACTATGTATCATAAGGTTCCAACTTCATATTCAGTAATAATAATCTTATCGTAGGGTCAAATGGTAGCCCATAAAAATAGTAGAACATGCTCCACAAGATCAACCATCCAAGATGTCACTTGTCCGAGAGATGAACTCCATCAGGAACAACACTGACATTCTTAATGGTAAATCCAAGATATCATGATCCATCAGGAACATCCAACTAGGTCCACCTCTAATTCCCAAAACCAGAGGTCCAGTAATCACTATCTTGAGCCTAGAGCAATCAAAGGAAACCCAAGTGAAGAGGCCCTCCCCTATCCACTATTCACAGTTGAGGGGGCACTGCTCCTGAATAACTTGTGAAATCTCTACCATTGCTGTAAGTAGTGTCCTCCTCTTTATTATTTCAAGGGAGAACTAACTCATATCTAGTTATCATTCACATCAAGTGAATGGGACCACCCCTCATAACTGTATCCAACACCCTAGGGATATCCATCTACAATGGAGGACTTTCTCCCCATCGCTTCATGGAGACACAGGAGTACAAATTCATAAGTGAGGACCCACTCCCCGGATCCAACATGGGAGTACTACTCATGAAGGCCCCTTACCTTAATACAATCGGGTATTACTACTTAGTATATCAGGGACCCACACCGTAACTTAGTAGGGGAGTACCACTTAGTGACTAGAGGACCCACACCCTGATAAGACAGAAGAGTACCGACTCAGTCATGATAACACACAAAGTGTTGATATTCCATGGAGCATTGATGGCGCATGGAGTATTGATGGCGCATGGAGCATTGATGGGTCATGAAACCCCCAAGGCACATAGTCACTATGTCCCAATCAAAAGATGGATTATGCATGTAGCATGCTTGTATCGGGAGAATTTGAATATCAATCCATTATTCTAAATGAAAAATTCCATGAAAAACTCACTTATATTATATCAAAGGGTATGCCTTGTCATAATGGTCCCAATGATGCAAATTGCTCATCAAATAGACATGCAGTTTGAAAGATATGAACAATTTAGTAAAAAGGGTCCATCCTAGTCGGGGTCTAACCCGACCCAATTCAGCCGACAGAACCTGACCGGATTGGGTGTGGGCCAGCCCAAACTGTACAGACCTATTGGGCCACTAGACTGTGGCCAGGTTCTTCAACCCGACCCACATCGTGTGGGCTGGCATAGTTCCACTAGAAACGACCCACCCTTGTCGTGTCCCCTTGGTCCACGCAGTCGTCCGACCATGTGGCCAGCCGGATCCCCAAGTAAATGTAGTTCCATACCACGTTTCATGCATCCAACCTACCTCACCCGCCTAGTCCTATGGCTCCCACTACAGGTTCCACCTCTAATACGGCTTCGAGCTGCATCCCATTGTAGCCATCGCGACCTCCTATCTTTGGGATCCTCCAACGTGGTCCCTCCTAGACCACGACAGCATGCCCCACTACTGGTCATCCCACTTGTGGCCCATTCTTCTTGCACCCCATCGAAACTCATCATACCCACCTGGCCATGTTCCGTCCTTGTCGTCGGCCGCCCTGCAGGAGTCCCATCATTCATCATGCCATCCAACATAAGTCATCAGTTGCCTATTTCTCTCTCGTTTCACCTCTCCAATTCCCCGACGGATCACAACCTTAGGTCTCTGATCATTGCTCCATGGATCATGGGCGAAACGATTTATCGTATGGTGTAATGATCTATCGTTCGTGTAGGGTTTCAATGGGCAACGAATGACCGAAGAATGAAATAGATTTTGGGGGGAGATTAAACACATAAATTTCTAAAGAATGGATCTTGTCCTTGTTCATTATTCCTTTATCAGTTCATGTTAGTGGGATTAGGAAGAAACCAACAACCAAATAATCACCATGACCTATTCCCTTTATTCCCAAAATAACTATCCATCCTTAAAGAATGATCAAACCGCAGATCAACATATTCCTAGGTTGATCTGAATTTTGCATTTTATTCTTGGAAGGAGAAAAGAAACCATTAATAGAATGATACCCTTCCTAGAGTTTGTATTGATCATTGAAAGAAGAACGATTTGTTTTTTGTCATCAAGAAGATCCTCCAATTTAGCTAGCATAATAATCCTTGATTTGCTCAATACGTCATTATCGTTGTTCATCAAGAGATATTCTTCACGGTCTCTCTATAGACTCTAGAGATTTCCATAGGGTTATGCCTCTAAACATGGTTCCCATAAAAAATATAAAATTTAAAATGAAACATTGTTGCATTGAAGAAAATAATATTTATTAAATTATTTTAATGACATTTACGTCTAAAATCTCTCATTCACTGTCAGCCCACTCTGGCCGATGTTAGACCTCACCTAAAGAACCCCCTCATGAACTCAATGGTGTTCTCAAATTTCTAATCAGAGTTAATGTTTATGAGTAATTAGTATTTGAAAATAAAATAATTTTATTTATTGTTACATCCCAAAAAATACTTTTCACATTTGACCTGCACTGACAAATGTTAGGTTGCGCCGGGGAAAATTTATAGCTCTAAACACAATGTTTCCCTTAGATCTCTGATATGGGAACCCAATTGGATGTTATTTCCCTTTTTTAGAAAGCTTCTAGTGTACACTATTAAAAGTTTAACATTTTTGAAACAATAGTTTTAGGAAGAACGAGCCTTATTATTGCACAACATCTCAACACATAGTCTTGGAATATTCCAAAATAATTTCAATAAATAAAATCTAAAAAAATCCAAGTTATTAAAATAAACACCAAACATATATTACGGCATCCATAAACAATTTTCATCCAAATTGGATATAATAGACATAAATTTACATTGGTATTCAATGGATAGTGGATATCTCCTTTTATAAGGGGCTGATATTTAATTATTTTATATAATTTTTACATTATAGTAATTTCATGAACAATAATGTAAATATTATTTACATTAATTAAATTTCCACTACGTGTAAAAGGTTACTTCCACAACCCCTTAATGATAACACTAAATATTAGATTCCTCTTGAAAAAATACCCTTTCCAACCCCTTATAATATCATTCCTTTACCTTAAGCCTCTAAAATAATTAAATTATCCTGATCCCTCTATTATTAAAAAGTAATTTAATGTAAGTCTTAACTCCTCAACATGATTAAAAATATTTCCAATCGTTTTTTCTTTTTTATCTTACTTATATAAATTTAATTTTAACATTCTAATATGAATAAATCAATATTGTTTATATAATTAATTTTATTAATAAATGGGAATATCCAATATCCCACTTTCCCCTTCATCCTTATAAAGGAAATTAAAATGTGATTTGTGAATATGCGTAGACTACCGCTTCCATGAAGATATATGTTTCATTCTACTTTACTATATAACATGGATATTAAAAAGGGAAAATTTAATAAATATGTTTGATTTTTATAAAATGTTTAAGATTATGATATGATAAACAATATTAGTAATTTCCCTCATTCTGTATAGAATAAAATTATTATCAATGTATACATGAATACTACCACGTACATCAAATGAGGAATTCCATTTTTTATTACCTCTTTTTATGGATGGATCCAAGAATGGGATCAAAGTATTAAATGATATAAGAATGTAAATAGTTATTATTTTTTGTTTTCGAAATGTTATATTAATAATTAATTAACTAATAAATAAACCACCTTTACTTCATTAAGAATCTATAAATCATTATTGTCACTGATTTCATCATAAATGATCATAATGAAAACCACCATTAAATAATTATATAAAATTATAATTAATAATAAAACATAAACTATAGAGAGTTGAATGATTTATTAATGATGAAATTTTGAAGAGGAAAAAATTTCGGCACAACTATTTTGAAAAAAGTATTAAATGATAAAAATTACTAACACTTGATGTTGAAAATAGTTAATAAATAAATAATATTCTTATAAAAATTAATTACAAATGAAGAGTATAAATGATAATATATAAATATAAGGTTTGGAAACATATAAATGAGATAGTTATGTTTTATATATATGAATTTAGAGAGTGTTTACGGAAGAAATAATAATAGGTAATAGATTTTGGTAACATAATATTATATTTCTTGAGTAATAACATTTTGGACTTTTTTATTCCATGTTTGGGTACAACCACCTAAAGAAGTTATTATATGGATTATTCTATTCATCTCTGGGTAAAATTTAGTTTTTAACCCAAAGATCCTTACTTAATGAATTTCTGGTCACAAAAGTAAAATGCTATTAAAAATAATTCACATATATCCAAAAGACTACATTTTCCTCCATGTCTATATTTTTCTATTCCCACAAACATTTTCCTAATAATATGGGAAACTAAACATGTTTTATTTCGTATGTAGTTCTTACTTCCCCTACCACTTTTTAAAATGACATTTTGATTCCATTTTAATGATATGGGTATTCAATAATTGTATTTTAGAACACAAAAAATGATTTTATTTCCATATTTATGTGTTTTATATTACACTAAATATTTATTCATGATTAAGTTTATATATTTTTTAAGTATCCAATACTGGGGATTATTTTTAAAATTGAACTCTTTCAAATTCTTTTGCTTTATTTTTTTTAAAATGTTTTTTGAAAATGACTCTTAACAACTTATTTTACAAACAATTGAATTTTTTTTCCAAAACCAAATTCATGATTCAGATTCAATTATCCTATTTATCGTAAAAGGATATAATCCTACGGTTTTATGTTTTTTGAACCAACTTATAAATTCTTTAATTTTACTCTATTTTGAGATGATTTAAATTTCAATAGAAACACATCTACTTTTTATATCATGTTATGTAATACTACTTGGAAATGATGTAAAATTCATTTTTTCTCATGGATTTTCATGATATGCTTACTGTTTGAAATCTTATTGAAATAATGCATGTAAATTAATATTAAATGATTTTCGGGGTCTTATATCACCCTCAAATTCATTGTTTAAGGGTTTATTTCTCAAGAGACAATGAATTTGAGTGTTGAATAATTATATATTTCTATATTCACGTGGTTGAGTGTGAGATCAAAGTTTTTAGATATGTTCACTTGGATAAGCATTGAATTATGGAATATAGTTATGTTCACATGGTTGATCAGGAGTTTAGTGTAGTAAGATATTTTCACATGATTGAGCATGGACTCAACATAGATATCCTTGTTCACAGGATTTAGAATTTACTCAAAGAAAGTACTTATGTTTATAATATGGAGCCGCTACAATAAAACAAGATTCATACAACAACATGGCTTTAAATTCACTAGCTAAAACCCCTCTTAAAGACATGCTTTATCATTTCTAGGAAAAGCGATGATAAAGGGGGTCTTTAACAATGCTAAAAAAGTGATGATAAATCCCCCCCTTTTAGTGATTTTTTAGATGATCTGATGAAGGCCCCCCATTATTAAAACTTGTAAAAAAGAAGTGATTAACACCATGCCTTTATGAGAATTAGAAAAAAAAGAGTTGATCAAGGGGGGTCTTTATCCGGGATTTTCACAACCACTGATAAATACCCCCCTTTATATGCATTTTTTATTAGCACTGATTAAAGGTATATATCATAAAATTATTTCATTAAAAAATATATTAATATATTAATATATTAATATATATATAAATATAATATATATATATATATATTTAAATATGTATTAGATATTGTTAAACAAAAATTTACACTCACTATATATGTTATTTAGTGATAATGTCGTATAAAATAAATAAAATATTATTTTTTATTAATAATTTTTTAATTGAAATTTAGTAATAGTAATTTAAAAAAATTTGAAATAAATCAAAAAATCAATAAAATATCTAAAATAATTTCAAAATGTAACTCGAACATCGAACGACCATAACATTTGATCTGGGTGTCTGTTTGGGCTCTACCATATTTCCAATTGAAGATTGCGAGGAGATATTTACTATGTTGACTTGGAGGGATCCGATTCACTAATTTTTCAAGTCGAAAAGAATAATTTAATGCCTCCAAAATTGATTTTTTTGGGGTACTCCAATTTTATTAACATTTGATTGATTTTCAGGCTTATTTAGGGGGGTATGATTGGCTATTTTTGGTAGGGAATTAATATATTATCAGGTATTACATTCATATGCATATTATTTTTTCGAAATTTTGACATTTTTCTTAATTTAGTTTTTGTTATAATTAAATATATTTAGTTTCTCTTATATTTACATATAATAAATCACTTGTAAAAATACATATATGATCATATTTATATAAACATTTATTTTTAAATATATAAAATAAATTTATAATATTAATTTTATTTAATATAAAAAATTATTCATTTTGTATAAAAATGCAATATTTTGTATATATAATTTCTATATAAACATATATGTCTATATTAATACCCACACACAAACACATAGAGATACATATTTGTTTATATTATTATATATATATTTATATTCTTCTGTATATAAATGCATATCAATATATAATATATTTAAATAAATATAATTTTGTATATATATCAAACATTTAAAAATATGTACATATAAATATAAATGCCAATAAATACCTAACAAAACATGCATGTCATAGTGGTGATGAGATTCAATCGTATAAGTGAGGTCCATGTATCAAATACAAGCATGCATTGGAATCTGGGGTTTCTTTATAGATCTGGGTAAGGGGGTGGGGTGTATGATGGTGGATGGGTAGTGGGAAGTGATAAGAAAGGGGGTTGTAAGTGCTGAGAAAGGTGGGTGTCAGGGGTGTGTGAAAATTAATTTTTTCCATATTTTTATAGCTCTTTTTTAACATTGTTTAAACCCCCCATTTTATCATCTCTCACAATATCTCTGATTTTAAAGCACTAATAAGACCCCTTAACTAGAGTTGTTAAATCCCCAATTTGTAGTAGTGAGGCGGGAATTGATGTGGTTAAATATTTCCATAATATAAAAATTTCCTATGATTATTATTATAGTATATTTCAAAGTAATCATTATTTGGTGTGCCTCAAAGATCATGTTTTCTATATAATATTTTTGAACTTTTTTTCTATGGTATATGTGGAATTTTTTTAGAGACATTTATTATTCTTGTTTTTCTTCATTGAACATTTCCTTCCAACTCATGTTTTTTTCACACGATTATGATCAAACCATTATGTTTTATTGATTATTTTTTATGTATGAAATTTTTTATCTCAATAATTTCTTATGTTTCTATTCCCTAGGCTATAATGATATGTATATATATTAATAAGTCAATAATAGAGTTTAGTGTAGTTAAATTGTAGAGAAACATTCATAATTGTGGAAAATAATATTCTTATATAGATAGACTTCAAAGAAAATAAACTTTTAGTTAATGGGATTTTTTATTTTATTTTATTTAATTTTTAAATATCAAAATTATATGTATTTTTGTATTGGGTCATATCACTTGTTATAAAATTTAAAAATAAAATAATGTGTTTCCAACATCAAATCTGTGAGGGAGGGTCTGGGGTGCCACAGTTTTTATTAGAGTGATTGATTAAATATTTTTGGAGTTTAGGTGGGTTATTTTTTGGGGATTAATTTAGATAATATGATAGTATTACTAGAGGAGTTTATTAAAACCCTAGGGATAAATCATTGTATATTATAACAATTTTATGTTTTTGGTAAATATTTTAGTATATGTTTTTTCTTAGAAATGAAATCCCTATATGAAAATGAAAAATTTTATATAGGATTTAGAATAGATATACCTAGGCATAATAACCAATAGAGTAATCATTTTGTGTTAACTCAACCAATACCTGGTGCATGAAAAATGAGCCTTTCTGTATTCCTAGATAAACACTCCTTTAGGACATACATTAGTTAATCATATAAAATTTACAAACACTATAATGTGTTTACTTCATAATTAATTTTTTGATTAGTTTATGAAGTTAGTGGGAAGCCAACATAACGTAACTTACATTGAACGAATTATGATATATGTTGATATGAATGAAAAATAGACTAACATGAGTATTTCAAATAGAAAATATATTAAAGTGAAATTAATTTCTTGTTATTATTTATGATAATTCTCTTTTTATGTTAATTGTTTCCCACACATGTTTACCCATTTTTGTTTTTATAGTGGATGGAATTAGAAGAAATAGAGTTAAAAATGGGTGAGATGGACAATGTGATAATTTCCCCCTTAGAAAACCTAGTGAAATGGGAGATAATTAAAAAGATTCATGGTAATTATCACCCAAATATAAGAATATATGAAGAATAAAAAAACCATTTTTGAGTCTTATACACACTAAGGATGGAAAAGAAATCTATTGAGAATTCCATGTGATAAATCTCATGAAACATTAGTGGATTTTCTAATCGACTAATTATAGAGTTTTGGAATAATTTAAAGGGGAAAATAATATTTTTTAGGCCTTTTATAATTTAGAATGTAAATCCACCCAATGGGGAACACTAACTTAGAATATAAATAATTAGAGGACGTGTACTCTATGGAATGGGTTGAATTCAAGAAATTATTCTTAAACAAGTATTTTCCAGGAATACATCACAGGATGATAAAGAGAAAATTATTCGAGTTGAATCCAAGGGAAGATAAATATGTTAAAACCAATGATAAAAATTTCCCAAGGCATACAATAGTAAAAATCAGCTTTGAGGTAGACGGTACAAATTCTTATATAATCCTCCTTCGGTTTCTAGAAGATTTGATCATAATAATCATTGAGAAATATATACCACATGACATAGAATTTTTTTGAACATTAAATTCCCAATAATAAACAAAAAAACACATATGAATATTTATCTATACAATTGTACAATAATGGATAATTAGATTCTAATGACTATATTTTGAAAACCTATTTCCCCATTTATAATCAGTCAGGAAATCACTATATTAGAATTATTTAAATTTCATCAATTTCCAAAATACATGAATACTTTATAGTTATTTATTTATTTTTAATGGTGTAGGACCTATGATAAACTTATATATTCATATTATTCAATTATTATTTCAAATATTATAAAAAAACCCAATTAAAGTAAGTCAAGAAAAATAATATCATAAATATCTTAGGAAAAAATTATTAAGTTTTGTATCAAAACATTATATTCAAAAATCAACATTATTTTCATCTCTTTGTTTTTGACAATATTGATTCCAATGGTATTTATAATAGTATTGGACAACCTAGTGACCCATATTTCCATGGTATTTATAAAATATCTTCCTCTACAAATTGAAATGAATAAACTTCCATGTATATAATTTATTTATGTGGGAGTGAATGTAACATCATGAAAATTTATTTAATTTTTTTCCTTTATCTATGAAAAATGTTTTCAATATCATTCTCTACACGCAATAAAAAACTAAAAAACCATGATATGCTATAAAACAACCATTAAAACATAGTTTTTGATTCAGTGTGTTTGATTAAGAGTGGAAATTTTATAAATGAAATATAAAAGTCACCTTTAATAAAAATGTAATTCAACTAATATACCGAAATGATTTATATGATGATGTTACCCTTAGAAAGTTATTTTCCTAAAGAAATTTATTTTATGTTATATGGATTATTATTTAATGAAATAATATATATTATGATGAAAAAATATATTAATATGAATAATTTTTTAACACATATTTACTAATTAAAAAATATGAAAGAGGAATATTATCTTCTTTTATTTTAAAAAGTTATTTATAAAATCATTATTTATTATATTTTATGCTCTTATTTAATAAACAAATGCCAAATTTTTTGAAAATGTGTTCTAAATAATTAAAATAATTTTTGGATTCATTGTAACAATACTAATGTCGGATAATATTTTATAATTTTTTAGAAATGATTATTTTTTGGGGAATAATACAAAATATAATTTTTATAAATATTGTATCATATATTAAATTTGCATAATATTAAAATTAAAAAAATATTCTTGATACCTATTTCCAATATTTTTTTTTAATTTTTAATGGAATATTTTATATTTTTAATTACTATTTTTAATTTTCAAAACCCATGTTTGAAATTTTAATATTTTTTTAAATAATTAATTTTAATAAAAATTGTTTTTGGTATTTTTATTAATTAGAAATTCAAAAATATGAATTATGTTTGGTTTTATTTTAAAAAAATGATTAATATTTTATTAATTATACACCAATAAAATATATTTAAATCAGTAACATTGAAAAAGTTTTCATTAAAATATTTTTATTCTTAAAAATACTCTTTTCCTAAAAAATGGGTTTTATGCATTATGTGAGCTAATATTAAAATTTATTTACATTAACATTAAAAGTTTTATTTGATAAAATTGTTTTCATATTTAAAATAATTAATTATTAATTATTTAATAAAGAAAATATTATTTTTATGTCTCAAAAATAAATTACATAGGTAAAAAATAGTTATCATAGTAAAAGATAAAATGATATAAGTAATAAATAAAGAATAAAGTATATTAATACATGTTTAAAACATATATTAAAATGAGGTTTTCTATATTATTAACCATAAAACACTACCCTCTCTATTATTTTCCATTTATAGCCTATATCCTTGAATAATTTCATGTAATTATATTAAAATAATTTTTATTTACAATAATTTAATTTCCTCCACATACAAAAAGGCCTACTAAAACCCCTTAGATACCACTCTAAATTTAGTTATACCATGTAAAACCTACCAATTTTTATTACCATATGATTATATTACTCTCAATTAAGCTTCTGGTCACCTAAAAATAACCTAATACCTCCATCTCCAAGGATTCCTCCAAGGGAATGCTTAAGTCTTCAATGGGAATTCTAATCATAGCCTATCTTCTTTTATATTCTATGAAAATTTAATGAATATAATTTTATTATTAATATATAATTTAATTTGTATATTTTATACTTAATTTTATTATTCTATGTTAATAATACTTACCACATTTATCATTCCTCTTTATAAAGAAAATGAAAATGTTATTCTTGCATACACATGGATGACATCCTTCAAAAATATACATGTTTTAAATTCCTTAAAATTATAATATGGATGGTAAAAAAGGAATTTAATAAATAATTATGATAATTATTAAATTATTAGTAATATTATATGATAAAAATATTTTAATTTTATTTCATTTTAGGAAAAATGAAATTATCATCCATGTATACTTGCATATTACCACCAACATGAAATGATAAGTTTTGTTATATAATTACTAACTTTTATGTATGGCTCAAAGAATTTTATTAAAGGATAAATATGATTTTATTAACTTATTATGTTTTTTTAAAACCAATTCAATTTTATAGTAACAATATGAATAATAAACAATCATTATAAATCCATCCATCTTAATCAATAATAATAAGAGGAAAATGATATCTTAGTTCTATATAATGGGTATTTATATATTATATTATGATTTTAATTAATTTAAATTCTTATATTTCTTAATAATAACACAACATAATATCATTATTTTTAAATTATAATAACATTACAACTATATCTCTTTCTAATAATAAATTAATTATGGCGTTTTTGTGTTTGGGTTGGTTTATCCACCTATTTGTACAATGATATAAATATATATAACTAATGAGTTTGAGAACCTAATTTTGAGTATTAAATCATATAAATATTTAAATAAATTTTTTTATTTATTTAATATTTATATCAATATGTAACTCATTAATTAAGAAAACATAAATCATTCCTTAATAATCACTAAAACTTGCTCATCATTGATTTCATCTACAAGGATCATAATCAACACTCATATAAAAATATATTTTAACATTATAAAGATTTTTAAAATATTAATTAAAAAACATGAACGGTTTTGAAATGATGAAATTTTGAAAAATAATGAATAAAAAAACCTCTATTATGAAACTATATGAAACAATTAAAATTACTAACACCCAATGTTGGAATATTTAATAACTAACTAATACTTAAATAGATAATTATTATAAATTACTAGTATAAATGGTAGTATTTATATATTTATATATATTTCTAAACTATTTCATTTTTATTTTTATGTTTCATATATATAATATTAATGTGAATTTATGGAATATATGATAATTTATAAAGGATTATGGTAACTAAAATATTTATTACATGAATTATATGTTATGTCTAGAACTTCTTTCAAAAATCATATGGTAATTCCACCCTAATATATAATTATATTGTTTTTTATCATCTTATTTATAGAAAATTATGTTTTTAACTAAAATAATATAGGTTAATTAATTTCTTCTCAAAAAAGCATAGCATTGTTATGAATAATTATCATAATTTATTGAGATTACTTTTATTCCCTCTCAGTGTTTTTTTCGTCCCACAAATGTTCTCCCATATAACATAGAAACCCAAAATTTTTTCCTATTTTATCCTTACTCTCCCTATAACTTTTCAAAAATAAGTTTCAATTCAATTCAAACAATTTAGATTTTCACCAATGTTTATTTAGAATTTTTTTAAGAATTCCCATTAAAAAAATTTATGTTTTGTCTTCCAATCAAAATTTACAAAAGTAAAACATTGTTTCATTATTCAGGTTCATATAATAGATATTATTTTTAAAATAGATATATCTTATAAAAAATCTCACATTAATATTTTGAAAATTAATAGTAACCTATTCTTTTGCAAAAAAAAATCATTTTCTAAAACTACATTCATGATTTGGATTCGATTTTCCACTCTATTTAAAAATGTTATAACACATAAA
This sequence comes from Viscum album, assembly GCA_963277665.1. Lineage (NCBI taxonomy): Eukaryota > Viridiplantae > Streptophyta > Magnoliopsida > Santalales > Viscaceae > Viscum > Viscum album. Next base: position 1,364,205,967 of record OY728133.1, read on the forward strand.
GAATTATGTTTCCTAAATATAATTCTAAATTCATTTATTAAAATATCCCTTGGGTGATTGATAATTTTTTATCAACCCATTATTTTTTTATATCATGATATGTGATATTATTTCGGAATGTTATAAAACACATTTTCTTCTATTATTTTTAATGAAAAAAATGAGTGTATGATATACTACAACATACATGTTTGTTGATGAATATTTAGTGATGGGTGTGGTATTTTATATCCCTATAAATAATTGGTTAATGTTTTATTTCTCATGAGATAATGACATTGATCTTGGAGATGATGTAGATAGATTTTTTCACATGGTTTAGTGTTAACTCAATGTCGTTAACAATATTCACATGGTAGAGTATGGAATCCATAATGTTAGATATGTTCAAATCGTTTCTCATAAAATTTATTTAGTTTTAAGTCATCATTTCATATATCATAAATCCAATGATGATTATAATCTTTACAATATTTTAGCATTTAATTTTTAAGGTTAGTTATGTTTAGAAGATGGGGGTGTGGACTCAACATAGTCATCAATGCCCATAATATCTTTATTTTATATGATTATTCTTATTAAAAATTTCTATATTATATTATATTTTAATTACAAATTTATCGTATTTAGTTTCCCTTGTTTTTTTACTTTTATTCAATGGTATATGAATGATCATTTTATCAAATCTTATTTTTGCAGGTTCTTTTAATTTGAGATTTATCTGATGATCATGTTTTTAAACATGATTATGATATAACTATTTTTAACTGATATATTTTCCATTAATGATCATTTGATACCACCACATTATTATGTTTCTATTCCATGGGTAATAAAAATGATTACAACTTTTATGAGGTCTATAAGGAATGTAGTGTGATTTGATTATAGAAAACTATTTTCAAGTATTGTAAATCAGAATCACATACAACTAGTCTCCAAAGATACTTAACCTTCAGTTTTCAGGAGTTTTTGCTTTTATTTGACATATAATATATATATATTATAATTATTTTTATGTTTTTATTGATTATAAATTCATGGTATCAAGGAAAAAAATTAAAGAATTTATTTTTATCACCAGATCCGAGATTGTGGGTATATGGAACCTTAGAGCTCTCTCATTATTTGTGTTCCAATACCCTTTGTATAAATTAATATCAAAATTAGATGATGTAAAGGTTAATTGATCGGTTTAATATATAATATAATCTTTTAATTATACCAACCAGTCCATTCCAAAGATTAAATCAAATATTTCCATATCTAAAATAGTAAAGTCCCCAAGAAATAATATAGTATCCATGGTAGTGGATCTTTATGGATACTTAAATCATTTTCATCACCAATTTAAAATGGGTATCTTGATTTTCATAATATGAGGAATCATTTCCTCATGAAACACTATTTGATGTATGATATGAAAAACAATAAATAAATAATATATTCTAATGAAAAACTAAACTTTCATGAAAGTGGGTCTATGTAGAATGGGACCTCTTATAATTGAGGTACTCAATTTTTCCTTGAAATTATATTCTCAGCTACATAGAGTTAAATGTTGACTCACGCTGTGTAATTCTTGATCACCAAATGTGGTGTTTTCATATGAGATACTATGTCATTCATAGAATCAACTAGACTTACTTGGATTTTACGGAAAGAACTATTTTGATGAGATATTCCTATTTGTGCATGAATGGATTGAAATATATTAAATCCATTACCACTAATTGAGTTACTTGAGTAAGTGAAATAATTAATTAGATGTACTATTTTACTACATTTTTTGCACTCTTATGTGGGTGTTGGGAAATTATTTCATTTTTGTTATAGAAAACTACAAATAATTTACATGACTTGTAACTATGTTGTGATAAAGAATAAACTAATCTAGTGGAATGGTTCTCTAGTTCATTATGTTCCTAAGATTATATCTCTCTTCTGGGATTTTTCCACCATTGTAATTCCCACCTATGAGTAGTTAAATGAAAAAATTCCATTTTATTTGGTTCCCAATAATGAATTTTTCATCCACCATTACCTTATTCAGTGTATCATTATGTTTTTCAATGTATAACATGAAAAACATTGAGAAAACATATATCCATATACCCAACATGAATATGAATAAATTGGGAGATTCACTTGTAGTTACCATCAATGAAATGTGTGCTAGGTAAGTGAATAAAGATTCATATTTTTAAAAAGACATGATTGTATTATTTTGGTCAAATAATTATTTCATCAATGAAACCTAAAAGATATGTAGTTGGAATTAATTATTGCAAATTTCATCAAATACATCCCATAAAATGGTTTTATTATTATTATCTTCAATATCTAAGTCCCAAAATTTCCATTTTAGGTCTTGATTCATGTTTACGACGACATTGAACTTAATTTCAGTTTGAATTATAAGGAAATTAAGGGTTTTTTTCATCATACCAATCCATTATTTCCTTTTCTTAGGTATGAAATCACCCAAAAATATTTATAAACAATATCTAGGTAATTATTAGGAGGGATTAAAAAGAAATGTTTCTTTAATTTGATTTTAATTTTCAATAGTCTGAACTTCTTGCAAAATACACCGTACAAGTTTATGATTTACAAGTGGTTCATGTAAAACCATGTTCTTTGTTACACCATCTTACCATTTTCTGATAGCCATTACTAGATATATAATTCTATAACTACAGAAAGAGTCAAAAAACTATTAAAATAATTTTACCTCATCATATGATATATATAATATTATAAAAAACCAACAAAAATCAAAGAAGCATGTTGCGAAAATAAAATGACTTGAAAAAATGTATGAATAAGAAAATATTAGTGGGAATTCAGTTGAAAAGGCATGATGTAAAATTCTCATCAGCTAAACCTGTGATTAGGTGTCTATATCACACCTAGACATGTCTACAAAAGAATTTGTACCATAAATCCCATGGTAACTTGGTGTTGCGCATAAATTGGTTAGTTATGGATTTTTATGATCTATATTCAATGTTTTTACAAATCTTATCTCCTTACTACCATCCTAATAGATAGATTGAACTTGGACATGGCACCATTTGTAAAATCATTATCCAAAATCATTTTCTTGAGGAATATCTAGGTTCCACTCACAATAGGTTATCTAACACCCTAGAAATTTATATGTTCATCCAATGAAATAAACTGTTGGTATTTGATACCATGCTTTATATATAACCTAGAGTCTAAATGAACTTTGATGTTATAATACTTCATAACATTACCATTAAATTAGAAGGTATGAATATAAAATCTTCTTAAAATATATTTAATGTTTTAAAATAAATTAATTTTATTGATTAATGAATAATATATAAGTTCTCAATTTTCAGAAAAACTATTTTATGATTCAAAAATATATTTTTCTTTAAAAAATATTTTTATTGTGTTTTTTTATAAAGATTATATTTTTTTTAGAATTTTTTTGATATTTTTTTATAGAAATTAATGTGATTTTTTAAATATCAATGTCATTATTATCTTATAGTATATTATTACATTTTTCCAAAAAATATTTATATTTCAGGGATTAGTGGAAAATAATGTTTTTTGTAAAATTATTATCCATTATCAAGTGAAAGTACCATTAGGTTTTTAATTTGGACATAATGTAACATAAGTTTCATTTAATTATATTTAATATAATTAGTAACACAATAATCATCATTATACAATATTTTGGTATAAGTTCATTTTTGGGGTTTTAATCAAAATTTTCTAAAATCCAATTTTCAACATGCAATGTTTTTTTCTTAATAAATTAAATAAATATATATTTAATAATTTTTATAATGAAATTAAGAGATTATATATTAAAAAATAAATTTTAACATTCATTCAATGGTTTTTACAAGGAATGGAATGGAAGTAAATCTGTCATTATGAATAAAAAATACATTTTTCTAAAGAATGGTTTTATTGTGTTTTGTGAACATCATTAAAATAATATTCTACCAAATATAAAAAATAAATCTCATGAAATGGATTAAATATTTTTAATCATTATAATTAATATTATTTAATAGGTTCAACTAAAATTTTTTTAGAGTGATTAGTAAAAACATTAATTTTTTTACGATGGTTCTAGTTACAACTAGTTTATTTAGGGGTTAAACCAAGAGATAGTGGTAGGAATGCCACCCAAAATTATTTAATTATTATTTATTGAATCTATTCCTACGTTATATTATACTAAATTTTAATCACTTCCATTTATATACACTTTTAATTGATTCTGGCCATATATTATTGATATCTTTTATGTAATTCCATGTGTGTCCCTAACCCCACTTATAAAAGATATCAAATTATCCTACCTTATTCAAAATTATGATCCATACATATCAACCAATAAATAATTAAAAACATTCTAATATTTCCTATTTTCATACTAGATATTTTGATATTATCCTAATAATTATCTTTGAAGGATTAAGTTGAATGCCAAAGGAAACCTCTTAGAGAAGAAGTATAAAAATTAATCAAGATATTTTTATTTTATCTCTTTTTATAATTAATATAAACATATGGTTTCTATAATAACATTACGAATCAAGTATATTTTATATAATAATATTTTATTATGATTATTCAATAACCATTTTCTATCTCTTATCCATCAATTGGATGATGAAAGTATTACTCGTGCATATATGTGGACTACTACCTCCACGTAGCAATATGATTCCTTTAAAATCAACATATATCTTGTTTTAATATTATGATATATATAATTTATATATATTAGATATATTATATACTAATTAATATTTATAGTGGAGTTATTATTTACCTTTTTTCCCTTACATTCATCGAAATGTTGAAAACATCACTCGTGTTTATGTACAGACAGCCGTCTTTATGAAGTGATGTAATTAATTTTCCAAAACTAAATTATATGATTGGTTATAAAAAATTATATAATAGATATGTTTTATACTTATAAAATTATTAATATTTTTGAGATTATGTGACTATGATCAATATTAACTGACCATAATAGTATAATTGAATTATCCATGGAAAACAATAATGTTAATACCTTGAAATGATGATTTTAATTTTTAATTACTAATAAAAATTCGTTGGAATGTTATAACTAGACCATATATGGTATTATATGAACTTATATGATGTTCGATTTTAGAATTATATAAAAGTTTAATTTATTATATAGTATTCTAGAGAACATATGATGAAATGCATACTTGAGGTAAGAGTTTATCATCTCACATTTTTTTCTATGAGAAATATGTAATATTCACCACTTATTTAATTCATGTGGTATATATAATCACCTTGGACATTTTATATCATGAATATAATTATATTCATGGTATTTAAATATTAATATAATGTTATTCCTTTGAGGGGGTTTAGGATTCAAATGTTACCAAACCAGTATGGGTTTCATGTTATAATCTCACTTTTTACTGAGATGGATTATTCATGAATTTCCAATAAATAATATATATGATGTATCTATACCAAATATTATAAATTATAATATCCAATAATTTTTTATATAGTTTTCATTTTTTACCTTAATTTTCCACTCTTTATGTACTTGAGATAAATAAAGTTTGTTTTAAGGATAACTAACTTTATTTCCCTCTTAGGTTAAGAGTATATTCTATAATATCGATATATTCTTTAAAATATTTTCACCATTATAAAAATATATTTTAAATTAATTTTTATCTATTTTTTATTTTTTATAAAAATTATTAAATGTAACCATTCTATAGTTTTCTAAACGGGTTACTTTTTATTTTTAAAAAAAAACAGGACATGAATATTTTTTAAAAAATATTCTACATGAATGGATTTTTCCACAATCATGGGTACATTATTCATTAACGATAGGTTTAAAAGTTTCAATAGTTATTTTCAAAGACATTTTTCCATAATTTTTTGTAATTCTTTAGATTATAAAAAATTGATTTCAAAATAAAAATATTAATTTCCTCAATACATAATTCAATGATTTTTCAAAGGTATTTTTATTTATAATAACATATTTTGATGATTCTTATGGTTTTATAGGGATATGATGCAATGATAATATCATTATTATTTCCTTGTATGATTTATAATAATGATATCTATTTTCTTTTCCATGGTTTAAGTTATGTTAAAAAGATAAATGTTTTCATGATATTCTAAAATATATATGATTGAATTATGATTATGTGATTAGTGGGTCTATTACATCCCACCAATTAATTGGGTAATGATTTATTTTCAATGAGATCAGAGGTTATAAGAGATGTTATCCCATGACCAAAAATATGCTACATGGTAGGTTATTTAATGAATAATGTACATATAAGCTTGGTTATCTCAAGCCATTCGTAGAATGATTATTTTTATATATATTTTGATAATAATATTTCAATTATTATTTTAAAAATCATGATCTATAAATGTTTTCATAAATTGTAGAAAAGTTTAAAATTTTGTTTTGGCCGAAAAACCATTTTCTAAACTATGAATTAGAGTGTAATTGTGATGTTTGGAACCATTCATATAACCTAACTCAGAGCTGAAATAAAGTTCCCTAGAGGGTTCAATAGTCTTAGGGGGTGTATCGGGGGTTCAGGACATGAGGTTGGAAGTGTTAGGAAGGAAGGAAAGAGAACATAGTTGGTGAAAAATTAGTACAAACCATTGTTACTATGATTTTAGACTGAAATATATAAGTTTATTGTTTGGAGAAACCATGTGGACAGTCTCAAGAGGTTTTGCAAGTGTCTATAGTGAACTGTAGACCTGTCACATGATTGTATCAAACTCTATTAAACTATGTGCTATAATTATACAAGCTAGAATTTTTTGGGATAGTTCCAACCACACAATTGGTGCATGGTTTGAAAAATTACCCCGATTTTGATAACGTCATTAAATGTGTGGTTTTAAAAAAAATACCCCTAGTTTTCTGTGTCTCCTACCCCTATTTCTCCTCCACTCTTGTGTGAATAACCCCCATCTGTTGGCTCATATTATCCCCCTCAAATACCGTTGATTTTAGTGGTTCCCACATGTTTCTTAGGTGATTAAGGATATTAATTCTTCTCCTGTTGTTATTTTTCTAGTTTTTTTATCCTCTTTATTTTTGGAGTTATTGAGTTTTAATTTTTTGTAGATTCCATTGGATCATGGTATAATCACATATTTCTCATAGGGATTTTGGTTGTCTTGTAAATAAAAGATCCTTAGATGGTGTATTCATGCTGTCGGACAACATTTAATTGGATTTATGTTGTGACATAAATTCTATAAAGGGGTTTCCATAATATTTATGTTAATTTATATTTTTATACATTCCATTAGCTATGGTTTCACATAAAATGTGGTTGGGTTATGTCACAAGTATTTTGTGACTGGTTGACCTCAACTCCAGAATTGACCAACAACATGGTTAGTTTTCTGAAATTATACCACGTTTGGGTTTAAATAATTTATTATTGTTATTATAATTAATTTTCTATTTTTTATTGTCCACAGGTTTGACATCAGGTGGTTAAGGTGATCTCGTTTTGATGCTGAGGTGTTTGGGTGAGACTGGAATAAGACATGGAAAGTGGTCTTCTTTTGTTGTTGAAGTGTGAATGTTACCTTTGAGGTAGGTGTTACAAAATATTTACACATAATTTTGAAAAATTATATTACTTTTTTATATATTATGTGATATTGAATAAATCTTGGGTGTTTTTTTCTTCCATGGTTTTGGAAAATAGTTTTTGTCTTCAAATTTTATCCTTAGACCCTCCATGATTCCCAAAATGTCTATTGGGGACAAGGATTCCAAACCTATAGCCTCTTTTGGAGTTTTAAATTTTGAGATATTGGGAAGGTGGGGATATAAATAGTGAAATTAGTGGGTAATGAGCTTATCCAGGTTAAAAACATGGGTTAGATTGACAGTATATGTGTAATGGTACATGGTATATCTGGGAAAAAATTTATTTTCAAATGGTTAGGGAATTAATTGGAAGGATTTTATGTGTTAAAATTTGGTAAAAACCATTTGGTTATTTTGAAGTTGTTATAATCATATGCATTGTATTTCGATCATGGTTTGTGTTTCAATAGGGGAAACCAATTTTGTCAAGTGGATATTTTTTAAAATATAGTGTAGAAATCGATGTGAGTTAAAATGGGGTATTTATATGGATTTAAAATGTAGATTTTAATTGAGAATGTGTTTTATGCTTTTTTTAAAATGACATGATTGATATTTTAAATGTTTTTATGGAAATGGAGTCTTTGGCCTTGTATTAGATATTAATGTGGGATACCAATGTCTTAAGGTTGGATTTAATTTTTTTAAATGTATGAGTGATTTCCATTTTTTATAATGTGTTATTGGAATGGTGTTCATGGTTTTAGAATGGGGTGGTGTAATATCCCCATCCACTGATGTGGTATTTTTTCATTTGTTATTTTATTTTAAATTATTTTCAATGGTTAATGTCATGTATTTTTGAGTCTGGGGAATGTATCAGGTGTGTCTGAGGGTCTGGGACATGGTATAAGGGGAAAAGGGACATAAATTTTTGGGCACATGGTTGGTGCCCTAATAGTATTAATCATGGACCAATAACATGTATTATGGATAATGAGGACAAAAGTTTCTAAACCATGAAAGGAGTGTCATAGAAACTATGAAATGATGGACATAACAATTTTTTCAAGCTTCCAAATGGGGTTTCAAACCATGTGGTAGACCTAAAAACCTATGATACATAGTTTCCTTATAGATAGAGGAGGCCTCTAGGATGACACACAGTTTTCAAAACCATGCATCCAAACTGTGAAGCATATTTAAAGGGAGAATTTTACTATTTTCAATCCTAATAAATTATAAAATTTCTATGAATTTCTCCCTTATTTCTCCTCCAACATCCTAGGGTGTGAACCTACTTCTCCAAAATCATAAAAGGATCAGTATCCTTATATTCTTATGAATTTTCAGTACTATATATTTCTATATAAACCCCGAGTAAGTCTCCATCTACATTTAATTCTATTTTCTGTAATATTCACTCTACTGTTGTTTCCCGTATTTCAAAGCCCATCATCACTAATTAAACAGAGTTCTTAATCTTTTCTTTCACAACCATTTTAGTTCGAATCTAGTGTTCTGTTTTGGTGAGTGTTTATATTTGATGATATGGTATGTGGTCTATAATAATTCTACAACAGTCATGATTTTGACCTTTTTATATAGTTATTTTATTATTATGTCATGTTGTGTACTAGTTTACTTTATTATAAAAAGTAAACTAGGCATTTAAATAAAATTTTAGACCTCTCACAGATATTCTAGGTAAATTGATGATTATGGGACCGGGCTTATTGATACCCATGTGGTGTTCCAACCCTTTAAAATTGTGAAATGGGTTGTACATGGTATAATTTATAGTTTATATTTTTAGGATGGTTAGTTATGTTGTTTGGATTTTTTGGAAATAAAAAGTATTATATCATGATTAAGGGATCAAATGATAAATGGTTAAAAATTGTATTTTTTGAATAACTAATAAAAATGTTTAAATTTTAAATGGGGTGAATGTATTTCATAATTTAGAACATGTTGAATAATTGGAAATTGTTAATGGAAAAGGTGAACAATTTTGATATGATATAATGAAAGGCCATGTATGTTATTCCTTGAATAGTTGATTATGATGGATTGATTTGGGGATGATCGACAAGACTCTCCACATCTCTGGGATGGAAATGGTGGAATTGATTCTCCATGCCCATGGTTATGGGTGATTGGTATGATAAACCATATTCTTGATTTAGGAGGGATAAAAATTGCACACAATATCCTTGATTTGATGTTAGGATATGGTCCTCCTATATTATTAGATGGTGTTTTGGCATGAAGATCTAAGAACTAATGAATTTTGACATGTGTAAGTATTTGGACGGATGTTTCTTAGTACACATAATTGAAATAATTAATGAAAACTCATATTGACCTAAAAGTGGATAACATGTAAGGTATTTGGTTGATACCGCAAGTTTGAGTCAAATAAGGTTCTGTTGATCGAGTGTCTCGAAAGAGATTGGGGCCTATAAAGTTAATTGGAAACTAGCTATGTATGGATCATGGTTTACATTTATTTATTTTTATATTATTTATTATAAAACATCAATAACTATTTTTAGGAATGATATTTAATTATACACCATTGGTGGTGTCCTACTGAGATTTACTCACACACTGGTGAAGCTGTCATTAGTACCAGAGAAACTTTAATGGATGTAGACTTAGATAAGGGAAAAGTTCCAATGATAGAATGATGATTTGGATTTTTATTGCATCATGGAGGTTAGTACTAGTCCACAGTTGGGATTATTTGTTTCATTATTAGGGTTTCTTTATATTAGGGTTTCCATTGAAATATGACACTATTCATGCATGATATATTTCCTCTATTGGTTTTTTTCTCATTTATAAAGTTTTGTAGTCTTATTAAGAAATTAATGATTATTATAGGTCATTTAACGTTATTTTATTATAATTTCAGTTGTTTTTATACTATGGTAAAGTTGTTATATTCTCCCAATATAACATATTAGACCATCGCTTCCAGTCTGCAGTCTTTGATGTACAGGGAGTTTCACCTAAGGTTATATAGTGAATCAGCTTGGGGAACCAGTTTAGTGGACCCTTGGATAAGATGTGGTGAAGTGATATTAGAGTGGTTTTTTTAATATGGAATTTTTTATAGGAGACTAGCATGTTTTTACCCTTGGTAGTGAGATTGTGCATCGAAGTAGCTAACCATTGTTCAAGGGAAAACTAATATTCCTACGATGGGATTTTTTTTCTTGATGTTAACTTATTTTTATTGAATATTATTTCACCTTGTGTTGTTATGGGGTGTTATAATTTTTATATATTTTAATTATGATCCATTATTCATCGATATTGTATATATATGCATTGTAACACCCCGAGATTTTATGAAAAATATCCTTTTTAATTTCATTAATGTCTTGTGTTGTACGCTACACCAAAAGGAGCTTTCACAACACGCATCCCATACTTTCCTTTCATTACACGCAATCACGATCTTCCTCAATAGCGTGTGTAGTACGCAATACTGAGTTTCACTAAACGAGATATTATTATAATATTATAATGAACTTGCCGTTATGAATAGTAATACCCACTTTTTGAAATTTTATAAATTTTATATTTCAAAATGGACTTCATTTTTGGATTCGGAATATCTAAATTAGCTTATGGTAAAATTTTGGTACTTTTCGGATAACTATCATATTCTGATGAATTGTGGAAATTACTAAATTTTAATTAAAAACAAATTTTTTAATCGAAATAATTAATAGTGATAAATTTTTAATTTGAGTGGTTTTAAAGTATATTTAGGATATATTATTACAATTTAATACAATGTTTGTCATTGGATGTAATTTCACATTTAAACTAGACATAAACAAGTGTCAATCTTTTGATAGTTATTATCTCTTAAGAACAAGCAATTTGTTTTGACGACATGAATAAATTGTTAAATTAATTAATGCAGCTGATATATTTTGAATTTTGAAAATAGTCATCATTTTTGAATTCATAATATCAAATATAGCTTAGGCCTAATTTTTGTTATTTTTCTAGAAACTTTCATTTTTTTGATGAATATTGAAAACACTAAGTGGTAGTAATAAAAACATAATTTTACCGCTTCTGTGACTGAAATTTTGAAAATTTGAGAGACACGGTTGATATCAATGACTAAAATTTGGTTCAATGAGAAGAAAATAATTTTTTCTGAATAGTAACTTTTTACTTTTATTTTACCACAGTTAAAAGTAAATAGGGTAATTAAGGGTAAATATGATATTATTATTACCCTAAAAAAATTTCTAATTCAATTGGATAAGTGTAATTCGGCAAAAATCAACCTTAGGAATAAAATATGACCATTCTGGCCCACATGGATTAGATTAGGACATTTATTATTAATTTATTTAAAGAAGGGTTAAAATAGTTAAAATCAAATTTTAATAACTAAATCATTTTTAATATAGGGTTATACATAAGATAAATTCTACTATAAATATTAATTATAAAGAAAAAAATATTTCCTACATAATGGTATTTTATTTATAATTTTTAGACTTTAAATAATTTAATTAATTTATGACACAATGATGATGCAGTAATTATCTTATTAATGAAATATTTACATAATTGATGTTATAAATACCCAAATAAATGTAATTTGAGACTTTTTATGAATTCCAATAATTTTATATGTTAATATGACATGTTAGTAGTGCGTTGAGTAAATTTTATCGAACTAATCATTCTGTTAGGATTCTTAAAAAAATCAATTACCAAATAGTATCAAAATTGACATAAAATAGTTTTTAAAACAAATATTATATTATTAATTGTTATTATATTCCTAAAAATCTATGGATCGTCCAAGATGCTTATATCATGATAGTTGTATCATTAATGGACCACTACGGGGTCTCTTGGATGTATATGGTATGTTTAGTAACTATATAATATAAAAATACAAAGTGTCATGGTAAATGTTAGTTAAATTAACTAAGAGTTAAAACTAAACGTTAAGGTTAATATAATGACATAAACTTGTCTAAATTATATTGGATTAGAGTATTTTGACCCATCCCCACCTTAGCTTCGAAATAAATCAATTTGTAGCAATTAAAAATAGAATATGACTTTATAATAAAATAATATTTTTAGTTATTCCAAAGGTGCGACTCTCCTCCCTTATAAAAGGGCACCTCCTCCCTCTCGTCCTCACACCACATTGAACCTTCAAGATTGGACAACCCCTGCCAATATCTCCTCTCCACTTCCCTAGAAACATCTTATAGGTCGTGGTCTTCTTCAAAGACCAATTTTAGTGCCCTAAAAGGAGGTCTTAAAGAAGCGCTTCAAAGAAGAGATAATGTCTGTTACCGATTCTTTAAACTTTATTTCTTCTTCCACTTATTCTTATTTAGTTTTTTCATTATGAATTAATAACCTCAGTATCACTCATATACTGATATGTTATTATAAGTATGAAACAACCCTATTTCACCCTCTATCCATCCGACGGAAAACAAAATCACCACACATGCATACGTACGGAATACCGTCTCCACGTCGTGGTGTAATCTATTTTCCACCACCACCTTACTTGGATGGGTATAATGGTGTAAATAATAACTATATATGATAATTTTAAATTGATATTTATTCTTTAATAGTATACATACACTCTAATAAAATTCCACGATCATGGGAATGATATCATCGCTCGTGCGTACGTATGGAATATCTTCTCCACGACGCGATGAGATTCATTCTCAATGATTAACCATTCATAAATGATTATAAGGTATATATAATAAGTAATCATGAAATATATGACATAATAATGATACTGTATATATGTATATATATATGTATGTCATCCACTTAATTACATTCAATTCAATGACGAAACGAAAACAACATTCATGCGTACGTACGGCCTACCGTCTCCATGAATGATGTATTTATTTCCATTTATAGATCTATTATATATATGTATATTCTTAATATATATTACATATAAATCATGTTTTATATTATATAATTAAGTAATCATGATCTAAGTAATCATATGAATAATTAAAAGTGAAAACACGGACAACAAATGAAACGATTTTACCCAAAATGCTCTTTAACATAGAATTTACAAAAGAATGGGTAATATAAACTCATAAGTGAACCATATATGATATCATAAAAATGAATATGATTATGTAATAAGTCAATGACATTATTTAAATCATTATATATGAGGTTCGGATATGTATGGAGATTATCAGACCTATGGTAAGGGATAACTTTTCCAATCTCATTCTTATCTGAGATTGTTTATTCGTAAGTATTTACTGCGGTTATTGTTCTCATCCATGTCCATGTTTTAAAAAAATGGTTTCATGTATTTTTAATGTCCTTTTTACCCATTTTTTACTTTTACTACATGTTATGTATGAAATCGTTCTTTTATGAGGTTCTTTTTGACTTTTCCTGAAAAAGTACGAGAAGAATGTTCTTTTAACTTATACGGCATGAACAGATTTTTACTGTTTTATAAAGCCTTATTTTCATGAATCTTACTCCAAAGGATTTCATTACTATTTTCAACAAAATCCTTTTCTTTTAAAATTGCATCACATTTTGTGAATAGAAAATGATTTTGAATAAGAAAGGATGATTTCCACAAGAATTATTTTCAAGTGTTTTATCAAAACCATTTTTCATCTAAGTTGACATTATTTCATATTAGTATGTTTCAAGTATAATGCCTTTATGATTTACATGGTTTCACATTTCTTATTATGAAATGATATCCATTTCTTTTATATGGAATATGTGATGATGGGATGATGTTTATGAAACCCATTTTACTCTTTGGGTTATTATGAATGATGTATGTTTATTTTGTGGCAAAAGTAAGAATGATTTCATTATAAGATGGGTGGGACATATATCTATCTCCAATGCATTGGGTAAAGATTTATATCCCATGAGATAGACATGGCTGGAATGGTAAGTTAATCTGGTTCAATATTACAGGACTGGAACGAGGAGTGAACTAGAATCAGAAAGGGACATTGTCCTCTAAGATGGTCTTGGCAGCAATGCCTTGGCTACTATGGAAATCATTACATGTGCTTAATAGATTCCACAATTACATGTGTTATTCCCATGCTATGTTATCATGATTTATGTTCCATTATGATCTATGCCTTATGTACTTCCATGTTTTAAGTCGTTGCTCAAGATTTTGATGTTTAAACATTATGATCATGTTTTTAGGTTCAAATGTATATGGTATGTTTTATTTTATCCATTATTACCCTTAATGAGCATTTGAGCTCACCCTTTTTATGTTTTATTTTCCCCCTGGATTAAAATAATGGTTTTAGGTAAGGAAACAAAAAGTGGAAGATCTTTATGGGAGATGTTGAAGATCTTTCACCACGATTAGAAGATTACGTTCCAAGTTTCCAAAGACAGTAAACTATTACGGTCCTTGTGTGTCTGTTTTTGTTATGTATTATGTATTCCGCAAAAGTAATGTAATATCTATGTATGTCAAGCTTCAGGTCTCTACAGTTGGTATCAGAGGAATGGTTTAGTGAACCTTTGGAAACTAGGATGCAAAAACGTTAGTGAGATCCCTAGAGATATTTATAAGGTATGTCTATGGATGTCCCTAAGGATAAGTATACGTATAGGATATATTCCTAGAACTATGGTAACGATCATAGAAATAAACCTAAGATGTTAGATATTGAAGGTACTCCCCCTTTATTATGTTGTTTTCCCTAGCATGATTTTTGCCTCTCAAACTATTATTTTTGGGTTTTAGACGATGCATGGAACCCGAAGGAACCACGTTGATCAATGCAATAAACAATGCAACGATTTTCCTCCTGAAAAAAACAAATGTTATGGGAGATGGAGTGCAAAATCTTATTGCTATACTTACACAATCTATGAATCATTCTGGACTTCTAATTGAGCAGAGAAGTGAACAATATTCTATTGAGTCCTTCATGAGGTAATGTCCACCTTCTTTCAGTGGGTCTTCTGATCTACTTTTTTCTGAACAATGGATCAGTACCACTGAAAAAATATGTTCAGTTCTTCAATGTTATGAACATGATAAATTCATCTTAGAAGTATATCATTTGGAAGGTGAAGCTGATCAATGGTGGAATCTTATAATTAATATGAGGCCAAGAGATGAAATCGAGTCCATGGAATGGGACCAGTTCAAGAACTTATTTTTCGATAAGTACTTCCCTCGTATTCTTCGAATAAAGATGGAGAACGAGTTTCTTGAACTAAAGAAAAAGGATGATGAATCAGTTGGTGTATACGAAGCGAATTTTACAAGGCTTACAAGGTATGCATCTGGATTTATCATCCAACCTGAAAGTAATGTTGATCGATTCTTCAGTGTCTTAAAAAAAATCTTCGAAGGGAATTAGCTATAAGAGACTTCAGTAGCTATGAAGAAATTGTGTGTTGTTCTATCAAGGTAGAAATGGAAGTTCGTGTTACTTATCCATCTCATAGTATTGATAAGAAACGAAATATAGAGTTCAAGGAGAAATCTCAGAATAATGGTGAAAAGAAGATGAATGTTTCCTTATGCTCAATGTGTGGAAAGAAGCATGGTAGAGATTGTCTTAAAGGGACTAGAAAATGTTTTAAGTGTGGAAAAGAAGGTCATCGAGCAGCTAAATGTCGAAGTAATAGAAAAAGGGTTTCTAATGATGTGAATAAAGAAAAGACTATATAGAACGCACCACCAACACTTCAATGCTTCAAGTGCAAGGAAATGGGGAATTATGATAATAAATGACCTAATCCAAGGGTTAGTGATGATAAAAATGAGAAACCACTTAATGAAAAAGACTAAGGGAAGTCACATGAGATCACTATTGACAATGTTGAATATGAAAACGATGTGGTGGAATGATTAAGTGTTTATGTAATGGGATTCAAAAATAATGTTGTATATAGTATCATGGAATATTGGAATATTTATGTATTGGCCTATTGTGGTTTTCAATAATTTTATGGCACCGATAACCATGGAAAGTGATTGAGATATTTTTGGAAAAAAAGATGATATGCACATAATGATGGGATAAGGAGAAAATGAAATGTTTGAAAGTATTCATGAGCTCATGAATAATATAAGGAAATAGTTATATCATGGTTTGAGGTTTTGGTATGTGAAAAGAGATAACTTTTGATAGCACTCATGTTTTCACTAAGATTAAATGGGTATTCATTTTTCAAGAGAATACATGATTAAGGCCTTCGAATGTTTAGAATGTGACCAACAAGACATATCTCATGATATATGTGGATCAAATATGGTATTAACAAGCTTGTTATATGAACTCTTTGGTAATCGTTTTCACTATAATATGATATTGGACATCAGTATTTTGGATAAGCCTAAATATTGGAATAGATTATGTTGGAAATAAGTTAGTATTGTTTAAGGATAGAAGTTTTTTCGATATTATTGATGGGATGTTATAGTAATGTAGTTTTAGAAAAAGTACAACCTGCAGGATGGGCGATAACTCATCACGTCAGACAAGGCTGTGGGAATCGAACCCACAACAGAAGTGAGACTGGACTTTATCGCCTACAAGATGTCCTTGTTTAGTAGAAACTAGTTTTATTATATTAAGTAATATGATATATGAAGTATAAGTCCATTTTAGGATCCATATATGATTAATCTCACTATAGATGGACTTATGTATTTTTTGATAACTTTTCTCTCCTTTTGTTTGAGACAGATGGAATGACCCATATTTATATCACATGATCTACTAACACATCACGAATGACAAATTCAACTTCATTTATTTAAGATATGAAGTGGAAATTGTCCAAAGAATGACCAATGGTGAGACAATACCAAAATCACGAAAGTATTTCTTCTAATTCCAATTTCATCAACTTTAGGGAAATGATCATGAAAACCAAAAATGTTGTCCTAGTGCTCTTATATCCGATGAATCAGATGGTACCTTAGATCGTCACAGATTTATTGCTTTGTGATTGTTGGATTTTTCATAGCCATGTTCTCTACCACTCTCCATCAGAACTTGATGGTTAAATTTTTCTTCCATATCCATATTTTCACCTATGTTCTCCTATGTGGAAACCTAGTGATGAGTTAATTTGGGTAACCGTTACGTTTAATACTTTAGTTTTTAAATACATCTTTTGGTATTCCTTTTTTACGATGTGGGTTTCTATTAATGAAACATTTGAGTAGTAAACCATTTATAACCCCAATGAATTTCAAGGGCGAAATTCATTTTAAGGGGGGTAGAATGTAACACCCTGAGATTTTATGAAAAATATCCTTCTTAATTTCATTAATGTCTTGTGTTGTATGCTACACCAAAAGGAGCTTCCACAACATGCATCCCTGACTTGCCTTGCATTACACGCAATCGTGACCTTCCTCGATAGCGTGTGTAGTACGCAATAACGAGTTTCACTAAACGAGATAATATTATAATATTATTATGAACTAGTCGTTATGAATAGTAATACCCACTTTTTAAAATATTATAATTTTTATCTTTCAAAATAGACATCATTTTTGGATTCGGAATATCTAAATTAGCATAGGGTGAAATTTTGGTACTTTTCGGATAACTTTCATGTTCTGATGAATAGTAGAAATTACTATATTTTAATTAAAAACATCTTTTTTAATCAAAATGATAAATAGTGATAAATTATTAATTATAGTAGTTTTAAATAATATTTATAATATATTTTTACAATTTAATACAATGTTGGTCATTGGATGTAATTTCACATTTAAACCAGACATAAACAAGCGTCACTCTTTGGATAGTTATTATCTCTTAAGAACACGCTATTTGATTTCACGACGGGAATTAATTTTTAAATTAATTAATGCAGCTGATTTTTTTTTAATTTGGTAAAATAGACATCATTTTTTATTCTTAATATCAAATATATCTTAGGCCTAATTTTTGGTATTTTTCTGGAAACTGTCATTTTTTGATGAATAGTGAAACCACTAAGTGGTAGTTAAAAAACATAATTTTTCATAAAACATAATTTTACCACTTCTGTGAGTGGAATTTCGAAAATTTGAGAGACACGGTTAATATCAAGCACTAAAATTTGTATCAATGATATGAAAATAGTTTTTTCTAAATAGTAACTTTTTACTTTTATTTTACCACGGTTAAAATTAAATAGGGTAATTAAGGGTAAATATTATATTATTATTACCCTAAAACATGTCCTAATTCTATTGGATAAGTGTAATTCATCCGAAAACAACCATAGGAATAAAATATGACCATTTAGGCCCACTTGAATTAGATTAGGAGATTTATTATTAATTTATTTAAAGAAGGGTTAAAATAGTTAAAATCAACGTTTAATAACTAAATCATTTTTAATATAGGGTTATACATAAGATAAATTAGACTATAAATATTCATTAGAAAGATAAAAATATTTACTAAATAATGGTGTTTTATTTGTAATATTTATACTTAAAATAATTTAATTTATTTATGACACAATGATGATGCAGTAATTATCTTATTAATGAAATATTGACATAATTGATGTTATAAATACCCAAATAAATGTAATTTGATACTTTTTATGAATTACGATAATTTTATATGTTAATATGAAATTTTAGTATTGATTTAATTAACTTTTTTAGAACTAATAATTCTGTTATGATTTTCACAAAAATCAATTACCAAATAGGGTCAAAATTGACATAAAATAGTTTTTAAAACAAATATTATATTATTAATTGTTATTATATTCCTAAAAATATAAGGATCGTCCAAGATACTTATATCATGATAGGTGTATCTTTAATGGACCACTTGGGGGTATCTTGGATGTATATGGTAAGTTTATTAACTATATAATATAAAAATACAAAGTGACATGGTAAATGTCAATTTAATTAACTAAGAGTTAAAACTAAAAGTTATGGTTAATATAATGACCTAAACTTGTCCAAATTCTATTGGATGAGAGTATATCGACCCATACCCACCTTATCTTCTAAATAAATCAATTTTGATCTATTAAAAAACGAATATGATTTTATAATAATATAATATTTTTAGTTATTCCAAAGGTACCCCTCTCCTCCCTTATAAAAGCGCACCTCCTCCCTCTCTTCCTCACACCACTTTGAGCCTTCAATATCGTCCAACCCCTTCCAATTTCTCCTCTACACTTCCTTATAAAAATTATTGAGGTCCTGTTCTTCTTCAAAGACCAATTTTAGTTCCCTAAAAGGAGGTCTCAAAGAAGCGCTTCAAAAAAGAGGTAATGTCTGTTACCAATTCTTTCAACTTTATTTCTTCTTCCACATATTCTTATTTAGTTGTTTCATTATGAATTAATAAAATAAGTATCACTCATATACTTATATGTTATTATAAGTATGAAACACCCCTATTTCACCATCTATCCATCATACGAAAAATGAAATCACCGCGCCTGCGTACATACGGAATACCGTCTCCACGCCGCGGTGTAATCTATTTTCCACCACCACCTTACTTGGATGGGTATAATGGTGTAAATAATAACTATTTATGATTATTGTAAAGTTATATTGATTATTTAATAGTATACATACACTCCAATAAAATTACACGATCATGGGAACGATATCATCGCTCGTGCGTACGTACGGAATACCGTCTCCATGACGTGATGAGATTCATTCTCAATGATTAACCATTCATAAATGATTATAAAGTATATATAATAAGTAATCATGGAATATATTACATAATAATGATAATGTATTTATGTATATATATATGTATTTCATATAATTAATTCCATTCAATTCAATGAGGAAACGAAAACAACGTTCATGCGTACGTACGGCATACCGTCTCCATGAACGGTGTATTATTTCGATTTATTGATCTATTATATATATGTATATTATGAATATATATTATATATAAATCATGTTTTATATTCTGGAAATAAGTAATCATGATCTAAGTAATCATATGAACAATTACAAGTCAAAACACGGACGACAAATGAAACGATTTTACCCAAAACGCTCTTTAACATGGAATTTACAAAAGAACGGGTAATATAAAGTCATAAGTGAACCATATATGATATCATAACAATGAATATGATTCTTTAATAAGTCAATGACATTATTTAAATCATTATATAGGAGTTTTGGATAATTATGAAGCATATCAGACCTAAGGTAAGGGATCACTTTTCCAATCTCGTTCTTATCCGAGATTGTTTATTCGTAAGTATTTACTAGATTTATTGTTCTCATCCATGTCCATGTTTCCTAAAAATGGTTTCATGTATGTTTAATGTTTTTTTACCCATTTTTTACTTTTACTACATGGTATGTATGGAATATTTCATTCACAAGGTACTTTTTGACTTTTCCGGCAAAAGTACGAGAAAAATATTATTTTAACTTATACGGCACAAATGGATTTTTACGGTTTTATAAAGCCTTATTTTCATGAAGCTTCCTCCAAATGATTTCATGACTATTTTAAAAAAAATCTTTTTCTTTTAATATTTCATCACATTTTGTAAAAAGAAAATTATTTTGAATAACAAAGGATATTTTCCTCAAGAATTCATTTCAAGTGTTTTTTCAAAACCATTTTTCATCTATATTGACATAATTTCATATGTGTATGTTTCAAGTATAATGTCTTTATTATTTACATGCTTTCACTTTTCTTATTATGAAATGATATCCATTTCTTTTATACAGAATATTTGATGATGGGATGATGTTTAAGAAACCCATTTTATTCGGTGGGTTATTATGAATGATGTATGTTTATTTTGTGGCAGAAGTATGAATGATTTCCTTATGATATGGGTGGGACCAATATCTTCCTCCAATGCATTGGGTAATGATTTATATCTCATGAGATAGACATGGCTGGAATGGTAAGTTAATCCGGTTCAATATTACAGGACTGGAATGAGGAGTGAACTCGATTCAGAAAAGGACTTTGTCCACTAAGATGGTCTTGGCAG
This sequence comes from Viscum album, assembly GCA_963277665.1. NCBI lineage: Eukaryota > Viridiplantae > Streptophyta > Magnoliopsida > Santalales > Viscaceae > Viscum > Viscum album. The sequence continues at coordinate 1,364,227,685 of OY728133.1, forward strand.
CAATGCCTTGGCTACTATGGAAGTAATTACTTGTGATTAATGGATGCCACAATTACATGTTTTATCGCCATGCTATTTTATCATGATTTATGTTCCATTAAGATCTATGCCTTATGTACTTGCATGTTTTAAGTTTTTGATCAAGATTTTGATGTTTAAACATTATGTTCATGTTTTTAGGTTCGAATGTATATGGTATGTTTTATTTTATCCATTCTTACGCTTACTGAGCATTTGAGATCACCGTTTTTATGTTTTATTTTCCCCCAGTATTAAAAGAAAAGTTTTAGGTAAGGAAACAAAAAGTGTAAGATCTTTATGGGAGATGTTGAAGATCTTTCACCACGATTAAAGATTACGTTCCATGTTTCCAAAGACACTAAACTATTACGGTCCTTGTGTGTCTGTTTTTGTTATGTATTATGTATTCCGCAAAAGTAATGTTATACCTATGTACATCAATATTTGGGTCTCTACATGCATCATATTATAAACTCATGTATTTATGTAACAAAAATCATGTTAGGAATATTCAAAAGAGAATGTATAGTTGAGTTGTGGGGCATGATCCTCTATTCAGTTTATTTTCAATTTTTAACGAAATAGTCCCTAATAAAGAGGTTGTAAATTTAAAAATTGAAAATTATAAATTGAAATATTAAAAAATGGTGTTCAGTCAAAAGTTTCTATTTTTGGAATGTTGTATTAACGTGTGTTATCTAGTTTACTCAAAAAGGGATGGTTAGGGGGTATTGAAATTGGTGTGATTAGGACCATATTAATTATATATGTGGAGTAGTTTTTTACTAGTTTTGGAAACTGTTTTTTTGTATCTATCTAAATGATATTTTATGTCCCCAAAACTTGTGATAATAATTATCGAGGGATGCCTCCCTGAAGATGCGTACCGATAGGGAGACAAATGGGAATTGCTGGGAATGCACTTTCAATAGGGGAACCATAGCCTCCATTGGTTTGTAGTGATAAATAGGAAGAGTAGTTATGTGATACCTTCACAAAATTTAGGTTGTGTATGTAAACTAAACTAGTAAAGTTTGCACTGAGTGTGTTTTATATGACTATAGATTTTCAGCTATAACATCTTCTGATGTTCACCCGAGAGGATTGAACTGAGGCAGTTGAGTTATAGATTGAGTCTATCCAAATGATTTGGATGAATTCGAGTCTCTATTAGAGAGGAAATATACATTAGTATATTTCGTGTTGTTGGGACAAGTAATGCTCTGGTGGGATATAAAGGTGGAACCTAAATAGGTATAGGTTATCTCATGGAATGATTTTTAGGAAACGTTCTTGTAATATTTCCAACAAGAGAGTTGAGGAAATTATGAATATGACCCTGTGGAATATGTCATTAATCGATTACAAAAGCATCTTGAACAAATTTTATTATTTTATAACAAAATTTTTTTTGAATGGACTGATGCAACGAAACATTTTGAATATGGACATAGATTTGAAAACAAGATCCAAGATAATACCTCCCATTTGAATAAGTTTATAGAGGTAGTGAACTAGGATATCATTTATGTGGTGAAAATGAAGGATGATTCTAGTGGTAGATATGTAGGATTATCTAGGTGATCTATTGGTATGTACTAAGATAGTACAAACTGACATTATAATAACATTCAATAACGTAGAGGTGGGTAGAGCAGCCAGGCAAGAGGATCGACCTCTCAAGAAAGTGGCAAGGTGGTTTGATATCAGTGTGTTAAACATTGTTAGTTACAAGTTTAGTGTATTCTACTTTGAGGAGTGTTTTGATTTTACAATAGGATGATAAAATTATAGAGGTTCTTCAAGAACCCTCAGAAGATGACTGGTGATGGAGGATCTAGATTGATGCAAAGCACTGAAATGGATCTATTACACTATATCAATATAGAATTTGGAGTTACATTATTCAAATCAATCTAGGTAGAGGAATAGAAACTATAGTATATGAGTGTCTGTATCAATAGAGTAGTGTTCTACCTGGGAATTAGACATGAGTATAGGGTAGAGGGACATGTTTATTTCATATAGTTTAGCCTACACCTAGGGTAATGAGGTTGGACCTTCAACTATCCATTATATGATTCATATAGATTATATAATTTTGTGATTTATTTGACAGAGGAGATCCAAATTAATTTATAACTTCATGATTGGTAAGTGGTTTAGGTCTGGCCGTGGAATTATTGTGCAGGGTTATATCAATAAACACACCATTAGGGGTGATATCAGAGGATATCCTTCATCCCCATGAATTTTCCACTGTGATTAGTGGGTTCCATATCATTTGGGACGTGTAAATGACTAAGACGTCAGGTTTTGTGCTGATACTATGTATGGGATTATTACATTCACATGAAGATAATATTGATTGTTACCTATAAATGGTAATTTTCTTGTCACGTGATGGAGATGTTTATTTTTATCATGGTGTGTGGGATTGTTGATGCTCCTTTCCGTCACAGAGTCTAATGAATGAAAAGGGAAATAACATAAACACATATTGATTCATCATTTTAAGAAACATAAAAAATCGACAAAGGCATGAACAAGTATTTATTTAAGCATGGGTCGTGCAAGTTTCATCATGGTCGCATAGGTATACCTGAGCGCCACATATTGGGTGTGCAGGTGACTTGCGCGCCGTATTTTATTTTCGTCGAAGGTCTTTAGCAGCCTATAAATTCCCCTTGTGGTCCCCCCATTTCAGGGAAGGAAAAATTTCAAATGCCATATTTGAGCTCCCAGTGCCCTAGTCTCTTCTTGAAGTCATCTGAACACTTCTAAGGTAATAACTTCCCTAGAATGGAAGATCTAAAGAGGGGGAACAATGCCTACGTGTTGAAATTCACCAACACTTGTGCGCCTAAGTGTCTAAGCCTTAAGGGAAATTGCCACACCAACACGCCACCTTATCCCTTCAACAGAACCTGTGCGCCACTCATTTGGAAGTCTTTAAGGATAATACTAAGGGCTTAAGCCAAGCCCCGCCCAAGTATTACCCCATTGGTTAACCGACACACAATTACACTTGTGCCGCACAAGTACACTTTCACGCCCAGGACTTACGTGCCCCACCAAGACCTGTGTGCCTGCCTCTTTTTAGGTGCCCCTCTTTCCTATTCACCTCTTTTCTTCAAATCCACCTATCATCTTCAAGATTTAGCCTTCAAAACCCTCTACAAATCCATTTTTGGCTTGGTTCCTTTATTTTCTTCCTTATCTGAAAAGAATTTTGTGGAACATCTCTTAAAACCTTTTGATTTACATATATTTGTGTCACTAATGTTAGAGATTTCATTCATTCAACCTCATCCTTTAAGATTATTAGATCTTTAATTTGGGAATCCTCCTTAGGAGTAAGCCCCATGTCCCCTAACCTGGGACTCCTTTTCAAGAGTAAGCCTCATTATTCAAATTCCATTAATTTTGGGCATCCTCTTTAAGAGTAAGCCCCAAGATCCCCAATTTAGGGCCTCCTTCTCAGGAGTAAGCCCAAAATTCCATGTTCCTTAACCTGGGCCTCCATTTTCAGGAATAATCCCCAGTCTTAAATTCCCCTTAACCTGGGCTTCATCTTTAGGAGTAAGCCCCAGTCTTAATTTACTTTTGATTTAGGCTTCTTTCTCAGGTGTAAAACCCAATCATAATTCCCCTCTAATTTGGGGAATCCTTCTCAAGAGTAAGCCCTAAGTTAAGTATCCAAATCTCCATAAAGCACATATACCTTTATGGACCTTTTTCCTGGGTTTCTCCCCTGAAGTAAATCCCAATCCTCATCTATCTGGGCAGTCATACATACTTAAGCCCCACATTATTTATTATCATTTCATCTTTCGTGGCACAATTGCCAGGTTTTACCAATACCTCTTTTTTCTCACACCGAGCATGACTCACATGATCTTAGAGTGTAAAAGTAATTACGGAATCCTTTTTTAAGCCATCAACCATGCATAAATCTCATACTTGTTTACACGAACTATGTGGGTTCTGATTCTTTTTCTAACAAGGATATGTAGTTAGCCCATGTTCGGGTACGATCCCAACTCAAAAATAATCCATGTTCTTCTAAATGACAATAAACTTCAAATTCCCCATTGAGTGGATTTAAAACCAGTATGGTTATCATAATGACCAAGAGATTTCTATATAATGTGTTGAAGGGTCCCATTGACTAAGAATCTATAACAAATAAAAACGATTCTCTGTCGATGAATAACCTCAAATACATATAAAAGATTCTATAAATATCATACATATCAATAATTGATTGTCAGATCTAAGGAAAGATCATTTTCATACATGGTAATTTAATATGATTCACAAAATAACTTAAATCTATAAAGAGAGTCATAGAGTAGACAACAATTCCCCAAAAAAGTTTTGATGAGTCCGACCTCCCATCCTCTCGACCAATGAAAATTCTTAAGCCTCATCGGACCATAACTAATGAGCACCTACCGTTGGAAAGTAGGTCCAAATGGATATATAATCATTAGATGTTTCCGGTTCTATGAACAAACCCGCTAAAAATTGATTGGATTGTTTAAACCATAATCAAATGAACAAGGATAAATAATGTTTTACTTATTTGTTAGGCCCCTATTTAAACTCAATGAGAGGGCCAATAAAATAATCAATAACATATGTGCTCATCCAAAATATGTAGTGGCTGAACTTATCATGATTATGTCCGTTATATCAAATAGGCACTCCTTTCCAATATCTTCTGCATTACAGAAATGGATTCTCTAAAGTCCACACCTGTGAATACAACTCCTATGAATACCTCTACTGCTAATTCTGATGGATCTTCATCCGCTCTGAGGACGACATCACCTACTCAGCATATTCAATGCTGGGTATCAAATGCACTAGTTAAGGAACACCATCAATACGGTACCATTCCAACTCTGGAGGCCGCTCGACAAGCCCTCCAAGTCAATAATTCACCCTGGTTGTCCGGACAGTGACGACCAACGATCAAGAAGCAGGTCGTGCTAACCACCATCTCCACTATTTCGGGTCGTTATCCCTGGAACGCAACAACCCGTCCCTCACATACTTTAGGGAGGTGAATGAAGAGGTCACTGAAGGCCTCGGTTTAAGAAGGAAGGGGTCCTTCCCGAGGGCTCCCATCAACAATCGCCTCCAGGATCATGCGGCAGTGCGCCGTCAACATGATGAGGGTATCACCTTTAGAAGTTCGGCTCAGGTCCCTCAGACTCGAGTCCGCAAGACGAACCACCAGAGGTAAAATCTGGCCAACAGGGAGAAGGTCCTTACCTCTGCCCCCTTTGGAAAAGTCCATAAAACTAACTTGATGGCAATAAACGAGCGGGCACATACACCCGTCCGTTCTAATCGCACTGTGCAGTAGAGTTGTCTGGAAGTAACCCACCAATCCCGCCAGGAAATTCTGGAGGAGTATTATATGCAGGCATATACACCTGTTTATAATTCCTCAACCAGTCAACCGGCTCGTCTGACTGTACCCAATGAACCTCACCAATATAATATGGTGGCAACTAATAAGCAGACACATACTCTTGTTTACAGTCAACAATTCTGTCAGTAGAATCGTCTACCAGTATTGAAGGAAAATCATAAACCATACATGGTAAAGAATACAAAGAAGTAACATAAACCTTCTAATGATCATTAGGATAACCAACAGTCTCATTTGGTAGCACTCGGAGAAGTCAGTCAGAAAGCCCCAGTAACTAAATTGGAGCAGACTCCACTATCTTCCCCCACACATGAGTAATATCAGAATTCACTGACAGAAAAAGGAGGATAGGAGCAGGAATACACACATACTCCAAGCACGGAATGGACGTATATTCTCATTTTGGCAGCTGAAGTCAACAATAACATTCTGAAAATGGTGAAAGAGGAGAAGAAAATACCTTCTCATAATCTAGATGACTGCCAGAATATTATGACAGCTTCAGAAGCATCACAGGGAAAGAAATGAAAATCTATCACTACCAGTGGAGTGACACATCAACATATCACTCCAGAATAGATACACAACTCCGTTCATGTCCAAGAGGTTTGTGGGGAATACTCCCACATATTATACGCACAATAAAGTCAGGCGCATACACCAGATTTGAATGGAGATAATCAGCCAAACCGGACATTTTCTCTTGAGCAGGCAAATACACCTGCCAATAATAACAAATTTCATCAACAAGTGGTTCCTAAAGTGAGTTAGAAGGCATCTAAGAAAAAGACCTTCTCATCATAGTCAAGAAAACAAGAGCCAATCTGTAATAAGGCCTTGCTCAATGCTGGAGTTTTTGAAGCCCTCAGAAAATTATCTGTTGGAACTCAAGATTCTACTCTCCCATTTCCCAATAGTGGGAACATTAATTCTGAAGTTCTGCATCAGAAACATCCTCCTGAAGCCTTGATTTATGACAATTCGATCAATCTCAATGTATCATCTTCAGATGAGAGTCTTGAAAACCCTCTGCATGGCCAGAAGATCAAAGAGAAAAATGTTTCATCTTTTGTTGTAACCCACCACGGTGGTCCTCCCCATGATGATGAATTTAGTTGCAAATGTCCTCTCCATAGTAGTAATTCACATTTCCTGGAAAATTCTCCAATGGAAAATGTCGTGATGAAAAATACCTCTTATCTTGAGGCACTTGAAAATGTGAAGCCAGTCATGTCTAATGCTTTGCCGCTAGTAGGTGAAATAATTTCTCAATCAAAAGATAATCTGGGAAGTAGGTCATTCTCGAAACCACCCCTGGGTCATTCATCTTCCAGTTTGATAAATGAATTCTCTACCAATCTTGTTGAATATGATGAAGTAACAAAGAAGCACCATCTCTGGTATAATCAGGTAGATGAATCTTCATCAAATGATAAAGAGTAAATACTTAATATGAGTAAACAACTGACAAAAGGTGAAGTACCAGTCATGTTTTGTCTTTTGGCTGACTCTCGGTATGATATTACAGAAATGTTGACGGAAGATTGTATTCATGATATTCATCTCAACATGTAGAAAACTCATTGTAAAATTAAAAAAAATTATCTTATTTTGAATATTAAAATCATGTCAAGATAATAGAAGGGTTACATGCCAAATTGATTTTGCATCTTTCTCAATTTCTCGATATCCAAAGGCTGAATAGCAACAGAGAGACCTTCAGCGTTCTTGCCTTGGCACACTAAAAAGATTGTGCCAGTTAATTACCAATGAACCATATTGTATTTATATTAGAGGATGGGGTGTTCAAGGAGCACTACATTTCACTGTGCTCCCCAGCCAACAAATCCCGCCAAAAGATGTCTTAGGAAATGTTATTGCTCACGGCCAGCCACAGTCATCGGTTTTGTTTGCAATCAAAATCTTGGTCAAGAACAAGACCCAACTAGTTCTTCCCAAAGTCATGAATACATAGAAAAAGTTGTCAAATAAATCTTGCATCAAGGAAATGAAAATATCGAACATGCTTCTCATTTAGAGCGTTCACATCATCAAGTGACAGAAGTGTCATAAATCATCTAATGGACTTTTGAGTAAGGTGATTTGAGTGGATTCAAGATCATGCATCCAACCAATTTCTGGACTAAAGTCTGCAAAATTAGGAGATCCTTTAAGAATGTTTCAGATGTAGCAGCTCAAGAACCACCCTAGCTTGCCGGACTGTGGACTCTTTTATCTCAACCCTTGAAATCAACAAATACGATTCGATGAGTTAACCGAGAACAACAGGAACAACCCCAGTCCACCGGAATGGGGAATTTTTCAAATCCTCAATCCCTTCCTCAGCGGAAGTTATTCTTCTCTCGATTAGGAAAGAATCCACAAGTAGAAAAAAGAGCCAAATTATCAGAAGATTCCTTCCAAATTATGTTTTTTCAAGATGTTCCTGAGGGATCAACTCAACAGAAGGCAGTTTCTCATCAAGGACATGGAAGAAGACAATATCGCAGAAATATAGATAGAAGAGATGCAATGCATTATGCATCAATAAATGTCATCAATGTCGTTGTTGCTGATCCTCCAGAACATTAGCCCCATTCAGAGCGATCATATGAGGATGTTCCTGCTCAAGAGGTTGTGCACACAGAGGAAATTGAAGGAGGTGTGCGTACACGAAATCAAAGGCTTACCCAAGCATTTAGGTATTCCATCCAATAACCATCTCCCCCCTCTTTGAAATGCATCCAACAAGGGGAAAGGGAAGAATCAGGTTACATTAAACCCTACCTTTGGAGAAGCCAATCACTCTCATTAAAGGAAAGGATTGCACAAAAAGAGGTGGAAATGAAGGGTTAAAGAGGTTGAATGCAGAACTACTTCAAAGTAGTCTTCCTCCTAAGCGTGCTAGAATTAGTCAGTCAAGGGAATTTTTTTGTGGCAACTGAGATGGATCATGAATATCCTCCATTACCAGTACACCATCACAGGTCTAATCCTACAGTTTATATGAAACAACAACCAACAATACCACCATCAGTGGCAGTCTCGGTCACCACACCTGTCCAAACTCTAGTTCTTGCACCTTCACAGGTCTAAGATCAACAAGATTTTTCTCAAAAATTAATGACTAACATTGATTCATTAACAACTCAGTTGGAAGATATGGAAGGAAAGAGTGCACCAGTTCAACCAGAAAAGAGAGCTTACCCTGAATGGGTTGATGTAATCCCCCCCCCCATCAAATTTTTAAAGTACCACATACCTAATATTAAATGGTTCAGGAGACCCAGAGAAACACTTAACACATTTTTTTTCTCATTGTGATCCTGTGATGGGAACTCCTCATCAACAAGAAGAAGCTTAGCTTGGGTGTTTTGTAAAGTCATTACAAGGGCCTTCTTTTTTCTGCAATACAAGCTTGCAATCCCAGTCAATTACTAGGTGGGAGGATCTCCATCAAAAATGTCTTCTTCAATTCAGCTCAACGTTTCCAAAGACAAAGGTTTTTGATCTTACAAATTGTAAGAAAAAGAAGAATGAAATATTTTTAGATTTAATTGCTCACTAGAAGGGATTAACATATTTCATAAGCTTAGCACTCCTTCATGAAGAATTGTTTCCAATCTGTGTGGAAAATTTGCCTGATGAATTATTCACACCGTTGATCCCTGTGAAATACACAGGAGGGTTTCGAGACATTACATCAATCACTCAACAGATTGAAGACTCTCTTATAATGACTAAGGATAAAACTTGTGTAATTCCATCAGCTCTAGGAAGAAGAATGGGTAAAGCATAGACTGCTACAGTTATTCTTAAACAAGAACTTGTACCTTCTTCTACTTCAAAACCATCATCTTATCGAAGGGCTCATCCTTCTGAGTGTCAACAATAGAGGCCATTTGGTCAAGACGATCGAAGAGATCAAATATGGAAATAATTTGAGGAGTTAAGGAGAAACGTTTATTCATTCAGAAATGAACAAGTTCGGGGTTACTTCATTTTGGATCTAGAAAATAATTTGGTTCAATTTCCAAGGCCCAAAAGGCCAACCAAGGAAGAAGATTAAGACCGTCCGAACTATTTACCATTTCATCAGATGTTGGGGCATCCCATTTGGGAGTGTTTTGTCATCAAAGACCTCCAACAAAAAATGGTGGACTCAGGACAAGTCAAATTAGAAGGTTCTTCAGCTTAGGTAGCATGTGTTACTGCTATAGATCCAGAGGAAGAAGACGAGTGGCAAGAAGTCAAAAGAAAAAATGTGCAGAAATATGATGATTGGATGGTCAGAAAAATGATCAATTGAACTCATGACATTTTACAAACGCAATTGAAGAAACCAATTGTGTCTTCTATTATGAATTCCACAGAAAAACCCTCTTAGACATAGGTAAAATCCTTAAAGAAACAACATAATTCAAAGAAAGAAGGGCAGTCAGAAGAATATGAGATTGTGTCAAATCTTAAGTTGTCTTTGACTCTGGAAGATTTTATGCCATCTACTTCAAAGCTACGAGCCCCACCCCACCAAACAGCACAGCCTAAATAGGCTAATCACATAGAATCTTCATCAAATGAAAAGATGATATTTGGTTCTGTTAATATGATTCATTTAATGGATCCTTATGCCAGTCATAGCTCCGAACTTGATTAGCCATAGTTCCCTGTATCAAACAGAGGAATTAGAGGGAGTTCTAGAGGTCTAGGATACAGAGGAAGACATGGATATCCTAAAAATCACTATTCTAATTATACCACTGCTAGAACTGTGTATGCAGCAGAAACACATGGTAGAGCCCTTCAGCGGGCTCAACAAGAACAAGGAATTTCTTCCATGCAAGGTAGATTCAGTCATGGTACAATTATTTTGGAGGATCGATTAGAGGTTACACCTTCTTCATCTCAATAAGTAAATTGACCTAGTTGGTCTAATATTCCAAAGCCAGGAGTATTTCCACCTCCTACCATGATACAAGAAGAATATACTTCCAAAGAATTAACTTCTACGGAACCTGCAAAACCACATGTTTCTATTGGATAACACAGACCTTTGGATCAAAAATAAGATTCCTTGAATCATTTGGCCCAAGTACTGGCCAAGTTATCAATTCTGGATGCCTTGAATCTATCAAAGGATCTTCGAGAGGCAGTCATTGAGGATTTTTCAAGTCCTCGGGAATTTTAAACTGAAATTGTTGCGGCTAATGTCTACTATGTAGAGAATCGTCTTGCAGAATTCCATGTAGTGATATCTTTTATAGATGATGATAAAGATGATGTTGTGCATGGACATATTTGACCTTTGTATTTATCTATCATGGTCAATGATGTAGATATACAAATATCTTTCATTGATAATGGTTCAGGAGTCAACCTCATCCCCATTCGTACACTTCATCGATTGGGCCTCACCGAATCTGATTTATCTCCTCTACTTTGATGTTTCAAGGATATGATAAAAATGAACAAGAACCTCTGGGTGATATCACACTAAGAAATCAATTCAAAGATCTTGTATCCAATTTAGATTTCATTCTTGTTCGTAATGACATTGCCTTTAATATTTTTCTTGGAAGACCTTGGCTACATCAACATGCAGCTATCCCTTTATCATACCATCAATGTCTCAAATATAGTTTCAATGGTCAAATTGGGACATTGTATGGTGATCAATCCCCTTTAAAAACATGTGAATCTCAATACATTGAGGCAGAATTCAATGACATGGAGGGAAAGGAGAAATCCACAATAGGGGAGACTACCAATGTTAATGCTCCATATGGTTTTGAAAAGATTCCAAAAAATCCAATCATACATGTGAGTACATATTATGTGTTGCCTATTAGTCAAATTGATAGGATAGACCCAAATCCAAATACTCTTATGGAAACTTCCATAATGTCAATTACGAAAATCAAGCCAGACAACATGGGAGAAATCAGTGATTCACCAAGAAATGATGAATATTCAAATGGAGATGTCTTCATTTCATCCACTGAAATCTAGAAACTCTATACTTCTCCAACCAGACCAGAAGAAGTTATAGCAGTGTCAGAGATGAACAATGATGTCGATTCACAATCCCTCATCTCCTCTTTATTACTCGGGGAATACCCTTCATCATCAATACGGTCTGAAATGGTAGCCTCTTCTTCAAGATGTTAAAATTATAATTTCTCACATTATCATGGAAATTATACTTCATCATCTACTATGCATTTAGAAGAATAAGAGATAACACATGTTGAAGAAGAAGAGTATGATCTCACGGATGCTCCTCTATCTTTTGAAGAGGGTATCTCTACCACTGTGGATGAACTCAGAGAAATAAATCTAGGTATAAAATAATATCCACGCCCCACTTTAATTAGTGTGTCCAGGACTCTTGAAGAGAAAGAAATGTATATTTCATTTTTAAAGAAAAATCAATATATATTTTCTTGGAACTATATAGAAATTCATGGGCTTGATCTGTAACGCCCCGACCCCAGTTACCCAGAGTCGGTGCATTAATTACATAAACATTGGCATGATCACAAGAAAGATCAAATCTCGAAAGACCGATTGGTTTAGTAGCCTTGGAAACACTAGATATATTCATAAGTTTTACATTACATCATAAAATGAAAAACTAATACTACAACATAATGTTTCCACAATCCACACTATTATCTCCTCATAATATCCCTGCAGTTCATTCATAACTTACTTCTTCACATCCTGGGAAAAAAATAAAACATAGAAAAGGGGTGAGCTCAAATGCCCAGTAAGGATAACAATATAGTGGAACATTCAAAATAAGCATAAACATTTAAGGCAATGCATTACTAAAACAAAATCCTTTTAAACATGAACTTCAACATAGTATGGAAAAAGTAAAATGAAATAATGCCATTTACTTATTCACATGGATATTCTACTAATCGATTAATCACATGAAAAAATCAAAAATCACTTTCATAATGTTGGAATGCATAATGCCAGACTATCATAACCACATAGTCAAGGCCTCGTGCCAAGACTACAAATAAGATTTTGCCAAGGCCTTGTGCCAAGACACTAGTTTGTATCATGAGACCTACCTATGCATCGAGGAGCTATAGCGGGCTCCACCCGTCACATATTAAGTCCAATGCATTCCCATATGAAAAGGTTTAAACATAACATAAACATTCGTATTAAAACTAGCATACGAAATGTCAATAATTTCACCATAAACTATGAATGGTATAAAAATAGCACATCCACAGTCAAACATATCACAAAACCTTCAATACAATATAGAAGTTTTGTATCATAATAAATCAACTTCAAATAAGTGTAAAATCCATCAAAGGATGTTGATTCACAAAACTTTATAGGTATGACGATGAGGTCAGCAGAAAAAGAAAATTTATGTGCTCTAATGGGGACTGATTCACAAAACTTTGTTGCAATGATACTTCCCTTAGGAGTTTTAACTGACAACTCCCTTATTAAATCAAATTGGAAATATTTAATTTTCTTAGCAAACTGGGAAGATATGAAACAATGCGACGATCCAGAGTCAAATAATGAATTTTCTAAACTTGAGGAAACCATTAAATTACCTGCCACCACGTCTTTTGGAGCTTCTACCTCTGCAGTAGTGATAGCATAAGCCTGGCCTTGATCCCTTGGCCTTTTCTGAGGTAAGTTCTCCTGACATTTAGGACATGCATTTGCATAATGCCCCATCTCCCTACAATTGTAGCACTGAACGTTGGTAGATTCCTTCTTCCCCTTGAAATCATGAGCTTGGTGGCCTTTTTCACCACACTTGTAACAGACTCCCATTCCCTTCAAGCAAGCACCGGGGTGTTTCTTCCCGCATTTACCACAAGATGGATATTCAACCTTTCCCTTCTTCCCCTTATTTCCATTCCCAGATTGATCAGCAGACCTCTTCTTCTCTTTCTTTTCTTTAAAGTCATAAGACTTAGTAAATTCCTTTTCGGTCTTGATATCACATGAGACAATGTCTTCGTATGACGAAAAGGATTGTCAGACTAATGCTCGACGAAGAAATGGTTTTAACCCCTCAAAGAAACGATCAATCTTACTTCTTTGGTTACGTATATAATCACCATCGTACCTTTCTAACCTTGTAAAGTTAGCCTCATACTTTGTGACATTCTCATCCTCCTTTTGTCTCAGACTCAGAAATTTCCTTTCCATATCTACTTGATGGTCGTGAGGAAAGTATTTTTCTAAAAACAGATCATTGAACTCCCTCCACTCCATATTTGATACTTCATCATCTTACTTCATGTTTTGAATCAATGACCACCATTGATCAGCATCTCCAGTGAGGCGGTAAACTGCCATGATAACTTTTTCCCTTTCACTGCTCCCCAAAGCCTGAAATATTTTCTCTAGGGAAAATATCCATTGCTCAGCTACTAAGGGATTTGTATTCCCATTGAACGTTGGTGGTTGTTGCCTCATGAATCGATATAACATTGATCCTCCACGTTGCGGATCAGGGTGCTCCATATGGGTAAGGTTATTATTCATAACCTGAGTAAGTTGTCCCAGTATGGTGATTAGCTGATCGGCACCAGTTGCATCACCAGCCCCACTATAATTATCTTGAGCAGGAGGGAAATCCATACATGGAGTGCGTGCATTGATACGGTTTCCATTTTTTCAACTAGGCTCCATTTCTAAACAATGGCATAAACTAGATCAGTTTATAAATCGAAATACATAATCCCATACTTATAAAACACTTAACATAAATTGAACTATTTATGGATATAATCCATAATCATAAAAATGTTTTCTTTGAGGAATTATATACTCATAAACCCTTCATAATGATTTTTAAAGAAAATGAGAGTTATCCTAAGCATATCCCCCCGGAGTGTCGTAACCAATAGTGCAGCAAGGCCCGTTGTCGTGCACCAGTTCCCGTTCGAGTTTAGCTCAAAGCGGTGTTTTCGGGTTTTACCCCTAGGTACATCTGTGCCAGAGCCGCCTCTACCTGCTCGTATCCAGACAGGGATGTATTGCTCGGAAAACTCACAAAATCTCTACAATACCAAAATTCTAGGAAGTTCTTCTATACTAATCCGCAAAGTTCATCTTAGGTCTACGTGCTCTAATCAGAGTTTATCTAAATCTAGCTTCCAAGGTTTGTACTAAACTTCCTATGATACCAACTGTAACGCCCTGACCCCAGTTACCCAGAGTCGGTGCATTAATTACATAAAAATTGGCATGATCACAAGAAAGATCAAATCTCGAAAGACCGATTGGTTTAGTATCCTTGGAAACACTAGATATATTCATAAGTTTTACATTACATCATAAAATGAAAAACTAATACAACAACATAATGTTTCCACAATCCACACTATTATCTCCTCATAATATCCCTGCAGGTCATTCATAACTTACTTCTTCACATCCTGGGAAAAAAATAAAACATAGAAAAGGGGTGAGCTCAAATGCCCAGTAAGGATAACAATATAGCGGAACATTCAAAATAAGCATAAACATTTAAGGCAATGCATTACTAAAACAAAAGCCTTTTAAACTTGAACTTCAACATAGTATGGAAAAAGTAAAATTAAATAATGCCATTTACTTATTCACATGGATATTCTACTAATCGATTAATCACATGAAAAAATTAAAAACCACTTTCATAATGTTTGAATGCATAATGCCAGACTATCATAACCTCATAGTCAAGGCCTCGTGCCAAGACTACAAATAATATTTTTCAAATTCCTTGTGCCAAGACACTAGTTTGTCTCATGAGACCTACCGATGCATCGAGGAGCTATATCGGGCTCCACCCGTCACATATTAAGTCCAATGCATTCCCATATGAAAAGGTTTAAACATAACACAAACATTCGTATTAAAACTAGCATACGAAATGTCAATAATTTCACCATAAACTATGAATGGTATAAAAATAGCACATCCACAGTCAAACATATCACAAAACCTTCAATACAATATAAAAGTTTTGTATCATAATAAATCAACTTCAAATAAGCGTAAAATCCGTCAAAGGATGTTGACATAGATGAAATCAAAACACTTTTTAGAGAAATATCTCTTTCTATTTTTGAAATCATTTAAGAGCCATATAAAATAAAACATTTTCTTGAAAATGTTCTTATAAGCTTGTAAGGGAAGCTTTGACGATTTTATAACGGCGGAAAATAACCGCACCCGCCGTATAAGTTAAAAAAACTTTCTTATCTTAATTCTGTCGAAAATGTTAAAAAGCACCTTGTTTGGAAAACGACGGAAAGATTACCTTATAAACCTATTATAAAAATTCAAACAACGGTATAAATGACTTTAACCCATATTCTTTTAAATATTAAAAATGTTTTGAAGTACATTTTGAAGAAACATGGACGTGGATGATAACGAGGTCCCAGTAGATAATTATGTATAAACAACCTCGGATAATGAAGAGATTGCGAAATAAAACCTTAACTTGTAATTTTCCTTTGTTGGGGTAGGTTAACCTCCTGTATAATGGTGAAATAATTGTTATTAAATTATACAAGAATCATATACATTAATATGATATCATATATGACCTTTTAACATTGCTTTATTAATAATATCTTAGTATTATCGTCGTTTCAGGTGATAATCGATTCGTTCTTCTTAAATGTTTGGTTACGTAAGAAATGTTTGTAATGGATAGATTATATATTATTCATAATCAGAATGATATTAACATTATTTTTAACCCTAAAATGAGAATAAGACTTGAATGTATACGATGGAGAATGAATCTAATCGCGTTCGTGGAGACGGTAGTCCGTACGTACGCACGAGCGACAATATCATTCTTTTGATATTAAAATAATATATAAATGGATGGTATATCATATATACAGAATCATTAACATGTTATATTTATTATTTACATGAGTTACACATCATTATTATACCCATCCAAATAATAATATATTGAATAACAATTACACCACGGCGTGGAGACGGTAAGCCGTATGTACGCACGTATGGTGACATGTTAATCAAAGGGTGGATAGAATACTGAATATGGTTGTACCATATTTATAATAACATCACAGTATATGTGAGATACTGGATTTATTATTTTAGAATGGTAAGAACAGAGGAAGAAGAAGTGGAAGAAGAAATGAACTTAGAAAAGGGTGGTGAAATCATTACCTCTTTTCGGGTTCTTCCTATTGATTTGATCAAAAGGGCTCCATAGGATGGATTTCTGATCAAACTAAGGCCTCTAGGATGTAGTGAGGGATGTTGGGAGAGTATTTGGACAGAGTTTGGCCGAACCAAAATGGCTTTGAAGGTGTGAAGAAATGGGAAGGAGGAGTGCCCTTTTATAAGAGGGGTGAGGGGCACCTTTGGAAAAGCTAGAGATATTAGATTATAATAAATTCATAATCGGTTTCCAATGGCTCCAAAGTTGAATATTCAAAGGTTAAGGTGTGGAAGGGTCGAAAACAACTCAACCAATAGAATTTAGACAGGTTTGGGTACTTATATTAACCTTATCTTTAAGTATTAACTTTAGGTTAATTAGTTTCACTTTTACAATGTCTCTTTGTATTTTTATATAATATGGTTAATAAAATTACTATATACATCGAAGAGACCCCCAAGTGGTCCATGAATGATGAACCTATCATGATATAAGTCTCTTGGCCGAACCTTAGATTTTTAGGATTTTAATATCAATTAATAATATAATATTTGTTTTAAGAACTCTTTTATGTCAATTTTGACACTATTCAATAGTTGATTTTTGTGAAACTCATAACAGATTGATTACTTCGAAAAAAGTCAATTAAATAAATCCTAATATATCATATTATCCTATAAAATTAGTTTAATTAATTAAAAGTTTGATATTATATTTATTTGGGTATTTATAATATCAATTATTTTAATTTTTCACTATTATAGTAATTACTGCATCATCATTGTGTCATAAATAAAATAAATTATTTAATGTCTGAAAATTATAAATAAAATATAATTATGTAGGAAATCTTTTTATATTTCTAATTAATATTTATAATCTAAAATCCAACATATATAACCCTATGTAACAATTGTTTTACTAAAAGATATATGCTTGTGTCATTTTTGTATTCATTTTAACTTAATTAAAATAAAGTGTCATTATCACTTACAAGTGGATCCATGGGGTCCCAAAATCGACCCAAAGATGCCCATGGTCGACCATGTATCATCCAATAGGGTTAAGACACGTTTTAGGGTAATTTGGTATTATTATAATATTATTTTTTAACCCTTATTTACCGGATTTACCCTTAACCATGGTAAATAAAATATTTACCGCAGTAATTATTCAAAATGTCTAAAAATAAAAGTTACCTATTTACACAATTTGAACATCCTGATTCCAAATATGGAATCCATTTTTCTAAATTCAAAACACAGAAGTGGCAGAAATTAATTTAAAATTAATTCCCGCTGTCAAAACAAAAAGCGTGTTTTTAAGAGATAATAACTATCGAAAGATTGACACTTGTTTATGTTCGGTTTAATTGTAAAATTATGTCCAATGACCAAAATTATATTAAACGGTAAAAATATATTCTGATTATAATTCAAAACCACTAAAATTCATAATTTATCACTATTTAGTATTTTGATAAAAAAAGTTGTTTTTAATTAAAATTTAGTAATTTTCACTATTCATCAAAATATGAATGTTATCCGAAATGTACCAAAATTTCACCTTAGGCTAAATTCGATATTCCGAATCCAAAAATGAAGTCCATTTTCAAGTATAAAATATATATAATTTCAAAAAGTAGGTATTACTATTCATAACAGCTAGTTTGATTAGTTATGGTGTGTTAGAACTCGGTGTTGCGAACAACACACGCTATCACATTATTCAAAGAGAAGCATACCGTAGAAGCTTGGGGTGTTACATTCTCCCCTCCTTCAAATAATTTCATCCTCGAAATTTCTAGAATACTTATCACATGAAAAGACTCGGGTGGTTCTTCAACATAAGTTCCTCGGGTTCCCATGTTGCCTCTTCCATCTTATGGTTTCTCCACAAAACTTTTACCAGACGCGTCGTCTGGTTTCTCAGTACTTGTTCTCTCGTATCAAGAATCCTGACGGGCTCTTCGCAATAAGACAGATCAGGTTCCAGTTCTAATTCCTCATAGGTGAGTACATGCGTTGGATCAGGCATGTATTTCCTCAACAGAGATACGTGGAACACATCGTGAACTTTGGAGAGACTTGGCGGCATTGCCAATCGGTAAGCTACAACCCCAATTCGTTCTAGAATTTCGAAAGGTCCGATGTACCTGGGACTCAATTTACCTTTCTTACCAAAACGTATGACTCCCTTCCACGGAGATACCTTCAGGAAAACATGATCACCTACTTGAAATTCCAAATCCTTCCTTCGATTATCGGCATAGCTCTTCTGCCTACTTTGAGCTGTTTTGATGTGATTTTGGATTACTTTCACCTTTTCCATCGTTTCCTCCACCAGTTATGGGCCTACAAGTTTTCTTTCACCAACGTCATCCCAACAGGTTGGTGTACGACATCTCTTTCCGTATAGCGCTTCATATGGTGCCATCTGAATACTCGAATGGAAGCTATTGTTATAAGAAAATTCTACCAGAGGTAAATATTGATCCCACATACCCTGAAAGTCAAGTGAGAAAGATCTCAACATGTCTTCTAAGGTTTGAATAGTCCGTTCTGATTGTCCGTCTGTCTGAGGGTGGTAAGCAGTGCTCAAATGAAGTTCAGTATCCAGGGATTTCTGAGGACTTTTCCAAAATCTTGTAGTAAAACAGGGATCATGATCTGAAACAATCGATAAGGGTACTCCATGAAGTCTCACAACTTCATTAATATATAGTCTTGCTAGACGTTCCAGGGGTAGATCTTCTCTTATAGCAAGAAAATGTGCTGACTTGGTAAGACAATCAACAATAACCCATATTTCATCGTTCCTTCTAGGAGTCTTTGGTAGCCCCATGACAAATTCCATCGTAATATTGTCCCATTTCCACTCCGGTATGGGAAGAGGTTGCATGACTCCTCCATGTTGTTGCCTTCCAGCTTTCACTTGTTGACAAACCATACATCTTGACACAAAATCAGCAATCTCCCTCTTCATGTTGTCCCACCAAAAATGTTCCTTCAAATCTCTATACATTTTGGTGCTCCCATGGTGTATAGAGAAATTGGAACTATGAGCATAATCCATCAATTCCCTTTTTAGATCAGGTAAATCGGGAACACAAAGTCTCTTCCCGAATTTCAAAATTCCATCTTCATACACAAAGTCTCTCAATCTCCCATCATTCACAGCTTTAATCTTATTTTGTAATTCTTCATCATCGGTCTAAGAACTCTTAATCCTTTCTAGTAAAGATGGTTTGGCAACCATTTGAAAAAGCATTGATGTTTTACCATCCCTGATTATTCCCATGTCCATCTTCACTAGATCCATGAAAATTGGATCCCTTTCAATTCTCATATTGTTCAAAACCCCATGGTCTTTTCTACTCAAAGCATCTGCCACCTTGTTTGCCTTCCCCGGTTGGTAGTGTATCGTACAATCATAATCCTCGAGTAATTCAAACCATCTCCTTTGCCTCATGTTGAGTTCTTTTTGTGAGAAAATATACTTCAAACTCTTGTGATCAGTATAAATTTCACATTTTTCACCATAGAGGTAGTGCCTCCATATCTTCAAAGCAAAGATCATAGCTGCTAACTCGAGATCATGAGTAGGATAGTTTTGTTCATGAATTTTCAACTGTCGTGATGCATAGGCAATAACTCTATCATTCTGCATAAGGACACAACCAAGTCCTTTCTTCGATGCATCACTATAAATAACGAACCCATCATTACCCGATGGTAGAGTCAATATAAAAGCATTGACTAATCTTTTCTTCGGTTCTTCAAAATATTCTTCACACTCTTTTGTCCAAACAAATTTAACCCCTTTACGTGTGAGCTTCGTTAATGGGTTAGCCAATCGGGCAAAATTCTGGACGAAACGTCGATAACAACCTGCCAAACCAATAAAACTGTGTACCTCAGTTATACTCGTAGGTGCTGGCCATTCTTGGATTGCCTTGGTCTTAGAAGGATCAACAGATTTTCCATCTTTAGAGACAATATGGCCAAGAAAAGAAATATCCTGAAGCCAGAGTTCACACTTGCTAAACTTCCCATATAATTCATGCCTCCTCAGAGTCTTCAAGATAATGTGCAAGTGATTTTCATGATCTTCGTAGGTTTTGGAGTATACCAATATATCATCAATAAATACCACCACAAATTCATCGAGATACTCCTTGAAAACTCTATTCATCAGATCCATGAATACAGAGGGTGCATTAGTCAATCCAAACGGCATTACTGTAAACTCGTAATGCATGTACCTGGTTCGAAATGCTATCTTCGGAATGTCTTCCTTCTTCACACACAACTGATGGTATCCAGATCGAAGGTAAATCTTTGAAAAGTATTGATCTCCATGTAGTTGGTCATATAAATCATCAATACGAGGTAGGGGATACTTGTTCCTTATCGTTATAGCATTGATCTCCCTGTAGTCGATACATAACCTCATAGATCCATCTTTCTTTTTAACAAAAAGAACATGGGCTCCCCATGGAGAAACACTAGGGCGAATAAATCCCTTATTACTCAATTCCTCTAGTTGTTTCTTTAGTTCAACTAACTCTTCAGTGGCCATTCTATAAGGGGTCTTCGATATAGGCCTTGATCCAGGAATCAAATCAATGAAAAACTCAACTTCTCGTTCTGGAGGATGTCCAGGTAAATATTCCGGAAATACATCTACAAATTCTTTCACAACAGGTACATCCTCTATTTGAACATTCCTTTCCTCACCGACAGTTACTTCATTCTCTTCCTCCCCAATAATTGAATTAAGTTGAGCTACTGGGGGTGGATCTAAATAAGAATTAGGTCGTGATGATTCTGCTCTAAAGATAAGGTGTTCCTTATCATTATCATCAAGAATCGTAATTTCTTTCTTTTTAAAATAAATCTTTGCATCATAGTCCGAAAGGCAGTCCATACCGAGGATTATATCAAACTCAATTATAGGTATGACGATGAGGTCAGCAGATAAAGAAAATTTATGTGCTCTAATGGGGACTGATTCACAAAACATTGTTGCAATGATACTTCCCTTAAGAGTTTTAACTGACAACTCCCTTATTAAATCAAATTGGAAATATCTAATTTTCTTAGCAAACTGGGAAGATATGAAACAATGCGACGATCCAGAGTCAAATAATGCATTTTCTAAACTTGAGGAAACCATTAAATTACCTGCCACCACGTCTTTTGGAGCTTCTACCTCTGCAGTAGTGATAGCATAATCCTGGCCTTGATCCATTGACCTTTTCTGAGGTAAGTTCTCCTGACATTTAGGACATGCATTTTCATAATGCCCCATCTCCCTGCAATTTTAGCACTGAACGTCGGTAGCTTCCTTCTTCCCCTTGAAATCATGAGCTTGGTGGCCTTTTTCACCACACTTGTAACAGACTCCCATTCCCTTCAAGCGAGCACCGGGGTGTTTCTTCCCGCATTTACCACAAGATGGATATTCAACCTTTCCCTTCTTCCCCTTATTTCCATTCCCAGATTGATCATAAGGCCTCTTCTTCTCTTTCTTTTCTTTAAAGTCATAAGACTTAGAGAATTCCTTTTCGGTCTTGATAGCACATGAGACAATGTCTTCGTATGACGAAAAGGATTGTGAGACTAATGCTCGACGAAGAAATGGTTTTAACCCATCAAATAAACGATCAATCTTACTTCTTTGGTTACGTATATAATCACCATCGTACCTTTCTATCCTTGTAAAGTTAGCCTCATACTTTTTGACATTCTCATCCTCCTTTTGTCTCAGACTCAGAAATTTCCTTTCCATATCAACTTGATGGTCGTGAGGAAAGTATTTTTCTAAAAACAGATCTTTGAACTCCCTCCACTCCATATTTGATACTTCATCATCTTACTTCATGTTTTGAATCAATGACCACCATTGATCAGCATCTCCAGTGAGGCGGTAAACTGCCATGATAACTTTTTCCCTTTCACTGCTCCCCAAAGCCTGAAATATTTTCTCTAGGGAAAATATCCATTGCTCAGCTACTAAGGGATTTGTATTCCCATTGAACGTTGGTGGTTGTTGCCTCATGAATCGATCTAACATTGATCCTCCACGCTGCGGATCAAGGTGCTCCATACGGGTAAGGTTATTATTCATAACCTGAGTAAGTTGTCCTAGTATGGTGATTAGCTGATCGGCACCAGTTGCATCACCAGCCCCACTATAATTATCTTGAGAAGGAGGGAAATCCCTACATGGAGTGTGTGCATTGATACGGTTTCCATTTCTTCAACTAGGATCCATTTCTAAACAATGGCATAAACTAGATCAGTTTATAAATCAAAATACATAATCCCATACTTATAAAACACTTAACATAAATTGAACTATTTATGGATATAATCCATAATCATAAAAATGTTTTCTTTGAGGAAGTATATACTCATAAACCCTTCATAATGATTTGTAAAGAAAATGAGAGTTATCCTAAGCATATCCCCCGGGAGTGTCGTGACCAATAGTGCAGCAAGGCCCGTTGTCGTGCACCAGTTCCCGTTCGAGTCTAGCTCAAAGCGGTGTTTTCGGGTTTTACCCCTAGGTACATCTGTGCCAGAGCCGCCTCTACCTGCTCGTATCCAGACAGGGATGTATTGCTCGGAAAACTCACAAAATCTCTACAATACCAAAATTCTAGGAAGTTCTTCTATACTAATCCGCAAAGTTCATCTTAGGTCTACGTTCTCTAATCAGAGTATATCTAAATCTAGCTTCCAAGGTTTGTACTAAACTTCCTCTGATACCAACTGTAACGCCCTGACCCCAGTTACCCAGAGTCGGTGCATTAATTACATAAACATTGGCATGATCACAAGAAAGATCAAATCTCGAAAGACCGATTGGTTTAGTATCCTTGGAAACACTAGATATATTCATAAGTTTTACATTACATCATAAAATGAAAAACTAATACAACAAAATAATGTTTCCACAATCCACACTATTACCTCCTCATAATATCCCTGCAGGTCATTCATAACTTACTTCTTCACATCCTGGGAAAAAAATAAAACATAGAAAAGGGGTGAGCTCAAATGCCCAGTAAGGATAACAATATAGCGGAACATTCAAAATAAGCATAAACATTTAAGGCAATGCATTACTAAAACAAAAGCCTTTTAAACTTGAACTTCAACATAGTATGGCAAAAGTAAAATTAAATAATGCCATTTACTTATTCACATGGATATTCTACTAATCGATTAATCACATTAAAAAATTAAAAACCACTTTCATAATGTTGGAATGCATAATGCCAGACTATCATAACCACATAGTCAAGGCCTCGTGCCAAGACTACAAATAATATTTTTCCAATGCCTTGTCCCAAGACACTAGTTTTTCTCATGAGACCTACTGATGCATCGAGGAGCTATATCGGGCTCCACCCGTCACATATTAAGTCCAATGCATTCCCATATGAAAAGGTTTAAACATAACATAAACATTCGTATTAAAACTAGCATACGAAATGTCAATAATTTCACCATAAACTATGAATGGTATAAAAATAGCACATCCACAGTCAAACATATCACAAAACCTTCAATACAATATAGAAGTTTTGTATCATAATAAATCAACTTCAAATAAGCGTAAAATCCGTCAAAGGATGTTGACATAGATGAAATCAAAACACTTTTTAGAGAAATATCTCTTTCTATTTTTGAAATCATTTAAGAGCCATATAAAATAAAACATTTTCTTGAAAATGTTCTTATAATCTTGTAAGGGAAGCTTTGACGATTTTATAACGGCGGAAAATAACCGCACCCGCCGTATAAGTTAAAAAAACATTCTTATCTTAATTCTGTCGAAAAGGATAAAAAGCACCTTGTTTGGAAAACGACGGAAAGATTCCCTTATAAACCTATTATAAAAAGTCAAACAACGGTATAAATGACTTTATCCCATATTCTTTTAAATATTAAAAATGTTTTGAAGTACATTTTGAAGAAACATGGATGTAGATGATAACGAGGTCCCAGTAGATAATAATGTATAAACAACCTCGGATAATGAAGAGATTGCGAAATAAAACCTTGCCTTGTACTTTTCCTTTGTTGGGGTAGGTTAACCTCCTTTATAATGGTGAAATAATTGTTATTAAATTATACAAGAATCATATACATTAATATGATATCATATATGATCTTTTAACATTGCTTTATTAATAATATCTTAGTATTATCGTCGTTTCGGGTGATAATCGATTCGTTCTTCTTAAATGTTTGGTTACGTAAGAAATGTTTGTAATGGATAGATTATATATTATTCATAATCATAATGATATTAACATTATTTTTAACCCTAAAATGTGAATAAGACTTGAATGGATACGATGGAGAATGAATATCATCGCGTCCGTGGAGACGGTAGTCCGTACGTACGCACGAGCGACAATATCATTCTTTTGATATTAAAATAATATATAAATGGATGGTATATCATATATACAGAATCTTTAACATGTTATATTTATTATTTACATGAGTTACACATCATTATTATACCCATCCAAATAATAATATATTGAATAACAATTACACCACAACGTGGAGACGGTAAGCCGTACGTACGCACGTATGGTGACATGTTATTCAAAGGGTGGATAGAATACTGAATATGGTTGTACCATATTTATAATAACATCACAGTATATCTGAGATACTGGAGTTATTATTTTAGAATGGTAAGAACAGAGGAAGAAGAAGTGGAAGAAGAAATGAACATAGAAAAGGGTGGTGAAATCATTACCTCTTCTTCGGGTTCTTCCTATTGATTTGATCAAAAGGGCTCCATAGGATGGCTTTCTAATCAAACTAAGGCCTCTAGGTTGTAGTGAGGGATGTTGGGAGAGTATTCGGACAGAGTTTGGCCGAACCAAAAAGGCATTGAAGGTGTGAAGAAATGGGAAGGAGGAGTGCCCTTTTATAAGAGGGGTGAGGGGTACCTTTGGAAAAGCTAGAGATATTAGTTTATAATAAATTCATAATCGGTTTCCAATGGCTCCAAAGTTGACTATTCAAAGGTTAAGGTGGGGAAGGGTCGAAAACAACTCAACCAATAGAATTTATACAGGTTTGGGTACTTATATTAACCTTATCTTTAAGTATTAACTTTATGTTAATTAGTTTCACTTTTACAATGTCTCTTTGTATTTTTATATAATATGGTTAATAAACTTACTATATACATCCAAGCGACCCCCAAGTGGTCCATGAATGATGAACCTATCATTATATAAGTCTCTTGGCCGAAACCTTAGATTTTTAGGATTTTAATATCAATTAATAATATAATATTTGTTTTAAGAACTCTTTTATGTCAATTTTGACACTATTCAATAGTTGATTTTTGTGAAACTCACAACAGATTGATTACTTAGAAAAAAGTAAATTAAATCAATACTAATATATCATATTATCCTAGAAAATTAGTTTAATTCATTAAAAGTTTCATATTATATTTATTTGGGTATTTATTATATCAATTATGTTAAATTTTAACTATTATAGTAATTACTGCATCATAATTGTGTCATAAATAAAATAAATTATTTATGTCTAAAAATTATAAATAAAATATCATTATGTAGGAAATCGTTTTATCTTTCTAATTAATATTTATAATCTAAAATCCATCATATATAACCCTATGTAACAATTGTTTTGCTAAAAGATATATGCTTGTGTCATTTTTGTATTCATTTTAACTTAATTAAAATAAAGTGTCATTATCACTTACAAGTGGATCAATGGGGTCCCAAAATCGACCCAAAGATTCCCATGGTCGACCATGTATCAACAAATATGGTTAAGACACGTTTTAGGGTAATTTAGTATTATTATAATATTATTTTTTAACCCTTATTTACCGGATTTACCCTTAACCATGGTAAATAAAATATTTACCGCAGTAATTATTCAAAATGTCTAAAAATAAAAGTTACTTATTTACACAATTTGAACATCCTGATTCCAAATATGGAATCCATTTTTCTAAATTCAAAACACAGAAGTGGAAGAAATTAATTTAAAATTAATTCCCGCTGTCAAAAAAAAGTGTGTTTTTAAGAGATAATAACTAGCGAAAGATTGACACTTGTTTATGTTCAGTTTAATTGTAAAATTATGTCCAATGACCAAAAGTATATTAAATGGTAAAAATATATTCTAAATATACTTTAGAACCACTCAAATTCATAATTTATCACTATTAATTATTTTGATTAAAAAAGTTGTTTTTAATTAAAATTTAGTAATTTTCACTATTCATCAAAATATGAAAGTTATTCGAAATGTACCAAAATTTCACCTTAGGCTAAATTCGATATTCTGAATCCAAAAATGAAGTCCATTTTCAAATATAAAATATATATAATTTCAAAAAGTAGGTATTACTATTCATAACGGCTAGTTTGATTAGTTATGGTGTGTTAGAACTCGGTGTTGCGTACAACACACGCTATCACATTATTCAAAGAGAAGCGTACCGTAGAAGCTTGGGGTGTTACATGATCCCAATGTTTCTACTCATCGTTTGGTTTTTCCAGAAAAACATCGAGGATTTAAACAAGCAACAAGAATAACACACCCAACTTATGCTTCCAAAATTGAAGATGAAGTGGATAATCTTATCAAAGCTAACTTCATTATTGAAGTTCAATATCCCAAGTGGTTGGCTAATATTGTCCCCGTGAAAAATAAGAATGGACAAATTAGAGTTTTCATTGATTTTAGAGATCTTAATCGGCATTGTCCCAAGGATGATTTTCCAGTTCCAATTACATAACTCTTGATTGATGAAACATCAGGATATGAAGAACTTTACTTCATGGATGGATTTTCCGGGTATAATCAAATCTTAATGGCTTGAGAAGATGAAGAATCTACAGATTTCAGAGACCCTCAGGGTGTGTTTTTATATTGGGTAATGTTCTTTGGCCAAAAGAATGCTGGCCCAACATGTTTGTGTTCCATGCACCATATATTCAAACCCTTTTTAGGGAAATTTGTTGAATGTTATGTGGACGATTTTGTGGTAAAATCCAGTCAACATTCTAATCACTTGGCTGATTTGGAAGTCATATTCCAAAAACATCGACAACACCATTTGATGATGAACCCCTTCAAATGTGCATTTGGGGTAACCTCAGGAAAATATGTTAGCTTTTTTGTATGCCACCATGGTATCAAAGTCGATCCTGAGAAGAAAAATTCAATCCTTGGTATGTCACCTACTCAAAATTTGAAATAATTGAGAGGACTTCAAGGACACTTGGCCTATATTCGGAGTTTCATCGCCAATCTGGAATGCAAAATATTACCCTTCACCAAATTGATGAAGAAGGGAGTCACTTACCAGTGGACTGATGAATTTCATGAAGCATTCAATGTTCGCAAGAATTCTCTCTTGAATCCACTGGTATTAATACCAACTATTGAAGGAAGACCACTTATTCTCTATGTGACAGCTTTAGAGCGATCATTGGGTGCCTTCCTTGCCCAGAAGCATGATTTTGGGAATGAAAACAGCCTTTTCTATCTCAATCAGACTATGCCTGAATAATAAACCTGATATTCAAGTATTGAAAAGTGATGCCTTGCATTAATCTTTGCAGTTCAGAAATTGAGACACTACCTGCAACATAATGAGGTCCAATTAGTATCTCACAATAACCTACTCAAATTCATAATTAATCATACAATGCTTACCAGATGTCTGGAAAGGTGGGATGTCATATTGCAACAATTTGACATCCAGTATGTTTCTCCAAAATCAATAAAGGGCCAATCTTTGGCCGATTTCCATGTTGAACACCTTTCAGTAGAAGATACATCTTTAGATATTGAACTTCTTGATGAGGAAGTCTTTTCTATTAAAGATAATCGTCAAACAGGGGAAATTTACTTTGATGATGCTTCCAGAAGTCCAATAGGGAAGAAAATAGAGGATCCTAAATTCCACAAAGATGGGTTATAAATTGTGCTTATTTACTCAAAAAAGGCAGTACTACCCTATTCCTTCCTATTGTCGGAAGGCAGTACAAATAATGAAGCATAATATCAAGCTCTCATCACAAGATTGGAGTTGGCACTTCAAGAACAAGTGAATCAATTAAAGGTGAAATGTGATTCAGACCTAGTAATCAAACAAGTCAATGGGGATTATGCCACCAGAAAAGAAGAGTTAATCCCATTGAATGATTACGTTAGATTGTTAATGGAGGAATTTACTTTGGAACCAACATTTTATTTTGTACTGTGATCTCAAAATGCCCATGATGATGCACTGGCTAATATAGCCACAGCCCAGGTAGATCCAAATCAGGACAATACAATCCTCAGTATTACCCACCGTTGTACAATTTCACCTTATTTTCAGACCAGAACAGAGGATATCAATGAAATTTGTCCCATTTCTGAACCATATGGTCATACTATATAATAGATGACACCTATCAGCGAATACCTTCAAAATGGAACAGTTACACCTGATAGAGCCGAGAAAGAACAAATCCAGTGATGTGTGGTCAATTTAACTCTTTATGACAACCCAGATCACCTAGAAAAAATTCTATACAAAAGTGGTTTTTATGGAGTTCTCTTAAGATGCATTGATGGTGAAGAGACAATGGTTTTCATGAAATAAGTACATGCTAGAGTCTGTAGTGCCCACCAGTCTGGACATAGACTTTCTGATCAAATTCTATGGCTTGGATAATTTTGGCCTTCAATGATACAAGATTGTGTTGATTTCACGAAGAAGTGTTGTTCGTTACAATTATGTGCCAACTTCATTAATCATCCCCCAATGTTGCTTCATACAGCTAAATACACATGCCCATTTTTGAAATGGGGAATGGATGTAGTAGGACCTTACCCTTCAGCTATATCCAAGTAGATTAAGTATATTCTTACTACTATTGACTTCTTTTCCAAAATGGAAGAGGTAATACCTCTCAAAGAAGACAGTTCTAAAAGCATTGTTAGCTTCCTCAAGTCTAACATAATTACCAAATTTGGTATCCCTCATACCATATTGATAGACAATGGCACCATCTTCTGTTCATCCAAGGTAAGGAAGTAGTATCAAGAATACAACATCAAATCCAACCATTCATCTCGGTATCATTTAGTGGCCAATGGCAAAATCGAATCCTTCAAAAAGACTCTTTCAAACATACTACAGAAGATGGTGGATAAAGATATTAAGTCATGGCCTCATAAAACTTTTCATGCTTTATGAGATAATCAGGCCACTACCCGTATTGCAACGCAGTCAACTTAATATTCATTGGTATATGGAACAGAAGCAGTCTTTCCCATTGAAATTCAATTACCCATTCTTATAGTAGCCATTTGTGATCAGTAATCTATAGATGAACAATTCCAAAAGAGATTGGATGAATTGGAACATTTAGATGAGAAAAGATTGTGCACCCTACACTACTTGGAAGTCTATCAGAATCGAATAGAACAGGCTTTCACCAAAAAAATTCGACTTCATTCATTCATTCATGGAGAATTGGTATTGGTTCACATAACTCCAATTATACCAGGAATGAAACCTACCAAGCTTGAGCCAAAGTGGGAAGGACCTTACTCAATACATAAGGTCTACTCCAATGGAACATATTCTTTAATCTCAATGGATGGAGAACTCATTGCGACTCCAACTAATGAAAGATTCATGAAGAAGTATTTTGTGTAACACAAATACCCTATCGTCCAACATGATGTTAAACTGTGTTGTCCTTGCTTTAATTATTTAAACTACATATTCCCTTATGTCCAACATGACGTTAAACTGTGACATCCTAGCTACATGACGCTAAACTATACAGAAGTCCCTTACGTCCACAAAGACGTTAAACTGCATAACCATCGTCCTAGATATATGATGTTAAACTGGGCACCTCTTCATCCCACATGACATTAAACTGGGAAAAGTCCTCAATACGTCCTAGCTACATGACACTAAACTGTACAACACTCCATCGTCCAAAATGATATTAAACTGTATTGTCCCCTTTTGTCTTGCATGACGTTAAACTATGATGTCATTACTGCATGACATTAAACTGCACAGTCCCCAAAGTCCTTACTGCAAGACATTAAACTGCATAATCTTCGATTTTTTTCTAGCTATATGATGTTAAACTATACAGACCCCTCTTTTGTCCTTACCGAATGACATTAAACTACATATTCTCCCATTTTCCAACATGACGTTAAATTGTGCTCAGTCTCTTATACGTCTAACATGACATTAAACTGTGCATCGTTAGGGTTGTTGTTACCTCTTGTTTCTCACACCAAGTATGACTCACGTGAGATTAGAGTAAACTTCAACCATAACACCCTCTATGGTCCGCTAGCCATGCGTAAGTCCCAACACCATTTTTTAGGTAGTTGTTCTTAAAAACAACATGATAACCAATTCATTCTTAAATTAAACTATGTGAACTTTGATCCTTCCCTTCTAGGATGGGTACGTAAGAAACCACCTGAGATTCAAGCCTAAAACCAATCTCTTCATATTGGTTCACCTCCATCGAATACGATGATAATTCATGAGGCCACCCTTAGAATAAATATCTTTACATTGGTTCACCATTTTCCTTGCTATATGACGTTAACATGTACAACACTTTTGACCTATATGACAATAAACTACTACATTATTTGACTCTCTCAGCAGAGAGGGAATCATTATTTAGATTGGTCTCCAATCATGTTATATTCCAAAGACTACGTGCATAAATGGCAATGCCCGAACATTTAATCTTCAGTCAAACAATCATTACAATAATGTCCTCGTTCACCCTTCACTTGTACGAACAAAATCTGTACGAAGGGTATTTCATGAACTGCATGCGGCTTGATTCCTATCCTTATGGGATACTTAGGAACATTCGAGCATCCCTCGAAACGAGCCCCAAGTCTTTGGGCCTAACCCCAAATTCTACTTTTAGTCCCTTGACTGAAAAGTCCCCCTATGAAAACATGGATGTTGTATGAAAACCTTGGTTTTCATTCAAATCAAGTTTATAAAACACACAATGTGTATTCCTTATTATGGTTTGAGCTCTATGACCCTAAACTAAGATCTCCTACACTCTCGTCCCACTTGACGTCAAAATGTATTTCAAAAACTTCGTATGGATTGATTCCCTTATCGGATACGTAGTGAAGTCCAACACATTAATCCAGGACTGGACCACAACATGATTATGGTTAGCATTGGCCTGTGTATTTCATTCATGCATTAGACAATACTCATTTTCATGTTTCATACTCCTGACCTTAAATATTTCTAGATCTCCATAACCCTTTTTTTGACATCTAGTCACAAAATGTCTGATACCCTAGAGTTATTTTGCCTGACTATGCAGCATGTTCCCTTAGGCGGCCTTGCATAAACAGTCTACATAACGGTCTTGTCATCCAAAAGATACTATTATTTGACTATTCATCCAATTCCCATCGGTGGGCCGACATAATTAACCCCCCCAACGGGTTTTTTCAAATAATGGTAACTTCATTATTAGGAGAAACCCACTTTTTGTCCTTATTTGTCTTAACAAAAATATGTCGGGATCCTCAAAAATAGCAATTCTTATCATATTTGTCCCATACTCTTTTTCATGATCTGAAAGTATTCATGTCTATGGTTTATATTTCCCTTCCCTACGTTTGGGTCGGTCCTTCGCAGGAGTGACATTCATCCAATTCGTTGACAATCTTGATTGGAAATATCCTCTCCATATTCAAGTACCTCACTCCGTACATCAGACTCTATTCTTTGTAAAATTTGCACCTCTATAATCTATCACTGGATTTTTAGTAGTAGAAAAGTGAAACTTCTGAGAGTTCATTTTCCGGACTATGCTGCATGTGCCCTTAGGTGGCCTTCCATAAGTAGTCTACATAACAGACCTGTCAGCTAAAAGATGCTATTATTTGACTATGCAGCCAATGCCCTTAAGTGTTCCTGCATAATTCAACCCCCTAACGGGATTGTTAAATAGTGGTAACTTTATTCATGGGAGATACATCTTATAATTCATTTCGGCCCTTTTTTCATATCATTCCTTAGATTCAAAAATTTCATAAGTCATAGTTTACATTTTCCCCCATACTTGAGTGTGGTAATATGTTTTCAGATAAATTATCAAGGAATTGAGTAAATTTTAATCCATTAGATCAAAGCTATTTTGACCATAAACATTAGCATTTTTTATGTCCGACGTGCATGACATTAAACTTCCCACAAAAGACAATGGAACACTGAACAAAAGTCGTGTCCCAGCTAACTAAACATAAATTCCATATGATTTAGGTAATATTGAGAAATTAAAAAGATTCAAGGTTTATAGGGTTATTTTTATAAACCTAGTAAAAATAAAACTATGTTCTCTAGGCCCATTTTCCTAGGTAAAAATTTAAAGCAGGTAGAAAAAGAAAGTAGGCACAAATGATTGAACATGAATGTGTTTTTCATTGATGCACAAGAGTTAGAAGGACATCCAAAGACTGGAGCCTCTTCTCTTTTTCAATAATTACAAGAGGCTTTAAACAAAACTCTTCATTTGATTTACGGAATCCCGAACATCATCAGCAGCCACCCAGAATTCATTCATTCAACGAGATACAATAAGAGACGCAGTGATACCTATTCTTCATGGAAGAATTGTAAAAGAATGTTCGTGAGTGCGGCTTGGGAAAATTTTCTGCTAATCAAACAGTGACTCTGTTTCTGTCCAATAGACTTTGAGGATGGATACATGGATTTGAGAATAGAGCATTGGGAGTAAAGAACCATTAAGAGTGAGTACTCTTTTCAGATATTACTCTAATGTCATGATAGTATTCTCTGCACCAACTGGTAGTGAAAAACATATCAGCCCATGGGTTTTCAATTTTCATATCCGCAAGGAAATGGCATGGAGGAAAAATGTGGATGTTCACACCATTGTTGCCACTGTTAATGAACATCATAACTGAAATAGAGGGATCGAAGTGTGGATGCATCTCGAGTGTATAGTTTTTTGGCTCTCGGGTGTGGATGCATCTCGGGTGTATATATAACTTTCTAGCCAGCTCATCAGCCATTCGAATTTTTCTAGGAGCCATTGAATCTTTACAAAGGTTGAATAATTAACTCTTAAGTAAGTTTATTTTTCATAAAATTTTTGAATAAAAGTGATAAAATGTCTAAGGAATTAAGGCACACAAGTCCAATGTTGGCGAGCAAGTATAACTGTGTCGCACAAGTTTTGGCCCGCAGGTATCACTGCGCAAGTCCAAATACCTCTACAGAAGCACGACACGAACAGAAGCAATGAAACCGTAGAAAATCAGCGACCTGCGCGACGAGAGAAACCTATGCGGCGGGAGCTCAGAAGCGTTCAAAGCTGGGTGCATTGCGTGATAATGGCATGCCTATTTATAGGCAAGGTCACACCCCTGCGCGCCGAAGCCTGCACGGCTCACTCTTGCAGACCGCCATCTGCGCACCCAAAACTTGTGCACCGTTCTTCCTTGGTTTTCTCTTATACCTCAGAGTCAAATCCTCCTCCTTTCGAATCCAACTCTGAGGGGGGACTTTTTTATGCTTCATTCCATCATAGATTCTAACTAATGAAAATGGAAATACTTTAAACACACAGTGATTCATCCTTTAATGAAATATCAAAAATCGACAAAGGCATGAACAAGGATTTCCTTAAGCATGGGCCGCACAAGTTTCATCATGGTCGTGCAGGTACACGTGCGCGCCACATATTGGGCACACAGGTGTCATGCGCACCCTATTTGATTTTCTCCCACGGTCTTCAGCAGCCTATAAGTACCCCTTTGTGGGCCCCCCATTTGGGGGACATAATATTCCAAAAGAATGATTTTAGGTCCTGGTGCCCTAGTCTCATCTTAATGACTTCTGAACACTTCTATGGTAATTTATTACCTAGAATGGAAGATCTAAAGTGGGGTAACAAGGCCTAAGTTTTGGAGTTCACCCACACTTGTGCACCTAAGTGTCTAACCCTTAAGGAAAATGGTCACACCTGCGCGCCACTGAATCCCTTCAACAAAACATGTGCGCCACTCATTTAGAAGTCTTTAGTGATAATACTAAGGTCTTGAGCCAAGCCTCGCCCAAGTATTACCCCATTGGTTAACTGATGCGCAAGTACACCTATGCTGTTCAAGTACACTTGCATGTCCAAGAATTGCACGCCCCACCATGACCTACGTGGCTGCCTCTTTTTGGGTGCCCCTCTTGCATATTCATATCATTTCTTCAAATCCACCTCTCCTCTTAAAGATTTATCCTTCAAAACCCTCTTCAAATCCATTTTTGGCACGATTCCTTTGTTGGATTCATTATATGAAAGGAATTATGTGGAACATCTCTTAAAAACTAGTGGTTTACATATATTTATGTCACTAAGGTTAGAGATATCATTCATTCAATCTCATCCTTTACGATGAGAAGATCTTTAATTTGGGCATCCCCAGTATGAGTAACCCCCAATTCCCCTAACATAGGCTTCCTTTTCTGGAGTAAGCCTCATTCTTCATGTTCTCTTAATTTTGGGCATCCTCTTTAGGAGTATAACCCAAGTTCCAAAATTTAGGGCCTCCTTCTCAGGAGTAAGCCCCAAATTCCAAGTTCCTTAACCAGGGGCTCCTTTTTAGGAATAAGCCCCTATCTTAAATTCCACTTAACATGGGCCTCCTCTTCAGACGTAAGCCCCAGTATTAATTTACTTTTGATTTAGGCTTCCTTCTCAGGTGTAAAACCCAATCATAAGTCCCCTATAATTTAGGCATCCTTCTCAGGATTAAGCCCTAAGTTATGTATATAAATCTCCATAAAGCACATATACCTTAGTGGACCGTGTTCCTGTGTTTATTCCCTGATGTAAATCCCAATCCTCATCTATCTCAGCATTCATACATACATAATCCCCACATTATTTCTTATGATTGCATCTTTTGTGGAACAATTGTAAGGTTTTACAAATACCTATTATTTCTCACACCGAGCATGACTCACGTGAACTTAGGGCATAAAAGTAATTATAAAATATTTCATTGAACCATCAACCATGCAAAAATTTCGTACTTCTTTACTCGAACAACGTGGGTTCTGATTTTTTTTTTGAAACAAGGATACGTAGGTAGGCCATCTATGGGTATGATCCTAACTCTGAAATAATCCATGTCCTTTGGAATGACAATAAACATCATGTGCCCCACTGAGTGCCTTTAAAACTAGTGTGGTTATCATAATGACCAAGAGATTTCTATATAATGTGTTGAATGGTCCCATTGACTAAGAATCTCTAAAAAACAGATGATTCTCTATCAATGAAGAAACTCAAATACATATAAAATATTCTCTAAATCTTATACATATCAATCATTGATTGTCAGATCTAAGGAAATCTCATTTTCATACTTGGTAATTTAATAAGGATTCACGAACATAACTTAAATATATAAAGAGAGTCCTAGAGTAGATAATAATTCCCCTAAAAAGGTGTGATGAGTCTGACCTCCCATCCTCTCGACCAATGAAAATTCTTAAGCCTCATCGGTCCACAAATAATGAGCACATACCTTTTGAATTTAGGTCCAAATGGATATAGAATCATTGGATGTTTGCGGTTCAATGAACAAACCCATTAGAAACTGATTGGAATGTTTGAACCTTAAACAAACAAGGTCATCCCCATTTCTAGAGAGGGAAATAGGGATATCCTGAAATCCTATGCAAGTCCAGTTCATCGGGTATTGGGTGATCTTATTGCTCACTATGTGAGTATTTTTATTTTTAATGAGGTAATGGGGATTTCTATATTTCCATCTATAGAAGATCCATTTCAAGATGTGTTTTATGATGAGTTCTCAATTCTCCCACCTGAGAGATAGATTGAGTTAATGATTTATCTAATTACATGAGCTATGTATATATATATATTCTTCCCTACAGAATAGAACTAGTAGAGATCATTGAGCTAATGAATCAGTTAAAGGAGTTTAATGATAAAGGATTTAATAATCTTAGTACGTCCCCAACGAGTTCTCTAGTTTTGTTTTTCAAGAGGGATGATAAAATTTTTCATTTGTGTGTCAATTCCCAGAAGTTAAACCAAATTTTGATTAAGAATGAATATTCTCTTAAACAAATTGATGTCCTTTTTTAGTAGATGAGGAATGATCTTATATTTTATAATTTTTTTTTGAACTTGGGTATTATTAGTTGAGGGTGAAAACTTATGATATTTCATGAACTTATTTATAACGCATGGATGGATTCTATGGGTTTTTTGTGATGCTGTTTGGATTTATGAATTATCTTACTGTGTTTATGGTCTTCATAAATTAAATATTTAATGAATTCTTGGATTTGTTTTTGTTCTTATTTGTTGATTAAATCATCATTTACTCCCAAAATCATGATGATAATGTCAATTATATTTACATCATTCTATGTTCATTTAGATAAAATTATCAATAAGCCATGATATCTTAGCACCATTTCTAAATCAACAAGGTTAATTTCATAGGCTAAAAAATCAATAAGAATGGGTTGATAGTGAACACAGATAAGGTACAATAAATTTTTTCTTGGGAACAACCAAATTATTTTTTTGATATCTAATTCTTTTTTTGGATTAATAGGTTACTAAAAAAGGTTTGTCAATGAGTTTTATTTCTTAATGGTTCCTCAAGGTTATAATGTTTGATTTGTTTGAGGAATCTAATAATACCTTACAGGTGCTAAATATGTGTTTTCCCACTAACCTGATTCTAATTTTATGCAAGACTTGTTAGGAGTATACATTTTATTATTATTTTGGAGGAATTAGACATGGGGAACTGTTGATACAGGGTGATCTAGTGAATGATTATGGATCATGGTAGTTGAGAAAAATTGAATGTAAATATCGTATTCATGATCTTGAGTTGGCCAGATGGGGTTATAAATTAAAATATTCTTTAAATTATCAATTGAGGGAGAGATTTATTATTTATACTAACTATAAGAGCATCAAATATATGTTCTCTCAGTGGGATTTAAATATCTGACAACATAGATTGGTTGAGTATGCACAATATTATTATTTCAATCAAGCTTATACGACATGGAATAAAGAGGGTGTTACTGATTCATTGAGTCATAATCCATAAACTCAAGGGATTCATGAGTATAATTTTGAGTATAAAATGATGGACTTATTAATGTAAATGCATATTAGTTTTTAAGAGGAATGGGAGAAGATGACTGTCATGTCCTTTTTTAATAGGCCCTCTATTTTGATCCATACAAAGAGGAAGAATTCTGATGGACCATAATGCTTGTTGTTGTGGGACTGATTTAATGGTGGTGATCTAACTCCTACCTAGACCATTGATGAGGATGAGATTATCCATGTTCATGGCCATATTGTTGTTCCAACTTGTATACAGGAGGAACTGATGCCTGATTTTCATATCCAAACTAGTAGGTGCACACTTGCTTGACCAGAATGTATTGTGATCTTCATATATAATATCTATGTCTATGAATAAAGAAAGAGATCACAAGTTTTTTGACGCAATGTTACACCTATTTGTAGTAGAACGCTGAGAATTAGTGGCCTAATTTTTTTTAAAACATTTTCACATTCAGAAATGAATGGTGGATGAGGTTACCATGGATTTCATGGTGGGGTTTTTGAGGACTCCGCAGAATAATGATGTGATATGGGTGGATTTAGACCATTTGAAAAAGATGGTACATTTTTTATTAATACTGAAGACGTTCACCATCAATAAATCAGGTGACTTATATATTAGGGTGATAATTCATTTTATGGGGTGCCTCCGAGTATTTTTTAGGGCTATGATCTATTTTTTACATCATGATTTATGTAAGGATTTCATAAGGTGTTGGGTACTCTGGGGTTTTTGAGTACAACCTTTTACCCATAAACGGAATAGAAATCCAAATGTATTATCTTTACATTAGGGGACATACATAGAGCTTGCATCCTCAATTTAGGGGGAAATTTATAGAATTACCTTGTACTCATTAAGTTCACCTATAATAATATTTATGAAGTGACAATTCTTATGGATCCATTTGATGAACTATATAGTTTTCCATGTTGATCACATTTGTATGGGATATAAGTAGGAAGATCAAAGTTTTTGGGTCATGTCTTATAGAAGAGAAATCAGATTATGTTGAGTTTATTTGGAAAAAAATAAATATAGCTCAAATCATATAAATTCATACTATGTTTGATTCAATTGACACGTTGAGCATGTATTGGGTTACAATTTTTCCCTTCGAGTGTCATTGAGGTTGGTTCACCATTATATTTGAAAATAGGTAATGTTAAATCATTGATATGTTTTTCCATTAGATATTTTGGAGAGGATAAGACATGTGGTGAGTCAATTTTATCTTTTAAATTAGTATGCTGTTATGCAAGAAATTTTTCATGTGTCATAACTATAAAAGTATCACCGCAACCCTTCTCATGTGATTGATGTTTTTCATATTGAACTTGAGGATGATGTGTCCTTTGAGGAGCATCTGATTAGTATTATAGATCACAATAATAAAATACTTTATGGTAAGAACATCACTTTGGTTTAAGTACTATATAAGGAAAGATGAGTTTAGGGGGAAACATGAAAGAGGGAGTATGACATGTATGCGATGTGGCCGGAACATTTTGTCTTTGAGGATAAGTGATGATTGGGAGATAATCTCAAGTATGAGTTATTACAAGATGGGTAGGTTGTTAGA
This sequence comes from Viscum album, assembly GCA_963277665.1. NCBI lineage: Eukaryota > Viridiplantae > Streptophyta > Magnoliopsida > Santalales > Viscaceae > Viscum > Viscum album. The sequence goes on from OY728133.1 coordinate 1,364,267,194, forward strand.
TAACAATCCATTTATGAGGAACATTTTTTTTATATTTATTTGAACTCAATTTAAATGTAAAATTATATTTTTATGGGTGTAGGGATATTTTTAGAAGTTACTATGGGGGTGGGACAAGGAAAATGGGGGAAAAGGTCCATACAGTGCATGGAGCATGGTTAGAAAATCCTTTGTACCAACTGTGTTACATAACCATTAGTCTTGGAAAAGGGGTGTAATTGTTTCGTAATGTTTCAACGGTGTCCTAAAAGCCTTGAGAGTATGAAAATATCAATTCTCAAAACTTATATATTATTTTTCAAACCATGTTAGTGCCCTAGAAAACCATGTGACCCAATTTCCTCAAGGACAGTGGAGGCCAAATAGTATTTTCATTGTTAGGAAAAATGTTCTACCAAAAACTGAACATCATAAAAAGTTACCATTTTAACATTTACCTCCAAAACTTATATTTAAATTCCCCCATTTCTCTCTGATTTCTCCTCCAGTATCCTAGAGTGGGAACATCAATTTTCCAACTATTCCAAGGATCAATCTTCTTAAATTATTATGCATTTGGGGTGATACCTTTTGTGATTGAAAGCCTTAGCAGGTCTTCAACATCATTTGTTTCTATTTTATAGTTGATTCAAACCATATATGTTTATCTTATTATTATTCTCATGATCATTAATTACATGGTGTTATTTTCCTTTTTTGAAGTTGTTTTAACTTTAATCATGGTTTGAGGTTGGGTGAGTTGTTTTCTATTAGTATATTATAGGTGATCTAAAAATTTTCCCCCATAGTATTGAAATTGATATTGTGTATGTGATTTTCCCATTGATATTTTATGTATCACATTGTTTCCGATGATTAATAAAAGTAAATTGGGCTATTAAATGACATCTTAGACCACTCAAATAATTTTTTCGGTTCATCTAATATTATGAAATAATAATTAAGGCAACCCGTGGAGTTTTCCATCCCACAAAGCTGGTGAAATATTGTATACTTGGTATAAGATAGAGTTCATGTGTTTTGGAATGTATTCCTGTTTTCTGAATTATTTTTCAATTAAAAAGGATTATGACATTATTAAGTTTTGAAATGATAAATTTTAAAAAATGGGTATTTGAATAAATAAAAAAAATATTTAAATTTGAAATGGGGTTAAAGGATTTGGGTAATTTAGAACATGTTAAATAATGGAAAATTTACACCCTTGTGATATTTATAAGAATAAAGGTCATGTGTATTGAACCTTGAATAATGAGTCATGAAGGAATAGTTTTGTGATAATCGGAATGACACTCCAAATCATGAGAATGGGAATAGTGGACTTGAGGTTCCACCTTCATGGTTAATGATGATTGGAATGAAATCCCATATACTTGATTGAGGATGGATATACATGATTCTCATAATCCTTTATTTGAAGTGTGAAATTTACGCTCCTTATTCTTTCCTAGGGTTGTGGAAAGACAATCAGAGCACTAATGGATTTTGAACTATTTAAGTATTTGGACCGATGTTCCTTTTTCTTAAAATATAAATGATGAATGGACACCCAAATTGACCAAAAAAGTTGAAAATCTGATATAATTTGGTTTTGGCTCTTGGGAGGTGCTAAAGCAGGATTAGTTGATCGGGTGTCTTGATGTAGCCCAATAACTCAAAAGGATATATAAAAACTGGTTAAGTATGGAACATGTTTTACATTTATTTCATTCTATATTATTTATTTTAAAACTAGACACTCTCTTTTTAGATTGGTTTTTTCTTTAGAGACTACTGTTTATGTTCCACTAAGTTATAATTTCACCATATTTTGGTTGTTGTTGGTACCCAAGAAGATTTCAAGGTTGTTGGCCTGGATAATAGATGATGCCTTATGATAGATGGATGATTGGAATTACAGAGAAATCTATATTTAGGGGACTAGACTAAGGATTGTACATGTTTTGTGGATAGTGAGGGTGTCATTATTTTGGGTTTCCTTTGAAACATGAGACTAATTAATAATGGAATATTTACTTTATTAGTTTGTGGGAATTTACATAATTTTGAGGTCTTATTATATGTTGTGTGGTTATTATTGGTTATTTAACATCATAAATTGGGTTATTATTTATTTTGATTTCATATTACTTTTACTCAATTTAGAAGATTATAATATCCCCACATAACTTATTGGAACCTCACTACTAGTTAACAACATATGGTGTATGGGGGTGTGTGCTTAAGATTTATTGGAGAAATGGACCAAGTCACTAGTTTAGTGGAACCCGTGCATGATAGTATATGTTTGAATATTGTTCCATGTCTGGGTGTCAAATCCCCATTGGGTCATTAGTAAATAATTAATGTTGGAATTGTTTTCTTATGGTATTTTAAATGTACTAAAAGGCCAATGTGGAAAAAATTGTAGATGGGTAACTGATGGAATGTTTTATACACTAGACTAAGGCTCTATGAACCAATTTTAATTTAAGTGGTCTAGAAGGATGTGCATGACACTTCAAACCCATGAAGTTGGACATGATGCTCTACAAGTATGGACTTGGATGTCGATCATGAAACTCAAAATCTATGGTTTAAATTCTTAGGCACAACGACCCACATCCATGGTTTAGGATATTGGGCATGATACTCTGTATTTATGGTTTAGGTGTCAGATTGATGATATCCTGTATGGTTTTGTGTAGGTATAACCGTAATATTTCTATTTGAAATTACTATCATTGTATGAAGAATATTTATCTGAACCAGGGTGTCACTTAGAACTTAATGGTCTATAAGTTAATTAATAAATTTTTTCTTTTTAAATTGTAACTTCATTTATTTACTATTTATTATTTTAATACTATTTATGTTTATACACTATTGGTTTAACTGGACATTTAATTAAAATCCATTGGGTGTTTCCTACTTAGTTCTACTCACACCATGTTTGGGACACAATGCATAAGGGTACCCAAGAATCTCTCACATGATTTTTATAGGAATATGTTGGAGATGCGGACCATGTTATGTTTTACATAAATGGGCATGATAGCTTAAAAGGTACCATGAAATTTGATTTGTTTTGTATCAAAGATGAATTGGATCCCATTTAGACCAGTTTATTTTAGTTCGGAATGTTTATGTAACTGGACCAGTGGGATGTCTGTTGTATGGATTACATGGCTATTTAGACCCTAACTATATTTTATTAGTTGATTAATCTTAAATATATTTGTTTTTTTTTCTATTTCAACTTTATTTTAGATTTTTAAATTATTTTATTGAAATATATATTTATTCTTATCAACATTATATGATACATGGTTATTTCATTCATTATTACACTATCTAATTAAGGGTAAAGTCTCCCTCTAGACCCAAGATCCCTGATATAATTTGGAAGCCTCTAGAATATAGGGATATATTTCTAATATCCTATTTTGATTTGATATGGTTACTGATGTAGTTTGAATGGGGGTGAGATTTTGAAATTAATATTATGACATATTTTAGTAACATATAATATGATATGATCTTATTTCAGTGTTATACTATCACGACTCATATTCCATTATTCCCATATGATTTACATCTTCTGAACTGTAATGCTTTATGTCATGATTCATGAATATATGATTTTTTGTCTATGAATATAAAATGTTAAGGTCATGTTCTTATTCCTTTATTCTCATGACACACTTACATGTTACGATGGACTGATATCTCTCTTTATTACCCTTATAGAGCATTTGATAGTGCCCTTTCTTGTGTTTCATTTTCCATGGGATGTGAAGAATGGTTTTATGTATTATATTCATAAGAAGGGTTGTACTTGTGATGTACTAAGTGGGATATGATTTATAACAATTGTGTATGAGTATTTGTTTCATCATGATTTCAAATACACACAACCATTATGGTTTGGGAGTGGGCCGTGATTAAATGTAATTCATATTGATATAAAATTGTGTAATATTTATTTATGAAGCATTATGTTGCTATAGTTTCTATAAAATAAAGGTTTAGATACTTTTGGAAACTCTTATTAGAAATATTTAGTGATAACCTTTTCGTTGTCCCAAGCACAGAATATCATCCATATACCGTGATAATGTGGATATTATGTGGATTTTCAGTCAATATTCCCCTACGTAGATACAAAATGTGGAAATGGTTTTATCATAGATTCATCTAGGAGTAATAACCCTAGAATAATTTTTGAAGTGTATATTTTATCCGTAATTATGGTGTACAATGAATGGGACATTACAACACACATATTTTGACACTCAAGAGGGACATTCCACGGTTAATGTACATTTTATTTGTAAACCATTATAAATGATTTTAATAGATAATGTCTGTAGAGGAACAAGGTTAAAACTATGGTTTCATAGGATGAAAATATGGTGTCATAATTTTTATCATTGATCACTCTAATTAATGATGTTTAATTTTCATGCTAACTATTTAGTTTTTGAAATTGATAACAAATTGAATGATGATGTTAAGGTTGTGAAAAATATGTTCAAATACGGAAGTATCTTATTTGATATAAGTAATATGAATTTATTTATATAATTCAATGAATCTCAAAGTATTAATTAATATCATTAATGATAATATATTGAATTAGAAGTTAAAATCCTAATGGTGTGATAATCAATTCTCAATTCTATGACTCTTCAATTGTTGTTTATGGGAATGTGCATCTTGAAAATACATCTACTCTCCCTATAGTAAAACTGGATGTGATTTTTAGCATTGATTTTATTTTTTTATATAAATACCATCTCAATTTCCAAATAAGTGAATTTATATTTTATATTATAAACAAATATATGATTTTCAATAGGTTCTATGATAAATATAAACATCCATGGAAGTTACATCCTCTGTGTGGGTCTTGATTGCTATTGAAAATGGGTATTTTTCTCGGATGGTTTTTTTCTAAACTCATTGTCAAATATATTCAAATTCTATAGGATTTTTTTGATTTTTTATTAAAGAGTTTCCTTATATTCCTCTAAATCGTGTAGTTTCATTTTCAATAGAACTAATAAATGGTGATACATTTATTTCAAATAACCAATACACTATAACACTAATTTAGATATATTAATTAATGAAAAACCACCTAGATAATCAAGATTTTGGAATCATTTGGTCATGTGTGGCACCATATGGTACCGTTTTTCTTTTTGTTATGAAGAAAGATGGATTGGTGTGACTGTGAATTGATTGTTGGTAACTTAACACGATCATGATAAATAATATGTATCTTGTACACAATATTTATGATTTTTTTAATATATTTTTAAGAGCTTAATATTTTTTCTTGATTTATCTTTTTTCAGGATTTAAATAGTTGAAGATCAAAATAGAATCATAACAATGATATTTGTTTTATTATATTATGGACACTCTGAATTTAAAGTTATTCAATTTGATTTTTCTATCTCCCACTATGTCTTGATGGATTTAAAAAATAGAGTCTTCAAATATTTCCTTTATCATCTTTTTGTAGTATTTATAAAATATATTTTTATGTATGATAAGAGAAAATAAGATTATGAAGTTCAATCTAGTATTATATTAAATATCATAAGTAAGGTGATTATTTAAGAAAAAATTAACAACTATGAATTATTTATATAGATATTTTCATTTTTGGGATATAAAATCTCAAGTGAGTGTATATTGGTCGATCCATAAAATATTGAAGTTATTAAACATTGTCTTAGATGAACCATTATGATTGTGGTCTATAGTTCTTTTGAATTATATGGTTATTATTGATGGTTTTTGAAGTATTTATCATGTATATATATCCACCCACCAAGTTAATTCATATGATATTTATATTCATTTGGACTATGAACACGAAGAAAATTTCATGGAAAAAAATTGATTTTTGGTCAGTGAAACTATGCTCACACAACCATATAGTGAAGAAGTGTTTTTGATTTACTATGATATATCAATGAATGTGTCATGATGTGTTCCTACATAGAATGATATAGTGATATCTCATGCCTCATTCAAATTATGGTTTATTGAAAAAAAGTACTCAACTTAAACATTTGAGTTAGTAGTAGTAATAATTTGATTATAGATATATTAGAATTTTATTTTTGGAGAAAGGAATAAATATATACTAATCATAAAAATTTAAAGTAAATATTCACCTAGAATTAGTTCAATATGTTTTAGATAATATAGTTGTAGTTTATTAATTATTTTGATATCTTAATACACTACCACCTTGGGATGGCGAACACGGTGGTTGTTACTTTGTGTCAAAATGATCTAGATTTATTATCTATGAGGAGGATAAAAAATGATCCAATATTTATAGATTGGAAAAGGATAGGCCATGAATAATTTAATAAGGGTGAGAAATATTATCTTTCTCAATAGAGTGCTCATCCAGGTTTCCCTGTGAAGATTAAAGAGGCATATAAGAAGGATGTAAAGCTACAAAAGATGGTGAGTAAGTTCACTGATTTCAACCTTAATTGGGATAAAATGATATGTTTTAGAAACCTATTACATGTCTTATGAATACCAGACTTGAGGAAGAATATACTGTAATAATCTCATATATCATCATTCATTATTCATCACGTATGTGCAAAGATGTATATAGATAAAAAAGAACATTTTTTGGAAAACAAGAAGAGAAATATTGAACAATATATTTCTTGGTATATAGTATGTTTTAATGTTATTGTAGATGTAAAAAATTCTAATGGGATGTTATAATTATTACCCATATGAGAATAGAACTGGGAAAATATCCCCAAGAATTTCATCATTGCACTTCCCAAAACATCTAAGGCTATAATTCTATTTGTGTTATACTCAATCGACATATGAAGACAACACACTTCCTTAATTTTAGAGAATATTTATATCTTGATCAAATTTATATGATATATAATAAGGTAGGGGTAATGATTCATGGAGTATAAAATTTTATTGTATCTGATAGAGATATATGGTTCACCTTAAAGCATTGACAATGTTTTCAGCAATATTTGGATAAATAGTCTTGTTTTAGTATCTGTTATCGTCCTACAAAAATATAAACAGACTAAGAGGACCATTAAAAACCCTATGGGAAATTTTATATATTTTTATCTATATTTCAATGGTGGTTTGGATCAAAACCTTCCCCTAGTGGTGTTTTTTTTTACAATAACATATTTTACATGATCATTCAGATAGATCCTTCTAAATCTCTATATGGAATGATGTGATGAATTATACATGTTGGAATTAATTTAGTGAATTAAATATACATGGAGATAAGGTAACTGATGAAATAGAATATATTGTTAGATTTATTTAATAATAAAGTATGGGAGGTTTGATTCAGTATAAGTGTAATGTTGATAATCATCAATGTGATATGGAATTAAAATTTGGTTAAAATTTATTCTTATGAATCTCTTTTCCAATGAATACTATTATATTTAGAATGAAGTGAATGTTTATCACTAAGTATATTGGTACGTTAGAGATTCTTGGACATGTTGGAATAGTTTCATATTGATTTTCACTACCATTGAACTAATCTCATGTTCACAGTATACTGTATGTATCTCTCCAAAGGATATACTTACATGATCCTTCATATGTGCTGAATATAGAGGTTGTACCACTAGATCACGATCATTCCAATGAATAATATTTTCCATAAATCCTTGATTGTGGAGATAAATTTCCACTAAATATGAGTACTCAACTAGTTAAATATAACTAGAGGAATTTGAAATTCATGGAAGCAGCATGTAAACCTAAGGTTTTGATTAAGCATAATTATCCTCATATTTTAATATAATAGTGAATTAATATCCATAGTGATATTCATTTTAAGTGTATTAGAATGTAAAAACCAATATTTTATATATATTTCATTTGAATTAAATTTTAGACATTTGATATAATGATTTACATGCCACCACACGTCCAAATGAATAATGATAAAGTAATCATTTTTAAAACGGATGTTAAATTGGTAAGTATTAATACCAATTGATTAATTTTAATAAAATTAAATAATTTTTTTTAAATAATTTAAATATCGTTCTTTATACCTAATAAATAATTTCTTAATTTTCATTAATGTCGTTTTATTATTTAAGAAAAATTTTTCTTCAAAAAAATATTTTATTAAATTTTGTGAATAGAAATTATAATCAATTTCTATTTTTTAAAATTATATTTAAGTAAATGAATATAATTTTTGAAATTATTTTTTCAATACGTTATTGGTGTTAATTTTTAGGATTTGTATAAAATGATTTATTTTTCAGTGAATAGTGAAAAATACTTATTTGTATAAAAGAATCATTTATTTCCAAGTAGAAGTACCATTACATTTTTAATTTTAAATTAATGTAAAATAATTACCATTTAACTAAATATAATATAATAACATCGATAAGAATTATAATTATATATTAATTTAGTATTATTTCATTTCTTGGCTTTAAATCAATATTTTTAAACAATATTTTTATGTGTAAAATTTATTATTTTATTAAAAAATTTAATTAAACTCAATTTACTAATGGATTTAATGAAATTTATAGATTATTTATCCAATAATATTTTTTACCATTAATTTTTTTGACACACTATGAGTTTAAAATAACACAATGATTGATAGTGTATACCACAAACAACACATAGCGTAAATGAACCACAAAATATCATTATCTAAATACATTCAATATATCCTACACATTAAATTATGGTGTTTGAATAATATTATCCATATTATAATATATATATATATTACCCTCTTAATAAACATTAATTTATTAATTCTTAAAAAAAATTCCAAATTTTCACAACAGTATTTTTATGCTTCAAGAATATGTTTTCTTAAAAAAATATTCATTAATAATTTTTTGTGATAAAATATTATAATTAACTTCAAAACTTATAGCAATTGAATTTTATAAAAATAAAATAAATTTTTAAATCATAATATCATAATTATATTATGAGTGAATATTTTTATTTTCTAGAAAAGATTTATTTTCCATTGAATATTGAAAAATATGAGATTTAATTGCAAACTGTTTTTTTTATTTCAACAATTTGGAATGCTCTATTTTATTTTAAATTAGTTTAAAATTAAAATTATATCTTTTATATTATTAGTAATACAATTATAATTATTTTAATCAATTTTGAATTTTATTTTGGTATAATAACATTTTTTATTCAAAAATCATTTTTAAGAAAAACTATCTTATTCAAAAAATGGATTTTCATCAATTTTTGGAAACATATTTTAAATTTTTTTTTAAAATTTATATATGATGAATTTTATAATATTTATAACATATTTTTAATCAGGATGATAATCTTTATTAAATAATTCTCTTTCATTTTCAACATAATGAATAATAATTGCGGAAAAAAATCACATAGGTATAGGGTAAATTGGTTTATTAAAGGTTAAAACAAAATAAATAGGCCATAGTTTTTAATCCAAATTAATAACTTATAAATATAATTTTATTTTTAACACCTTAATCTATAAATTTAGTTATTTAATGGAAAATTTTCCAATAAAATTACTTATATGTTATTTAAATCAAAGAAATTTACAAAATGTCACTCTCTTTGTAATATCTCTTATGTGTCCACATATGGACAATAGCTAGATATGAACAAACATAAATGTATATTTTGAGATTAATGAAATTATTTTCATGATATGAATTTATTTTTGACTTTAATAAATTACACACCTGTCTTAAATTCTTGTAAAACACTAATATAGTATTTATTTAATAAACATAAAAAATAAACGAATTAAAAATATTAAAATTGACAAAATTTGACTGATATATTGTGTCCCATGAATTTAATAGGTCTGTGAGAAATATAAGTGATGTTTTAATGAAATATATTTTAAATAAAATATGGTATTGATGTATTTTATGTCAAATTAAATAAATAATGTCAAAATTCATATTATTGATATTTTATTAAAATAATATTATACTAATTATTTTTAAAATTATAAGAATCTAGAAAGTTGAAAATTTTCATAAGGGATGAAAAAAATTCACCCTATATCCAATTGTGGTTTAATAGTTTCATTATATGTAAAATTTAAATCCTTTAAGAAAGAAAACATGTTACCACAGATAATGTTAAAATATCGTAACAAAGGGGTAAATAAATAGGATAAGGATTAAAATTATGTCATACACTATCTAAATATAATATATTTATTTTATTTAACCCCTACTAACTTTTTCTTATAATTTATGAACATTTTAAAAAAAATTCTCAAGAATATTCTAATTATAATTTATGTTTTTATTAAATTCTAAAATTTTCCTCACCTCATTTATTAAAGGGCACCTACCCCCCCCCCCCCACTTATTTACAACACATTGAGAAATATATATCTACCAAAACCTACCCAGTCCTATTATAAACATCTTTATACACACAATAGATGTGTTATTATCCCCAAAATACTAAACATTGTATTCATAATTAAAGACCTAATCGTGGTCTCTTGATGAATATGTAATCATTTAACCTGAACTCTTTCAATGTATTTCTTACTCTACATATTATAAATATATTTTACTTATCATAATATAGTAAAATATGTTTCATAAATTTACTTAAATGTTACCATGATTATGAAACCGCAAGTATCCACCCTATTTCTCATCAAATTAGATGTTAATGTATAGCTCATGCGTGCATACATCTTACTGTCTCCACATAGTGATACAATTTATTCATAACCATATTTTTTTGATGGGTATTATGGTGGAATTAATATTTATATATGATATTTATAATAAAATTATACTTTTTAGATGATAATATCATATCTACCATCTTTCCTTCCAAACTGTTGGGAAACGATAGTGTCGCTCATGTGTACGTGTGGACAACCACCTCCATGAAGCGATGTGATTAGTTTTTAATTTATATTTTAATTTTAGGTCAATTATGATAGATTTGATTAATATATATTAATTATCTGATATAAATATGATTCTATATTCTTTAATAATTATTTACCTTTATTTTTTTCCTTTCCTCTGAAAATTGAAAGTTGCGTTAATGCGTATATACAACCTACAATCTTCATTAATAGTGTAATTCGTTTTCGATATCTGAATTTTATAGATTACTATAAATTATTATTTTATGGATAATATTTTAAATTTATAAAATTAGTAAAACTTTGTTTATTATGGAACCCTAATCAATATATAAGTACCATAACTACCTAACCAACACTAATATGAAAAATGAAACAGTCATTTCCTAAAACAGTGATTTTAACAATGAATTGTTAATAAATGGGTGATAAAATAATATAAGTAAATAATATATAGTATTATATTTATTATTATATACATTTAAAATATTTATAATAAATATTTATTTTTTATAAACGAGGTTCAAACACATATAATGGAATTCTAACCTAAAGGTAAGGGGTTCCTCGTCTCATCTTTACATTCATGTGACATATGACATATCCACCACTTATTTATTTTATCTTGTTAATATACTAACCCTTTGATAACTTATATCATTATTCATATTATATTAATTATTATTAGAGTTTCATTTAATTTTATTCTTTCATAGTTCATATCATTTAAATGTTACCAATGTAGTAAGTGCTAATTTCACAATCTAATCATTATTCTCATTTGATTATTTTAAATTCTTAGTTCAAAAATATTTCAATTCAATGTACTTGTTTTATTTAAATTATTTCAATTTTTTCAATACTCTCCCATAATTTTTAAAATTATTTTCCATTATTATTTTTTTTACAAAATGTTTTTGAAGGAATATTCTTTTCATTTTACGAATGAGATACCTTTTGACTTTTATTACGAATATGTGAATGGATTGTTTTTTAAATTATAAAACATTAATGGAAAATACCTCCATCATGATTAATTATTGATTTTAATCTTAATTTAAAATTTTATGTGTTTATTTTAAATTAATATTATTTATTTATTACATGCATATTTTTTAGATTTAAAAAAATTGAGTTGAAAGGGTAATTTTGAAAAGAAGTTTTTCTGTGGAAATTTTATAGTATTTTCATCCATGTGAATGTATTTTTGGTGAATATCTTGTTGAGTATATAATAAAATGATTCCATATAACATAATTATTTGGATCATTTATGATCGTTTTGACTGGGGTAATGTACTGACATTCCATGTGATAGTTCTTTAATATAAACATCTATTAATTATTAAGGCATATTGATTTAGTTGTGTTATTTATTTATATAAGTAATGAATTATAATTAGTAAGTGATGGTAAAAGACTTATATTTCACATTTATGGATAATTTGTTTTTATGAAGAAAACTATCTTGGGTTTTGGCTGAGGCCTTAAACATTTATTCAGATGACATGAAGTAAGGCCTTTATGATATTTTCTGATGTCTTGGTTGAGGGCTCAATGGATAGATGTATTTCATTATGAATTAAATCACTATGAAATTAGTTAATGTTATAAATGTGATTATTTTATAATTTTTGATATCCATGGATAAGTTTCTAGATTCTGCGGTTACTTATATGGATTTATTGGATCATCATTTATCTTTTCCATATTATTCATGTAGTATATAGCTTCTGCGATATGCATAAAATTATCTAGAATATAATATCATAAAATTCTTATGTTTATTTTCCCTAATATACCCTGAGATATATTATTATTTATATTCAAATTTATACTTGAATAAATATTGGCGTCCTTAAAGACTGAACTATAATGCATTTTCTGTTTTTGGATATAATTTGATGTTCATGTTTGTATATGGTTTTTCAATATTAATAAGTTGTTTGGTCTTTTCTGATTTGATAAATTGTATATTATAATAATTTAGTAAATTTAGTAATATATATAGGATACAAGGGTTGTTTTATTTACATTTTTCTTATTTTTATAGAGTTTGAAATGGAATTAAATCAATATTATAAGTCTGAAAATGAATTTTTCAAAAAGGGGGATACATTTTTTATTTTGTGATTATTTAAAACTATTATTTTTTCAAATATAGATATTAAATAATTTAAAATGGAATTAATATTTCATATAATAAAAAATGAAATAATTTATTAGGGTTAACATATTTTTTTTCATAGTGAATAGATAAAACAATAAAAAATATGTTGCAATGATTAATGTTAAATCAGTTTTACTAGGTGTTAAACCAAGCGATAAGGGTAGGAATGTAACCCACCATTATTTAATTGTTTTTTGATTAACATATTTAAAATATAAATTCTTCTATATTCTAACACTAATACAATTTGTTCCACTTCACAATTTTGTAGCCTTATATTATAAAAAGCATTTAATTAATTCATTGTGTATCCCTCCCCTTAGAATGTAATATTTACTCCCCCTTTTTCACGCTATGTTATCCCTATATCTCAACCAATACCTTATAATAAAACTTTCTATATTCCATCCCATTATCCTAGATATTATGGTCTTCTCATAGGATTATTATTTCAAGGATTAATGTGGTATCCCAAGGAGGTCTCTCAAAGATGAGGTCCAAATATTAACCGAGATCATTCTATTTTATTTCTTCTTCCACTTTCTATAATAATATAGTATCCATAATTACATGATGACTCAGGTATATTAAATATAAATATAAATTATTATTCTTATGGAACAACTATTTCTTGGAACGTCTCTATTAAATGGGAGATGAAAGTATAACTCATTTGTATGTGTTGACTATTGCCTCCACATAGCGATACGATGCATTTTTCATTACCATCATTCATGGATGTTTATTATGATGGATTTAATTTTTTGTGTATAAATATATGACATATTTATGATATGATAATCAATCTATAAATGGTAATTATTATTTATCTTTATTCCATTCCATCAATCAAAATGTGGAAACATCACTCCTATGTATGTACAGACTAGTCTCCATGAATATATGTGTATAATTTTCAATCACTACATTATATGAATGGTTATAAAAGTGATTATAATTGTTAAAAATTAAACTTATTAAATAATTAAATATTTGGGGATGAATTAACCATGATCAATGGGCTATGATGATAACTATCTAACCAAAACACACATGAGTAACAAAATAGTCTACACTAGAAAAAATGATTTTATGAAAGAATTATTAACAAATCCATATTGAAATTTTATAGTTGAAAAATATTTAGTATTATTGGAATAATTTTTTTTCATTTATATAATTATTTAACATTTAAATTTATTATATTGTATATTATAAAAATTATAAAAAATGAGGTACTTAAGGTAATGGTTTATTATCTCACTTTTATTTTTGTGAGATATTTTTCATAGTCACCACATTCTCTTTTATATTTTGTATATACAACCAAATTAATATTTTATATCATGAACCCAATTAAATTTATTGTATTAAAATTTTCATTTCATGTAATTCCTTTTATCTGGTTTATGATTCAATGTTTCCAAAAGTGGTGAGGGATTCGTGTTAAAATATCAGTTTTAACCAAGATTATTTCTGCACAAATTTATAATAATGAAAATATATATTATATCCCTCTCAAATTTTCAGTGTTCTCACCTCATGTTGTTTATTTTTGGATATTAAGTTTTTATATCGATTTTATTTTCTTTAAGAACCCAATATATATAATTAATTATTTTAATAAAAACTGACATTTTTTCTCTCGTTGGCTGAGAATATTGTCTCCAGTGTTAATATTTTATTTAAAATGTTCTAAAAATGTTTTTACTATTATAAAAAAATTTAATTAAAATTTTACACATGTTTTACTCTCTATAGAAATTATTTAATGTAATCTTACTGTAATTTTTCGAATGAGGAACATTTTAATTTTATGGAATATGTGGAAGGAATAATTATTTTAATGCACACTAGAGAAATTGATTTTCCCAATATCATTACTAATATTTTATTTGAAGATTCATTTATATATTTGTGAGGTTATTTACAATGATTTTTTTACATTGATATATTTTATGTTAATGATATAAATTATAAAAATTTATTTATCTCAATAAATATTCCAATATTTTTAATGATATTTTAATATTTAAGAATATCCTTTCATGTTAGTTATAATTTAATTGGGATATGATAAAATATTTCTATGATTATTATTTCTCTACAGGGTTTATGATTAATATGATTAAATATTGAGGAAAAAAGTTTTCATTTCCCTAGTTTATGTTTTATATAAATGATAAATGTTTTCATGATCATGTGGCACACATATGAATGGATTATGATTATATGATGGGTGGGTTTGTTATAACCCACTAATTCATTATGTAAAGATTAATGTTTTATGAGAATAAAGGGTAAACAATAGGTTATCAAAAGTCCAAAATATTGTACACGAGAGGTCATCCCAAGACTAAAATTGGGTATATGGATGTTTATCCCTGGCTTGAAGCCGATGAATTAGTGGTTAACCCATGACTAACATGTAATGAATGCCTTACTGGGTATCATTGACATAATATTTCTATAATTATGATCATTCAACTCTATATTCCACACCTTTATGAAATTGTCTTATTCTAATGTTATTCTATCATGTCTCAAGTTATTTGATTCCCTTATTATTCATGCCTTATGAATTTCATTGATTTACTCCATATCTCATGATTATATTTATTGTTGGGTACATATTTCAAATGTTTAGTTCTTATTGTATTATTAGTATGCTTATGATATTCTTATATATGATCATTGATTTATATCTTAATGTTTTACCATTAATGATAATATGAGACAACTCTTTATTATGTTACATTTTCTTTAAGATAATAATAAATTTTTTATGTATGATATTTATAAAAAAAGTATGTAGTTGTGGAGATCTAAGTGGTAAATGATATAGATATTTTTTGTTTTTTTTGTTTTGGTATGTATGTTCCCAAAGACGTTAAATATCTATGATGATTATATGGATCTAATTGATATGAAATTAAAATTAATCAAAAGTGATTTAATGATTATGTGTGAAATTTTTAGGTTGATATAGATGAAATATCCAGACACAAAATGATGGAAATAAATTCCAATGGTAGTGAATGATATAGAGTTTGTTTACCATTTTTCATGCACCTAACCTGTGACATAAAACCACATCAATATGACTAAATAAATTTTTAATGAATGATTTAAAAATAAATAAAAATAACATATAGATAAAAATTATAGTAGCAATAGAAGAAGTTAAAAACTATGAAATACAACAACAAGACAAGAATGACAAAGGGTACCAAGGTGTAACCTCTACAGAATCTAAAACTTTACCAACTCGCAATCTATATCACTGTCTACCATGATAAAAACATCAAAATACTCTACTGATATGTATGATTTGTTCCCCTTATATATATAATGATAAATAGTACCTGTAGAGGCACATATGTAGGGGATAAGTATACATCTTTCTAGGAAATCCCAAATACTTCCCACACATGCTTCACGAAAAAGAAAACGTCAATATATTTTTAATATAAAATAACATAGTTATATACAAGAGAATATGTGTACATAATATATAAATATTGGTTCTGAAATAACCTACGTAGTATGGTGTACCCATGACATGACCATATGCACCAAGAAAATGAACCAACCAATTCTTCTGTTGTACTATATATCCTTTCAAACAACAGATGTCATGAGAAAAAAAAATCATTCCTCTTATATTAGGTAATCCCTTGGAGTTAAAATAGAGTTTACCTCAATTTGGAACTAACATCCAAGTCTAAACTAAAATTAACATATCCAATGTTGTATAAATTCAACCAACCCATGTTCATGTCAGGTAACTACACAAAAAAATAAATCTTTTTTTTTCACAACATATTTTAAACATTTTATCATGAGAATTTATGATGACACCCTCAAACCTTTATTTAAAATCAAACAAAAAATAAGAACCCATGATATTTTCATTATGGTGTTTTCATTTAATTAGAATAAACATATAATTTCATGAAATCTATCCATAATGGTGTACATAATGTGGAAAGGGAGAGAATCCGCCCACTTATAAGGAGCATGTTTAAATAATTACTTCATGATATAATAGATCTTGACTCATATTGTATTTATTATAATGGTTACTAATATGATTTGATCATAACCCATAAGATCCCATATATTAGGGACTAGAATATCTTGTTTGGGGGGTTTTTTCCTAAATAAAATTAGTAGATCAATAAAGATAAAATGAAACAAGACTCATACCTTTCATTCATAGAGTTTTATGCAAAAGGATTCATCTAAATCAACTCTAAAAAGAAGTGACGCATAAAATTATCCGAGATGAAGGCTAGGGTTTCAGCAGATATGATGATGAAGAAAAAATGAGGGTGTTATGAGTGGTTCTAAGTAATAGATATAATCTTTTCATTTCATTAATTACACCATCCAATTAATTCACATTATTTCTAAAACCATTCACCAACCATGTAGAAGTTACAGGAAAATACCATGGTATTTAGGGTTGTCTTTCTTGGTTTAGTAATCCACATGACAGCTTAAAAAATTCCACCATCTAATATATAATGTCTCGAAAATCACTACTAGAAAGGCTATCATTCCCAAAAAATCTATAACAACGGTTCAAAATAACCATTGGTATAGATGTCATTTTCCAATGGTTTTAATAAACCGTTGGTAAAGGCGTGGTTAGGGAGGGATTTCCCAATGGTTTTTAATAATAGTTGGTAAATCCATGATATTCCCAACGGTTATTAAAAACCTTTGGGAAGCCCCCCCTCCCCCCAAATTTACACAAACGGAACTCCCCGACTCCCAAATGCGCCCTATTTATAGAAGCACATTCCCAACTCCCAGAAGTGCCCTCCCAGGTTAACCTCTTCCATCCGATCAGCTGAAACTCCCCCATCTAGGTTAGGCTCCTTCAACCACTTCTCATATTAGCTATGTATATCCTTATATTCTCAACATTTCTCCATTTATTTCACTATTTAGAAAGATCACGTCATTTCCCCCTATTTCTAGGGATTTTGGAAAATTTTATGATTCATTACTCCCATCATGAATTGTGTATGATAATCACTACATCAATGTACACATTGTCCAATTAATGTTTTCATTACACATATACATTTATAAGGACATAGTCTCTTTCTTGTGTTCTAATTTTAATGATTCATAGTTCTTTTTTTAATCTCAATGCCTTAAATATTACATCTTCATGTATATAAACTCATAAGAAATTGTTTGTAATATTTATTCATAGTATTTCATGAAAATCACCCCTTTCCTTAAGATCATGTCAAACATGAAGATCTTATTCATCTTCATTTTTTTCCACTATGTGTGTTACATAACAAGTATGTATCATGTTTCTATAAAAATATTTATATATATATAATGACACACTATTCACTTATCCTTTGCACAATAGAACATATGGAGTATCTTCTTCATATTTGAAAAATAGTATGTGGCCCCTATTTTTTCACAAAAGATATAATAAATACTTAACCATACAATCCAATTTTCTTTATTAATAAAATATCTACAAAGGGAACTCTCAGTGGGACCGCTCCTTCTCCTATGTAGTACTTCTTCCTTCTTCATGAAACAAATTCACAGAAAACCCTTTCAGTTTTTTTCTCCGAAACCATATAAAACCCTTTTATGTTTTTTAGTTGTCACTTTACTTTATCATACCACTATATTAAAAAGTTATATAAATAGACGGGATAGTTATAGACCTCTTGGTGGTAACCTACATGAACTGTATCTCACACATTGTTTGAGATTCCATTATGTACCTAGATAAACTACAAGGTTATATGTTTAGATAATAGAAAAAACCTTTTTAAAGATGCATGACTACTCACATGACATAGGATGGAGCATGTGGCAGATGATTGGGTTGTAGCTCAAGAGGAAATGTCGAATTATAGAATTTATTGAACCTCATTCATAGTACTACTTCCTACTAGTTGTAAATATGTTTTTCTTCCTGATACATGACATACATTACCATCATTCAGTTTATGATTCTGTTATTATTTGGTATTACTGATTTGGTTATTTTCATCCATTTCCAATATTTTCCAATTGATATCATTCTTATACTATTTAACTGATAATATTAAAATTGTGAAACTTATGTAATGAGGGAATAGTCTCCCCAGACACACCAAAAGCTCTCACTATTAGTCAATAACATTTGGAATTTTGTTAGATGTACTTGAGGCCATGTGTCCATCTGGGTTTAGGTCACTAATGAGTGGCTTCCTGGTTTGGGAAATCACAATTCTTGGATATCCTTTTTATAGGTGTTTCTAATAAAATCGATACCTATAACTATTGAAGGTCCCTCTCTAAAATCAATTGGGACATGATTCAATGAATACACCAGACCAACCTATGATCTATGGCCCCAAACCTAGGATCCTTTTATCCATGGTTAAGGTGAAACTTGATGAGGTCATAACTACTTTTGATGTCATCCTCATCCTACTCCTCATCCTGATCTCCCAGAAGAAGTTAAAGTATAAATCTCTTGTACTCCCAAAAAGACCCTTAAAGATTATGTATTCTTTGATCCACTTCCAATATATTACTGGGAATCCTTTAATATAAGTATTAGAAATTATGTATCATATTTTATTATGTAAACTGTATTTTTTTGTCTTTCTTAATATGATTCTTATATAGAGTAATTTGTCAGTTATGCATTTATATAAAGTAAACAATTCTCATTTACCTAAATATTTTTTTGATTGAACTTCAATATTATGTAATTGCTTTGAAATGACTTATTGCAATTTTTTTTCAAAATGGATAGATGTTGGATGTATGAAATTGATCAGTTTTCAATCAATTTTCAAAATAATATGAAAAGATTTTTAGATTTTGCATTTGACAAGGCTTAAGAGAGTGGTTGCATACACTACCCATGTTCTAATTGTGTAGGAAGACATTGGTTGAGTCGTGAAGAAATTAGCTATCATATAATCAAATATGGATTCCAAACAAACTATTATGTGTGGTATCAAAATGGAGAGAAAATAGAATCTAAAAATTTTGATGATCCAAATCATAGGACTGAATTGGAGAGTTTGATATATGATTAGTTTCCATTTATTTTTCATAATGAGAAGGAAAAAATGTCCATCCAACAAGGTTTAGATAAAATCACACATGATTCATCCAATAAAAATGATGATGTTTATAGGGTGAAAAAATTGAATGATACAGCGACAAATATGGATTCTCAAAAAAAAATCCTACTTGCCTGAATGATTTCAGCTTATTTTTGGAGGAAACTGCTGAAAAAAATGATTTTATCAAAAGTGGAACATCCTGATAGAAGCCAAAAGATGATGGAACACCATCTCATGTGCCACAAAAAGTAATGTGGCACTTTCCATTGATCCCCATATTACATAACCTTTTCATGTATGAAGAAATATTAGTAAAAATGTGATGGAATGACAGAAAGGGAAAAAAGAATAATGAAGAGTTGGTGCACCCTGTAGAGGGATTTTCATGGAAGAGATTTGTTGATCGATATTTTGAATTTGCAGCTGATGTGTGTAATGTGAGACTGGGACTTTCATGTGACGGTTTTAATCCATTTGACCAGATTCTAACGTCACACAACTCATGGATGATTTTTATACACATTTATAACATTCCCCCAAGGCTGTGTATGAAAAATCCTTACACTTTCATGTGTATACAGATATCTGGCACTTCTGATCCCAGCAATGATATAGATGTATACATTCAACCTTTAATAAAAGAGTTGAAACTTATTTGGGATGTGGGTGTGCCCACATACAATGCATGTTTGAAAGACATATTTCATATGCGTGTTGCGCTTATGTAGACGATCAATGATTTCCCTACTTATGCAATGATTTCTGGATGGGGCACAAAAAGAAAATTGGAATGTCTTATTGGAATGAAGAATACTCGATTGAGAAGACTGAAATATCATCGTAGTTTTAGTTTTATGGGACATCGATAATTCTTTCCTATGATCCATCCATACAGAAACAATTGTCGAAGATTTGACAATACGATGGAGACTGACAATCCACCTCAGCATATGTCTAGAATTGATGTGATTAATGAATTGAAAGATTTCAGTTATACATTTAGGAAGTCTTTAATGAAATATAGAAAGAGAAAAAATATTTCCAATGATACCTGTTACAATTGGAAGAAGAAGATTATATTCGTTGAGTTTTCGTATTGGTCAACCAACTTGCTACGTCATTTCTTAGACGTAATTCCCATTGAAAAAAATATATGTGAAATGTTTCATTCTATTCTTCTAAATGTCAATGAGAAGAAAAAAGATGATTTATGATCTCAGCGTGACTTGGTAGATTGAGGGTTCAGACCAAAATTTCATACTGTCTGTATTAGTGAAAATAAATGGCATGTTCCATGTACTTCTTATGTGATGAATCCTGCTGGAAAAAATCAATTTCTGGAAGTGCTACTATAACACCCAAAGTTTTTTTGAGAAATATTTTGTTTTTATGTTATATACATCCTCAAAGGAATATTTCACTACACACAACACTAGCTTGTCTTGCTTTACACACAATCACGACCGTCCTCGATATCTTGTGTTGTACGTAATACTGAGTTTCACTAAACAACGATATGCTATTAAAATATTATTAAAACTAGTCGTTAGGAATAGTAATACCCACATTATGAAATTTTATAAATTTTATTTTTCAAAATGGACTTCAATTTTGGATTCAGAATATCGAAATTAGCCTATGATGAATTTTCGGTATTTTTCTGAAAACTATAAATTTTTGATGAATAGTTAAAACACTGGGTTACTATTTAAACAAACCGACTTTTTATAATTAATTATTTTATTTAAATTTATTTTAGGTCAAAATTGATACATAATACCTATATAAGTTCAATTTAATTCATTGGAGTCATTTTATAATAATTTTAGATATATAAAAATTTTATTGAACTTTTCACTTTCTTTTACCTACCTCCTAGGAGCTTTTTGAAAATTTACATAAAACATAATTTTACCACTTCTGTGAGTTCAATTTTGAAAATCCAAGAGACACGGTTAATATCAAGGAGTAAAATTTGGTTCAATAAGAAAAAAATAATTTTTTGTGAATAGTAACTTTTTACTTTTATTTACCGCGGTTAAAAGTTAATAGGGTAATTAAGTGTAAAAATGGTGTTATTATCACCCTAACACATGTCATAATTCTATTGGATAAGTTTAATTCAACCAAAACCAACCATATGAATAAAATATGACGATTTAGGTCCACTTGGATTAGATTAGAACATTTAATATTATTTTATTTAAAGAAGAGTTAAACTATTTAAAATCAATGTTTAATAACTAAAAATTTTATAATATAGGGTTATAAATAAGATAAATTCGTCTAAAAATATTCATTAGAAATATAAAAATATTTCCTACATAATGGTATTTTATTTGTAATTTTTAGACTTTAGATAATTTAATAAATTTATGACACAATGATGATACAGTAATTACCTTATTAATAAAATATTAACATAATTGATGTTATAAATACCCAAATAAATGCAATTTGGGACTTTTTATGAATTAAAATAATTTTATAGGTTAATATGATATATTATTATTTCTTTAATTAACATTTTTAGAACTAATCATACTATAATGAGTTTCACAAAAATTAATTACCAAATAGTGTCAAAATTGACTGAAAATAGTTTTTAAAATTAATATTATATTATTAATTGTTACTTTTTTCCTAAAAATATAAGGTTCGGAAAAATGACATAGATAAGCTTATATATACTAATAATTAACAACTTGGGTTTATTTTGTCTTGTTATAGTAAGTTTACTAACCATATAATGTAAGAAAACAAGAAGACACTATAAAAGTTAAATTATTTATCTTAGATTTAAATCTAAATGATAAGTTAAAATAGTAACCTAAACTTATCTAAAATATATTTGTTGAGAGGATTTCGACCCATTTCCACCTTATCTTAGAAATAAATCAAATTGTAGCTATTAAAAACCGAATATGACTTTATAATAAAATAATATTTTATGTTTTTTCTAAGGTGCCCCTCTCCTCCCTTATAAAAGGGAACCTTTCCCCTCTCTTCCTCACTCCACTTTGAGACTTCAAGATCGGTCAAACCCTGCCAATTTCTCTTCTCCACTTCCCTAGAAACATCCTAGAGGTCCTGGTCTTCTTCAAATACCATCTTTAGTCTACTAGGAGGAGGTTAAGAAGAGGCGCTTCATAGGAGAGGTAATGTCGGTTACCGATTGTTTCAATTTTATTTGTTCTTCTACTTCTACTTCTTATTTAGTTGTTTCATTATTAAGTAATAACATAAGTATAAATCATATACTAATATGTTAATATAAATATGAAACAAACCTATTTGACCTTCTATCCATCCTACGGAATATGAAATCACCACTCGTGCGTACGTACGGAATACCGTCTCCACACCTTGGTGTAATCTGTTTTCCATCACCACCTTACATGGATGGGTATAATGGTGTAAAGAATAACAATATATGATTATTTTAAAGTGATATTTATTCTGAAATATTATAAATACACTTCAATACAATTCCATGATCATGGGAATGATATCATTTCTTATGCGTACGTACGGCCTACTGTCTCCACGATGTGATGCAACTCGTTCTACATGATCTTCATTGAATAATGAATATATAATTGAATTAAATGAATAAATATGATATATATTATACTAATACCATTCTGTAAAAAATTTATCTATAACCTAAAATAAAGAATAATAATTTATTCGACAAAACACACATAGGAACAAGAAACAATAAACACCCAAATAACAAGTAGAAATGAAATATTAATAATAATAAGCTAAGAATATGACAATATATGATATCATAACAATGAGTATGATTCTGGAATAAGTCAATGACATTATTTAAATCATTATACAGGAGGTTTAGACACTTACGAAGGAAATCAGACCTAAGGTAAGGGGACATATGTCAATCTCATTTTTTTCCGAGATTGTTTATACATAAGAATTTACTAGGGAATATTTATCATTCACAACCATTTTCCTCAATTTGAAAAATATTTATATCATCCTACAATTTCTTGAATCCAATTTTACCCATTGGTGAGTTTTCATTAAATGATATTAAAGGAATCTTTTGTCGTTTTTAGTACGATGTACTTTTTTGAATTTTCCGGCCAAAGTATGAGAAGAAAATGTTTTTCTTTAACTTATAAGACATGAATGGATTTTTAGAACATTATTTCCATGAAGATTAATTTACAAGTTTTCAGGTTTATTTTTAATTAACTTTTTTTAGTTTAAAACTTTATGACATGTTAAGAAAGGAAAAATAATTGATGTAGAAAGGATATTTTCCTCAAGAATGGAGTTCAAGTGTTTTATCAAAATTGTTTTCCATCTAAGATAATATAGGGTTATATTTATATACATATTTTTTACATTGATTTGATTATGATGGAATTATTTTTATGATGTCCTTTTATCTTATAAGATTTATGATGTCATGATGTTTAAGAATCCCTTTTTTATTACATGGGTTATGATATGATGTTTGATTTATAAACTTGTAGAACACATAAGAATGGTATCATTATGAGGTGGGTGGGACCTATATATCCATCCAGTGCATTGTATAATGATTTATCTATCATGAGATAGACATGGCTGGAACGGCAGGTTAATCTGGTTCAGTGATACAGGACTGAAACGAGGAGTGAACTCGGTTCAGAAATGGACTTTGTCCGCTTGGATAGTCTTGGAAATGAGTCTTGACTACTAAGAAATGATTCTATATGATTATGATTGTATGCCACAAAGTTTCATGTTATGATTATTGGGATTTATATTGCACTACCATGACTTATCCCATGTTATGATATTATGATCTCTTTTGCAGGTTAAGATTTTCAAAATGTTATGTTATTATGAATATTATATGATTGATATTTCTTTTTTTTACCCTTACTGAGCATTTTAGCTCACCCTTTTGTATGTTTTCTTTTCCCCAGGTCAGGATGAAGGGTATTTAGTAAGATATTCCAAAAGGGACTCTAGATATGATAAAATAAAAGGGAGATGATGTAGATGATTTATGAACCAGTTGTTTATGTTTCCCGGTTTCTAAAGACACTATAACTATATGGTCCTTTCATGGTTTTGTTATATGTAGTATTAAGTGTGCTTCAATTATGAAGTAATAACAATGTATTTAAAGTATGGGTCGTTATAGATAGAGACTGTTAATGTTCCTGATGGTTATTCAAGAAAAACATCAAAATGGGTCAACAGAAAAGAGTTGAAGCTGAAATATTTGAAGACTCATGATTATCATGTCCTTTTCCATATGTTGATTCCAATAGAATTATTTCATCTCTTTTCCAATAATGTAAGTGTCTGTGTTATTTGGTTGTGCTATTTTTTTAGTGAACTTTTTTCTATGAATTTATTCAAATCCTTTTTGAAAAAACTGTTGGTAGAGACACCATTAATTTTGTGTGAGTTAGATAAAATATTTTACTCCATCATTTTTTACATGCATAATGCATCTGACTATTCATATTCTGATCGACATACTTCTATGAGGACCTGTTTCTTTCTGTTGGATGTATCAAACTGAAAGAAACATGTACACTTTGAAATCATATGTTTAGAACAAGAATTATCCCAAAGGTTCTATTGTGAACGGTTACTTGGCTCAAGAATGTACGGATTTCCGCTCAATGTATTTGTCTGATCTTACTATGAGAATAAATAGACCAATGAGAAATGAATAAGAAGAGTATAAGAAAATTGAACCCAGTTTTCCATCACTTCCTCAGACATGAGGAATTTTTGGATCATATAAATTGATGACATTAAGCCTTGAAGAGCGAGAGATGGAACATCGCACAGTGTTGTTCAATTGTGAGTTGTTCGATGAGTATATTAAGTAAGTAAATTGTAAATGTATCTATTATCTTATATCTTGTAATTTTAAATATTTGTTAAACTATTATTATTTTTATCTACAGGGAATGTAAAGAATTGATATATAGAAAGCATCATTATTTATCTCTGAGAAGTAAATAGAATTTTCATAGCAAAGGGTTTTCTTCATGGTTGAAATTGAAGGTAAAATTATATCTGTAATAACTAAATAAAAATAATATTTATTTATATTTACTATTTGTTTATATTTCAGGTATCTATTTTTCTTGTAGACTCTGTTTCTGAGGAAATAAGAGCTTTGGATTTTGGTCCTAATACCATGGTTCTTGCATGTAAATCACTTGTGACCAATGGATTCAAATTTATTATCACTGAAAGAGCAAGAAACATGAGAACACATCATAATGGTGTTAGGCTAACTTCCACAACAAAATATTATGCCATTTCATCAGATACTAGACCTCGTTCTGAAAATGTAGCTTATTATCTAGTCGTGGAGAAAATAATAATTTTGGATTGTTACTCACATGGTCGAGTCACAATGATGAAATGACAATGGTTTGATTCAATGAAGAGGCAATGCACCTCTATTGATGATTGTGGATTCTGAGTTATTGACATGGCTTGCCCTCTTGCCACCTATGAACCATATGTATTGGCATCAATGGTAAAACATGTTTTTTATGTCAAATATCATCGTCATCCTAAATTCGGTGTAATTTTTGAAGTAAATCCCATACAGGTTTTTGATGATGGTGATGATGAAGTTGACACTATCACTACTACAATTGGAAGCAATCCGTTTATTACTTATGATGACTCCAATAGCTCAATTGTCAGAGTTGATTGTGAACCTGAAGTTGTGGTGGGAAATATATAGAATCATATAGTCATGTTTTAACCTACATGTTTCAGCTACATCGTTCAGAGTGTTCATCCTACTAATTACCTTCAAACTAACATAAATATTTTGTTTTTGTATGTTTTTTTATCAGAATGGATTTTTTATATTTTTTTGGGTTACACATTAGTTATCTAATTCTAATTTCTTCCATATTTGTTTTCATTACAGGAAATGACACCATTTGAAGAGAGTCGTCGGAAAAAGATGACAGAAAATAATCGTCTTATGACATAGATGGGCGTTCCTCCACTCATCCCTGTTGTGAGTATTTTATTTCAAATATATATATTTCAATAACTTATAACATCATGTCTTTACTTTTGTGTTAATATTTTTTTAGGGTCCACCCCCTAGACGAGAGATATCTGAAGAGGAGGATGATATTTCTTCTAGTATAGAGGCTGGTGGTAGGAGGGTGGTGGTTTCAGGGTCAGACGATCATCTGGTGGTCCCGGTAATGAGGCTGGTCGTATGATGGCTCGTGGTGCAAGAGTTAGACGATCCATTGGTCGTACCCGATTGGACTATTCCCCTACCACAGACGTATCTTCTACGCCCCATTTTGTTCCTGGTTTGTCATTAGGGATACATGAGATATTTAGGCCTCCGATGTTTACACTACGAGTTGTCCAGACATTTGTGCCATCATCTTTTTCTTCTTGTTCAATATCTCCGAGCTATTATATTCCACTTTATTAGACTCCAGATCCGACACAGTATGTGTCTAAGGAGCATACACTGAGGGACACTCCACCTATACATGATATTCCTTCAGCTTCTGCAAATCCAGTGATGCCCCTTGATCCGACTACCCCAGGTATATTTATATAACTCTAATAAATTTTTATACCAAAATGTATTTTTATTATAACTCTTACTGATATTTTTTTTCTTTAATAACAGATTCATCTACTAATAGGAGGTGTGGCAGGGGGCATACTTTCTTGCGTGTGGTATAGAACCGCCAGACATAGTTGATGGTTGAATGCAATGATGATGGATATATGATTGATAAATCTGGGCAGGAATGTCGGGGTTTTTCGGTGACGCTAGAAAAATACTCCGACATCATTCCGGTCAACCCTCTCTCTTGGAGACATCAGCCACATGAAGTCAAGGATAATGAAAAGGCACAAATATGGCTAAAAAATCTATTATATTTAATGTAGTTTTATTTATTTATATGAATTAATCTATTGAATGTCAACTTTGGTTTAACTTCCCAGATGGGGAAGGATCACTACCAGCACATTTAAAAGAGCTAGGAGAGATTTGGGGAGATTATAAGCATGATATATATGTTGGCTGGTGTGATAGAGTGGGCATGGAGTTGGAGACATTATCTATCGTGGATGACTACCCGGTAGAGCAATATCACCAAATGATTACCCATTGGGCAACTGCCAAATTAAAGGTATTAATCCCATTTGAGGTATTTAAACGATAGTTTTCATATATTGAATTAATATTTTCTTATTTATTATTAAACATTATTTAGGAATATTCTGAAAAAAACAAAAAAAACATTGATTCAAAGTAATACCTCCACACTTTGAGGTGCACTACTATGTCAGATCATGAGAGGAATCTGGTACGATATAGTTGTATATAATTTTTCTTTAAGAGTTTCCCTTTTTATTGTTTCATACTTAAATTATGTGATTTATTGAATATTGAATATATGATTATACTTGTACTTTATATTGTTTCAATGTCATTACAAAATCATAAGTTGAATATTGAAGGATGTATCCCTCGAGCAAAATTGTTATGCTTGAGTAGAAGGAAAAAATATGGAACTGCGGTTAATGAACCGACACAAGAAACGATTTTAAGTTTTAATTTGTTTATTTCAATGTTTGATATCAATTTTGAAATTTAATAATCTATTAATATTTTTAACAGGCTTCTTTAGAGGACCTTGATTCCCAGGAGCCAGACAATTTAGGGCCACATGATCATTTATATCAGGTTTTGGCAGATTAGAACTTTGGTCGAGTACGCTGCCGACCTGGTAAGAAAATAGTCCCAACGAGGAATTGGTCCACTGCAGGAATCCATTCCAGTACCACCAAGTTGGAACAGGTCAAGGAGCATTCAAGACAGTCTGATAAAATGGTCACAGAGTTGGAAGAACAGGTTCAAAGAACGGAGAAATAATTTATCAAACTGATCAATGCATTATCTTCATCACTTCCACCAAAGGCCAGCACGGCTTGTTAGACATATATGTCATCAATGGGTGTATTATCCAATGTACCAGGTGTTAGTTCTAGTGGTGGTCGAGATGATGATGTTCTTGGTGATGATGAGGATGCTGAAGAGGACGAGGGTGAGGATGGGGATGAGGACGTGGGCGAGGATGGGGTAGAGGGATAGGATGGGGCCAAGGATGAGCATGGGGACAATGATGAGGACAATGATGAGGACATAGATGATAGTGAGGATAAGTCTAATGATGAAATTGGTGATGGGGAGGGTGATCAGGGGCAGATTGATCCATTACATTTTTTGAATTTTGTATAACTCCTTAATTTTTAACCTAGTTTTTCACTCTGGTATGGATATTTTTGAATTTAGTATAACTCTTTATTTTTTGACCAAATATAGAAGCCTAATAATGTTATAATGGTTTGGAGGTGAGTGATGTTATATGAGATTTTTTGGCTTATTATGAGGAGTTTATTTCCATTTAATTTATTGGTTCATAAAACATAAGTTAGTGCTACATATATTCTGCAACTAGAATTGGTAAAGTAAAATGTTGGTCTCGGATTTCCGAGTTGGTTATTTTTGTGGTATTCTCTATCAAAAGAGGGTATATCTCTATTGAATATGGGTGTATTTTCTAATTGAAAAATTTATTTATTAAACTGACCATGAAAAACACATTTCCCACAATACAGAAGCACCAAAAAAATCATAGATAGACACTACACACCACAAGACAACCATGGGAGACACCCCTTGAGGTAGATTCCCTCTCGTATCCTCTTTAATTTAATAATGATTTAAATTGAATTTAGATTCTTTCTTAATTCTACTTAATTACATTGAATTTCATATCTTGAATAAGTTTTCTTTAATATAATTGTTTCATTTGATAAATAAATTCATGTTTTTATAATAAAACCTCTCCATTGGAGATGCGCTATCTGCAAAAACTCACAGTGATAGTTTAGGGTGTGATAATTTGACTCTTACCACTTTTAAACACATCGAATATAAAATATCTATCTTTATCATTCCAAAATCCCAAATCAAGAGTCTGTTTTTTATAACATATGATCTATTTATATAATGTGAAGGACAAATACATGGGGTTTATTTGGAATCCTATCCCGAAGATGCTGCCCCACAAATGTCGCTGGACCGGTCCAACACACCACGGTCACGCCGTGGTCATGCCACGATAATTCCATGATTGTTTCCTTCTCCAGGATGACACCTCGCAGTGGTTCTCATTCTTTTCATAATAAGATGTATGATACCTAGATAGAGTTTTAGATACATTACCCACTATCCTCCCTGGACCCCGGACATCCCCCCCCACCCTCCTCCCTAGACCCCGGACAGCCCCCCAGACATCCCCTTAGACAGCACACCAGACAACCCCCCCCCCCCACATCCTCCCTAGACCCTGGACAACCCCCTAACCCTCCTCTATGGACCCTGTCTCCCAATCTACGATCTCTTCAAGATTCACCCTAAATCCCAATAGAAAAAAGGTTTTTAGAGCTTCAAGAGAATATGAGAGAAGTGTGAAAACCCAAATCGAAAATAGGAAGAAATGATATGATTAGACTCACCTGGATCTTCAATACACACATGATGGCACTCAAAATGCCCAAGTGACATGTACAAGTCAACCCCGCCTCAATCCTAGGTACAGTGTGGCCGGTACCACTCAAAGTGTCTCACTTTTATTTGAAATAGACAACAATTTAAAATAAAACAAAAACTGACATATGAAAAACCGACCAAATGGTTTCGTATTGTGTTGATACTTTAGAATAATGATCCATTAGTCATTTGTGACGTGTAAAAGTTAACCCTTCAATAATCTGAGGCATGGTGTGGCCGGTACCACTAAAAGTGTATTTCTTTTGTTTAAAATGGACACTCTTTTGGGTAAAAACATTTATCATACGGAAAACTGAACAAACACATTCGGATTGTGTTGATACTTTAGAAAAATGATCCATGAGTCATTTGTGATGTGTAAGAGCCAACCCCACCTCAATCTGAGGCACAGTGTGGTCGGCACCACTCAAAGTTTCTCTCTTTTGTTTCAAAATGACATCATTTTAAGTGAATACAACAATTGACATACGGAATACCAACCAAAGGAATTCTGATTCTATTTAAAATTTTGTACAACGATCCATGGGTCATATGTGATGTGTAAGAGACAACCTCACCTCAATACGAGGCATGGTGTGACCAGTATCACACAACATGTCTCACTTATATTTGAAATGGACAAGATTTCAAGTGAAAACTACATCTGTCATACAGAAAACTAACCAAACACAATTGGATTTAGTTAATACATCAACACAACAATACATGGGTCATTTTAGACATGTACGAGTCAACCCCGCCTCAATATGAGGCACGTTGTGGCCGGTACCACTCAAAGTGTCTCAATTTTATTTGATATGGACAACATTTTAAGTAAAAACAAAATCAGGAATACATAAAAATGACCAAAAGCATTTGGATTCTGTTGATACTTTATAAAAGGAATCCATGGGTCATTTGTGGCATGTACGAGTCAACCATGACTCAATCCAAGGTAGGGTGTGGGCGGGACCACTCAAATCATCGTTCTTTTCTTAAAAATGGATATGGTTTAATGTAAAAACCTCTGGCATATGGAAAATTGACCAAACACATTTATATTGTGTTGATACTTAAGTAAAATGATCCATGGGTCATTTTTGACCTGTAAAAGTCAACCCCGAATCAATCCAAGGTGCGGTGTGGTCGAAACCACTCAAAATATATCTGTTTTATTTCAAAAGGACATCATTTTAAGTGAATACAACAACTGACATACAGAAAACTGAACAAAGGCATTCATATTATATAAAAACATTATAACAACAATATATGGGTCATTTTTAATGTGTACGTGTCAACCCCACCTCAAACTGAGGGCCGGTGCGGCCAGAACCACTAAAACTGTCTCCCTTTTATTTGAAATGGCCATCATTTTAAGTGAAAACAACAACTGGAATACAGAAAACTGACCAAAAACATTTGGATTATATTTAAGCTTGAGGAAAAAAATCCATGGGTCATTTTGGACATGTAAGATTCCACCCCACCTCAATTCGAGGTGCAGTGTGGCCGACAGCACTCATAATGTCTCTCTTTTGTTTAAAATGGACATCATTTTAAGTGAAAATAACAACTGACATATGGAAAACCAACGAAACGCATTTGGATTCTATTGAAAATTTCAGACAATGATCCATGTTTCATTTTTGGTGTGTACGAGTCAACCTCACTTGAATCTAAGAAGTGGTGTGGTCATCACTACTCAAAGTGTCTCAATGTTCTTTGAAATGGTCAACATTTTAAGTGAAAACAACAAATGACATACGAAAAACTGACCAAACTCATTCATATTCTATTTATACATTAGGAAAAGGATAAATGGGTCATTTGTGACTTTTACAAGTAAACATTTCGACTATCTGAGGCAGGGTGTGGCCGGTAACACTGAACATGTCTTTCTCTTGTTTAAAATGGATACACTTTTATGTAAAAACAACTGGCATATTGAAAACTGACCAAACACATTTTGATTGTGTTTATACTTTAGAAAAATGATCCATGGGTAATTTTTGATGTGTACAAGTCCACCACGCCTCAATCTGTGGTGTGGTGTGGCCGACACCACTAAAAGTGTCTTTATTTTGTTTCAAAAGGACACCATTTTAAGTGAACACAACAACAGACATACAGAAAACTGACCCAAGGCAATCCGAATCTATTGAAACTTTAGGAAAACGATCCATGGGTCATATGTGACGTGTATGAGTCAAACCATCTTTCATATGAGTCACGGTGTGACCGGTATCACTCGGAATGTCTAACTTTTATTTGAAATGGACAGTATTTTAAGTGAAAACATCAACTGGCATACGGAAAACTGAACAAACACATTCAGATTGATTTGATGCTTCAGAAAAAAAAAATCCATGGGTCATTTATGACATGTACGAGTCAACCCCGCCTCAATCTGAGTCACGGTGTGGCTAACACCACTCAAAATTTCTCTCTTTTGTCTAAAACAGACATCATTTTAAGTGAAAACAACAACTGACATACGAAAAACCGACCAAGCGCATTCTGATTCTATTGAAACATTAGGAAAACAATCCATGGGTCTTTGATAACATATATGAGTCAATACCACCTTAATCAGAGGCGTGTTATGGCCGTCACCACTCAAAGTGTCTCACTTTTCTTTGAAATGGACAACATTTTAAGTGAAAACAACAACTTTCATATGGAAAACTGACCAAATGAATTTGGATCTTGTTTATACTTTTAGAAATGGATCCATGGGTCATTTGTGACATGTACGAGTCAACCCCACCTCAATATGAGGCACAGTGTTGCTGGTACCACTCAAATTTTCTTTCTATTGATTAAACTGGATATTCTTTTAATTAAAAACAACTGGCATACGGACAACTGACCAAAAACATTCAGATTATGTTTATACATTAGGAAAAAAATCCATGGGTCATTTGTGATGTGTACGAGTCAACCTCACCTCAATCCGAGGCACGGTGTGGATGGAACCACTCAAAGTGTCTCTCTTTGGTTTCTAAAGGACATCATTTTAAGTGAATACAACAACGGACATACGAAAAACTGATCAAAGGCATTCAAATTCCATTTAAAATTTAGGAAAAATATCTATGGGTAATATTTGACATGTACGAGTTGACAGCGCCTCAATCTGAAGCATGGTGTGGCCAGTATCACTCTAAGTGTCTCACTTTTATTTGAAATGGACAATATTTTAAGTTATAACAACAACTAGCATTTGTAAAATTGACCAAATGCATTCTGATTGTGTTGAAATATCATCACAACGATCCATGGGTCATTTGTGACGTGTATAAGTCAAACCTGGATGAATCTAAGGCACGGTGTGGCCGGTACCACTCAAAGTGTCTCACTTTTATCTTAAATGGACAACATTTTAAGTGAAAAAAACTACTGGAATACGGAAAACCAACCGAATTCACTCGGATTATGTTGATACATCAAAACAACAATCCATGTGTCATTTGATACATGTACGAGTCAACCTCTCCTCAATCAGAGGCACGGTATGGCTGATACCACTCGAACTGACTCACTATTCTTTGAAATGGACAACAATTTTAAGTGAAAACAACAAATAACATATGAAAAACGAACAAATTCATTCAGATTCTGTTGATACTTTTGGAAAAGGATCCATGGGTCATTTGGGACGTGTAAGAGGCTACCCCGCCTCAATCTGATGCACGGTGTGGCCGGTACCACTCAAAGTGTCTTACTTTTGTTTAAAATGGATATGCTTTTATGTAAAAACATCCGACATATGGAAAAATGACCAAATAAATTCGGATTGTGTTGATACTTTCGGAAAAAGATACACATGTCATTTTTGATGTGTACGAGTAATCCTCGCCTCATTCCGAGGCACGATGTGGCTGGAACCACTCAAATTATCTCTCTTTTGTTTCAAAATTACATCATTTTAAGTGAATACAACAACTGAAATTTACAGTCATCAACAATAGTCGCAAACCCTTTTTCATGAGTTGGGTAGTTTCACTCATGGAGTCATAAGTGAAAAGAATCCTAAAAATTATGTTTTCACCATATATTATAAAAAATACATGTTCAATGCAAAATACATCACAAATCATTATATACCCAAACCTAGGATTAGAAAAAATGGGATTTGAGCCAGTTTCAAACTCTTATTCAACTATAATAAGTATTTCTTAGACTATTCTGGCTACTATAATTTTATGGGGAGGTGGGGGCTGTGCTGGTTGGGGGGTTGTGTAGGGGTGAGGTGAATTACTACTGGAAGAGTGGTTGTCATATGAATATTGAAATGGTTGTAAATAATGATTGAGTTATTGAAATTGTTATTAAAATCTACTGGATGATTTTTGTCATATGAAGATTGAAATAGGGAATTTTAGTGCATGACATGGTTGGAAGAGTTTAATGGTTTTATGTGATCTTTTTATGCAATTTTAGGTGATTTTATGCTGTTTTAAGCCTATTTAAATGTTTTTTTGTTCTATTTTTTTTGCAGGTGTATATAGGATGGGCTCTTGGAGGGGATGGTGGGAAATAGTTCTAGAAATACACAATACCAACGGTTTTAAACCATTGGTATACATTAATAAAAATATAAAAACAATCCCAACGGTTTTTAAACCGTTGGTATAGTGTTTAGTCTTCAATATTTACCAATGGTTTCAATGAAACCATTGGTAAAAAAGATATACAAACATATACCAATGGTTATCCTACAACTGTTGGTAAATCAATACATACAGTGGCCTATACCAACAGTTTCGATCAAACCATTGGTATAAGGCTTTCCTCACGTCATACTGCCCTATGGTTTGGAAAATCGTTTGTATAGTCTATACCAATGGTTTTTCAGCCTATACCAAAATTTTAAATCCGTTGTTATAACCATAATTTCTACTAGTGAATTCTATGTAATTTTTTAAAAATACAATATAGAATTATTATTAGACTACATGCTTTGATGACACGTGAATCTGAGGCCTGGTGAGCCAAGAATGGTATATTGAAATTTATTATGTACTCTGATGTAAATGTGCGAATGAGTTTTTATAACATTTGAACTGCTGCTAAGATCAAAAATTGGAGGACACCATTGAAGTCAGAATGATTGGATTCGCCATGAAAATACTTAACTTATGCCGACAAGGGAAGAATGGAAATGTTTTTTTTCAGACCTTTCATAAGATAATAAAATAACTTTAAAAATTAATTTTATATTACTTTCTCATCCATTGAGTTGAAGACAGTGACATTGTGATGCTGTGATGATGAAAATTGATGAGTCTCATTAATGTCTTGTTTACTCACAGTGTAACGATGCTTCAATGACATATAACAATGACAAATTTTCATAAATAAAACAACAAAATTATGTGATATCATAATGTAAAAGAAACTATGTGACATGTTTTTTTGTAATATTGGTTAAATAGTTGGTGGAATGAGGAATTAAACTATGAGTATTGTCAGAGGAATCTCCGATGAACTTCCACTCCAATAAAGAATGAAAACTTTTATGAACTTCAAACATATTCGATGCACATTAAAGAACGAGATGGAAGTGATGAATAGAGTTTATGTATTGAAACCTCCCAGACATAATGCTATGGAAAATAATTTCAAATAGGTATGGGTTATTTTATTTTAAATATCTTCCCATTTCCTTTCTATAAACAAAAAATTTGGATCAACCCATGAACAGGCTGATCTGCTAATTGTGCATTTATGCGGGTGGGTAACTTTTTTTCAGATTTTCATTATCCGGGATTGAAATTATCATATTTTTGATTGAACTAAAATCCGTAGAACTTACATTTTTTTAAACCTCTTACTCGAAAGGAGCAAGTTGACATGAACAAGGCCTGAGTAGCTCTACCATGTGTGGTCTTTGTGGTCGCACCCTCAATGTGGCGGAAAAATGATTCTAGGACCTTTGCGTTGTAGAAGAAGTTCCCCGGAGAATGAAGGTGCATGAGTCTTGAAGAATGGATCGCTGGAGAATGTCCAGTGGTCTCCCAAACATCTTCTGGCATGCTAGCGCAGACGACGATGATGGTGGCCCGCAACGGTGGCCATAGGAGGAGGGTGCGGCACACTCGTCAGCATGCCGTGATAACAACTGAGAGATAAGAGGACTGCCTCGTGCCACATGGAAGGAAATCCCAAATCCGGGATGTCTGGGTGGCTGGTGAGCTGCGGTCCCTTAGCCGTAGAAGGAGGGTCCCCTGAGTCCGTGGGGCAGCAGAGGCTGGATGCGGTAGTCGGCAGCGTCCCGGCTGGACGACGCTCCACCAGGTTCCTATACAACCAGCCTTCAAGATGGCGGGTTATGCCCCCAACCAGTGGGGAGGACCCATGAAA
Source organism: Viscum album (assembly GCA_963277665.1). NCBI lineage: Eukaryota > Viridiplantae > Streptophyta > Magnoliopsida > Santalales > Viscaceae > Viscum > Viscum album. Next base: position 1,364,304,380 of record OY728133.1, read on the forward strand.
GTGGGCTGGACCTGTACCCTTCGGGCCAGGCGAGACGAGACCTATCGTCGGGCGACCCGGCAGGCATGCCCCCCGGAAAAACCGGGATGGGTCCAATGAGGCCCATTGTGATTAGCCTACTAGTTAGGCCGAACTAGACCGACCTAGACCCGAACCGCCTCAGTTCAAGTCTATTTTATTTTAAATCAGCGTATGTCGGGCCCCATGGGTTAGGTTAGTCGGGTTAGTCTGAGCGGGTCGGACTAGGCCCGGTTGAATCCAAACCCTGTTTACTAAAATGTCTGTATCTTGCAAACTGCATGTCTGATTGAAGATCCATTTGTGGAATTGTGACCCTCTCAACCATGCTGATATTTTGGAATGACTTGATTAGGATTTCAAGGAATTTGAGATGTAACGGATGTCTTGAGGAGCGGTTATCCAAAGAGTCTTACGTACAGAACCCTGCAGTTGAATTAGACATGAAGACTGCTGAATATCGACTTTTTTGACTCGATGACATCCCAGTGGGAAGAAGATTTGTGTGACATGGCAGGCCCATGGTGGGGAGCATCTCTATGTGACTTGGCAGACCCATGATAAAAAATAGGAGGAGTATCTCAGTATGGCCTAGGTGGGAAGCAGCTCTGTGTGACTGAGCAGGCCCATGGTGGTGAGCGGCTCTATGTGACCCAACATACCTATGATAATCATTAGGGATGAGTACCATAGCAGTCAATGGATAGTGGGAAGAGGCTTTTATGTGACCAAACATGCCCACATTACTCCATATAGGAGTATTTGTCTCAAGAATCTGAGGTGTTCGATGACGTGAATGAGGTTTCTATTATACCTACCCCAAATGTATACTTAGTGTGAGTTGTATTGTGCTTCATGATTTACTTTGAGGATTGTTGTGTGGTCTTTCTTTTTTTGTTTTGGGTTCCTTACTGAGTATCAAATTACAAACCCCTACATAGGATCTACCCACTCGTGTCATGTCTCGTGCAGGTGATCATCGTTTCGACATAGAATTTGGTGGACCGGGACCCAGAAGTTCTCAATCAGATAAGATCTATGGATGCTGCAACAGTGGACTTAGTGGACTAGGAAAAAGTGGTTCCCTATAGGATTGGGTGAACATGGTGTTGTACATCACCTTCTGGTATCTTCCCTACTCTCATGATCAGGTGGACTTTTCTACGGATGGCCATCAAATTTTATTATTTGAGGTTTTCTATTTTCAGTTATTTTGTTATGTTTTTATTTTGGCCCACTTGTATTAGTTTTATTTGTACTTGGATTTGATTTTGTGATACTTGTTTTCTTTTCATTATGTGGGACTTTCTTGGGAATGTGTGTGAATACATGTACTCAGGGAAATTCCTCCCGCGTCCAGGTTGACACCTTCGACACTAGTTGTCAGCCCCTGGCCTTCGAGAGTCGGGCTTTGGGTAGTCATGGCACTGGCCTAGGGGGATCGGTTGTGAAAAAGTGGTATTGGAGGGTGGTTATTCTCACCACAAACATTGGTTGACTGTGTTTTATTTTGGGGAAACAATGTTAAGTGTTTCTAGTCCTTCTAGATTCAAGGAGTCTAGTGTTGGTGCGGTGGCTGGAATATCCATACACCAAGGCCTTGAATTCATTATTTCAGCTATATACATGAAAAAATGGTTGCATAGGTGTCCTCTTATGTTATTTTTAATAAAAATTATCTCACCAGGTATAACCTTTCCACCATGTTACATCTTGATATCTCTCAGGATGCCTCTACATGGATGACCATCCAGGATCCTGATACGAGTTTCTAACGATAGCCTGCCTAGCGACAAGGCATCCATTCAAAGACTAGTTCTAAAGATGTCCCCACTGGGTGGTTCCCCAGTTCTACCACCACACGATGATCAGAATGTTCATCCATTTGTTCTAGAAGAGGACATACACAGACTTAGTGCATTTCATGAGTTTCAAGGACAGAGACCTCCCAGGTTTAGGGGAGAGACATTTGCTCATGTAGTTGAGTACTGGATGGAGGTAGTGATGCAGGTCTTCCTCTATGTAAGGACACTGCCTGACCAGATGGTGATCTTGGAAGCGAGCCTTTTTCAACGATCAGTAGGGTGATGGTGGAGCATGACCACCACGATGCATGTTGAGGCGACCCTCACCTGTGTATATTTTAAGCAGCTTTTTTCGGGATGAGTTTTCCACACAACCTTGCACTCTCTACACATTCAAGAGATAATTCACCAATAACATGGTAGCATGACAGTTCCTGATTACTCAGTGAGGTTCACCAAGATATCTCACTACTATATAGATTTGGTTTGAGACCCTTTCTTTATGTCTTGATCCATTGAGCATGGACTCATGTGGGAGATCAAGGCATCAGTATTGCCTCAAATCATCCCAATTTTAGATGGGGTGCTAGAGGGAGCCCTTCTGGTAGAGAGCATCATAGGGGAGCATGTGCCTATTGTTAGAGCTAACAGAAGACTCAAAGAGGAAGATTCTTTGATAGGTTGTATACATCTGATGTGTGGGACCAAGGAAGCTAGGTCTTTTAGAGGTCGACCCCAGGACTTAGGGTCGGTAGTGCGTGGATCCCACTCTAGAGGGGGTCAGCAAGGAGGCAGGTAGTGATTTGCGTACGGTGGGCAGGGAATCATGTCCCGTGACTTCCTGAACCTCCATACAAATGACCAGAAGATGGTTGAAGGGCCTCCAATGTAGAGGCAGTGGTTTGAGTGAGGAGGTCCATAGGGCAGCAGACATAGTAGGGGAGAAGTCCGAGCAGTAGGTGGTGGGTGATGGTTTGAGGTGTTACCACAACCACCCCCAGGTGGTACACCCTGACTTTAGGGAGAATCAAGAAATGGTTGATCATAGATTCAAGAAGCAGAGGCTTATGACCACAGTACTTCAGAGATGATATGAGGCACGATATGTGTCTTCCCCATCCTAGCTAGAGTTCTTATAGAAATAAGTTCTAGTTACTCCTTCCTTACCATAGATCTCGTTTAGATCTCGTAGATTCTGTTGGTGCTATTGGAATGATCCTTATGGATAGAGACATCTACGGGTGGGGATTCGATGATTAATCACGGGAGCCCAGCAGTGGGAGCTTACTCTAGTAGGTGAAAGCATCGGCTGGGATCTCTTGGTAGCAGCATAGAGGCCTTATGACGTCATCCTAGGTATGGACTGGTTATCCATAGTCTATACTTAGATCAACTATTTTTAGTTTTACAGTGTGGTGTGTCCGTGGAGATGATACCATTAATTACTATACCGATGATATGGAAACCCTTGTAGTGTAGGATGGACTTTCTAGTAGGAGGGTGTAGCTGATCACTCACCAGTCGGATAGCCTCAAACTTGATGAAATAGATTATAGGAGTCCAAGTTTGATTATAGTGGTGGATGAGTATGAGGATGTTTTTCCGAAGGATGATTCGGGACTACCTCCTCGTATGGTGGTAGAATATTGCATTAACTTGTACTTGAGGAAGATACAATTATCTACATAGTCATATCAGATGGCTCCCGCAGAGCTTCCCGGGTTGAAGGTATAGCTGGAGGACATGTAGGATAATGGGTTCATAAGGCCCAACGTTTCACCTTTGGTATCCCCTGTGATTTTTTCCAAGAATACAGATGGGAGTTTGAGGTTTGGTGTGGACTTCATGACCTAAACTAGGAGATCATGAAGAACAAGTATCCACTGCCAAGGATCGATGAGCTCTTCGACCAGCTGAAGGGAGTGAGGTGGTTCTCAAAGATTGACCTTAGATCGGCCTGTCACTATTTTCGGGTATGGGATAAGTGTGTACCAAAGAAAACTTTTAGGTTTTGATACGGCCACTATGACTTCTTGGTGACGCATTTGGCATGTCCAACACCCCAACAGTGTTCATGGGACCCATGAATATAATCTTCAAACCCTACCTTGACTGGTTGAGTGTGGTCTTCATTGATGACTCCTTGGTGTACGTGGTGTCAGAGGAGGAGCATGCTACACACCTATAGATAGTCTTGGATACACTCTAAGAGCACCAACTTTATGGTAAGCTATCTATGTTTTAGTTTTGGATATCAGAGGTCCACATTCTAGGAAACTTCATCTCAAAGGATAGAGTTTCAATAGATCCAGTAAAGATAGAGGTGGTGCTTTCAGGGGAGACACCCATGAACATGAATGAGATGTGATGATTCTTGGGGTTGGCTGTTTATTATCAGAGGTTTCTGTTTTACATTTCCAGATTAAAAGGACCCTTATCAACATTGATACAGAAGGGAAAACCCTTTCTGTGGATAGAAAAATGTATGCGATGTTTCCATAAGCTGAGGAGTATACTTACAAGTGCCCACATCTTGAGACTACCAGAGTAGGGTGTAGGGTATGTAGTTTATTACAACACATTAGGGACTAGGCTAGGTTGTGTCTGAATGCAGGAGCGAGCAGTGATTGTATACGGTTTACGCCAGTTGAAGAAGCATTAGAAGAACTACCTGACTGAGGACCTGGAGTTAGCAGTAGTGGTCTTTTCCTTGAATATGTGGTGGAACTACTTGATGGGTGAATGGTTTATATTTTACTCAAACTATAAGAGTCATCGATATATATTCTAAAAAAATGACATAAACATGAGACAACAATGATGGATAGAGTTCCTCTAGGAATATGAATTTGAGATAGTCTATACTTCTAGTAAGGGGAACATGGTGGTAGATACAATCAGCAGGAGGACTGGTTTTTAGTGGCTGTGTGAGGAATCAGAGTAGTTAGTAGCAATGCAGATATCCTTTGGAGAGGATGGTGGAGGTTCTTACCGTTAGTCGATTACTATTTCTACCCTACGCTTATGGAAATTTAGGGAGGTACCACTTGTGGATGTTGGCTGCATAGCCCGGAGTGCTCTCTTATCCTCATGATAGTCTCCTGATGGATATTAGATATGTGGGGAGATAATCATCCTCTTTAGGGGACACACCGTAGTTACAATGATGTTGTGGGAAGAGGTGTCGAGGGGGTTCCATACATCCCCTTTGGTGGTATATCCTAGAGTCGTGAAGATGTACTAGGACCTCTGATGCCAGTACTGGTGGCCATGGATGAAGTAAGCGGTGGCCAATTTTGTTTCACGATTTCTCACTTGCAACATGTTAACTTCAAGAATTAGGTTCCAATAGGCTTGTACCAACCAATTGAGGTACTGGAGTTGAAATGGAATGGTATCTCTATTGAATTTGTTATAGGGATACCATGTACATCCAGGGGTCTAGAATCCATCTAGGTGATCGTTGGCCAACTCCATAAGACGGATCACTACCTACCCATCTGGGAGCAGGGATTGATATAGGTATTGGGATGCCTCTACGTACAGAAGATTGTGTGGCTTTATAGGGTGCCTTCGAGGATCATCTTATATCATGAAACTCATAATACATACCGATTATGGAGGGGATTACAGGAGGCATTCGGGATGTAGCTGTGCTTGAGAACAACATTTCATCACCAGATAGAGGGCCATACAAAGTGGACCATACAGACTGTAGAGGATATTCTATGTTCTTACGTCCTGGATTGTGGTTGCAATTAGTAGGACCACATGCCACTTGTAGAGTTTTCATACAACAACAACTATCACTCCACTATTTTCATTCCACCATTTGAGGCCTTGTACATGCTACCCTGTAGATCACCACTTTTCTTGACATACCAAGGGGATTCGACACTCATGGGTATGGAGTTCGTATGAGATAACACTGTGAAGATGATGATCATCCCGGAGTAGCTGAGGGATCCACAGAGCAGGCATAAGTCTTATGATGACAAGAGACCGGGACCCATGGAGTATGAAGAGGGTGATCATGTATTCTATTGGGTATCATCCTGATGAGGATTTTAGCGATTTGGCTTGGGTGACAAGCTATCTCAGAGGTTCATCAAAACATTTTGGATCCTTAGTAGAGTTGGTGAGGTGGAATACTAACTAGATTATCCGTAACAGATTCACTAGGAGATGATGTTTTCCACGTGTCATAAGTGAGGAGGTAAGTGCATGATCCATCACACTCAATCGACAGGGGTGAGTTGGAAATTGATGATGTGGAGACATCTGTAGTGTTCCCAATAGAGATAGATGATCGACAGGAGTAGGTCCTACGTGGGTTATCAATTCCTTTGGTACGAGTTTAGTGGAATAACAAAAATCTCAAGGAGAGAACATGGGATTAGGTGGCTCATGTTCATGCTCAGTACCCCCCATCTATTAGATTAGTTTTTGTTTGGTATTTTGGGGACGTAAAAACCTATGGTGGGGAGAATTTAATGTATTAGAAATTCGGTGTATTTTTTTAAGGTTATATGGAATTATTCTGTGACCAGATGCTTTAACGGCACGTGATTCCGAGGCCCGGTGAGACTGAATATTTTTTTAACTTTTATTAAGTAAACTTAAGGAAACATAAGAGTGGGTTTTCATACTTTTGAAAAAGTGCTCGGATAAAAAATCTGAGGGTAGTGGTGAATTCAAAATGATGGGATTCACCTAGAAAGGCCTTAACTTTTGCTGGAAAGGTCCGAATAGAAAGGATAATTTTCCAACATTTTGAAAAATTATAAAATAACTTTAAAAAGTTATTTTATTTTCTTTTATCATCTATTGAGTGGTGGATAGTGACTCTGTGATGAAAAAACGAGTTTCCTTGATGAGGATCATTAATGGCTCATTAATTCACAACATATCGATGCTTTATTGATGCGTAACAGAGATATTGTTTCATAAATGAAATAGCGTAATGAAATCTCATCGCATTTTAATAGAAACACTTCAATGTGTTTTCCTTTTATATTGGTTGACACATTAGTGGAACGTGGAATTAAACAGCACGAATTCTCTGACGAACCTCCGACAAACATCCTCTCCCCTGAAGAATGACAAGCTCCAATGAACATTAGATATCTTCGATGCACCTTGAAGAACAAAGTCAAAATAGATGAATGACGTCGAAATACTAAAACCTAGAGGACGTAACACTATGGAAACAAACATTAAAAAGGTTTAGGTTATTGTAATTTAAAGTTATTCCCCATTATTTTTTAGAAACAATTAATAAAGATCAACCCAATAATTGGATATTATGCGAATTGTGAGTTTTTGAAATTGGGTAACATTTTTTTTGGATTTTCGTTATCCGATATTGAAATCATCAATTGTTTATTGAACTAAAATCCCCATACCTCACATTTTTTTAAACATCTAATGTGGAGGGCACGGGCTGACATGAACAAGGCCTGAGAACCTCTACTAGTGGTGGTCTTTGTGGCCACACTATCAATGTGGTGGAAATATGATTCCAAGACTTTTGTAGCAAAGAGGACGTTCTTTAGAGAACACATGAAAATGCATTGTGAATAACGGACCACTAGAGTGGGTCCGGTGGTCCACTGAACATCTGCGGGCAGTGGCCCATGGTGGCAACCACGGGCAGAGGGAGGCCTAGAAATATTGTTGGATCCCCATGGTGGAAGAGGGTAGATGCAATGCCCACCAAGTTCCACGTGGTGGGAAGACCCGTGTCCGGGCTGTCTGGGTGGCTGGAGAGCCAGAGTCCCTTGATTGTGGAAAGAAGGCCACACACGTCTGTGGGTCAGCTGAGGCCAGACGTAGTAGCTGGCCGCATCCCAGTTGGATGACGCACTACCAACCACCCAAGTGGCTGGAACCGCGCCCTGGCCGTAGGGGTCTTGCTTGTGCTGGATGGTTGGACCTACACCCATCAGGCCAGGCTGGACAAGAATGGGTCGTCGGGCGCCCCATCAGGTAGGACTCTCAGCCAAACCAGGCTGGGTGAAGTGAGACCCATTGGGCCTAGCCCACTGGCCAGGCCTTACCGGACCGACCCAGAACCGAACCATCTTATATTGAGTTGGTCAAATTTTAAACTCGTGTATGTGGGACCCCACGGTTGTGCGGTTAGGTTTTGTTTGATCAGGTATGATCGGGGCCAGATGCATCCGACCCATGTTTACTAAAACACATGTATCTTGAAAATGAACATTCGATTGATGAGACGTTTGCGATGTTGGTACTATCATGACGAGGAAGATCATTTGGCATGCCATGAGGAGGATTTCATGGAAGTTGAGATGTGACAAATGTCTTGAGGATCATTTCACCTAAGTGTGATATGTATGGAATCCTATGGTTGGATGAGACCTAAATAATGCTAACTATCGACTATCTCTGTCTCGACGACAGGATAGTTGGAAGCGGCTCTGTGTGACTTGGGAGACACATGGTGGGGAGATTCTCTAGGTGACCCGGATGTCCCTCAAAACATGACAGAAGGAGTATATCAATATGTTCAAGGTGGGAAGGGGATATATGTTACATGATAGACCCACAGTGGAGAGTGACTCTGTGTGACCCAACATACCCATGGTCCACATTAGGGATGTGTACTACAGAAGTCCATGGTTAGTGGGAAGAGGATTCTGTGTGACCTGATAGTCCCACTATACATGATAGAGGAGGAGTTTTCATGCAACCAAGGTGTTTGATGATGTGATTGATGTTTCTACCATCACAACCCTAAATATATACCTAGTGTGAGTTTTATTGTACTTCGTGATTAAATTTGATGATTGTTTTGTGGTATTTCCTTTTTGTTTTGGCGCACCTACTAAGTAATGCATTTTTCATCCCTACACGGGATCCACCCACTCATGTCGTGTCTTGTGAAAGTGATCAATATTTCAACAGAGACATTGGTGGATCTGTATCTTGAGGTTCACAGGGAGAGAGGACCGAAAAATGCTGTGACAATAGACTTCGTGGCCTTGGCCTAAGCGGGGCCCCGTAGGATTGGGTGGATATGATGTTCAACATTGGCTTCCGGTAGCTACACTACTCTCATGATCAGGTGGGGTATTCCATGGATGTCCATTAGAGTTTACTTTTTGTACTTTTAGGTTTTAAGTTCTTTTGATGGGTTTGTGTTATGGCTAATTTTTATTAGCTTCACTTGTAATCACCATTTATTTACTGATACTTATTTCATTTTCATTGTGTGGGTCATGGTTAGGAATTTGTGTGCAAACATGTACTTAGGAAAATGCCTCCCACATGCAGGTTGATGCCTTTGGCACTAGTCTTCATCCCCTGGAACTCAAGAGGTAGGCTTGGGGTAGTCATGACATAGGACCCGAAGAACAGGTCATGACATGAAAAATTAAAATTTCAACCAGTACCACATTGTTTTCCCAAACTCTGCACTAATTATATACCTACCCAGATAACGCCATTACCCCTTCCAAGGTTATCTTGGGAATCATAAAATTCTATAATAACTATGATCATACCCATATTCCACTAGAAAGTTTCTAAAACACACTAAGAGCATCTAGAAAATCAATAAACTCCACAATGTCATTGTTTAACTTCAACATACACAATAATAGATTAATGTACCTCAAACAAATGTTGTTTCACTATCTCGAAACAGTGTATAATATTTTCAAGTAAATAATAAAATAAAATTTATTTTATATTATGTTAAAATTATATTGAAAATAATTTTTTAAAATATAAATATAAAAGTTATTAATCTATATAAAACATAAATAAAAGATATCTATATAGTTATTATTATTTTTCAAGTTGGATTAATAAAAATTTGTTAGGTTTGAAATATTTTCATTTATGTGGTCTTTTGATGGCATCAAAAAACATCAGCAATAAGAAAACATTCATTTTATAAAGAATTAATTATTTTAAAAAATAGTTAACTTGAATATAAAAACATTGATTTAAAAAAACAATTTTATTTATATATATTCAAAATATTTATTATAGAAAAATGTTATCAATGCAAATTTATATTATTAACTAACGTATATTGATAATAGTTAACACTATTAATTTTATTTTATATATTTTTAGTAGTTTAGTAACCTAAAATATATTAATAAAATTCATTTAAATGACTAATATTTTTAGAATTATTTGAGAGGTTACATTAATATATATAAGTAAATGAATTATTAAATAATTTAACTCATATAAATCAATTATTGAGTAAATATAATTTTCATTTGTTCCATTGATGGGGTTAATTCCCAATATTCAAACTGTGAAGTGGATACCTTTATCATGACTGTCGACCTCAGTGATGCGGTGGAGTTTTTTGAATTGGAAGGGGGCCTTATATAAATTCATAAAAAATAACTTGTTTTTCTTTCTCTATATACAACTCATCAATGAGTCAATTATTTTTCCTCTATCTAAAATAATAATTACTATTCGAGGATGTTTTTTATATGCAAGCGGTTTAAAGTGAATCCACATATATCTGTGATGGTTTCCAAAAACTACTGCTAAAATTTGTGTTGACATCCAACTTAAGTCACTTCCATCCATTTAGTGGAAGTTTCTAGAAACAATTAAAGAAACATTTTTTATTATTGGTTTTTAGTGTTGCAACAGAATTTTCACCACCCAAAAATTTCCTACAATATAGCGATGGATTAAGCTGATATTATCTTTTAACCATTTTTTGGAGGAGAAACTGCTATTAAAATACTAAAAACCACCACTAAGAACATTTCAAAAAAATATAGAGGTCGTTGAAATTGCTATATAAAATTAATTGGAAATAAATAATGGTGGTTTAAACTAACTCTTTATATCACTTTAAAAAAATATTTCGACCATTCTACTTTCCCAAAAAATCCAAACAAAAAACAAAGTAGTTGGAAATATCCAAAGAAAACTAGATTCAGAAGAAGTTACATGTATATATATATATATATATATCAATATTAATTGGATGTTCCAAAGAGAGGAATATATTATATATATTAATCCACTCATTAAAACCAAGAGATTATATAAAATGAATCACAAAAGTCAACATTAAATAGGAATCCAAATCAAACAAAAACTCAAGACCATAACATTGTCATATGAGAGAATTTGAAATCAAAAACAGTAATTAACAATATAAATCTACATAAAATAATTTTTTTTAATTTTTTTGAATTTATTGAATAATCCTATATACCATTAACTAATTCATAAAATCTCACCTCTTATCAATCTCTATATAAAATCCTTCAAAAACACTAATAAATTAAAAATTTAGAACCTAGGGAGTCCTTGGTTCAAACAAGTGGTATTAGAGCCAATAGGTTTTGTATCATGTAGTAAATCATGAAATTATTGGGGAAATAAACAAGAATAGATTAAAACAATTAAAAATGAAGTAAAATTAATAAGCGTCAAAGGTAGAATAATTTGTGATATTTTAATAGATTTAGTGCTAACCATCATAAAAATGAATAAGAAAATGAATGAAAAAAGTGATATAATTAAAGAACTTATTCATGAAATGAATTTAAGAATGGAAAAGTATAAAATCCAAGAAGCATACATGAGTACCATTAGAGAAAAATTTAAAGAATGGGTGAAAATGTTATGTAGTGAAAAAAAATTTAGTTTGAGATTTGAGAAGGCCAAATGAAGGAGAATAAATCAAGGATTAAAGAAGATTGACGGAGATAATTGGGATATATGGAAGATGTGACACACTGAGGATTCTCATGGGGGACATTGGGTGGATGTAAGAAATAAATTAATGTGGGGTTAAGTATAAGGTAGTACAGACCCTCTTACAAATATTTCAATGGTTCTCAAAGATTTTGTTATAGTTCTATTTTTGAGGCAGAGTAGGACACACTATGAATTTGTTTATGGAATCTATAAGGCTAAAAAATAATTACCTGATGTAACAATATCACAACTAATAAAACATTATCATGGTATGATATTATGGGAAGATGTTACATTTGTGCTAAAAATATTTTATAAACAAAAGGGATTGAAATTATAAGTTCAAATTCCCATCATTTATGAAGATTACCTTGGAGTGTAATATGTTCCAATGAAAAATATGATATATCCCACTAGTATCCAACCAATTTTTGGGAAGAATTTTAGGACTTTCAATTACTGTAAATCCTTGAGGAATTAAATGGATATCTTTTAGAAGAAACTATTTCATTCATTCATGAATATTTGTTTTACATTATTATGAACTAGAAATTCTCCATCATATAAATGTTATTTTTAGGTTACTAAAATTCTATTGAGAAAATTTATTTTCTGAACATAAAGTATTTATGTTTAAAACCCTAGGCTTATCATGGAAATGTATCAATATATAATCCAATGTTTAGTTAAACATCATCTCCAAATATATATTGAACCCTAATCACGGGTTGGTGAACTTTCATCGACCTCCACACCATCTCACTCTCCACTTCTTGCTATTGGCACCTGCATGTATATTATTTTAGAAATTAAAAAATGTTGAATATTAAAATATAAACCTGAAACAAAAAAAGTTCATGTACTAAATGATTTTGATGTTGTGTTATTTACCTACCCACTACTAGTAACCTATGAAATATCAGTGAGGATAGATATAGTTATCTTCTGATATAAGTTTATCAACACTTTCAAAAGAACATTGACCTTTGCATCATGAAAATTTAATTGATCCCATTGTTTCGAAATTCTGTTTTACCTTAAAAAAATCTCCCTATATCTATATCAAGGTAGGAAGTAACTACATATTGGAGTAGATTCTATTGAAATCCCCAATTTCCTACAAAAGGACACAGATGGTAATAGTCCCAAACCCATCCCACAACTCTACTAGGATGCTCCTTCACAGGGACTTGAATAACTAGGTCATCCTGGGAGACAGAAAACGTTTGTGTGGGTTTGGCATGCCATAGTTATTTTATTTTTAATATAAATAAAATATCATCTATATTTTAAGAAATACATGTTAACATAGTGAAAACTAAGAATATTTTATATTTAATGGAAAATGAATTCATACCACAACTTCTTTGGCATGATCATTAATATAACTCCTGTAAAATTTTGTATCATCCTCCAATCATAGTTTGGTTCGAGAGACTTTGTGTCCTATATTCATTTACTACATTAAATGAAGATAAATTAACAATTTAATATATGTAAAAAATAATTTTTTATTATAAATATTATAACTAATGAAAATATTACCTATGTAATTTTTATGGAGAAACACTTTGAATTGGTAGTGTGAGGGATGATTTTTTAGATCGACTTGATGATTTTTATTTGAGACATTGTAAAATAAAAAAATGTAATTTAATAGTAATGTATGAAATTTATTTTACTCTTTATATGAATACATATATGTAAAATGACATTAATATATCATTATATATTTAAATATCACATGCTTCTCATGAAGTTGGATTTCTAAAAAAACCTTCCATTGAACTCTTGATATCCCGTCTGGTACCTTATCATATAATTTTTGACCGCTCAACAATGTATCATTCAATTCATTCCATAATATACATTTAACTCCCTTTACATTTCTTGCCACAAATATTCAATTTTCACTTTCATAATACCAAATTAGTAGTAGTAAAGTTAAAAAGAACATGTGAAAAGAGATTCATTTTGAAAATATTAGAATTTAATAACCGAATGAAATTAAATTAATGAATAAGGTATTAAAATTAAATTTATATTTGAATAAAAATTATCATTTTTCTATTTCTGAGGTATATAAATCCAATCTGCAAAGTAATAATAAGGGTGACAAGCTTGACCGCCAACTAGCCTGAAATCTGTCAATGTAATTCAGTGATATCATTAGTGGGGACCCTATAGCTATCAAATGGGACAACTATATTAATTCTATAAAATTATTTAAATCTTAAATATTCACATATTTTTTCTATAGTATCATTGTATGAATATTTTATGAAAAACTAGTTAGTTGAATAAAAATATGCAAAATAAATTTATTCACAATAAAATTTGTACCTATAACCGTCAACCTCCAATATCCTTTTAAGGAGACATGGTCCCTCACTGGTAATGTATCCGAATAAGGAAGTACTATCTCATATGATAATGGGACACTAATAGAGGGTATGTTACATACTGATAGAATTGAGGGTGTGAGAGACGATAAATGGGGGGGACAGAGGGTGTCCTTAATTCCATAGGGGGAGAGACGAATGGATCATCAGCTATCAGTGTGGTCAAGTGAAAATCAACCAAGAGTCGGTTGGGATTAGTGAAATTCTTCTTCCCTGGAAATCCTATAATTTAATAAAATAAAACTAACATCAAAAAATTAACCCCCACTTGTTTATTTATTTACATTTACCCTTGGGACAATAGGGGATAATATCCAATGAAAAATCTTAACTAGTATGGCTTCCATCCCTTAATTTCTACTTTGATAACAATGATTTCAAATAATGATTTCTAAAAAATCTATAAAAATCACTAAATTTTGATATGATGTCTAATGAACAGATCATGTAAATCATACATCTATCTTACATTCACATATTATAATAAATCCCATTTAATTAATGTTATTCAATAATAACTCATTTTTACAAAATGAAACGAATAATTAAAAATTCAAATCCAAATAGGAAACCACCCCATGGTTAATGATTTATATGATGAAAACACAATATTTCTTTATATAATGGGATTTTGAATTTATAAAATGGGTTTGATTAATAAAATTTTATTTTATAGATATTTATAATTTTATAACATCACTAAAATCAACCATTAAAACAATATAAAATCTAATAAACATTTCAATGACTTAAAATCACTATCACAATAAATTATTGAAATCTCTATTATGATTAAAATCACTTATTAAAACTTATATAAGGATGTAAAATTAATAAAATATATTAAAACCAACTTTATAAATCACTTTTAGTCAATTTTTTTAAAAGTAACTTCTTTTCGAGAAAACCCATATAGTCATTCAATAAACATATTGTGTGTGCCAATATTTTTTTTAAGTATAATAGTAATTAAATTATGAAATTACACTTTTAAGAAAAAAGAAAATTCATGGAGAATATAAATTTTTTTGATTAAATAATCATATATATATATTATATTACACATTTTTTTCTAATATTTTTTTAATTCCATTAACGTTAGAAAATATAATGAGATAGTAAAACCATGTACACAATCTATTTGTTTTCGAGAATGGTGTAGTAAATTTTCATGGTTGGGTGTATAGCTTTCAAATAGAGTACCTAATTTAAGTTTGTTATAAAAAACCCAAAAAAAATTCTCTCATAGAGACTAATTAGAAACCTTGTTAAGTGAGGTAACCTAAAATTAATTTGAAAATCCAAATTGAACTTCATAGATACGTACCTTCTTTTTCAGGTATATATTACATCTATCCAAGAAGTCAAATCATTATTTTCAAATGATTTAGAACCTTATATATGGGTTAAACACAAAATAATTGTTTTAAAAGTAGAAATATAAAAAAACATAATTGAATTTTATTAAATTGAATGCATCTATCCAAATATAAAATTTACTAATCCACATTACAAGAAATAATATACTCATTGATGTAGTATGATGGGAGATGATCCAACACAATCCTAATATAAAATAATAAATGTAGTGGAATAAAATTAATAAAATAATAATCTAAATTAATGGATATTAGATATATTAAAACCAAAAAAAAACTAAAATACACTACCTTTCACTAGAAATATCAGATGCTAATTATATTTATTAAATCAAACAAATTCAACCAAATTTTACATGGCCTTGACCACCACTTCTCCACTTGAATCGAAACAAAAAAAATTAAACCAAGTTTCATCAATAAAAACCTATCTAAATTGAATAAAATACAATTATACCAAACTAAATCAAACTATGTTGAATGATAATTAATTTAAACCCACCAAAACCTACTAATACGAACTAAATAATAGAATAAAATTCAACTAACATGAACAAAACAAAACAAATTTTATTTAAATAAAAATAAAAAAAATTTAAAAATGAACCAAGTAGAATAAAATGAAATAAACATTAGTTGAATAAATTTCAATGAACAAAAAAAATATGCAGGGATTAACACTAGTGGAGTCGTGCAAGAAATGGGGTTAGAGTGGATGGCTCACGGGAGAATTCTATGGTGACTGATCGGGGGGATCAACAATGGTTGTAGGTCTGGTGAGTGAGGGAGAAAACTCTAGGTTGGGAAAGTGATGTAGATTGGGTAGGGGCGAGGGTGGTGGAGATCGATTGAGGGGATAAGTGGTGACCGCAACACTGCTGAGGGCTAAGGGGGCTCAAGCTCGAACAACATGGGGGATACTAGAGTGTCGGTGAGGGGGAACCACCTTCGGTGAGGGATCTGGATTAGGGGGTCTTGGGGGAGGTACTCGGGAGAAGAAATGTGTTGAGGGGGAGACTTGATATGTTTTTAATAAATAGATAACATTTAGTTGTGGTTTTTATTAAACCACCACGTAATCATTTTTTTGTGGCGATTCTCAAAACTGCTGGTAAATAATGATTTTTTGTAGTATCCTAAAAGAAGAAGTAGATCCCATTCCAGATGATACACATCATTAATGTGTAATGGCTCATATATTTTACATGCTTATTTTTTTGGAATAGGTGAGTCATCATGTAAAGATCAATATGGTCTATATCATCTTTATCATCATGGATTATCGACATCAATATATGATATTGGAGGAACCTTGAAAAGAAACTATTCTCCATCACTTGAATAATAAACATATACTATCATGTATATCACTATGGGAGCGTATAATTTCATCTACTATGGTATGGTATAATACCCTACTAAATACTTTACCCTCCTCAAGATTATACATCTAAATAATCTATTATACTCAAGTATGCTTTAAAAAATATAAACATAAAAAAACAAATTCTACAAAAATAATATAATTTAATTTTTTTGACATATCAGATCATAAATACATCGATCATTTCAAATAATATACAATGTATATTTCTTTTTATCTCATGGTTAATATGAAAACTATTGTGATAAATAGAGTTTCAATATATATTCACCCTCAATAAAATACAATACAAATTTGTACTAGAGGATGATATAATATTGTTGATTCGACCACCATTTGACATCCTTCATTCATATCAATTTAAGGAAATAATGTTATGGTATCTATCTCCATACTAATAGAATATATTCAACATATCCATGATGATGATTACTTATACCAAGTCTATTTCACTCAATAATATAAAAATGTGTAAGAGACACTATATCCTCAACATTTTCAATCCCATCAATTTAGTTTCCATGAAGATGGTCATATAGGTCACAATGCGACTTGCATAAAACCGAAATTGATAGATTAAAATAGTTAAAAAATATTAATTTCGAAAAGCTATAATATTTTGAACTTATTAATCAATATAAGAATGTATATTCAAATTGTATTAAGTAGAATACAATTCAACATGAGATGATATGATTCCAAATTATGTCTCAGTGTCCAAACAGAATGGTGTGCCTGACATGACATGTAATTTATAATATGGAAAGTGATAAATAATAAGAAAGTAAGTACAATACAAATCATATTATAATTAAAAATAGTAAATATGAGTGATATACCAACATATTCTTGGAGCATCATGAAGAACATCTATGGGAATCTCTATACCAATAGTAATAGGGAATAACGGAGGGATTATCTCCCATTACAACATTTAAAGAAGGATGAAATAGCCCATAATATAACTATTATCTCATTATGATACAATGGATAATGATATATATGTGTACAAAAAGAATGTAGATTCCCAAATTTGTCTCCCATCATGATCAAAGTTGTCAATTTTCCATAAATATATAATGTAAATAAAAATTCATGAGTGATCAATGCACTTCTTCCTCCATTGAGATATAATATATATCTATGGATGTAAACATGAAAGTATGAACATCAACATAATCAAGTAAATATGTGGTGTTCTTGTCAACCCATTCCACAAAAAGTTTTATACCCTGTATTACTATCTCATAATAGTCAATGTCTTCTCCTAGTAATCAATTTACATGATCAATATACTCTCTATAAGAGGGTCCTATAAATAGATAACCCCAAATCAGGATACTAAGAATAAATTACACATCCTCTTGGGTTATGGTCCTCTCACTCTTAGGAATGTTTAAATGTGAGTCTCATGTATCCATCTCATGATGGGTTATATAAGGAGATGATGATCAATATATGTGAAATATTATATAATTATTTTTAAGCACTATCATGTCCTAGGTATGGGATAAAATAAAGTGGACATAAAATTTCATGATAGTTGTGCACCCTATATACTTGGACACATAAAACTTTATTCCTCACTAGTAACACATGTGAAACAAGTCTATACTTCTCAGTGGTTAGAGTATAATCCTCCATGTCGTTGCATAAAAATTGTATAAATATTAAAAATTTTAAAAATATAATTACAATTACATGGTTATTAGAATTTTGGATATAATATTTATATTAAATTTAAAATAAGTGCCAGGGACTGTAGATAACCCCAATTTCTCCTATTATAAGAGAGTTGACAATATAATATATATTTTTAATATCTAACATATTCTTTATTGGTATAATCCCATATGTATTATCTTTTTTCCTATAGTAATATATTTTTAGTATGATTGATATTTCTAATAAATAACATTTAATATGTAGCATAATTTCCACCATACATAATAAATTTTTCATCTGTAAATTTTTCCCTTTCTGAGAAATCAAATATGTAACATTTTTCATCCATGTATATTATATAGGAATTAATGAGTTTTTATTTTAAGAATAAAATTTTTAAATTCAAAATTAATGTAAATCTTCCCTCTATTATAATATTTAATATTTATATATATCATAAGAGTTAATCAATTTTTTTAAAAAGTAATAATTTGAAGAAATTACATAAAAGGATAACCTAAGTCTTGACGAAAAATATAATTTTAATTACCCATGATCATACATGTAGTCTCTACTATAGATAACTATTGCTGAGAATGGGAACTAAGTCCAAAAAGATTAGGGAGTAACTCCATTTTTTGAAATTATCAATGATTAATTATGTATCTCAAAAGTAATCTTTGCTCTTTGTGATATGTTATCTCATTCCAAATGAAACTATACATTGGTATACCTCATTAAAATAACCTATTAACGTCAGGTATTGATGTTGGTTGATATTTAGATATTTAGAACTGTCAAAACTACCCAATATGTATCCATGGTGCACTATTGTAGTTAGAAATGTCATGTAGTAGGTATAATGGATTAACATATAGCTCTCATGTGACATTCATTGAACAAAATACTGCAAATACATATTCATATGTATGATTTAAGGCATAAAATTTTCCACTATACCAACATATTTTTCCCAGTAATGAAACCTATACATGGCCAAAACTACCTTTTCAATGGTATATACATTCCATTACTTTTAATTTCTTCTAAATTGATCAATCACACTCAAAAAAGAAAATTTAATTAAAGTCTCCATTAAATCACTCTTTGAATATATCATCCTTACCACAACCCATGAAAATAGTTTTAGAATTATATCATCCTCTTTCAATTTTTTTAATTCCCAATTGATTAAAATAATCCCACACATGGCTAGTTATAAGTAACAAACATTGACCGTTGAAGGACCCATTTATGCACTCCACAGTGTTTATGGTCATGTGTTCATACATCTTCCTCCATAATTTTTGAATGCACATTTCTATTTTATGATCCATATAATATAGTAATAAAATCTCTAATTAGTGCTATGTACCCCTTCTAGTATCTTTTCATATTTTCATCGATCTAGCTAATATGATATAACTAAATGAAAAAATTACATTAAAATTAATATTATCATTAAATTTATATAATGAAAAACAACAACAATATTATATACCATGCTTGGTAATGGAAAAATTCTTATCTTCATCATAAAAATAATTTCACACATTTCTAGAAATGTTTCTAATTCACTATCAATGATATTAATTTTTGGATATCCTTAAAAGATGATCTACATTGATTTCATACTTGGTCACCTGGTGATTTATAGTTATCAAATATACTCCTACAATATGGATTTAATGGGTTCTGATATAAATTTAAAACTAACCCCAAGAGTAATTTTTTGTCCACTATTGAAAATTTATGCTATAGAAGTGTAAAACTAGAATTTTAGGTTTCCATAATAAATTTTACATCAATTTTCTTGATATAAAATGATTCTTAATATATTTATATAAAATATTAATAGGTTAAAAATAAAGTATCATATGGAAGGAATTTCCAAAACTACTAATGAAATCATACATGATAAGGATTAACTCAATAATAATGGTATATATTCTCACTCCTGTCAAGGTTGAGTACATGTTGTTTATTTTGAGTAATTATGGATAGAAACCCCAAAAACATGAGATAATGCTTTCCTCAATTTCTAAAACTATTATAATCTCCTTTTATATTTCTTTCCACTACTTACCATATATAATATTTTATCCAAAATTTTATTGTATACTCTACATAAAAACATATAATCATTTCCAAATATGTCAAACCATTTTAAATATTTTACCCATTTTTACTCCTTTACAAAATAACTAAAGTATTAATCAATATGAAACTAATTTATTACACTCTAATGGGAATATTTTGTTGGAAAATATTTTCCAATTTATATAATTTTCTCCATTGAATAAAATGAATCCTCTCTAAATTGTGGAAAATTATTTTCATGTGTAATATAATTCTAATCAAACTTCTGAAAACAAGTCACATATTCCTTCCAAAAAATGAATATTGGTTAAATATATTTATGGGTTTCATTTGATCATCATATGATAATAAGTAGCATAAGATAATCAATATAGTAAAATATCTCTCTCTATGGAATAAAACATTCAATAGAAATAAAACGGAGATAATACCAAAACTGATAGAACAAAAGATATCACTATTTCTTTAATGAATATTGTATGTGATAGAATTGAATCAAATTATTTGTTTTATAACAAACAAATGTGTAAGATTGATGTTTTAGTGTTTGAAACCAATTTATTAATAATTAAAATCATAGTAAATTTTACTTCCATTAACCATAGTACCTTTCTAAACCATTCTTGAGAGAGTGATGTGGAGGTTCTATGCATCCAATTTTAGTGTACATATAATAATATGTCTCTTTCAAAAATACACTATATGAAATTTATATAAAATTTCATAATTATTTATGAATCTATCCAACCTCTTTTGGTCATGGTTTGAAAAGTATCTCTTTATTTTGAAATAAAATAATTATCCAACCCATAAACATTTTTAAAATTCTATACAGTGTGATGGTATTGGCCTTTATAGCATTGAGAATTAATATTAAATAGCTATTTAATAGAATTTAGAAATGAGAGGACTCAAAAAAATCATCAATGTTACTCAAGCTACAAAGGGTCTAGTGTGATATCTTTCAATCATAATAATATTTATATATGAAAATTTACTCTATATGATATATCATATACATTGTATGAATACCTATATAATTCCTTTTTAACATTTCAACGAGTGACCACTTGACATTAAACATGTAATCTCATATAGGCTCACTTATCTTATCATGATTCCCTAGAAAATACTAACCAAGTTAGTAGATATATCACATTTAATTTATCTTATAAATGAGAATATCACATGCATCTAATATAAGTCGATGGACACATCATATGTGACATGACAATGAATGCATATGAATTTTTTAATTATAATTAAATATCAGGATAAATTTCTTTTCCTTTTCATATAAGTTGACTAATAATAACATTTTTATTCCATAACTAACAACATGATCGACAACATAACCAAACACCCTCATATTAACAAGGTTCAAAATTTAGAAATTTCTAATAGGGTATCAAGGTATGGAGTTTCTCATGCAATGTATCTCACCAACCACATGTTAGAAGGATTGGTAATAATTATACACACCATTGTATATCAATGACTATATGAAATTACATGGGATATAGTTTTTTAGGTCAATCCATGTAATAAGTATCTGTATATTACCTCATAAATCCTTATTCATGTATGATATACAACCCTTTTTAATGAGTTTAGAAATCTTTTAGAGTTAACCTTTTCATAAAAACCCATAAAACACTATCATGATCATTGGTTAGGTACAAATAAATATTATATTTTGAGGGGATATTATCATTTTATTGTTCACGTAAACTAAATTGAAGAACACATTAATTATTAATAATTTTTTTTTTAATTTAATTATAATAACATTATACATTTACAACAATTATTACAAATATATCATGTTTTTAACAACAAGATATTCTATATGTCTCTCATGATGTTATTATAAGATGATTTAATTAAATTATATATTACATTATCCTATATAGTCATCGATATTATCTTTACATCACACCTCTCAATGATATCCCATATGATATGGTATTTAAAAATGATGTGTTTGGTCATTTTAGTACTACAAATATGGCCTTTATCTATGTAATAAAAGTGATGTTAATTGAGGTAAAGATAGCGGGTCCCTTTTATCAGTGATCCAAAAAGAGCTGTTAAAGGCCCCTTTTATCAGTGCTAAAAAATTGCTGATAAAAGGGACTTTTATCAATGATTTTATTTACTGCAGATAAAAGTTAATAAACATTAAAAAAATAAAAAAAAGATATATTTTTTGCAATTTAGGGACGAGCTTCAACAGTTCTTGAAGCCCCCTTAAATAGTGACCCTCCCCCACCTGATCTTGTATTCCCAATCCACCTTACCCCCTATAACAACACCCCACCCCCCTTTAACAGTGCTTGGAATTATTCCCAACCATGCATGCGACCTGCCTTCCCTAGGATTCGAACTCAGGACCTATTGTATGCGATCTTAAGCCATTACCACCCCACCATATT
Organism: Viscum album; assembly: GCA_963277665.1. Taxonomy (NCBI): domain Eukaryota; kingdom Viridiplantae; phylum Streptophyta; class Magnoliopsida; order Santalales; family Viscaceae; genus Viscum; species Viscum album. The sequence goes on from OY728133.1 coordinate 1,364,327,285, forward strand.
TCTTTTCTCTTCATTTATTAATATATCTATATATAAATATATTGTTAAATTTATTCATATATTAATATATATATATTTATATATTAACATATAAAAATTTATATTAATATACAAATAGTTTTATTAATATATATATATCCGTATATATATTCATATATTGATATATATATATATATATATGCATTTATATTTATATATTAATATTTTTATTTTTATATTAATATATATTTATACGATCAGTTTTATATACATTTATAAAATATGATTTTGTGTGTGTGTTTATAAATAAATAAATACATATATACAACGCAGACACATATTATATGTGTATTTGTAAGTATAATTATACATATTTATATATATTTGGAAATATTTTGTATTAATATGTATATACATATGTTTAGAATATATAGGTAATATATATCAGTTTGACAATACAGACACACACAAATACACACACACACACAAACACAAACACGTCATACAGGTATATAAATATTATTATATTTGTATTTTAAATAAATTGGATATTATTTTTTTTACAAAGATAAGACTTATATATTGAGAAATATACTTTATATGTAAATATGATTAATTATTTATTTATAAAATTAAATTTTTATGAGTGAATATATAAAAACTTTGTATATATTGTTATATAAATGATTATAAGAAATATTATATTTTAAAATATGACAAAATATCAATGACATAAAACCAATATAAATATAACCCCTCTGAATAAATTTAGTCCCCAGTGAAAATGGTCAAAAATACCTTATGAAACGAGTCTATAATCCCATAAAATATTAAAACATTAAGGTATGCAGACTAAAAACTCAGTTTTGGATGCCTTCTGGGTCTTTTTGGCCTTGAAAATGTGGTAGAAGGTTTTATTCGATCACAGTACGTAGAGATCATCGAAGGCTTCGATTTGATATGCTATAGAGCTCGAAGGACCACCAGGATCAAAGGTTATAGGCCTTTGAAATTGGAGTTGCATTTCAAATTATTTTAGATCCTTTATTAATTTTTTGGATTTTTCATGTTTTTAAATTGTTATTAAATGATTATTAGTATGTTATAATTAGATAATAATTTGTTATTATTATTTTTTATAACATTTTAAATATATTTTCACCAAATTTCTTATATATTAACTGTAATAGTCTATTTAAACATATCTAAATAATATTTAAAAAATATATATTGTATTTATTTCAATATAAATATTCTTATATATAAATATATTATTTTCATGATTTTTTTTGAAATATATACCTTATCAGCGCTAGGAAAAAGAACTGATAAACACCCCTTTATTAGTGCTACTAAAAAAAGTGTTGATAAAGGGGGCCCCTTTTACAACAATTTTTTAAGTACTGATAAAGGGTGGTGCACCGAAAACCCATTTTTGTGGTAGTTTTTACTAATATTGGGGTTTATTTTCTTGAGAAACATATCCATTTTTTAACAATATAGCATAATACCTCCCACTATGATTCGAACCACTCCATGTTCAGTAATGAAATTTCATGACTCGACCCATATGGGATTTCCCAACCAATGATAATCTTAGAGTGACTACCTCAAGCCCACCTCTAATAGGATAGGGTATAGTGACCAACACCAAGTAGAAATATCTCACACATGGGAGGTATTATCTTCAGTACCTCTACATGTGAACACACTTTCAAGACCATAAAATGAAGAGAATGTAAAAAAAACTAATACTATATTACATGGAAACATCTATCCCACATCCTAGTATGAAAATATATAGTGGAAATTATTTAGGTACTAAATAAAATTCCAACCAAAAACATTAATGGAGTCTAAAAAACACATATAGAGGGGAATTCTACCAAATTCAACACCCAGTAAACACCTCAGTCTGTCTATCGCAATTCGTATTAATCCTACTCCAAATGTTACACCCTGAGATTTTGTGAAAAATATTCTTTTTAATTTCATTAATGTCTTGTGTTTTATGCTACACTAAAAGGATCTTGCAAAACACACATACCTGACTTTCCTTGCATTACACGCAATCGTGACCTTCCTCGATAACATGTGTAGTACGCAATACTGAGTTTCACTAAACGAGATATTATTATAATATTATTATGAACTAGCCGTTATGAATAGTCATACCCACATTAGGAAATTTTATAAATTTTATCTTTCAAAATGTTCTTCATTTTTGGATTCAGAATATCGAAATTATATTAGGGTGAAATTTTGGTACTTTTCGGATAACTTTCATATTCTGATGAATAGTGGAAATTACTAAATTTTAATTAAAAACAAGATTTTTAATCAAAATAATTAATAGTAATAAATTATTAATTTTAGTGGTTTTAAATTATATTTAGTATATATTTTTTCATTTTAATTCAATTTTGGTAATTGGATGTAGATTCACATTTAAAACAGATATAAACAACTGTCAATCTTTTGATAGTTATTATCTCTTAAGAACACGCTATTTGTTTTGACGACGGGAACTAATTTTTAAATTAATTAATGAAACTGATATATTTTTAATTTGGTAAAATAGACATCATTTTTGAATTCATATTTTCAAATATATCTTAGGCATAATTTTTGGTATTTTTCTGGAAACTTTCATTTTATGATAAATAGTGAAACCACTAAGTGGTAGTTTAAAAACTGAATTTTTCATAAAACATAATTTTACCTCTTCTGTGAGTGGAATATCGAAAATTCGAGTGACACGGTTAATATCATGGACTAAAATGTGGTTTAATGAGATGAAAATAATTTTTGGTGAATAGTAACTTTTTTACTTTTGTTTACAACTGTTAAAAGTAAATAGGATAATTAAGGGTAAAAATGATATTATTATTCCCTTAAAATATGACCTAATTATATTTGATAAGTGTAATTAGACCAAAAACAACCTTAGGAATAAAATATGACCATTTAGGCCCACTTGGATTAGATTATGACATTTAATATTAATTTATTTATAGAAGGGTTAAAATAGTTAAAATCAATGTTTAATAAGTAAATCATTCTTAATATAGCGTTATACATAAGATAAATTCAACTATAAATATTCATTAGAAGGATAAAAAGATTTCATACATAATAGTATTTTATTTATTATAAATTAAAATAAATAATTTAATTTATTTATGACACAAAGATGATGCAGTAATTATCTTATTAATGAAATATTGACATAATTGATGTTATACATACCCAAATAAATGTAATTTGAGACTTTTTATGAATTTAACTAATTCCTAGGTTAATATGACATGTTATTTGTGATTTAATTAAATTTTTTTGAACTAATCATTCTGTTATGATTTTCACAAAAATCAATTACCAAATAGTGTCAAAATTGACATAAAATAGTTTTTAAAACAAATATTATATTATTAATTGTTACTTCACTTCTAAAAATATATGGTTCGGCCAAATTACTTAGATATTGTTATATATATTAATAATAAACAATTTGGGGTTCGTTTGTCTTGTTATAGTAAGCTTATTAAACTTATAGTGTAAAAAAATAAGAAGGCATGGTAAAAGTAAAATTATTTAACTTAAGGTTAAATCTAAATGATAAGGTTAAAATAGAAACCTTAACATTTATAAATTCTATTGGATGAGAGGATTTCGACCCATCCCCCCATTAGCTTCTAAATAAATCAATTTTGTGATATTAAAAACCGAATATGACTTTATAATAAAATAATATTTTTAGTTTTTTTTAAAGGTGTCCCTCTCCTCCCTTATAAAAGGGCACCTCCTCCCTCTCTTCCTCACACCACTTTGATCCTTCAAGCTCGGCCAAAACCTGCCAAATTCTCTTCTCCACATCCATAGAAACATCCTAGAGGTTCTGGTCTTCTTCAAAGACAATTCTTTTCTCCCTGAGAGGAGGTCTCAAAGAGGCGCTTCAAAGAAGAGGTAATGTATGTTACCGATTCATTTAACTTTATTTCATTTTACACTTCTTCTTCTTTAGTTGTTTCATTATGAAGTAATAAAATCAGTATCACTAATATACTGATATGTTATTATAAGTATTAAACAACCCCATTTCACCTTCTATTCATCCTACGGAAAATGAAATCACCGCGCGTGCGTACGTACGAAATACAGTCTCCACGCCGTGGTGTAATCTGTTTTTCCACCAACACCTTACATGGATGGGTATAATGGTGTAAATAAAAACTATATATGGTTATTGTAACGTCATGTTGATTCTGATATATTATACCATCTAATCCAATTCTATTCAACAATTATGGAAATGATATCATTGCTCGTGCGTACGTACGGACTACCGTCTCCATGACGCGATGAGATTCATTTTCCATGTTAACCATTCATGAATGATCATAAAATATATATAATGAATAATAATGAAATATATGACATTATATTGATATTGGATTTATTTATATATATATATATGTATGTCATTTACTTAATTCCATTCAATTCAAAAGGGAAACGAAAACAGCGTTCATGCGTACGTACGACCTACAGTCTCCATGAACAGTGTATTTCATTCGTTTTATTGATCTATAATATATATGTATATGATAATATATATTATATATAAATCATGTTTTACATTCTGGAATTATTTAAATCATGATTTATGTAATAATATCAAGAATGACAAGTCGAAACACATACGATAAATGAAATGATTTTACCCAAAACGCTGCTTTAACATGGAATTTACAAAAGAATTGGTAATATAAAGTCATAAGTGAAACATATATGATATCATAACAATGAATATGATTCTTTAATAAGTAAATGACAGTATTTAAATCATTATACTAGAGTTTTGGATACGTACGAGGCATATCGGACCTAATCTAAGGGATAATTTTGCAATCTCATTTTTATCCAAGATAGCTTATACGTAAGTATTTACTGGAGTTATATTTTTCATCCATGGTCATAAAATTATTTTCATAAAGTGTTTAATATTATTCCATGTATATTTAATGCCATGTTTACCCCTCTTTGACTATTACTTTGTGTTATGGAAGTAATATTTCTTTTGTTTACCATACGTGGTACTTGTTGACTTTTCTGACAAAAGTACGAGGAGATTGTTTTTTTAACGTATACGACATGAAAGGATTTTTACGGTTTTATAAAGCCTTAATTTCATGACGATTCCTCCAAAATATTTCATGACTATTTTCAACAAAATCCTTTTCTTTTAAAATTTCATGACATTTTGTGAAAAGAAAATGATTTTGAAGAAAAAAGGATATTTTCCTCAAGAATTAATTTCAAGTGTTTTATCAAAACCATTTTCATCTAAGATGACATTATTTCACATGTGTATGTTTCATGTATCATGTCTCTATGATTTACATGGTTTCAATTTTCTAATGATGAAATGATATCAAAATTTTTTGTAGGGATTACATTATGATGGAATGATGTTTATGAAACCCATTTTATTCTTGGGTTATGATGAATGATTTATGTTTATATTATGGCACACGAAAGAATTATTTCAATATGAGATGGGTGGGACCTATATCTCCCTCCAATTAATTGGTTAAATATTTATATCTCATGATATAGACATGACTGGAATGGTATGTTTATCCAGTTCAGTATTACATGACTGGAACGAGGAGTGAACTCGATTCAGAAAGGGACTTTTTCCACTAAGATAGTCTTGGCAGCAATGCCTTGGATACTATGGAAATCATTAATTGTTCTTAATGGATGCCACAATTACATGTTTTATTACCATGCTATTTTATCATGATTTATGTTCCATTATGATCTATGCCTTATATACTTCCACGATTTATGTCTTTGCTCATGATTTTGATGTTTAAACATTATGTTCATGTTTTTATGTTCAAATGTATATGGTATGTTTTATTTTATCCATTATTACCTTTACTGAGCATTTGAGTTCACCCTTTTCATGTTTTCTTTTTCCCTGGGATATAGAGAAATGTTTTAGGTAAAAAAGGGAAGATCTTTATTGGGAGATGTTGAACATCTTTCACCATGATTAGAATATTTTATTCCGATTCTCCAAAGACACTAAACTATTACGATCCTCGTGTGTCTGTTTTTGTTATGTATCAAGTATTCCGCAAAAGTAATGTATTTTCCATGTACGTCAAGCTTTGGGTCTCTACACCAAATCTTCACATTACACTATCAAAAGATCTGTTATCTACATAAGACACAACATGTGATGAAAAATCCCATGAAGGGGTGAGTACAATAATACCTAGTAGGACACCCCGAAATAACTAAGAGTAAATTAGAATGATTAATTAGTGAAATGCAATACATTTCAATGATATATAAAATGCATTGTAATAATAAGCACCCAGATATAATCATAATGGAAGAAACCTCTAGGGGTCTCAACCAACACTTATAACTATAAGATTCTACTCTAGGAATGAAGGTAATTCTTGTCTGGGAGGGCTTCTCCCCGAGCCATGTTATCGCTAACGCCACTAATCTGAGATATGTTCTCACCCAACCTCACCATGATGTACACAACATATGTCTTTTGATATCATCATTAATGTAGGGGATTACACTCTGGGACATAGTGTGATTCTATATACCCTAGTGTATTTTCCTGGTAGATATGGGAACAATGCCTTATTCATGGTGGTCACACCAATACAAAAAAACCCCTCCTAGGATTGATTGAGGATTCCACCCAAGTCCCATAGTGGGATACATGAAAATATATTAGAAAATGAACCCCTAGAGAGGATAATAATCCTATGATGATTTTATAATGCCTCGGTTTACCCTCAGGAGAAAGGAACATATTAAGACACTCAACTAAGAATGGTCTATACTTAAGAAAAAATGGATTAAACAAACCTTAGAGGGAGTACACTCTATATATTTCTAACACTCTTTCTATTCATGTATCACAGTCATAGACAGAATTTAAACCTCAAAATACAACACATGTCCCTTAGGGTTTTATGATGTGAAGATGTTGATCTTCTAGTCGACATGTTAAATTCCCATTTACATGTACACCTGGTCGTACCTATGTACTTTGGGTTGTGCCCATGTGGCAAGGTTGTTCACATGTACTCGGTTGTTTTAGATAAAATATCTCTGAGCATTCACTCCATGATTTTGTGATAAAATAATAAAAAACAAATATTTAAATTTGATAGAGATGCATGTGAATCAATTTTATCCATCCAAAACCAGAAACATCAAAACGAAATGATGGATAACATACATTCTCAAAACACTTTTAGGATTAGTTTTTTATAAGATTAGGAAAAACTATTACAAAACAATACACTTGTTATTAATGGATAATTTATCTCACTTCAACCAGATTTCCTAATATCATATCGGGTCATCATCATCATCCATATGAAACCCTTCAATAAATAATTCATCTAACATCATTTTTGGTAACCTGGAGAAAAAACATAATAACGATGTTCTGAAATTCTCAGTAATGGTAAAATTAATAACTAACAATTTAATGTCATTGCATAGAATAAAACAAGGGTAAGGGTTTTATTACATAATAAATCTATATGAGCATAACACTACAGAACTCATAACCATTAATACGTGGACCATCAGACATGAAAACATGGAATAAGGATTTTAAAATAGAATGAATCATCCAAATCAATAATCATGGTCCATGTGATATCAATCTTGATCAATGGAAACATTATTAAGATATAAAAATCAAAAAAATGTGTGGGTATCTTGGGACATCATTATCCATGAAACCATATAGGATCCATACAGTTGGAATAACAATATAAGGGAATTACAATATAATTCATTGAATAACATAATCATGACCCTATAGATTGGAGTGTTATCTTTGTTCACCCACCATATAAGATATAATGGTCTGACCTAGTGCTATATGGGAGAAACCATCATAAAATCTATAATAGGCTCACCTGATACCATCTGGGAATACCCATTATATGAGTTATTGGGATCACTAGATGCTTTCATGGTTCAAAAATCATATATAATGTCAATGAAACACAATGAGAATATAGTTAAAAGATCTAGTATTTTTTTGTAAAACTCATTAAAACAATACTTATTCCATTCATAACAAGATTACCTATTGGAAAAAATGGGTTCCATGATATTCTATTGGAAATAAGATAAACCAATGTAAAAAACAATTTCCATGACACATTATTTGAAAATATATCAACCCTTGGGAATGAAATGTGTTCTATAAATACCTCTTCAAAAAATGTTTATCCCTTGGATAATAAATAGTTCCCAAAATATGATTAACTAGTTGAAAGGAAATAAGATCCATAACAATCTATTGGAATCATGCTTAATCAGTGAAAGAGAAATAATATGAATGTCAATATAATAATAAATTTAGAGAAAGAATAAATATTGTATCAATACCACCTATCTGTAGTGTATGTTAAGTGATATCAAGTGTTGTTGTTTTTGAAGAATGGACATACCTTTAAATGATCATTAAAAATATTCATGACAAAAACAAAATTTTTATTTGGATAACAAGTTTTCAAAATAAAAATTGAAAAAATAATTGAAAAAAACTTTTCATGGAATATATAATTTGATAAAAAAGATTAATCATCAAGTAAAATTATTTTCACAATTTAAGGAAAATCCATTCATGTAACAAAGGTTACAAATAAATATTGTTTTAAAATTTTTTGTAAAGGTATTCAAAACGAACCACTACAAAAACAATGAGGAAAATTACTTTTAAAACATGGTCAAATTAAATGTCATATAGATATAGGAAATCATTTATTTTTATAAATTATTTTATTTAAACCATTTTAGAAAACATGGATATATAAGAGAAAGATAACTGATCTAAAACAAAATAAAATATTAGTATCTCTTATGAAATAATGTATTCATCTTTATTTAATAAATAAGAGAGGTAATGGAAATAGTACAAGTTAAAATAATTCCTAACCAAAGGATAATAAATATTTATTGCTCAAGAAAAGGAGATCATATTATTTTATTAAAAGGGACCTTCAACATAAACACAAGAAAAGAATGGGTATTGTAAAAAAGAATTTTCCACATTAATAATCTTTTTAATATTAATACCCATGAAAGAATTTATTCAAATTAAAAATTAAATATCATTAAAATAAATAGAATAGTAATATGACATGTAAAAATGGACGTTGATACACATCATAAAATAAAATATTTTTTAAACAATACAGTATGCATTAATGAATATAAAATGAGATGAAGATCTTTAATACTTTTTTAATATCCTTGTAAAAACACAATGAAAATATAGAAAATATTATGTATTTGTAAAACAAAATAATTTTCGTGAAAAATATTAATGAAATACGTTCATGTATAGTGTATATACAACTTAATAAAAATAAGTGGTGAATATGTCATATGTCTCATAGAAGTAAAAGAGAGAATATAAAATCATTACCACAAGTCAAATATTTCTAAGCATGTCCATTAAATACATTATAATAATATTTCGGAAATTATTTGATTTATTAAGAATATTTTTCTAGTTCAATATCTTATACTATAATTATATATTTTATTTCATTATAATTAAAATTATACATCTAAATTAGTTAATTCCATATAGGGTGGTTTTAGTATGTTCAGGTCATTGTTCCAAAATCACTTCAGTGTTTTCACCAAGATCAAAGAGGTAAATTTTTAAACTTCTCAAAAATAATAATAATGTTATAATTTTCATATTTATTCATCAAAAATTCATTTTAATCTTGTCCTAAAAATGGTTTTGAATAATGAACCATATTATGATCATATACATGACAATCATAAGGTCGCATTAGTAACATTTCCATTTTTCAATGATCATTATGGAAAAAAGGTATATTTTATTTTATTATTAAATAGTTATAAAAATATCTTAAATACCTTATTAATTCTTGAAATTTAATTATATATACCTTTCTTATGATTTGGTGCTGAAAATATAATTGCATAGATTCGTGGAGGCGGTATTTCACACATACATGAATGATGTCATCATTTTTCAGTGTAAGAAAATAAATGATTAATTATATTATAAGAATGATAAATATGTAATTAGTATAATAGTTATGTAATATATATCAGAAATATTAATAATACCATCCATGTAACACATTAGTGAAAAATGAATCACATCTCTTCGCGAGGTGGTAGTCGGTCGTACACATGAGAGACATTATCATATCCACCAAAAAATGGAATGTAAGATGTTATATGTGATATAATTTATCCCTAAGTATAAATATGTCAAAAATATTATATATACACTTTAAAATCATCAATAAAACAAGACAATATAGGTTATGATGAAAAACAAATGACATAGGTTTGTAAGATAATAGTATCTCGTACACATGAATGATGATTTTGTATCCCATTTGTTAGAAGAGGAGATGTATTTAGGATATCAAATTAACATAATAAAATCAATTTATATGGGATAGAAATTTCTTATATATATAAAATTAGAATAATATTTTAATGATATACAAGAAGAAATAAAATAATAATGCTTTTTTAAGGATGATACCTCTTCCATGGACAACCTTCTTAGGTAAAAATTAAAGGCCTTCAAAGGATGTATTGTTTCTCCAACTGAGTGATCTTGGAAGTGGGGAGATAATAATTTAAGATTTTATTTGGATTTTCCAAGTCAATTGGATTTAAATGTGTGGAGAGTAAAGGATATGGTATTTCCTTTTATAAGTTAGGTGATTGTCACACTTGTAATTTTTGAAATGAAAAGGGTGTACATACATTTTTCACTTTCCACATTGATCTAAAATTGACAGCTCTCAATAATTATATATGATTAGGTCTAAATATTGGTATAAAAAAGATTTAAAACATTTTTTATGTCATATTGAGCCTTATCTATTTAGTTTAATCCGTTTATTAACCCATTTTCATCTTAATAATAGTAATTAATTTTTACTCTATTCACTATTCAATATGGTAAAATATTATGCTGAAAATATTAGAAATCATAAATTATACTGATTCTAAATATTTAATACACTATTATAATTTAAATCTAGAGATTTTTAAAATCATAATTAAATATTAAACTCATAGATTTGACGAAATAGAGGGTTTTTAAGTAGTGTATATATCAAGAAATAGATGATTTCATATTAAGTTAACGGAGTGAATAGACACTGAGTGGCCCTGCTCTCCTTCTCTCCAAATATAGGTCTTTCCACAGTTGTTCATCGGTGGGGGGAGGCCTGTGCATCGCATTTATCTATGTCCCCCCCTTCCCTCTTCCCTCATTCTTTCCCTCATTGTTCCCCCATGTCCACGCTTCTTTTGGAACTTCCAGCATCCATTTCCACCTCTACATCACTTTCCCATAGGTTTTCAGTTCCTTTTAGTGGTGATGGCTTACTTCCCATTTCCTTATCTTTAATTTCTCCTTCCCTTGATTTTTTGATGACATTCGCTGGTGGGATAACAGTTTTCTCCCACAACCCCTCTTTCATACTTACCCAATGCATCAGACCTCCATTTATGGGTCTATGTGTTATGGCTTTAGGTAGTTTGGGTCAGCACCAGTGGTGGAATTCATTGTCCTTCTCCTTCTCCACCCTTATTGTCCAACCCATCGAGCTCGACCCCATCTTGGTAGGGATGGATGAGGATTTAGGGAACTCTTTGGATAGTGTTAGAGGGGGGATATCAACAGTCTCAATGCTTTTTCTTCTCCGGTGTGGGTTTCCTATTCGATTTGTCTCTTCTCTATTTTGAGGTTCCTTTTGGCCATGTTTCCAAATTCCTTTTCATTTAATTTTGGTTTTGTGGTTTTTTGGACGGTTTTTTCTGGTGTTTAATGTTTGATTATTTTTTGGTTTTTTGCTCGGATATGGTTTCTGATGGCGATGACAAATGTTCAGTTTGTGTTGGCTATGATGATGATGATGTGTGTGGATGCAGCAACCATCGACGACGGATCTGGTTTTGATTCTCTTTGAAGGGATTAATTGGCCACCCCCACTATGTTATGGCTTCTAATTTCCATTGCTCGCCCATGTGTGGTTTGGTGAGGAGGTTCTCTAGGTGGCTTTGGGATGTGCAATTCGAGCGGCCGGTGGTGATCCAGGAGGCTCAACTAGTGCAACTTATGATGTTGATTCCGACTGTATTGGGTGTTTGGAATCTGTAGTGATGTTTCTTACCAGTGTTTCTCCCTTGAATAAGCTATATTCATTTAAGGTGATGTTGTATTTGTAATGGTGTCTTCCAACATGCGATGATCGGTTTAGCGGAAATTACTAGCGTGGTACAAGGTTTTCATCAAGTGAGGCCTATTGTTCTAATGTATTGTGTGTTCTTTAACGATAGTTGATGCTACATGGATGATGGAAGATGGTTTCCAATTCCAGTGAAGGAGAGGTGATGGTGGTGATTTTGACTATCAAGGGGTGCGGTTCTAGGTGCTTCAGAAGGACGATGGCTGAGAGCGTGGATCAAGGATCTCACGGCCCTGGGTGATTACACAGTGTAGGGACCGATGCAGTATTTTAAAATTTTGAATTTGGAGCGTTGGGTTCTATCATTTTTTTAATTCTAAATCTGGTTTGATGTTTAGTTGTGGTATGGATTTACATTTGGAATGTACATTTACCAATTTGTCCATAAAATGGATTTTTGAAAATACAAAAAATATGGATTTTTTGGATTGATGATTTCATATGAACTCTATGAATAAAAATAATTTAATGAATAAAAATTAACATTTATTGATATATAATATATAAAATTATTTAAAATTAATCAATATTATGGTTCTTTAATTAATGAAAATTGAGAAACATTTTTCACTTAAAAATAGTTTTCATAAAAATCCGTTTTTTTGGCCAAAAACAAAATTATTCTATAATAAAATATAAATATGATTCAAACAAAATTAAGTGTATTAAATATAAATAAATAAAAAAATTTATTTGGAATCATATTCAAAACACAATGGTAAATTTAAATTTAACTAATTATTTGAATATAAATGAATGTTAAAAAAAGATATATTTTACACTATTTATTGAAAAATAAATATTTGCAACATAAAAAACTGAAAATGTCACCAAAATTACATTTTTATATTATGAGATAACAAGTTAAATGTAATTTTATCAAATAATTCTTATAGAATATCCAAAAATTATTTATAATAGATTTTCATAATTTTAAATAAAATTAATTTTTGAAGAAAACATATTATTAAATAATATTGGTACTTTACTAAAAATTGATGGATTTTATAATAAAAAATCATCAATAAGTTATATTGAGTAGAAATTTAATATATATATATATCATCAATTAGTCAATAGTATTGATAAATTCCAATTTAATGACTATGTTATAATATATATATATATTTCATGGTTCATTAAAGCTCGGTGTTGCATGTTGAATATGCTATCGATCATAATGCACTTCTTCTAAAATCTGAGAGTGTTATATCATATTACCTTTAATAAATTGAAACAATAAATTTTTTAATAGAACTTTGTAATCAAATTATTGACATTTAAAGAAATACCTTGGTTGGAAACCCATGACAAAAAAGGTTAATAAAACAAGGTATTGATAAGAGAGAAAATGAAGAATGAGGGGCATCTAGAATAACACATAATAGGTTTCAAAATAAGAGTAAATAGGTGTGATGTAAATATTTAGACATTAAAGGAATGTATAAATTCCCACTTATGATGTAGAGTGATAAGGATAATTGATCACAAGAAATTTAATGATCATGAGAATGTAAACAACTACAAAACCATAAACAAAAGAGTTGTGATGATGGTCATTTATATCATCATAAATGAAGGTAATAGGACAAAATTTCATTTCAAGATCCATTTACATGATTTGAGTAATTCCTTTCATTATATATATTTTTTTATTAAAGAAATATACTTACATGATATGTTCAAATTCAATATTGTAATAATTTTTCACTATAATCTAATCCTTTTCTCCAAACGATGAGTATTCAAGATGATCTGTTCATTCCCAATGAACTAAATAAACTTTAAAAAAAAAATAATCATAAAAGGGATAAAATATACATTCCTCCTTTCATTGGACATTATTAAAAACCAAAATTATTAGTACATGGAAATATAATTATCAAAATGAATAAAACATCACATGAGGAAATAATACACTAATCTCTAAAATTCAATAGTAACACCTAACGTTATAACTAAATAATTACATATATAAAGGATTATATATCGCAAATAACCATTATAAACTGATGTTAATGATTTTTTTAATCTAAATGGTAATATAAAACCTTTTAGCCTACATGCCCAAAAATATTGCGATCTACATCGGAAATAACATTAATCACTTAGTCATCAAATCACCTTTCAATCCCACTATCAGCTATATGATAAAACATTTGTTATCAAAATCACCTCAATATCTAAGATCATATAAACCAAAAAGGTTATAAATAACATAAGACTTATTTTTGTAAAATATAAATGAATACATCATATTATACCAATGATTTAATAATACATCAACCCAATAAAACGTCTCCTAAAGTGTCATTGGTCACCTTAAGATTTTATCACATTAAACCTCAAAAGGGTGTTTAAGTCATTGAACATATGATCAACCTAAATCATATAAACCTATAATGATATTTATAAATCCTAAGATAGCATCATATGGAAACACCCAAATCTCTAATGTTATATAAACCATTATTTTGATACTAACTCTAATAATCCTGAACCTACACTCCTATATTCTATGATGAAATTTCCAACATTATATTCTTGTCCTTGATTATGATTAAGGTGACCCAACTATCTTCAACCAAAACATACAACATAAAAAGGAAATATTTGATCACACGCATTCCCTATATTCATTTAGGTTAAGTGTTTTAGTGAATTTGGACAATATTTTATATAAAAAATACCCATTTTGTTAAATTATAATTTATCCCACTTAATCAATCCCTTATTATCTCTCATTAGTTTATCTCCATATTTATTATAAAACCCTTCTAGAAAAATTTAATTTTAAAATGGTCTTTATATATTGGGGAAGAAAATAATTTTGATCCTAGATGCTCTCTAAGGGTAAAAAAACATTAGAAGTTGAATGTGATCAGTGAGAATAATATTCCTATAAGGATATGATGAAATAATTTAATTTAATGAGATTAACATAAGATAAATAATACCCTAAAATATTTTTATCATCAAACATGAAAACATTACAAAAGGATTTCACAAAGGTAATCGTAATTAGATTCAATTATCACAGTCCATGTGATATCAATCTTGGTGAATGGAAATATTTATAACCGATAGGAAGCATAATGAAAAACTATTTGTATTTTGGGAAATCATTTCATATAACCTAGAAATAAGCCTTAAAATTTGAATAAACATATAGAAAACATCCAGTATCATTCTCTAGATAACATAATCATTACCAAATATATTAAAACACTATATGGGTGCACCCATCATATAAGATATAATAGGCTCAACTGATGCTATTTGGGAACACTCATAATATAAGAAATTATGGGATCACCCTATTCTATTTGGCATAACCATGATATTATCTATAATGAGCTCACCTAATGTTTTCTAGTTGAACCTATCATATAAGATATATTTGACTCAACCAGAACTCTCTCAGTGAACTCATTATATATAATGTCTAAGAACCAAAATATACATAAGGTATATAGAGATTGTATTTTATTATAAAACTCAAGAAAATCATTATTAACTTCATAACTTGATTAACCAACGGAAAAGAAAATGATTCCATGGAAATTTTGTTGAATCATGAATAACACATGGAAAATATGGGTTTTATAATAATATATTTGTAACATGATTAAACAATGGAAAACAAATGGGTTCCATAGTAATATCTCAAAAATATGATTAATCCATGGAAATGAAACACGTTCTTTAACGATAAACATAAATCATGATTAATCCATGTAAAATAAACAAGACACATGTAAATATTATAATATTTCTAGAGAAGGAATATAGATGGTATTAGTAAAATATATGTTCTCTGGATTTTTTGTAACATCAAGGATGGTTTTAATTAATGAATGAAATTAATCTTAAAATATCATTAAAATAATTTTTTATGGAAATAAAATTTTTACTTTGAAAATCACATTTAATAACAATAACATCAAAAAATAATGAAAAAACCTTTTATTAGAAAAACTACATGGAATAATTTAAAATAAGGCTAAAATAAAATAATGGTTATGGAGGTGGTGAAATCTGTTTATGTCAGGTATGATAATAATAAACATTTATTTACAACATTTCACAAAGGGAGTAAAAGTGACCCATTTTTAAATTGTTACGAAAATTTCTTTTCAAAACGTCATTAAATAAGATCAAATACTTTGTAAAATATAGTTAGGAAATGATTTGGTTTTATAATGAATATTTTTAATAACCTTTTTAGAAAACAAGGGTATGGAAGAAAAAGATAACATATATAATAGAAAATACAAGATCAGTGTAACTTATAAATGATGTTTTTGACATTTCATTAATCAACAAGAGAGGGAATCAAATTAATACATTTTAACTATATTAATTACTAGTGGAAAATAAATATAAGTGGTTCATGAAAATAATTTAACATGATTTACTGAAAAGAAAATTCAATACAAAAAATACCAAAAAGAAAGTATATTATTACAAAAATCTTTTTCTACTTTATAAATCTTCTCAATCGTAATCCCCATGAAAGAATAATTTCAAATGAAACATTAAATATCATCGAAATAAGTAGTTTTGTGATTTAACATGTAAATGTGGCAGTGGATACACCTAATAAAATAATATATGCTTGTAACATTACAATACTCCTCAATAAAGAGACATTGAGGCGAAGTCACTTATGACTTTGGAAATCACTAAATAAAACCATCATGAAATGAGAGAAACTCATAAATATTTTAAAATAAAATTTATTTTCATAAATAAATAATAAAACACACTAATGGGTAGTATATAGACCACACAATAAAAATATCTGGGGAAAATTTAATATGTCTCATAATAGTAAATGTGAGATGAGAAAAACCTTAACTCGAGTCTAGAAATTTCAGGAATTTCCTTTAACTCAAGCATAATTAGATTATACAAATTATCTGATTCTAGAAGAAGATTATCCTTAGTCAAAAAATTATTTAAAATTATTTATTTTTTATTAATAATTACATATATAAATTATTAATTAGTTAAGTCCACATTGGGTGGTTTGAGGATATTGGGTTCATCGTTTCCAAACGACTTCTATTGTTGACAGTGGTCAATGTGGTCATTATTCTAAAATCTAAATAAAAATAATAATGAAATAATTATATTGATTTTTCAAAAAATGTTATTTTAAAACCAATCATGAAAAATTGTTATGAAAATTTAACAAAATTATGATCATGGTGATGGTACTCCATACATACACCTAAGTAATGTTTCCCTTTTTTAGTGGTCATTATGGAAATAAGTAATGTGTTATTTTATCTTCCAAGAATTTTAATAATATCATATATATGATATTACTTATTTAAATACACACACACACACACACACACACAGATATATATATATATATATATCATTCTTACTATGTGGGGATGAGTAAAGAGTGACATCACTTCATGGAGTAAGTAGTCCACATGTACATGAACGACATTATCATTTTTCAGTGTAAGAATGAAAATGGAATATTATATACAAAAAATGATAAATAGATATTAGTATAATTATTATTTCCTTTATATAACATATATAAGTTATCATTATACTTATTTCCTTCCATTTAGGGCTTTATTGAAAAACGAATCACATCGCTTTGCAAGGCGGTAGTCCACCATACACAGAAGATACATTATCATATCCACCATAGAATGGAACGTAATATGTTATATGTGATATTATAACTAGAAAAGTAAAAATATAATAAAAATATAATATAAATATATCTATTAAATCCATCATTACAAAAATCTGTGAGAGGTGATGATGGAAAATGAATGACATTTGTTCGTGAGGCGACAACCCACCATACACTTGAATGATGATTTTGTATCCCATGTTACGTAGGAGGAGGTTAATTTAGATTTTTCCATCGACATAATAAAATTTTATTATATTTTATATAATTTTATTATAATATAATCTAAAATAAATAATATTTTATGGATATAAAATAACATTAAAATAAATATTCTCTGTTAAGCGTGATACCACTTCTTCAAAAAACATTCATAGGTAAGCACCAAAATTTTTCATAGGATAACTATGTGATAAATCTAAGGGGAATAGGATGTGTTTAGGGATGTCAGTATATTTTTTATAAAAAATTCCCTTTCCAAATGGGGTTGATGGTGTGAAGAGGGGCTGAGAAGGATTGAGATTTTATAAGTGAGGTGAGTAGAACTAATGATATTTTCGAAAAGAAGAATGTATAACCATGTTTTTCTACATGAAAAAAGTCCCCATAATAAATAATTATTCATAAAGAGACATGATATGTTCTAAATATTACTATAAATTTTATTTATACATGTTTATAGATCATTATGACCCCTATATTTTGTGTTTAACCACTAGTAATCCTGTTTTCAACAAAACTACATTAATTAATTTTTACTCTTTTTAGTATTAATTAGGGTCAAAAATTATGTTTTCCTAATTATTTAATATCAAATATTATGATTAATAATATTTAATATATTTTAAAAAATTAAATTCATAAAATTATAAAATTTTAATTTAAAATTAAACCTCCATACATGAAACAAATGTGTTTTTAAGAAGTTTATTTTTCAGGAAAAAGATGAATTTATGTTAAGATAAGGAATAATAAAAACAACTGTATAAATATGAAATAATATTTAATAATATATAATATTTCAATTTAATTTAAATCATTCCTTATTAAGGGTTGTTTTAATTAACTACAAAGGAGAAACATTATGCACTTTAAAATAGTCTTCTGAAAAATACATTTTTAGTGCTAAAACCAAACATATATTAAATCATTATGATGATTAATAAAATGTAATTTAGAGGATTAAAATTATAAAAACAATTATTATTTATTTTTTAATTTGACAAAAAATAATTGAAACTAAAAATTTAATTAATTATTTTAATGGAAATGACACTTTTACAAAAATTAGTATTTTCTATTATACACTGAAAAATCAATATCTTCTAAAAAATCCATGAATATAAAAAAAAGTATAATTATAATAATATGATCTAAAAATTAAATTAATATTATAAAATTCATTTTTCTCAAATCTCAAAAGGCAATTATAATACTTTCTCTCAAAAAGCATTAAAAATAATTTTAGAGGAAAACATATTTTTAAATAATAAAGTTATTTACAAAAAACTGATTTATTGTTTTCTAATAATTTGTAAAACAATTATATTGATTAGGACATATATATATATATATCATAAAATATCTGATACTATTCATACTAACTAGTTTAATAACTTAGTTATAATAATTATATATATCATTTTTTGTTTAAGCTCAGTGTTTCATATGGAATTAAAAATCAAACATAATGCCCTAATATTAAAATCATTTGTTGTTACATCTAAATACTGAGCCATGCATGAAATAACCTGAGATTTTTTGAATTTTTTTCAAATTAATTTAATCTTTTTTGATATTTTTCATTCCAAAAAACTAAATATAGCTTTTTTTTGTGAAAGTATTGTGTTTATATTTCATTATATGAAACACCAAGTTAATATTAAACTACAAATAACAATTAGATTAATGTTTGATAAATATAACACAAGGAAGAGAACCTATGCTAACCTATGTTACATGCATGGCTGAGTTTTACTGAACAAAAATACATTACGGTTATTAAAATATTATTACAGACACCAACTTGGTGTTGGAATGGATGTTATGAATAATATTAACTAAAGTGAGAAAATATTATTTTCACATGTATATAAAATGAGTCCTT
This sequence comes from Viscum album, assembly GCA_963277665.1. NCBI lineage: Eukaryota > Viridiplantae > Streptophyta > Magnoliopsida > Santalales > Viscaceae > Viscum > Viscum album. The sequence continues at coordinate 1,364,347,368 of OY728133.1, forward strand.
TATTTTATCCATTAGTTAGTAATAAAATTATGTATTATTTTAAAATAAATAAATTCAGTTCCTATGAGAACTATTTTTATATTAACAAGCACCATTTAATCTCAATAAAATAAACAAATTAATTTTGTTTATTTTTTAATTAAATTTAAATATTTATTATTCAATTAATATTTTGAAACACATCTAATAGATTTTAAAGGAATAAGAAAATAATAAATCAAATTATATAAATAGAATGACGTAGTTTTATAAAAAATAATTTTACCGCCTTTTAATAGAAAACATATTTTAAATAACATTTTTGAGAATATTGTTATTTATATTTTGGAAAATAAACTTCATTTTTTAAATCATAAAATAAAAATTTACTTTGGTTTATTTTTTGGTATTTTTTGGAGAATATTCATTTTTTATGAACTGTGAAACACACTGAATTTTAATTGGCAACTAATTTTTCATCTAATTTATTAATATAGATAAATTAAATATTAATTTTGGTTTTGAAGTATATTTAGATCAACTATTAATATATTTTTAAAATTTATTTCATTGTAATAAATTCCATAATTAAATTTGATATGAAAACAATTAAAACATTTGGAAATTTTTACTTTAAAAATTCATTGCTTTTTCTAGTCTACGAGATTATTTTTAAATTAACTTCATCAAATTATTTAATTTGAAATTGAAAAAATATATTCTATATTTGGGATCTACATGATTTATATTTTTTATTAAGGTCAAATTAGTTTTTTTCTGAAATGATTAATTAAATTAAAAAAAAAATAATTACTGTGTCTAAGGCACAAATGAGTTTACATAGTGTTTAAGCATCAACATAAGGGAAAAACTAACATAGAAACATGAGAAGAATAAATTACATGGACATATTTAGGACATATTATACATTTTATATAAAATTTACAATTATTGGTGGAATATGATGTAAGTGAGACATCTCAATAATGTTTCTATTTTTATATTAACATGAATCCCACTCCTCCTACACTATAAAAGGGAATTCACCCCCACAATTCATCAAATCTATCAAGACATTTGGATAATTATAACACTATTAAATATAATCTCCCAACTCTCCTACTCTCATTCTGTAATCATCAATTTTAAAAGAAACGAAACCAAGTTATTCCTTGGGTGAAAACCAAAATAAATTACTCAAAGAAGAGATAACATCCTTCAACAAGAACTTTTGTGTTATATTCCAACTCCACCCCATTAATGATTATTATTAAATTATTATATAATAAACGTAGTATCCTAAATATAATAAAATGTTTTAATGTTATGGTTTCCACCTACCCTCACCCACACTTCCATCAAATGGTATACACAATCATCATTCGTGTGTATGGAGGATTACCACCTCACAAACAGAGGTAGTTCATTCTTCCATTACCATCTCTCAAGGTTGTAAATAATGATTTAATTTGTGTTTATATATTATATATACTATATAAATTATTTCCATACACTTTTCTTATTATTATATGACAAATAACTTCATGTTTTCTATTTGTTTGGGGATACGCTAACTTCGTTTGTGGTCTTGTGGACTGCTGCCTCCTCATTGCGATTCGGTTCATTCACAATTTACATGGAATTTATTAAGTACGATTTTATTGAATATATATATATATATGACATAATAATAATACTATAATTATTATATATATATATACATATATTTCATTTATTACCATTCTTTCAATAGAACAAAAAACAGAAATAGCATTCACATGTACGTATAACATATCATCTGCTTGAACAGTGTTTTGTATTCCATATTTCAATCATTTATATTTTATTATCAATTTATATATAATATATATATATTATATTTATATCCTGAATATAAGTTTTATGTGAATAAATCATTCTATAAGTAAGAGTACTAAAAATAAAACAAATTAAAACACTTGCGATTAAAAAAGCAGTTATTTCCCGAAACATAACTTTAACATGGAATTGTTAATAAAAGGCTAATATAAAGTAGTAATAAAATCATATATGGAACTTTATATAATAATATGGCTTCATGGTTGATTTATAATAAAATTATATTTATTATATAAGAGGTTTTAACATGTATGATTAAATTCAAGACATAATGTTAGGGTCTTCTCATTACAATTTCATTTCTTTGAGTTATATGACATATTCACCACATATTATTGTTTTTCAGTGTATATAATGAACTCTGAAATTTTATATCCTGAATTATATTAAATATTTTAATTAATTTTATTCTTTCAAAGGAATAATGATTCAATAGTTACTCATATAGTAATATTATTTCAAGTCTCACTTTTGTTTCTGCCAGAAATACGCGTTATTAACCACCCATTTCATTTATGTGGAGTATATAATGACCATGAATGTATTCTATGATCCATATAATTAAAATTATTCGTATTTATATAGCTATATTATGATAACTCTTTCATGTTTTTTATAGTTCTAATGTTACTAAATCTATAAGGTAATTTTGTAACATTTTTCCTTCATTTAGACTCATCTTATGTTATGAAACTATATTATTTAATAAGCTTTATATAAATCCCATTAACATGATACATAATAAATACAATTATTTAAATGATATTTTAATCGTAATTTTTTGTCATTATTTCATGGGTATTAGGACTCAAAGTTACCATAGTAACAATAGTTTATCGCTACAATCTCATCATTTATCAGAATTATTTTGTATTATGCTTATATTAAAGAAATATTAGGACCTATATATAAATAATTATCATTAATCTTATTATCCTCTAGTTATTAATGTTATATCTATGTAATAGGACCATTTCCCACTTTTTGGTAGTTAAGATAATTATGAAAATGTTTTTTTGAAAGTATGAAATTATTTATCTTTTCGGTAAAAAACATGTGTTATATCAAAATCATATTTTCTGAAAATATATTTTTTTCAATTATCCAATATTATTTTTAAAATATATTTTCAAATAAAAGGTTTTCAAAATGTATTTCAAGAATTCAATATAAGTTTTCAAATATATATTCAAATAATATGGTTCAATGATGTTTTCAAGATTCCTTTATAAGTTCTCAAATATATTTTAAATGATATTTTTTTCCATATATATTATTAAGTTTTTAGTGTATTTTAAAATAAAATGTTATTCAAATTTTTTTCAATAATTCTTTATTTGATTTCAGATCCATTTTAAATAAAAATGTTTATAATCTTTTTTATGTCTAAAAAATACTTTTTCCACGGGGAAAATATATTTTCCTCAAGAAATGTTTTAAATGAAATTTTAATGATTTATATATAAGAAAATTATATTTGAAAATGTTTTATGAATGAGATTTTCCATGAAAGGCTATTTTCCTTTAGAAATATTTTATATGATCTATCAAAATATTTCCCCATATAAGATGACATCCTTCGAAATAGTTTATGCTTTACTAGGAATATAATCCAAGGACACCATACTTATTATTGATTTGAATTGATTTTTTTAATATGACATCTTTTTATGAAACACATTTCTCTTCCATAGGATATATGATTTTGAAATCCACATGTCTTAATGGTTTATGATTACATTAAATGATTATTAAACCTGTCTCCTTTTCATAGGTTATGATATGATGAAATTCTTATGATATCCATTTCACTTTATGGGTTATGGTAAGATGTTTATGAAACCCATATCTTTTTATAGGTCATGATATTATTAATGATTTATTATTTTATTGCACACCGACATATATATATGATTATATTATGTGATGGGTGGGACCTATATCTCTCTCCATTTCATTGGGTAAAGATTTATATATCATTAGATAATGATGAGAAAAAATCAACCGGCTTGATCTAATATGAGAAGAGTAGAAAAAACAATCCTCTTTGGGAAGAAGGGGTTACCTGATCCCCTATAAGTAAATAACTATGACATGATAAGGTGGTTTTTTCCACCAAGTTGTTTTAGTCCCCATGATGTTCCCTGATAAGTTTTGGTAATATCCCTTGACTTATAGGGAATGTTTTCATATGCTTATGTGCATGCTAAAAGTCTATGTATTATGAAAATTTTATGCTCTCTAGACTGATGTTCTTTGATTTCATTATGATTCATGTCATATGAAATGAAAATATTTATTCCACATATCATTATTATGATCTTTGACCTGAAGGGTATGAATACCATATGTTTTTCTCACGTTCTCATACCTTTTTGTCCATTTTATTCCTACATATCTCATTTACATTCCATTATCAAGAACAAATATCACCCTTTTTTATCTTTATTTTCACCATGTTATGCAGAAATGTTTTATGTTGGAGTAATAAATTGGAAAATCTTTATGGAAAACAATGAAGATGTTTCACCATGATTATAATATTACATTCTAAATTTCTAAATACACTAAACTATTATAGTCCTCATTCATGTACTTTTGTAATGTGTAAAATATGAATCTAAAATGATATAATATACATGTATATTAATCCAAGGTATCTATGATTCCCATGTAATCTACCCATTCTCTTATATTCAGATGTGTACATTCCTATGTACTCCGAGAGTAAACACCAATCTTACAGATATAGAATAAATGGTATTTTGCTGGTTTCACAAGGAATGTGATATTTATTTTTCCACAGAAAACTTAGCACTTCAACCAGGGTGTCTCAAATGGTGTGTATATCTAGATTTTGTTCCATGTTACATGGGATTTCTAAGAATATTAGATTCCTTCATGAATATTCATGTTCCGCCATTGGATTCACTACTAATTTTTTTGATCATGACCATAATCATCAGGTCATCCCTCAAATAAAAACCATCAACACCTTCAATAGGAATCAAGGCAGTAAATATGATAGTGAGTTTTCACATCTTCAACCAGTCTCATTGGAATTCTAAGAACAATAAACAAGAATTTCCATAGTCAACCACATTTATCTTCCTTTATCATGCATTTCATTAATATCCTTGATAATGAACTGTACCCACAGTAATGTTCCATTACACCAAAAATCTATTGTTGAGTGAAAAAATATCAGGAATTCATTGAACCATGAGCCAAAGAAATTTCTATTAATATATTTTTGAATAAATGGGCGATAAATCCAACAAATAATAGAGATGAATAAACCTCACCCATTTTTAAGGTTGTCCTTGATCCATTTCCAATCTATGAACAGTAAAATTAACCACCACTAATCATATCAACCATAAAATAAAGCAACTCTCGATACTCAAATCAATTATTATAAGGGGAATTGATATGAATTTTACATAGGGTATCAAAATGGTAAGAATCAATATAAATAAATAATCCTATATTTATTTCATATCAGTAACTATTGAGGAACGATCATGTATCACAGTCATTTGTGAAATCCTAAAATTACATTGTCGTATATGATCCATGTGGCATCGATCTGATCCCTTGATCCATTGTCATCCACCAACAATCTCCTTTAATGATCCCTCTCAATTCATAGGGTTTTGTCTCTAACCTAATTAATATTCCATAATAAAATATTTGAATGGGAGGTGTTGGACTTTGTCTCTAATTAAACATTTAAATAAATAGTTTGTTTAATTAATCATTTATTTTTCCATGATGTAACCAAAACTGAACACCCATTGCACATAAAGATTATCTCATTCTTATAGTAAAATCCATATTCTAAACTCAATATAAACCTTATATTTCTGATCCAATCTTCCATTATGGGGTTATTCAATTATTTTAGGAAACTTGTGCTTGTGTGATACTAATATTTTTAATATTTTAGAAATATCAATTCCAGGCTCATTGAGGCTCACAATAGTGTGTTGTCTCAGTTCATGGGTCCAAAAATATTACTATATATATTTCAAAGAATTAAATAGAAGAATAAGAGATGTTACATTCTATGGAGTTAATTATTTCTATTTTGAAAATATAAAAGAACTAAAAAAATATGAGTGTATCCCACCAACAAATTCTATTCTGAAGACACATGTATTGTCCCTAGACTTTCACTAAGGTAATGTCTCACCAATGGAGGTTCTTCTCTTATCGATATTCAATGTCCACTACATAATCTACAAAGACTTTACCATCTTTGATGTCCATCTCACCCTATTTGATAACATGGTATGGGCTGTGTACATACCTCATCATCCATGACATGTGAGGGACATAATGTTTCTAGTATAACTGCAACAGTAGGGGGAAGTCGTACACCACTTCACCAACCCTACACAACATCTGTAAAAGTGAAAATAATCTCTTAAATAACATTCCACCCTATCTAAATGTCTATAATCCACATCAAGGAGAGACCTTTAGAAACACAAGGTATTCATAATAAAACTCTATGTGCCTCTATCGTCAGTCAACATAGGACATATGATTTTCAGGTGAGGTCCTCATGTGATCCTAGATTATATCCACCTTCATTGTTTTATGTAGAACTAAATTTGGTCCCATGAGTGCTAACCCACCAAAATTAGTCCAACCTAGTGGTGACCTGTAGGGTATCAAATAGAATGAATCCAATGATTCCATAACATTGGTGTAACTGTATAAGTTGTCGTATGAAGACTCCATAAATGGTATTTGATACTCTCAACTATATAAAAATTAAAATTTGCAAGATAGAAACTTTTCCTAAAAATCAAGAATTTTCTACTCAGTATGATCGTCATTATAAGGGTAAAATTTCTTCTTAAAATTCATATCTTTCAAAATGTCTTTATACAATCATCTTAATAATCCTAAAATAATGTGAGAATTATAGTCTAAAAGTATCATAAATGAATATATATATATATAGATATGTACTATCTTCAATGTGTAAAAGAGTCCCAAAATCACTATTCAATACCACTCTTAGATATATAAGAAGTGAAAAAACATGTTGAGTCAGTCTAAGATCACCTGGATGGTGGTGCATACTATGTAAATATGTGTTAAACCTATCATAAAACCCATATATATACTATCCCACATCAATTGGGGATCCTCTAGGGTTGGGATAAATATCTCAGAACCTAGTGCTCAGCCTTCACCTACTGAATATTGAGGCTTTAAGAAACAAACTGTTCTCTTCCATTCTATATTCATGGAGACTATAATGGATTACATGTGTACTTGTACATATTAACCAAATTTGGATATACCACCAAGGGGGGTGTAGAAACTCTCTTATAACCCCCTCCCACAACTTCATTGGTAACATCGTATGTTCTCTAAAAATGATGGTGTGATCCACACCTTCATAAAATCAATCAGGAGCATGTCTAGAGTATATATGAGTGTTTATGATCTCATAGTAGACATCCACTACTAATCCTCTCAAATGAATAGTAGAATAAATTTTGTGACAACAATCAACTATATATATGAAGAACTATCCTTGTACGCTAAGGATAACCACAACAGGACTAACTGCTTTAAATCATTGGTAACAAAATATGATCATGATCTTTGGATAAGAGTATCTACTACCAAATTCCACTTATCAGGAGTATAGACTCTCCCAATGTCATAATCTAGGATTAACCCTTTCCAATTCCTTTTTTTCAAGTTTAGGATCATCTAGAATTAGACATTCTTGAGACTTTAATGGTCAAATTAGACAAAAAACTTCTCACTAATAAGATAGTGTCTCCACATCTTCTAGGTATATACCACCACTAACTACTAAAGATCATGGGTAATATAGTTCATCTCAGGTGGTCTCAATAACTGATACCCATAGGTTATCATATCCTATATCTACACCAGTACACAACTACGTTTGGTCACTAAGGAATCAAAGGAAACTATTTACTCAACACCCTCCTCTAAAAACCACAAGATGGGGGTTCTCATAAACCTCTTAATGAACTATAATAATCCTATTAGAAATTATAAATTCAAAAAATAAATTCCAATTTTGGCTCATAAAAGTCATCAATGATGATATATTGAATTGTGCATGAATCTCTGATAGTAAACATCCAACCTAAAAAATATTTTCACCTCTATCACTCTCTGTGGTTGCTCCCAAGATAATACTTCTTCAATATTTGTCATGTAAACTTATAAACCATCATCTAATATAAAATTTCTCAAAATTTAGACCTCCTAAATTTAAAACATCAACATTTATATATTCCAAAAAATATGATTTTCTTGATGTTATTATAAGACAATCCTCATGTGTCTCGCATGCTCATCTTCATACACTGGGTATATTGGGATATAATCAATCAAGACTTCCATGATATGGTAAAAGAAAGGATAAAATATATAGTTCATGAGTCTCGTGAACATTTTTGGGGAATCTTTTATTCCACATAAAGTCAACAAATACTCGTAATGACAGCATCATCATGAGAATGTTAACATCGGTATATCATCATCCCATACCCAATGATGGTGATAGCTTGATATGATGTTAATTTTCAAGAACCATCGTACCCCTATCGATCAAATGAAGAGGACATTGATCCTCAATATTGGATATTTATTCTTAATATTCAACTTTTGTAGGCACTGGTATTCTACACACAACCTTATGATCTCATCCACCTTCTTGGTGAACAACACTAGTGATGCCCAAGAGGGACATAGTGTCTAACAAATCTCTTCATCTCCAAGTCCTCAAACTACACCCACATATATCAAATATCTACGATACCAATCATATAGAAACTCACATATATAATACCCTATTGGGTTTTATGTCAATGCATAATTCTATATCTCGATTTGGGGGGGGGGTCACCTGAAATGTCCTTAGGAAATATTTCTACATACAATTCCACCACTGAAACAAACTGAAATAAAATATCATCAAATTATTCTAAGGGAATACTAGAATAATAGTAATTTATTGGTCGAGTCATCCTATATATGTGACCATCCTACTCCACATGGGTTTTTAACTCTCCGATGAAGGAAGAAATTGACGTTTCACTATAGATAAACCGCAAACTCCAAAAAAAGTTAATATGGGCATGAACTATAGACAATCATCATATATGTAAGATGACGTTGCAAGGACCCATAAATATTAAATGGATATCTCATAAGAATATCTCATCTTGAATATTAATTTCAAGCTACTAGAAAAAGATTATTATCCATGAATCACCTCTGATAGGAATCTGCAAGCTCAAGGGTCGAGCTAAGGGCTCCACCAGAATCTCTATGTATCGAACTCAAGAAGTGTAATGAAAAGAGTGGATCACACCATTGTATGTCATTTCTAAAAAAACATGGATAGAAGGAGATCATACCTCAAAAAATATTCAGATCCTTGGGGTCATAGGCATTCAATGCCTACTACTATCCCCTCCCGAACCACCCACTCCATGAGAACGGAAAATATCACAACTGGTGTGGTGGAAATGTGTCTATTTTCTTGAAAAATGTTTCTACTATACCTACTCCACTTGACCATACAACACCATTTTGACCACCTTTATCATACCTCTTTCTCTATCTAGGTGGTATACCGATCATCTTTCTATTAGTTGTATGATGGTGGGACAATCCCAATAGATATTTCCCCAACAGTAAGATGAAATGAACCAACACTCTCTCGAATAAATCAATCCATCATGAGATACTTTAACCACGAATAACCTATCTTAGGGCCATGTCTTGAAGTATATAGTATGCTCAAATTATTGGTAATATCATTGCATACTAGCTGATTAAATCTTTTCTTTTTTGTTTCACACTAATCGCACCCAATTTCAGACTCTACTACATTAGAAAGCTGCATACTATTAAGGCCCTATCAAGCACTTAATCATAGTTGGAAATTTAGAGAGATATAAATACAATCAAAAAATATCAGATTAATACCTACTCGATGGTGTCTAGTTTGAAGTATGGATCCTTATATATATCTAGGGAATACTATGTGAGGTTAATGAACCTCTTTGAAAACTCCTCCATGGTCTTAATACCCTTCTCCAACTACAGATTTTCCAAAATACATGTTAATCACAAAGTGGCTGGATAGAACTTATACTAGAAGATATTCTCAACATGTAACCAAGAGAGACCTATTTTATCATGTGACTATGTCACTAGACTACACTAAATCCTATTGAAACCCTAAAGAATACTCGACACAAGGACCACCTTATGATATATAGGTGTCCTCATAATGTAAAAAACATGGGTGTCTACCTCTAACCAGCCCTCACCTTCCTGGGGTTCTAGATCTCCTCAAAAGGTGGGAGGTCCCTACCTATGAAATACATAAATCCCACAAAGATATTGTGCATCATCATCATGTAAACCATGTGATGAATTCTACTCAATGTTTGGTGGAGAAACTATAAATCTAACAAGATGTACATCCTCTAGTATAGGCCCTCGTACTTAAGCCCCATCACTTGGATGAACTTCCTCATGATCACACTGTGAAATCCTAGATGGATATATTTATAGAGGAATCATAAAATAAACAAGGAATATCATAGTTAATGATTATATCTTGAGAACTATCTTAAGAAGGCCATGGAAACCCTAACTCATTCCTATATTATGCATGTACTAATGTTTTTGAAGTTTAAATAGTGTCTACATTTGTTAACTAAACAAATAGGTCATTATAGTCTTGGTTAATGGATACACCAATCATCACACCAACACTGGAGTCCCTAGATTAAAATCTAAACTATATACACTTTAACACTATTTCACAAAATCCCAAATGATCCTCTTAGCTAGTAATAAATTTATGCTCTGGTCCTAGGGTACAACCTCAATTTGGTACTACTCTATCATGACCCAATCCATTAGGGCCCACCTAGATTGTGATATTCATACTATTCCAAACCCCAATCCCAACTCCATTAGGCCATGGGATATCGACCATAACTGAGTAGGCATATCTCAGACATGGGAGGCCTTATCCAAAGTAATTGTACACACGTACACAACTCCAAGCCCATACAATGTGAAGAATGTAAAAGAAACAGATATCATAAATGCATGATCAAAATCAATCCCATATTAGAGTATGAAAATATGTACTGGAAATAATAATGGTGCCAAATAAAAGTGTAACCCAAAAACATGAAATGTGTCAAAAAAAACTCAGAAGGTGGGAAAACTACAAAATAAAACACCCGATAAACACCTAAGACTATCTTACACAATATAAGAGATACCTTCTTTTTTTACCCATAGGACACCATGTAATAGTTAATGATTTTCCTAAGACACTACACATCTGGGAAAATCCCATGCAAGGTTGAGTACAACTATATCAAGTTATACACCTTGAAATCACTAATAATAATGCATCAAGTTTAGAAAGCTCAACATAAGATGTGTCATTGATATAAGATACATTGTAATAATAAAAAAATTGATATACTCAAAAAAAAATACTAGAATCAATGGGTCCCAAATGAAACCTCCATCTATAGGATTCTTGAATATTTAAGGTAATTATTGTCTGGGAGAGATTACTCCATGATACATGTAATCATTGAAAAAAATCATATAAGAAGATGTACATGCCTAGCCTCTCCAATATGTACTCTCTATATCTGTAATGATATCGTCATTCGGGTTGGGGATGACACCCAAGCCCATAGAGGGACACCAGAAACCCTACAGGATCGACCTTCTGGATGGGGGATCAAATACCTAATCATTGTGATCACACAAATTACATGAACCCCAAAAAGAAATGATAGGGTATTCCCCCTATCCTCATAGGGAGATACACCATACTATATCTGAAATAGAACTTGTAATGTTGTAAAAAATCCTTTATGGTGGATGTAATTCCGCAATGTATCCTCATAAGAAAATACTAACGTATCAAAATCAATTGAGCCTTGTCTATACTGAATAAATAATATGATCCAAACACACTCATAGGAAAATACACGATGTGTACTATAGGTACATGATGTGTATTTACAACCCATGGTCTCCCTGTGTATCACCTTCTCACATGACATGTTAACCTACATATACATGGAATGTACCTTAGCGATATATGGTGTATAGAGGTCAATCTGGTACTCAGTGTCCCACCTTCCCATTCCCATTTAAATCAGGTCATGCACAAGTGCTTCGGGTGAGATCTGTGTACAATGGTCTTGCCCTTGTACTGGGATGTCTCCAAGTATCAGACTATTTCAGTATACTCTACCAATCCACGTGTTCTCAGACATGTACATTTTTATAAGCTCCCAAAGTACATGTAGATTACCTATACATGGGATACATGGTTTGTGATAGGTATCACATGACATGTAACATTTAATTTTATATAGAAACACTAGCATCACAGCCTTGGGTTCCCACAAAGAGTGTATCTCTGGATTACATTACTTATAACTGGAGACTTCTAGGAACTCAAGTTTCCATCATGGAAAAACATGTTCCATCACTAGATCCTCTTCTACTACTATTGATCACACCCATGATTATTATATCATACATAAACTAAGTTCCATAATCATTGTTGAATATAATGAACCCACCAAATCCGGTTAGAAGTTTTTCTATTGTCACACCATCATGTAGGAACACTAAGAACAAAAAATATGAATCTATAAATCAATATCAATTCATTTTACTTTATCATATAACTTGATATCATCCTTAATTAAGAAATTTAAATGTAGTATTGATTTCTTTCAACAAAAATTTGTCATGAAATGATAAAATACCTGGTATTCATTGATCCTATAGCCAATAAAATTTCCCATTATGAACGTGCAATGAAACAAGGTAGACATTCAAGAAATAAAATAGATGAATGAACCTCATCCATTTTTTTAGATTTCTTCAATCCATTTATGTTATAATGGTGACATCATTAACCATCTATAATCAAATTAATATTAAAATAAATCAACCATCGATATACAAATCAAATTTTATTAGTGGCATTGATCTGCATTAGACAAGGGGTATCGAAACCGGATGAATCCATATAAATAAAAGATATTACCTCATGTTCATATTAGCCTCTATTGATTAATGATCATGTGCCATACAAATTTTAAAAATTTATCATATCTATTATCATATATTATACCCATGGTATAGATTTGATCCTCCAATCCATTTTAATCCACCACTGATGCCCTCCAATGGTCCCTTTTAATTTTCAAGGTTATGAGTCAATCATTATTAACTGCCATAATAGTGTATTTTTTATGGAATGTTTAGGTCATTTTATTTAATCAAATTATTAAATAAATAATTTTTTATTTAATATTTTATCCACACATGACAGCGCCCATTCCAAACACCCGACACATATAAGTATTATGTCATGCCTTGGGTAAAACCCACCTTATGAAATCAATGGAGGCCTTGAATTTCAAATTTAGGACTCTATATTAAGTACTTTGACTCAATAAATATAGAGGCAATGCATAAATTATTACATTACTATTGATATAAAGGGTCAAATCCAAAAGGATAAATCATTTTATCAATTTTGGAGACCATAATTCATACATGAAAGCCATTTTAGATCATAATGACATAAATTGACCAAAATCCATGAGCCTCATTCAAAGGATTCATCTTATTAACCTAGGGAATGGGAAAAATATGGCTAAGATAATATTTATAGTATTGGAAACAGATAGTGGAATCTATCATGAATCAATATGATATAATAAATATAGAAATTCAAATAACGGAACACGCACACCATTTAATCAATAAACTGAAAATTAAATGAATACAAAGATCATATAATTGCAAATATATTATGGATAATAATAACTGAATTCTTAATGAATGAAATTATAAATTATTAAATTCCATGATATTAGTCATCAAGAAACTTCTATTATCAAGACCTTTCACAATATAGTTTAAAAGTATCTGTAAAAACCCACTAAATTTGGATAATTGATGTGTCTCGTGACACATATCATTGAATCATAGGGATATCTATAACAAAGACACAATTAAAAATAAATTTTTAATAAATTAAATATATATCTATTTATCTATTTATTTCATTAACAATATGCATTCCAAAAAAAATTCGTATTAAGTAAGAAATACAAATTTAAAATAGTTTTCCCAGACATTTATATAACATTAATCATAAAATAAAAAATATATATATTATATATAGTTTCCAAAATAGTCATATCCATGATAAAAATAATTTTTGATAAAAATAATATATAATCTTATTATGGATAAATGGTAGAATTCCTTGAATGAGAGTAAAAGAAATACCAAAAGGAAGTGGGATTGAAAAATAGATTCTTACCTATTCAGTAACTTCTAAACTATATCGCCCTACAAGAATAAAATTTAATTTCAAAATAAAAAATGATTAATTAATAGGTATTAATGATAAAATCAAGAAATTGTTATTATATACACCAAATAAATGTTAATAGTTTCTTGTTAACAAATATGACACAATGAAATGGAAATTGAGAGAAAATCTATTACCTCACACATTCATTTAGTTGAAAATTATTTATCCTACTATAAAATGGTAATAATAATGTTATTAATTTATACACGAACCATATTCCAATTTATAATATCTTATATGATATTTTTATAATATTTTAACACCCATATGTTAATAATATTCCATTATTTTCATTATTTGGTTGTTAATTTCATTATTTTATCATGAATGTTTTATCATTGATGTTATAGTTACTTTATATAGTATATTATTCCATTGTATTCATAATTATATTAATTTTATAAATAATATTTATCATTATATGAATTTTTATAACCACTCTTTTAATTTGAAAATAGAAAATGAAACACCCAATTTTATGGAGACATAGGTCGTAAACACTCACGAGTGATGATATCACTTCCATAATGTGTTAAAGGGTAAGGAAGTGTAAGATATTTTTATTTTCAAAAATTTATATAATTTCATATATATATATATGACATATATAAATAAAAGTTACCCTTGTTAGCTTACATGAAATGAATAATTTTAAAAAGAATCACAACACTTCAAGATGCATTAGTCTTCCCTACACACGAGCGATATTATCATAATTTAAATAGAATGGAAATTAAGAATGTATATGTTATTTTAAAATTAAATAAGTATAATTTTATCTAATATATTATATATATTCCTTAAATCCATAATTACTTCCAATTGTGATAGATTTTGATGTAAAACAAATTTCATCGATTCACGAGGTCATAGTCCGATGTGCACAAGATCCACAATTTCGTTTGAAATATGATGGAAGAGGAGATGAATTAATAATATGAAATAAATATATTATAATATCTGTATATTTAATATAATATTGTTATTATATCATAATTTTTAAGACATAATAGAATTTATTAAAAACCAAAAGAAAAATAAAGAGCTTCATTAAGATAATTACCTTCTCTTTGGGAAACCTCCTTTGGATCTCCTCTTAAGGACACTAGGGTTAGTATTTTTGGTAGAAAAATAGTTATAGAATGTGTATATGTATGTAGGGGAGGTTTTTTGTTATATTTTTATCAAAATTTCTTAGGATATGTGAGGAAGTGGGGGGAGTGAGTTCCATTTTATAATCAATGATGAGTGACATTTTTTTAAAAACCGAAATCCATGCAATAGTGGGAAGTCACTCTCACCCCCGGTTCCTCCAAAATTGATCAATAATGTATTTAATATAAAATATAGTCGTCCAAACGTACCACACATAAATACTTTTTTTAACATGTTATATATTTTCTCTTACTCTTACTAACTTTTACAATTTCAGTTTTTTCTACAGTAATTATCTTTTTATCCAAAGAAATTTATTATTTAATTAAAAAATAAAATGAACCCAATTATAAAATCTGGACCTAGTGATGATAAATATTATATAAAATTTATCAAATGAAAATTATATATGTTTGATTTTAATACAGGATCATGTTACTTACAAAACCACATTTTAACAAAAATCCCATAAATTTATTTATTATTATATGTCTAATTAATATAGTCAAAAGTTATGTTATCCATATTTAAAATTATTAATAATTATTATTAAAAATATTAAATCAATTTTATCAAATTAAAATCTCAAAATTGGTAAAATTGAATTTAAAATTAAACCCATAGATGCAAAAAAGTTGTTTTTCCAATGTGATAATTCTCATAAGTATATAATGTTTTAATATAAAAATTTAATATGAAATTGATTAAACCGACCTAAATTTTATTTATTATAATATAATTTAAATTTTATTTAAATTAAATATAAAACATAATCAAAATTTATAATTTAAATGATTTAAATGAAAAGTTAGTTTTCATTGAAAACCAATAATTTTCACTATTAATTGAAAAATTAATTTTCTTTGAGAAATTTATAAAAAAGTCACTGTAATATTATTATAAAATTATCACTAAATAATAAAGTAAAATTTAAAATTATGTTATCTAAAATGGGTAAAAATTAATTTTAAATTATTTGTGATTAGTGAAATGAATCCTCAATTTCGAAAAATAATTTTGTTTCAAAAAACATTTTTTTATTTAAAATGGTTCTATTTAATTTTTAATAAATATATATTGATTGAATTTTTTTTTTAAATGTATAAACCAGTTAATTTTATTAATTTATTTAGTATTATTAATATCCACTAATTTAATAGTTAGTTAACAAATTTATACTATTATCTGGTTCCCTTAAAATCAATGTTGTGTGTTTCACAATCTATAAAAGATATTGTATTTATTTAAAGGGAAATATGTCCTAAAATATTAGATTCTTTCATTAATATATCACAAAAAAATAATACTTGAAATTTCATGGATATTACCATAAAAATAATATAGTGTAGTTTTTCATCAAAAAATTCTCTCATTCCCATGTATTTTACACCATTTGATTATTTTTCTTATGTAACATTACCAGTTGAGTCATATGATTCCTCAATAATTTCTATCTTGTATCAAGAATATGAATGATATCTTCATAGATATATTTTTCAACTTCAAATTTTATTTCAACCTAGTTGATATCATGTGTTGGTTCTTGTAACAGCCCCAGATTTTATAAAAAATATTCTTTTTAATTTTATTAATGTCTTGTGTTGTACGCTACACAAAAAGGAGCTTGCACAACACGAATTCTTGACTTGCCTTGCATTACACGCAATCGCGACCTTCCTCGATAGCGTGTGTAATACGCAATACCGAGTTTCACTAAACAACGATATGCTATTAAAATATTATTAAAACTAGCCGTTATGAATAGTAATAACCACTTTTTAAAATTCTGTAAATCTTATTTTTCAAAATGAACTTCATTTTTGGATTCGGAGTATCGAATTTAGCCTAAGGTGAAATTTTTTAACTTTTCGGATAACTTTCATATTCTGATGAATAGTGAAAATTACTAATTTGTAATTAAAAAGAACTTTTTTAATCGAAATAATTAATAGTGATAAATTATTAATTTGAGTGGTTTTAAAGTATATTTAGAATATATTTTTACAATTTAATACAATGTTGGTCATTGGATGTAATTTCACATTTAAACCAGACGTAATCAAATGTCAATCTTTTGATAGATATTGTTTCTTAAAAGCACGCTATTTGTTTTAACAGCGGGATTTAATTATAAATTTAATTAATGCAATTTCTATGTTATGAATTTGGTAAAATAGACTTCATTTTTGAATTCGGAATATGAAATATAGCTTAGGATGAAATTTTGGCATTGTTCTGAAAAACATCAATTTTTGATGAATAGTGTAACTACTAAGTGGTAGGTTAAAAATTGAATTTTGTATAAAACTTAATTTTACCGCTTCTGTGAATGGAATTTCGAAAATCCGAGAGACACGGTTAATATCAAGGACTAAAATGTGGTTCAATGAGATGAAAATAATTTTTTGGTGAATAGTAACTTTTTACGTTTTTTACCGCGGTTAATAGTAAATAGGGTAACTAAGGGTAAATATGATATTACTATTACCCTAACACATGTCCTAATTCTATTGGACAAGTGTAATTCGACCAAAAACAAACTTAGGAATAAAATATGACCATTTAGGCCCACTTGGATTAGATTAGGACATTTATTATTAATTTATTTAAAGAAAGGTTAAAATAGTTAAAATCAAAGTTTAATAAGTAAATCATTTTTAATATGGGGTTATACATAAGATAAATTCGATCGTAAATATTCATTAGAAAGCTAAAAAGATTTCCTACATGATGGTATTTTATTTGTAATTTTTAGACATCAAATAATTTAATTTATTTATGACACAACGATGATGTAGTAATTATCTTATTAATGCAATATTGACATATTTGATGTTATAAACACAAAAATAAATGTCATTTGAAACTTTTTATGAATTACACTAATTTTCTAGGTTACTATGATATATTAATGTCGATTTAATCAACTTGGTTCGAACATTTAATTCTGTTATGACTTTTACAAAAATCATATATCAAATAGTGTCAAAATTGACACAAAATAGTTTTTAAATCAAATATTATATTATTAATTGTTATTTTATTCCTAAAAATCTAAGGTTCGGCCAAATGACTTAGATAAGGATATATATATTAATAATAAAAAATTTGGGGTTCGTTTGGCATGTTATAGTAAGTGTATTAACCATATAGTGAAAGAAAACAAAAAGACACGGTAAATGTTAAATTATAGTTAAATCTAATTGATAAGGTTAAAATAATATCCTAAACTTGTCTGAATTCTATTGGTTGATAGGATTTAGACCCATCCCCACTTTAGCTTCGAAATAAGACCCTTTGGAACCATTATAAACCGATTTTGACTTTAATATAAAATAATATTTTGAGATATTCCTAAGGTGCCCCTCTCCTCCCCTATAAAAGGACACCTCCTCCCCCTCCTCCTCACACCAATTTGAGCACTCAAGCTCGGCCAACCCCTGCCAAATTCTCTTCTCCACTTCCCTAGCAACATCCTAGAGGTTCTGGTCTTCCTCAAAGACCAATTCTAGTGCCCTAAGAGGAGGTCTCAAAGAGGCACTTCAAAGAAGAGGTAATTACCGTTACCAATTCATTCATCTTTATTTCTTCTTCCACTTCTTCTTCTTAGGTTGTTTCATTATGAAGTAATAACATCAGTATCACTCATATACTGATATGTTATTATAAGTATGAAACAACCCTATTTCACCATCAATCCATCCTACGGAAAAATAAATCACCGCGCGTGCGTACGTACGGAATACCGTCTCCACGCCGTGGTGTAATCTATTTTCCACCACCACCTTACATGGATGGGTATAATGGTGTAAAGAATAACTATACATAGTTATTAAAACATCATATTGATTCTGATATATTGTATAATCCACTCCAATTCAATTCAATATTTATAGAAATGATATCATCGCTCGTGCGTACGTACGGACTACCGTCTCCACGACGCGATGAGATTCATTCTCCATGTTAACCATTTAAGAATGATTATAATGTATATATAAGAAATAATAATGAAATATATGACATTATAAAGCTACTGGATTTATGTATATATATACATATGTATGTCATCTACTTACTTCCATTTCAAGACAATAAGGAAAGGAAAACAGCGTTCATGCGTACGTACGGACTACCGTCTCCATGAACGGTGTTTTTCATTTTATTTATCTACCTATTATATATATATATATATATACTGAATATATATGATATATAAATCATATTTTATATTCTGGAAGTAAGTAAATCATGATATAAGAAATAATGATGTCAAGAACAACAAGTCAAAACACCTACGATAAATGAAACGATTTTACCCAAAACGCTTCTTTAACATGGAATTTACAAAAGAACGGGTAATATAATGTCATAAGTGAACCATATATGATATCATAACAATGAATATGATTCTGTAATAAGTCAATAACATGATTTAAATCATTATACAGGAGGTTCGGACACTTACAAAGCAAGTCGGACCTAAGGTAATGGAAATATCACAATCTCATTTTTATCCGAGATTGTTTATTCGTAAGTATTTACTGGGGTGTATTTTATCATACACATCCATGTTCCATCAATATGTAATATTGCTTCCATCCACTTACACTGGTTTAAATCCAATTTTACCCTTCGGTGAGTTTTTAGTAAAGAATATGAAAGGAATCTTTTGTCGTTTTTTCGTACGAGGTACTTTTTGACTTTTCCGACAAAAGTACGAAGAATGTTTTTTTTAACTTATACGGCACGAACGGATTTATACTGTTTTATAAAGCCTTATTTTCATGAAGCTTCCTCTAAAAGATTTCATGACTATTTTCAATAAAATCTCTTTCTTTTAAAATTGCATGATGTTTTGTGAAAAGAAATTGATTCTGAAGAAGAAAGGATATTTTCCTCAAGAATTCAATTCAAGTGTTTTATCAAAATTATTTTCCATATAAGATAATAAAGGGTTCTGTTTCTATCCATATTTTTACATTGATTTGACTATGTTGTGATGGAATTATGTTTATGAATTCCTTTATCTTATATGAATGGTTTTATGATGTCATGTTGTTTAAGAATCCCATTTTTATTACATGGGTTATGCAATGATGTATGATTTATGATTTTGTGGCACACATAAGAATGGTATCATTATGAGATGGGTGGGACATATATCTCCCTCCAATGCATTGGGTAAAGATTTCATATCTCATGAGATAGACATGGCTGGAATGGTAGGTTATACCGGTTCAGTGAAACAGGACTGAAACGAGGATTACTCGATTCAGAAAGGGACTTTGTCCTCTAAGATAGTCTTGGCAATGAGTCTTGACTAACAAGAAATTATTCTCTATGATTATGTGTGTATGCCACAATGAGTAATGTTTTATGTTATGGTTTCATTTTCACTACTATGATTTATCCCATGTTATGAAATAATGCTCTCTTTTGCAGGTTAAGATTTCCAAAAAATGTTATGTTCTTATGAAAATTATGTGATTGATATTTCTTTTGTTTACCCTTACTGAGCATTTGAGCTCACCCTTTTATGTTTTCTTTTCCCCAGGATATAAAGAAAGGTTTTAGGTAAAAAAAAAGGAAGATCTTTATGGGATATTTTGAAGATCTTTCACCAGGATTAGAAGATTACGTTCCGAGTTTCCAAAGACACTAAACTATTACGATCCTTGTGTGTGTGTTTTTGTTATGTATTAAGTATTCCGCAAAAGTAATGTAATGTCCATGTACGTCAGGCTTCGGGTCACTACAGTTGGTATCAGAGGAAAGGTTTAGTCAACCTTTGGAAACTAGGATGCGAAAAAGTTAGTGAGATCCCTAGAGATATTTCTAAGGTATGTCTAGGGATGCCCCTAAGGATAAGTATACGTATAGGATATACTCCTAGAACTATGGTAACGATATTATATTAAACCAAAGATGATATATATTTAAGTTACTCCCCCTTTATTATGATTTTTGCATCTAACACTATTCTATTTGGGTTTTAGAAAATGGCTGGAAACAAGATGATTCACAGTAATGGAGGATATGATGGACAATGGAATGATATTATTCATGAGCAACCAAATGAAATGGGATTTGGATGTCCAAACATCATTATTATGCTGAATCAGCAATCTCACAACATGATCAATAAAGTAAAATTTGGTAAGTTTCCTGACTCGACTAATAAGAGAAAGATGGAGTTCCATGATGATCATAGAGGAAAGAAAGTTCAATTTCCCCTATGTAAATCATGTGGGAAGAGGCATCAAGGAGAATGTTTCAAGGGAACTGGAAGATGCTTTGGGTGTGGAAAATAAGGACACAAAGCAAGTAAGTGCAAAGGAAAAGGGTCGGTTAACACCATGGATGAGGATAATGGTATTGCTACGACATCAAAAATGGTTAAGTGTTTTAAATGTGGAATGTATGGGCATTATGCAAACAAATGCCCTAAGGGAAAGACTCATGAAGAGAATCAGTATGGTCATATGGGTAGTATTTATGTGGATGATGATGAAGAGACTACAAATGATATGTGAGATGAAAGAATTTTTTTGAAGCTCGGTCAATGGTTTGAGAATGTAGTGGAATGATTACATGTTAATCATGTGTAATTTTGGAATAAAGAGACATCTATGGATTGTTACACTGTTGTCTTTCCTTGTGTTTTGAAAGTGTATGATTAATGTTACCAGTATCCATGAAAGGTTATTCAGATATTTTTGATGATATGCGCATAATGAAGGGATAAGGAGAAAATTAAATGTTTGATAGTATTCATGAGCTCATGATTGATATAAGGACTAAGTGATATCATGGTTTGAGTATATAGAATTTTGAGGATTTTGGTATGTGGAAAGTGTTAACTTTAAACTGCACTCATGTTTTCACTAAGGTATTCAAGAGAATACACGATTAAGGATTTTGAATGTTTGGAATGTGACCAACAAGACATATCTTATGATATGTGGGGATCAACGACAGTATTAAATCTCTGGTAATCGTTGTCACTATATTATGAGAGTGGACTGCAGTATTATGTATAAGCCTAAAGATTAGACTAGATTATGTTGGACATAAGTTAGTATTGTTTAAGGATAGAAGATTTTCGATATTATAGTAACGTAGTTTTAGAAAAAGGACAACCTGCAGGACGGGCGACAGCCCATCGCTTCGGACAAGGCTGTAGGAATCGAACCCACAACCGAAGTGCGACTGGCCTTTATCGCCTACCACTGACCTACAGGAAGTCCCTGTTTAGTAGAAACTAGTGTTATTATATTAAGCAGTATGATATATGAAGTATAAGCCCATTTTAGGAACCATATATGATTAATCCCACTATAGATCGACTTATGTATATAATTTTTGCTAACCTTTTGAGATAGATGGAATGACCCGTCATTCTATCACATGATCTGCTAACACTTCACGAATAACAAATTCAACTTCATTTATTTAAGAGATGAAGTGGAAATTGTTAAAGGCACGAACAACAGTGATATTGTACCAAAATAAAGTAAGTATTTATTCTAATTCAAATTCTTTAACTTTAGGGAAATGATCTTGAAAACCAAAAATGTTGTCCTAGTTCTCTTACACCTGATGAATCAGATGGTACCTTAGATCGTCACAAATTTATGGATTTGTGATTACTGGCTTTTCCATAGCCATGTTCACTACCACTCTCCATCAGAACATGATGGTTAGATTTCTCTTCCATATCCATATTTTCACCTATGTGGAAACCCAATGATTAGTTTATTTGGGTAACCGTTACGTTTCATACTTTTGTTTTTAAAGATTGGTTTTGACTTTCCTTTTTACGATGTGGGTTTCTATTAAAGAAACTTTCGAATAGTAAACCATTTATAACCCCGACGAATTTCGAGGGCGAAATTCATTTTAAGGGGGGTAGAATGTAACAGCCCAAGATTTTATAAAAAATATTCTTTTTAATTTTATTAATGTCTTGTGTTGTACGCTACACCAAAAGGAGCTTGCACAACACGCATTCTTGACTTGCCTTGCATTACACGCAATCGCGACCTTCCTCGATAGCGTGTGTAATACGCAATACCGAGTTTCACTAAACAACGATATGCTATTAAAATATTATTAAAACTAGCCGTTATGAATAGTAATAACAACTTTTTAAAATTCTGTAAATCTTATTTTTCAAAATGAACTTCATTTTTGGATTCGGAGTATTGAATTTAGCCTAAGGTGAAATTTTGGTACTTTTCGGATAACTTTCATATTCTGATGAATAGTGAAAATTACTAATTTATAATTAAAAACAACTTTTTTAATCGAAATAATTAATAGTGATAAATTATTAATTTCAGTGGGTTTAAAGTATATTTAGAATATATTTTTACAATTTAATACAATATTGGTCATTGGATGTAATTTCACATTTAAACCAGACGTAATCAAATGTCAATCTTTTGATAGATATTGTTTCTTAAAAACACGCTATTTGTTTTAACAGCGGGATTTAATTATAAAATTAATTAATGCAATTTCTATGTTATGAATTTGGTAAAATAGACTTCATTTTTGAATTTGGAATATGAAATATAGCTTAGGATGAAATTTTGGCATTGTTCTGAAAAACATCAATTTTTGATGAATAGTGAAACTACTAAGTGGTAGGTTAAAAACTGAATTTTGTATAAAACTTAATTTTACCGCTTCTGTGAATGGAATTTCGAAAATCCGAGAGACACGGTTAATATCAAGGACTAAAATGTGGTTCAATGAGATGAAAATAATTTTTTGGTGAATAGTAACTTTTTACGTTTTTTACCGCGGTTAATAGTAAATAGGGTAACTAAGGGTAAATATGATATTACTATTACCCTAACACATGTCCTAATTCTATTGGACAAGTGTAATTCGACCAAAAACAAACTTAGGAATAAAATATGACCATTTAGGCCCACTTGGATTAGATTAGGACATTTGTTATTAATTTATTTAAAGAAAGGTTAAAATAGTTAAAATCAAAGTTTAATAAGTAAATCATTTTTAATATGGGGTTATACATAAGATAAATTCGATTTTAAATATTCATTAGAAAGCTAAAAAGATTTCCTACATGATGGTATTTTA
This sequence comes from Viscum album, assembly GCA_963277665.1. Taxonomy (NCBI): domain Eukaryota; kingdom Viridiplantae; phylum Streptophyta; class Magnoliopsida; order Santalales; family Viscaceae; genus Viscum; species Viscum album. Next base: position 1,364,371,963 of record OY728133.1, read on the forward strand.
TTTGTAATTTTTAGACATCAAATAATTTAATTTATTTATGACACAACGATGATGTAGTAATTATCTTATTAATGAAATATTGTCATAATTGATGTTATAAACACAAAAATAAATGTAATTTGAAACTTTTTATGAATTAAACTAATTTTATAGGTTACTATGATATATTAATGTTGATTTAATCAACTTGGTTCGAACATTTAATTCTGTTATGACTTTCACAAAAATCATATATCAAATAGTGTCAAAATTGACACAAAATAGTTTTTAAATCAAATATTATATTATTAATTGTTATTTTATTCCTAAAAATCTAAGGTTCGGCCAAATGACTTAGATAAGGATATATATATTAATAATAAACAATTTGGGGTTCGTTTGGCATGTTATAGTAAGTGTATTAACCATATAGTGAAAGAAAACAAAAAGACACGGTAAATGTTAAATTATAGTTAAATCTAATTGATAAGGTTAAAATAATATCCTAAACTTGTCTAAATTCTATTGGTTGATAGGATTTCGACCCATCCCCACTTTAGCTTCGAAATAAGACACTTTGGAACCATTATAAACCGATTTTGACTTTAATATAAAATAATATTTTGAGATATTCCTAAGGTGCCCCTCTCCTCCCCTATAAAAGGACACCTCCTCCCCCTCCTCCTCACACCAATTTGAGCACTCAAGCTCGGCCAACCCCTGCCAAATTCTCTTCTCCACTTCCCTAGCAACATCCTAGAGGTTATGGTCTTCCTCAAAGACCAATTCTAGTGCCCTAAGAGGAGGTCTCAAAGAGGCACTTCAAAGAAGAGGTAATTACCGTTACCAATTCTTTCATCTTTATTTCTTCTTCCACTTCTTCTTCTTAGGTTGTTTCATTATGAAGTAATAACATCAGTATCACTCATATACTGATATGTTATTATAAGTATGAAACAACCCTATTTCACCATCAATCCATCCTACGGAAAAAGAAATCACCGAGCGTGCGTAAGTACGGAATACCGTCTCCACGCCGTGGTGTAATCTATTTTCCACCACCACCATACATGGATGGGTATAATGGTGTAAAGAATAGCTATACATAGTTATTAAAACATCATATTGATTCTGATATATTGTATAATCCACTCCAATTCAATTCAATATTTATAGAAATGATATCATCGCTCGTGCGTACGTACGGACTACCGTCTCCACGACGCGATGAGATTCATTCTCCATGTTAACCATTTAAGAATGATTATAATGTATATATAAGAAATAATGATGAAATATATGAAATTATAAAGCTACTGGATTTATGTATATATATACATATGTATGTCATCTACTTACTTCCATTTCAAGACAATAAGGAAAGGAAAACAGCGTTCATGCGTACGTACGGACTACCGTCTCCATGAACGGTGTTTTTCATTTTATTTATCTACCTATTATATATATATATACTGAATATATATGATATATAAATCATATTTTATATTCTGGAAGTAAGTAAATCATGATATAAGTAATAATGATGTCAAGAACAACAAGTCAAAACACCTACGATAAATGAAACGATTTTACCCAAAACGCTTCTTTAACATGGAATTTACAAAAGAACGGGTAATATAATGTCATAAGTGAACCATATATGATATCATAACAATGAATAGGATTCTGTAATAAGTCAATAACATGATTTAAATCATTATACAGGAGGTTCGGACACTTACAAAGCAAGTCGGACCTAAGGTAAGGGAAATATCACAATCTCATTTTTATCCGAGATTGTTTATTCGTAAGTATTTACTGGGGTGTATTTTATCATCCACATCCATGTTCCATCAATATGTAATATTGTTTCCATCCACTTACACTGGTTTAAATCCAATTTTACCCTTCGGTGAGTTTTTAGTAAAGAATATGAAAGGAATCTTTTGTCGTTTTTTCGTACGAGGTACTTTTTGACTTTTCCGACAAAAGTACGAAGAATGTTTTTTTAACTTATACGGCATGAACGGATTTATACTGTTTTATAAAGCCTTATTTTCATGAAGCTTCCTCTAAAATATTTCATGACTATTTTCAATAAAATCTCTTTCTTTTAAAATTGCATGATGTTTTGTGAAAAGAAATTGATTTTGAAGAAGAAAGGATATTTTCCTCAAGAATTCAATTCAAGTGTTTTATCAAAATTATTTTCCATATAAGATAATAAAGGGTTCTGTTTCTATCCATATTTTTACATTGATTTGACTATTTTGTGATGGAATTATGTTTATGAATTACTTTATCTTATATGAATGGTTTTATGATGTCATGTTGTTTAAGAATCCCATTTTTATTACATGGGTTATGCAATGATGTATGATTTATGATTTTGTGGCACACATAAGAATGGTATCATTATGAGATGGGTGGGACCTATATCTCCCTCCAATGCATTGGGTAAAGATTTCATATCTCATGAGATAGACATGGCTGGAATGGTAGGTTATACCGGTTCAGTGAAACAGGACTGAAACGAGGATTACTCGATTCAGAAAGGGACTTTGTCCACTAAGATAGTCTTGGAAATGAGTCTTGACTAACAAGAAATGATTCTCTATGATTATGTGTGTATGCCACAATGAGTAATGTTTTATGTTATGGTTTCATTTTCACTACTATGATTCATCCCATGTTATGAAATTATGCTCTCTTTTGCAGGTTAAAATTTCCAAAAAATGTTATGTTCATATGAAAATTATGTGATTGATATTTCTTTTGTTTACCCTTACTGAGCATTTGAGCTCACCCTTTTATGTTTTCTTTTCCCCAGGACATAAAGAAAGGTTTTAGGTAAAAAAAAAGGAAGATCTTTATGGGAGATTTTGAAGATCTTTCACCAGGATTAGAAGATTACGCTCCGAGTTTCCAAAGACACTAAACTATTACGATCCTTGTGTGTGTGTTTTTGTTGTGTATTAAGTATTCCGCAAAAGTAATGTAATGTCCATGTACGTCAGGCTTCGGGTCTCTACAGTTCTAGCTTGTACTTCATTTACAATGATATATGGAACAAGTCATGTTATTTAGAGAGGCTTGATGGAATTTCCAACTTGAAATCCATAGCTCCATCCATTTAAAAAATTTCAAAGGATTAAATATACCTAGGTATCATATTTTCCTTTTCACTGAACTCATAACACCCTTCCATGGATATACTGTCACGAAAAAATTATCAACCTCATGGAATTTAAAATCCTTCCTTTGATTGTTTGAAAAACTCATTTTCCTACATTAAGACACTTTAATATGATCCTAAATAGATATAACCTTTTCTTGAGTATTTTCAACAATTTTTGGGCCTACAAGATTCTTATCACCAACTTCACCGCAACATGTTAGAGTATGACATCTCAAACCAAAAAATGGTTTATACGGCACCATTTTAATACATGAATGTAAACTATTGTCATATGAAACTTATACAAAAGGTAAATATTGACCCGACATAACTTTAACATCAAGTGATCATGATCTCTACACGTCTTCCATTTTTTGAATATTCCTTTCATATTATCCAACAATTTGAGGATGGTTGGAGGTGTTCAAATGATTATTAGTAACAAGATCCTTCTAAAGTCAATTTAATATTTTTGAAGTAAAACAAGGATCATTATCATAAAAAATTATAAGAGGTTCCACATGATGTCTTACAAATTTATTAAGAGAGATCATTGAGTGGAAATCTAAAGGTAAATAATATCTTATAGGAAATAAGTTTGTTGATTTGTTTAGATGGTCAATGATATCCCATATGTATCATTATTCAATGTAGTCCATGGTAAACTTCTTGAAATTTTATTCTAATTTTTTTCCACTTCCACATATAATGATTAAGATGTTTCATTAATCCTCTCGGATGTTATCCCTCATCTTTCACTTGTTTAAAAATTTATCATCTAGACACATAATCTTTAACTTTCTACTTCATATTAACCAAAAAAAATTATTCCCTAAAATACCTATACATAAAGGTTCATCCAGGTTTTAGAGCGAAATTTTATATTTTAGAATAACCTAATAGTTTTCTTTTTAAATTTGGTATAGATAGAACACATAATGTATTTCTAAATTTTATAACACAATCTTTACATACAATGTTTATGAATTTCCCATAATTCACAAAATTAACTTTCTTCTGAATATTTTAATCATAGAATTGGAATATTTTATTTTTTATATTAAAAATGGATTCATAATTATATTAAAAATGGGTGATGTATCCCCTTCCTCAATAATGCCCATATCCATATTTACTTGATCCATGAAAATAGCATAACAACCCAACCCCAGTATCCCAGTGTTAGTGGTTATTTTATTATAATGAAATAAATACAAGAGATCACATCACCAAGGATTAATTGGTTTAGTAGTCCTGAACAACTAAATACATCATTTTTTCCCTTATTAAATTTGAAATTAGCTATGTAACATTACAAATGAAAACAAACTTCTTCCTTAACAATTAATCAGTGATTTTATCCTCATAAACCGAGGAAGGAAAACAAATAATATGGTGATATCAAATTCATTTTTATATCACAAAAAATAGATATATGAATCAATAATAAGTGTAGAATAAGAAATAACTAATTTTCAATATATAAAATTAGATAACTGAAAATCACACATCATTTAATCAATATATTGAAATTAAAAATGAATCCATAGATTCTGTCATAGTGAAAATATCTTTGATAGTAGTAACTGAATTCAGAATAAAAAAATGATTAATTATTAAACATCATGTATTTGGAACATGAACCACTGTTGTATAGACCATTCACAAGATAGTTTAATTTTGAGGTTAGAAACCCATATTTTTCATCATGGAAACAAATGTGATGGGTTTGTTGACAACAATTTTGCTCCATGAGAACTGTTGATGACCCATGGTGATATATAATGTCAGGACCCACATGTCACTGCAAGTCCAAATCATTTTTCATAAAAAAATTTAATTCATGAAAAATAGGTCTGATCGAAATATCTATATTGAGTGGAGGATATAGATTTATCAATGTTTCTGTTGTTAAAACAACATTCAAAGTAAACACCGTATGTAAAAATATAATATGAATTCGAAAATAATCATGTCCATGATATAAGAAATATTAATAATTAAGATAAATATATTTTCAAATGAAACATTATATAAAATGGGTAGTATAAGAAACACACAAAAAATTATTGGGTGCACCATAAAAATTGGGTCTTAATGAAATGGAAATTGAGACGAAGTCCCCTACCATTTGTAATCAATCAAATCACATTCCCCATAAAATTAATAATCATCAAATAAAACATTAAATAACATATAGAAAAATAGATTCATTATATTATATATACAAATATAATTATATATAAACCACACATATAAAATAAGTGGAGAATAAGTAAAATCTCACAGAAATAAATGTGAGATGAGAAACCCCTTACAAAGATCGTATCATTGAATTAAGGATAAGTCAATGAAATAATCATGTATGATGATTTTAAATCAATTAAATAAAAATTTAAATACATTAGAAAATAATTAGAGTTCAATTTACTCATATTAATGGAATAACATAACCAATGACATAGATGTTTAACCTAATTAAAGGAAATTGAGTTATGAAATTTCTTATAAAGATCATATCATTGCAGTTAGGATAAATCAATTAAATAATTATGTGTGAAAAATAAAAATACAAAAAATTAAATTTGAAATACAATATAAAACAATCAGAGGTGATTTCACAAATATTTTTTTCATAACATAACCAATGTCATATATTTTAAACCCAATTAATGGAAATTGAATTAAGAAATCCCTTATAATGATTGTATCATTGCAGTTAGGATAAATCAATGAAATAATAATTTGTGAAAAATGTAAATACAAAAAATAAAATTGGAAATATATAATTAAATAATCATAATTAAATTCTCACATATTCATCTCATAACATAACCGATGACACATAACTTTAACCAAATGAAGGGAAATTGAGTTATGAAATCCCTTAACTTTATCCAAAAGCATCCTGCACATTTACTTAATATCATAGATAATATATTTAGATTCATTAATTACTAAATTATGAACCTATAAAACCTATTTATGATTTTTTTTAATTTTATTAAGTTCATTTGTGGCTATTTTGATGATTTGTAATTTTTATTTTCGTTGTTATGGGAGCGTTTAATTCATGGTTTTATAGCCGGTTTCCTTACCTATAATTATTGGAATTCATTAGTAATGGTAGGAAAACACTTGAAGAAAAAATATTTTGTATTAATTAACTTTATGAAGTTTAAATGGTCTCATATATCATTTAGTTATATTATATAAGGATGATCCATTAGAAGAATTTTTGATGAAAATCTATTTGTTTATTTTGGTGTTTTTATTACCATCATGAACTAGTATCATTTTATTTTATATAATGTTCATAGGTTGGTTATAGAATATTATATAGATTATAATATATATATTGAAATCATTTTTAATGATAATAATTGTATTATTACCATCCTTAAAGGCGGAAATGGAAAATGAAAATGCATTATCCATGATGGTAGTAAATCGATACGACACAATTTTTTTTCCATTTTTAGAATAAAAGGGGTAGGTGAAGGGGTTTGATGATGGATAATAAATTCCAATAATAAAATTACATAATATAATATATATTATAGTTATCATTCAACTTTTATATGGTGAGGTGAGAATAAGGTAAGAAAATAATATAAATTTAAAGAGAAGGATTCTGGGTTTTACCTCTTTAATTCTTCTCATTGAGAACCTCTTTAAGGCCCATGGGTTTGGTATTTTATTCATTCCATATTCTCTTAGACATGAGTAATAGTCATTGGAAGGGAATTTGGTAACATTTAGAAAATATTAAAGGCTTATAAGGTGTGAGGAGAGGAGGTGGTGTGGGGTTGTATTTATAGGGAGAGGAGAGGCATGTTTTTTATGATTTTATTCATTTGTTTATTATTTTGGCTCATGATTTTCAATAGTGATGATTATTGTGACTAAGTACAATATTTATTTAATTTTGGTTCTAAATAATAGTTCTAACACCATCAATACATTTTCTATGACTCAATAATTCATGTATTTAGCTAATACGATAAATTAACATATTTCACTATTCAAAAAAATTAATTATTTAATAAATATCCCAAAAATTATCCCCAATAATTTATAGAATTATATATTTAACAAATTAAAACCAATTTTTTAAAATAATTTTATAAATATGAGAAATTAAATTTATAATTAAAATCACAATTTATTCGAAAAATACAGGTTTTAAAATTATAACCAATTTTATGACACTTTATTAATTAATTTCTGTCTCATAAAATTATATTATAATCATAGGTCAAAAAATATAAATTTATAAATATATTTTACGAAAATAAAATTTATTTTAAGTTCCTATATCAATTATAAAATATTAACTGACCATTTATGTTTTTCAAAAATACCAACACTTAATTTATCATTTTAAAAAGATTTATTTACTTTTACCGTTATATGAGTATATCATAATTTAATTTTTAATATATATATATATTATTTATAATTTAATTATTGAAGTTATTATTCTAATGGCCACATTTCTATTCTTAATGATCACATTACTATTAAAACATCATGTTAATATTAAATAGTATTTCACAATTCGTTTAAGCCCTCCATTAGCAGAAACATAATCTACCAAATAAATTTACTTTTTAAGTAGATACGTACCGTAAAATCTTGGTGTGTTATATTCATAACTCATTTGTAAATTTCAACCTCTAAATGATTCATGGATATTTCATTCTGAACAAAATTACTACCATTTGAGTCATATGACTCTTAAAAACTTGATCTCTTATATCAAAATCTCGATAGGCACTTTGCACTATGAAAACTAAGGTTTGAGTTATAATTATTCCAATGTGGGTACATGTGCGGGGACTATAATTTAATTATTTAACACTTATTTGTGGAACACATCATGAATATTAGATATACTTAGAACCACTGTTAATCTCTATGCAATAGCTACAATTCATTTTAGAATTTCAAATTGTCTGATGTACTTGGGGATGAGTTTCTCATTCCTACTAAACCATATGACACCCTTCAAATAGATACTTTTATAAAGACATGATATACCAAATGAAATTCCAAATCTTTTCTCTGGTTGTTAGCATAACCCTTTTTACTATTTTTAGATACATTAATACGAGCCTTAATAGTCATTACCTTTTTCTTTTCCTCTTCAATATGTTAGGTTTCTATAATATTCCTCTCTCCAACTTCATCCCAACAATGTGGATTATGACCTAACATTCAATATAATGCTTCATATGAAACCATTTGAATACTATAATGGAAACAATTATTGTAGGAGAATTCTACTAAAGTTAAATAGTGACCCCACATACCATCAATGTCAACTGATCATGATCACAACATGACTTATAATGTTTGAATAGTCATTTTAGTCCATCCATTGGTTTGGGGGTTAAAAGTGGTACTCAAATAAGGCTCAGTATCAAAAACTGTTAGAAGACACATCCATAATTTGGATGTAAAATAAAGATATTGATTAGATTCAATCCATGGAGGTGCACCATGGAGTCTTACAAATTCATTAATATAGAGTCCTTCTAGGTTCTCAAGTGGTAAATTTTCACATAATGTTTTAAAATATGCGGATTTTGTAATGTGATCAACAATAACTCATATCATATTATTCTTTCCCAGGATCATTTGTAATTAAGTGATTAATTCCATAGTATTTTCATCCCAATTTCATATAGTAATATGTAGAGGTTGCATAACTCCTCTAGGATTATTTCTCTTATCCTTAACTTGTTGAAAAACTAGGAATCTTGACCCATAGTCTGCAATTTCCCGCTTCATTTTATTCCTCAAAAATGTTCCTTAAGATCCTTATACATCTTTTTACTACAAGGGTGAATGGATATAATTGGGATATTATGATCATATAAATGTTTCCTTTTTATCTCAGGTATTGATGAAACACATAATCTCTTTCTAAATATTATTATTCTATCCTGATACATGAAGTTTTCCAATCTTCCATCATTAATGGATTTAATTACCTTCTGAAAATTATCATCATCATATTCAAAACATTTTATATTCTCTAGTAAAAAGGTTTAGTCATATTTTATAAAAGGGGTGATGTTTACCCTTTCCTAAAAATTCCCATATCCATATTTAATAAATCCATGAATATATAATCATTCTAAATTCTAATTTAGGTCAAAAGTAAATGATATTTCTTACTTAATGCTTCTACTACATTATTTTATTTTCTTGGGTGGAAGTGTATTGAGAAATCATGATATTTGGGAAACTCATGCCATCAAATTTTCCTCATGTTGAGTTCTTTCTATGTAAATACATATATCAAACTCTTGTGATCTGTATATGTCTCAAATATTTCACCATAGATATGGTGTCTCCTATTATTGAGAGAAAATGTTATGGCTGCCAAATCATGATTATAATTTGGGTAATATTCTTTATGAACCATTAACTGCCTTGATGAATATGAAATACCTTTATCATTTTTTCATAAGTACACAACCTATTTATTTCTCTGACACATTATTTTATATTAAAAACTAATCATTTCTTAATTGCAAAGTAAAAATTATAGCATTGACTAATATTTTATCCATTTCTTGAAAACATAAGGAACATTATTTTTTCCATAAAAAATTAACCCCTTAACATGCGAGCATGGTTAATGAGTTATGAAATTGGGAAAACATTTTTGTATGAAACACAGATAGTAACTTAGTAAACCGATGAAACTACATACCTATGTTATATAGTATGGTGTAGATCATTTATGGATTTCCATTGTATTTTTAGGATTAACTAAGATTCCATCCTTATAGTAAATATTCCCAATAAAAGAAACTTCCTAATTCTAGAAATCACAATTTCTAAATTTATCATTTAAATCTTCCATGTAAGAGTCTTAAGAATGACCAAAATGTGATTCTCATGGACTTCATAGTTTTTAAAATACACCATAATATCATAAATGATTACTACCAAAAAATTATGATGATAATCCTTGAATACTCAATTCATTACATCTATGAAAATCGAGGGCGCATTAGTCAATCTAAAAGGAACTAATGTAAACTCATAATATTCATACTTCACTTGAAAATTTGTCTTTATAATTTATTCCTTATTTAATCGCAATTGATGATACCCAAAATGAAGTTAAATCTTTGAGAAATATTGATATTTATGAAGTTGATAAAATAAATCATCAATATGAGGTATATGATACTTTATATTTATATAATAGAATTGATTTCTCTATAGTCAATTGATAACCTCAATGATCAAATTTCATCTTAATAAAAAGAACATGGTCTCCCTATAGAGAAATATAGGGGAAAATAAATCCATTATTACCGAAATCCTCATGTTATTTTTCTATAACCAATAATTCCACATTTTTAATTCTATAAGTAGTAATTGATATTTGCCTTATTTTAGGGATTAAATCAATGGTAAACTCAACTTCACACTCAAGGGGATCAGGTTTCTAGGTAATTCCTTAGGAAATAAATCTATTTTTCCCTTTTAATTTGTAAATCATCAATTTTAACATTAAATTCCTCACTACAATATGTTTATTTCTCTTCCATACAAATAATTTCATTTAGTTGATCTATAAGGGGTGGATCTAGATAAGAATTGGATGATGAAGTTTCCTCTCTAAAGATAAAGGATTCCATATCTACCTCACAAATCATAATTTCCTTCTTCTTATAATAAATTTTTTAATCATATTTTTATATTCATTAAGTACTAATGATTATATAAAATTAGACCATAGGTATGATGATGAGTTTAGAAACTAATGCATGATTAAGTTTCATAAAGTGGACTGAATGAAACATCTTTCTTTTTCAATGAGACTTCCCTGAGGACTTTTTACTAATGACTCCCTTATTTAACCTAAATTGAAATGACTTATTTTATTAGAAAATGGTTATATATAAAAGGGTGTAATAATCTAGAATAAAATAAATAATTTGCTAAATTTGAAGATTTTATTAATGTACCTAAAAACCGATCATTGGGTACTTTTTCATTAGCAGTGGTGATCACATAATCTTGGTCATCACCCCTTGGCCTATTCTACGGTAGGTTCCATTTTATCATGGGAAATTTTTTTGAATAATTCCCCATTTCTTTACAGTTGAAGTATTGCACAACTTTTGTTTTTTTCTTCCCCTAACATTCATTACCTCGATGAACCTTTGTCAACGCTTATAAAAAAAATCATGTCCATTTAATGAATTTCTTTAGATGTGTTTTCCATAATGTTCTCATAGTTGTAATATATTCAGTCCACTATTATTATTTGATTCCTCACCTTCACCATGGTTATCAAAATAACTCTCCTTATATTTATTTACTATATCATATATTATACAAAAAATTCCTTATCCATTTTGACCGAACATAATAATTTTTCACCATATGATGAAAATTATTGAGAAGTCAGTTCCATTTACAGATATGACTTTAGATCTTAAATGAAATGATCAATCTTGTTTTCAGAATCTTGTCTATAATCTGTAGCATAACTTCCTGGTCTTGTGAAGTTTTCTTCATACTCGAAAACACTCTCATATAATTTTTTCATTATTATATGAAATTTTCTCACCATTTATGTTTATTTCCCATGAGGGAAATACTTATCTAGGTACCTTTCTTTAAAGGGTATTCACTCAATGTGATCTATGTCATCGACCCCATTAGTATTATGGATCAAAGACCACCATTGATAAAAATTTTCCTTCATAAAATATACTACCAGTACTACCTTTTAATTTTCATTACGTCCCAATCCTAGAAATATTTTTTCAAGGGGATTGATCCACTCCTCAACCACCACCATATTAGTATTCCTACAAAAATATAGGGGCTTATTCCACAGGAAATGATCCACTGTAGTTGTAGTATGGTTATTATTAATATCTCGAGTAAGTTTTTTCAAATGTTTTCATAATATGATAAGCTCAAAAAATAACTGGGTTGACTTTGTCAATGGGGAAATACCTACACTCTCCATGGGTATTGATTCCCTTTCTTCCATTAGGTGCTATCACTAAATAATGGAATACCCTAAGTTAGATCATAATCATCATGAGTATTGAGCCAGAAATTCAATATTTTAAATTATAATATTTCTCATGTCTATTGAACATCTAATTCCCTTGGTTTCAAACAAATCTTCTATAACAATAACTGTAACAACCCTGACCCCAGTATCCTAGAGTTAGTGGTTATTTTTTACAATGGCATCGATACAAGAGATCACATCACCAAGGATCGATCCCTTTAGTAGCATTTAAGAAATAGATACATACATGGTTACCTTATTACATTGGCAATTAAACATTGGACATATAAAATGAAAACAAACTACTTCCATGAGACATAATAAACGATTTTGTATTCATAAACTAGGGAAAGAAAAAATAGTGAGCCCAAATGCTCAATGAGAGTTACATACAACCTAATAATCAATCAATAATTATTAAGGTATAATCAATAAGTCATAATAAATATAGAAAGTTAAATACCTAATAAACAAACACCATTTAAAATATAAACTACGAAAGAAAACGCATCCATAGATTCTAGCATAGTGAATGTATCATGGATGGTAGTAACCAAATACTGAATGAATGAAATGATTAATTATTGGAAAACATATATATAGAGCTTGACCCACTATCATCTATACAATTAAAAAGAGGATTTAATTATCTAGGTGGAACCCTATTTGATTCTAGTTTGAAATAAATGTGAAGGGTTTGACAATGGATGTTTTGTCTCCTAAGACTAATCGATGCATAGGCGGATATAAAATTTTGGAAACCACATATCACTTCATCATCATCATGAAATTATTTATTCAAAGAGAGAGAGAGGTGTAAAAATTCAAGTTTAGGGGAAGGGAACGTGAGGATTAGGGGGGGGGGTCTAATGAAGTGGATGTTGAGGGCATCCCCTCAGATGAAATTAACCCCTATCGGTTTCATTTTATATAGATTATGCCAAAAAAGTATTTTAGAATAGTGTGTGTTCTATGAGGCAATGTAGTCACCAACTTTGTTTTCCTCCCACTAGGTATGAATCACAATGGTGTTGCTATGAAGTATGATTTTACATTGTATGATCATGTACTCAATCAACCATTAGGTGACACAAAGTCCCTACAATGATTTTTACATGACCATCGAGTCCATTTCAGTCTCTATGATGTCAAACCTTCTCTGGATACATACACCCAGTCCTGCTAACATGGCCATTAACTCATCATGGAGGGGTGAACCCTATCCTAGAAAGATAGAGAAGGCCAGAATGACTGACCTGTTACCATCTCGGACAACACCCTTTCCTTGTATAACCATTAATGGATAAGATACATACAAGTTAAGATTCAAACTCCAAGATGGATAGTTCTTGCATACCCAGTTTCCCATAGTCGTGTTTCTCCTATGGTGAGAGACAGGGGACCTGGGCTTGAAATACTGCAAATACAGGGCCTCCTTCTAGTTTACCAGGACCCTAACAAGACCAATTAGCAGATTATTGGAGCGGATGATGATGGAACAACCAGTCTAGACCATGCCCTCATGAACCCATTTATTTTTCTCTTTCCACAAAAACCAATATCCTACATGAAATAGAGTAGTATGATACATCCTCTCCACACCCCCTCACCTTAACTGTGGAACCAGCGTTCAAGGAAGGAATGATAGCTGTATCCAAATTGAATAAAGTAATGAAATCACTGATGTAAGACCAAACATCATGTGCCCATTCACTCTCAATGAAGAGGAGACCTGAAGTTTCCTCCCAGGGTATCTTTTAGTAGACACACCTAAAGGCCATGCTAATTCTATATTGGTTAATATTCTCATTCGTGGGAATTGAAATATTTCTATATATTCAGGTTAGAAAATGTTATTTCAAACGATAATCATGGCACAAAGTAGTGTCGTCGATGAGTCCACTGGATCTTGAATGGTGCAGGTCTAAGGGAAGGCATTCATTGTGAACAAACTAGATGGAGATGGGTAAAGAAACACTTATCCAGCACTGCGATTTTCCTGAAATATGTACATGATCTTGATGGTCCTTCATCTGGAAGATGTTGATAAAATAAAGACACGGGATGGCTTCCCTGTATGTAATTATTGGAACATGAAATCCTGGAAAACCTATGATCTCCCCTGCCCAGTTTTGATTCCAAAAGGAGATGTCCCCTTTACCAACAATCCAATGAGAGGAATGATTAAGATCATTATAAAGGGGACTGATCTTGGACTGGAGGAGAGACTAATTTCCATCCATAGAGGTCTGGTAACCCTGAAGGAGTGCATGCAAGGTATTCCCCCACATGGTGAGTTGTTCCAATACCTCCAATTCTAATTTGGCATGCATGTGGAGAAGAGTATCTTCCAGGCTCCACACATTAATCCCTCTGTCATTAGCTGGGCTCGTCATCCTACTCCAATAGACCTAGTTGTACTTTCCCTCAGACATGGGATCCCAAATGAATACCTCAAGAACATTTTCAATATTCTTAATCATCCGTTTAGGGACCCTTATCGATGAGATGGAATGAACTATTGTGTCCAGTGAAACACTATTCAGCAGCACAATCCTCCCCCAAAAGAGAGTTATTTTTTCTAGTTAAGGATTTGGTCCATGATCCTACTAAAGTGAGGGTCAAAGTCACGAATCTAGTTTATTTCTAGGGATACATGTACACCATGATAGTTCATGGGGAGTTCCTCTCTCTACATGTCTAGAATTCCTCTCAAAGTAGAAACCCATATAGAGAGATAGTTGCAAGAAATATAGTAGTTTCTCTTGATTTTATTAATAATCTGGCCACTCTAATGGAAATATACCTCCATTACCTAGTTAAGGGTTGCAGTGATCTACATGAGGACTTCATGGAAATGATCATTTCATCTTCAAACATGAGATTTTGCACTGACGGGTAGCTCAGCCTGCTTCGACATGGGAAAATGAGACCATTCCTCAGGATTCTATGAATCAGGCAGCTGAGAATGTCTTGGGTGATACTGAAAATACCTATGGAGATGGGGTCCCCCTGCCTGAGGACGTTTGTGGGTTTGAATAATCCATAGGTTTTACCTATAAAATTCACTGCCAACCAAGAGCAAATAAACAAATATAAGATAATATCGACGTTCCAAGGAGATAGGCCCATACCTGCTAGTACTTTTTTATGTAAATCCATTCCATGTAGTCATATGCCTTTCTCATATCATGTTTTATTTCTATGTTGGAGCCTTGTGTCTTGATGCTAATATCCATGGTTATCTCTTGGGATAGAGCAATCACACCAATATTGAGAACCCTTTCACAAAGTCGTGGTGCTCCATATAGATCCAATGTGGAAGATATTAGGCTAGACTTAGGTTGATGATGCTGGAAAAAAATTGTAAGGGAAGTTACACATGCTCATTGGGAGAAAATGGAGGACAGAGATAGGATTCTTAGACATGGGAATGACAAAAATGGAGGTGGAACTCGCAACTCAGGGGAGTATCCATCACTGTCAAAAGTCTAGAATAGACACAATAAGATCACCCTTTACCATCTCCCAGACAGATCTATAAAAGGAACTAGAGAAGTTGTTGGGACCTGTCGCACATTCTAGATTAAGGTTGAGAAAGGATTCCCAAATATCTTTTTCTTGGGGAATATTTGATGTGGGATCCTTATCTAGGAATGAGAGGCTATAGGGGTTCACCTCAAAGAGCCTTTGGTTATCACTCGAGTAGCCATCTGGAAAGAGGTAGTTGGGGCCAGCTAGAAGGTCCCAGATGAACGCGTTGTCCATACCTCCCACAACACCCCTTTCAATAGTACATTTACTATCTTCCATCAGAATATTCAGTTTATCATGAATTGACATATCCTTGAAACAAGCACGAAAATAAGAATTATTACTACCAGCCTCTCAAATCAAGCTGAACCTCGCCTCATCCCTATCTAGGTGCTCCTTCCTAAAAAGCATGTCTTCTAGAAGATCATTCCTGCAGTGAAGGTCCTCAAAACCATGATCATCCCATACCTCTTGAAGACTCCTTTCAAGATGGTCAGCCTCTTGCATGATGGCCTCAAGGTCTTCATCTGAGAATGGAGAGTCCCTCGACCATGTCTGAAGGCTCGACATGATCAATCTTAGTTGGTTATGATGTGAAATTCACATGTTCCCCTGAAAGTGGGATGTCCAAGAGTCTATAAGAAGATCTTGGAAGCCTCACATGATGCCCCAATTCCAATATTATCAAATTCATCGATGATTTTCAGGATCGGAAGATAAAAAGATCAATAATAGGGTGTGGTCTGATAAACCACACAAAATATGGGTCACCATAGAATCGAAAAATGTAGAAATGGCTTTCTTGTTTTCCAAAACACATGTCCAGACAGCTCTAAATGTGACAGTTCTCCCAATAGTTCTTACACCACATGCATTTGTCCCAAAAAATGCATAGATCCATGAGACCCCTATACCTAATGAATTGAGTGAAGTCCTAGATTGATTTTTTGAGAAAATACCTCTTCCTTTTCTATCCTTCAGGTTTTCTATAATGTTAAAATCACACCTAAAATCTATTCTAGGTTTCCAAGGTCAAATGTGTTTAGATTGTTTCGAAGGAACACTCTCTTATGAGGGTCACAACTCCTGTAAATAAAATATGTGAAGAAGGTATGAGTTCCATAAGTTTCTTTCGCCATGATGAACTACTCTCCATCTTGGATTAGGTCTACCAAGAAGATACTATTCCAGAAGATCCATATGTGTTAGTTGGAAGGGTGAGCATGCATGGGGACATGCATTTAAAGATTCCTGGAGAAGTTACTAATCTTTCCTGGTTGTTGTTTGTGTTCAGGAATAAAACAATTGAGTCCTTATTCAAGATAATGTATTAGTCCAAGAAGTCCATTTTGACCCACACTCTTATACCTCGAGCATTCCAAATGAGGACCTGAATAGAGGATAAATCATTATAAATATTTCCTCTGTCAAATCCACATTCAAAGTAAACACCATATGTAAAAATTGAAAATAGTTTGGACAATAATCTTATCCATTATAAAATTTATATATATATTTAAAAATAATATAATGTCAAATGAAAAATGATATCAAAGGGGTAGTAAATAGAAAAAATGTGATTAGGTGGAGTATACCAAGTAAGTCTCAATGAAATAGAAATTGAGACGAGGTCCCTTACAAATTGTAATCAATCGAATCATATACCCCATAAAATTAATAAACATCACAAGAAACATTAAATACCATAAAGATAAATGGATTCATTTTATGATATATCAAAATGGTTGTACACATACTCCACACACAATGAATAAGTTGAAAATAAGGCATATCTCATGGAAATATATGTGGGATTAGAAACCCCTAACTAATATTGAAACATTGGTGTTAGGATAAATCAATGAAATAATTATGTATGAAAAATTTAATTCCACAAAATAAAAGTGGAAATATATTAAAAATTAATAATAGGTCATTTCATAGATATTATTCACATAACATAACCAATGAAAAACACGATTAACCTAATGAATGTAAATTAAGTTAAGAAATCTCATACAAAGAACATATAATCGGAGCTATCATAAATCAATGAAATAATTATGTGTGATGAATTAATATCCAAAAAAAGTAAGAAATAAATTATAAAATAATCAGTGGGAATCTCACACATATAATTGGAATAACATAACCAATTTCCTCAAACATTAACTTGTTGAATAGAAAATGAATTAAGAAATATAAAAAAAGATCATATCATTGGAGTTAGGATAAATCAGTGAAATAATTATGTGGGGAAATTTAAATCCAAAATATTAAAGTGGAAAAAAATTATAATACAATCAGAGTTAATTTCAGACATAGTATTGGCCTAACATGACCAATGACAAAAAAATTTAACCAAATGAACAAAAAATGAGTTATGAAATCCCTTAAGTTAGGTCTGAACACCTTCTGCACATGTACATAATGTCCTAGATAATAAAATTAGATTCATTAATTACTTAATTAAGAACCAATTCAACATATGTTTGATTTATTACAATTTTATTCAGTTCAGTTATGGATATTCTGATGAGTTATAATGTTTAATTTTTTTTTGTTTCATGAGCGTTTGATTCATGGTTTTATGGTTCGTTCCCTTGCGTATAATTATGGTAACTATCATAAAATATACTAAAAACACAAGATTTGAAATTATTTTGTATTAATGAAATAACCTAATTTTAAATGGTCGTATATATCTCTTGGTTATATTATTTTAGGATGATACATTTGATAAAATTTTGATGAAAATGTTTTCATTTATTTTGGCAATTTTTACGACCATCACATAGTTGTATCATTTAATTTAATATAATATATATATGTTGGTTCCAGAAACAATATAGACTAAAATATTATTATTAAAATATTAATTAACAATAATAATGGTTTTATGGGGAGCCTTGAAGAGTCTAATAGAAAATTAAAATGCATTATCCATGATGGCGGTAAATCTCCACATCATAAATGATGTTTTCATTTTTAGAATAAAAGGGATAGGAGAAGGGGATTGATGATGGATATTAGATTCACATAGTAAAATTAATGTTTATATAATATATTGGAGTAATAATTTTACATTGATAATGGGAGGTTATGAGAAGATAATAAAAGAATATAATTTGAAAAAGAAGGATTCGGGGATTTGCATCTGGAAATATTATCCTTCAGAACCAACTTAAGGCACTGGGTTTGGTATTTAATTAATACTAGATTCTCAAAAACTTGAAGAAGATTCTTGGGAATATAATTGGAAAACATTTAGATCAGATTCAATGATTATGACGTGTAAGTGGAAGATGTGGTGTGGGGTGGTATTTATAGGGAGGAGTGAGGGGTGCTTTAGATTATTTTATTCATTTGTTTATTATTTTGGAAAAATACTATCAATAATGATTATTCATGTGACTGAGTACTATAAATATTGCTTGTGAGTTCAAAATAATGGTGCTTATATCATACATTCATTATTCATGACATAATAATTCACTTATTTATCTTATACTGTAAATTATTGTATTAGAGTGTTGATAAAATATTTAATTACTTTAGAAAATTCTCAAAAATTCACCCTAAAGGTTTTTTGACTTATAGACTTCATAAATAGACTCCATTTTATAAAACTAATTTTATAAACATTTTAAATTTAAATTTTTACATAAAACCATAATTTATTTTAAAAGTATTGATTTAATAATTTTAGTCGATTTCATGACACAATGAAAAAATAATTATGGTCTCATAAAAATATCATGTAATAAAATATCTAAAAATATTAATTTATGAATCTATTTTATGAAAAAAAATATTTTAAATTATTATATTTATTTTAAAATTGTAAATAAAATTTTACATTTTACAAAGATACAAACACTTAATTTATCTTTTTTGAAAGATTTTTTTACATATACCATGAAAAATATATCATAATTTTATTTTAAGTTGGGGTGTGCCTTAGTGGTAGACATTCACCATGATTTTTCATCTGACCCAAGTTCAAATATGTTGTGGGAGCGATTTTCATTAGGAAGGCAGTGACGTTGGCATGAGGTAGGAATGTAGTAACATAGACATAACACAAGAAGGCGGTGATGTATTTATGTCGTAGGCAGATGGTGATACAGGAATGACGTTGACGACCACATTACTATTCCTACTGTTATGTTAATATTAACTAGTATATCACAATTCATTTATGCTCAAAATTTCATATAACACAATATATTAAATAAATTGAATTTATTTAAGAAGATATATACCACAAAATCTTGGGGTGTTATACATAAGACCACTCTCAATCCTCATTTGGGTCAAACCAATATAATCATTCCATCTCATTTTTTTTGTGTTAGACTTAATACATATGATTAAAAATTGATGATTGTAATAATAAACTTATATGTCCTATCCTGAGTTTATGGATTTGATTATTTGAGGTGGTATGGGAAACCATGAATAGAATGTACGGTGAAATAAGAAACCAAGTAATTTATATACTTCGTTTGACATGTGATATGTAATTAAATAAATCAAAGTAGAATGTGCACTTTGATTTAGAGGTATGAGGAATGCATTGGAATTATTATGTGACGGGTGGGGCCCACTATAGCCCCTCTATGCATCGGTAGATCTCAGGAAACAACTAGCAGTGGAATTGTCTGAGGCCTTTCCAATTTATTAGTTATGGATTTTGGCTGAGGCCTTAATCATTAGACGTCTTGGCCGAGGCCTTGACACAGTCTGACATATGCATTTTCCTCATTATGAATATGAAAAATTAATTAACTAGAGGAATATTCGACTAGTATAATATTCCTGGTTAACGAGTTTATGATTATGAGAATTCAACGAATATAAGTATGGAATATTATTTATGAAATATTCAGAGATTTTATGGCCAGTGTTTGTTACACAAGTGTAAAAGATTAAATAGATGTTATTATTTTTAGCACAACTTCGATTATGCATTACACATAGTTATTAATCCTGTACTTGTGTTTCAACATTGATTTTATTTTGTTTATTATCTCGAATGATAATTTACTTAATTAAATTATTTTAATGTTAGCATGTGTTAAATTGTGGACTTATATCCCTTAGACAATTGACTTAGTATGTTTAATGGGTTATAGCTTTTTGAAGGAAATGTTTTATGGAAATTTTAAAGAATATTTTCAAAATTTATTTTGAGTATAGTAGGTTATTATTAAACCCCTTAATAGGCATTCATATGTTCACCCCATGTTTTTGTTTAAAAAATTTCAGGTATGGGTTTTTTCTAAAGAAGTAGTCAAATGTAGCTGGTTTCTCAGAGCCTAAACCAAATTTGATCCACTCTATGGAACCTTCTCCGAGTACCTGGAAGTTGGAGCATGATATTTGGTATTAGATGATTTAGTTAAGACGAATATAGAAAACCAAAACCAAACAATAAAAACTTACTTAAGCAATAGTAATGAACAATAGTAAGAATGTTGTTTTCTTAATTTTCATATAGAAAATGAAGGTACCAACCTCTTGTCCCTTCCCAATGAAGCCTTGGAAACCATAATTTCAATAGGAAACCATGAAAATTATATAAACTTTTCTCATATTTGTATGACATGAAAACATATTTATGATATATCCAATTCTCCATGAATACTTCGACTGCACCGGGGAGCAGACTTGGTTTTCATCTTTATGATGGATGACCAATTTAAATACTACGTACGACGGGGAAAATACTATGAGATACTCATTAGATGCTTCACCGTAGTGGAGGGAATCCAATCCCTCTCAGCCTTCCAAGAAGCTTCTACAGCGGGAGACCTCTGCGCGGCATTTATGTGTCAAGTTCTATCCTATGAACATTATGGTCAAGTGATGGATTTCAGAGTTCTCGAATACGAAGCCACCCGATGGGTGTAAAGACATCAAGTGTATAATGATGTATCTTAGTTATAAATCCCTTTTGTTAGGCTATTGAGATACCATAAGTGCCCCATGATATCGATCCTGATTGCTCAGGTCGTATATGGTTTTGGGAGATCGATAATTTTGAACTTGAACTAGGGATTCGTGTATTAGGGACATGGGGAAAGCACTAGCTCTGCTTTATTTTATGTACCAGTGATTGTATAAGAATATAATTTGTTGTCTTTTCTTTTTTTACCCTTTAATCGGATATACTTATTGAATGAGTATTACTAAGTAATGTATCATAATTAATTTTAAGATGGAAAGACAAACCCATATTTTTTCTCTCCCTGTAGAGGTACTAGAGATCATTGCGATCAAAACCTATGAAGAGGAATACCTACCTCTCGCAAACCTTCAGAAAACATGATAACAACTATATGCAGTGACAAACAGTCCACACATTCTCCGCACCTGTCATGGAAATTATTCCATTTACTACCGCATAGCAACAGCACAACTGGCCGAGTATAGGCGAAGAGGAAAATACCACGAAGGTATTTTCCTATACTTCACCCTAGGTTGGAACTACATGGCCAGAGTAAGGTTTCAAGAGGCAGCTTTGGAGGAAATGTTTTGTGAGGATTACATGTACCAACTTCTCAGTTTTATCCTTTACAACAATGTCTATGGCATAGATGTTCTCAAACGAGACGTATTTCATATGGTTCTTCATGAGTTGGTTCATTCAGATATTTCTAAACTTTCTACCATTTCATCTTTCCTCTTGAAGCCCGTGTTGTTGAGTCAATAAGGTTTTCCTTATGACTTTTCCATTCCTTCTTGTTTCGAAAATCACAAACACCTTATACTTAAGAAAATATTATTTTTACCCCCCATATGGAAAATTTACTTCTTTAAGAAAATTTACCTTATCATATACACTCTCATACATAACAATATTATTCTTAAATTAAAAAAACTGGATTCATAACCAAATTTCCGGAGCCATGTAATGGAATGATTTGGAGCATTCTGTTTTTAGGATCCGAATTCTGGATGTGATCTGTAATGGAGTTTTAATCTGAATTCTGGACTCCAAACTCTCAAGTAGTTCGACTCTGAACTCTTAGGCAGTTCGACTCCGAACTCTGAAGAAGTTCGACTCCGAACTCTCAAGTAGTTCGACTCCAAACTCTTAAGAAGTTCGACTCCGAACTCTCAAGTAGTTCGACTCCGAACTCTGAAGAAGTTCAACTTCGAACTCTTAAGTAGTTCGACTCCGAACTCTAAAGATGTTTGGCTCCAAACTCCTTAAGTGGTTCGACTCTGAACTCTGAAAGTTCAGAATCCGATCTCTGGTAAAACCAGACTTCAAATTCCTATAAAACAGGATCCGAATATTTATTAACATAGACTCCGAAATTCTTTTTGGTTAGACTCCAAACTTTTAACTTGCTTACACTCCGGAATATTGATTAGATTTTACTTACATATGCATCATTTCAAAATGATGTCGTACATTCAGTTATACATAGTTTGTTATAAAATGATGTCAACTATTCTGTTTCTAATTAACCGTTGGTTGAGTTACACGTGTACAGGTCCCTCCGAATTTCATGGAAAATATGATCATTGGAAGAGGGAGCTGACCGTAGGAAATTTACCTATAAATAGGAGCTCATTTGAAAGATCTCAAAAATGAGAAATGAACAAGTTGATCGATCTAGAGAACACACGTTGTTAAGGTTATTTCTAGAGAGAGAATCTTTTCATGCCTTGTGCATACTAAACCGCTCGTTCAGATTTCTTTGTACGACTCCGGATGTTGGTGATTACATTGGAGGACTTCTGGTGATAGGAAGACAGAGGTTCCGACTACCTTGAAGTTCGAGAGCTTCCTTGCTGAGGAAGATAGAGGTTCCAACTACCTTGAAGTTGAGGGCTTGTGTGGATAGAAAGACAGAGATTCCAATCTTTATATCGAGGGCTTACCCTGGTGTGGGTAAGATAGACTTGCATGAAAGTATAAATCAAGGGACCTTTATCCAAGGTTGTTGGATACCCTTCTCTTTGGGTTAAAAGATTCATATCTTGTTACTTGTAGTTTTACTACTTGTTTTTCTGCTGCATATTGTATTCTAAGGAAATTATAACCTTCTTGTATTTTTGTACACCTTTACTCTGATTATATTAAGATTCTCTACACTTTAAGGTAGAAAATTATATTGTAAACTTAGGTTTCAACTCCCCAGATGGTGATTATATGTGTTGTGAATTTTCTTAAGTTTAACTTTGTTAAACCTAGATTTTCCTTATCTAAGGAAAACATAGTTATCCATAACTAACTTTAAAGGTTCCAAAGGAATTTTTAAAGTGTACAATTCACCCCCCCCCCCCCCTCTTGTATATTGAGCATCTACATTGTTATTTCGATCCTTCAATTGGTGTTAGAGGGGGTCTCTGAAACACTCACACTCACGTATAAGCTTTTCTTGAACTTTTTCATTCTAAACTTTTTCATTCTGAACTTTGTCATTCCGAACATTGTCATTTCGAACATTCTAATTCGGAGCATTGTTATTCTGAACATTGTGGTTACGAACTTTCTCTACTAACTAGTTTGGTTTCCCAATTTGTTTTAGAATGGAAGTAATCAATGTTGTCTCTATAGACAATCTAAATCCTACAATACTACCGTTCTTTGATGGTAATGACATTGAATACTGGAGAGATCTAATGAAGAATTTTTTCATCATCACTAGAGTGGATAATTTCGTTATGCATACTGGTGATTATAAAATTCATGATAAGGAAGTTAGAATGTTCACTAACCAGTAAAATAAAGAGTATCAACTCAATTATAAGGTACGCAATACTTTACTATGTTTAATGACTAGAAATATATATAGCCAAATTTCTTTTTGTGAAGAAGATAATTGTATCTGGAAGAAGTTATAAGTTACACACTTTGGCACTTCTAATGTGATTGAAACTAGGAGATCTACGCTAAGAGCTGAATACCATGGGTTCAATTTTCCGTATAGTGAACCAATATGCAAAGTTTAACAGAGGTTTATGAATATAGTCAATAGCTTATAGTCTATGGGAGAAAAAGGGTTAGAGGATGAATCCCTTGTAGATAAGATAATTGATATTATGCCCAATGAGTGGGAATCAAAGAGAACAACCATAGATGAGAACAGGAAGGTCACTCAAATTTATCTCGATGAGCTATTCGGGACTCTTCTCCAACATGAAAGAAGAATGAAGAGAAATGATGACAACATCAAAAAGAAAAATGGGAATGGTACTGTTGCTTTTACAACTACGTCAAATCATATTAAAGCTAAGACTACTGAAAGAGTAACCAGATCCAATTCTAAGAAGGTGGTTGTTCTATCAGATTCTAATGAAATTGAAATCTCAGAAAATGAGTTATCAAATCTTGCTCGAAGGATGAACAAGATAGCCGGCCAGAGAAACTTCCAATCTAAGTATAAGAAAAAGGAAAGGAAAGGAAGGAAAGATGGAGAAGTTACTTGTTACGAATGCAAAAGAGTTGGACATATTAGACCAGATTGCCCTCTACTCAAAAATAAAGAAAGGAAAGAAAGGCATTCTGAAAGGAGCAGGAAGAAGTATTACAAAACCAAAGATAATAACATACTAAAAGAAAATGTAACCTAGAGTGCCAGTGGTGGTGACTCTTCAGATGAATCTTATGATTATGAATCTTCAGGAAAGAAGAATCTTGGTCTTATAGCTAGATTACCTATTGGCAATCATTGCTTTATGGCTAAGGTACGAAATTTTGAATCATTGACCAATGTATCTTTAAATCCTAATGATAGTAATTATTATAACTCCTCAGATGAAGAATCTTCTTCTGATAACGAAAATACTTCACCTACCTATGAAGAAGTTTCTAGGTTTTCTGAACTTCTTGAGATTGAGAACTCTAAACACAATAAGAAACTTGATAAGGAAAACTCTAGGAATTCTATTCTTACAAAAGAGATATCAGATCATTCTAAAGATCTTGATGAGAAGAATTCTAATTTTATAAGTATTTTGAAAAATCTTAAGGAAGTATGTTCTGAGAGGAACAAACTTTATAAAGAGTTAGAAAAAGTAATTTCTATGAAAAGTGTTTTCGAGCCTATATCTAGTTCTAAATCTAATGATTTTGAAGACAAAAACATGGTTATCAAACTCAAGTCTGAAATCATTTCCTTAAAGAAGTGTTTATCAAACATTACCCATGGTAAGGAAAATTTTGATAAAATGTATTCTCAAATACGACCATTAAGAATCAAATCTGGATTTGGTTATACCCATGAAAACCCAATTTTTAGGAACAACTACTTTGTTCCACAAAGTTCACCATTTTGTACCAAGTGTCAAGGTGGTGGTCACTGGGCAAATAATTATTCTTTAAATAAAATCCAATATCTAGGTTTTCATGAAGCCTATTTTTCTAAAAATGTGTGGGTTCCTAAAATTTTGTTGTCTATAAATTCCAGATCCAAACAAGTTTGGATTCCGAAAGTCTAATTCTTTTCTTGTTTTCAGGAATATAGAGGAATTACCAATAATAATACATGGTACATGGATAGTGGATGTTCTTGTCACATGACTGGTAATAAAATCTCTTTTGAAAAGATTATCAAAACAAAAGGAGGAAAGGAAACTTTCAGAGATAATGAAAAAGGATAAATTGTTGGTATTGGTAATATTTTTCTTCTAGGTAAAACTTTGATTTCAAATGATTTATTGGTTAAGGGTCTTAAGCACAACCTCATTAGCATAAGTAAGCTATATGATGAAGGATACCTTGTGAATTTTAGGAATGATAAGTGCTTAGTACACAATTACAAGGAAGAATTTATTCTCTCAGTCAATAGGTAAGAGAATGTTTATACTTTTAACTTAGAAGACCCAAGGAGCCAAGATTTACCTTGCCAATGTGCAATGTAAGATCATTCCTAGCTATGGCATAGAAGGCTAGGACACTGTAACCTTAAAAACTTATGTAAATTCTATAAGAAGAAACTATTTAAGGATCTACCGGATCTTAGATTTGATTCTTCTAAAGTTTGTGATCCTTGTCAATATTAAAAGAAACATAAATCTAGTTTTAAATCAATTGGTGAAGTCTCAAAGACTGATGCATTATAGTTAGTGCACATGGATCTTTTCGGTCCAACACAAACTGGAAGTATTGGAGGCAAATACTATGGGTTTGTTTTAGTTGATGAATACACTAGATTTAGTTGGGTCTATTTTCTAACAACAAAGTCAGAAGATTATTCTTATTTCAAAAGTTTTAGAGCACACTTTAAAAATGAGAGAAATCTTCCTCTCAAAACTATTTATAGTGATCAGGGAGGAAAATTTCAAAATTCAGATTTTGAAACGTTTTGTTGTAGGAAAGGTATTAGTCACAATTTTTCAGAACCTAGAACTCCTCAACAAAATGGTGTAGTTGAGAGAAGAAATAGGATTCTTCAAGAGGTAACTAGAACCATGTTGAGTGAATATTCTATAGCTGGACATTTCTGGGCTGAAGCTGTAAGTACTACTTGTTATAATATAAATCGAGTTTTGATTAGACCTTTTATTAATAAAACTCATTATGAGTTATGAATGGTAGAAAACCAAGACTAACCTACTTCAAGGTTTTTGGTTGCAAAGTATTAATTCTGAATACTAAAGGTAACTTACATAAATTCGCACCAAAATCTGATGAAGGAATTTTCTTAGGTTATTACACAACTTCTAAGGCTTATAGAGTTTTTAATAAAAACACTTGTACTTTTGAAGAAATAGTGCATGTAAAATTTGATAAGTCTGATCCTTTTGTTTTTAAACTATCCCAACCTACATCCTCAGATGCGTTTTCAAAAACTGATTGTTAACCCCTGATAGAGGATCCTTCTGATAAAGAAAATGTTCAAGAATATACTTCTGAAATATTTACCCCAGAAGACTTTCTACCCTATGTTGATGAACAGGTTTTACAAAACCAAAATCAGGTGTTTCTTAATAATCATCCTAGTGATAATATCATGGGTGATGTAAATCAACCTGTAAGGACTAGAAATTCTTAAAGAAATGAAGTAGAACATCTAGCACTTCTTTCCCAATTAGAACCAAAAATCACTGATGAAGCTTTAGGTGATGATGATTGGATCAAAGCCATGAAAGATGGACTAAATGAATTTGAGATGAATAAAGTCTGGACCTTGGTTAACAGACCTAAGGAAACATCAGTTATTAGAGTAAAATGGGTTTTCGGAAACAAATGTGATGAAAATGGAGTTATAGTAAGAAATGAATCTAGACTCGTTACTAAAGGCTATAATCAGCAAGAAGGAATAGACTCTAAAGAATCATATGCTCCAGTAGATAGACTTAAATCTATTCATATTCTACATGGCTTTGCAGAATCCTTCAATTTTAAACTTTTTCAAATGGATTTGAAATGTGATTTTCTTAAAGGTTATGTTCAAGAGGAAGTTTTGGTTGAACAACCTCCTAGTTTTGAAGATACAAAACATCTTGATCATGGTTTTAGACTTACCAAGGCTTTGTATGGTCTTAAACAAGACCCACGAGCATGGTATGATAGACTGACAAAATATTTGCATCAAAAAAACTATGTTATGGGAAATGAAGATCCAACCCTTTTTATAAAGAAAGATAAGAAAATTGTTTTGATTGTTCAAATTTATTTTGATGACATCATATTTAGTTTAACTCAACAATGTTTAACTAATTCTTTTGCAAGAATATTGATGTCTGAGTTTGAGATGAGTATGATGGGTGAGTTAACTTTTATCCTTGGTTTTCAAATTTTTTAAAAACCAGAAAGAACCTGTATATCTCAATATAAGTATATTAAATATCTTCTCAAAAAGTATGGTTATGACAACACTAAGAGTATAAGTACTCCCATCAGTACCTCAAACTCTTTAGATCTTGATGAAGCTGGGAAACTAGTAGATCAAACATCTTTTAGAGGTATGATAGGAAGTCTACTTTAATTAATTGCTAGTCAACCAGACTTAATGTTTTCAGTGTGATTATGTGCTAGATATCAATCCAATCCTAAGGAATCTCACTTAAAGGCAGTGAAAATAATTTTTCGCTACATAAAGGGAACCATGGATCTTGGATTATTTTATACTTCTGGAAATTATTTTGTTCTAAAAATATTTTCTGATGCTGACTTTGGTGGATGTAGAATGGATAGAAAAAGTATATCCAGAACTTTTCATTTCTTAAGAGATTCATTAGTTTCTTGGTCCTGCAAAAAAACAAAATTTTGTAGCACTTTCCACTGCTGAAGCCGAATATATAGCAGTTGGAGGTTGTTGTGCTCATGTTTTGTGGATGAAACACACACTCATAGACTATAGCCTGAGTTTTACTAAGACTCAAATATTGTGTGATTACACAAGTTCCATTGCCCTAAGTATGAACCATGCACATCACTTCCATGCAAAGCACATAAGTATTAGGCATCACATTCTTAGGGATCACACACTTAAAAAAAGATATCATTCTTCAGTTTATCGGAATGCAAGATCAACTTGCTGATATTTTCACAAAATCATTACTCGCTAATAGATTTGAATATATTAAACAAAATTTAGGAATGATAACTGTAAGGTAATAATTCTTCATTAACTTCTTGTTGAACAATTCTCCTAATAGTAAAAAACTCCCCTTTATAGGGGGAGTACATTTGATTGATAGTGTAAAAATAATTTAAAAAAAGACTTTCGGAACTGAACTTCTGGAATGGAAATTTCTGAAACTAAAATTTCCGGAATGGGAATTTCTGGAACTGAATTTTTCAGGACTGAAATTCTTAGAATGAGAACGTCCGGAATGGAAGTCTTTGTACTGAAAACATCCGGAATGGAATTTTTGTACTGATAAATTTCATGATGAGATTTTCGGACTGGATTTTTCGTAATGAAGTTTTCGTAAGGATGTTCTTTTTTGGAAGAATATTACCAATTATGAATAATATTTCTTGTTAATCCGTAAGTTATGATTTTATTACTTATAGTTTTGTAAAAAAAAATCTTACTGGTATCTTCCTTGTTTTTAAAGGTTCGGATTCTAGTTTTTCCTCAAATCCGAATGTTTTCTTTAAAAACCTCAAAATATCGGAGTCAAATTTTTCCTTGTAGAATTATTCTCAACCGTCAGATCTGATCAAACTATTTTCAACCGTTAGATAGATTTTGGAAGACCAACGGTCAAATTCTATTCCTATATATAGGGGACTTTGAGACTCATCCCACATCGGTTTTTCAAGCTTTTGTGTCTCAAAGCTCTGCTGCTTCTCTTAAGGTCGGTTCTAAACCTCATGAAGCCGATCCGAATCTTTCAGTTTACTTCACTCTGAATGACTGTTGAAGCAACTTCTCCAGATATGTCAACTGTGAAACCTATCTCAAAGTGTTTAGTTTTCAGGGAAAGGTTAGTTCACCCGGATTTTTATAAACATGATTCTATTATTTCAAAGAATATTAGACTGAATGGATGGGAAGATGTCTGTATATCAATGTCAGATAAACAGAATCCGGTTTATACTAATTTGTTAATAGAGTTTTATGATTCTGTTACCTTCCTGGTGGAAGATGGCAGAGAGAGGTTTTCTTTCAAGTCTTATGGGAAGACTTATAAACTTTATTACACTAAGGCAGCGAGTCTAGTTTGTATATCATATGAAGTAGAAGCTGAATTCTGCTATCAAAAACTTTTGGATGTGCAAGGGAGTTTCAATAAGGAGAAGGCACTGAAGTGTCTTGGGCTTAAGGATGATTCAACAACTAATATTTCTTGGCTCACTCTGAACAATATAATTCTCCAACTCTGGGTGCATTGTTTTCTGGTTTCGAGAAGAGGAGATAAAGACAATCTGAAGAAGTGTGATATCTATGTCTTAGATTTTTTGGTAAATCTGAGAAAGATAAATCTGATGAGGCATGTCTTGGTTACAATCAAGAATATCAAAGAAGGAAATCTGAGAGCTCAGATTATTATGTTTCCTGCCTTATTATCTAAGCTGGTAGTTCAATGCTTTGAATCATTCAAGGTAGCCTGCAAATCAACGATCCGGAATTGCAAGCTCATTCTAGTCAGTGATGATACTCTTAAGAGGATGAAGATGGTTTTTTCCAGTGAGTCCGAAGAATTTTACCCCTTATCTATGGAGGAGTTTGATGCAGCTGAAAAAGAAACACAATCTTTGGAACCTTAAAAAAAGAAAAGGAAGAAGAGAAAGGATAAGGAAGTGGTTGTTGATGAATAAGTTCCTTAGCCTAAGGAAACTCAATCTGCTCCCCCCAATCCGATGAAGCAGAAAACATATACAGATGAAGTAGTAGAAAAGTGGAGGGATGATAAAGAAATGAGGAAGGAATGGGATCCTCAATTCGGACTGGACCCTACTGAGGCTAATGCATTAAAGGAAAAAGATGCTGAGGAGCTAGATAGACAAGTGAAGGAAAAGAAATTGAGAAAGAAGATGTCTGAAGCTGAACTAGTGCGATCTTTGCTAAAAGATACAGAGATGGATTCTGAAAGGATTCCAATTCCGGAAACTTTCGGTGTTGAAAATTCTTTTCCAGAAACTCCAGCGAAAAACTATGTCACTCTGGAAAAGGAAAAGGGTAAAGAACTAGTTGTAAAAGCTTAGAAGGAAGTTGCTGAAGCAGTAGAGGAAGAAGTAGAAGAAGAAGAGGAAGAGGAGAGTGAAGATCTAGATACCTTGATCAAGAATGTACAGAACTACAAAGATAAGGATAAATCTGCAAAGATAGTTACCTTAGGCAAGGGAGATGAGGAATCTAGCAAGAAAAATAAAGAAGAAGAAGAAGAAAATGTGTTGTATGATGAAGAATAATCCTATGAGAGGAATTTTCTTGAGGAAGTTCATGAAAAACAGAAACCAGATGAAGATCAGATTGTTCAAGTTTCTGAATTTGAGGAAGTATCTCCTAATGTGGAACCCATTCCGAAATCTGACAAGGGGAACAAATCTCTCATGAAGACAATTGTAAAAGATCTCATCAGGAGGAAAGAGGTTGGTGGTACCTCTAGAAGAAAGTTGATGCAAGCTGAAGAAGATCAGTCTCCATGAAAAGTTTCTGATTCAGAATCATCATCTCATGGGCATGATTTTGTGGTTCAATCTTAAAGGAAGTTGGTGGACACCATTCCGATTATTCCAACAATAGATTCCATATTCCAGTTGCTGCAACAATCTATGAATCAGAAATCTGATTCTTTATCCATGATCATGGATAAGTTTGTGAAGTTGGAAGCTGAACAGAAAAGGTTTCTGATCGATTATGACGAGCATAGGAAGTCCTGCAGTAAGGTAACCAAGTGTTCTAAGAGAGTTGATGACGATTTAGTTCACTTTGAGAATTTTCAGGCTGAAGTTCAAAATGATTTTGAAATGGAGGATAAAAAGGTTAATGAGATTCTTGAGAATTTGAACCAGGAGAAAAATTTCCGGATTCAACGGGTCAGGGATCTGAGTGGGAAGCTTAACTAAGTATCTCAAAATTATAAAATTGAAAGAGATTTCTGGATGGAGTTTCAGCAGAAGATGGAAAAGCAAGATGAGATAATAAAGCTGCAAAAAGAAGCCTTGGAAGCTCAGGCAGAGGATTTAAAAGCTCAATAATAAAAGGTAAATGACTTGGAGAGGCAACGAGAGAAATATCAAAGAGACTTGAAGAATCTCAAAGCCTTTTTATAGAATCTCATTCCGAAGTAAAAGGAAGAAAAATGATCCCACTCCGATCTTTTGTTGTATTTGTCTTTCCTTGTAAATTTTTTTCCCAAAATCTAATGAAATGGTTATCTGGTTGGTTATATATTGTTATATACTAATGTTTTAGGTACCATACTTTGTTTTCCATTCCCTTCAATTCTTTTGGAAAATCACAAAGAGGGAGAAGGAAAAATAAATACTCCTACAGAGGAGAAAGGAAATATTTCTAAGAGAAATATCCTTAAAGAAAGGGGAGTTTCGCACTACGAAGTTTTTCATTCTTACAATAATGAAAACTATACTCCGGAAACTATGAATACAATCCTTAGAGTTTCAATGCCTAAGGGGGAGTTAGTTGTATTCACATATATCCATGAACAAAAAGTGATAAGTTTTAATTTTCAAAGTCTAATGAAAATTTTCAAAATCCTTATATCCTTTTTCGAAAGGTTGTTTGTGATTTCAAAAAAGGGGGAGATTTTTAAGTCAATAATGTTTTCCTTATGACTTTTCCATTCCTTATTGTTTTGAAAATCACAAACACCTTATACATAATCAAATATTATTTTTACCCCCATAAGGAAAATTTACTTCTTTAAAGAAATTTACTTTATCCTATATTTTCTCATACATAACAATATTATTCTTAAATGAAAAAAACCAGATTCTTAACCAAATTTTTGGAGCCATATAATGGAATGATTTGGAGAATTCTGTTTTTAGGATATGAATTCTGGATGTGATCTGTAATGGAGTTTTAATCCGAATTCTGGACTCCGAACTCTCATGTATTTTGACTCCGAACTCTTAAGCAATTCGACTCCGAACTCTGAAGAAGTTAGACTCCAAACTCTGAAGAAGTTCGACTCCAAACTCTGAAGAAGTTCAACTCCGAACTCTCAAGTAGTTCGACTCCGAACTCTTAAGAAGTTAGACTCCGAACTCCCAAGTAGTTTGACTCCGAACTCTGAAGAAGTTCAACTCCGAACTCTTAAACAGTTCGACTCCTAACTCCTTAAGAGGTTCGACTCCGAACTTTGCAAGTTCAGAATCCGATATCTGGTGAAACTAGACTTCGAATTCCTATAAAACAGAATCTGAATATTTCTTAACATAGACTCCTAAATTTTTTTTGGTTAGACTCCAAACTTTTAAATTGCTTACACTCCGAACTATTTATTAGCTTTTACTTACATATGCATCATTTCAAAACGATGTCGTACATTCAGTTATACATAGTTTGTTATAAAATGATGTCGTCTATTCTGTTTCTAATTAACTGTTGGTTGAGTTACATGTGTACAGGTCCCTCCAAATTTCATGGAAAATATGACCGTTGGGAGGGGGAGCCGACTGTTGGAAATTTTCCTATAAATAGAATCTCATTTGAAAGAGCTCAAAAATGAGAAATGAACAAGTTGACAGATCTAGAGAACACACGCTGTTAAGGTGATATATAGAGAGAGAATATTTTCATGCCTTGTGCGTACTGAACCACTCGTTCAGATTGCTTTGTGGGACTCCGGATGTTGGTGATTACATTCGAGGACTTCCGGGGATAGGAAGAAAGAGGTGCTGACTACCTTGAAGTTAGAGGGCTTCCTTGCTGAGGAAGACAGAGGTTCCAACTACCTTGAAGTTGAGGGCTTGCGGGGATAGCAAGACAGAGATTCTGATCTTCATATCGAGAGCTTACCCTGGTGTGGGTAAGACAAAGTTGCTTGAAAGTATAAATTAAGGGACCTTTATCCAAGGTTGTTGGATACTCTTCTCTTTGGGTTAAAAGATTCATATCTTGTTACTTGTAGATTTACTACTTGTTTTTCCGTTTCATATTGTATTGTAAGGAAAGTATAACCTTCTTTTATTTCCTTACACCTGTACTCTGATTAGTTTAAGATTCTATACTCTTTAAAGCAAGAATCTTATATTGTAAACTTTGGTTTCAACTCTCCCGATGGTGATTAGATGTGTTGTGAATTTGCTTAAGTTTAACATTGTTAAACCTGGATTTTCCTTGTCTAAGGAAAACATAGTTATCCATAACTAACTTTAAAGGTTCCAAAAGAATTTTTAAAGTGTTAAATTCACCCCCCTTTTGTATATTGAGAATATACATTGTTATTTCGATCCTACACGCGTGTTTGATGCAAGAGTTCAACCGCTTCTGTCTGAGGTGTGTCTGGATTAGAGAACATGAGGGGTTGAGAATCAATTTGTGTTTTCCAATGAATGCACCTGAGGACCCTCTAAGATGAGGATGGTGGTGAGAACATTGGAGATATTTTTTTCTGTTTATAGGAAATGAATTTTGAGGATGCAATTCTTCCTAGGGGGAAAATATGACACCCCAAGAATTTGTTTTTCAAGTAATGATAATTTCAATGATTTTATGCTATCTGTTACCCAAACAAGACTTATCTCTTATGGAAAATTAATAATATGATGTAATGGAATAAGCACATGAATTTTATGCAAGGATTTTTATTCAAATAAAAACACTATCATTGTTACAATACACCAAGATCAAAGGTAAAATCAAGCTAACCAAAGATACTTATTAAAAATCGTATCAGGATTACTGGAAGACCACCCAAAACAACAAGAACCTCGAGAAGGAAATAAGGGTCCTTTGTATATGTCATAACGAACATGGGAACTGCCAATGCCACTACGGCTACACTAAGCACTACTGGAATAATGAGAACCATTTCCTTCCCCTATCTTGAGTTTTATGGCACTATAATTCTTTGTTTTATATAGTCCCAATTTGACCATTTCCCTTGATGATCATGGAATCCTAATGCCTATAAGTATCGCCATTGGACATGTCGGATAATTAATTTAAAACTTATAAGTATATTTTAATTCACCAAATAATTAGGTTACGAAATTGAAAAATTATGAACTTACTCCTAACCATGAGATTTAAGAGAACATAATGAAATGTTTTGAATTATACATTGGTGTTTTCAAAATGTAATAAGAAATCCAAAACATGTTGCAATTAATTCAAGTGTGTTGTAAATATTTTCATTTGATAACTTAAACTATGTTTAAATTCTTGTTAATTGAATTA
This sequence comes from Viscum album, assembly GCA_963277665.1. Lineage (NCBI taxonomy): Eukaryota > Viridiplantae > Streptophyta > Magnoliopsida > Santalales > Viscaceae > Viscum > Viscum album. The sequence continues at coordinate 1,364,407,508 of OY728133.1, forward strand.
ATTAAACTAGGTTTTAGACAACTATAACACTAATATATGAATTATCAATTGGTTTATAACTTTTAAAGTTAAAGGATTCGTATATATAGACAACCTTAGAGAATAACTTTAAAAAAGGTTTAATTTTCAAACAATTTTTTATAAAAAATCTATATATAAAAGGTGAATTTCAATAGTGTTATTTCTCCTTAAAACTTCATATTTTTTTAAACTTAGGTTATACAAAAATTGTGCCTACTAGGGCCATCCCTTTTATGGGTGGGTTGAGGGAGGGGACATACTCTGTGTAGATAAGCCTAGCCCTCATCCCATGCGAGGTCCAACATGAGCTCGAGCATAGGTCTCCCGAGGGGCGCACAAAATCATGGGAGCGAACGCACGAGCGTGCAACGCGGGCGCACAACCACGGTGAGCGTCGGTAGGTTGAGGCCTGCGGGGGAGTGGGAGCCCATGTGTATGGCCCCCTATGTGTGTGTTGTGTGTTTTTTGATTATGTAATTGGAGGCTTGGGCTTATATGGATGCTCGGAACGCACCACCGATTCAATGTGGAAGTGATTTTTCGGGCGAAAGGAAACCATGGTCGTTGGATCACTTATCGCGTGATCTGGGCCGTCGAAATCGTCCTCACATTCGACCATTATCCGCCATGGAAAATCACCATATTTTTTAGATATTTCTAATATGGAACGATCTAATCATGGAAATTTGTTTTTTTTAACGCTACTTCGGTCTTAGGTCTTCTGATCAGATCCAGATTTAATCTGAGCAGTTCAATATCTTTAAATACCACAGATGCATCCCAGCCCTTAATTCCATGTCAAATTTGATCTGGACAGTCCATTTTTCTCCCGATCTTTTCCAGCGATGATGTCTTCATCCTCTTGCAGAATGCGCTGCACTAGTTCTATACACTCTGTATTGCACCATTTTTCTTCATCTATACAACCACCAGACCCTCCTCTCTCACAGTTTCCACGGAGTCCTCTTTCCCTGGTCTCTTTTTCTAATCCAAGTTTTCTTCGGACCCCATGCAACTTTTATTAATATATATATATATATATATATTGTATGGGTTTGGTTATATAAAAACACCCAAAGAAACTGAGGAACCCTCTCATCTCCTTGCACCCAAATCTTTAGCGGTCCTCAATGTGTACGTCGAGTTCTCCATCATTCTCGAGCTCCTACTTCTCCTCAAGCTAGCTAAGGGATTAGCCTTCTTTTGCTTTCAGTTTTAAGCTATATAAAAATATATATATACATATAAACCAGTAAAGGAAATATTTTATATTTAATCATCTATGTTCTTATAAATATGGATGTACATAGTATAAATAAGGTTTGTAGGGGATTTTATCATTTTTCGTGAACAAATATATATATATATATGTAGTTATATATATATATGTGTGCTTTTGTGTGTAAAACCATATCTTCTTAATCATATTTATATATAAGATATGATTTCTTAATTTAAATGATATTTCTCCAAATATATTATTTTTGTAAAGGGCTTATTGTATCTCTTCAAATCATCCGTGTTTTATTATTTTTTTATCTAGTATATATATATACATATATGTATATGAATATATATAAGTATAAAATACATGACTCTTTAATTTTTATAAAATTTATAATCCCAGATTAAGGATTTTGTTAAGATTTTAATTGTGAGATGACAAAGGATTAAAATATATGGAGTCACATTGTGTAGGAAAAGTTTTAAACCTAATCATGTATGAGCACACATAAAATATTTCAGCTTTTAAAACAATCCAATATTTTCATCCTAATAATTAAATCCATGTTTTAATTAAATTAAAATTTTCATGCTAACTTCAAATGAGAACTTTTCATAAACATGTGGCGTGTAATTGGGTATGTGGGTATGTGTGTATATATGCCAACTATGATTCCTATTTTTATTTATAAATTTTCATGGTTTTCAAAGAATGAACTAAACATACATTTCCAATTTTTTTGTCTTGAGCAATCACTACTTTTATGCATGCCCTATTGGATGAATTTCTACAGAAAATGAAACCCTAATCATGGTTTTTCAAATGCTTTCTTTTAATGTGCTTAGTTCTTGAATAGACATATTGGAATCGTGTGGCTTCATGTTCATAGGAACTCATTACTCTTCACCCTTTATAGAAGACAATAATGTTAAAAGGTTGAGTCGTATACATTTTTGTTTTGAAATTTAATGTTGTAATCAAAGGATTAATTAAAACAAATTATTGAAGTTTAGTAAACTGCATGAAATGATAAGTTTACCTTTTTATTTATTATGTTAATCTTATCTTTTAATTTAATCATGAATGTTCTTGATTAATATCTTTATGGACTTTGTCATTTTAAGTGATAAAAATGGTATCTCTTGTCTGTTAGCTGACATCACAGGTACTCTTTATTTATGTACTAATTAATGACTTGACCACACAATTCATTGTTTTGGGTCTGACTAGCTACATATTCTTAAAAATGGATGATTATAATAATAAACTTATATGTACTATTCTGAGTATATAGATTTGATTGTTCAAGTTTGTGTGGGGCACCTTGAATAGAATGTAAGGTGAAATAAGAAACCAAGTAATTTATATACTTGGTTTGATATGTGATATGTAATTTAATAAATCAAAGATTGATGTGCACATTGATTTGGAGGTTTGAGGAATGCACTGGACTTATTATGAGACTGGTGGGGCCCGCTATATCCCCTCGATGCATTGGTAGGTCTCATGAGACCACTAGCAGTGGAATTGGTCAAGGCCTTTCCCATTTATGTGTTATGGATTTTGGCTGAGGCCTTATTCATTAGACTTCTTGGTCAAGGACTTGACACAGTCCGACATATTCATTTTCTTCATTATGACTATGAAAAATTAATTAACCATAGAAATAGTTGACTAGTAAAATATTTCTGTTTAAAGAGTTTATGATTATGACAATTCATGGAATATAAATAAGGAATATTATTTATGTAATATTCAATGATTTTACGGCCAGTGTATGTTACACAAGTGTAAAAGATGAAATTCATGTTATTATTTTTTGCACAACTCTAATTATAAAATATTCTATGTTATTAATCTCGTACTTGCATTTCAACATGGAATGTCTTTTATTTATTATCATGAATGGGTATTTATTTAATTAAATTATGTTAAGGTTATCATGTTTTAAATTGAGAACTTATATCACTTAGACAATTGTCTTAGTATGTTTAACCTCTTATAGATTTTTAAAGTAAATGTTTTATGGAAATTTCAACGAATGTTTTAAAAAGTTATTTTGAGTGTAGTATGTTATTTTTAAAGCCCTTACTAGGCATTCATATTATCACACCATGTTTTTGTTTAAAACTTTTCAAGTATGGGTTTTTACTAAAGAAGTATTCAAATGTTGTTATTTTATCCGAGCATGAACTGAATTTGTTCCTCTGTATGGCACTAAATCCGGGTACTCGGAAGCTGGGGTGTGACAATAATTATGTACAATGTAACTTTTTGGAAATAAAAATGTAAATAAAATTTCTGACATATTGAATCAATGGATTAACATATGTTTTTAGAATTTGAATACTAAATTTTAAATAATTAAAAAATATAAAAACCATCTTGAAAAAAAATCATCAATGAAAATTCATGATATGAAAATTAAAAAAAAATTTTGTTGAAATTATGAAACTGTTTTTTATATAGAGTTTAATCAATTAAAGACCCAAAAATTTCAATTAAACTCAAATAATAATAAAATAAAAATTACAAAACCAATTGACGGAAAATTATATAATATAAATTTTTTAACACATTTTAATACCAAATCATTTAAATTATCTAGATAAGATGTGGTAAAAAATGTCAATTTAATGCTACATATCCCACAATCTCCCATTATAGGTTTATAAAAAGGGCCCCAAAATAATTTCCATGTAATTTTAAAGCATACCATTAATGTTTTATATTATATTTTAAGTAATATTCACATTAAATTTACTTATAAAACCATACAAGCCTTTGGAATATAAAGAATTTATGCAAGAAAGGTTGTATTTAAAATCCATTATAAATGTTTAAAAATAAGTATAACTTAAATTTTTAAATGAATTAATTTTTAAAGTAATAATTAATTTCATTAATAGAAATGATATTATGGATAATTTTTTTTAAAATAAAATATGAATTTAATGTTTTCCATAAACAACTTCTATTATAAATGTCCATAAAAATAGTGGTTGTGTTTATTAGTGCTTTTAATGATAATTTATAATGGTGTCCTTTATCTATAACAAAATTTATTATGACAAAACCTATCCGTTATCAATAATTTTTTTATCATTGATGAGAATACCACATTATAGGAAAAAAATTTAGATAACTTATTTTTTTTAGAAAAATAAATATTTGATAATATATATGAATTATTTATATATATGTATGAAATTTTTTAAAAATTAAAAATTAAATTTCAAATTATATATATGTTTGTATGTTGGAATATATATATTAATTTTTATGGAGTTATACCTTAACACCTAATTTAATTATGTAACGCCCGAACCCAGTTAGCCAGAGTCGGTGCATTATTGCGTAACATTGGAATATCACAAAGATCATGTCTCGAAATACCGATTAGTTTAGTATCCATGAAACACTAGATACGTTCATAAGTTTTACATTACATCATAAAGTAATAAAAAACTACAAAAAAATCTTTTCTTCATATCCACTCATATTATCCCTTCAGGCCATTCATAAAATACTTCTTCACATCATGGAAAAATTAAAACATTGAAAGGGGTGAGCTCAGATGCTTAGTAAGGATAACAATATAGCGGAAGCTTTCATAAATAAACATAATCATTTAAGGAAATTTATAACTAAACAAAAGCATTTAAAACATGAACTTCTGCATAATATGGCAGAAGTAAAATGAAATAATTCCATTTACTTATTCACATGGATATTGCACTGGTCGAATAATCACATATAATATCAATAACCACTTTCATAATGATGGAATGCATAATGCCAGACTATCATAACCACGTACCCAAGGCCTCATGCCAAGACTACAAATAATATTTTGTCAAGGCCTCGTGCCAAGACTCTAGTTTTTCTCAAGAGACCTACCGATGCAATTTTTTTAGAAGATACTTATGTTTAAAATTGCTCAAATATACAACAGTATTTTTCTGAAAACATTCTGCATTCTTCTGAAAACAAAATAACTAATTCTAAGATTGCTTGACTAATTACAGGCCATGATGGGTCCACGCCCAATCCCTTCATGTCTACCACACTTGAGAGTCAGGTTTTATTAAAACATTTTTAAGCTTGTGTTAAATACGTATACATTTGCACTGGATTTTCATATATTTGAGAGAAATATCTCTCTCTTTTCGAAATCATTTTAAAAAGATATGGATTGTAGTGGAAGCCGAAACTCAAATAATGGTCACGACGGCAGAGAAGTCATTGTCGCCGCATATGTACAACATGAAAAACATTCCATTTTGTCATTTACTAAAACTCTTTGCATAAAAATATTCCTTTTGAATAAACGTAAAAGTCAAAGGGGTTTATACACCGTATAAAAGAAATTTGTGTATAAAACAAAATATGCCTCAATGAAAGGAGATTGAGACGAAGTACCTTAAAAGATAATTTTTTCAATAAAATAGATCTATTATTTGTATTCACTATAAGTACATAGAAATAAAGTACAAATACAGGATAGGACAACAAAATATCATGACATAATTTGAAACTAAAAGATTAACCCAAAGAACAGAAATTGGGTTAAGATGTTCCCTTACAAAGACAATTTTTTTAAATAAAATAGATCTATTATGTGTACTCACTATAACTACACATAAATAATGTAAAAATACATGATAGGACATAATAATATCATGACATAATTTGAAAGTATGAGATTAATCCAAAGAACAGAAATTGGGTTAACAAGTTCCCTAACCTCGTGTCCGACTTGACTCGACCGTTATTTAACATCCCGAATAATAAAATAAAGTTAATTTGTAATTGATTAAGAACCTTTTTCAAGTTTATTATTCCTTTTATATCACTTATTACCATATTATGAACATTATGTAGTTATTTATGTTAATAACGGTCGTTTTGTCGATCTTTGGTACTTGAGTCAAAAAATAAACTTCTTATAATTACAAGTTGTTCATGTGGTAAAATGTACATTATATCCAGAATTATATTCATGATTTAGATATAATATATATCATATATATCCATTATATATATTCATTCATAATATTACGTATCATTTAGAGGTATGAAATGAAATGCACCGTTCATGGAGACGTTAAGCCGTACGTACGCATGAACGCTACTTTCATTTCTATTTCGTATTTAGTGGACTGAAATCATAATGATATAATGGTATATTATAATTCCAGTATAATATCATATATAATATCATTTACTCCATCCTTTATACATCCCACATATGGCATTAACCATTCAAATCACCTTGAGGGGGCGGTAGTCCGCACTTCCTAAAATGAAATTATCGCGTTTACCCATAATGGAAATCATAAAGTTATGCCATAAAGAAGAAATACATAAGCATAAGGAAAACATAATCATAATATATATCATATATAAATATAGTGACATCTTAATGGCCACCATGAGAGGTTTTAAAAGTAGATTGAACAATCATCGTTTCGTGAGGTAGAAATTCGCCAACCACAGAAACAGTATGTTCTATAACCATTAGACGAAGGTGTGTGTAAGTGTAAATCAAATCCTTCTCATAACAACATCCTAGTATATTTAAGATACTGTTTTTATTACAAAATAAAGGAATAAAAATAGTTTATGGGTTGGAGAAGCAAAATAAAAAAAATTAACAGAAGAGAAGACATTACCTTAAAATCGGGTAACTCTTTTTGATTTGAGCCAAAGGCTTCCTTGGAAAGAATTCTGCCCAAACTGAGGCTTCTATGAGTAAAGAGTGAAGTTGAGAGAGCACATGGTCAGATTTCGGCCGAGCCAAATAGCTTTTATGGTGTTAATAAGGTGGTAGAGGTGTGGGCCTTTTATAAGAGGAGAGGAGGGGCACTCTTGGAAAGTCATGAAATGTTACATTATTATGAAATGCTTTTCGAATTTTAAAGGTCGCACAGTGATATATTTCTAGGATAAGGTGATAATGGATCTAAATCTAGCCATAAAATAGGTTTTTTAGATGTTTAAGTCATAGATGTTACATTATCTTTTCATTTTATTTAAATCGTTAATTAATGAGGTAATCGATGCATCATCATGGTGTCATAACAAATTTAATTAATTTAATGTCTAAAAATTATATAAAAAATATCATGATGTAAGAAATATTTTTATCTTTCCAATGAATATTTATGGTCGAAATTATAACTTATATAACTCCATGTAATTATTGTTTTAGTAAAACTACAAATGTTTGTGACAATTTTATTTTTACTTTAAATAAAAAGTTATTAATGTCATTTTCTTACCCAAGTGGCTCCATGGGGTACACAAGTTGACCCATGGATTGTATTGGTCGGAAATGACTCACCCAATAAGGTTAGGACAAGTTTCATGATATATTAATATTTTTATAATATCATTTTTACCTTAAATTTCAATAATTACCTTTAATCGCAATTAATAAAACTTAAAAGTTACTATTCACCAAAAAATTATTTTAATCCCATTGAACCACAATTTAATTCTTAATGACAACCATGTATGTTTTATTTTTGAAAATAAAATCACAGAAGTGGTAATGTTTCATTTACATGAAAAATTAGTTTATAAACTAACACTTAGTGGTTTCACAATTCATCAAAAAATTGAAGTTTTTCAGAAAAATACCAAAATTCACCCTAAGAAATAATTAATATTCTGAATTAAAAAATGCTGTCTATTTTACAAAATTCCAATAATATAAGTTTCATTAATTAATTTTATAATTAATTCCCATTGTCAAAACAAATAGCATGTTTTTAAGAAACAATATCAATCAAAAGATTGACAATTGTTTATGTCCAATTTCAAAGTGAAATTAATTCTAATGACCACCATTGGATAAAATGGTAGAAATATATTCTAATTACACTTTATAACCACTCAATTGTATAATTTATCACTATAAATTATTTTTATTAAAAAATTTATTTTTAAGTATTTTTCACTATTCATCAAAAATTAGAAGTTCTCAAAAAATGCCAAAAATTCAACATAGGATAATTTCGATATTCCGAATCCAAAAATGAAGTCCATTTTGAAATATAAAATTTATATAATTTCAATAAGTGGTTATTACTATTCATAACTGCTACTTTTATTGGTCGTAGTGTGTTAGAACTCGAGGTTGCATACAACACACGCTGCTCTATTATTCAAAGAGGAGCATACCATGGAAGCTTGGGGTGTTACATTCTCCCCTCCTTCAATAAATTGCGTCCTCGCATTTTAATTTTTTTTCTAAAATAAAAGGTTGAAAATAGAAAATACCTTTGTGGAAAACCCACATCGGAAATAGGGTTAATAAAAATATAAAATTAAATGAAAGAAAGAGAAGTACAAATGTCACCCTAGATTCCCCATACTAGGATTCTATGAAAAAACAGATATGGAGGAAAAACAAACCATCAAGGTCTGATGGAGAGTTTTATAAAACAGGATTATGAGAAAGTTAACTACTAGAAAATCATAAACTTGTGATTGGTTAAACGATCATTGATTCCCCAATTGGAAAAGTTAACCAAAAACATTTTTGTTTTAAGTTAACTTTCATAAAGTTGAGGAATTTATTTCGGAGATTTACTAATAACGTAAGGAAATATAGATACTTATGATGTAGAATTTCATTCTTTAATAAATTTTTACCACAAACTCGTCTTTCACTCCAAAAGGAAATAGAACTCAAAAATATTCTATTTATCATAATTGTATAAGGTTCCAAATATTAACACATACCATTTAGATTAAGAAAACATTTTTTTAATAACCAAGGACTTCTTGTAGGCTAGTGGTTGGTAATAATGGCTTGTCTCCCTATGGTTGTGGATTCAATTCCTACAGCTTTGTCCGACACGTCGAGTTATCCCCCAACCTGCAGGTTGTCCTTTTCCTAAAACTATAGTATTATAATATTCCAAAAATAATATTCATAAATGTTTTAACCTTAAACAATACTATCCAATGTTCAACTTAATCCATTCCAACCATTATAGTTATCCAAAAAACCTCCATCCAGACATTCTCTAAAAGGTCTCTAAATTCCAAAATCAATTGTATCATCAGATTCCTCAAACAAAGTAAAGTTTCTCATATTGTCACATATAAAAATACGATTACCTTAGTCATATTAAAACCTTTATGAAAACAACAAGTACTGCAGTACAATCCTTATATATATCACATTATTCTTATAACCAGAATATAATCCTTGAGCCCAAAAGCACCAATACATTAATTATTCCACTTCAACTGTTGTAACAGCATAAGATTGTCCTTGATCCCTTGGCCTTTTTTGAGGTAAGTTTCTTTGCGCTTAGGGAATTAATTTGCATAATGCCCCATATCCCTACAATTGTAGCATTCAACATTGATAGCCTCTTTCTTTCCCTCTCCATCACTAGCCTGGTGACCTTTTTCTCCACATTTATAACAAACTCCAATTCCATTCAGGCAAGTACCGGGATGATTCTTCTCACAATTATCACATAATGGAAAATACTTCTTTCCCTTTTTCCCTTTATCTGTCTCTTGTTCCACCATTCTATTCTTCTCTTTCTTTACTTTATTGTCATAAGATTTAGAGAATTCATTTTCTGTCTTGATAGAACACGAGAATATATCTTCGTACGTTGCGAATTATTGTGAAACTAATGCTCGACGAAAAATGGTTTTAACCCATAAAAGAAACAATCAATCTTACTTCTTGGGTTACATATATAATATGTAGCATGCCTAACTAACCTTGTAAAGTTAGCCTCATACTTTGCGACATTCTCATCCTCCTTCTGCCTCAGAATCAGAAATTTCCTTTCGATATCTGCTTGATGGTCATGTGGAAAGTATTTTTCTATGAAATTTTCCTTAAACTACCTCCATTCCATACTTGATACTTCATAATATTCCTTTGTGTTTTGAATCAATGAACACCATTGATCAGCATCTCCAGTGAGGCGGTAAACTGTCATGACAACCTTCTCTCTTTCGCTACTCCCCAAGGGGTGGAATATTTTCTCTAAGGAGTTCATCCATTGCTCTACTACTAATGGATTTGTACCCCCATTAAATGTTGGTGGTTGTTCCCTCATGAAGCGGTCTAACATTGATCATCCATGTTGCAGATCAGGGTGCTCCATATGAGTAAGGTTATTATTCATAACCTGAGTGTGTTGTCCTAGTATGGTAATAAGTTGATCAGCACCAGTTGTATCTCCAGCTCCACAATAATTATCTTGAGTAGGAGGGAAATACCTACACAGAGTGCGTGCATTCATACGGTTTCCATTCCTCCCACTAGGCACCATTTCTAAACAATGGCATAAACTAGATTATTATACGAATCAAAATACATAATAACAAACTTGTGAAACACTTAACATAAATTTAACTATTTATGGATATAATCCATAATCATAAAAAAAATTCTTTGAGGAAGTATATTCCCATAACCCTTCATAGTGGTTTGTAAAGAAAATGAGAATTATCCTAAAGATATCCCCCAGGAGTGTCGTAACCAAGAGTGCAGCATGGCCCGTTGTCGTGCACCAGTTCCCGTTCGACTCTAGCTCAAAGTAGTGTTTTCGTGTTTTACCCCTAGGTACATCTGTTCCAGAGCTGCCTCTACCTGCTCATATCAAGATAGGGATGTATTGCTCGGAATACTCACAAAATCTCTATAATACCAAAATTCTAGGAAGTTATTCTTTACTAATCCTCAAATTTTATCTTAGGTCTATGTGCTCCAATCAGAGTTTATCTAAATCTAGCTTCTAAGGATAGTACTAAACTACCTCGGATACAACTGTAATGCCCCGACCCCAGTTACCTAGAGTCGGTGCATTATTGCGTAACAATGGCATGATCACAAAGATCAAGTCTCAAAAGACCAATTATTTTAGTAGACTTGAAACACTAGATACATTCATAAGGTTTACATAACCTCATAAAGTTATACAAAACTACAACAACATCTTGTCTTCATATACCCTCATATTATCCCTTCAGGTCATTCATAAAATACTACTTCACATCCTGGAAAAATTAAAACATTGAAAGGGGTGACCTCAGATGCTCAGTAAGGATAACAATATATCAGATGCTTTCATAAATAAACATAGACATTTAAGGTGATGTATAACTAAACAAAAGCCTTTTAAACATGAAATTCAGAATAATATGGAAAAAGTAAAACAAAATAATTCCATTTACTTATTCACATGGATATTCTACTGGTCGAATAATCACATTCAATATTAATAACCACATTCATAATTATGGAATGCATAATGCCAGACTATCATAACCACGTATACAAGGCCTCGTTCCAAGACTACAAATAAGATTTTGTCAAGGCCTCGTTCCAAGATATTAGTTTGTCTCATGAGACCTACCGATTCAATTTTTTTAGAAGATACTTATGTTTAAAATTGCTCAAATATACACTAGTGTTTTTCTGAAAACATTATGCAAGATTCTGAAAACAAAATAACTAATTCGGAGACTGCTCGACTAATTATAGGCCATGATGGGTCCACGCCCAATCCCTTCCTATCTACCACACTCGAGAGTCATATTTTATGAAAACATTTATAATCATGCGTTAAATACGTATACATTTTCACTGGATTTTCATATATTTGAGAGAAACATCTCTCTCTTTTTGAAATTATATTAAAATGTTATGGATTGTAGAGGATGCCGAAACTCAAATAATGGTAACAGCGGCAGAGAAGTCACTATCTCCGCATATGTACAAAAAGAAAAACATTCTTTTTTGTTATTTAGTAAAACCCTTTTTATAAAAATATTTATTTTGAATAAACGTAAAAGTCAAAGGGGTTTATACACCGTATAAAAGAAATTTGTGTATAAAACAAAATATGCCTCAATGAATGGAGATTGAGATGAAGTCCCTTACAAAGATCATTTTTTAAATAAAACATATCTATTATGCTTATTCACTATAAGTAAACATAAATAAAGTACAAATACAAGATAGTACATAAACATATCATGACATAATTTGAAATTAGGAGATTAACCCAAAGAACAGAAATTGGGTTAAGAAATTCCCTTACAAAGATAATTTTTTAAAATAAAATAGATATATTATGTGTATTAACTATACGTACACATAAATAAAGAACAAATACATGATAGGACATAATAATATCCTAACATAATTTGAAAGTAGGAGATTAACCCAATGAATGGAAATTGGGATAAGAAGTTCCCTTACCTCATGTCCGACTTGACTCGACCGTTCTTTAACCACGTGAATAATAAACTAGAGTTAATTTATAATTGCTTAAGAACCTTTTTCAAGTTTCTTATTCCATTTAAATAACTTATTACCATGTTATGAACATTAGGTAGTTATTTATGTTAAAAACAGTCATTTTATCGATCTTTGGTACTTGAGTCAAAAATAAACTTCTTTTAATTACAAGTTGTTCATGTGGTAAAATATACATTATATCCAGAATTATATTCATGATTTAGATTTCATATATATCATATATATCCAGTATATACATTCATTCATAATATTACGTAACATTTAGAGGTAAGAAATCAAATGCATTGTTCATGGAGACGGTAAGCTGTATGTACGCATGAACGCTACTTTCATTTCTATTTCGTATTTAATGGAATGAAATCATAATGATATAAAGGTATATTACAATTACAATATAATATCATATATAATATCATTTACTCCATCCTTTATACATCCCACATATGTCATTAACGATTCAAATCACTTTGAGGGGGCGGTAGTCCGCACTTCCTAAAATAAAATTATCATGTTTACCCATAATGGAAATCATAAATGTATTCCATAAATGAGAAATACAGAAGCATAAGGAAAACATAAACACAATATATATCATATATAAATATAGTTAAATCTTAATGGACACCATGATAGGTGTTAAAAGAAGATTCAACAATCATCGTTTCATGAGGCAGAAATTCGCCAACCACAGAAACAATATGATCTTTAACCATTAGACGAAGGTGTGTGTAATTTTAAATCAAATCCTTCTCATAAAAACATGATATTATATTGAAGATACTGTTGGTGTTACAAAAGAATGGAATAAAAAGAGTTTAAGGGGTTGGAGAAGAAAAATAAAACAAAATAACATAAGAGAAGACATTACCTTAAAATTGGGTAACTCTTTTTGATTTGAGCCAATGGATTCCTTGGAATGAATTCGGCCCAATGTGAGGATTATAAGAGTAAGAGATGGAAGTTGAAAGAGTACTTGGGCAGAGTTTGGCCGAGCCAAATGGCTTTGATGGTGTGAATAAGGTGGTAGAGGTGGGGGCCTTTTATAAGAGGAGAGGAGGGACACTCTTGGAAAGTAATGACATGTTACATTATTATGAGATGATTTTAGGATTTTAAAGATCCCACAATGATATAATTCAAGGATAAGATGATACGGGATCAAAATATACCCATCCAATATGTTTTTGACAAGTGTATGTCTTAGATTTTACATTATCTTTTCATTTTATTTAAATCGTTAATTAATGAGGTAATCGCTGCATCATCATGGTGTCATAGAAAATTTAATTTATTTAATGTCTAAAAATTATATAAAAAATATCATGATGTATGAAATCTTTTTAGATTTCTAGTGAATTTTTATAGTCTAAAATATAACTTATATTACCCCATGTAATTATTTTTTTAGTAAAACTATGCATGTTTGTGACAATTTTATTTTTACGTTAAATAAAAAGTTATTAATGTCATTTTCTTACCCATGTAGCTCCATGGGGTCCCCAATTTGACCAATGGATTTTCTTGGTCTTCCATGACTCACCCAATAATGGTAATACAAGTTTTAAGATATTTTCATATTTTTATAATATCATTTTTACCTTAAATTTCACTAATTACCTTTAATCGCGATTAATAAAACTTAAAAGTTACTATTCACCAAAAAAATATTTTAATCACATTGAACCACATTTTACTTCCTAATGAAAACCATGTATGTAGGACTTTTTAAAATAAAATCACAGAAGTGGTAATGTTTCATTTACATGAAAAAATAGTTTTTAAAATACCACTTAGTGGTTTCACTATTCATCAAAAATTGAAGTTTTTCCGAAAAATAACAAAAATTCACCCAAAGCTATAATTGATATTCTGAATTCAAAAATGGTGTCTATTTTACAAAATTCCAATCATATAAGTTACATTAACTAAATTTATAATTAATTCCCGTTTCCAAAAGAAATAGCATGTTTTTATGAAATAATATAAATCAAAAGATTGACAATTGTTTATGTCCAATTTCAAAGTGAAATTAATTATAATGACCACAATTGGATAAAATGGTAAAAATATATTCTAATTAAACTTTATAACCACTCTATTGAATAATTTATCACTATAAATTATTTTGATTAAAAAAGTTTTTTTTAAGTATTTATCACTATTCATCAAAAATTGGAAGTTCTCAGAAATATACCAAAAATTCAACATAGGATAATTTCGATATTCCGAATCCAAAAATGAAGTCCATTTTGAAATATAACAATTATATAATTTCAAAAAGTGGGTATTACTATTCATAACTGCTACTTTTATTGGTCGCAGTGTGTTAGAACTCGAGGTTGCGTGCAACACACACTTCTCTATAATTTAAAGGGGAGTGTACCATGGAAGCTTGGGGTGTTAAAATTTATGATATAAGTTTTCTAATATCACCATTTATGATGAAAATATATTGAATGGTATGATATCCATATAGATGAGGAAAATTGTATCCTTGGGAAATCATATCGGAAAGTGAAAAATGAGATGTCACACCACCACCTTGAGACATATCATCTTTTGTGACATACATATATCTTAATTCATAGAATATAAGTGACTGTTATCCTATAATTCTGTTAGGTACTTAAACTCTAATAGTAAACATTCATTCATCATCCATGGTAGGCTATCATTATTATTAATTTCTTATATGATAAACCATATAGAGAATAAAAAACACTTAAGTGATGAAACAATGATAGACTAAGGTGTTACAAATATTATAATTATTATCATTACTAATCCTTTTCATAATCATCAATTAAATATATATGAGGCCCGAAGATTTTCATCAGTGCCTATATAAAATGTCTATATGATAAGAAAACGACATCCAAACAAGGATGCTCTTCTAGTTGGTTCTCTCTACTGGATCTCTCTTACCTTCTTCCTTATATATAGATATGTATTATTATAATATCGATATAATGTTAATACCACACATGAATTGGGTTATTCATCATGTTATATTTATCAAACCCATGATTGAAGACAAGATGAAATTATATCAATGGAATATAGTTCACATTTTATTCGTTTTTATTCATACATGGTTTGAATTTCAATGCCTAATGAATTTTATATTGGTTATTTTATTATCTGATACAATTTTAATAAGTGCTATTTTGTCCATATTAACCCAATAGTGGAAGTCATACATGCAATGAATTTTTATCCAAGAAATCCTATTTAAAATGATGAAAATGGATAACTTTTTTGATGTGTCTTGGTGAATCATTAAAGATTATATGAATTTTATACTATGGAATAATTTACACATCATAGGGTGTGATACAGTCAAATCATTAAATATATTATAAATTTTTTCAATGTTTAAATTTCATAAAATATATCCTTTTTTTAGGTGATATTTTGTATACAAAAATATATTATAGTTGGATATCAAAAGTTACCCTGAATGCCATTAAATGCTAATCAGGGAACACAATATATTTTTGAATTTGCCAACCCTTTTGATAAAAAATTTACTATAAAATAGGATTGATATTCTATAATATCTATTGTACGTGGCGACAAAGTTATTGTGACCTATGATTTATATTTTTGACATATTCATGGGTTATGACATAGTGCGTATCATAGAATATGATATAGAATATATTTTTCTTTTTTCTAATTTTTCATTATAAATTTAAATTAATTATTAATAAATTCTTATTAAATTATAGGAATGGTATTTAGGGATACTAATTTAATTTATAATACATTTATGAATTAATTTGATACAAAATTATAATAATTAATTAATAAATATTTATAAGATATTTTAAAAATAAATAACTACAATTTTATTTGATAATATTAAATTACCTTTGATTTATGTGGTATAATTATTTGCTTGTATATAAAGAGTTGATGTATAAATTATGAGGTAATATATAAAGTGTTTATAAATTATAGAATAAAAAAAATATGAAGAGATTAAATGAATGAGAATTATAGTGGATTCTATGTTTCACTACCTCCCAAATCGAAATGATGACTTAACACAACCTCTCTTATTTTATGAGGAATGAGTGACAACAAACTAAAATTTGTGGAGGAATTATTCTAAATTATAATAAATTATAGATCTCTTAATGACTTGCTTAACAACTTATTTAACAGTATTGGGAACAAAAAATATGAATAGAGGGTGAGATCGGTGTTGCTTGTTGTGGGCTATTGGACAATTTTGAAGGTTATATTCAAGTACAATCATGAAGGTTCGTAAAGCTCGTAGATTGCATGAACCAAAAGATCACACTCTCTAGTGAGAGATCTTAGTTTCCCATAGAAAATTGGGAAATTTCCCCATCATGAGGGTGCATTGTCTTGATAGGTATCCATACTCTATTTATACACATTTGAATCCACATAGATGGTGGTAAAAATGGAACCCACCAGGGGTGGGTTTGAAATTATTTACCAATGAACCTTTCTTGAATGGGATATCTTAGGGGTGGTGGCATGGTTCGTGATAAAAAAGATCTGTGGAGATCACATTCTCCTCTTCTAATGGACACCATGATTCACTTATGGTGGAGGAGAAAGAAATTATTAGCTGCATCGAGCTTTGTAGGGAAAAAATTTGAACATATAATTGTAGAGACATGATTATTTTCCATTTACAATCCTTTTCATTATTATACAGTGTTTCCATAGAGCATTAGTTATACCATTTGAATCATTTTTGTCTCTTAAGGGACCAAATCTTGCTGAGACACACATGGCATGAATGTAATAAGGTAGCCAAAATCCATGCCTATAGGATTAATCAGAATGAAATACTCACACTTTTTACCATTATAGGGTTTATTCCTCCCGAATGTGTGAGTATTGTTAGGGGACATGCTCCCAATCTTCATTTTTGCATCCTCTCTGACGTCCAAATTTTTTTTCTCTATAGATATTTAATAATGAAAATCCCATATTTTGGAATAATTTTAAATTTTAATTGTTAAAAAAATACGAACATAGAAATTACTTAAACCATATCAACATGAGTTCAGATAAATTTATATAATCATGGTTTAAATAGTATCAAATATATGATATTATTATTAAGTAAACTGCTTAAATAATATATTTAAAATATAAAAAAAAATATTTAAAATAATATATATTTATGTAAGTGACATATAAAGAATAATTTAAATATTCTCATATTATAAATAAATATAATTTTTTTATAATCATTTTTGTATTGAATTATTATATTTTGTAGATAAATTATAAAATTATTATAGATTATTTACTTATAAATTGTTCAAAAATTTATATCTCATGTCTAAATTTTTTATTTATTCATCTGTATTGATTATTAAAATCTTTATTAATTGATATAAATGTAATATTGTGAATGATTGTATTTTTTAGTGCAAAGTGATAAAATACTCTTATAATATATCATAAATACATATAAGAATTTATATTCTATGGATGATAATTGATTTAGCTTTCTTCAAACTAGAATTTAGAAAATAATACGGTTATAGAATACAATTTAATAGATGATGGAATTAAAGTTTCTCCTGAGTAAAAAATAATTGGTTGTGGGGATTAGGGTTGCACTTCTCACTTTCTTAGGAACATAGGCCATATTTAGAAAAATTGAAGTTAGGTACTCTTACACCATGCTTAGGGTTTCCAGGATTATTGATGTCATATTATTTTAGGTCTTTACAAGAAAAAGTTTCATACACCATACATATATAATACATTGATATATATATAAATATAATTACAACTCCATCATACATAATATTCCTCAATGAATACATGACCATCCCAAAAATGGATTTTAGGGCTTCAAACAACCCCCGTAGATGTAGGACCTCCATCCAGTATATCTCCTGTAGAATTATCATTACATTTGATACTATATTTTATTGAGTAATTTTTTATTTATTTCAATAAATGTATATACAATAATGGGTAACCTAAAAAAAATAATGATAATGATAATAAAATTAATAATATTATCATTATCATTATCATCGTTATTATTGTTAATATTATTGTTATAATTCCACTCACCTCTTGGGTGAGTGATAGGGGGATTGGTCAAAGAACATTAGGGTTTATGTCCAAGGGGGTGTTTCTTATATTTTTCCATTTTTTATACAGGTGGATTTAAACTATTATTTTTTTGTTATTGTTGTTGTTTTGGTAGTTTCTTGTAGTTATTTTTGTTCATATAATTATTGTTTTATTTTTATTATTATTATTTCATAATTATATTATATCCTGATGAATTCAAGAGAAACAATGAAGCCACTCTTGATTAATTGATTATGAAAACCTAATACTAATTAAAGAAAATTTTTCACAGTTGTTATTGGATGATCACTAATTGAACATCTGGGTGATGAAATGGTCGACATCGAACATTAAATTTTTTACATAGTGGATTTTCAATGATCTCATTTTTATCATAAGAGGTATGTATTAATTATGTAGACCATTTATTCATGTTATTTGGAAAACTAATTTACAAAATATCATAAGCTACATTACTAATGAAATATTTGGATGTTTTCATGTTTGGAAGATTTGAAATTGGTATAGTTTATTGTTAAAATGTGGTCCTTCAGTTTTCATCTAAATATGATTATTACTTTTTTAGATGAGGATATCATGGGTTTTGGGGCTATCCAATGAATTTTATTACATTCTATTAAAATAAATTATCTTGAAAGTAAAACTCCTGTATTTCCGATTTTTATTTGTTTCATTGGTTTTCCACCTCATTGATTTAAATATGATTCCTTGTTTCTGACTGCTTATCTAAATGGATATCCATTAGAATTGGATAGAAAAAACTCCTAAAAACACTATATCTTGGTTTTATGTTGAAATTGATATTTCTTAAACTATTTCCTCTAATATTTATATCTAAAATGGGGAATAATGTGTTTATAAAATGGAGTCATATGAGAATATACTGGTATAATGTAAAAAATACTTCAAAATTTAGGATTTCACTAATGATTGTGGCAATAGGTCATCCTCTATATGCCTTCGTGGACATTGAAGTTTGGTTTATGTGAAAATGGGATAAAAAATAAAATTTCCTAGAATAGAAACAGTAAAACCAAGGTTTTTATAATTTTATGTCTCTTATACTCATCAAGATACTAAATGGAATAATGAAGCCTGTAGTAAGACAGAACATACTCAATATATGGTTAACGATCGTGCTAAAACATTAGAGGATGAGGGTTTTTCGAGGATTTTAAATGTTTTTTCCATGTCCAAATCAATAATTAATATAATGGAAATTAATACCTTTATTAGGGTCTCCAATGAAAAATGAAAATCGATAATGTTTTTTCTAATTATATCTTCAAAAGTTGAACCACCCATCCCATAGGGGGATCAATAGGCCAAATTTTTTTAATGAATCTTCCCATCATGCCCATGAAAAATCATATCAAATTGAACTATAATATATATTTTAAATTACTAAAAATAGGTAATCTGATAAAGGTATACTTAAATTGATTTATTACTACAAACCATATGAATACCATGATGGTTACAGATTATTCAAAGTTGGTGATTACTATTATTACATGATTTTAAGGGATACATATTTAAATCAGTAAAGATATTTTTATTCAAAAAGTCTATGAGAGACCTTACACATCCTCTTCCTAATCCTCTGATGAATATTGTGTGAATGTTTTTAGAAAGGTCAAAAATTACTCTAATTTTATTAAGGACGATTCTAAAAATTAAATTTATACCTAATTTGATGAAAAAATGATTTTCATTTTTAAAATTATCAAAATGGGGAGATAACAGTGTAAAATTACCATAAACTTAATTTTTTGAAATTTTCTAAAATTGAATTGAAATTTGAAAAAAAAATACAATATAAGATTACCATAACCTTATTTTGGATTAGTGTTGTTATTATTGTAGGTGTTGTGTATTTTGGGTTACATCCAAGACTATTCCTCTCTGAGGAAGGACTGGTTAAATTGATGTTGAGCCTTGAAGTATATTATATAAACTTTTATTTTTCATGTTATTCTTTATGTATTATTTTTATTCCACTTCTAGGAGAACATTCATCTTGTTTACTTATGAAATTCCACATCCAGTCATGTTTTACATGGATGAAATCATAATTAAATATCTTTCATGGATGACTATCAAATTCTCATACATTACCTAAATTTTGATATCTATTCAATCTTCCACTTCATTTGATGAATTATTTTTCATATAAACTCTAATAAAATTCAAACAATGAAATCCTTCTAGTTGATTATGTTTTTTAAGGGATGATGTTCTATCTACCCTGATATTTAAAATTTTAACGTATTGATGATTAATTATTTGATACTATCATAACTAATGATATGATTATTAGAAGCTTCTCCATATCTAGACAAAATTATTATCTTGTATGGGTGTCATGATATATCGGATATGCAATGAATCTTATAGATAATTTGGAATAAAGATAAAATATCATGTGTTTCATAGTTCTGTAGATATGATTTATTAATTTAGAAATTGATATGTAGTGAGGGTACAAATTTAAATTATGAAACTTAAAGGTTGAATTTTCTTTTCATGCTCTACTTAGAAAAATATGACCCGTGATATTTGATGAAATTATTGTTTTCATGGAGATTTTGATATTAACTAGATATTTTCTGAATAATTGTGACATGAGTGATTTATTGGTGATTCGGGTAACTACATTTTTATGTGTTCTAGGAAGTCTCATACCATTTATTGATGAACCCATGTTTATAGTTCCATTAACCTTCAAATAATCAAAAATACTTATCAATAAATGATTCATGTTGATTCCACTAGCCTCAAGACTATTTATATTCTTATTTATATAGATAGGAGTGAAATATATAGAAATTTAAAATCAAAATATGTTCATAAATTGGGTAGAACCTTCTCTGTATCTTTAATTTAAATAAAGAGTTATAATTAGAAACATTTATATATTCAATTTCAACTAGATTAGAAACAATATACCATTAGTATTTAGAAAAATACTAGTTGAGGAAAGGGTGCTCAATTCAATTAGGTCCTTACTTACAAAAAGTACACATAGAGAAAAGAATAAACTAGTGTCCATGATAGAAGAGTCTAGGGTAATTTGGTATTGGTAATTCTATTAATGATGGTAAAACAAGATGGATAAATCAAAGTATTTGAGAAAATATTTATGTTGTATTCTAATGTAGTAGTTCCACTAATGAAAATGATGTTAAATATTTTTCAAGTGATATATATGTGTCTTCTTAGTATCTATATAAAGATATCTCCACTGAAATGAAATTATGATCATAAATAGACTATTTAAGATGGTAATAGATATCTTTTAGAGCATATTTGATCATATCAAAGTTCATAATTCCCAATTCAAGGGCATAGTAATAATAATAATCGATAAATGGAAAAAAGTAGTTATTATTTCAAAATTTGAGAATAGATTTCATAGAGGCCAACTGTTGGCCATGTTTCCTAATTGTTCTATAAGTTTTAATAAGTTGATGAATAAGTAAGGAAGTTAGATAACTCATAAAACGAGTTTCAAGCCACTAAATTAATCTTTTGTTCAAATAAATATTGTTTATGAAGTAATAAATCAGTATCCTATGATGAAGATGATCCTATAAATCTTAATTAAATATGGAAAGATAATTGATCTAAAATCCACCACCATTTAGTAGTTTATAGTATGTAGTCCATTTGAACATCATTTTTATTCATTAAAAAGTATTTTCACTCCAAATAAAATTAACAAATCATTAATTCATTATTTTAATCTGGTTTTATTCCATATATACTCTATATAAGATTATACTAACTTAGAGGTAGAAACAAACATACAAAATGATATCATTCTAGTAAAAGGGAGATTGAGTTATATTTTTTAAGTGATAATGATGTTTCATGTTTTTATGGATATCGTTAAAATGGAAATCCCATGGATTTCAATAAAAAAGTTGAGGGCCTAAATAAATGATGGGTACTCTTCCCTCATTTTTTCTAAGTCATCTAAAAAATTTATCGTCCCATGGATGTTATGTTTTTTATAAAAGAATATTAAATATTATATCCTTATAATTTTCTTATTAGATAATGAACCATATTGTTCATGAAGACCATTTATACAATAAAATTTTCACATACCTCCCTAAAAAAATAGGATCAGATCGTAGTCATAGAATTGATCAGTACAGCCATAAACTAATCTCCCAATATGAATGGATTTCATGAGGTCCTTTTACACAAAATCAATAACACAAATTCTAAAGTAGTGTCACACTATTCTAAAAATGTTGAAAAATGGGTATCCCATTGTATAATACCACATGAATTAATGTTGTTTCCTTCATTAGGAGTTCCATTCACAATGGAAGATATCATTATAGAAGTGTGAGAAGAAAGAATAACTTAATTAAACATCTCATGGAAAAAAATTATTGTAGAACCATTATCTTAAAGCAACAATTTATAGCATCAAAATAATTTTTGAGATCTAGATTAATGGTAATTCTCCCTTTAATTGTGTCCTTCAATATAATGATTATTACATTTAGAGTTTGTCACCAAGCTATATCAGATCATTCCCCCTTGAAGGTACTCAAATTTGTTAACAATTATAAAATAAATGAAGTTTTTTTTATTATTTTTTATGTATTATTTTTAAATTAATAATAAATGTTAATAATCATATTAACATAACTAATATATGTGTCTGAAAAAGTAATTAATATTAATTTTACATTTATTTAAAATTTTAACATATACAATAATTAATTGATATATATATATATATATATAACATAGTGATGTAAATTAAAATATTAACATGGTAAATATAAAATCTCTATAACAAGACAGGATGACTAACTATTCCTAATTAGTGGGAGAGGAGTGATATCTCCAGCCTATTTTCATATGTCAGTACATGTATCAATGGATTCTATGATAAATTCTCCATATCGGTATACTACCATTGACTATTAACTTCTATACTAGAATAAAAACATAAATTAAAAACATTTATACCTTATAAGACTCTTGTATTATATAAAAATTTATGCATCACTCTATCTATTTGTCATTAATTAATGATATGAAAGTGAATGAGTAACAAAAATTTTTTATAGTTAACATTATGATTTGTGTAGCAAGTGGGAAGTGATGTAATGATAATTTTAGTAACAAATAGTCACACTATTTCTCAATGAAAATTATAATACATATTAAAGAAAAAATTGATTTACATAATTTACATGACATGAAAATTCCTTTTTACAATATATATTTAATATTGACATGAGTAATTGAAAACACACTCATAAGTGTTTTGGAATATATTGTGTTTAAAATTTATTAGATTTCAGTAATATGTGTTGATATTGAACAATTTAAATGATGTTCAATCTTATACATTTAGTTATAAAATAAATTTTAAATGAAATTACTTTTTTTTAATAATTATTACTATAGAAAAAATCACAGAAACATAAGACTTAAATTCATATTTGTTAAAATATTATAATAAATGGGAAATGAAAAATATCATTGAAAATTTATGGATTTTCTTAACCTTTTTATTTTTCTGAATCTCATATCATTTTCATCCATCCTATGAGGTTGGCACCACATAGCTCAATTCATATTCTTGAATGATCATTTATTTAAATATAATTAAAATTTATCCTCATTGTTAACATATATGATAACTCACTTGTTGAATAAGATATTATAAGAAGATTAAAAATACCAATAAAATGTTTTTGTGTCTAATAATATATGATTATCAATCCAATAGTGTAGACAACAATATTTTGATATATAATGGGAATAATTTTTTTACAAATGAACAATTAATATGTAAACCATTGGTAATGTTTTAATTAGTGATACGTAACCATGTATAAAAAATCAAAAATATTGATCATTAATAAATAAAATATATTACAAACCCTTGAAATTTAAGTAAAATTTTTATTTATTTTTCAATTTAATATTAACACACAAATTTAGTCATATATTTTTGATTTTTATCTATTTGGGAAATTACATCAATAATTTAAAATGTGGTTCTAAATTTTTAAAGAAATTATCTTTTTAGCTACTAAAATGGAACGAAAATAATTTATTTTTTGTTAATATATATTATAACAAGAAAATAAATTATAATAATGTTGAGATTGATGAATCAATAATTTAATAATTATGAGTTTAGAAATTGAACTTAATGGTTTTAAAATTGGTAGGCCTATTACGACTACGAGTGGATAATGAGATTTTTTGAGATATTCTCTTTGTTATAATACGGTAGAGTAATCATGACATGATGGTTAGTAACATAAATAAATTATATAATGGTGATAAAGAAGAATATATTAATGTTGATTTTTTATTTATAGCGATTTAGTAATGATAAATTCAAATTTAACCAAATAAAATGTTGATCATGTGGATAAAGAAAGAAAACTCATGAAATGGTAGGATTAATGGGGGTAATTTCTCATCATAGTTCTGATTCGTCTATCATGTCCACATTGTGAAAAAAAATATCATTATATAAAATCACATTTTTATTTAAATTGTCTCTAAATACACCACCATGTAGTGGTTGGGCCACATCATGGCTTATGATGATGGGCACCATAACACGGTGAAGGTCTATTTTCATGGTTTTGTGTGTGAAGTTTTATGTAATATGAAATATCATGTGCATTAATATTACTCTCATAATGGAAATATTATGTATACATATAATCATCACATGATGATGATAAAAGGAGTGTTAATATAAAAATATAATTTTTTAAAAATTTAAAATTTAAGAATGTTATGCTCTAGGAATGGCTACACCCCTAAGAGTGGGGATGAATCATTGGTTATTAATTTTTTATAATTTCGTCCAAATTGAAAAAAATTTTGTTTTTATGAATAAATGATCCCCTAACATATTCATCTCAACCATATATGAGTCAATAATTCAATAAATGATAGAAATGAAAATAATACAATGTTTTATGCCATTGTTGGTGACTACATCATTGTTGGGATTTTTTATCACCTGATTGATACATTTCATACCAAATTTTTCTTATCAATTAAAAGTGGGTATGGCCAGGTGTCATCATATAAACGTGTTCTTCCAATTACAGACCCAATATCATGTTATAATTAATTGAATCTGACCAATAGTACTAGTAATCACAAATGATGAGAAAGATAACAAGAGTGTTCTGGTTTCTTCAGATCCTATTGATAATCATCCTCTTTAATCACTCAGAAAGATATGATCACATTATTCTAATTTGATTAGAATAATGAACATTTAATGAAAAAATTATGAATATAAAATAGTAGGTTCATTCAATTCAAGTACAATCAGTTGGATATCAACTACATTATGACTAAATTTTTGGGTAATCATATTTTTTTTTCTATTTATAATTTTTTAGATTTTGGCGCCTCCTTTCTCATCTCAGAGTTTTGATAGTCTTGGTTCCCCTTAGTTCTAAAATAACTTATTGATTTTAATTACGCATATATAATAATAATAATGTAAATAAATTATATTAATAAATTACACCTCACCATATAGAAATCAATTACCATAATTATATAATGAAAATCCTATGTGAATTTTCTCATTCTTTAATACATGTGGGAATGAACCCATGATCACTTAATATTATATTTTTCATTTAACTAATGTATCAAGTGAAAAATAAAATAATATACTGCCTATTTTTATTCTAGTATATCACCATTAAATATCATCATAATATAATAAAAAGTTGAATTCATTTTTGAATCCAATAAGATTACAATAGTGGTATCATTTTTATATTCTAACTAGAGTATTGTCAGTTGAAAATATTCAACACAATCATGGTGTGAAGAATCTCATTTTGGTGAAACACACCAGAAAACTATTCATTAATAATTTCTATAATCTCCAATACAATAATTTAATTATTACGTATTATAAGAGAATCATCTAATTTTTTGGAAATAGATTCCATAATAACATTTTGTCATTATAATGCTTGAATCAACATTTTATTGGTGTTATTTAATTCACTAATGAACATCTATTACATCTCCTAATTTATTTTTAATTATGATATGAATATATAATAATTTACAATTTCCATTATTTAATACTCATTTTCATTTATATTTCCAATATATTTAAATATTTGATTTCATAAACCCTACAATTGTTTCCATATAAATATTTTACCCATAAAATATTTTTCAAAATTTCTATTTCCTATAGATCAACCCTATGATGTAATAATTAACCGAAAAAAATTTATAGTAGGGTTCGGTACTTTTCCAAAATTAATAAACTCAACATCATATAAACTATAACACCCATAGATTTAATGAGATGTATTCTTTTTAATTCCTTTCATGTCTTGTGTTGTACATTACACCAACATTATAATGCACTATTAAAAACACTTTATTAGCATACTGCATACACAACACTATACTTGGCTTGTGTAACACACAATTTCATGTTCTTTATATAGAATTTATTTCATGAAACACTGATTATATGTTTTGTTCAATGTATAAAAGAACTATATTTGAATTATGTTATAAATAACTCTAATGTAAGCTTTAACTAACTCAATACTGACTTGGCTTTCATTACACACAAGATCAACCTTCCATGATAGCTTGTGTTGTACGCATTACCAAGTTTCACTAAATAATGAAATATTGTAAAAATATTATATAAAATAGCCATTATGAATATTATTTACCACATTATAATTTTTAAATAACTTTAACATTCATCATATTTATATTATAGAACATGATATAAGATCATATTCAATTTTTCAGAAAAAAGAATTATTTTTCAAAAAAATCCAGTTTTCCTACCTTTTGATGGCCTGTAAATTTTTAATCTAGTTTTAAACACATTGAAATATTATATTTTTCAAAATAAATGAGTTATTTGAAATATTTATATCATAATTTAACTTGGATGAAATTTGGGTCTTTTTCGGATGAAATTCATATTTTTCTGAATAGGGAGAAATACTGCATGTTAATTAAAAACAACCTTTTAGTCTAATTTATTTATATAGTTGTATCGTCTTTTTGTTGGTTTTAAAATGTAATTGGATTATATTTTTTTCACTTAATCAAATTTTGGTCATTGAATGTTATTTCACATTTACATTGGACCTAAACACATGCCAATCTTTTGAGAAGGTTTTACTTATAAAAACCCATTTTTTTGCTTTTACATTGAGAATTAATTTTAAATAAATTTTGTCCAATTATGTGTATTGAATTATGAAAAATGGATTCCATATTTGGAATCAGTGGGTATAAATAATTTTAATAGGTTACTTTTATTTTTTACTTTTGGAAGTTTGGATTAGTAACTATGGTAATTTTTTTTAACATAGTTAAACGTAAATCAGGTAAATTAGGGTAACTAAAAATATGATAGAGATAACAAAAATTCCTCAAATCCCATACAAAATCCCATTGGATGAATTAAAGTCATAATATATAACCTTTGGGTTGGAATAGATTTATTTAATGTACTTTTTCCACGAAAGTGATGTAATTATAATTAAAACAATAGAAGGTGGCAACATGCCACTCTCATATATCTTATAAGTAAAATAATTTTAATAAACAGATAAAAATAATAAAACTTTTAAAATAAAGACTCTCCGGAAGACAAATGAAATTATATATGTAATTTTAATTTAATTAAATTTTTTAGAGATTAAATAATTATCAAAAATTATGACACAATAGTGATGTAGAAATTATTTTAATGATTGAAATATCAAATAAATTTTTTTAGAGTGTTAAAATAAAAATTATATGAACTATGTAATGTTCTCCATGAATTTTCTAGCATTGTATGAAAAATTATATGTGTATTAAATATTCATTCTTCAATTTATCTTACATTTTGACTTTATTTAAAATCAAATAAATGAGTAGTGTCAAAATTGACACTATTGATATTTTATAAAAATAACATATTATTAAATTATTTAAAAAAATCAAAAAAATTAAAAATAACAAACTGAAAATTATATCGTCTAAAATTTCATAAATTGTACAATTATAGACAATATACAACACATAAGTAAATATTTATTACCATTTAATATTTAAAATTATTTTAAAAAGAAATACAATTAAATAGACTAAATAAGGATAAATAAAAATGATAAGGTTTAAAATAAAATCAAAACATGTGAAAATTTTACTTTTGGGAGTAATTAGACTCATACTCATCATATATTCTAAATAAATGAGTTTAGGATTATTATAAACTGAAAATAATTTTATAATAAATTAATATTTCAAGACTTTCCAAAGGATTATCTCCCCTCTCTTATAAAATAACAAATATCCTTATCTTTTAATTACACCTCCAAATCCATTCATCTTGGAAAAACCATACTCAAATATCCTTTCATATTCCCTCAATTAATCTTGGAGGCCACCCTTGGGGGAGAAACCCAACTTAAGGATTCTTTTTGGTGTATTCCAAAAGCAGATACATGAAAAAGAGGTAATTGTTTTATCCACTCCTTCATAATAAGTTTCTTCTTCTACTCACAATTCTTATGTTGTTTCCATAATAAAGTAATAACTCCATTATCTAAACATGTTTAGATGTTATTAAATTTATGTGAAAACCTTATATCTCATTTTGTTTCACGTATTAAGTATTATTCGAAAGAAATGTAATTTCCATGTACATCATTCTTGGGTCATTTCAATTGGTATCTGAGTGAAGGTTTATTCAACCTTTGTAAACAAGGGTGATAAAACTTTAGTGAGATACCTAGAGATATTTATAGGGTATTTTTAGGGATATCCCAAAAGTTATGTCTAATTATAGGTTATAGTCCTAGAATTATGGTAACAATCATGAGTAACCCAGGATTAAACCTATTACGATAGAGATTTAAAGTATTACCCCTTTATTACTTTTCATTCCTAGTATGATTTTCAACTCTCACACTTTTATTTTTGTGTTTTAGAAAATGGCTAGAAATATGAGGATTTTTGTTAATGAAAAATATGATGGACAATGGAATGATATTATTCAAGGGAAACCAAATGAAATGGAAGTTGGAAGTAGAATCATAACTATTATTCCAAATCAGTAATCTTATAATATGATCAATAATCTCAACTTCGGTGAGTTTCCAGACTCAGATAATAATAGAAATATGGAGGTTCATGGTGATCCTAGTGTAAATAAAGATAAATTATACTAATTTAAATCAGGTGGGAAGAGGCTTCAAGTATAATTTTTCAAAGGAAAGGGAATATGTTCTGGGTTTGGAAAAGAATGACACAAAGCCAATAATTCTGAAGGAAAATGTCCAAATAACACAATGGGAAAGGGTAATGGTATTTCTATGACCTCAAATATGGTAAAATATTTTAAATGTGGAAGGTATGGGAAATATAAAAATAAATCCACTAATGTATAATCACATGAAGAGAAAAATCATGGTCATATGACTAATATAAATGTGGATGACGATGATGAGACAATAAAAGAAAAATGAGATGAAAGTTATTTTAAGGAATAAAGGATGAAGATCATTCAATGGTATATAAAGATTGTGGAATGATTTCATGTTAATCAAGAATAATGTTGTATAAGTAATTTTATGGTACTATGGAATAAAGAAACATATAAGTATTGCTACACAATTGTTTTTCCTTAACTGTATGAAAGTACATGTTGAATGGTACCGGTAACCATGAAAAGTTATTCAGATATTTATAGAAAAAACCTTCTACGTTACATAATCAGGAATGAAGGCTCTAGGCTTCGGCTGATACCTCTCGTGTTTAGGGTTTCTCCCATAGGGTTATCTCTTTGTTCTCCTCAGCTTAAACAGTGTGGTGTGTGGGACATGGCTTGTTTTCTTTGCGTCTAGCCATTTTGGCATTGATATGTTATAGATCTAGAGGTTTTTCCATATCTATGTCATGGATATGGATCTTCAAAAATGTAACGGTAGGTGGGATATACAGTGTCAAGTTTTCTGCTCATGGTGGTGATCTTCTTGCGGCTTCCGTAATGGTGCGACGGACCTCATTGGAGGAGCGGCGTTCTAGATTTGGCGGCTTCGGATGAGGTCGATGGTGTTGTTGATCTTTGTGTTGAGTACTCTGATGGCCCTCAGATCCAATAGATTTGGGATTTTAGTAGACATGGAGTTTAGGGGGTGGTGGAGGATGCCTTATGGGGAGGACCTACACAGGTAAGGGGTCTCCAAGTGGCATGACGACCCCAACCAAGATAGATGGAAGGGTTGTTTGTATTAATGTCATAGGGTATCGTGGTAGAGTTTTCACTTTGTAACGGTTTTTTCATTGAGTTTCTAGCCACACACAATTAAGGCTATCTGCCTCTGGTATTCGGGCATGTAATGGGATTTTCTACACAGTTAAAAGTGTTTAATTTGGGCTTTTGTGTCACTGTAATGGGTTTATGTTGGGTTCCCCCTTTTCCCAGAAAAAAGGGTAGTGTGTTTTTTGTTCTTAATAAATGGTATTCTGACTCCAAATTTACTAGTAATTATATGTAAATAATGATGACATAATAAGGTAATGAGTTGTTTAATAGTGTTAATAACTTTAGTAATGATATGAAGACCATGTGGTATCATGGTTTGAGTATAAATATTTTTTATTATTTTTGGTCTGTGGAAAAGATAATTTTAACTGAATGCATGTTTTCACTATGGTTTTAGTGTATTTCATATTAATATAATGTTTCAGGAGAATACATGATTATGGTATTCACATGTTTGTAATGCGACAACCAAGAACTACCTTATGATATATAGGAGATAAATTTTAAGTCATTTTACTTCAACTCTTTCTAATGTTTTATATTTTTAGTTCTTGGAAGGATTATAAGGTTATTCATTTATGGATTTTATGAGTTATACTCTAGTTAAAGTTTTATAGATCAATATATTATCTCTCTATATGTGTACTTATGCATATTTTATTACATATGATAATATTTTTGTTGAGACAGATGAAATGAACTATCATTCCATCATATGATCTACTAAAACTCCATCAATAACAAATTCAAATTCAATTGTTTAAATAAGAGATGAAGTGGAACATTTTCAAGGCATGACAAATGAAGATATTGTGCTGAAATCTAGTAAGAATTTCTTCTCATGTTATTCAAATTTAGGAAAGGGATCCTGAAGACAAAAAATAATATCCTAGTACCTTATTATTTAATGAATAAGATGGTTCTTTAAATCATCTACGATTAATGGCTTTCTGGTTGTTATCATTCTCCAAACCTTGTTCACTATCAATATCCATCAGAACATGATGGTTAAATTACTCTTCCATATCCATGTTTTCACTTCAAACCTATGCTATTCTATGTGGAAACCTAGTGATGAGTCAATTTTAGTAACCTTTATGTTTCTAACATTTATTTTTAAATTAATCTTTATGTATTTACTTTTACGATGTCGGTATCAATGAAAAAACATTCATGTATTAATCCTCTTATAACCCTGATGAATTTCGAGGTGGAAATTCATTTTACGAGGGATATAATGTAGCAACCCAAAATTTTATGAGACATATTCCTTTTAATTTCTTATATTTATTGTGTTGTACTCTATACCAAGATTACCTTGCACTATATGCAATATCGTATTAGCTTGCAGTATACGCAACACTATAATTGGCTTGTGTTGCACACAATTTGATGTTTGTTTGATAGAATTCCTTCCATGAAATACTGAGTATAGATTTTGCTCAATATATAAAATAACTATATTTTTATTATTTTATATGCAACACCAATTTAATATTCAACTAAACTAATCACTGACTTGGCTTGCATTACATGAAAGAGTGACCTTCCTTTATAGCATGCATTGTATGAAATAACAAGCTTCACTAAAAAATGATATATTATTAAAAAATTATAAAAAAAAGAATTTATTAATAATATAATCCTTGTTTTAAATTTTATATAATATTAAAATTAATCTTATTTATAGTCTTGAACATGATTTATGAACAAATTCAAATTTTCGGATAAAAGATGTACTTTCCAAAAAATAATATTTTATTGTCGTTTGATTGTTAAACAATTTTAAATCTTGTTGTTAACAATTTTATTTATTATATTTTAAAAAATAAACATCTTTTTTTTAATTGGGACATTTAAATTTAACTTTTTTGAAATTTTATATTTTTTCTGATGACATTCATAATTTGATGAATTTTGAAAAATAATGTATTTTAATTAAAAACTCAATTTTCATCTAAATTATATATATAGTAATATTATATTATTAATTTGATTTATAGTGTAATTGGATTATGTTTATATCATTTAATAAAAACAATAATTGTATTTAATTTCACATTTTGATAGGATATAAACACATGACAATATTTTGATAACATTTTACTTCATAAAACAGGCTTTTTGGTTTTGACAACATGAAAAAAATTTAATTTAATTTTTGACAATTCTGTTTTTCAAATTATGAAAAATGGATTACATATTTGTAATCAATGGGTCCAAATTATATTAATAGTATACTTTTATTTTTTGGATGTTATGAATAGTAACAATGTTAATTTTTATTTACCCTAGTTAAAGGTCAATTTGGTAAATTAGTGTAACTAACAATATGATAAAGATAATAAAATTTTTCTACCACCTTCCCAAATCCTATTGGATTAATTAAATTTGAAAAAAATCACATATGGGTTGGAATTTATTCATTTAATGGACTTCATTCTATGAAAGTGATTTAATTGTATTTAAAACTGAATAAGGTGACAAAATGCCACTATCATATATCTTATAAGTATAATAATTTTAATATAGTGATAAATAGGATAAAATATAGAACCTAAATAGTCTCTATAACTATATTGAAATTATTTACATCATTTTAAACTTATTTAGTATTTTTAGAGATTAAATAATTAACATTAATGAATACAAAATAGTGATATAGAAATTATCATATTGATAAAAATATGAAATAAATGGATATAAAAATATTCAAATAAATATCATATAAACTAATTAATGTGCTACCAGAATTTTATAGGTGACTATGACATGTTATGAGTGTATTAATTTTTTTTTATAATTTAGATTCAATATGGATTTTATTTAAAGTCAAATAAACGAATACCGTAAAAAATGACACTATTGCTATTTACCAAAAATAAAAAATTATTATATTATTTAAAAATCCCAAAAAAATAAAAAAATAAAAAATTGAAAATAATAGTCTAACATTACATAAATTATCCAATTATGGACAATTTACATCACATAAGAAACTATTTATAACTATTTAATATTTAGAATTGTATTGCAACATATACAAATAAATATATTAGGAAACGATAAATCAAACTGATATGGTTAAAAGTAAAATCAAAACATTTCTAAATATAATTATAAGATTGGATTTAGACTCAAAGTCAACTTATTTTATAATTAAATGAGTTTTGGAGAATTATAAAACGAAAATTAATTTGTAATAAACAAATATTTCAAGTCTTTTCTAAGGTGCCCCTGCCCTCTCTTATAAAAGGGAACATATCCTTCTCTTTTAATCACTCCTTCAAAGCCCTTTGTCTCGACCATAAACTACCCCAATATCCTCCCTAATTCTGTCACTTAATCCTAGATGCCACACATTGGGAGAAAATCCATCTTAAGAAGTCCTTTTTAGCATACCAAAAGCAGATACCCAAAAATAAGGTAATTGTTTTTTCACCTCTTTCAAAATTATTTTCATCTTATACTTCCTATTATAATGATGTTTCCATAATAAAGTAATAAATCCAATATATTATACATTATGGAATGATAGTATAATTATGGGACAAACTTCTCATTTTATCCATCCTACCAATAATAATATCACTATGCAGGCATGCGTACGACTTACCGTCTCCACGTCGTGGTGTACTTGTTATTCAAAAACACTTAATTTGGATGGGTATATTGAAAAGTATATTGGATGTAAATAATGAATAAGTCATAATAATAATTATTAACAACTCATATAACATCCAATTCATACTATTTTACCATCAAGGGAATTATATCGCCGTGCAAGCGTATATACGACTTATCGTCTCCACAACGCGGTGATTTTCACGCCCACGAGGGTTGGGTGAGTTGGTTCAAGGCGGTGGCGTCCTGTCGTCGAGGTTCCAGGTTCGAGTTCTCGCAAAGGCAACGTGCACTATATTCCAGCAATCCTCTCATCCCCTCGAACCTGTGTGGAACTGGCCCAAGCCCAAGGGTTGGCCACCTTGGGCCTAGCTGGGGACGGTCGGCGCGCAGGTGGGAAAACCAGCTCAATACCTCGTTACCCAACAACATGTTTCTATGCCCGCGGGGGCTGGGTGAGTTGGTTCAAGGTGGTGGAATCCAGTCTTCGAGGTTCCAGGTTTGAGTCCTCATAAAGGCAACGCGCACTATAGGCCAGTGATCCTCTCTTCCCATCGGCCCCGTGTGGAACTGGCCTAATCCCAAGGGTTGTACACCTTGGGCCTCGCTGGGGACGTGCGGCACATAGGTTGGTAGGCCAGCTCAATACCTCATTACCCAACAACACGTTTCTGCCCATGGGGGCTGGGTGAGTTGGTTCAAGGTGGTGGCATCCTGTCATAAAGGATCCGGGTTTGAGTCCTCACAAAGGCAATGCGCACTATATTCCAGTGATCCTCTCGTCCCCTCGACCTCGTGTGGAACTGGACTAAGCCCAAGGGTTGGCCACCTTAGGCCTAGCTGGGTACGTGCGGTGTGCAGGTCGGCATGCCAGACCAAAACCTCATTACCCAACAACATGTTTCACCAACGACCTTGTACCCTAGTGATACAGGCTCCTGATTGGCATCCAAAAGACCCAGGATCAAATCCGGGCAGGGGTGAATTTCTGGGGGGGGTGTAGGAGGACACTGTAGCAGCACTGTAGCAATGGCGGCACTATAGCGGTGGAGGGACTGTAGCAGGTACTCTAGCGGCAACTATAGTGTAGAAGGTACTGTAGCATCATGGGTACTGTAGTAGTATTGTTCACCGTGGGGTCCTTTGGGCCAAAAATGGGCTATCAAGCCTTGTATTCAGGCCACTTGGCCTTGGGCCTTCGAGCTATGTAATGGGTATCCCTCTACCCAGTATAAAGAGGTCTTTTCTTTATATAATAAATTGAGGCTTCAGACCCAACCTTTTAAATGAAATGATAATTTATTTATGTATATATATATATATATATCATTTACATACACTCATTGAATTGAATCAGGAAACATAAACATCCTTTATGAGTATATTGGGCATACCGTCTCCATGAATGGTTTAATACATTACATTTATCTATCTGTTATATATGTTTATATACTGAATATATATGATATATAAATTCTTTTTTATCTTATTTAAGTATGTAAATCTTGATCAAAGTAACAATAGAAGTAATAATAAGTCAAACACATATGATAAATAAAAAAATTATTACCCAAAACGGTACTTTAACAAGAAATTGATAAATGAGCATGTAATATAAAGTCATAAGTGAATCATATATGATGTAATAAATATTATTATAGATTTGTTTCATTTTATTAATATTTTTAAACCCACAATACAAGAGTTTCAGATACATATGGATGAAATCAGACCTATGCTAAGCGTTAATTTTGCAATCTCTTTTTTATGTGAGATTATTTATTCTTATGTATTTACTAGGAATATATTTGTTTTCCATGTCCATGTTTTGGAAAAATGTTTTACAGATATTTTTACTATACTTATATGTGTATATAAAGTCCTTTTTATCCAGTTTTTTGCATTTAATACAATTTATGGATGGAGTCTTTCTTTTTTTACCATACGAGGTACTTTTTGAATTTTCCTAAAAAAGTATGAGGATAATTTTTTTTAATATATTTCTTGAATGGATTTTATTATGGTTTCATGATTCCTTAGTTAAGTTAATATTATTTTAAAATATTTCAAGTTAATTTTTAATTAAATTCCTTTTTTTTGAAATTACACAATATTTTGAGAAAATAAAACATTTTTCAGTAAGAAAAGATTTTTCCTCCAGAATTAAGTTCAACTATTTTATCAAGATAATTCTCCAAATAAGATGATGATCTTAAATAGTGTTATTTTTTTATTCCATTTATTACTATGATTTTATTTTTTTAATTATGGAATGATTTTTTATATGGATTATTTTATGATGTGATGATGTTTAGGAAACTAATTTTATTTCTAGGTTTATGCTATGCTGAATATTTTTTTTCGAACATGTAAGAATGATTTAATTATGAGATGGGTGGGACCTATATCTCCCTAGAATGCATTGGGTAAAAAATCTATCTCATGAGAAAGATATGATTGGAATGAAAAGTAAAACTGGTTTAGTAATATAGGGATGGAATGACATGTAAATCGGGTTAAGTAATGTATTGATGGAACGGAAGGTAAACCTGGTTCAGTAATGGACATTGTGCACAATGATGGTATAGGATGAAATATCTTGTAAACTATGTAAATCATATTATGTTCTTATTTGTTTTGTAAAATTCCAGGTTTTATGACAATGCTATTTTATCATGGTTAATGTTACTATATGATCTATGCCTTATGTACTGCCAATATTTATTTCATGACTGCGGATTTTAGTATTAAAAATTTATGTTCATACTTTCACATTCTTATGTTTATGTTTTGATTAATGTTATCCCTTTTTACCCTTACTAAGAATTCGATCTCACCCTTTTTATATTTTCTTTTCCCCAGGATACAAAGAATGGTTTTAGGTAAGAAAACTAAAGGGGAAGATATTTATGGGATATGTTAAAGATATTTCACCAAGTTAAAAGATTGTCCTCCATGTTTCCAAAGACACTAAACTAATATGGTCTTTGAGAATATTTATGTGTCATGTATGATGTATTCAACAAAATAAATGTAATTTCCATGTACTTAAAACATGGTTTGTTTCATAAACCTTTCATACAATCTGTATACTTTATGATGTATTGTTCTTGATCCATATTGGGTTTAGAAACCCAATGAATATAAATGAACATTACAGAGTCCCTATAGTGGACTTTACAAAATTTTGAATCAACCTTATTTATATTTTTTTAAGTGTGGAACCATACTATGGTCGTAAAATGTATGAACCTTTTATAGTAATCCATACCAACTTTGGATATATAAAAATTATTTTTCCTTTTGATTTTTTTAATTTTGGGTGGACCATAAAAAATTTGTACCTCAAGAAAATTATAATTTCCAAATATTCTGACATCTTCCCCAAGAAACATTATGAAATCATAATAAAAAACCTACAAAACACACCATTTATCAAAATACAACCCTAGAATATAAATTTGAAAATTTATTTTGAACTCCTAAAATCATCTCATCAAATCTTCAATCACCCCAACTCTACAATAATTCTTTCTAATGATTTCCAAATAAATCGTAACATATTCTAATGCTTATTTCTAAAACTAAAAAACAAATAAAACCTCTATCAGACATCATCAAAAATTCCAATAATTTATTAAATATCTCTAATAGTTACTTCAATAACAACTTTATAATTTTATCAACTCTATTTTGTTTCCCAACATTATTCGGTTTTCTAAAGAAAAACAATTATTTAAGAATAACACTATGATAATCTTTTCCTCATAATAAGATTC
The DNA here is from genome assembly GCA_963277665.1 of Viscum album. Lineage (NCBI taxonomy): Eukaryota > Viridiplantae > Streptophyta > Magnoliopsida > Santalales > Viscaceae > Viscum > Viscum album. The sequence continues at coordinate 1,364,445,910 of OY728133.1, forward strand.
TTGACACTAATATTCTAGATAATTTAATATTATTAATAGATTTCCATCTCTCTATGATAAAAAATTATATTCTATTCACTCATATTAATGTACCATAAATTCTCCCATATACTAATATAACTTTTTCAATAATAATTTCTACATATTTATATGATAGGAAATATTTGAACTACTCCACCTTGATAAGGAGTAATTTAGTACTAATAAGACTCTAAAAATTATTCTCCATTGTAAATTAAATTTATAATCTTATTCCCCGTTGAAAATTTATTCCAAACCATAGTAAGGGTATTTTTCATACTTCATAAAGTGACCAAGGAAGGATGAAAAAAATCATTCCACCATAAATTAGTAATCATCACACTCTGAATATCCTATTTGAAATTATATGTTAAATATTATTTGGTGGAAATATAATCATGTATTAAATCGCTTTTATCCAATATTTCCTTGAAAAAATGATATTTTATATCTCTATTATTTGATATATAGTGTGGAATTAGATTTTTAATAGATAAGTGGAACTTTGACAATCACAAGAAATTATATTTTATCTCTAAAGATTTATCGTGATGTATCTTAGTTGTACAAACATCTGTAACATATATCTATAGTAATTTTATGCTGCAATATGCATAGCCTCAGTAGTTATCACAAAAATTATGTTCTAGTTATTACATTAAAATCATACACATATCTCATTTAGAAATAATTCCCCAATATATATGGATTTCGTATCTAAATAATCTACATCTTAGATTCTATTTTTGTATCATTTAATGTTTAATTTAGATCAATTTCATTACAATAATCAAACATTTAATGATTATTTGATACATATCAAAACTATTTTAGTTTCTAGAATATGATACTAATTTATTTCATTAGGTAATTTTTCATAAAGCCTAAATAAAATTTATACATCTCATGTATACTTAATATTATTTTTATAAAGTCACTTAGTTTAGATATAATTTATTGTTTTATCTTCATTAATATTTATTCTAACTATAATCAGATTATATATTTATTTAGAATTATCCACAAAAATATTTTTAATTAATTACCTTTAATAATTGTCGTGAGATAAGAAAATGTAAAAATCATTTTGAATAGTCTATAATCCCATAGAAAATACATATCTCCCAATACAGAAATCACAATTAAAAACTTCAATTTTTTAGTAATTTCTTCATAGAGATACTCTTTATCACTAGTAAATATAATTTTATGAACATTCATAATTCCAATTTGAGTACTTTTACACCTAAATTTTACAAATTATTTTTGTCAACCATTCCCTTAAAAGGTTTTATATAATAATTAATCCATTTAATTTTTAATATTATGACATAAGAGACTATTTTAATATATACATATAATTTTTGAATCTATAAACCAAGATACAATCATTATCCAAAATGAATCCATCGAGTTGTTCAATTAAATCATCTTACAATATATGTTTATTTAAAAATTTTGTATTCACATCCATTTTATATACATTGTAATTTATGTGAATAAACACTATAAGTAGTATTATGATGATTTTTATTATTTCATCCACTGAAAAATTATCTACAAAATAAATAGCTTATAACTATTAGTATACATTGTAAATTAGACTTCCCATATTTAGTTCAACCACACCATTCTAATTTAGTTATATACCAAATAACACCTTCTTTCTAATAAATTTTTATTGCGTATTTTAGAAAACCACCAAGTAGTGTTTTTTTAAATATGATCCACTTATTCTTTACTTTACATAACCCATTATTCAAACTCAACTTCTTCACCTATTGATTGTCGATCAACCTATGAAATGAGTGAAGTTTTTTTCAATCCTCATACTTGTTATTTTTTGAACAAGTGATTATTTGAATTCAAATGATATTTTTAAACCAACTGCCTTATTTATTCTTTGGTGTTTTATGTTTTCAATATTAAATACTCCATCCCCATCAATAGAATAATTTAGAATTAGCATCCACTAAAATATAGTTGTTACTAAATTCTTCATCAATATATTTTTGAGAACTCTATAATGAGTTTCAAAAAACACTCCATCTCCTGAATCATATATTTCTTGATTATCAATCACATTCACTTGAATGAATTCAATAATTTTATTAATCAATTTTTTCAAAAATTTCGAACCTCTATCATTTGAATGGTCCCATGAATGTACATTCGCCACTTTTAAATTCAAAATTGCCAATTTTTATTTTATTGATCAACATGTTTCAATGAATGTTAAATAGTATAAGGTATTTGAAAATTGGTTTTTTGATATACCATATTTTATAAGGTTTAATGTATGTATCTGGTCTCTGTAAGAACTTATTTTGAATGATAACATAAATAAAAATATCTTCTGTCCAAATGAATTTAGAGAGGTTATTCATCCCCAACATTATTCATCCCACATCTACAAGATTTATATTTTATCTTTTACCAATTGAGTTATTATAAGGGGTGTGTTGGATGAAATGTATTCGTGATTGATTTATTTATTTTATAGATTATTTTAGAAATTACTTCAATTATATTCATGACATTATCCAATATAAACCATTCTATATAAACATACATCTAAATTTTTACCATATTTTTGTATATTTTGAAGAAATAAATTTCCAATGATTTGTGATTTATAATAATAGAATATCTATATTTATTTAAATTGTTAATTGATGTAATGAAATATATATCACAATTAGTATATTTTTGTCCCATAGGCCTACAAAAGTGACTATTAAATTTTTTAAGTGTACATGTTGGATGAATATATACTATTGTATAGGTAGTTATAGAACATTACTAATTTATAATGTGTAACTTCCCAAACCTGGATGCCACCCAAAATGGTTCCCCGAACCCGGTTGGTCACAAGGCATCAAGCGCATCTCCCCAAATGCCAGAGGCTGCCGAATAGCATCGAGGGCCTAGTTGAGTCAGTGGGGAGACTACGTCCTCATTACCAGAGTATCACAGTGGAAGTCAAATAAATATACAATAGTAGAAGAAAATAAATAATTAGTCAACTTAAGATAAGGAAAGATCAGTATACATATCAATAAACAAAATTATCTTATATAAAAAATGATGATGATGGTACAAGGTTCTAGAAACCATCCAAAACAGTACATAACAATACAATACAATACGAGTATCCCCAAAAGAATAACATACAAAAAATGTATCCCATCATCACAATAATTAGCTTGTTCATATGCTCCCCTACTCTAAAGACACAATCAACAACCTGCCCTAGGGAGCTTTCCCTTACAATCACCTGCAACAATATAATCTGTTTGGGTGACTAAGGAGGCCCAAACAATGTGTGAGATAAACATACCAATAGGAAACCACCCATGTCTATACAATTATAACAACAATTATACAAAGGTTCTGTAAAGTTTAAGCAACTGGAAAATAGTGTGTATGCCCAAGGCATAAGTCTACTACAAATTAAAAATGAATAGCCCTCAAGGCTTACTAAAAAAGAGAGTCAGCTCCTAACAAGGTAGCTTTAACAAATTAAACATGAAAGTCACATGGCCACGTTGTACAACCATATGTATCAAGAAATCCACAACAACACTGTATAGTGAAATCAAGTGATCCACGACCACACCATATAGTGAAGTATCATCCTGTGGTTATGTCTTATAGTGATGTAGTAGACCGCAAGGGCCAGATTGAAGGTGTTAGTAGTCCAAGGCATCCATGTAAAAATGTCTATACCATGGAGTTCTGGATCCAAGGATCATGTTGGAGGAATCCCATCAAGTCCCATGGAAATCCCTGGTGAAGAATCAGTTAGGAACTAGCCAGGTTCTTGTAATCATGTCAATAGAAAATCCTACGTGAACCCATGCAAGCCGGATCCTACGTGGTAGCAAGGCCCATGGCATCCCACAGAATCAAGACTAAAGGGGCAGGGTCAACCAAAGGAATCCAATAATGTGTTCCATATCTAAGGAGAGCATTCCACGGAATATATCGAACAAATCAATTAAACATTAAAGGATTCACCATTCAATTTAAACATTCATAACATGTGAGTATACCCACTCACATCACCAAGCATCGCCATGAATATACCCACCCATGAAACCAATTTAGCATTTATCAATTTCCAAGAATATGCGCCTACCCTCTCATAGAAACCATTTAAGATTGCATTAGTCATTTACATATAGGTAGAACCACCCATATAAACACATTCCATTTTATCCAAGCTATCAAAATAGACAATTCATAACATGATATCAATATGAAAGGAGGGAGTACATCTATTAATCAAGATACTCAAGATGTAAAGGCATACAAGGGATTCCTCTAGATAGGTAATCACAATAACACACCCAATGGGAGGGTTTAATAGGAATAAAAAAAGTATTTCCTTAAGGTGCACCCCTTGGGTGACCGTGAAATGAGCAATGGGTGCCAGTAGAACTGAATGGAACCCAAAGTCAACCTCATTAGGTCCAAATATAGCTAATAAAAGCTACTCGCTTAAAAATATACCTCACCAGAAAGTCTGACAAATGAAATTTCAATTGAACTCTCAAAAAACCGAAAACAATCTGAAGGAAGGTATAGACCACCTAGCTCACCTCAGTAGTAGACATCTCATCCAGTATCGTGTCCTGATTCATCCCAGATTGGAAGATATTTGAAGAACAGACAAAGAAAGGATTATTAAGGCATTTGAGCTAAAATCCAAATACCATAGTCATTGTTCTAATGACTCAAGAATGTCTACAAATGAATGTAGTACTTATAATTGCAGATCCGTAGATAATATCGGCGATCAAAATGAACGTCGGGCGGAGGATTAGGCTTAAATCTTATCATAGGCACCCAAGGGGAGAGCTCTAGTGAAAAGGTTTTTACATGGAAGATAAAACCATATTTGTGTTTAAAAAGACATAAA